>OX459031.1:91500190-92856440 GCA_949775025.1 Tricholauxania praeusta
GATGTGCGTACATTTCGGGGGGTCAACATTGACTCCGACCACTATCTTGTTGCAGCTAAGATCCGCATGCGGCTATGCAATGCGAAGAATGTACGCACGGGCATGCAACGAAAGCTGGACGTCGCCAAGCTGCAATCACAACGGACTGCCGAGGCGTACTCCGCTCAACTCTCGGTTAAGCTCAACCAACCAACCTCTGGAACCGACGACGCCGGTGGACTTTGGACACACATCTCCCACTCCATGCGTGCTGCTGCCGAGGAAGTCATTGGTTTTCGACGCCCACAACCTCGAAACCAATGGTATGACCAGAAGTGTCGCGATGCGACTGCTGAAAAAAACGCCGCATACAAGAAGACGCTGCAGTCAGCCGCAACGCGAGCCGTGCGAGAAAACTACCGCGAAAAGAGGAAGGAAGAGAGGCGCATTTTTAGACGTAAAAAAAGGGAGCAGGAAAAGCGTGAGCGTGAGGAACTTGAGGTGTACCAGGGCAAGAAGGATGCACGAAAATTCTATCAACAAGTTAAGCGTCTAACTCAAGGTTTCAAGCCCGGAGCATCCACTTGTAGAGACGAAAATGGAAATCTGGTTACAGATACACAGAGTGTACTGAGGTTATGGAGGCAGCATTTCTCCAACTTGCTTAGTTAAGTTGTACTGGGATTCGAACACCCGACCGTATGCATTTTTGAATTGCGATGGCCGCTCTAACACTTGAGCTATTGGGTATGTGACCTCAAAAATGCATACGGTCGGGTGTTCGAATCCCAGTACAACTTAACCAAAACTGGTCTGATGAGGCTATGTATATGCATATTAATATGTATATACGTGGTAATAGCCGAAACATATGTCACCAATTACCAGGTTAAATTGATCCACTTGTTATCTTTGTCATGTTTGTTGAATAAAAATGACTAAAAAAGTTCAATATAAAATTGTTCAATTATTAATATAATAATTATTAGTCTTAAACAAATCAAATTCTTAAAAAAAAAATGCTGGTGCAACGAGAACTCATAATATATATTAATATTTGAATAACAGAATTTTTAAAACAGCGATAACAGTTTTTCGTATGTATCACCTGCGATTATGCTGCATAGCAAACGTTTCTCCACAGATACTTCCTCAAAAACTATAAGACCCAAATTTGTGTCTTGAGCGGTTGAACTGCCTGCAGCGCCTGTTACTATTTTGCCTTGTACTACCTCCCAAGCGCCTGCACAAAGCAAAATGTCACTATGCCTTGGAATATGAAAATCTGTGTCTCCCAATTGTAGTGAATGCATTTTCGGTAAATGACTCGTTAATGGCATAGTTGGACGGTTGTTCGAATTTCATCTGAATTTCTGATTGTCTGGACTCTGGACTTTGGACTAAAAATCTGGACAATCCAGGCGAATCCAGACCATCTAGCAACCCTAATGACAGCCATAAGATTTAGAAAACTTTTCGCTGGTACGTGGGAAGAACACCACATTCGACTATTCTTCATAAGAATGTACCCTCCAACTTAAACTACACTGGCCAAAAGCGTTTATATAACTCATATTCCATCTAAGGATGACTGGTAGGAAGAACTCTAGGGTAGAAGGAGCCATATTAATTTCTACACGGACGGTTACAAGCTTAATAATTAAGTGTGTCATAGGATTTACTCTAAGGAACTAAAGAATAGGATTATTTGACCGGAATGGGCATCTTAGCACTCTCTAGGACTGATATCCCACATTTGACATAGTGTCTTGTCAGTTGTTACGGTGATAACTGGCCACTGCCTCATAGGTAGACATGCTGAGAGATTAAATGTTTGTTGAATGGATGTGGTGGAGAAAGAAAACATAAAACATTATTTAATTTTGTGTGTTAATGTTCGACCAAGCTTAAAATTATTTTTTAAAATTAAAATTGTAGGCTTTTTTGGTCTAATAATTTTTAAATGCAAATAAAAACAAATTCCTTTAATTTTTTTTGTCCGAAGTTTTAGTGGGGATTTCCACCTTCTACAGAGACAACTTTTAATCTAAAGAACTTAAACACTTTCATCGTTCCTGCCCAGGTAACAGTTGGAATGAGCTGAATTCCCTTTTTGCTGTTTCCGATAAGTTGCTATGTGTGATTTAAATATAAATTTCCAACTTGGTACGAACTCCTTGATATTGTTTTTATTTTGTATAGATCAGTGATGGGCACGTAGTGGCTTTATATGCTCTCATTGCCCTCACCGTTATTCGACGCACAAGCAAGCGAAAAAAAAAAAGATTTTCAACGCTATCGAGGCACAGCGTTGACTTGAACTCAAATGAAAACAAAAACAAAACACAAAGGCATTAGCGACGGCGCCGCATTGTGTCTTGACGAATGTAGCAATTGCTTTTGTTTGTAGTGCAATTTGGGTTTTTTTGTGCTGTTGGCGAATTTGGAAATGACAAGTAAAAAAACTTTAAAATTTTGTTTATTGTTGCTTGATGTTGTTGTTTAGCTCTTTTGTTAGATTTCCATGCCCACCACTGGTATAGATCAACAAAACCTATAAAACACTGACAAATTGTTCGAATGTTTAGTTGCAGCTAATCAAATTAAACACGTGTCTGGTCTACGTACGTACTCATACATACACACACCTATATGCATATGTGACAATATTGTAGATATTAATTGAAATGGGGTAGCAAATTACAACACAGGCACTTTGTTGAGTCTGGTCAGTCACGACGTTATGAAAAGACCAGCATCGACAGTATGCAGTCAAGGGAATAATTAAATTAAAATTAAATTTCCAACATTAACAATAGTGGTATTCACACCAGTGTCGTTAGTTTGATAATTCGTTTGTTGAAAATTCGGTAAAATTTTTAACTGTGAAGACCCTGTTCATGGTTTGTTTACGAAAATCAAAATTTGGACCGCTGATCGGTATGTTACCAACAAAAAATACCTAGTTTCTTTGTGACTCGTTAGTCTGACAGTTCGATAATTTTACAAAAACAAAATGCACATAAAAAAGTAGCGAATATCGACTAACGATTTAACGAGACCGGTGTGAATACCACTAATGTGTAAAAGTTGAGTTAATGACTGTTAGTAGAATAAATGTAGGAGTGAATGCAGCAACAAAATCAGAAATGTGTTATTTATTTATTTAATGAAACTCTTTAAGTTTCCAGCACAAAATTAGTTACACTGCATCTCTTTTAGAGCAATTCTAATTTATCAATGTTATTTGACAAGTAGCAATGCGGTTTTGGTCAGAATGTCCCATTACTTTGTACAGAGCCATGGTAAAAATTAATCGTGCCTTATAGGGATAGAAATCTACACAAGTTTAGTTTAATTAAATGGGTTTAACTATCAGAGCACAATTTCATCAGCTACCGCAGCGTACATATGTACGCGTCAAATTCAATTTCTGAATACTGATGCCAACAATTAAAAGAGCTTACAATAGTCAAACCCCAAACCAAATCTAATTGATTCACTGTCAGCGTTTGTAACAGACTTAATTATTTCGATGTGATTTAAATTCCACTTCATCCCAATCTATTGTCACTTTATAGTGACCATGAACTGGCAACACCAACTGTTTGCTCGAGCAACCAAATTTGTTGTTATGTTGTTGTCACTGACATGTTTAATCAATCATGTACATGTGTTCGACATCCTCGGTATCATCGTTATCCTTGAGTGCATTGTAATGCACTGCTACACTTTCGTTACATTGCACTATGGAAATTTTCTCGATTTTCTTTGGTATAAATTCAAAACTTATAGAAAACGGTCCCTCATAGCTTGTAAAAGATTGATCGTTTCCTCGTGATGAATTCTGAATAACGCTGCCTTTAGGTTACATAAAGTGCTTGGAAAGCCATCCTCTCAAAAGTTATTTTTTGGTGCGGTGTTTACAGAAAAACGGTGCATGGTTCACATTATTTCGAGGACGACATTGAAAATCCTTTTACTGTGACAAGTGGGCGTTGCAGAATCATAATTTTCAATATTATTTATATCGCCTTGCTGCTATTAATTGATGAAATATGGTTTGGAAAACTTGTGTGATTTGCATTGGTCCGCAGGATTGTCCGAATAGTCATGAAAAAACGAGAGCTTTAAAGAGCAGTGCGCATTATACCAACGAGCTTTTTATAAAATTTAGCACAATTTAACTAAATCTAATCAGTAATTCAGGCTCACATAGGTGACATTTTTTTATATCACGTGCATTCTTTTCGCCCGGGGGGAGCCAATATATTTGGCTTAAAAAATGAAAATTACCTTCAGCAATTTCTCACATGAAGACTATCCCTTATAACTCAAGTTTCTTTAATCGAGGAGCTCGGTATATAAAAATTTTTTTTGCTAAAAAGTACAATGATAAAAAAAACGTTAAGTGGTCGATGGTACATATAAAAAAAGATCAGTAAGAGTAAAACAAGCACTATGACCTATTTAAAGTTCTTAAATTCAGAAAGAAATACCCTGAAGTTAATTGTAAAGAATACTCACTTTAATTGTATTTACCACGAAACTCCCAGTGTTAAAATGTTCGTAGTTACATAAAAAGATAATCCCTTTTAAAAATACTATCACAAAATTTAGTTTCATTGACTCGCGCTTAGTTCGTCAAATAGCCCAAGAGTAGGCATTCTCCTTTGGGCTTATGACAAAGAAAGTAGAAAAATTTTCCATAGTGCAATGTGACCATCCGACTAATCAACCGTCAACTGCAGATGCCCAACAAACAAAATGAAAACGTAAAATACGAAAATGAATTGTTTGTGTATCTGCACTATTTGCTACTGATGTTACTCCATGAAAATTTTATGTAATCGTATTTGCAACAGTGTGTTGTTTCAAAATGCCCATCGCATGAATGTTAGAATTTATGAGATTTTGCATGGCTTTAAAAGTACTGCGTATACATTCATAACACATTGATTAAATTTTTTTTAAAGGGGTTATCTAGCATTTGGCTGGCTTGACTTAACGTACCCACATCGTATTTGGCAATATTTATTTAGAAAACTCTTTGTGTAGCGTTTTTGAAGTTTATGCTTGTGGGGTTGGTGGCAAGCCCTCTTTCGAACTTCGCCAATTTTTGCCTGACGCTAGATCGAACCATTTCTTGTATTTGTGTGAAGTTTGGTTCTATTATTGCATGTAATGCTCTAAGGGCCGGTTTCACAGTGTTTAGTTAACTCGAGATTTGAGGTTAACTATCCAATTTCAGTTTCATAGTAACTAGTTAACCAACCAAATTTGGCAGGTTAACTAATAGTTAACTAACAGCTGATTTCTGTTTAGCTTACAAAAAAAGTTGGCAACGCAAAACAAACAACTTGTCATAACGAAAAAAAAAAAAAACATAAGTGATTGCTGTCAAAGCGAAAAAGAACGCAATAAATAAAAACACAAAGTCGTAAAAATTTTCACTTCTCACAGTGCGTTTGTAATTTTCTGACAAATGCTTGCCAACGCTTCGGTCGTTACATTCTTTAATCCAGTAATATCAACCCCCGTATCGCAAGCCTTTGCAATTTCAGGGTCCAGAGGTAGTGAGCCCAAATATTGAACTTCCATTTCTGCGCACATAGCTGCGGCACCGCCGGTTTTTGCTGGAAAAATTTCAGACGTATTGCCGCAGTGTCCGCATCGGAAAGCGTTATTTTGCACTCGACAATGTTCTTTTGGCCATCGACCAGTTCCAATAAACAATTTATTTCTTTTGTTGAAAAATTTGTAGTTCTTGTGCTCGACTCCATTTCGTAAACTATGAAATGTCAAATAAAAAACATATGTTTTATGCAGTGATGCCATATTTTTTACAAAAAATTATCATTAGTTAACCAATTGACTGTGAAACTGAAAAACATAAAATCGGTAGTTAACTAACAGACGTTGGTTAAGTTAACTAATTGGTTAACTAAGCATTGTGAAACTGGCCCTAAGTAAAGCGTTTTAAAGCTTCTGTTGCTATGGAGTGTGTCACATCTTCTTGTAGAAATTTGCCAAATTCTAGTTCAGAGTTTTTTTTGAATCATTCTTACTGTTTGTGTGAAAATTAGTTCCATTTTCTTTAATTAGGGCTACCAGATGCGATACTAAAGTAGCAAAAGTGCTACTTTTGCAAGGCTTTGCTACTTTCGATGTTTGCAGTGTAAAATAAAATATTTGAACTGAAGTGAGGACCTGTTTTTTTTTTTTTGGTCATCAAAGTTATTTGAAATTATTGTTTTAATTTTTTAATTTCCTGGGGTTTTTTGTTAGGAAGTGAGTACCTTTTTTTTTTTTTTTGCTCATCAAAGTTATTTGAAATTATTGTTTTAATTTGCTGGGGTTTTTTGTTACGAAATGAGGACCTTTTTTTTTTTTTTTGCTCATCAAAAATATTTGTATGGAATTTAAAAAAAATGAAGGTTTTCATTTACAAAATTCGAATTTTTTGATGCTACTTTTGTAGTAAGGCCATCTGGTAGCCCTACCTTTAATAGTTCCCTCAGATTAACATTTTGAAGTATTGGCTTGTTTGGGAGGTGCCACGTCCTCTTGTCGAACTTATCCTTAGTATTTGTGAAGAAATTGGTTACAATACAGTAAACAACTCTCTCAATATAGCGTTTTTAATATTTTATTTGTATGGGCAGAAAGAGTGCCTGAAAACCGATTTCAATCCCAAGCATCTGGTTTGAAGATTTACTCTGTGCACCAAATTTAATTCAGTAATTTTGTTTTTCCGTAATCGTGATTACCATACAGACAGGCAGATATTACTAAGTCGAGTCAGGTAATGACGCTGATCGAGAGTATTGCCCATAATTATAGTCGCAAAATCAAGATTGCTCTAAGTTAAAACCTGGGTTTTACCCATGATCGCAAATACAGAGTGACCCCATAAAAAGAAGAAAAATTTGCACTAAATTATGAGAAAATTTTAAAAAATAGATTACCCTGCGTTATTGACTCAAAATATTGTAGACATAGTGAACAAAAGGAATAATAAAAAATTCGAAATTACAAGACAGCGTGGCGAAGTGGTTAGGACTGTGAACTCATAGCTCACAGTACGTCTGTTCAATAATCGTAAATGCAAATATTTTTTTGAATTGATATCAATGAAAATAAATGTTACTTTAAAACCTGGTTGTAAATATTTAAAAGCACATTGTCCTACTTTTAAGTTTAAAAAATGCTTTTAGAAATAAAAAGCATCTTTACTGACGAGGATCGAACCCACGCACTGTGACCTATGAGTTCACAGTCCTAACCACTTCATCACGCTGCCTTGTAAATTCGAGTTTTTATTATTTCTTTTGTTCACTTAGTCTATAATATTTTGAGTTAATAACATAATTTAATGCAAATTTTTCTTTTTTTAATGGTGTCACTATTTATTTTCGATTTTGGGTGAAAATTAGGCATTAACTTAGCGCGATCTTAATTTTGCGACTATAATTATGGGCCTATGTGTTTATACTTTACTATACCTCCACGCTTCCTTATATGCGTTACAAATGGAATAACAAAGCTAATATACCCTGAGCTTAGGGCATTCTGCCGCACATGAGCATAGTGGCCGAAAAGCATCAATTCAAATCTCCTATCTTGAATCGCTCAGTAGCACTTCCCAACGATAAGTTGAAGCAGTGGCCAAATAATGAAAATATTTAGCTACCAGAAAACATTTAGGAGCAATTCAGCACAAGGTTGGTTTATGCAAAACACGAAAGAAGCCCTCTCATTTTTTTTTTCTATAAGAAGAGATATATCTTCTATTATTAAACGAGCTAAAATTGTATGTATGTATGTTTATATATATATTTATATATGGCTGAACTTTATTTCGAAAACAGCTGCAGCGATTTTGATAAAACTTCGAGATTTCGTGCATATGTGAACAAAATTAATATTGGACTAGGTTTTAAGTTTCTAACAGGGGCGTGGCACAGCCCTAAACTTTAATTTTTATAATGTGATAACTCGCAAGCCATTTATGGTATTGCAACGAAATTTGGTAGACGGATGCGGTTCATAAATATCTTAAATTCTATATAAAGTGGGCGGAATCGGAATAGTGGGCGTGGCATATTTCAATAATTGAAAACTTTGATTCGACATTACTCGAAAACGGCACCGACATTTTCATAAAAATTTTAAACTTAACTTCAACTGAATGCAGTCATTATAGCAAGCTATGCCACTATACTGGTAAAACTCGTTGAGAGGCGTGGCACAGCCCACAATATTTATAAACGTTATTATAAGAAAACTAACAACGCAATCGTTATGAAATTTAACATGTTATGTAAATATACTGGCTATTGAGTATCTTGTATCCAAAAGTGGGCGCAACGACACCTGTGGGCGTGGCACCTTATATACAAGCGAAAACAGTTAAATGCTACATTTATTGTTCTATGAGAGTTATATTTTTTAAAATTTGGTTTAGAGATGTCGGTTACAATGTGCTTTGAAACTAAATGGATTTCGACGGAATTGCATCATTTTCCAAATTTTTTCGACTTTTTCAACCTCATTCAACTTTTTTCGAGTTTTTCAACCTCTTTCAACTGCTTTAACATTTCTCAACATTTTTCATATTTTTTCGAATTTACCAACCTCATTCAACTTTTTTCGAGGTATTCAAACTCTTTCAACTTTTTCAATATTTTTCAAACTTTTCAACTTTTTTCAACACGTTCCATATTTTTTGGACTTTTTCAACCACATTCAACTTTTTCGGCTTTTCAACCTCATTCAACTTTTTCCGAGACTTTCAACTTTTTTCGAGCTTTTCAATCGCCTTCAACTTTTTCCACACTTTTTCAACTGCTTCAACCTCTCTCAATGTTTTCATCATATGTAATCAATTTCTTTCAAATTTTTTTTTAACTTGTTTTCAACCATATTCAATATTTTTTAAATATTTCCGACTTCTCATTCAATTGCATTACATTTTTTTGACTTTTTCAACCTCAAAACGAAAAACCGAACGATGGTCGGTCTGCTGGTACTCATCTAATTAAGCAAGAATATTAAATATTATTTATGGTAGCGAAGGTTGTGTCCTTAAGAGGAACAAGTCCCAGAAAATGTTATTTTATTTCACTCTTACATTTCCTATTAACAACATTATTATATACGTTAATAAATCGAACGATGATGGCCATTTGTTCAACATGACTTGTAGTTAAAAACGATAATTTTTTTCTTAGCCAACAGATTAATCTATTCATTGTGGTTAGTTTTTTTTTCAAGGTAGGGAAATTGTGAGTTTGTTCTATACAAATTTTTCGAAGATATTCAAACAACGACAGATACTCAACCGAATCAAATATCAGCAGTGATTAGTATGTCACGTGTTTTATAAAAAGGTAAGCTTTGACTTCCTAGAGTTCTCATAAAAGTTAATGATCTTCCTAAAACCTGCTGAAAGTATTTTCCTTGTCTACTGTTCTTACCAATATCTATATGGGAACATTTGGTGAAACACTTAAACACTGGACAATGAACGTATTGTTTTGGACAAAATTAACTCCGATCCCAAATTTTTATGTACTTTGGCTTAAAATGTGGGGAATTAAATATACTCTTAGATGTGACTTCCACTGTTCCATATTAAGGATGATTAATTACTTGAATAAGGGATGCTATCAAGAATTTAGTGTTTTTTTAGGCTGAGGAATAGTTTACCAATAAATTACCCTCAACTAAAAATTAGAACCCTAAAATGTTAAAAATCATAAAAAGCAAACGAGAAATTATTACAAACGAGAAATATTTACAACGCAAACGTGAAACAAGGTTGCGTTAAGAAATAGTTACCCGAAAAACTCCAAATGAACTCTTGTTAAATAAATATATATCCATTCAGAATTAGAAAAACGGTTCTATTACCTTTTTTTTCAACAACTCCAATTATCCAAATGTGAAAATTTACCGCCTTTCCAATTATATTAGCATTTTTTCTCCAAAAATTTAATCATTTTCTATTGTTTCCATATTGATTCATCTTCATAGATTGGTTTGGATGTGGAGAAAAGAATACAATAGGGAATGACGTGTACAAAATAAAAGTTTAAGATATTACCATTGAAAATAAAATTTAAATTTTTTCAAAACTGAGCTAAATCCTACTATATTTGATTGGGTGAGCTTTTGTTCAAATAATTTTTACATGAAAAAATTAATTTAATGACTTAATTTAAGACTTGTTGCATTTATTATTCATTTAATTATTCAATTAGGAATTTTTTTTATTTTTGTTATTCATCATTTTTGCATACTAATTGAATTGAAATTAGAATAATTTGTCAATTTGACAGCAATAAATCCATCAAATCTCATAAAATCAATATTCAATCAAAACGTTGACAGGCTAAGGCATTGAGACACCGATTGGGCGACACCAGCTCAACGTGTCTATGTCATAAAAACTAATGTTAGCAACTTGTCAATACACAGCGATACTCAATTTGATGAATTGACAAGCGGCCATGTTGAGCGGAGCATTCAATCTGCAGGCGCCTGCGGCTTTGGGCCGAGCCCATGTGTTGTGTGCAACTGCTTGAATAGTCAGTTCTGTCAGAGACAGATCTATAAGTTAAGCCAAGGAGTGCAGCACACACAAGCAAATTAATTTCAACCACCCACCCAGTGGCTTAAGTTAACCTTGGTCGCGCTTGTAACCAAATAGAGGCTTTGAAAAATGCGCTGCTTGCAAAAAGTAAAAATTAAATTAAATCTGTTTGGCCATATCCATATGTGACTTCTGTGGATATTGAAATGACAGATTTATAGCTCTTAGGGTTTAAAGCTTTGTTTTATAAAGCGAGCAAATGTTTCGATTACTACCATAGAATTGTTATAGCATCTTAAATACAGGTACACATTTTTTTCTGCAAAGCCGAAAATTTTTTTAATTTGAATGTTAATTTTCATGGAACTACCTCGTCATTTTCTAAGCTCGTAATTGCAACAAAGTCTATCTTAGCCATACGAACAATCGAACTAGCGAAAAAACCCCTATTTGAATAAATTAGCAAAAAAACGTCAGCTACGACTGAAATTGATTTCGATTTCAAGTGTCAGAGACACGTCGGATTTGCTATGGTGTTTGCCGTGACGCAATCATAGCCAAACCATTTCAAGCACCATGAGAAAACTACACTGTTCCAATCGAAGCATGAAAAATGACACAAATTTATCAAAAATATTTTAACTAATGAGAAAAAATTGCTGTCAAGCAATAAAATGAACATAGAAATATGCGAAAAATGATATTAAAATGTCTGCTTTGGCGTAATTCACATTTGCAATGCGCGCATGCGCAACTGCGCACACCTCAAAATGCGAGCGCGCTTGCACTCACCACCACCACACAGCTACTGCAGGCGACAAAAACAGCAAATTTTCATTTTCCAATTTAATTAACTTGCGATTTTATGTGCGCGCGTAAAATCGTTGGCATGCAAATGTAACATCGTGCGTTGCTGGCGTTACCGCCTGCAACTGAACCGCCCCGCTATACCGCCTCTCTTTATCCTTAACGGTTGGTAGCTTGTTCACTCTTTGGCGCACAAATTGGGCGACAGCTACTACAGTGGCAGCTCCAGTTTTCACAGTTGTCTGCAGTTTACTTGCACTACTGCTAACTGCGTAATATGCGTTGTCATGATGTTGACCAACTTGTGAAACAAACTAATGAAATCATGTGTCCATTTACTAATCCAACTCCGCAAATGTTAATTCCAACAAATAATTTGTTAAAAGCGCGTGAATTTATCCGGTTGTGAGCGTTAAGCTTTAGGGCAATGGAGTTGCCATGCATGCGATATTTTTTGCTTAAACATTTTCTTCAAAAATCGCACAAAAGTTCGAAAAATTATGTCCAAGGCAGAAATCTAAATCAGAAGATGGACTGAATCGAGAATAATAAACTTTTTGCTCGATCGAACATCGATTTCTACGGAACCGCGTATTTACCCTAGTAGCATAAAAAGGTCTTATTGCTTCTTTTACAGGCCTTTTAAAGACAAGTAGAAAGACAACTTATTATATTTATAAGTTCTTTATAGGGCGTATTTGGCGTATGAAGTACAAAGACACTTTCCACTCATTGTTATATTTCAAGAGACTTAAGAAAAATATTCGTGTCTTGTCATGTAGAACTTTATTATATATAGCATAATTTTATTATCAAATTATTTAATTTGGAAATTTAGAACTTTATTATATATATTTTGATTTTATTTATCACCAAATTTAATTTTTACTTACGATTTACAAATTTGCAAAGTCAGTCTCGAACCCATGTCCCAGCGATTCGTAGTCCTGCGCGCTGCCTACTAGTCTACCTACCTGTCCTGTTGTATTATATGTTAAAGGCGAATCATATCTTTCTTTTATTTGTTTTGGTAAAGCGACAAAAAAATGGACAAGACGTCATATTTTTCAAGTGACTTATATAGCTACAGTATTAAGACATTAGAGACATGCGGTCTCTTTATCATGATTTTATATCTTGTTCTAGCAAGATATTATAAAACAAAATGTTGCTACACAGCTATTTAAAAGACTGTTTTGTAAGCTGGATTTTTGTCTTCATAACTTCCCCTGATGCTACTAGGATACCTATGTGTTTCCGCTACGCCACGCCACGCCACGCCAAACACGTGCAGTACTACCCAGATCCTTGAACTACTTAGTTCAGATCTCTGCATTCTTGTCCTACAGTTTATTTAGCCAAAATTTGACTCAGTTATCATTTAAAAACAAATAACGTATCTCGAATTGAATGAAATGGAACTTCTGAAAAATGGTTTAATATTTTAATGGCAGTAAGCACCAGTGGTCACAGCTTTTCCCGGTATCTGAAGTCTTGTGTGGCACCGATGTATCAATCGCCATATATCAATTTTGTTCGTTCATTCTTACTGTAAGGCCTTCAAAAGTAACTTATCATATTGCTGAATAATAACACTGCCCTCAGAAGCACAAAAGCGGTATCTCAGTGGAAGTGAATTTTGAGAAAATTGATGTTTTGTTAATGCCGTATTCTTGAAATACCTCTAAAATTCTCTCACGAGATTTATTATATATTGGAACTAAGATCTCGGCATTATAGTTAAGTATATTAAATATTTTATTTGTATGCAATCTGGTAACCTTAAACTTAAATCGAATTTGTGTGCGCCTAAAACTGAGAGTTAACACAAATTGATGGAAAACAAATCTAATGCAAATCAAATTAATGTGCAAATAAAAACTAAAACTAAAAGCCTGCATATCACAAAATGCCGGTTAAACAGTAAAAAAGTCATTTTACTCAACACTATCTTTTTTACAACAAAAAAACTGGTACCTATGAGGAAAAACTTTTACAACCCGACGCCAAGTAGTTGAGGTCGGCGGCGGCTTAATAATCTGTTGATCAACATAATGATATCGACAATCAGTAGAAAAATTGATATCTAGGCCTGTTCTGACTCCGATTTAGTTCGGAATTTGAAATAAAATCCAAAGTTGAATGTTAATAGCTCTATTAAGTCTAATGATCGCAGTTTGGTATACATTTTTTTTGAAATTCAAACTTTAGCTGTTACAGTTCCGATGAATTGTTTGATTTCTTTTTTTTTTGAGGAATTCAGTTGCCGAAGCAAACTAAAACGGAATTAGATCAGGCCTGATTATATTAATTTTGGGTTGACCGAGTAAAAATGAAGGTTCATTTCTGCATACTCATGAGCTGCATATTTTTGCACTTGCAGCTCACGGTACACACGCGAACACGAATATCATACACGTACACGATTGAATGTTTATCATCTCAGCACACGCTCTGTATAAAGAGCGAAGACCAAAAAATTATGATCAGTACCAGTGAGAGCAGACGCTCTCTAACCTGCTCTCATACATGTTTGTAAATGAACTAACACGTGTGTTCTGAGGACAGGAATAGTACAAGGTTGCCCATATTCGAAGCGCCCATTTTATTTTTACCCCAAAAAATCGATTGTAGTGCTGCTTGTGTGTGGTGGCGCGCCGTCTTGTTGAAACCAGTAGTGCTCCATACGCTTTCGACGAATAATTGGCATAAAAAAATTGGTTATCGTATCGCGATAACGCTCCTGATTAACAGTAACCGTGTGGCCATTATCATCTTTGAAAAAGAACGGCCCAATGACCATTTTAGCACAAACGCCGCACCAAACAGTGACTTTTGCATCGTGAAGAGGTATCTCTTGAATCTCTGTGGATTTTCAGTGGCATAAATATGGCAATTTTGTTTGTTTACCGTTACGTTCAACTGGAAATGAGCTTCATCGGTCATGAGTCATCGGTCACGTTGAGTTTTCACTATTGACTTGTTTTGTTGAATGTAAATTTCAACAATTTTAGAGCGTTCGCGTTGCGTGTACTGTTCCATGGTAAAAATCTGCTTGTAATGACGCTTCAAAACGCGGTATGTCATTAGTCAATTTCACATCGCTGTAAAAAGTTATAGTGTTGCCTGATGGGCGCTTCGAATATGGGCAACCCTGTATTAGCACTCTCTTCAATCCTAAGAGCTCATAAGCAGTGGTGCCCACAACTACAAGCAACGATAAACATGTGTTGATGATTCTGTATACACGCTTTTTTATGCTCTTTAACGCTCTTTAAGCGCCTTCTCGTTCTCATTTTTACGCTCTTTGAGCGCCTGTTCGTTCTCTGGGCAGCACCGCTCATAAGGATGGGGAACCTATTTTCAAGAAAATGTGCTCCTAGACAATGCGATATCACTAGCAACATTTAATATCGAATTATGACAGCTAAAAATTCATTGAATCTAAACCAAAAATATCTAACTCAAAAATCTAACTCTGAACTATAGTCTTACCAATTTTATATGCAGAGTATATAACTGAAGACCAGCGTTTTTGGGCTCCTGAGTGCTACTTTAGCAGAATCTCCACTAGTTATTTTAAATTTCTTGGCAATTAACTTTTTTTTATTTTTCCTGGGATTTTCAAATACCAACCACACTTATACAGAGTTTTGAAACTTATTACTTGATGCTTAAACTATTTATTGATAGGATATTCTTGGATATGTTTTCGTCAAGAGAGTTTTGAAGGTTACGACCAGATGATCTACCAAATGAATTAAGTTTTTTATCGATGGTTTCTAACTGGAAAGATCTCAAGAACACAATTTCGAGAAGCAGGCAGGCGGTAGGAGTGTTCTTTTACTAGCAATATAATTTAATACTATTGGCCCCGCGTTAAGGAAATATATTGCAAAAACCCTCAAACTTGTCAATTAGAGACACCGCTGATAAGAGAATCCTGCTAATAAGAGAAAAACAAAGAAATTGGTAGAACCGTAATTTGAACTATCATAAGAATTATCCTGCCAATAAGAGAACGTAAGGGAATCTGCCAATAAGAAAATGAGATGAGTCTCGTGCTAAATTTTATCCAAGCGAAAAACGTCGCAGACGTGTCTTTTCTTTTGTTGATGCTCATTATTTTTAACAAAAAAAAAAAACAAAAATTGTCGACGATCATTGCTGGCTATGATGAAAAAGACATTGCGAATTGCGACGAAACTGCACTTTTCTTTCGGGCAGTTCCAAAAAAATCGATGGTGTTCAAAGGTGAAAAATGTTCGGGTGGTAAAATGTCGAAAGAAAGATTACGTGTCATGTTATGTGCGCAGGTGCAGGTGGGACATTCGAGAAGCCACTTGTCGTCTGTGCCAGTTCATTGGTTTTGGAATAAAACTGATTGGATGACTACTGTCATTGTGAATACTTGGTTGACACAGTTTAATGAACGAATGAACGAACAAAAATGTAAGACCCTACTTTTCATGAACTATCAATGGGTTTGTCGAACAAATGCCAATGTTTCTTTCCCGCCGAATACCTCCAGTGTGTAACAGCACAAAATTTTAAATCTTGACTTTCACTTCGAATAAGAGAAAGCCTGCGAATAGGAGAGAAAAATAAATCCCCAGACGTAGTCTCTTATTGACAAGTTTGTGTGTATATAATATCTCTGATTTAGAATGAATTAAGCTTACCGACCAGGGAAGTTACTGGTCACTGTCTCATCAATCATCACTTATCCATAATAGGCATGGTATCAACCAAGTGGTGCATACAATTTTTTACAGTATTGGAGAATCTTACAAAAAACCACGTAAATGACATCAAAATGCACCTTTATGTTGGATGAGTACCACTGCGGAATAATTGTATAAAATTAGATTAAAGTAGATAGACCTTGTGATATATGAGGAGTTATATTTCCGCCACACTAACATAAGACCTTATTATGTCTCTAGGAGATTTCGACACTTGGTGACCCACAATATCGATAGTATTTCCAAATTCATTTCAAGTGCACGGGTGTGCATTATTAGGAAACTTATTTTTCTTACGTCAATCTATCATTTTAATAACGTAGCTGGGATCTAAAGTGTTTGTGTTGTATGTGCAAATTGAACATTGAACCAGAAATCCAAATAGTTTTTGTTCGAATTATTTACGAGGAATGCAGCAAATTGTTTTTGTAGTTTTTTGCTCTTTTTTTATAACAGCATTTAAGGCATAAAGCGTTAAAAATTATGAAAATCTTAGGTTAAGACAAGACGGTATTCGAGCTTTGTAATTTGTGGTTGTAGCAGCCGTTGTGGCAACCTACGCGCGCAACTTTCGCCTGCGCGAGTTGCAATGAGTTAAATGTTTTGACAGCATTGGATTCGGCACATGCGCTGTTATAGTAATTGAATTATTGACACGAACCTGGCAGAGAGGGCGTCAGGGGAGTGACATGTTTGAAAGTTAAAGCAAAAATGGAACAAAAGTTCGCTCGAAAATTGATTTGTTAGCAATAGATTTCACTTTTACAACAAAGTGGGTTAAGTTTTGAAACGCATGAAATTTGGAAAATATACTCTTTTGAGAGAATGCAGAAATATATATTTTTGGACATTACACTGAACATTATTGGCTGTTTTATGTACATCATATTCAATGTGGCGGAATAAGAGCGATTTGTGTTTTTTTTGTTCATCACATTGAACATGGCGGACTTATTTAATGGACTAAATTATTTTGAGCTCATAAACTGCTCTAGTGTTGAAAATTAAAAAGATTGATGAAACTTGCAAAAGTAGTTACTAAAATTTGTTTTCACTACATTGTTCCCGGCGTGCTCGAGTTAAAAAAAAATGCACATTAGAAAAGCGCTTGGAAGGCTGTGCTGTAGGGGCCCCTTGAGCTTGGGACCATTTAGCAAATATATTTTGTAGATTAAAAAATTATACTACTGAGCTTAAAGCTTGACGAAACTCAAATTAAAGCAAAGCTATCAAATATTCACTTCAACAAAGTTAACCAAAGCAATATAATAAAACTTGACACAAAACCTTAGTAAAGTTTTCATCTTTATCTTCTTCATCTTACTTAATTAAAAATATTTACCGCAGTAGCGTACCTTGTGGGACAGAGAGGGCGGCAGCCACGGGTGCATCTACTTGGTGGCGGCAAAATGGTCCTCGTAATGAAATTTCAATTTTAGAAATGTTGTGAGCAAACTTTTTTTGTTGATAGGGAGCGGCAAATTATCTCTTGTAACCTAGCATTTCAAGGAGGTCAAAGGTTTAAAAGTCCGAAAATCATGCAAAGAATTATGTGAATAACCTATTTAAAGGCTAAATCTACATCAACAAATCTTTTGCAGTTCACCACGCTTGTTATAAACGGATTTAAGCGAAAACAGCAAACGGATGTTATATACACTGATTTCAGCAAAGCTTTTGATTGCGTAAGTCATAGCCTACTTTTAAAAAAGTTGTATTTAATAGGATTTCCTTCAACGATATTAAAGTGGATTAGATCGTATCTGACAAATAGGAAGCAACAAGTTTTATTCAACATGTTTTCTAAACATATAATGGTTTCATCTGGAGTTCCTCAGGGCAGCAATCTTGGCCCCACATTATTTCTATTATGTATAAATGACCTACCTTCTGCTAAAAATTCGTCCCATATTCTAATGTATGCTGATGATGTAAAACTTTTTTATTCTTTCATTGATCATTTAAATCATAAAACTCTACAAAGAAACCTAAATGAGCTTGTTAAATGGTGTGATCTACACTTGATGACATTAAATATTAAAAAGTGTAAGCAAATGACTTTTACAAGAAGTAAAGCATTTGAGACTTCATATTCAATAAACGGTGTAGAACTGGAAAAGTTTGACAATTTTGTTGATTTAGGCGTCACTATGGACAAAAAACTTCGCTTCAACGTTCATATAAGTTTAATGGTGAACAAAGCAAAAGGCGTCCTTGGATTTATTAAACGATGGTCTAAAGAATTTGACGACCCCTATACGACGAAGTTGCTTTTCACTTCACTTGTTAGACCAATATTAGAATATACGTCAGTGGTGTGGAACCCACAATATAATATATACATTGATATGCTGGAGTCGGTGCAGAAACAATTTCTATTGTTTTTGCTTCGTGGGCTACCTTTGAATCCGGACTCAAATTTACCTTCATATGAAAGCCGCCTCAAACTAATACGTTTACCAACACTACGCAGTTGAAGAATTATGCTAAATGTAACTTTTTCAAATAAACTGTTCTCCGGCTCAATGAACTCTGAGTTGTTGCTGGGTATGGTCAACTTTAATAATCCAGGAAGAGATTTGAGACACTTTCGTTTCCTAAGACTTGATATATGTAATTCTAACTACGCTCATTTTTGTCCATTGCGGTGTATATGTAATGATTATAATAACCTTTGTCATCTTATTACACCCATAGACTCTCACAATATTATAAAGCAAAAAATAATTATTTTTTTAAATTCTTGAAACTATACATTTTCCTTTATTTCTGCTGCACAGCCACTGGGCTTAGTAGAAATTGTGCTCAATCTGTGATCGGAAATTGCTGAACCCATCATTTCGTTCAGAGAAATAGTGCAGTCCCGGTCACCGATCCTTACGATAGATGGATGTGCCTCACGTACGGTTTCGTCTAATGACCGCAGAGCAGTCCGGGCTGTTCGTAGTCGGGCACCGATCCGTACGACAGACGGATGCGCCTCTCGTCCGGTTAGGCGGATAAGTGGGACCACAGGGACCGATCGCAAAAAAAAAAAAACTGGTTAGTTAAGAATAAGAAAATCTCGATACCTATGTGCTAAATAGACTGCCAGGGGTGCACCGTACATACGAGCAAAGTTGTGCGGCTCATGAAGATGACGAGGTACTGAGTGCGCCAGAACGTCGAGAATAAAAAGAGAGGTACTTTCAAAATTAAGATTCGGCTAGGTTCAAAGTTTCTAAAAACTTTAACAGGGGTGTGGCACAGTCTTTAACTTTCATTTTTATAGCACGTCATATCATATATATCATATCTCGCAAACATTTCAAAATATTCTTATTAAGTCATATGCAGATCATAAATATCTTAAATTGTACAGAAAATAGGTGGATTCGAAAAAGTAGTAGTGTAGTAGTAGTGTTTTTCAATAATTGAATATTTTTATTTAATATTACTTGAAAACGGCGTCTACGATTTTCATAAAAAGATAATTGAAGATAATACTACTGAAAGCAGCCATTATATGAGGCGTCTAGTTGTAAAACCGGCCAAGTCCAAAAAAATTAAATTTTGAGATATTCTCATATATCAAAATCTAGACCATGTTTTAGCTTTCAACTATGTTTTTAGATTAAGAAACATTTTCTTGACAGAAATATTACAGTTATTAAATTTATTTTGATTCGTAGTTTTCAAAACCGGCCAAGTCCAAGAACTTGCTTTCAAGACCGGTCCAACATCTTGAAATCAAAACCTGCTAAGTTCAGTACATTGATATCAAAACCGTCCAAGTCCACTTTTTTTCAACAAAAATTTGTTGATTACTATGTCAAAACCGGCCAAGTCCAGTACATTGGTATCATAACCGGCCAAGTCCAAAATTGTTTTCTCGGAAACAAATGAAACTCGAAAAGCCTGATCTGACGTGTTTTGAGTAAGAAATTTTATAAGCTATTATATGGGGAATAAGTTTCGTTGTTTTTCCAAAAGTATGAAAAAGGGACTTGACCGGTTTTGAAACTGGGCGCCTCATATCAAGTTAAGTCACACAACTAACAAAACTCGTTGAAGGGATTGGCATAGCCCACAACATTTACAAACGCTGTAATAAGAGAGCTAACAGTGCGGTTACCAAAAAGGAGCGCAATAATATCTGTGGGCGTACGATACCACCAATCGATGATAACGCAGTGGAAGTACCATCACCTAGCCATGAAGAGGATCGAGTTGCTATCCAGCGACTCAAAAACAACAAAGCAGCGGGTGCTGACGGCCTGCCAGCTGAGTTGTTTAAAGCTGGTGACGATGAATTGATAATGTGTATGCATCAACTCATCAGCAAAATATGGCTAGCGGAAAGCATGCCCGACGATTGGAATATCAGCGTGCTTTGTCCTGTAATAAAGAAAGGAGACCCGTCAATCTGCGCCAACTACAGGGGTATCAGTCTTATTTCCATCGCATATAAGATCCTCTCGAGCGTATTGTGTGAAAGATTGAAGCCGTATACAGAAACGCTGATCGGATCCTATCAGTGTGGCTTTAGACCTGGTAAGTCCACCATAGACCAGATTTTTACACTACGCCAAATCCTGGAGAAAACCTATGAATATCAAATCGACACTCACCATCTCTTCGTCGATTATAAAGCTGCGTTCGATAGCCCAGTGCGGGATTGCCTATACGCAACAATGTCTGAGTTCGGTATACCTGCAAAGTTGATAAGGCTCTCCAGGATGACGTTGAGCAATACGTGTAGCTCCGTCAAGGTAGGGAATGACCTCTCCGGAACTTTTAATACCGAGCGAGGTTTCAGACAAGGCGACCCACTCTCGTGCGATCTCTTCAATTTCATTATGGAGGGGATCGTACGAAAAGCCGGTGTGCATCATAATGGCACCATTTTCTTCAAAGGTGTTCAGCTCCTTGCGTACGCTGATGATGTTGATATTATCGGTCGGAGTAAGAGAGATGTTACTGCTGCTTTCACTGCTATTGAAAAGGAATCAGCCAAAGTGGTTTTGACGGTAAACGAGGGCAAGACGAAATACATGATGTCTACTAACAACAACAAGAGAGCACGGGATCTAGACTCTCATGTTACAGCGGGCAACTGTAAATTAGAAGTTGTCAAGGAATTCATTTACCTTGGCACTGCCGTAACCAGCAATAACGATGTCAGTCTGGAGATTAAACGGAGAATAACAATTGCTAATAGGTGCTACTACGGTCTCAGTAAGCAATTACCTTGCAGAGCTCTCTCTCGATCGGCAAAGCTAACACTCTACAAGACGCTCATTCTACCTGTACGACTATCGCATTCGAATGAACCACGAGCTGTATGAGCTCTACGCCGACATTGACATAGTTAAGCGTATAACAATACAGCGACTACGCTGGCTGGGTCATGTCCATCGTATGGATAAAGAGCTCCAGCGAAAAAGGTATTCGAAGGGAAGGTCCCCGGTCAACGACGAAGAGGGAGACCATGCCTCCGGTGGATAGACCAAGCTGAGGAAGCCCTAACCGCGCTTGTCATTAACGATTGGAGAAGGCGCGCGCAAAACAGAGGCACCTGGCGAGAGCTAATGAGGTCGGCCGTAACCTGACAACGGGTTGTTATGGCCATCTAAGTAAGTAAATAAGTCCCATAAGACTAATCTTTTTAAAATTTTATGCAGAGTTGTCGGTTACTGTTACCTTTCATATTAAATGGAATTCGACGGCATTGCATCAGTAGGCGTAGCATCTCCCATGTGAACAGAAAATTGTAATTTTTTTTAATATTTTTTTGACTATTTCAACTTTTTTCAACATTTTCACTTTTTACCAAAGTTTTTCAACAAAACGTCTTTAACCTGTTTCAATTTTTTTTTTTTAGATTTCCAACGTCTTTGAAGTTTTTTTGCCATCTTTCAACTTATTCTATATTTTTCATAATTTATCGACGTTATAAGCCTTTTCAACTGTTTCATCCTCTTTCAACTTTTTTCAACGTGTTTCATATTCCCTCCAACTTTTTTCCTTTTTGAATTTTTTCGACTTTGCACCCTCATTCAACTTTTTTTAAACATTTTCCTTTTTTTCGACTTTTTCAACCTTTTTAAATTTTTTCAATCTCATTTTTTTGAGTTTTTTCTAGTCATTCAACTTTTATCAACCTCTTTCAGTTTTTTCCACATTTTCCATTTTTGTTCGACTTTTCAGTTAATTATACTCATTCCAACATAAAAAATCGAAACATGTCAGTGGCGATTTCGAGATTTCGCTCAACTTTAACGCTAGATAATCTATAACATCATATTCACTAGGCTTAAGTTCAAAACTATACTTCAAGGCTGCGCTATCTAAATTTCAAACGAAAAAGTGAAAGTTACTTCGGCCATTCCGCAAATTATAACACAATTTTTAATACTTCTTAGTTCTTAAATACTTTGTAGTTTTAGTCTAAATAAAAGAAAACTTCGAACTTTTAAAAAGATATAAACATGACATCTCAGTAGAATAGTTTGCTCGACTAAATATTTCTCAAAAACTATAAGAGGTTCAGAACAATTGATAACAACAGTATTTTTAGTAGATATGCCAGATATATATTACATCAGTTAATTCTCTCCTTAGCACAATATAAAATGGCATTAACTGAGATCGCGTGAGATCCGATTTTTTTTTTTTAAATGAAAAGTGGGCGAACAGAACGGCTATGTTCATGATCGGTCGTTTTAAATTTGTTGATCGAATCGTGTTCATTACACTAAACTTTAAGTAATTTCAATCTCAAACACTTCAAGAAGGCACTAGACTAGAGTCTGATAAATCAGATATATCATAGTAAATCTCGATCAAAATATTGGATACCATAATTTTTGCAGAAAAATAAAGTGCGATTTGCCTGAAATTAATATATCAGATATTTTGTCCATACCCATTTCCTATGAAAAGTTTTCGTCATTTTCTTGGTTTTCAAAAGAAAATCATATTTTATTATCAAAATGTTCACCTTAAGAGCTCAAAACATTGGACGATATATAAATATAACTCTCCGTCTGCGGAGCTATTCGCACAATTTTCTTTATTATTCATTTTAATAGTATTTTGAGCAAGACGGCGCCAAAAAAGCTCAACGCAGCACTGTGAACTGGCTGGCTTGAAAACAGCTATTAAGCTCTTCGTACCTTCCAATTGTGAGCGATAAAAATATTGAAATGAACGATTCTAAATTTAAAAGTAATTTGCATTGGTATATTTTATTTCTAGCCGATTCAATACCTTGGCTGTTAAATCAGCCAAAGATCCATGTTCTTTTTAAAGGTTTTTGTTTTTGTTTCGCCATAAAAAGTCTCCACCTCGATGTTTAACAATTAGTAAATCATTTAACTACAACCGCCTCAGTCTGCGGCAAAACAAGTGATTTTGTTTAATTATAGTAATCAAGTGAGCAGCGCGAATTGGTTTAGCTGCGCATGCGCATGGGTACTTGTTATTTTTCTGCACGTACATATGTCTTATTTCACTATTCATTATTGCTTACTTATTCTCTGATTCTTTGTTATTTCAAGATTCTTACACTGATGAAAAAGATTTGGCATACAAGATATATTTTATGTTGTTGTTCTTAATTCTTTTATGGATAATTTACAGATTATACATTATTTCTTTCGGTGTATGAAGTTAAAATCGTAGGACAATAATTATAGCATTTTGTGTCTGTTGTGTGTAAGCAAATGGGCAAACACCTCTGTGTCAGTCACTCAGTTTCCTTATTATAGTATTTAGCCCTTAAGCCGCTAAATTGATTTATATCATATGGCGTATGGTGAACCCCAGCTGATTGTAGAGTTGCTTAATTGTTTTTTTTTTTGTACTCATGGCCAAGGTGTTGAAAATATGATAATTGTGCGTTCCTCATATAAACATGAGATAATGTTGATGAAACAATTGTCAGTATCATAGTTAGTTTTATTTTAAGATGCCTTAGGTGAACTTTTGTCAATCAAAACGAGAAATAAGCAAACATTTGTATAACAGGATCACTTAGTGATGGCAGAATCAACGTCATTACAAAGTTAGTTTTGCTGGAACACATAGGAATATAAAAAGTTTTAGCTTGTAGATAAGCCTAAACAAAAATGGCCTTCCATTTACAGTAACGATAAGTGCCATAAAAAAAAGAGTTACATAAATTCATCTTTTGTCTGGTTTTCTTTTCGATTCTGCTGTAAATTAAGGACTGTTTCAGCTAGAACGTTGTCCTCTATTCGTTTTAGGTATGCGAGCTAATACAGTCAACTCCACATATCTTATAGAATCGCCTTACCCATAAATCGTTTTCAAATGTATTGCTAAGTATATATACGACTTTAGATTTTCCTATCAAAAACCCTAGTCTATTGTTCCGTTGACCAGCATTTGTCTTTAACTTGGGGTCAACGAGTCGGATGACACTATCGTATGTAGCTTCAAAATCGGTGAATAGGCAATGAACATCGATTCGAAATTCATTTACTTTTTCCATAACTTTCTGCAGAGAAAATATTTGGCCCGTAGTACTTACATAGATTTGTTTACGACAAAGACCAAATGATTCGATTTGATCTTTTTGAAGCAGAAATGCTTTAGACGTTCACATCAGACTTGGAAACTTTTATAGTTTTAGTAGAAAGTTATGAAAATAATTTTTTTTTGTTTGTTTTATATAAAAGTTAGTAATGACTTTTAGAGCAAAATTATTACTGTGGAGTTTTTTCTAATCATATAAGTTTTGCTTAAAATAATACTTCTATTTTTATTTTGGTCTTTTTTAAAATTTTGTTTTTCTTTGAAGCGAAGAAAATCCAAAAATAATATCTTGGATTACTGTCCAAAAATAATCAAATTCAAAAAAAAAAAAAAAAAAAAACAGGTCAAAAATGAATTTCGTGGGTCACCAAGAGAATAAACGGGGCATGCAAAGTAGATGATTATGGTTCAATTTCAGACTCTTAAGCTTATTGCCGATACTAATGACTATAAATTGTTATTATGTTTTTAGTTTGCATTTAAATATGGCTCAAGAAGTCAAAATAAGTTTAGTAAAAACATAAGTCAAGAAAGACTTCTCTTCTAGTGCAAGTTTTTTTTTATTTCAAAAAGTTTGAAATCATTTATAACTTTTATTTTAACATAAAAAAGTTTTGTCTGACTTTACCTGTCCGTTCCTGGAGGAATTAGAGTCACCACTTTTTATATATTGTGTAAAGTACCAGGAGACCGACCATAGTTCGGTTTTACATTTTGAGGTTGAAAAGTCGAATAATAATGCAATGTGTTAAAAATGTTGAATGAGGTTAAATAAGTCGAAAAATATGGAAAATATTTAAAAAGTTGAAACAAGTTGAAAATATCGAAAACTTAGAAACTGTTGTAAAAAAAGGTCAAAAAATAAAAAAAAAAAACATGGAAAATGTTAAAAAATCGTTGAAGTATGGTAAAAAAATCAAAAAGTATGGAAAATGTTGGAGAGGGTTGAAACATCCGAAAAAGGTTGAAAAAAGTTGAGAGAGGTTGAAAACTGTTGAAACAATTGAAAGCAGTTTAATAACTCGAGATAAGTTGAATGAGGTTGAATAAGTCGAAATGAATCAAAAGAGTTTGAAAAAGTCAAAAATAATATGGAACATGTTGAAAAAAGTTAAATGAGGTGAAATAGTTTAAAATCTCTTATGAAGAAAGTTGAAACGGATGAAAGTCAAAATATGAAAAAAGTTGAATGAGACTGAATAACTAATATTGAAAAAGATTATTTCTAAAATCAAAAAAAATTGACAGAAGTTGAAAAGAATGTTGAAAAAGTTGAAAATGGCTAAAAAGTCGATAAAAGATGGAAAATGACGAAATAAGTTGAATGTATACTGTTGAAAAAGTCGAAAAAAATAGAAAGAGGTTGAAAAAAGATGGAAGAGGTTGAAATAGTGGAAAATGGCTGATAACATCGATGATTCATAAAAAAATGTTGAAAAAGGTGGATAGAGGTTGAAAAACTCGAAACAAGTTGAAAGCAGTTGAAAGTTTCGAAGAAAAAATTGAAACAGGTTGATAAAGTCAATTTGAAAAATCTTGGTAAATTCAATTAAGTTGTTAGATCTGTAATTATATCGTTTATAAATATTGTGGGCTGTGCCACGCCCTTCAACTAGTTTTATAGTGTTATAGCTTGTTATGATAACTGCTTTAAGCGGTATTATCTTTAAAATTTTTATGAAAACTATAAGTGCCGTTTTCGAGTAATATTGAATTAAAGTTTTCAATTTTGGTACAATTTAAGATATTTATGATCTGCATCCGTCTATTAAATTTCCTTACAATATCTTGAATAGTTTGCGAGATATGACGTTATAAAATTTAAAGATTAGGGATATGCAACGCCACTGTCAGAGTTTTTAAGAACTTAAAACTTTCTCAGTTATTCTTAATCCCAAAGCTTAATGTGGGACTTAGTCACTTGGAATTAAGTATGTCAAAATTTGGTCCCTTACACTAATTTGACAAAAGTTTTTATTATTTATCAAAAGCGATAGCATTTTTTTCTCTAGCTATCACATTTCAATTTATTCTGTTCTTTAGATTTTTGTTCAAGATAATATTCCATAAAATGGCAATTTATTGTCACGGAACGTGTCACAATGACACCTTGCGAAAATATTTTAATATTTCAATAAGAAAATAAAATATCAGTAGATTATTACTCTTTAGAGACCATCTAGAAGACTTTGTACCATACCGACGAAGCTGAGCACAAGACACAAATATAAATGGACAGTGTTTGGGAATACGAAGGTATGCAAATAAACACTCACTAATGTATGCATATACACAGGAATAAAGGGTTTCACGCAATTCCCAGTCAGAAGATACTTTGTGAATTCCAAGTAATTTCACGTATTTGTATTCCACGTGCGATGGAACGCAGTTGCAATGCAAAGAGTTACCACAAGAAATTGTCACCACAAAAATCATCAATCATTCAATCCTGGCGATATTGGACAGGCGTATAACATCAACATAAACAAGCGACATGCTTTTGGCATGTGTGTGGCAGGTAGACAGACAGACAGACAATCAGTCAGCAGCAGGCAGTAGACCACTCGCGCAAAAGACCACAGAGGAAGAAACTTGACGCGAATGCGTAAAGTCTCAGACTGGCAATCAATCCGCGAACAGAGTCCAATTCGATGGCATTTTATTTGGCCACACAAACGCGATTACTTTGAGTACACTCTGGGTGTGACCTTAGGTTAACGTGAAACATGGGCTACATGATATTATTCAGATGTTGGAGTTATTTTATTGTTCATGACATTATTATAAGCATTGTCTAGCGAATAAAAAAGTCAGCAACATCAATTGACAAATTCCATGGTGTGACATTTGACACTAATTCGTGGTCGAACGCGAGCTGACTGCTAAGCAATTGGCCTCAAGGGTAGCTGGCAAACAATTTGACCAAGGTGCGAAAACTTATGTTTTGGCAACTGCGCATCTTGAGTGCGATGCGATCTATTGGCAGCAGCATAGTGTTGCATTGCAACCACCATGATGCCGCTAATGCCTTATGATTATTCAATCAGAAGGTCATCGAGCTGGAAGCTGGGAATCTGGTTGCGTTTACAAAAATAGCCTCAAGGGCATTTTGCGATTAATTTTGTTTTGTAGGTTTTCGGGACACTAAACAGGATCTCTGACTGGTTTAGGTAGAAATTTGTGGTGTGTAAATCATTCATTTGATGGTATCTTCGGCAAATATAGGTATGTGAGTTGGGCAGTAACCTGCAGCAATAGCAGGTAGATGCTGTCTGGAAAACAAATTATTGTGGCAACTCCTTGCTTAAGTCATGACCACAGTGCTTCGGTAAAATAATAAGGTTGCTGAGTATGCGATACTAAAGCTAGCCGTGAAATACTCTTTGATTTCGATACTTTCAATTTTTATCAATTTTATTTATGTTATAACTTACGATGGCCTTCGTAAATGTACAATAGTGATAACGATTTTTCAATAGTTCCCGATTAATCTTGATACTTTTTCAAATTATTTGATGTGTTTCGATTTTTTGGCACTCTCTGAGTGTTGTAGTTAAATTTGAATGCTTTTCCACATTAATCAAATTTTTTGTTATTCCTCGGTACCACACCCAAATACTTCACTCTCACTCACAAATCACGTTGCAAGTGCTAAGACTCACTCTTTTTAAACCCTACACAGGTAGGGTTCCGTTTTGAAAGCATAGAAGCCCTCCCGAGGCACAGAGCAGTAGCCAGGGGAGTACAAATGGGCTCTACACCCCCAAAATATTGTTGCACTCTCTCTTTTTTTAAGTTTTCAGAATCCTTGAAATATTTTGGGAATTGATTGCGTTTCAAGCATTAATCCCTATGTGTTTCAGCAATGGCCAAAATATAAAAAAAAAAAACATTGTGTTTTTTACTGTAAAAATTTTTTTTCCTATGACGTCCGAATTTTATTTCGTCTAACAAAATGTCACAATCAGGATTGTCGAGTCGAAATGGAACAATTACCGGTTTTTCACAAAAAAAAAAAAAAAAAATAATGTTTTTACCTCAAGTCAAAGTTTTTTTTAGGAACTTTTGGTGATTTTTTTCTTTTTGGTCAACAAGATTAAAAAGATCATAAAATGGTAACTGCTTAAGTTTTTGTGTGGGAATAATTGATGCCTGTTTTTGCTCGTTCAACAAAAATTGTCCAAATCCCGACTTTTTCCAAAATTTTTAATTTTTACCAGAGCCCAGCTTTGATATGAAATTTCGTGCTTGGTTGGTTCCCGGTCATTTGGTAACCCTGGTCACAATTAAATATAAAAAAGGTGTTTGTTCGTGTATTTTGACCCATTTTAAGAATGCTTATGAACGCTTATCCCCAAATAAATCTGCCGTTTTTATGCCCTTCACCGAGGATATATTCACTTTGTCTCTCCGTTTGTAACACATAGTTGAGTTGATTTAGCTTTTTATGTCTGTCTGTCTGTCCGTCTGTTGAAATCAGGTTTACGGGAAAACCAAGGAAGCTAATTGAATAAAACTTTCACACGCAGGTTACATCTTCTTGCAGGCATCTTGCTATTGAAAATGGGTGAAATCGGTTAACGTACACGCCTACCGCCCAAACTCTACGTATATTTACCCAAGCCAATTTTGAAAAAAGTTGCAGCGATTTTGATAAAAATTGGCGATTTGATGCACATGTGAATAAGATTAGGATTAGGCTAGGCTCCAAGTTTTCAAAGCTTCCTATAGGGGCGTGGCTCAGCCCTAAATTTTATCATTTATACTACGATATCTTGAAAGCCGTTCAAAGTATTGCGATGAAATTGAGTAAACGGATACATATCGAATATATCTAGAATTGTGATAAAAGTGGGCAGAATCGAAAAAGTGGGCGTGGCACTTTTCAACTGTTAAAAATTTTGATTCCGTATATCTCAAAATTGGCACAAACGATTTTCATAAAAATTTTGGAGATGATGCCGCTGAAAGCAGTCATCAATACAAGCTCAGCCATTTTACTGAAAAAAGTCTTTGAAGGGCGTGACACCGCCACAAAATTTATAAACGTTATATTAAGAGGACTAACAACGTAATTGTTATGAAATTTAATGAGGTATGTATACTTGTCTCTTATTACAAAAATTTGGTCCAATAGTACCTGTGAGCGTGGCACCTCCCATATAAGCAAAAACGTTTATTGTTATAAATAGTGTGCTATGAGGGTAATCTTCATAAAATTGGGTGTATGGATGTCAGTTACTATAAGCTTTAAAAATAAATGAATTTTGATGGGATTGCATCAGTGGGCGTGGCACCTCCCATATTAACATAAATTTGTAAGCGCTGTTTTAAGTGAACTATTGCAGTAATTGCTATGAAATCTAATGTAAGTAGTTCAGTTTCCTTAGAGTATATCTGAATCAAAAGTGGCTGAAATAGCACCAGTGGGCGTGGCACCTCTCATACAAATAAAATACGGTAAGTGGCATATTTATCGAAACATATGAGCAATCATACTAAAATTTGGTGTTAGGGGTTTGCTTATGAAAAGCAATTTCTGGATCAAAACCGGTCTGGATTGTACCAGTGGGTGTGTCACCGCACTAAATTTTAAATTTAACTGCGGCATACATCGCAAACTATACAAGCTATTGTGCTAAAATTTAATATGAGGATGTCGATCACGAATATAATTTATAGAACCAAAAGTGGGCGGAATTGGAGAAGTGGGCGTGGCACATTTCAAATTTTTTATTTCTGTTCGATTTTTTCAACATTTTCCATATTCTTTCGACTTTTTCAACCCTTTAACTTTTTCCAATATATCCTATATGTATGTTTTTGTTTGACTTTTTGAACCTCTTTCAACTTTCTTCATAAGTTTCTTTATTTTTTTGACTTTTTCATCAATTTTGAATTGTTTCAACATTTTTCAACTTCTGTCAACCTTTCTAACATTTCACATTTTTTCGACTTATCAAACCTCTTCAACGACTTTTTAACATTTATTTAAAAGTTACTTTCAGTGCAGTGTAGGGTATGTGAGTTTCGGCCTGGCCAAAGATAACATCTTAACTTGTTCCATCTTCTTTTGGATAAATTTCAAAAATGCAATTTATTGTTAATTTTTAACCACATGCAAATCACAGTGGCTTAGAAGTTCGCTGGACAGTGGCTGCCAAGTTAAATTTAATTTGTTTATCGTCAACTTCAGCTACTACTGGCAAATATTTTTACTGAAATCTTACAAATGAAGTATGTTAAGTGGCCAACGATTCCACGGATCCTTGTATCAATGCGACCCAACACATAATACAGGGCAATGGAGCAGATATGCAAAACTGCAGCAAGGGTCCGGACGATTATTTCGTCGTATCTCTTTCTGCAGAGTGACAATGCCGTAGTGGACCACACACGTGGTGCTTTGCTCATTTTTAAGTTATTTACGCTTCCTAGCGCTTGGGAGCTGTTATGCGTACATACACTCGTATATTATAAAAGGCGGCTATGCTACTAGGATGCTGTTTCTTCGATTTTTTTTTTGTAATTTTCAATATGCAGCTTTTCGCATCTTCCTTAAAGATTTTATTAATTAAAAAATAAAATTTAAAAACACACAAATGTTGGCGCATCATTGCAGCAGGTGCGCGTGCGTCCCAAATGAATTTTAACAGGAAATAATTTCATATTCGATGCCGGAGACGACGTCGACGACGACGACTTCATTGTCGGCAAAATTCTTTTCAAATCTGCCGCACTGTCTAAAGTGCACTGAATTCGCAAGAACCACCTTTTTGTCTCCAACTTTAACTACAGTGACGTCGATTCCAACTGCTTTAGTGAGTAACTGTGATGTGCCGGAATATTTTACTTGTGCGTGTGTAAAGTATACACGTGAAAACATGCATGTAGAAAACCACTCCTAATAATTTGGAAAAACATTTGGTAAACAGGTTGTATTTTCAATAGTAATATGCGGGACGAAGTCGGTTAAGGGTCACGCCTGACGCCCATACAAATAAAACTTACAGAACGCTGTTACTAAGAGAGTTTTTCAAGGAAATGCAACTAAATTTTACGGAAATACTAGATATCAGGGCTACCAAGTGAGCGGAATTAACCCGGCCAAGCCCTGAATTTCATGTCAAAGCCTGGGGTCTGGTAGAAATTGAAAAATTTCTGAAACAGCCGGGAACTGGACGATTGATTTAATTTTGTGACAGTTCATCAAGTTTTTTCCACAAACAATTTTAGCATTTTATGAATTAATTTTTTTAAATTGCTGACACCAAAAAAAAAGAAAAATAAGGCCATCAACTTTTTCCCATAAAAAATTTAATTTTTTTACCATTTGAGGGGAAATTAATTTTTTCTCAAGAAAGCCGGGAATGGCTTCTTTTTAACTTGGCAACCCTGTTAGAGATAGTTTGGAAAAGCTCCAGGAACAAAAAAGGCGTGGTTTCTCCCATTGTTGTATCTATTATACAATAAAAAAATTTTAAAATTTGTGCTGAGCGAGTTATGTTACTTACCCAACATATAGACTTAAAACTTCCAAACTTTTACAGACAGAGGCTCAAGGTAAAAAACCAAGTATCAAAATAATACAAGAAACGGTTCAGACCATCAGACAGAGGCTCAAGGTAAAAAACCAAATATCAAAATAATACAAGAAACGGTTCAGACCATCACTAGATAAGAAGGAGACACATTTTGACAAGAGTGTGTAGCATCTTCAGGAGATAAAACTAATTTCTCAAGAGTTCTAAACGGTGTAGTGCATTTAATTTTTCGCGAGGTCAAAGATAACACCCTTAATACATTGGTAGTTTTAAATTGCAAGTCTAACGAGTTCATTTAAATGAAACCTTCTCACCATCTGAGATAATTTTTAATTAAAAGTGCATTTTGTTCAGGTCCAATATACACATAGAAAAAGTTTTAAATTGTTTTCTTCATTAAACCATGGGACTGATTTCGAAATGGGGCAAAGCTGGTTCAATTATATCAGACCAAATCTTAAGAGATCTATGCTATGCTATGCCAATCTGAATGCTGTGTCAAAAAATTTCATTTATTCTTTACCTCTAAAGTATTTAGTATAGTGTCCATTACTTGAAGTTAGTCCAACGCCCTCGAGGTGTACGTACATATATTACTCAGAAACGAAAAACGGAATTTATGTGGTAATACTTGTTGATTGCATGTGTTTCATGGTTTCTTCACATTATGCGTGGTTTTAATTTACATTTTTTATTGTTATTTTCTTTTTTATTTCTTAATTTTTATTGCCATCATTATGGTAACAAACATGCGTGCAAGATTTATGCGCACGTATGACAAAAAACTTGTAAGTACCTGTGATAAATATGAACGCGTCAAATAATTTGATCATTTTTTGAATCTACAGGATTATCTCAAATTACACTATTGTTTCGAGAGATTTGCACAAACTTAAGTTTAATTGGTTTCAGCGGCTGATATACATACATGTATATATCCGTTTGGAGTTTTTTATGAAGCCCTTAAAAAAATATCAGAAAAGGGATTAGTGCACTGCGTTTCACACTCAATTACTTTTGATGGTAATGGGATAAAAATCGATTAAACGTTTATCACTCAGTGTTAATGAATTTCAATTTTCACACACACAGCTGTGAACATGAAAATGGCAGTACCTTCATCTATTTGAACACTAATTTATTACTAGGGGCTCTGGGTTTGTGGAGGAGCTTAAATCTTGTAATAAAAAATCTCAACTCTGTAGATACCAGGTTTTAAAGTACGTTACTACGTTTGTTCGTGTAACATTAAAATAAGAGTGCGATTATCTATTTTGAGTTTTATTGAAAGAAGTGTAATTTTTTCCAAAAATTTTAATGAAAGTAAGTTAAATATTCTTTATTTGTAATCTTTATATAAATTACACTGAAAATTAATCAATTTATTTGAACATTGCACTACTAATCATCGAAAATTAATTTTTAGGTTGAGAATAAGGAAATCTTATAAAGCTATTCTAGATATTATATCGTGCTCGACAAAAAAGACAATTACCGCCATCAAATATATAGTATAGAAATCAGAAGAGAAAAGCTGGAAAACGAAAAATTTCGCCACAAGTCGATGGCGAAATTGTGGTGCCGTCCAATGGTATCCAATGAACTCGGCTAGACGGGCTTGTCTGAACAAAAAATCTGGGACTTTATAAAATTTAGATAAAGGTACTGTTATTTTCATGTTCACAGCTATACATAGATCAAAATCATAAGGAGAAAAACTTCAAACGATTGCGAATAACCATTTTTACGAAATTGATAATTACCAATTTATAGTTCTTTAAAGTTGACAAGGCAATAACAAAATCATTCAAGGAAGAAATTTAAAGTCTTAAACAAATTAACAATATAAAGTATTTCTGCTACAGTTGTATACTTTGGTAAGTAAGAAATCAATGAAAGATAAGCTAAATGATGAATTTGGCTGAAAATTTGACGGCATTAATTTACAAAAAATAAACATTGATTTAATGTTACTGTGTCGTTGTAAGCCACTGAATCACGAGTCGAACGTGAAACCTCTGAGTTCAAAACGTAATACCTTGCTGGGTCATTCCATCTATAATTTGCCTATTTTACCCTGACGTGTTTTAAATTGGCTGAAAATTTTTTGAGTGGTTAAGGCATTATCTAATATATCAAACTTTTCATAAGTCTTTACTAAAATGCTTGTCAAATCAAATAGGGTGCAAAAACATAAATGAAAGCTTAACCCTTTCGGTTATTCTATGCCATATGGCATAGTCTTTTTTTAAGGTCAGTTTGAAGTCTAAAAAACTAAAAAATTTTTTTTTTATTTTCTAATTTTTTTCGAAAGCTTTGTGTACAAATTTTTTGGATTGATTGGTGGAAGCAGTAAGGTGTATGATTAAATAGAGTTTGCTCTATATCAATATCCTTTGCCGTATTTTGCAAAAAAATACCACTTCATACTTTAATTATTTTACTAAACAAATAGCTTTATTTGATAATTTGGTGAATGCCATTTTGAAGCTTAATGTTGGGTTAGTAAGTGTAAAAAAAATTAAATTTGCATTTTGGTACTTTCATTACCATTCAGCACATTTTATGCCATAAAATTTTTATAAATTAGTTTCAATTATTGTTTAAATTGGCCTTAAGAATAAGAAAACGGAAAATACTGATTTTTAAAGTCAAATGGAAAAAAGAAGTTCCGAAAGGGTTAAGGGATGGTATTCCTATATGTTCTGAACATTTTGAGCCTAAAAAAGCTGAAACCGATTTTGGAGTATTTGAGAAATCGATGTTTTCCTGAAACGTAATATTTTTTTTCTTTCAGTGTATATATAACGCTTAGGCGTTAATTTTTCCAGAATTGCAGTTTTTTTGTCATTTACTAGTACACAGCTAACTCAAAATAATATGAAAGCGAATTTGAATTGTGTTTGTTTATTTATATTCATCATTCAAGTTTTTGTGTTATTTACGAGCGGCTCTGAACAGAGTTAAAAAATTAATTTTTTCATAAAAACTGTTGGTCGGAAAAGTTTGATATAATATTTTTCTATGTATTTAATAATGCCTTAACCACTCAAAAAATGTTCAGCCAATTTAAAACACGTCAGGGTATAAATAGGCAAACTATAGATGGAATGACCCTGCTACTATATCACAAGAAATCATTACGACACACTTCCATACAATGAATGAATTGCATACATTTTACGTTTGGAAAAAACAAGAAAGTCCGTCTTCCTTTCAATCGCTAACGTATTTTACTTAAGATTTTAATAAAATTTCATCTCTAGTAAGTGCAATGAGATCGCCGCTATATATATTTTGAGAATTAAAATAGAAAGTATTCGATCGTAATCGAAGTATTTATAGAGGCTTATGAGAGCCATTTGGCGTATGAAGTATAAAGACATGTTCCTCTCTGTGTTATATTTAAAGAAACTAGGCAGAGGCGTCGAACCGGGGGCAGCTCCCCCCAGAAGTTTTGGCAGAGGGGCAGTGTATTCATTTTGCCCCCCTACTCGGAAATAATTTATATCATAATTTGATCAACATTTTCTCAGGAAATCTTTTTTTTAATGTGATTAGCTCACATCTTGAGTTCATCGGAATGTGACAAAATGAACATTTAAGAAAGAGTGTATGAACTGATCTTCAAGCAAACTATCCATTAGTTTGTGAGTGTTAGTTATAGTCACATCAATAGTCTTCCATCTGAGTATTGAAATTTTCGGTGCTTGCGAACAACTTGCTCAAGCTTTTCAAAATCCAAGATTAACAGCAACAGGTGCAAAACAGGCAGTCCAAGCAATTCAAAGATACAGAATTTGAACGAATTGTTAAATAGGTGATGAATGAAGCTGATAAGTTTGAACTTGAATATTCTTCTGAACCCAGAACCAGAAAAGTTCCACGACGCTTAGAACAAACTGATTGTTCCACTCCTGAAGTAAGATTATCATCAAGAGGTCAATTTCGGAAAGACTACTTTGAAGTGTTGGATCTTCTCTCAAACGAATTGGAAAGATTCGATCAAAAAGGTACTACTTTTCATATTACGATCTGCTCAACGTTTCTTTGGTATATTTTTTGATTTGATAAAAAATTGCTCAATAATAAAAATGATTCGTATAATAAATGATAATGATGAAAATGATTAATAATAATCAAAATTAATGATGATGAAATGAATATCAATAATTTTTAATCATAATAGTAATGGTAAGAGCAACAGAAAATATTGACGTCAAAACAAATATTGATTGATCATTTACGAAACACTGCCAAAGTATTGAAAATATTTCAGGTATAGTATTTCAGTATTCTCAACTTGGAATTTTTACGGGTTTTTACGATTAGTCACCTTGGGGCTGCAGACTTAATAAATCTTAGAAATAAAATAGGGACTTTGTTGGGCTTTTTGAAATTAAGTGAAAACTTTCATTAGCAAATTCCAAACTCACATATGAAAAAGTCAAAAATATTCACGATAACGCAAGAGATTAGCGAAGATTTGTATATAATTTTTTTTTTTAAATACTTTGCACTAATAACTTTGATAATTTATTTGTAATTTTTTTGAGTGCTTAAGAGTCTTTATAAAATATACTACTTGATACATACAAAGGAAATGTACTCACTGAAGAAATTTTGGAGTCAAAACTAGGCATTTTCTCAAATGTTTTTGAACTGACCAACCTCCGTCCTCAACTCCAAATATTGAAAAACATGCCTGGCAACAAACCAACATGATGTCCTGAAATCGCTGACCAACTTCGGAAACCATCTCATACAACAGAATATCTTCTAAATCCAGTTTATCGACTGGTCCATTTAATAATGACAGTGCCAGGTTCAGCAGCTTCTTGTGAAAGGTCACTTAGCGCTTTGCGGCGGTTAAAGACTCATCTTCGTTTACAAATGACCCAAAAACGTCTTACCCATACAACGCTCCTTCATGTTTATAAGGGAAAAACTGGATCCTTAGATTTGCGAAGGGTTATGAAAGAATTCATCTCGCGAAGAAATCGAAAAGCCACTTTTGGAAACATTTGAACAAAACTTACTTTATCTTTAATTAATGGAAATTGCAACGAATTAAAAAACATCTTCATACAAAATTCTCTTTAAGTCCCGTCCTAAAGTATAGAATAAATCATTTTCTTTTCAGAAAAATTTATCGATTTTTTTTATTTGAGTTTGCCCACCCCCTCGCCCCCTCCCCCCCTCCCCCCCGTTAAAAATTTTGTTGCGACGCCCTTGAAACTTGGTAAAGTATCTTCTGAGGTTTTAAAACTCACCTTTCTTGTGCCTTCTGTAGAGTTATTGCAAAGGGACTAAAAGGTATCTTTTAAAGGTCTTTGAAAGAATAGAGAATATTCAACTTTATTTTATTATCGAATTTCATTATACCCTGCACAGAGGGTATATTCACTTTGCCATTCTGTTTGTAATGCATAGAAGGGAGCGTGGCAAGTACATATATAAAAGTTTATATACTTTTGCCACGCACCAATGTTCAATCCTCTTCATATTTTACGAGTTGCTTGGTACAAACAGCGTACATATATCCATGTATCAAGTTTCACAGCTGTAGCTGTCATAAAAGCCAGGATATAGCGTTTTTAGTATTTTTGTTGTAAGAAAGGTGCCACCCCCCCGTTGTCTAATTACATCCATATTTTGTAATGTAATTAACAAAAATTATGTGCATCCTAACACCACGACTATATCTGCTATCTACTCTGCTATCATAGGAGTCAAGATATAGCGTTTTAAGCGCCCCTTATTTTTATCAAAATAAATAATATCCTATGTTACTCAGGGATAGTGTATCTTTCTTTTGGAAAATAATTTTTAGAATCGGAACAGAACACGAAAACAAAAAAACTTTGCCTCTTCTTAGGACCTATAATCTATATTACGAGTTAATACTCATCTTATCTATTTTACGAGTTAATACTCGTTATAAAGATTATAGGTCATTTCAAAAATTTTCCTTTTTGCAGAAATTCAGCAAATCATATTGAATTTCAAATTACCATTATATGATGATGTCAGCACTGAAATGCGTTGAATTTGAACTATTTTGACATATTATATATTTAGCTCTAACTTTGTATCTTAAGAACTAATTAAGTTATTTCAGTTTTAAACTATGTATAATATCCGTGTAATATAAGCTCGTAAGATCCTTTTAAATGAAGAGAATTTCACGTTACAAAAAAATATTCATCTGTATGAACCAGGTTATTGACGGTGCACTTAAATTGTTTTGACCATGTTACAAAATGAATTTATTGACAACAAGGACTGTAAATGGTTTATGGTCCAAAGAGATCGTCAATAGCAAAGATCGACATGTTGCCGCCAAGGCACTACTTATGGTGCATATGTATGTACGTATGTATGTATGTATGTATGTATGTGTTGTAAAAATACCAATATACAAACACACATACATATATGTAATATTAAAGCGAATAACATGTCACATTGCACTATTCAGTCAAATCACTTTGTCAGTTAGTGAGTGAAACGGACAACTAGTCAAACAGTCAGTCTGTCACTCAATCGTGGTGGTGGCGTCAGCATCCATGAAACTTAACCCATTTTGAAGTTGTGCTGTTACTAATAATGATGCCGGAGTGAAATATTTCTCTATTGTAGGATAGCGAAGACAACAGCGAATGAAGGAGTTGAATAACTTGAAATCTTAATTAGAAATGCCTGAACTGAGCTTGTGACTCTAATTTTTATCGCACTCATTGTTATTTATTTGTCTTAATTAAGAACAATATCTAATAAATTCGTAACCTAGGCCGTGTTAACCAATTTATTGTTTGATTTTGTAGAGCAATGTATGTGCGGAACAAAACAAGATCAATAATTTGAATGGAGAACATTTTAAAACTGTTGCTCACATTTTTATAAAATATATTCGATTTTTTTTAATTGCTGTTATAAGTAGCTTGAGGAATATCCTTTTATACGCTGAATTCCAAAATGGCATTCAAATCAAATGATTAGTTTTTGCAAAATCAAGGTTTATCAAAAACCTGATTGAAAAATTAAACACCAAATAATAATACAAAATAATTTTTTTTTTCAAAAATATTTTATTTTTTATACAAACGAAATTTATTTATTTACACACTTCTCTCATGAAACCATTTCTCTGTACAGTATCACTTGTTTAATGTTGTGAAATATAATATATCATTTTATGAACATGTTCGTTTTTGATAAAAGTTGAATTGAAATGTGCTAGAATTTTTTTTTTAATGGAAACATTGTGGAAAAAAATTGTTAAAAATAAAAGATACCTATGGCTCCCGGAGTTGAAATAATGATAATCGTAGACATAGTCATTATCATGAAGTTCACAGTAATTTTCAGAGTTCATCAAAATTCTATTGTTCCTCAAATCCTTGTAGTTTTTGAATTTACCTCTTTCTCTCCCCAACTATTTGGTCATCTATTACCTACTGATAATCTGGAAAATTTTATATGTTTTGAAAAGCTGGGTCGATTCGGTTACTTAGGTTTGCATATTTAATTATTAAAAAACTGCACGAGCTGACTCGATTCGGTTACTAAGGTTTTCATTTTCAAAAATCAAAAAAACTGCACAAGCTGAATTGCATATTCAAAGATCGAAATAATTGCACGAGCTGGGTCGTTTCGGTTATTTGGGTTTGCAAGTCCAAAGCTCAAAAAAATGGCTTGAGCTGAATCGATCCAGTTACTTGGGCTTGCACATTGAAAGATCAAATAAACTGCACAAGCTGGGTTGATTCGGTTATTTGAGTTTGCAGATTTAATTATTTAACATTCATTTTTTTTTATCCGTAGCTCGTGGAGCCCCCTTGAGCTCGGGGCCCCCCCGCACCGCGGGATTTGCGGATCCTCAGCTACGCCACTGCTCGCAGCTCGTTTTTTTGAGACACGTATTTTTCGCTTCTGAGGGAAGTACGAGTATAGGTAAATGTTGATTTTTTAAGTGGAAAAATTGATAAGTTTTGTTTTGATGGCCATTTCACATGTAGAGCACAAATTTCACAAGAAACTCGTGAAAATTTTTTTAGCTTGACCATATCTATTAGCCGCTAGTGTTGAAAAGACATTCCACTGTTAAAGGAACAACTTTGTAATCTCTTGTCATGAATGGGTTAAGTTTCATCTTCCAACAATTGCATCAAATACTGCGCGCAAAAACAACCTGTTGTTGCTGTTGTGTTTTCAAGTGCTGAGTGCATTCGGCGGTGCACAAGCAATAAAATTATGACAAACACACTTATAAACGATGCGGTCTCCTAGAATTGCTGTTCTTTTTCTTCTTCTTATTGCTCTTGTTGTTGTTGTTGTTGTCGCTGTTAATGTTGTTAAAAGTTGTGCGCATGCGCGAATACGCTAAATGCTGTAGTGACACAAGAAAAAGAGCAACAACAACAACAATAGCAACCAATAATGCAGCAGTTCAGCAACACCAACGCGAAAATTTCACGATTTCCTTCTGCACCACTGCACTGTGGACAAAATATTACAAATATTCAGCATGTACAGCAACAATGTATAGTAATTATGCTTGACAACACTTAGCAAGAAAGTTTAGAAACAATGTTAAGAAACTGTATGCAATATTCGCCAAGTCTGTAATATACACGAGCTAAAGCACAGAGATCACAACATAGGGTTTTTCAATAGGGTGGGTAGAATTTGACAGTTCATGTTGTTTTATCTGTTGTTTTCTTTTATCTTCAGTCACTAAAGACAAACTACCAAGACAAGCAACATATACAAATGATAAAACTTTATTATGAAGCGGAAATTGGAGGAGGACTCCGATATCAGCAAAAAAATCATCTTCAGAGACGAGAACCATTTTTGTATGAGTGGGCACGTCAACGTCAAAAATTGCCAAAATTGGGACGATACCAATTCACACGGAGTCCTCCAAGTGGCAATGCATCCACAGAAAGTCACTTTCTGCAGTGGATTGTGCGCCGGCGGCATGATCGGTCTATACTTTTTGGAAAATGACGATGGCATTGCCATCACCAACAACGGAGATCGCTACTAATCTATGATAACCAATTTGTTTGGCTCACATTGAATACTATGGATGTGAATGACATATGGTTCCAACAGGACGGCGCTACATACACAATGGACACTCTGTACCAGCATGAGAGCATGCCCCACGCACAAGCGTGAGAGATCCACTAAAATCTTTCGTTTTGACAATGTTAGATTTTTTCTTGTAGCGTTTCCTTAGGTCGCTGATCTATGCCAATAAGCCGCAAACGACCGGTGCTCTCAGAGTGAACATAAACTGTGCCATCGTACAAATTCAGACTGGTATGTGCGCAAGAGTCATCGAAAATTGGACCTCTCGAATACGCGCCACCCAGCGAAACTGCGGCGGCCTTTCGAACGATGTCATATTCCACACATAATGTCATCAATAGCCATTTCAAATAAAAAAAAAAAAGTTCGTTGATATCTCAAACACAACTTGTTTCATTCAATTAAAGTATCTATTGTACCTTCCTAATGAAAACCCTTTATTTATATTTGTCTATATCTATTATTTTTATCTGTAACTATATTTGTCTCTGAGCCTTGCGAAGAAAACCGACAGGATTCAATGTTTGTGAAGTTTTGACAAGGAGAGTGTCATTCTTGTATGTTGACTGCCTTGAAATGTACACAGTGCGACAATTTTCTGCTTAGACTTTTAAGCAATTCGAGAGAATGGTATATCCTCAACCAGCACTGCCTTCTCGCTGCTGCTTCGATTGTATCAATGTCTACGAAAATACAACCCTTAAGCAGACATTCAATTTTGGGAACAGAACGAAACCACACGGAGCTGAATCAGGCGAAAAGCGCTGGTGGTCAAGCCCACCGACATGATTTTTCGCTAAAATGGCATTGCTTTGTTGTACAGCGAGCACTAACTTTCCGGATCTATGTATTCTGGCCACACACGTCGAATGCTTGAACCAAACTCCATAGAACTTTAAGGTTGAATATTGTTTGCCACTTGGAAGAACTCGTGATGCACCAAACCCTTGGTATCGTAGACGCCGTTCAGCATTGCTTTGATTTTTTATGACATTTGACGTGATTTTTGGGTCTTCGGTTTCGTCTCTTCAAAACTGACAAGCGACATTCGCGAAAACGTTTTATCGCCGTTAGCTTTTTGCAACTATTCGTACGTTTTTGTGGCATTCAGGCCTGATTTAATTTGGCATTTTATGACAGTGCGTTGCACCAGTTTGATTTGCCGACTCCATTTTTTTGGGCTGTCAAGCGGAATGTCATAACTCAACCATTTAAAATTTATTAAAGCATCAGCTTTCCAACGATATATAATGTCGTCAGATGGCGCACGTATTCTGGCGGGAGATAAAAAAGTTTGGGTGAAAAATTGTCGCACTGTGCAATAAGATTGACACTCCGCTTAGCAGCATTTACTGCAACACTGAATCTAGTACAATGCAGTATAATTACTTTCTTTGCGGTACGAAGCAAGGCACAGTGATAAATATAGATAAAGAAAAATATATGCATCTATATTTCTGTCTCTGTGCCTTGGTTCGAATCAGGTCATACCGCAAAAAAAATAATTTTACTGAGTGGCACTAAATTCAATGTTGCTGTGAATATTGCTAAAACGGAGTATAATTTATGGTTATTTAAAATGTTTTGCAACAGTGTTTTATTTAGCAAAAACTTTGTTTATAAACAGTAGATAATAAAAGCATATTAAGCATTAATGTTTAGCACTTTAAGCGCCGTGGTGGGCATATCTGGGCCACACATGGGACTTAATAATCTCGTTTAAGATTTGAAGTGCCCAGGGGTGGGCTCGAGATCCTTAGCTGAAAACCAGAAATGACTACTGGTGAGAACATCAGGCAGATTAAGGTAGGTCCCCATCAGCAAGAGCTAGTGCTTAACGGTACTTATGATTGAAAAGTCGTTGAAGTTTTTTGATGGAATTGTGTCTATTACACTAAACTTCAAGCAATTTCAATCTAAATAACTTCAAAAACTCAATGTCATCCTTTTTTGATAGCAAAGTGAAGGTGCTCGTGCAAAAAGGCACTTGTCCTGTTCACAAAACGGCACATGTTCATTAAAGAGTTTACCAGAAAGATACATGTCCATTAGAGCTTAGCAAAAAGCACATGTTCCCAAAAAGACACATGTCCATTCAAGGGTTTGGCAAAAAAGCACATGTCCATTAAAGAGTTTACCAAAAAAGCACATGTTCATTTAAGAGTTTAGCAAAACGTGCATTGAACATTTTTTAAATATTTTTTTTTTGGGTCTGATTGAGTTAAAAAAGTAGCGGGTACTGACATAATCACGGTAAGTTGATGTCATCGTCATCGATTTCTGAAAACTTTTTCTGTGTCGTTCTGTTCTCCCACTCCTTATATTATTTTGCATGTGAAGAAGCTATAACTGAAATATAACGTTCATAAAATAGAGTTTTAGAAACTTTGCTTAGAAACATTCCTTAAGAAATGTTGCAAAGCATTATTTAGCAACAGCAATTTGTTACTGAGATTATGGAGGGAACACTTTTCCAAGCTGCTTGCTGGCGATGACTCCACCAATCCCGCCTTTGGAGAAATTAACCCGATGCCACCAATCAACGACGATGGTGTGGAGGTACCACCACCTAGCCATGACGAGGTACGAGTTGTGATCCAACGACTTAAGAACAACAAAGCGGCTGGTGCCGATGGCCTGCCTGCTGAATTGTTCAAAACCGGCGGCGATGAGCTGATAGGGTGTATGCATCAACTCATCTGCAAAATATGGCTAGTTGAAAGCATGCCCGACGATTGGAATCTCAGTGTCCTTTGTCCTGTACTGAAGAAAGGTGACCCGACAATCTGCGCTAACTACCGGGGAATTAGTCTTCTTGCCATCTCTTACAAGGTCCTGTCGACTGTACTGTGTGAAAGACTTAAGCCGTTTGCCAACACACTGATTGGGCCTTATCAGTGCGGCTTTAGACCTGGTAAGTCCACCATAGACCAGATCTTCACACTACGTCAAATCCTGGAAAAAACCCACGAAAAACAGATCGATACCCATCATCTCTTTATCGATTTTAAAGCAGCTTTCGATAGCCCGATACGGGATTGCCTGTATGCCACCATGTCTGAGTTCGGTATACCTGCGAAGCTGGTGCGGCTTTGCAGAATGACGTTGAGCAACACAGCCAGCTCCGTTAGAGTAGGAAGGGACCTCTCCGAACCATTTGATACCGAACGAGGTTTCAGACAGGGCGATCCATTATCCTGCAACCTCTTCAACTTTGTGATGGAAGGGGTGTTGCGAAGAGCCAGTGTACATCGTAATGGCACTATTTTCTACAAAAGTGTCCAGCTCCTTGCATATGCCGATGATATTGATATCATTGGACGTTGTAAGCGAGATGTTACTGCTGCGTTCTCTGCTATCGAAAAAGAGTCAGCGAAAGTGGGTTTGACGGTGAACGAGGGCAAAACAAAGTATATGCTGTCCACAAACAGGGAGACGCGGCGTATTGGATCCTTTGTTACTGCGAACAATTATACTTTCGAAGTTGTCAATGAATTCGCCTATCTTGGCACCGCTGTGAACACTCAAAACGATGTCAGCCTGGAGATAAAGCGAAGACTAACTCTTGCTAATAGGTGTTACTATGGTCTCAGTAAGCAATTGAGTAGTAGAGACCTCTCTCGCCCGACAAAACTGACACTCTACAAGACGCTCATCTTACCCGTGCTACTTTACGGCGCAGAAGCATGGGTTGTGTCGCAGACTGATGCAGCCACGCTTGGGGTGTTTGAGAGAAAAATTCTTCGCAAAATCTTCGGTCCTGTTCACGTCGGCGACGACTACCGTATTCGAATGAACCACGAACTGTACGAGCTCTACGCTGACATTGACATAGTCAAGCGCATCACTATTCAACGTCTGCGCTGGCTGGGACATGTTGTGCGTATGGACGAAGAAGCTCCGGCGAAAAAGGTGTTTGATACGGAAGCCGCTGGGCGACGACGTAGAGGAAGACCATGCCTCCGATGGAAAGACCAAGCCGAGGAAACCCTATCCACGCTTGGTGTGAATGATTGGAGAAGGCGTGCGCAAAGCAGAGGCGCCTGGAGAGAGCTTTTGAGGTCGGCCGTAACCCGGTAACGGGTTGTTATGGCCACCCAAGTAAGTAAGTAATTTGTTACAAGTTTTGACAACAATTTTTAGCAACAATATTTGGGAGTAAAAACCTTTTCGCTTAGCAACCTTGCGCAATATTTAGGAATACCAGATGATCATAAGACAATCGAGGACGCTCAGAAAAATTTTAACTTCTTACGTCAATTGACTAAAACGAACCAAAAAGATCCAAATTCACTGTTTTCCAATTGATGAGCAAAAATAAAGGGTTTCAACGTTTAATCAATAATTGCCGCCGAGTATCTGTCTGTTTTCCATTTTCTAACTGATGTGCAACAAGAGTCTGTCATAAGTAATCTCAAATCGACGACACTTACTTGCAAATAGTCCCAAATCGCAGACACTTACAACTGTTTGAGGCCTCAAGGACATCAGAGAAGACTTCATTAAAACCGATGATGTCTGGTAAGCCTAAAGAAACTTAATTTCGCAAAAATGCTTATAAAAAATAATTAAGTGCAAACATGCTTAAAATAATGTTTAGAAACAATATTTGACAATTTTTGTTGTTATTCTTTTAAAACAATATTTAAAAACGTTGTCTGGCAACAATGCTTAAGATTAATGGTTAGCCACAAGGTGTATATGGGCTTTCGCAAGCAAACTCCTGCTAAAATAATTTTTCACTTTTTCACAGTCTCTGGCAAACCGGCTTAAAAACCGAAACGGACCCCATTTGATGACTTGGGGCTGATAATTTATTTTTCTAACTTTGACTTAGGATCTGTTTGAACTTCTCCACTGTATAAATGGGAAAATTTGCCAAGACTCGAAAAGGCGACACTTACACACATGAACTTTATGGAAGTTCGTAGCATATGCCGCGACGTTCGGTCAATCGGTCGGTCATGCAAAACTCGCAATTGCAATCTGGAATTTGTAAATTCACCGCCACCGTGCAACAGCGTAAGTATTCCTCAGCTATAGTTTCATCTCCACCTACAGATGCTGTGCTGTTGTGCTCAGATTATTTTTTTATTCTTAGGAATATCGCAATGTCGCCAGTTTACCAGTATTCAGTATCGTATTCACCAATTGCCGGCATTTTTCTAGACCAAACATTTTGCGGCTGCTTGGCAAGGTGGACTCAAATTACATTAGGTTCGGTGGCCTACATTAATTAATTTTGCTTTATGCTACAACGAGACGCCAATTGCTCGAGCGCCATTGCAGTCAGTGGTCACAGTAATGGCAACAAAGTGTTATTTAAATTTTTATCGCACGTAAATTTTCATTCATTTAATTCTTGGACAATTTATTGCTATCGCACAGTTTAAATTCACAGGTGCAGGAAATTGGATACCAAATTCAAGTTATTCCAATTCCTGATATTACGCTCTGAGCCGAGTTGTGACAATCAAAGCCGTAGACTTGATTTATTTGTGAACATTATTTATCGCGAATTAGAGTATGGCCAGTATTTCAGATATTTTTGGTTGAAAAAAAGCTTAATTCTTGATTTATTAACTCAACGTGTTGAAAAATATAATTAATTCATTTGAATTAAATGAACTAAAAGTTATTATTATTATGAGTTATAGTTGATATTATCGTAAAGAGTAATCCTTTTAAAGATACGTGTGACACGCTGGCGCTGAATCAACTTATTTGGAAGGTCTTGTTGCTTACCGTTTTTGTTTTTACTGAATCTTGAACTTCAAGTGCTAATAAGAAAGGTTATTTTTAGGGCTAACATTTTTAACAAGTAGCTAGTTCGACCCTGGTTTTAATTTACGTTAGAGAGGCTATTGTTCTGGGCCCTAATCTTAAGGGGCACCATCAGCAAGATATAGTGCTTAACAGTGCTGGTGAAAATGAATGGCCATTATGTTGCATGTGATCCTTCAGAACCAAAATATGGTATTTACAATAAGCTTACATATAAATAATTTTTTTGGTGGACACATAGTAAAATAAACTTACCACCTTGCACCGGTTAAATTTACTTTTTTGTACCATAGCTTCGGTTAAATTCACCTTAGTGAATTAATCAGTTTAATTTTCCAAAATTTTCTGTAGGTTTGCCCAAAAAATAGTAGACTAACAAATTTTTCGATAGAATTTTGTTTTATTTAAATTACTACCTCTCATCGGTATGCTTCACTATTTTGAAGGGTTGGAGCGTTTTCAACCGTCGTTCTTAATTAAATTTACTACTTTGGTGAGTTCTGACGGAATCCCCTCTTCCTTCCGTGAGACTTGCCTCATAATTTTTAAATGTAATCTGCTATAATAATATATAGTCTCTGCATTAAAAAGTTGACGTGAGATTTTTATTGACCCCCACTGCCCCTTGGTGAGATTTTTCCGGACCCCCTCCTCCCCTATTTTGACTCACGTAATTTATGAACGTCCCTTACACGGTTCGCTTCAAGAAATAGTCCAAGAGCCGGCTGTAGAAAAGTCGAGTGTATAAGATTACAGGATGGGATGCATGCCAAATGATAGAGCTCGACGAGCCTAAATAGAATATCTAGGGTTGCCTTGCCAAAGCCTGTCCCGATGGCCGAAAATACCCGAATTTTAGCCAATTTTATTGTTCTAATTAAAACTGTAGTACATAACAGCTCGAAATGAATGCCAAATGATAGAACTCGAAGAGGCCTACATATAGTACCTGGGATTGTATTGTTGAATCCTGTCCCAAACATGGGTTTTCACCGGTTTTTTAGGTCAATTTTCATTAATGAAGATAACAGCTTGAAATTTGTGCCAAATGATAGATATCGAAGAGCCTTAATAGAATATATAGGGTTGCCTTGTAGAATCCTGTCCCAAACATGAGTTGCCACTCATTTAAGAAAAGTTAACCCCAAAAACGGGTGTCAAATAATGTTTAGGACATGATTCGACAAGGCAACCCTATATATTCTATTTAGGCTGTTCGATCTCTATCATTTGGCACGAATTTTAAGCTGTTATCTTCATTAATGAAAATTAACCCAAAAAACCGGTGAAAACCCATGTTTGGGACAGGATTCAACAATACAATCCCAGGTACTATATTTAGGCCTCTTCGAGTTCTATCATTTGGCATACATTTCAAGCTGTTATGTACTACAGTTTTAATTAGAACAACAAAATTGGCTAAAATTCGGGCATTTTCGGCCATCGGGACAGGCTTTGGCAAGGCAACCCTAGATATTCTATTTAGGCTCATTGAGCTCTATCATTTGGCATACATCTCATCCTGTAATCTTATACACTCGACTTTTCTACAGCCGGCTCTCCGCCTAAAAGATCATGATCGATTAAATTGTCAACCAAATCAGACAATGCACAATTATTATATAGTGTCCGAAGATTCCAAATACATAATCCGCAAAATCGGAGATGCTCATTTACTCGTTTCATGGCCATTTTAAGATCAGCACTATGGCCGGCACGGTTCGTTTTAAGCAAGATCAAAAACGGTAAAAGTTTTCAACCAAATCTGACAATGTATAATTATTATTTAGTGTTCGGAAATTCCAAAAACATGATTCGTAAAATCATAACTGGTCATTTACTTGTTTTATGGTCATTTTAAGGTAAATAATTTTACCGATAATATCAATAAAATGACGTTCCAGGAAAAATTGTGAATTAAGACATTAAAAACTTAATTTTTTTATTTTGCTTTTTTTTTTTGTTTACTTTCTAATCAAAAATACTTTTAAAAGCCATAAAACAAAACTATATAAATTTTATTTTTAATTAGTTTTTAAGATTAAGCGGAGAATAACAATTGCTAATAGGTGCTACTACGGTCTCAGTAAGCAATTACGTTGCAGAGCTCTCTCTCGATCGACAAAGCTAACACTCTACAAGACGATTATTCTACCTGTGCTTCTTTATGGCGCTGAGGCATGGGTGGTTTCGACAACAGACGCAGCCGCTCTTGGAGTGTTCGAGAGGAAAGTTCTCCGCAAAATCTTTGGTCCTGTTCGAGTTGGCGACGACTATCGCATTCGAATGAACCACGAGCTGTATGAGCTCTACGCCGACATTGACATAGTTAATCGTATAACAATACAGCGACTACGCTGGCTGGGTCATGTCCATCGTATGGATAAAGAAGCTCCAGCGAAAAAGGTATTCGAAGGGAAGGTCCCCGGTCAACGACGAAGAGGGAGACCATGCCTCCGGTGGATAGACCAAGCTGAGGAAGCCCTAACCGCGCTTGGCATTAACGATTGGAGAAGGCGCGCGCAAAACAGAGGCGCCTGGCGAGAGCTAATGAGGTCGGCCGTAACCTGACAACGGGTTGTTATGGCCATCTAAGTAAGTAAGTAAGTAATTAGTTTTTAGGCCCAAAAGAATTTTTTAAATTTTTTTTCATTTTTGTTTTTTCATGAAAAACGGTGAATAGCACATCAAATATAACAGAATTTTTATTTAGTGTTTTTTTGTGAGCTTTGTAGTCAAAAATACCTCAAAAATTTATAAAACAAAATTCTAATTTAATTGTTTTTACCAGTTTTAAGGCCTAACAGAATGTTTTTTTTAATAATTTTAATTCTTATCCATGGAAAATGATGAATAATATAACGTATAGGTCATTTCACGCGAAGCGGCTTAATTATACTTCTACTTTTTTTTTATATAACGTTTAGTTGTCAAGTTGTGGACTTCCAAAAATTGACGTAATATGAAGAATTAATTTTTCGGGAGCAGTTTTTCGAACTTAAAAAAATTTCAATAAATTATTAAACATTATGAATTCTATAAGAAATTTACTGCTCTTTTCAATTATGAAATCAGATTAGAAATTTGATTTTTTTTTCTTGTGGAAAACCGGAAGTGAACATTTCATCTCAGAATTCAAATACTTGCGACATATTTTATTTTTTTTTTATTTTAACTTTAAAATAAACCATAAAATATACCGGAAATTTTCTAAACAAATTTTACCGTGATTTACATTAGCTTACGAGATATATAAATTGAGGTGCATACGTGCCGCATTTTGTATGGGAGCTAGCACTTTCTTAAGTACTTTAATTTATATACCTCCTTAACTAATAACGATCACGTTAAAATTTTTTTTGTGATACATCTATAAGCTTAAGGCTTTTTTTTAAATAAAATACTTAAAAAATATTATGTCGAAAACACTGAAAATTTGATTTGAATTATTTACTTCCGGTTTTCAATACATAAAAAAATTTAAAGCTTCAATTTGACTAAAAAATTAAAAAAATCATCTTTTTTACTAGTTAAAGCAATATTTTTAATATATTATTATAAATTGTTTAATTCCGAAAACAGCGTTCAAAAATGAAGGTCCTTAAACTTCGCAAGTTCTTCAGAAGCCCATAACTCAGCATGTCTACTAGTTGTATAACTAACCGGAATATAAACAAATTTCACAACCTACCTTTATTTTCATTGCCCGCTTCGCCTGAAATGCCCCATATATAAACATTCTTTTATTTTTTTTTCTTTGTGGGCTTTGTAGTCAAAAATACTTATAAAACCCACAAAAGATAACAAAATAATTATTTTTTTCAGTAGTTTTTCGGCCGACAAAAATAAATGCTTTTTCTTGTATTGACTTTTTTCCATGAAAAATGGTGAATAACACGAAAAAATTTGCATATTTGCAAATATTATTGACTTCATCATGTTCAGTGACTTAAAATACATAAAAAACAATTATCTTAATATATTTTAAAATTTAACTTGAACTTAAAAGCATCAAAAACTGCACACGGTTCACTTCATAATTGTGTTAAAATTATCGGTAAAAGCGTTTAACTTAAAATGGCCATAAAACGAGTAAATGACCAGGTACGATTTTACAAATCTTGTTTTTGGAATCTCCGAACACTAAATAATAATTGTACATTGTCAGATATGCTTGACAATTTTTACCGATCTTGATCTTGCTTGAAAGCGAACCGTGCCTAATATATCAAGTAAAAAAACTGAAAGAAAACATGACAACTGTAAAAAAAATGATTCAAAATCGCCCTTATTTTAATAAAATCTTTTAATAAAAGGTTTTCTTTCCTCTTACTTTAAAAAAAATGGGAGGGTTACAACAAAAACTTTAATTGGGGATTATTAAGGATATAAGTTAGAGTCGATATATGCTAAAATAAAAGAAATTCTTAGAGTTTTTTTAGTTTCATATTTAATGTTTTTTAATGACATGACAATAGAGCGGTTCAAAATAAAAACTTTTTGATTTTTTCACTATGTGTCTGCGAATTACAGTAGCCTTATATGTCTGGACAAAACCCATTACTAGGATTAAGGTTAATATTGAAAACTAGATTAGCGCCCTCTGTTTTAAGTAAAAATGGTGCAAGTACAGAGGTTATAAAACTTTCCATCAAAGTGTGTGTGGTTTTCGGGAAACTATCGATCGGGAAATTTAAATCCGTGATTTATTTTCTTCTTCTTCTTTCTTTCTTATTTGGAAATATGCAGATATCAGGGGCTTCGAAATAAGATAATGATATGCGGTTTCGGCATTCTTTTAAGCAAATATCAGTTCAGTTTGAGGTGTTGCAGGTAGAAAGTAAAAATTCGGTACTTTTGTCCGGTCAATCGTCAGTTTTTTATAAAAAAGAAAGAAGAAAAAAAAAAAAAAAACAAATCACGGATTTGAATTCCTCGATCGATAGTTTCCCGAAAACCATACCCATTTTGTTGGAAAATTGTGTAACCTCTGTAACTTGCACCATTTTTTGAATCAATATTTTGGGAAATGGGATGTCTGCTTAAAACTGAGGGCGCTAATCCAGTTTTCAATATTAAGCTGAATCCTAGTAATGGGCTTTGTCCAGACATATAAGGCTACTATAATCCGCTGACTCATCGTGAAAAAATCAAAAAGTTTTTATTATGAGCCGCTCTAATGTATACTTAAGTTAATATATTAAAAAAATATCTTTCAAATGAAATACATATCTTAATTTTCGAAAAGGGGTAGTGGGCACATTTCGACATGTTAAACCAAATTTGTCCATTTCGTCAAATTAATTGTGTATTAAAAAACTAATAACTAAGAAAACCTATCAATTGATACATTAGCTATGAAATCATTGGTGGCATAAATGTAACTTAATGCTTAGTTAAAGATCACCATAAAAAATTTCTAAATTCGAAAGCTTGAGGGCTGAAGTTAAATACACATATCTGGAGTGAATTATATATTTTTTTGTAGGATCTGGCTGAAAGTACATCCACAGTTTTTTTTGTAACAGCCTTAATGTCATTATTTGTGCCTACACTCAGAGTCAACGTCGTGAAGTATTTGATATGTCTTCCAGGTGACAGATGCAAAAATGTGTTAATTATAGAAAATAGTTTTTACACGCGATTTATATAGAAATTTATTCAATATGCAAATTCATTCAGTACATTATTATAGTGGTATCATTTTATACGCTGCACTAGAGATACTCAAGTGCGTTTTGATTTATCCTACTGTTTGAAACATAAAATATAGAGAAAAAACTAAAGAAAGAAAAAGTAAAAAGTTGCTGCAGTTGCTCAAGTCTCAAGTTACAAGTAGTTGAATGTAATTCTTGGCTTTTCTTAATTAACACAGCGGTAAGTGACACTCTACAATGTGATTACACTGAAAAAATAAAAGGTTTTTAAATGATTTTTACTAAAAAGACACCAGAAAAAATAATTAGAAATCTCCCTAAAAATAGAATAAAGCATAAATCTGTCTCTTAAAAAAAATAAAAAATAAGCAAAGTGACAAAAACCTTAAATGTTCTCCTAAAAGTCTTGAAATATTTCATGCAAATTCCACAATCAGTGGACTTAAAAATTTTCTTTTTGTGTTGCATGAGAAGTGCAGAAAAAATTGGTGCCACTGGCAGCAACATATCCTTCACAGGTTACACCCAGGACTTAAGAAGATATTAACATTAATTGATAATTGAAATTGTGCAGCATCTTTATTGCTGTTTCAACCTGCAACACCTGAAGCCGCAACATCATGTAACATCACTTCAATGAGCATTGACATTGAACAGTGATTGGATACCTTACAAAGAGAAGACAAAAAATGTTTAGATTTTTTGTAGAAGAAAGTGGCTTACAAAAATTATTTAAGCATTTTGTGAAATTTTCTTTATGATTTACCGATGATAATAAACTTTCGGCTTCGGTTTGAGAAGAAGCTTTGTGTCTGAAGTAATAGAAATTGAATGTGGTTGAGCAGCCTCTATACATCCGTCAATTAACGCTGGCAGCCTTACTAGATATTGAAGGTGCACTTGACATTGCTCATACCGAAGCTATTCAGGAAGCACTTGTGGCACTCGGGGTAGACGAGTGTCTAATTACCTGGAAAGTATCCATGCTTGAGTGCAGAATCATTCAAGCTAGTGCGGGTGGAAGTCAGGTGCTAAAATCTGTTAGCAGGGGAACACCTCAGGGTGGTGTACTATCGCCACTGCTGTGGCTGACTGTTATAAACACCATCCTTACTCAGCTCAATAAAAATGGGGTAAAGGTAGTTGCGTATGCGGATGATGTGGTTTTACTTATATTAGGTCTGTTTCCTGACGTAATTAGCAACATTATGTAAGGAGCTCTGGCTAAGCTGTGCTCTTGGACCTCTGGGTGTGGCCTAGAAATGAACTCAACCAAAACGGATCTGATGCTTTTCACCACAGATACCTTTTACCTCTTTCACGTATTAAGTCGACCAAGTATCTGGGAGTCATAATAGATCCAAAGCTCAATTGGAAAGTCAATATTGAACAGAGATGCCAAAAAGCCTGCATAGCTTTGTATTCGTGTAACATAACACTTAGTAAAAAATTGAGTCTTCAACTAAAAATGATACTGTGGATGTACACAGTTGTAGTTCGACCGATCCTCACATTCGTTGCTTTCGTCTGGTGGCCAGCTATTAGGAAAGGCTACAACTGGTTAAACCTAGAAAGAGGTCAAAGGATGACCTGTATCGGTGTAACAGGGGCTATGAGATCATGTCCCACGGTAGCCCTAAATGTAAGTCTACATCTGCTACCTCCCAATTATTTTATGAATGCAACTCCTGCGTGCAGTTCGATCAGGCTCACGGAAGCCGGTAATTGGTTTTCGAAGCAATATAGTATGGACATTGCTCTATACTAGAAATCTTACCAATCGAACTTTCAAATTCCCCAATGGACTACATCTGTCCTACACTCAGCTTTGAGAAAAATTTTTAGCTGAAGTTTCCGGACCGATTTCAGTGGGAAGAGGGCACCCTCACTTTAAATTTTGAAACCACTATATTCACCGATTGGTCTAAGATGCATTTGTTTTGAATTTTTATAAGAAATGAGTTTTTAACCTTTTTGGGGGAAAATGGGGGTGCTGGGGGAAAAGTGGGCAGCTAAAACTCATTTTTATCGTAAGATATTATTTTGGCACACCTATATACGTAATATAAGTAAGGCCTACCTTCTGTATTTTTTTTTTTTGAGGGACTTTCTTTTTAACGTATTTTAAAGTGTGATTTTGAGGTTAAGTCAAAATCTGAGGGTGATGGTAAGATTCTGACCTCGGATTTTTGTTTAGGACGCCAAAATACATACCGTATGATACCTCATCTTCCAACTACAAGACATTTTTGTTTTTTGTGGTCCTGTGTTATCCTTCTACGGAGAACGCAGCCCAGACCATGACACTATCGCCACCGAAATTTCTCTTGGACATAAGAATGTTTTTATTGCGGAGATCATGCAATTAAAAACTCATGGAATCAGGACTATCCAAATTGAACTCCATCTCATCAGAAAATATAATTTTAAGATAATTCCGTTGTCCAATGCATGTATTTGCGGGCGAATTCCAGTCGTGCGGTTATGTGATGTGGTCGAAGGTTTGCAATGTGGCTTCTTCCATTTTATGCAAGACGTTGATCGCAGAATCCGCGAAGTATGGTTTTTGGTACTTTCCTTTGTATTTGAGTGGCGTTCAGTTTATTTCAGTTGCTTCAAACTTTATGGTTCCTATTTACTTCTTTGTCAATTTTCGGTTGTCTTTTGTGTGCTTCTTGACCCCATAATTTTTTCCTTTTTGGAAAAAATTCCGAATAACGACCTCAGATCTATTAATTAGTTGTCCGATTTTCTGATTGGAAGGTCTGATTGGACTGTGGAAGGTTTCATTCCCCTTAATTCAGCTAAGCAACCGAATCATTGATACACGATTTCATACCCTGCGATACGTTCATCTAACATGATAAGCTGGTCAACTGCAGGGAGCAAAGATGCCGTTTGAAATTTTTCTCTTGGCGTCAATTGAACAACAGGTGTTCTTCGATAAGCGACATGCCCTTGCCACACATTTATTGATCGAACACGAATACATTCATACTCTTGAGAATCTGACAGTTCTTTTCCTGCAGCTTCATATGATTCGTTTTCTTGAGTACCGTTGTAACTTTTGGGCATTCTATAGATATTTTAATGTGTTGTGATAAAGAGAAGTTCATGAACTCTTGGACGTTTCAATAGGCTCATCCCTTTTATATCACAACGAGCCTCGATAGAACATTAAATTATCGTTTTAGTAAGTAATTTGGTGTCGCTATTAAGTTGTGGAACAATATCCTTATTATCTTGTTTCTTGACCGATGTGATATCGGTAGGTTCTATAAAAAATAATAAGTTTTTCATCCTCTTCCGCTCTATGCAGTGTGCCTATACCAACATTATCAGAAATTCTTCAAAAGGATTAAACTGGACCAAAATGATCAAATTCGGTGTTTTTGACATAATCATGGGCGGACTCATAACCCGTCCAAAATATGATGTCTTAGGCAGCAGTCTACTTAGTCTATAAGTAAATCCACCCGTGGATACAATCCATCATCTTTGTGAACTTGTATTTTTGCACTTTCGAAACAGCGTCAAAACTACATTGCAAATAATAACAAATTTTTGAAATTCATGTTTCAAGCAAAGTCATATTTTTCACGAAATAAATATTTTGTTTTTCTTTTTAAAAAGCCCTGCGATTTTTTAATTTAATTCAGATATAGTTTCCAATAGCGTCAGAGTCTCCATTAGCTGCATTTCGGGGATACCTGAACTTCCCAATTAAATTTGGTGATAGGACACTGTGTCAAAACTGTCTCTATAAATAGATTTTTTCTAGAGCGTTTAAGTATTAAAAAAAAAATGTTAAAATTATCCTTGTTATCAATTCACTGTGCACTGATTAAATGTCCACGCAAGCCAAAGAGTAAAAATCATGAAAAAATTAAATCAGCTTATGCCGACCGAGCTGTGAGGTAAAAGAGACACAGAGAGTCCAGGAGGCAAATTCTGCGAAGATGTCAAATTGATTGCCGCCGGGGGCATTTTAAACAAAATATGCCATTAAAAATGTGGCCGGCAGTGCATCCGTTTTCAACTTGCAAATGACCAGCATTAAAGGCATTAAAGGGCACTTAACGTAATGATTTACAACTTTAATTCACGCAATTAAATTGGAATTTTCGACACAGCGCAACGAGAGAACAACGAAAAAGGACTCTATCCTGTTGTTGTATGATATGGTAATAACAACAACAATGATTGGCATTTATTTTTGCTTTTGACCAATGTCACGTTGCACGATGTATTTATACCCTGTATCATGTTGTATGATTGGGTTTTTCTTTTTTTATTGACAGCAGGTCATGCGGTGCTCAATGACAATCGGGTTTGACAGCTCAATGAAGCTGGAGTCATCCTCGCACACTCACGTAAAGTATAAAACACAAGTATCACATTATGTATCCTCTTATAGAGTGTCATTGAGACGCAAAAATTAAGCCGATCATCATCATTGAGCGGTTTCAACAGTTTCGGTTGACCACCTTTTGCTTTGTTTTGATTTAATCCATTCGCATGTCACGAGCAATTGAAAAGGAGAAAAAAGAAGTAAGTAGTTATTGTTTCCGAATATGGTATTTTATCCCATACTTTAGTGTTTTGTCACATATGGCGCCGAATCACATACACTTTTGGCACTTATCAGCTCATAAACTTACTATATTACGAGTATAAGGACGTTAGCTTAAGAATAAAATTTAATTTTGGAATAACACCGAATCATTGATAGTATTTTGTTTCAAAAGTTTTACCTAAGATTCATATTTTACTGACCCCCAATTTTCATAAGCGATCATTTGATTTTGTTTTCTCGTTTCTATAAAAGCTTTTGGGGAGTTTTTAAGGACTCCAAAATAAAGGTATTAAGGAGCTATACCAGTGTAACTCATGAAAAATTAGACGATTTTCGCGAATTTTTTTAAAAGTACTCGATAGAATGTTTTGAAGTTTTTTGGACATAATAAGGTGCATTTTAAGATTTTTTTTTCGCAAAAATATTAAAAAAAAACGAAATTATATGTCTTCTTCGGAGTTGCCAAAAAAAAAAAAGTTCCCCAACTGCTGACATGATTCCGGCCGAATGAGTAGTTGAAACAAGAAAATTCAAAAAGGTTATTAATGTTGAAGGTATTTCCTAAACAATGACTTACGATTTTTGAAAAATTAACAAAATGGCGTAGTTCTGAAAAAAAATTTCGTTTTTTGGGGTAAAAAAATGGTCGTTTTTTAAAGCCAAATTGACAATTGTCAACTAATCAAAAAGATCATAAGTCATTGTATAGTAAATATATTCAAGAATACTCAGTTTCAATTTGAAGTTGATCGTTCAATTTCTCTTTGAGTTATGATGTCAGCAATTTTGAAAAATATCGTTTCGAGGAAAATTTGACTTTTTCTGGATTTTGTGTTCTATCTTAGCATTTTTTTATAGGGCTTGGTTGTGACTAAATTATTCTGTTATGTATTTTCAATCGCTTAAAAGTTATTACATTCTTTAATTTTAAGTGAAAAAATTTTTCACCCTGTAAGCCCTAAATTTATGGACTGCATTCAAAACAATCGACCATCGGAAAAGACTGTTATGGCACCGAGTAGTTTCGAGAAGACAAAAAAAATCGAAAAAGATGGAAAACCTCTAACAAGTCGATAAATGTCTAAGAATGTTGAATTGAAATAAAAATCATCAATAATTCGATGTACTTGTACATATGTAAGCCGAACAGCATTGAAAAGTTTAAAGTTTTGGATTGTCATGAAAGTAATCGTAGTAGTCGATAAAAGTCAAAAGGAATTGAACAGTATCAAAAGAGCAAATAAATGTCACATATCGGAAATCGATGAAAGTCGAGAAACAACGACAAAGTCGAAAGGTGACAGAGTATCGAAAAAGTCTATAAGAAATGGAAGAATCGAATAGCCTGAAGTACAATCGAAGAATGTACCCTCGTACAAAATGGAATTAAAAGACAGGAGTTAATTGCACAAAATTAAGATTGTTAGGAAGATTTATTTTGCGTAGAGCAACACCAAATATCAAAGTTTTGAGCTCTTTTATCCCCGTAAAATTTTTTATTACAAGTAGCTTAGAAGTTATGCGCATAATATTTTTTAAATTTCCTAAGAGCATAACGTGATGTATCGTGTTCTAATGTGTCGCATTGATGTAATATAATCCGCCCATTCAATACAGTATATTGTATTATAAAATTACTTAGTTCTTATTATACAGAACCAAATTTAAATAAATTATGAAATTATAGATTTTCACTCATTACCAGTAGAATTTTTTAAGGTAATTAAATCATTCTGACAGTGGGGTCAATGTTATTGATATACCTAAAGAATGTCTACCCTAGAAGAGGATGTGACCACAGACTGCTCTATTTTCTTAAAAATTGCATAGCGAAGTTTTCTAGGCCGAGGTCTCCGGCTTGTTTCAACGCGCTACTAATATTGGTGTGAATCTCTATAAAAGGCCTCTCAGTAGGTTTGGTGATTATTTATAGATATATCAAAATATCTTTATCCCAAGGAATATCGCTATCGATGTTTTTGGCACACGATACATCGAATTCTGTTTTTGTAACTTTTTTTGCGGAACATAATGATCAGTGGTGCCCACTACCACAAGTAAACGCTCTCATGATAAGCATGTGTTGATGATTTCTTTATCAATTCTGTATACGTGCATGATTTTTTACGATCTTTAAGCGCCTACTCGTTCTATGGCAGTGGTCGGCAGAGCGCAAATATCAAATATTTTCTTACTCTCAAAAGAGAGGGAAATGCCAAAAGCACCAATCACTGCGAAAAATGTTTGTAAGTTTTGCTGTTTACGCTCCATATGATTTCATCTTTCAGGGGTTGAATTTTAGTTATAAAATGGCTTTCTATATGAAAGTTATTAGCTATCACTTTTTGGCTTGCAGATTAAGCATTGGGCCTTGGCAAAAAAAAATTTTTCGGCAAAAAAATATTTATTTGGCCATTTGATTTCAAACATTTTTGCAGTGCATTAACGACATAACCAGCTCACTTTATAGTTTGGTTACTCTCACTTATTCTCTTCGTTTGCTCGCGAGCATATGGGGTGCCGACCACTGATCTATGGGCAGCACCGATAATGATCTTTCTTTCTCTCTTACGTTCATTAGTTTTCCTCTTTCTTTAATTTCCTTTTGTTTTCTGCATTCGAATGTGCCGAGTGCGCAGGTGCGGTGGCATTGTCTGACCAGCGCAAGCTAAATTAATTTGTAGATTAGAATGACCTAAGTATTTTTAAAAATTGAAACCCTCCGCATTTTGTGAAACGTAGATTTTGTTTTGTTGGAAAACCAAAAATTTAAATTGTAAAACCTCTCTAAGTTCGGCAGTATAAATTTAAAGCATAAACTTGAAGCATAGACTTTGCTACATTTTTCCTCACATTTGACCAAAAATCTGTATTTAACGTTTAATCGAAATATCGTTATTTTTTGCAGATTTATATATGCTCGATATTTATCGGACTGTTATTGGTATTATCGAAATCCGATATTTAATAAAATATCAACTGACGTTAATGACTGATGTAAGCCACAAAGTATCGACTGAAATGAATCAGCCCCTTCATTAAGCAGTGAAGCTGTACTTATGTTATGTTTTGTATAAACCAGTTGCGAATCATAAGTACGCTGGATATTTCGCAGTGTTGAAAACCGGCTGTTCAGTTTTAGTTCAAGTATATTTTTTAAAGAGGTCTACATATAATAACATAAAAATAATAATAATGAGGAAAAATTAAACGATTTAGTACAAATATTACCTAAATTTGCTTATGCACTGTATGTGCGGCGATATTTGCTCTGCTCGAAATCGTCGTCACAGCGTTAACTCCAATACTTGCGGCCTTTAATACGAAAGCAAGTATTATTTTATAAAATATTCAGGTTTCTAAATACATACCTTTTCCTGTTTCTATATACAAAAATAAGAACAACATTAAACATTTATTTTATAATTTTTTTTATTTATTTTATGGAGTTTTTTTTGTCATTTTCATAATAATAAAATTTATTCGAAAACAAAGTAAAAGTTAGTTTTATTATTTGTGTCATTTCAAAGATTGTTATTTAAATGTTTTAGCAAATTTTCACTTTCATTTTAAGAAAAAGACAAAATGTGAAATTAGTTGTTTTTTTTTTTAATAAAACAAATTATATGATAAGTTATTTTTTTTTAAAATTGAATTTAGCACGTACACATAAGTAAATTAGGAAAAAAATGGCTTTTAATAAATACAAACAATTTCTTTATTTCATAAATAATTATAATACACAATTGTTTGCAAGTATGTAGAAATAATACATTAGTCATTAAAATTACTAAATAAACATTAACAAAAAAATTATTTATAAATAATTATCTACACAGTTTTAGAAATGCATACTTAAGTCGAAGTTAAAACTAAACGAATTTACAAATGATGGTGCTATGTTGAATAATAAAATTATAAAAACTGAAACTTTACCATTTTTTTATAGACGACAAACGCAGCAATAATACAAGCTCTTACTTGGTCAAAACAGTTCAAAACTTAAAAAAAATATGAGCTATTAAAGATCAAAAGTAGATTTTGAGAAAATTGAGTTTTTTGTTTTCAAATAAATAAAACTTGAGGGTGTGTTTTGAACCTGAGCCAAGTGGAAACTGTGTGGTAGGATATTTTTCGCTCTCCCGAAAGTTTTCTCTGTCAAGATAAGGTCCTTTTACGCAGATCACAACGCATACAAGAAAATTAAACAAAGCACTACTGATGACTTGGAACGGTGTTTAGCATATAAACAAGAAGGGCCTAATAATACCCAACACTGAGTTTTTGTTTTTATGATGTTAAGAGTATCATTGCATATTTTCAAACGTTTCTTGTCAGTCGTTTTGCCCACGATCAAGGGTTCTTAGCATAAGGCAAAAATTATTAAGTAAATTTATTTATAAAATTTAATTAAGATACACAATATTCAATAATGAAAATGTTACAAAATAAGGATGTTATATGTTACGTAAATAAATAATGATTTCCTGCTAAAAATAAAATTAATTCAACTGCTTTTATCTTACAGTATTTTCAGTTTTCATAAAATTTTAATTTCGTTTTTTCTTTTTAATTTTTATTTCTAATTTTTATTATCGATTTATATTTATTTATTTATTTATTTATTTATTTAATAATACGCGTGTTTCTATTTTGCAGTTTTTTTTTACATTTTCAATACATGTTTTTTTTTTGATTTTGTCTTAAACTTTTTTCTTAAACATAAATTAAAAAGCGTTTTATATTTCAAAGTAATTGATAAATGTACATTTTTGCATTTTCTTTTTTGTATTAACATTTAATTAATTAATTCATTTTCGTGTTTTTGGTTTTTCTTGTTGTTGTTGCTGTTGTTATATTATATAATAATATAAATATTCGATAAACAGTTTTATAGTTTTTGTTAAATTTTTTCTTTTCTAATATTGCATCCATTTAATATAAAGAAAATATTTATTAATTCGATTTGTTGTAACAGTTTTGAACGTTGAACTCGCATTTAGTATTTGATTTTTGATCATTACCACTTAAGCGATAGTCATTGTGGAATTTGATAAAATCGATAAATATTATGGTGTTAGTCTTGAAAAAACTTTATGTTTCGCGCTACATAGCTACCAGATACATGATTTCCGCATGACATATAACCGACTGAATATTCCGGTTTAGTTTTCGAGTAGTGGCGAAAGAAATTATGAAAATAAATAAAATAATTCCTGATATCAATATTTCTATTAAAGCTTGCAGATAAAAATACTTTTATTTGACAAGCTTCACCGAACTTTAAATATTATATGGCTTGAAGAAACTATGACAAGTCGCAAAAAGCCCAAATAATTGAGGATTATTTGTAAACAATTAAAATAAGCCGGATTATATTAAAAGCAGAAACTGAGATAACAATTTGTGGAATAACAAAACAATTAAATTTTATTGTGCTGTGGGGTTATGGTATCAACTCCGATATTAGGGAGGACAAAAATGCATGCACCCACGACAAGACATTATTGGGTTGGCAAAATAGCAGAATTTTTTCTATCGGCCTCAAAATCACACATTGGGAAATGAGTTTTTGCGTCAAAATATTGACTCAAGCAGTGCAGCTTAGTGGAAGTGTTCGATTTAATGCTAGGGAGTGAAATCCAACGGTGGACGGCCAGTTCACACTTGAAGCCGTTTAAAGTTGTTGATGGTATGCTTTGGTAGTTTACTCAAAGTGCATGCCTCGTAGATCAATTCCACTAAAGAACTCTATACGAAAAACTTTGACTACGTTACTGCATGATGAAATTTTTATTAAGAGCAAAAGATTTTTTTTACAGACTTTGTTAATTTATTTCAAAAGTTTAAGTAAAACATTGCGACTAAAGTCATGTTTTCTGTGTGAATTATTAAAAAACTGAAGGACTTCATCGGATCCAAAATTTGTTTGCACACTTGTAGTTTTATCCATCATAAAAATAATTTTTCAATAACCATCATTTTCGCTGTCAGCGGGTGCTCGCAATTTTCGAATCGCAATGTCGAGGCATTAACTGGAGACTCAATACCAGCCTTGAGAACCAAGAACATGCTGACGATATTGTATTATTTCCCATTCACATCAACAAATACAGTTAAAACTAAGCAAATTAAATCAAGAAACGTTGAAGGTTGGCCTTAAAATAAGAAACCGGAGTTAAACCGCATCAATTTACACTGAGAGTTTTGCATATTTGGGGAGAATTCTCTCAACTGATGGTGGCGGTAAGTAAGATATCGCCAATCGCATTTAAAACGCTGGCACAGCATTTGCTAAACAGGTCGTTTATATTATTTTTTCCATCACTGTATAATTTTTTGGAACAATCTAGTAAAATTCTCAATATAGATTTTTTTTTGTTTTGAAGAATTTGTTGGTTGTATTTTTGGTACCCTCTACAAAATGCAAAAAGGCGGTTAAAAGAATAAAAACTTAAGATCCGAATTATTATTTAAAAAATTGGTTTTGTTCAATAACAAAATTTCAATCAAAATCAGACGAAAAAAAAAAAAATACTAATCGCTTGAGTTATAATGACCATATTTTTTCCAAATTTATTTTTCTGCTATTAATAATTTTCTATTTTCAATTTGATTTTATATATTTATATTTGTTTTTAATTCATTTCTAGATCATTTAATAAATGGATTGGTTTTTTTCTTTTGTAACTTCATAGATTTCTTTTTTAAAATATTTTCTACTTTTTTTTTACTAATTTTGCTTTTTTATTTAGTTTCTTATGCTTGCAAAAAATTTTTAATTCTATTATTAAATTCTATAATTTTTTAATATTTTAATATATGTATTTCTGCTGACAGTAGGAAATTATTTCGTTAAATTTTGTTAAATTTTTATGAATCTTTTTTGTTTGCATTCGCTAAAAAATTAATAAGATTTTGTAATTTGAAATGAATCAAATGTTTTGAGTCGAATTATATTTTTTCGAAAAGACTTTATTTTATTATTAATTTTTTTTTTTTAACTATTTTGATTCAATGTTTTTTTTTTTTGTTTTTCAAAATTTATTGGAAGTGAATTTGTGTGCGACTTTGTTTGCAATTTCTTTTTTACTGGCTCTATTCTGGCGAAACGTGACAGTGACAAACTGAAACTAAAAACAAAAAGAGTTTGGACACTCTGAAGTATGCGCTTTCATCTATATTTCGCTTGAATTTTTCGCAGTTTCTCTGCACTTGAACGCATTCACACTGTCACGTTTTTCTAAAATATTCGTATTTTCAAATCTAATATGTTTTAATTCAAATTTAAATTGTATTCTTTTTTCATTTATATATATATTTGTATGTATATAAAAAACAACTGTCTTTTATTCTAATTTTAGAATTTTTGCAAGCTGCATTAAATTTTTGATCTCTTCGCATACGAGTAATTTAAGATTATTTTGTATATTTTTTATAATTTTTTTTTTTATAATTATTTATATATCAATTTCTATAGAAAATGAGTTAAAAAGTTCTTTCTATGCAAATTCTTTAAGTTGTCTTATTTACATTTGCTGCTTGAATTTAACTTTATTGTCTGATATTTATAAAACACGTTTATCTCTTTATTATATTTTCGAGATGCTAACAACAAATTTATAAAATTTTTATTTAGTTTTATTTAAGTATTTTCGTCTACATATCGAAAGCCGGGTTTCGTTTGAAAACTTGAATTGTAAAATTGTAGAGCTCGTTCTCTGCTTTTTTTTTTGTTTTGATTTCCTATTGCTAACATTTAAGCACATCTCCACATCCATTTAAAAAGTTAATATTCATTATTTTCAAGTCTCGGATTCATTCTTCTTTCAGTTAATCAGGAAAATATGTTGCAAATGTTATGCTGAGTACCTGATTCAGAGAAATGTATTAAATGGAATGCAAGATACAGCGGGGCATTGAAGTAGAGTGAGGAAAAATGTTTTATCTTGGGAAGTCACATGCAACAAAGAAATTATCGTCACCAGAAATAAAACGAAATTTGTCTTCTTAAAGATCCACGAGGTACTTAGTTGTTATAATTTAAATGAAGCTGAAAATCGGTGTAGTTTTGATATGATTTTTTTTTTGATTTTGGGAAACTCTTCAGTAAATTAAATCATGGTATAAAAAAAAAAATAAAATTTATAAGAGGTGATGCAACAAAAGTAGATAGCTACTGAAAGTCGCAATTTACGGAAAATAGGAAAATTCTCACATCATTCATTATAAGCAAATGTTTTTTTAATGTACAGGAGACTCATATTTATGATATAGTACCTACGTGAAACTTAACTGCTCGAATTTAAAACAAATTTTTATGTGTGTGACTAGACTACCAAAAAATTAGAACTATATCATCTCAATATTAAACAACATAAATTAAGTTTAGATTATTCTAAAATTCTTCCTCACGTACTCAAAATGTCAGTTTATTGGTAGGCACATAATTTTAATGTACATTTACTTGTCAAATACACCGTAATGCATAAAATTCCAATTTTCTGACAAAATTCGTTATAATTTCACCTCTAGTAATCAACTGCGTAGATTTATTTCAATTTAAGTGCAAGCCCTGCTTTAAATAAGTGAAAGATATTGAAGTCAGTGTTATCAGCGTCTCTGAGTCTTATTCCGAGTAGAAATTAGTTCAGATTTGGATCCAATTCAGATAAGATTTACCTGAAGTATGATTTGGAGCGGGTCAGGCTTTTGGATCCGGTAATGAAAAAAATCGTCACACTTCATAGGAAATGTACCGGAAACGCTCAATAGATCCGGCCCAATCACAAATTGATTCAAGAAACGGGTAAGGTTTAAGGACCAATTGGGGATCAGGTTTTCTGTTCAGATTTTGACAAGAAAGTAAATTATATATATAGTCATGCAAATCGGATCATTCTGATCGGAGTCTTTAAAATGCCACTAAAAACTTAAAAAATTATTATTACCGCTTTGTATTAAATGAACATTTTGATGTTAATACAATATTAAATTGTATCGAACATTTCACTGTATTGAAAGTTTTCAGAATTACGAAATTCCTAAGGAACTAATCAGTTTGCCGTGTTAATGAATATCTGATCCGGACCTGATCATATATTTATTGTTCTTTAAGTCTTAGACTTTAATGGTACAGAACATAAAGAAGAAAAATATAAATAGTCCGGAATATCTGAACTAAATACTAGTCGGGTTTGCGAATGATTTCTGTTGTAATGAATTCTTTTTTTTTATTTGCTCTGATATCAATATCTTGTAGTAGTACAAATTGAATAAAAACCAAAAAATACACTTTTTCGTGGTATAAAAAAAAATGTTCTTTCTTCGACGCGAAGCCCTTGGCTGGCAGTGCTTTAGTGATAAAAGTGACAAGGTCGACATATTGACATTGACAACTTTTTCGATACTTTCAGATTTATTATTTAGTAGACATTCCTTTACTTATTCAACATATGAACTTTAAAATTATATACTATTTCGAACTTTTAATACTGTAGCAAAATTTGGTTTACGCCAGAAAATTCTCGAAATAAAAACCAACAAAAGAACACTAAATGATACTAGCTAGCATCACTGGCTGTATAAATACTTTTACACCATCTAGCGGCAAAGTGCAGTTTTTGTACTAAAAATAATAAACCGAAAAGACGCTGCAGTACACTATAAAAGTCGATAACCGAGAGAGATTATCGCCGTCATACAACGCCATCTAGAGGGTAGTAGTAACATTCTGGATAGTTTTGAACTCAACGTCGATACGCCATTTAGAAGGTACTGGTAAATTATGGATAATGGTAGATTACACGCCATTTAGAAGGTACTGGTAAATTATGGATAATGGTAGATTCCACGCCACTAAGAAGGTACTGGATTATTCGAGAAGGTGATGACTGTAGTATAAAAAGGTTGTCTTCTGAGTTGAGTGACACAGTTGAATTCAAACAGTGAAGCAGAACAGTTGAATTTAAGCAACATAAGTGAACAGTTGTGATACAGTTGATTTTGAAAGTAAATTGTCTATACAGTGCCAGATTAATATTAGACTTTGAATGTTAATTAAATAAACAATTGTAACGTGTAAAAACTAACTTTTGTGATTAAATAAACCATTTTATAATTAAATAAGCTTGTGTGTTTCTGATTGTTACACAATCCAGTGATCGAACTCAGAAAAGTGTAAAAGATCGAAATTATCGTGTAAGAGACAGAAATTTCGTAACAATACTTATTCTTGAATTTTCCTATATTTTATGACATATTTATGTACATAACCATAAACTTTTACAGAACTTTTCGAACTCATCGACTTCTGTCGACAATTTGCGGCATCAATCGGCTTTTGTATCACTATGCGATACTTTTAGATCGATACTTAAAGTATCGAAAAATTACATACAGGTCTAAAGGCATCAACAATTATTGGAAAACTCTATCGTAGTCTTAAGTATCGAAAGTTGAGAAGAATTAATTACTATCGAAAAAGTTGATGAGAGTTGGAAGTACCGATTAATATCGAAAATCATTGAATAGCGTCGGAAAAGACAAAAAAATTAAAACTATTAAGCAATTTGGAAAAGTCAGAACAGTATTGAACAGAGTCCACAAGGATCAAATTATTGAAATAATAATGTCAGAGTATTTATCTTCTTCGAAATAAAAAAAAACACTTTACTTGTCAGAATAAGCTTAGTAGATTAAGAGCTATAAGAAGGTGTCTGCCGTACTTCCGTTTCGAAAAATATCTCAGTTTCGTTTCAATAATTTCAAAAATGTTGCTTCAACAAAGTTTTTCAGTTTACGGTAAAATAGTGTTTTTTCAGTCTCTTTGTAAGTCTGTCAATTCCTTCGCAAATCTCTTAGTACTTTGGTGCCTTATTTTTTAAAAAATTTAATTTCTACTACGAGGTTTCCCAAAATGACTGTTAAATTAAAATAATAAAGACGCAATTCAAAATCAGCTGAAGAGTTACCACATTTTCATAGAACTACTCTTTTGATCCTTGATCCTCGGGAATCAAATTTTAAATGGAGAGAATTGAGTTTCGGTCTCAATCCAAATACAATTAATCGAAATTAAATAAAAGAAATAAATAAACTGAAATAAGCTTGAGAACGGACTTTGTACATCACCAGGGTTGGTCTCGAATGAGCCCGTTTTATGTCCATTTTTATACCCTACACCGAGGGTATATTCACTTTGTCTCTCTGTTTGTAACACCTCGAAGGAGGCGTGGCAGATATGGAAAAGTATATATATTCTTGATCAGCGTCACCACCTGAGTCGATTTAGCGATGTCCGTCTGTCTGTCTGTCCGTTGAAATCAGGTTTACGGGAAAACCAAGAAAGCTAATTGAATGAAACTTTCACACACAGGTCACATTTTTTTCCAGGCATCTTGCTATTGAAAATGGGCGAAATCGGTTAACGCACACGCCTACCGCCCATACTCTATATAAATTTACCCAGGCCAATTTTGAAAAAATTTACAGCGATTTTGATGAAACTTGGTGATTTGGTGCACATGTGAGCCAAATTAGGATGAGGCTGGGTTTCAAGTTTCCAAAATGTCGTAAAGAGGCGTGGCACAGCCCTAAATTTTATCATTTAAACTACCATATCTTGTATGCCGTTCAAGATATTGCGATGAAATTTGGTAAACGGATACATATCAAATATATCTTGAATTGAGATAAAAGTGGACGGAATCGAGAAAATGAGCGTGGCACTTTTCAACTGTTAAAAATTTTGATTCCGTATATCTCAGAATTGGCACAAACGATTTCCATAAAAGTTTTGGGGATGATGCCGCTGAAAGCAGTCATCAATACAATCTCAGCTACTTTACTAAAAAAACTCGCTCAAGGGCGTGGCTACGCCCACAATATTTATAAACGTTATATAAAGAGAACTAACAACGTAATCGTTATGAAATTTAATGAGGTAGATATACTTCCTATAAGGTCTCTTATAAAAAAAATTTGGTTCAATAGTACCTGTGGGCGTGGCACCTCCCATATAAGCAAAACACGTTTATTGTTATAGATAGTGTGCTATGAAAGTAATCTTTATAAAATTTGGTTTATAAATGTCAGTTAATCTAAGCTTTGAAAAAAAATTAATTTTGACAGGATTGCATCAGTAGGCGAGGCACCTCCCATATAAACATAAATTTGTAAGCGCTGTTTTAAGTGAACTATTGCAGATATTGCTATAAAATTTAATGTAAGTGGTTCAGTTGCTATAGAGTATATCTGAATTAAAATTGGCTGAAATAGAACCAGTGGGCGTAGCACCTCCCATACAAGTAAAATACGGTAAGTGGCATATTTATCGAAATATGTGAGCAATCATACTAAAATTTGGTGTAAGAGGTTTGCTTATGGAAAGCTAATTCTGGATCAAAACCGGGCTGGATTGTACCAGTGGGTGTGTCACCGCCCTAAATTTTAAATTTAACTGCGGCACATATCGTAAACTATACAAGCTATTGTGCTGAAATTTAATATGAGGATGTGGATCACGAATATAGTTTATTTAACCAAAAGTGGGCGGAATTGGACAAGTGGGCGTGGCATATTTCTAATTTTTCATTTCTATTCGATCTTTTTCAACATTTTCCTTATTCTTTCGACTTTTTCAACCCTGTAACTTTTTCCAATATATCCTATATGTATTTGTTCGACTTTTTCAACTTTCTTCATTAGTTTCTATATTTTTTCGACTTTTTCATCCATTTTGAATTGTTTCAACTTTTTTAGAGTTTTCAACCTCTCTCAACTTTTTTCAACATTTTGCTTATACTTTCGACTTTTTCAACATTTTTCAACCTCTGTCAACCTTTCTAACATTTCACATTTTTTTCGACTTATTCAACCTCTTCAACGCCTTTTTAGCATTTATTTAAAAGATACTTTCAGCGCAGTGTAGGGTATGTGAGTTTCGGCCTGGCCGAAGATAACACCTTAACTTGTTTTTATTTTTGCACTGGTTGCTCCGTAAATATTGAATTTTGGAAATTTTTCGAATGGCCGTCTAGGAGACCGGATGTACCTGTTTAAGGATAATTTTCGTAAGAAAACTTTAAGATAAAGCAATGCGAAAGTGTAAAAAAATAGAGATTGAGCATCACCAGGGTTGCTTCCGGATATTTCGCATGAGTAATTTGGTGCCCATTTTAGTTAATTTCCTTGCGCTACTCGTCTATTTGAAAGTTATGTAATTTATATATTTTCTTTTTTTCAAAGGTCTAGTCTGTAAAAATATTGTTCCTAGACTGACATAATTAAAAAAATAAGAGGATGGACTGTGAACATCATCAGGGAAAATTGATTTTAATTTCATTTCGGACTTTTCTTGTCGATTGGTGCTAAGGCTCAAACATTTTTTTTCAAATAAATTTTTCGTTTCCGAAGCCGCCTCCCCCCCCACTTTGTATTGTTGCACAATATTTTTGGACATTCTTCATAAATTGGTAAAAGAATATTTTGATAAGTTCAAATTTCCAAGATCCTGGGTTGTTCCCTAACGATTGGTACGAAAAATTAGAAAAATTTTTTATCAAAAAAGAAAAAAAAAAATTATTCAATTTTAAACTCTGCTCATTAAATATTCAAAAAAGCTTATTAATATTATTACTATTTATTGGCAAAGTATAAAATAAAACGTATGGCTGCAAGGGCTTATAGTTTTCTTCTTTAGTAATAAAAGCCTATTAGTTTGACTTTAACATTTTCACTACAGGACATCCCCACTTTTAATTATTTTCGGCACTTACCTTGAAGCAAAAATATCCAATTGTTCATTTAAATATCGTTACGCATTGCTGCCACCAACATGACGTTGTCGCAACATTCGCTTACGTTCTTTGTTGATTTTAACTTTAGCAATACGTATTGATTCTGGCAATGTTGCTGTTGCTGACGTTGGCAAATAACCGCTGACAATGGTCATGCGACTGTTGCTATTGATGTTGCTCTGGCTGCTATCATTGTAATCGCTGCTACTGCTGTAGTTTTTGTTGCTATTGTTGCTGTCGCTGGTGACAACATCCAAGTCTAATATATCTGGATAGACGCTAATGTTGTCGATATTATCAATGTCAATATCGCCAGCATTATTGCGTACATAAGTTATTTGATGAAAAGGTGTTGCCAGCAATTTTTGCGTTGATTTCCTCAAGTATTTTTTCGTTGTTGGTAGTGTTGTTAGCAGCGTTGATGTGGAAGATGCTGCAGCAGCCGTTGCTGTAGATGTTGCAGCAAATTTTTCAGTTAAATCGTTTGTGTTGCTGCTCACAAAATCAAAAAGTGCATTGTTTCCATGTTTGTTGTTGTTGACATTTTTATGCAAATTGACGTTGTCGCTAGCAGCATTTTGTGTTCTTAAATGAGCAAATAGCATTTCAAGCGTATCGCTACTAATGAAAGTTGATTCATTTGCAGCAATTGTTGTTGGTATATTTGTTGGTGCTAATTTTGCTGTTGCTGCTGTAGCTGCTTTGCTATGTACTTTACTGCGATTTATCTTAGTATGTAGCATACTTTTGTATTTGTTGCTAAAATTTCTATTCTGCTGATTGATGCTGCTGCTGCTGTTGTTGTTAAGCAATAGCTGTGTATTTTCCTTACTGCTGGATATTTTATGCCTACTATTCTTATTATGAATATTGCTACTTCTAGTACTAAAAACATTTTCAGTCATGCTGCTCGTGCTATCCAAATTATTGCTTCGACTGCTGCTAGCGTAGTTGTTACCACTTGAATCAGTTGCTGCTGCATTCAATAATGTTGTCGATGTTGATGATGGTGCAGCAAAGTTTAGTTTAGTTGAGTATTCATTATTTTGTTGCTGCTTTGTTGATAGTGTTGGTGCTATATTATTAGCAACATAAGTTGGTGCAGCATTATTAGCAACATGTGTTGTTGGTGAAGAAAAATAATATGGCCTCGTTACATCATACACATTAAGTGTTGTTGTCCTCCGGCTATTTGAGTCAGCAGCAGTTTTATCGTGGAAATTGTCTTCTTTCACAAAATTCATATCGCTGGTAGCATTCACTTTGTCATCAGCTTTTGTAGTTTCTGCTGTAGCTTCGGTTTCAAAAAACTCTTCCGTTGTTTCGAATGATTCGCTGCTGCTGTTGTTACGGTCACTGATGTTGTTATCCACCGTTTCAGTCGTAGATTTTGATAATATTTTATTCGCAATAATTTTCTTTCCCATTATCAATCCTAGTAACGTATTGCTATCGACAATATTTTGTGTTACAAGCATAGGTGTTGGTACCAGCAGAGGTTCTTCGCTATTGGTCGTGTCAAAATCATCAAAATATTTTTCATCTGTCCACGTAAGAGAATTATTGTAAGTAGACGTTGATTTCACATAACCTGCAATGAGTGATTGTTTTAAGGAATTACCATAAGGCGTTTATTGAAAAAAAAGAATAGTTCTTATGTATTAATATTAATTCAAATGTTCAATTACAGAGTAATTTTTTTAGAAGGATTCAAAGCATGTGAAGAAAAACTTTTTTTATTTAAAAAAATTTTCATAACTTGGCAAAACTCGTCAATAAACGTAAAATAATGGTAACATAACCAAAATGTTATGGCAAGAGAATGCCATGGTAAGGAGTGTTGCATTTTGTGAAGGATTTTCGTATTTAAGAGAAAAACTTATGTTCTAGTCAACTTCTGGCTTTGTATAAAATTTTTCCAAAGTTTATTTCAAAACTGGCAACATTCTGTGCCTTACAGTAATACTTTGAACATAAATTAAGCAACAATGTTTAGCAACTATGTATCTGAAGTGTTTGGCACAATGTGCCGTAACAAAATTGGTTGACATTGTTTTGACAGCAATATTCAGTAATAATGATGGTTGGTCACACAAGCTTTGTTTCTATAAAAGTTTATCACCAATGCTAAGTTACAATCTCTTGCAATATAACAAAGCAACAGTCTTTCGCAACAATGCTTAGTAACAAAGTTGAGTAAAATTGAAAACAATAATGCTGCGATACCAAAAATATGTAATATAATATCTATCAACGTTAACTTATAGTATGTACTATGTTCACTTAATTTACCAGCAAATCGTTTCACTCGCTTATAGCGTAGACAGACGCTAACAGGCGTAGACAGGCGTTAACGTGCATTAAAAATATACTAATTTAAATTAAAATTTTAACCTGACTATTATCTGATCTATTAAAATGTGTCACTGTCTTTCTCCATGCGATTTCCTCAGCAATTAACTAAATACTCTGAATTTCATATATGAAAAGTTATACCCTTTGTGTTGTATGTTTCACAAATGAAATTGTTACTGTGATATTTTGTTTATTTGTTTGCTGGCTGCCTGCTATGTATATGGAGCTGTAGGCAGTCCGCTTGTGGCTGCCTCCTTTGTATATAGAGTTGTAGGCAGTCTGTTTGTTGGCTGCCTGCATTGAATATGGAGTTGTAGGCAGTCTGTCTGTTTGCTGTCTGATTTGTATATGGAGATGTAAGGGGTCTTGCCTGTTGGCTGCATACTTTGTATGTGGAGATGTAGGCAACTCGGTAAACTATACAGGCACTTGGTAAGCGATGTTTTAAGGCAATATGCATTTCGCTTGCTACACATTGTATATAGAGATGTAGGCAGGCTGACTACAAAGCGGCCATCCCTTTGTAAAAAGCATTTACAGTTGTGGCTGGGGTTGTGAGCATTACTGCCTACAATGAATATAGCTATTCATCGATGTTGTGTACGAGTATAACATATTTGCCGCTGGGGTATTCATTATAAATTTTTTTTTTGTCACTCTCTTTTACCATACGATTCTCTCACACAAAAACACAAATAATAACACATTCACTATGACAATGACTGTGTTGCCATATTGAAATAGCTAAGTTAATTATAAATTCGTTTTGATTTCGTGCATTTACATCAGAGCTAATGCACATTAGGATGGGGATAACTCATAAGTTAATTTGAATTAAGTCTGCTAATGCACATTAACGCAGTCGTCTGTCTACGCTATTAGGTCGAATATGTGATTTTTTCAAAGTGAAAGTTAAAAAATCAGGTTACAACACATCAGTCGCAGATATATCCAGCAAATAGAAGACTAGATCTTCCCGCTAGCAGAATCTGCATTTAAAAGTCGTTAGACTAGAATAAAAACTGTAGGCCAAATCTTCATTTTCCAAAACTACTGATGGCCGAAACCAGAACTCTTGATCTTTAAAACTGAAAATAACTTACTCGGAATCAAAAATATTGAAGGCTGCGATAGTTCAGGCCATGACCCTCACTGAATTTGCAGTCGGAAAGGTATGTTAGGATTTCGATTAAAATGTAGAGGCTTATCTCTGAAAACTATAAATTTTGATTGAACGGAAGAAGTCAGCTTCTTCATAATTTTTTAAATATTTAGTAAAGTTAAATTGTGTCGTGCAGTTGTGGACACTATCATCTACCCAGTATGCTACTGCATATGATATGGCTAAGTTCCGCTGTCTCATAAAATGTGTCTGTTTGGACTTGAAAACTTCTTTTGGTAGTAGTTACTTGAACTAAAATATTTTTCATTAAAAAATAGCTAACAAGAAACATAAACTATGTCTTCTTCCACGAACACTTAGGAAGACCAAAATTGTTTTGCAACACCCTGTCGATATTTAAAACAAATCAAAATTACCTTCTTGTGTTGGTGATGCATACAGCACATTATCGTCCATTGACGCAATAACATTTTCATCAATTGTAGACATCGATACCTTGTCTGCTGTTGGGAATATGTTGCTATCAACATTTGTTGTAAGTAATACTGAGGAAGCTTCAAGTTCATCAGTTGGCGTAAATGATGATGATAACATAGTTGTTGCTGTTGTTGATGAGGAGGCATAATCGTAAATATCGAATGGTTCTGCTGTTGTTGTTGACGACTCATATGGTGGCCAGCCGTCTTCTGTACTTAGTGAGGAGTAATCAGTGCTAGAACTGTAAATATACTCAGCAACATTGTCTTCATCACTTTGTGATGTTGATGTTGCAGACGATGTTGCAGTTTGTGTTTTATACGCCGCCAGTCTATGCTGCGGATCTTTGGCATTAGATAACAACTTTTGTTGTTGTTCTTCATGTTGATGTTGATGCTTTTTATGCATTTTATTACCTTTTCTTCGTCGTCCTTTACGTTTACTTGCAACTGTTGATGTTGTATGTGATCTTGCATGCAACCCGTTTGTCGCTGTTGATCTTAGTAGTGTTGTTGCTGTTGTTGTGGTTGGTGTTATATGCTGCATTAAAGTTTTTGTTGCAGCTGTATCTGCTGCTGTTGTCCTAAAGGCAGTCTCTTGTGCTGCAGTCGCTGTGTTCTGTTGTTGACTCACATGCGTTGCAGTTGCTGTTCTTATTTTTGTAGTTGGATTGGGACTAGCTGTTGCTCGTGTGCGATTGCGTTGGCGACGTTTCTGCTTATGTTCGTGGTGATGACGTCTGGCCACAACATTCGGATCGTTATGATGATGACGTATTTGATGATGTTGCTGCTGCTGCTGCTGATGTTTATGTATGTTGCTTATATTTAATTGTTGATTAGTGCTACTTATATTAATGTTGCTGTTACTTATGTTGCTACTATGGCCTTGTGAATGTTGCCGGTTTTGGTAATTATTGCTGTTACTATTGTTGTTGCGCATTCCATTTGTTTTGTTGTTGCTGCTGTTCTTATTTCTGTTGCGTGTTGATTTTGATTTATTTGCGTTTGATGTTGCTGTCGATGTTGCTGATGATGTGGTTGCTGCAGTTGGTGATGTAAACGCTTGGTGATGTTGCTGCTGTGTATGTTGATGGAAAAACTGATTGGCTTGAATTTTTGTAAATAGGTAACAGGCATCGGTGACATTTTTCTTCGGTCCAATTGCCTTACCTCGATGTGTAAAGCCGACACGTCGCTGTAGATCGATAACGGAACGAAATACGAAATAACCATGAACAATTGTTTCGTTGAAGTAGCAGGTTTCTTGTAGTTCTCGCTGAAAAAAAAAAAAAAGAAAAAACAAGAAAGGATATAAGGATATTGTTCTATTTAAATGATTCAAAGCATTTTGTTTATTTTTGACTCTCTTTATGTGAACATTTAAATCTTTTTCTATAGGTTAAGCATCACATCAGAGTTATAGGTAAATCTTCAAAGATTAAACAAAAATTTGTTTAATAATACACATGGGCTCTTAAGAGATTTATTAAAAGATCTTTCAATAATTGAACTTCATTCATTGGTGAACTATGACCCGAATAAAACTCGGAAATGCAGCCTTCTTCACTGAACCATATTGAATTGTTGAGCAGGTACTTATATATAATTTACTTTTTGGTCTTTTTTTTCAATTTTATTATCTCCACAAGAAATATTCAATATAAGATAAAAAGTCGAAATTCGAACGTCTAGGAAATTATAAAAAATGTGTATGCAATACGAATTCTATGAATAAACGAGTGTGACAGGGTAATATTTGTCGGCATATCATGTCATATTAAATAAACTACCGTATTTAGTAAAATAAATATCTTCTCTCCCACAAAATAGCGGAAAGAATGGGTTTCAATAAAAACTTAAGTCTTTTATGAGCACTTTAAGAACATAAGCGCTTAATTTTTGGTCAGGCCGAAAACAATAAACTTCCTATTTATTTTTTTGCTCATTAGTGAAATTAAAGGAGCCTCTAAAAGCACTCAGTGACGTAAAAATTAAAACTTTGTTTTGCTCATCACAATGAATACGGCGAAATCAACGAGGTGATGTAATGTTGAACATGGCGGTTTTAAGGGGTCTGCAAGAGGGTTTTTGAGACGTAAACATGATGCTATTTTTTTTTGCTCATCGTCATAAAAGCTGCGATTTTTATATAATAACTTTAAACATGTCCGGATTAGTGAGGCCCAAGTGATTTTGAGCGATGTAAAAACTTATAACCATTGTATATTTGCTTATCGCATCGAATATGACGGGGTCGAAGACGATTCTGAAGATTTTTTACACATTACAAGTGTTAAAATAACTTTAAACTCAAAATGGTAATGGTAATTGGTAATGGTAATGGTAATTGGTAATGGTAATGGTAATGGTAATGGTAATGGTAATGGTAATGGTAATGGTAATGGTAATGGTAATGGTAATGGTAATGGTAATGGTAATGGTAATGGTAATGGTAATGGTAATGGTAATGGTAATGGTAATGGTAATGGTAATGGTAATGGTAATGGTAATGGTAATGGTAATGGTAATGGTAATGGTAATGGTAATGGTAATGGTAATGGTAATGGTAATGGTAATGGTAATGGTAATGGTAATGGTAATGGTAATGGTAATGGTAATGGTAATGGTAATGGTAATGGTAATGGTAATGGTAATGGTAATGGTAATGGTAATGGTAATGGTAATGGTAATGGTAATGGTAATGGTAATGGTAATGGTAATGGTAATGGTAATGGTAATGGTAATGGTAATGGTAATGGTAATGGTAATGGTAATGGTAATGGTAATGGTAATGGTAATGGTAATGGTAATGGTAATGGTAATGGTAATGGTAATGGTAATGGTAATGGTAATGGTAATGGTAATGGTAATGGTAATGGTAATGGTAATGGTAATGGTAATGGTAATGGTAATGGTAATGGTAATGGTAATGGTAATGGTAATGGTAATGGTAATGGTAATGGTAATGGTAATGGTAATGGTAATGGTAATGGTAATGGTAATGGTAATGGTAATGGTAATGGTAATGGTAATGGTAATGGTAATGGTAATGGTAATGGTAATGGTAATGGTAATGGTAATGGTAATGGTAATGGTAATGGTAATGGTAATGGTAATGGTAATGGTAATGGTAATGGTAATGGTAATGGTAATGGTAATGGTAATGGTAATGGTAATGGTAATGGTAATGGTAATGGTAATGGTAATGGTAATGGTAATGGTAATGGTAACATTTAGTGAGGAGAAACGGGATTTTTCTGGATTCGTATCGGTGATTTCGCAAATTCTTGCTAGGCGGAGAGCCGACTGTAGAAAAGTCGAGTGTATAAGATTACAGGATGAGATGTATGCCAAATGATAGAGCTCGATGAGCCTAAATATTATAGGGTGCCTTGCCAAATCCTGTCCCGATGGCCGAAAATGCCCGAATTTTAGACAATTTTGTTTTTCTTATTAAAACTGTAGTACATAACAGCTCGAAATGTATGCCAAATGTTAGAACTCGAAGAGGCCTAAATATATAACCTGGGATTGCATTGCTGAATCCTGTCCCAATTATGGGTTTTCACCGGTTTTTTGGGTGAATTTTCATTAATGAAGATAACAGCTTGAAATTTGTGCCAAATGATAGAGATCGAAAAGTCTAAATAGAATATGTAGGATTGCCTTGTCAAATCATGTCCTAAGCATTAGTTGACACTCGTTTTTGGGGTCAAATTTTCTTAATGGGTGGCAACCCTTGTTTGGGACAGTGATTGCATTCGATTCTTTTGCTCTTCTGTTGGCTGTTCTTCACGGCAGTCAATAGTGCGGGAGCTTGCCGTAACAGGCACGACTCCGACTTCCAGAGCCAGTTCAGCAGTTCTGTCTTACTAATGGAAATTCACAGACGAATACCATGATCCGATTAATCTGAAATTGGAGAGCTTCTTCCTCTAGAACGCTTTCGGTTTTGATGACGTTGATGTGGCTGTGCTTTTCCCTACTTTCGTTAAAGATTGCTTAATTGCTCGTGTCACACGCAAGCCGTAGGAAGAACATTGCAACTTGTAACTAGAGGCTCCAAAGCTTTCCCTGAAGGTGAACGGCATGAGGATTCCATTAGAAACAAATTGGAATCACAATTCTTTAAAGATGACTTACGACATTAATCCTCCCAGTAAAAAGTAGTGATTGAGTAAATATCAACTGGGTTATTTGGCTGAGTGGAGATGTGGTGGTACTCCATGTGTTTCCACAAGAATGTGAAGAGTCTTCAAAGATACTAACACTTAACACCCATTAAGTCGATATGCGTTCTTTCATGGACCCTAGCATAGGATTGAACCACTCCTATTGGCCTATAGTGGGTTGGCTATTTAAGATAAATTTTGCCGTTTTTCGAAACTTTAAAAGACTTTGTTTTACGATTACGTTGCACGGATAATCGGCTTCGGTCCATTGTTCACATTAACTAGTAGCACGTTTTTTTTTGCCGGCGCCAATATCAATTTCGAAAAAAGTGACGTGAAACTATTTTCTATAAACTACACTACGCATCGCTTCCGTTCTTTTTTCACTGAAGTTTCACTTCCTCATTCAAATCGATAGCAAAATTCAACAAAAAGTTTTGGAATAAGCAGCTAACGCAGTGGGACTCTTGACACAGAAGCGCTGTTTAAAACTCGTGTCGTACTGAACCAAGTCTTATTAAAAAAAGGAAAAAAAAAAAAACAAAAAACCACAAAACGATCATCATTGATCAACACAAAAATCACAAAAACATCATCAAATCATAAACAATTTTGGTGAGTTGAACAAACAACAACAGTTGTAATGTAGCCGCACGAGAATTTTAGATTCTTCACACAATTTTCAATTCGATTCGACATTCTACAAATTTGACACTTAGCGTCAAAACACAACAACATCAGATCGCAAAGAGTGAAAGGAATCGATAACGATAGCGTCAGAGCGAAAGAGAAAGATTACAATTAAAGTGCGACGAGTATTTATTTATAAAACACTCGAAATTCCAAGAGACTTTTTGTTGTTCTTCACTTTTTTCTTTGGTTTTTTGTTGAAATCCGATTTCAATTTCAAATTTGAATTTCATCCAACAATAAAAATTAAGAAAATACTACAAAAAAACAATAAAAAAAGCAAAACAATAACAACAAAAAACAGTAACAACAACAACAACAACAGGTATGTACATGTCAAAGAGGTGTAAACAGCTCTCGAGTAGATATCAAGTTCATATAAATTATATGGATAAACAGACAGACAAACGTCAGCGGCATGCACGACGACCAAGTTGTCAATAAAATAATGATCATTGCTGGTGATGTTGCCGTTGTTGCTGCTATTGCCGGCAATGCATTGTTGCGCTATTTTCGTACTAATTGTTTTATATCCGTATCTGTATCTGTAACTGTTATGTTTGTGTTAAATTGCTGTAATTTTTATGATGTGCGATGAGATATGTTAACACTTTTAATTGGGCGTTGTTTTTCTTTTGTTTTTGTTTCCTGTGCACAGCTTGTCATTGGCAATTTTTTTTGTATAGCTACCTTTGTCACCTTCAGAAAATCTGATACCTACAAAATATTATTTTTATGTAATTCAAATTAAATGATTTTTTTTTTTGAAACACTAGATTGTCGAATCTATTGAATTCAGCACGCACATATCAATTGCTTGACATATCTTTAATCTCAGAACACATCTTTAATCTAATTTTTTTTATGGGGACGTCCATAAATTACGTAAGTCAAAATTTGGGGGGAGGGGGTCCGTCAATAAAAATCTTACGTCAACTTTTTAATGCAGAGACTATAAATCATTATAGCAGATTAAATTTAAAAACTATGAGGCAAGTCTCACGGAAAGAAATGTGGGTCCCGCCAGAACTCACCAAATCTCACCAAGGGGAGAGGGGCGTCCGAATTTAAAAAAAAAACCTTACGCAATTAATGGACGGTGCAAATTTCAAAAAGTTTTTGCTTATAACAACTACGCGCAGTGCACATGAATTGAATTCCTTATCAAGAACCACAAAATGTCCTCTTCAAAGCACTTAAGCTACCTCTAATGTACGAAGATATTAAACTTATAAAAGAAAAAATTTAATTTGTGAGAAAAAATTTAGAAAATTCAGCCATAACTTAAATGTTTACAGAGAACATAACAACTGCCTTATTTGTAAGATATTACAAGTCACTCGGTGCTAAATCTGGACTGTAAGGTGGATGCGTCAACAATTCGTAACGTAATTCATGGAATTTAGCCATTGCCATAGTTGATGTGTGTGCCGGTGCGTTGTCTTGAAGAAAGAGCACTTTTTTCTTCTTTAAATGTGGTCGTTTTTCCTTGATTTGATCGTCCAATTGATCTAAAATACGCTCCTGTTATTGTTTTACCCTTTTCAAGATAGTCGATCAATATTACACCATGGGAATCCCAAAATACAGTCGCCATAACTTTATCAGCTGATTTCACAGTCCTTGCCTTCTTCCACCAGGTTCTACCCATTGTTTTGATTGATTTTTGGTTTCCGGTGTGTAGTGATGAATCCATGTTTCATCAACCGTTATTATTCGACGCCAAAAGTCATCTGGGTTATGCCTCATCATACCTAAACATTGCTTTGAGGTAGTCACACGATTTCGTTTTTGATCATTTGTGAGTAATCGCGGCACCCATCTGGCTGATAGCTTCTTCATATGCAAATGTTCATGTAAGATGATCATATGAAATGTTTACAATGTCGACAATCTCTCTCAACTTCACTCGACGGTCATTCAAAACAATATCATGGATTTTGTTGATCATTTCCTCAGTAGTCATCTCATTTGGCCTTCCTGATGATGGCATTGTTTCAGTGCTCGTACGACCACGTTTAAATTCAGCAAACCAACAAATTTCGATTGAATTCGCTGGAGCAGATGAGCCATAATATTTATCAAGCTTTTCCTTTATTTCCCTCGCGGTTTTTCCACGCAAGAAATAATGTTTAATCAATGAGCGAAAATCGGTTTTATCCATTTTACAAGAAAAGTTAAAAGTTATCCGACTTATATGGCTGCCAAGCAAAAACTATATATATATATATATCGCGCCAAAAATTTACATGAAGCCTATTGACAGATTACACGCGGGGAAAAAAATTACCATATGATGCCCAGTGTTGCCATCTGTTGAAAACAGCATCATTATCAATCCGCCCTCGTACTTAGCACCAAAATTTTTGTTTGGTGAGCTCATAGATCGTACTTGCATGATCATAATATTCTCGTCCAGCTAAAAACAAATATAGTTTGAAACACCTTTCTTAGCGCTATAGTTTTTGTTTATGTACAGACTAATTCAGTAAGTTGTACATGAGAGGCCGAATGGGTCAAAATATGTCCTTATACTACCTTATACTATGAAACTAGGAACAACTGCAAGTGAATGTTTCCATCTTTTTTTATCTGTTTCATGTAACTTAAAAGTTACAACTATGGAGAAATTAAAGTTAAAAATTTTATGGATACCAATGTTTTGTGTTTCCTTTTACGTAAAATAAATCAACTGAAAAAGATCTTTCAAACTATATACATATGTAGAACACGTTGGCATCATTTAAGTTTTTAATTTTTATTTGACCACCGCTATGTATTTTAGGTAGTAGGGGGAACTAATTTTAAGCTGCGTAGCTTTCCATAAAGTAGAAACTTTTGTTGATTGATTCCACTTCTAAGGTATCCTGTCTCGTTTATTTCAAAAATCACAGAGATAGTTAAACGAAAATTTATTATTTATTAAAGTTTTCGTCCCGGGAACAATCAAAATATCATTTTCTGAATGTTTTATTTTGTAGTTCCTCAAACAATTCTTCAGAACTTCTACCTATTCTTTTTCGAAGTTTCCAGTAACGCGGTCAATGAGCTGGTGTGTGACATACCCCAGCAGTGTTTAACTGTGTTTTTTTTCCATCGGTGTTACGTTCGACTAAGCATGCTTGCTGTGTCAGTTGTAGGATATCTTATCTTCAGCTAGTGAGAACGTGGGGGCAGCCATTCGTGTGAGGAGAAACTTGTCTCTATTTGTAATCATGTGGGTCCCAGCCTATTTTTGGGTGCCAGATAAATCCAAAAATTGACTATATCTTATTTTGAGGTATTTGAAATTAAATATAGCTAAAGTAAGGAAATATAGGTAATTGGTCAATTTAAAGGACATAAATATTGTTATTAAATGCTTTCCTACATAATGGTAAATTCCCGGATTTTGCCTTTAAAATTCACTTTGATTTGTAGGGCAGGACTTTTTAGCAAGAATATGCCCAAATAATGATATGTTTAAAGCTATAATTTTCAGAAAAACAGACATTAACATTGAGTCATGGGAAAAATTACCTCTTAAAAACAAGAAATACGGTTTCAATAAGTCATAGATGTTTTTTCTTTTTTTTTTTTTTTTGAAAAGTTTACAGTTTTGGATATATTTTCATTCAAACTTTTAACCCTAATTAAGTCAACATGTGCCTCCTAGGCACATTTTTGACTTTGTAGACCTGTAACTTTTTTAAATGAACAAGAATATTAATGAAACTGCTTGACTTTGTTCACCCTCTATTTTTGCACATAAAATACTTATTTTTGTTATTATATGAGCTTTGGATTGCATTTTATTTCAAAAAGATTAAAAACGTAACTAATCAACTCAAAATGTGCCTCTCAGGCACATATGAGATTTCGCTTACAAAAATTTTGAAAATTCAAATTTGAATCACTTTATTCTAAAGAAATAATTGAAGAAATTGAAAAAGTATTCAACGAGAGTGGTGAGGACGATTTTGATGCATTCGTAACAAGTGATGATGGAGAAGGAAGTTTGCTTTCCGAAGACGGAGAATATGTCTTTTAATGCGTCAGAGAATATGAAGAGTCTGATATCGAAATGGATGAAGAATGCTCAGACGTGGTTAATCTTTATGAGCCACAATTAAATGCTGTTACTATAATATGTTCGTTGGATAATATGGAACCATCTGAAGCTCATCGCCAAGTGCCGCACCACTTGGAAGAAGCCGCAGTCAAAACGTTATTCGCGAAGCTGTAAATAAAGATATTTTGCCACCAGGTTAACATATTGATGCTGCTGCCGATGCGATTAGTCTTTTTTTTTTTTGATGGCGATAGTATAAGCACTATTCTTGTAGACACAAACAGAAATGCCTCCCAAATAAAAAAAGAAAAAGTGAAAGTAATTTATTTGCATTCAGAAAAAGCATTACACTTGTTAGCTATGTTCCAAAAAAAAAAAAACAAAGTCCTTCTATTCTTCAATTCATTATGATATCAATATCTGCCTCCGTTATATGGTTGAATAAATATGCCGATTGGAACAAATATAAACGTGGATTACGACGAATGGTATTTTTTTTTAAAGACTTAGTTCAGAACCTCGTTTTTCCACATACTACGTTGCAGTCTATCGAAGCTTACTAAAAATAATGTTTCTAATGTTTGCAATCTTCTGCAAGCAAATTCGGATAAAAAATCGACAGAGCCCAGCACTAGCAAAAAAGGAAATTCTCGGCAAAGATGTTACATGTGTCCTCTAAAGCTGTGTGAAATGTGTGAGCAATCGCCCCATATTTGTGACAAATACTTGCAACTAGCATGCTTCCAAAATTCTTTATAAATATCATATATATTATGTTTATATTTATGTCCTTATTATTTTTTATATTTATGTCCTTATTATTTCCTAAAGCTTATTATATAAAATGAATTCAAAATAAAATATTTCTTTTGTAAATCTTACTAAAAATTCATAATTTCCTCATATGTGCTTCTGAGGCACATTTTGATTTGATTAGTTATAAAAGTGTCCTGACTTAATTAGGGTTAATATTTCACAATATACGGAAAGTCATAAACTAGAGGCAAACATTTTGGAGCCCTAGAAAATTTTATAATTTTGATTTCAACCATGATTCAACGATGTAGCAATTGTTAATCAAAGCAAAAACACGAAACAAATTCTGACATTAAAACAACCTGTATTATTCAATCATAATTCCAACCATTCAAATTTCTGAAAATAGAAAACAAAAGTATACTTATACACCGACTTGTCGTCTTTGGCGACAAGTGCCAAGATACACTGGGCACACATTGAATTTTGACAAATTTAAACACCTATACAGCTCAAAAAAACATAATGTTCTCCACGTTAAGTTTAAGAATTTTTTAAAAAGTGCACGTTTAGGCATTTCAATGACATCTCAAAGATAGTGAAATCAAATTCCACCTGCAACACTCATAGACAATTCGAAAATCGCAAATTCATCATTATCGCGCTAACTTTGAAGGTCTCAGATAAAAGCATACAAATGAAATCACTGAAAGTATCAAGTATTTTTTATATTTTATGTACCCAAGCATATTAATACTCGTAATACCGATGTCCTTGCCTTGAATTACTTGAAACGGGGATTTTCAACGTGAAGTTGTGTTGTGGTGATGTGATATGATGTGATGTGATGTGATGAACAATAAAATTTCTGTTTACACTTCAAAATCAAGATCACGCGCCATTGATTTAATTTTGACACTTCAATCATTGACGGTACGAGAGTCAGAATGAAGTGTGCTAATCCTCAATGAGTGGATACAGTGCAACTGCAAATTAGCCATTGAGGGGGACGAAACGCAGCGAGGCATTGAAATGCCGGCGTAGTCAGCGGAGCACTTTTATTGTGAATTTATTGTTATTCAGAATTAATCGAAACTGACAGTGATTTTTTTCACACAATTTGTTTTATTAATGTTGTATATTTTATGAATGACACTTGCGATTATGGCGCACTTCAAAGTGTATACTATTAAGGCTATTATTATTGTTATTATTAATTTTGTAATAAGTTTTTTTTCCAGAATTAAGGTTGAATAATGTTACTAATGTTTGTTGTGATAATATATCATTAAGAACTTTATATCATGAAGTATTTGCACACTTTTATGTGCAAAAGTGTAGCTGTTGTATATGAAAAATGCTATAGATATGTCATATTTGAAGTTTTTAGTTTCGCTCTTAAGTTAATTTTCCTTGATTTCAAGTTTAACTTTGACCGATTTTCCTGATGTATGATAGCAATTTGTTGGCTGTATCATATTCGATTATTCAAAAATGATGAAAGGAGAACAGTGATCAAATGAATTGTGTCAGTCGGTTAAGTTAACTTATAGAAATCGTACGCAGTAGTAGGAACAAATTGGGGATATCGGTAGAGTAGTCTTGCGGATAGTGTGACAGAAATAAAAGTTGCAGAAAAGGATTTAAGCTAAATAAAAATGTTTAGAAAGCTGAAACATAAATAAATGCATAAATGCAAATACAGCAATACAACCATTCTTAGTGAAATCGCGTTCACTACGGCAGCATGGCATTCGAATTGCTTTAAATTGAATCTGATGATTTGTTGAGAAAAAATTTCACTACAAAGAGCCGCCGAGAAAAAAAGTCAATTGCGGGACAAACCATCTTGCAAACATTTATTTCTTAAGTTTTTACCTTATGGAGTTATTGCCATTGTTGGAAAAAAGGTGAAGCTATAATGTGGGTTCACTGCTCCTTTTTGAGTATCACAGAGGAGTTATTTGAGTGAAAAATCACTTGGACTTAAAATCACGGATGTGGTTTCCATGTAATGCAGAATTTATTATAACGATTCCAAAAAAATTGAAAAATAGTTTAACGGGTGGTATTAAAATTCTAACAGAACAATAGCCTTGGAGTCTAAGTATAATGTTTGACTGACGAAAATTTTTTACCATACATATATGATACATTTTCATTAGAACTTATTCATTTATTTAATGCAATTGTGATTAATTTTTCACATTACATTCAATACCTTAGTTTTGCTTCTAAAAAAGTAACGCATCCGCATACACAATAAACTTTATAAAATTTTGTGAATAAATTTAAATGATCCTTAATTTTTGGCATATAAAATTCAAAAATTGTATACCGGGTTTCGTTCGCTTTCACCCATTTCAACTGGATATCATTTGAAAGCTTTTGTAATAAGATAAAGAATGGTGCCTTTTTTGAGAAAAAATTGAAAAATTTTTTAATGTTGTCGATTTCTAAAATAGCGAAATTGTGTAATTTGAATTTATCACCTCTTGAATCACTTACCGCTTGACATACTTACTTAGTATAGAATATATATAATTCATAATATGAACGTGACGGCCTCCGCGTACAGCCTTGCTAGAAGTAATGCTTTTACTTACTCCTACAAAAGATGTTTAGGCACAAGCAACTAGAATATGCGTAAGATAACTATATCACGAGGTACATCATTTTAAAGGTAATAAGCTAAGATTTCTAGACATAGAATTAGCCTTACTCTTAATCTTTTTATTTTTAAAAAAACAACAACATGATTTTGAACTTTAATTATTTGAGCGGTTGTAAACGTTTCGAAGCGTGGATTACAAGCTAAAATCAACAAAACGAAAAGTAGCTTTGCTCAGCTTTGTAATGCTTGGCAGCCTTCGTTTTTGTCAACGACAACGAAGCTTAAAATTTTTAAGTTAAATGTGGATTTGGTCCAGTGCTCTGCTTCACAATTTAAAAGTGTTCACCAACAATTGTCTTCGCCGAATTCTGAAAATTTGGTGGCTTAGGATCATTTCCAATGTCGAATTGCCTAACAGATTTTAGCAATATCCAAATTTCATTCAAATCAAATGATAAAAGTGAAAATAAATTGGACACACGTTGCGGAAAGCACCATCTGTAGTCTGCCGGCAAGTATTGGAGTGAAACCCACAGGGTAGCAAAAGCCCAGTCGTTCCAAATCATCGTGGAAATGGATGGATCACTGAAATGGGATATACGTGAATCGAGGAAATGTTGAAAAGGATCGAAGACACTCGAAGCGCCGTGAGGTAGGAAGGAAGGAAATTTTGGAATTTTCGAACCACGAAAATCATTGTGGGTGAGCGAAATGGGGGAAATTCGGAATCACAAACTCGTTTTCTGACGATAAGTTGCGTTTGTAATTTGAGCAGCAGTACAGATTATTGGTGTTTGATTATATAATGGCATAGTTATCAGTAAAATCGGTTAACGAAAATTATACACTTAAAAAATTCCTCAGATGGATTTGAGACAGAAATGAACTCTCAGGAATCTGATGAAAAAAAAAAAAAAAAAAAATTAAAAGCATCATTGCGAGAAAGATAAAATTCAAGTTCAACATATCCAAGAAAATCTTGCAACAGAAAATTTAAAGATTAAAAAGTATAAACAAACATAACATGATTTTTTAAGCAATTCATACGTTATTAGAAATTTATCATTTTTTTTCTTGTATATGAGCATATTCATTCAATAGGACAAAAATTCATCCAAAAACCATTACAAAATTTTATCTCAATTAATCGGGAAAATTGACTAATCAGAATGCTGACCGTAAGCCAACATAAGTCAAATGTGGGCAGCATTGGAAAAATTAGCGAGACACTTTACAACAATCGACAAATTTGATTCAATACTGCACGAGAACGGCGCCTACGATTTTGATAAAAGCTTAAGAGTTGATATCTTTAAAAACATTGATTAATATATTTTATTATGGCAAAAAGTTCATTATGACTATAATTTCATGACTATAATTTCAACGACGATCCAACGACTTAAGAACAACAAAGCGGCTGGTGCCGATGGCCTGCCTGCTGAATTGTTCAAGACCGGCGGCGATGAGCTGATAGGGTGTATGCATCAACTCATCTGCAAAATATGGCTAGTTGAAAGCATGCCCGACGATTGGAATCTCAGTGTCCTTTGTCCTGTACTGAAGAAGGTGACCCGACAATCTGAGCTAACTACCGGGAAATCAGTCTTCTTGCCATATCTTACAAGGTCCTGTCGACAGTACTGTGTGAAAAACTTAAGCTGTTTGCCAACACACTGATTGGGCCTTATCAGTGCGGCTTTAGACCTGGTAAGTCCACCATAGACCAGATCTTCTACGTCACACTACGTCAAATCCTGGAAAAAACCCACGAAAAACAGATCGATACCCATCATCTCTTTATCGATTTTAAAGCTGCTTTCGATAGCCCGAAACGGGATTGCCTGTATGCCACCATGTCTGAGTTCGGTATACCTGCGAAGCTGGTGCGGCTTTGCAAAATGATATTGATATCATTGGACGTTGTAAGCGAGATGTTAGTGCTGCGTTCTCTGCTATCGAAAAAGAGTCAGCAAAAGTGGGTTTGACGGTGAACGAGGGCAAAACAAAGTATATGCTGTCCACAAACAGGGAGGCGCGGCGTATTGGATCCTTTGTTACTGCGAACAACTATACTTTCGAAATTGTCAAGGAATTCACCTATCTTGGCACCGCCGTGAACACTCAAAACGATGTCAGCCTGGAGATAAAGCGAAGACTAATTCTTGCTAATAGGTGTTACTATGGTCTCAGTAAGCAATTGAGTAGTAGAGACCTCTCTCGCCCGACAAAACTGACACTCTACAAGACGCTCATCTTACCCGTGCTACTTTACGGCGCAGAAGCATGGGTTGTGTCGCAGACTGATGCAGCCACGCTTGGGGTGTTTGAGAGAAAATTTCTTCGCAAAATCTTCGGTCCTGTTCACGTCGGCGACGACTGCCGTATTCGAATGAACCACGAACTGTACGAGCTCTACGCTGACATTGACATAGTCAAGCGCATCACTATCCAATGTCTGCGCTGGCTGGGACATGTGCGTATGTACGAATAAGCTCCGGCGAAAAAGGTGTTTGAAGCGGAAGCCGCTGGGCGACGACGAAGAGGAAGACCATGCCTCCGATGGGAAGACCAAGCCGAGGAAACCCTATCCACGCTTGGTGTGACTGATTGGAGAAGGCGCGCGCAAAGCAGAGGCGGCTGGAGAGAGCTTTTGAGGTCGGCCGTAACCCGGTAACGGGTTGTTATGGCCACCCAAGTAAGTAAGTATAATTTTACAATTTGACTGTTGAGTTTTAATACTTTCCGCATTTTTTACAAACTGTTAAAAGCAGAAACCGCCAAAATGAGCAATCATTCACTCGCTCTGATAACAAAGCAACTGTGATTGTAACATAATTTTTTGATCACATTTCAGCTTCATAGGGGTTCCGCTACAAATCTTAATTTGTGTCGGAAACTGTCAAAATGTGCCCATAATATTTACTCATAAACACCCAAATTATGATATCAAATAAATTATGCAAATTAATGCAATACCATTAATAACCCAACAATTCTTGTAGGTAAAGTGCAGTGAAATTATTAGCTTCGTTTATGAGGGTTTTATGAATGAACCTAAATTAGAATAGGGAGTGCTACATCATTTCACTCTAATTTGTCTTTTATTTTATTGCCGTCAAAGTGTCAAAAAGTGCGTGTGTCACATTTGCCGCATGCTACATGTGTACATGTGACAACTTTTGACAGAGAACATGGCTCAAAATGGTTAGGAAATGATAAAAAAAAACACAATACCATAAACACGCTGTTGGGGTGAGGTTCCCCGTTGAGAGTAGGAAGTCAATAAGAAATAGAAACAAGAAAAATAATAAACATGGTTGATATAAAGCAACAAAGAAATAAAACAAATTTGTTTACAACAAATGTTGTTATAACAAAACATTAACAATAAAATGTAGAGAATCCCACTGTGCAATATCATTATAAATATGGGTGTGACCCCCATTTTTTATTGCAGGAAATTAGAGCAAAGTGTAGTACAAAATATTTCTAAGATGATGGAAAACTTTTCAAAGATAGTTTAGTGAAACTTACCATTCCAACTAGTCTCCAGTTTTCGTTGAAACAGAGATATCTTTGTGTCTCTTTTGCGTACAGCGTTATTTTGAAATCGTTGTTGATATAGTCCGGGAGGCCGACTATCGTTATATTTTCTGTAAATAAAGAGAAAAGTTCGATATTAAAGTATTGCTGTTACACAAGCGTAATGGATCTAACGGAATGTTCGAAAAACTCCACACTCAAAAAAAGGATTGCTTAGGAAGCGTTTGTGGCAAATTATCGAATGCTTAATATAAGCACTTATTATTTCAAGCAAACACTTAACTTTTGTCTTAAACTATAAGTATTTGTAGACAATATAAGAAAAACCAATGTATTTGACCCAAGTAAAAGTTAAGTTGTGGCAAGTGATTCAATTACTTCTATGGAAAATTTAAAGAAACATTTCATAAAATGTTGCTTCTAAATGATATAATTATTTACGACAAACGTCAAAATATTTCCGTCAAACAATTCAATTTATGGAAGTGTTTCGACAAACACTTGTATTTTGTCCCAAACACTTATTCATTTCAACAAACGATTTATCACTTATAAAACTAAAGTGATATTCTTGTCATGTTTTTTGTATTTTGTATTTTACAGTGCTATGATTCTATATAACTTTTTAGTTACTTACATTGTACATATACGATATCAAATGTTTATAAGTGTTTAGAAGCAAAGAATGATGACGATGTTGCCAGGCTGTAGTCCTATGATATGTTAAGTTTTAAAGAGTACTTTTGTATAATATTTCTCAACTATCAAGTTGTAAGTAAAATCAAAAGTTTATGTGAGAAAATTTTATTATTTCGTAAGTAAAATCAAAAGTTTGTATGACAAAAACTTTATTGTTTCACGCAAACACTTGAAGTAGTTCCATCTATATCATTTGTGGCAAACACTTTTTTTTTTGAGTGCATAGTAAACATTTTTAAATATCATCTCTTTGTGGATTAAAAAGAAAGAGGTGAAAAATTGGATTCGGGGAAAATTTACATGTTGATATCTAAACATGATTTATATTGCAAGGGTTTAAAATGTTTGACTTGAATTGTACGCCCAAAAACTGCATTACCTTTGCAGTATTGCTCTAAATGGTAAATAACTAATGTTATGCAAAGAAACGTAACAGCATTACGGGAACACTTATTTATGTTTTTTGAAATTATGTACTGATCTGCGACAAAAAAAAATGTTTCTATTTTGAAACAAAATTACTATAGCTTCCGGACGTAGAAGACACTTTAAGAATTCTGACATTGATTATTTATTGGTGATCAATGTGCCAACAAAAATGTAATTTTTTTATATAATACCATTGCCCAAGCCGATGGAGACGATGACAGAGAGATAATAAGTAACACACTTAATGCCTCAAGATGATTACGCAAACGTTTTTCGAATTGACTACAGAGATGATATGTTTTCTAAGAACAATTTATAAGAATTTTTTCCTAATTTTCAATAGAAAATTTAGCTTCAAATATACTTTAAAAGATCGGTTTTTCTCTTTTATGCAATGATATCTTAGGATACAGTACGAGATGGGAGAAAACTGAAAACAAAGTCATGTTGGAAAGTACAAAAGTTTTCAAATACTGTCTAATTTGATCTCCTGATAAAATATACTTTTATTAAAAATAATTTCGTCATGGACACAAAAAAAAAATGTATAAATAGTTCTGGCTAAATTTTAAGTAAAATTAAATTGATTCCAGTTATTCAAAATAGACATCTGGCAAATGACATTTAAAGATAGACTAAGTATCAAAAACTTGGAAGAAAAATAAAAAAAATTTGTTTTTGCCATCTTATTTGTCGCCTCCTGCCTTGGAATAAATTTTCAAATTCAAACGAAAATTTACTAAAATAAAGTCATATTTCACACTTGTATCATCAATTACTAGAATTTAATAAAATTTAGTCTCAACTAATACTGAGCAAGATTTTGCCGCACTAAGTCTTTCTGACCAGGGCGATGACCCCTTTGCTATTCTCCTTCCCTAGTTACGCCACTAAAGGGTAGCTGAACTTTAAGTTACTTCTTTTTATTAAAAAAAAAACTCAAAGTTTTTAGATATTTTTATTTATTGAATATTTGATGAATAATTTACGACAATCAGTAGTAGATCCTTTCGAGCTAACCTTGATATATTTTCCGCACATTTCGGTATCTCGGCCATAAAATATCAGTTGTCGGTATAGATACGAAGCTTAGCGTTACCCAACAAAAAGAGGTCACTGGCCTTAAATCGCACGATTCGTCGGAAACGTTTGAAGACGTCTTATCAAACTACTGGAAGAAGCTTCTCAAGTATAAGAGAAGAAAATTCGCTGAGTTTCTGGCCAGCAGAAGGAAGGTTTCAACATATATAGTGTGTATAAGAGAGTTTATTTTGAAAATTTTATTTGCAATAAACCAAAACTCAAGATTTAAGCAAGAACAACATGAGTGTAGAAATAAAATTACACTGTTCAAACGAAACGAGAGAAGCTGTTCTCAATGTGAACATTGTTGTTTCTTTGTTTGCTCGCTTCGGTATTTTGATTTTTCTGAATGATGCGACAACAAAAATAATACAAATCCCGTGCGTAGCAGTGGAGACTGCATGTGCTTGTTGATTTGGATATTTTTCTAAAAAAAAGGCGTGTTTGTTGTAAAAAGCTAAATTGGCTCATTTTTCCTACTTTGCCTATCGCTTAATGTCTAAACTAGGGATGGGTAAAATCGATAAGAAAAATATCGATATGCATCGATAGTTTCTCCAAATTTATCGATTTCAATCGATAGTACATCGATAGTACATCGATAAGACCAAGAATATGTTTTTATATTTCTATTTGAAAAAAGTATGCCAAGAAGGTACCTGCTGTTAGGTTTGGGAGGGGAAGGAACTCGTCCAGGTTAGGTCGGGCAGGTTAGGTACCTGCTGTTGGGTTTGGGGAGTGGGGCAACTCGTCCAGGTTAGGTCAGGTTAGGTAACTGCTGTTAGGTTTGGGAAGGGAAGGAACTCGTCCAGGTTAGGTCGGGCAGGTTAAGTTCCTGCTGTTAAGTTTGGGAAGAGAATGAACTCATTCAGGTTAGGTCGGGTAGGTTAAGAATATTTTTGGTTTTTTTTTGTTTGAAAATGAGGACTATTGCGCGCGCGTGTTTTCCCTCTATTAGTTCAATGTCGTGTCTTTAACACACGGTCAGTTTGGTAAGTGTTTTCGTTTATCAGATTGGCAACGAGTAAATGTGAACATATAAATCTAGATAATATTCTGCAAAATTTTATCGAGAAATATAATATTTATATTTTGTACATCAGTATTCTGATAATTGCTTGTGTTGAATAAAAATGCATATGTTATATTTCAAAATAAATCAGTTCTTATCGATGTCGATGTTTCGCAAAGAGACATCGATAGTTATCGATGCTTGACTCACATCGATGTCTATCGATAGTTATCGATTTTACCCATCCCTTGTCTAAACAGAATTGGAACGATAGCGATGTTGTCAAAAAATAATACGAGCCAACATGATTTTTCCTATACGTTAGAGCAAGATACGACACAGAGCTTTTTTGACCAGAAATGTCAAACTGTTGTAAGTGACACTACAAAAATTTATCGCTGAGCGAATAGAAAACATTCTAATTTTCGTGCGATTGGTTGGTTGGTAAGAAAAAGAAGACAATACAAAGAAATGAGCCAGCAAGATGAAAAGCTTAAAAAATCGTTTGTCAAAGAGCTCTTTTTTGTTTTCATAACCATCGCTCGTCCTAATTCTGTTTAGAACTTTATATAGAGATAGGGCTACCAGATGGCATACTTTAGTAGCAAATGTGCTACTTTTGTAAGGCTTGCTACTTTTCACTTGAAATGTACTACTTTTGGATGGGTTTGCTACTTTCGATGTTTGCATTGTAAAATAAAGTTATTTAAAATATTGTTTTAATTTTGTTGGGGTTTTTCGTAAGAAACGAGAACTTTTTTAATGCGACTAAAAAATTTTTTCGTTTTCATTGGAAAATTGAAATTTTTTGACATACACTACTTTTGTAGGCAGGTCATCTGGTAGCCCTATGTAGAGAGATGGTGATAAAGATAGAAACAAACGAACTGTCAGAGAGATATAAAAATAAACTGATAATATGTATGGAGAACACAGTGGAAATTATTTTCCGTTTCGATTAGTAAGTAAAAGATTTTCCAATAAGAGTGAAATGTTTTTTTACTATTGAAACGAAATTGAAAGACAGTAGAGTAGGCATCTTTATTTTGTTTTGATGAAAATTATGTTTTTAAAAGAATTTCATTCAGCAGCAAGATTTGCTGCTCTTATAGCGGCGGATACGATGAGTTAAATTTTTGACCATTTATTCTTAAAATGTGGCCTTATTCCCTAAATAATACAAATTATGTTAATTAATTCAAAAATCATCAAGTATTTCAGGCTTATCAACATAAGGGGCCGTTTATAAACTACGTGAGTCAAAATATGGGGAAGGCGGTCCCGCAAAATCTCACCAAGGGGAAGGGGAGGTCAACGAAAATCTCACGTCGACTTTTTAATGCAGAGAGTATGCATTATTATAGCAGAGTACATCTAAAATTATAAGGAAAGTCTCACGGAAAGGAGGAGGAGTCCCGCCAGAACTCACTAAATCTCACCAAGTGTCGGGGGGCTCCGAATTTTCAATAAAAAACACCTCACGTAATTTATGGATAATTCAAATATTCACAGGAAAAATAATATAGAGGTGTCAAATTACGCGATCTCTGTAGCCAATTGATTTCAAAATTTCAAGGAGTCATACGAATTTTGTTTAAATTTTAGTAAATTTTGTAAAATTCTACAATTTGAAAGAGTTGTAGAATTAACTAACATAAATTTTAATGTGTCAAAAACGGTCACACTATCGATTTGAAAACATGTCACCCCTATTGAAAAATCTCTTACAAAGCGATCTCTCTCTATAAATATAGTTTTGAGTAAAAGCAAAGCATTGAGCAAATCTTTAATTCAAAAGACAAATTCGCTTAGTTTCACGCATTTTAATTAAAAAAATGATTAATGTGTTAAAACATAGCAAATTGATAATTTAGTCAAACACAATTTTTTCATTTTAAGTGCACGAGTGAAAACATACTGGCACAAGTACAAAACTTTTGGAGCTAAGCCCTGAATACGTAGTATGTCAAAAATTTACCAATGTTTACCCATTAAATATTTATTTTTTGATTTTTTGCTGCATTGTTTACATACTAAAACAATATTGTTTTAATTTATTGTAAAAACTACAAAATTGCTTGAAAATCGTAAAAAAACGGAGTTGTGGTAAAAATATCGTATTTTTATAACTACAATGCGTTAATGTTGTTATTGCTTTTAAATTGACATAAACCACATTTGTGGTCCATCATGATTATCATCATTATCAGGGCCAATGTATCAAGGCTAGAGGCGCTTAATGGGCGGCACAGTCAGAGGTTGACAAGTCTATGTAGTTGCTCTATAAAAATAAGTTCAATATACAGTTTTCCCTCGATTTTTTTTTATTAATAAAAAGTGAGCATACCCGACAAATAAAAGCATGCGGTAAAAATAAGATTTGCACGCGGACTTGTGTCGCCCCTGATCATCATTATGAACATTAAAAGCTCGATGCTGAGTTTTACTTCACAGATGCGTCGTATTGATTTTAGCCGCATGTCACATGTGATTTTGCTATTGCTGTTATCGTTGTTGCTTTTGTTTTTTTTTTTACTTTTGTGGTGGCTGTTGTATTGCGTTGTACGCATGCGTAACGTGCCATGTTTTGTACTTAGCCAGCATTATCATCAACATCGACAAAAGCATCACTTCTATTTACCAACAACTTCAGTCGCAGGAGTCAATATTGACCTTTCATTAAACGAACTAAGCAGTAGAAGAAAAAATTTCGTTTTTTTTTTCTTCAGATTTTCGAGATACCAACGAGTATTTTGCGTTTTTTTGTCGTCTAAACTAACGTTAAAGAATCACTTACTTGTGTTCAAGCTTAGATTTTCTATATGCAATAGGACATATGGAATATGCTGCAATTGATAAATATTAGAAAATGTGTCTAAAATGGTACTGTTTATAAAATTTGAACAAAACGAGCTGAAAACTGTTTTTTTTTTACCTACTTCTCCTCAGACTCTTTTATATTTTAAAAAAATTTTTTGTATTCTTTAACTTAAAATATTAAAAAACCAATTTTTTTTTCATAATTGTGAATCGTAAGTAAATAAATCCTTCTATTTCTGTAACCTTGTCCTTAAATTGAGTAAACTTATCTATATTTTAAAGCTGCAACATTAAGGTGTTTTCCCTTAGACCAGGGGTCGGCAAAGTGCGGGTCCGGAGCCGCATGCGGCTCTTTGGCCCCTTAAGTGCGGCTCTATTACCAGAAATCAAAGCATTTCTCCTTGAGAAATCTATATCACTGGAGAGCACATTGGACATGACTTAAGCTATTCTTGGTCTGGTTTGTTTATTGACAGTTGACAATCGGCATTTTGTCATCTCTGATGATATGTTTGACAAACAATCATTGTCTTTCATTCCTCCTTCTACAGGAGCTTAGAAGTTGGAAAAAATACAATGATCAAACACTCAAGTCAAACAAGCAACATGGCTTCCAGAAATTAATGAAGACACTCCTTTGTTTTCGGAGGATACTTCGAAGTGGTACTAGTTGGTATGGGACTTCTTGGATAAAGAAGTCCATAATGGAAATATGGATATGGGTATTTGGCTATCCAGATGGTTAGATTCAATACGAAGCAGATAATGGATGTATCTGCTCACATCAAGAAATTCGCTTACGCCAGGTACTCCAAGTTTTGGAGGTCTCCTGAGGAGATTTATGTTTTCCTCCACCTCATGATGAAACATTAAGTCTATTGTCTACCACTTATGAACGCTTTAAGTACAGCAATACGGAGTTGACGATATTCGAAGTCTATTCATACTCTTCTTGTGATGCTACGAAAAGTGAGTTAACCTATTTTGCGTTCAGATTGCCTGCTGTCTCTTTCACTTGCAGGGCTTGGTTATTTTGGATGGCTGTCCTCAGCTTGTGTTATTACTGGGAAGAATCCTTACAAATTACTCAGGTATATTGCATTTAAGCGATTTGATCAGATAAATACAGCTATAGTTAACTTCTTGGTACAAACAGTTTCCCCAAAGAAGGAAAAGGAGAAGGGCTTGGGCTCGTTTATTCTCTGATGGTGCTTTTACTACAATTTCAACTCGTAGTAGCCCCAAGTTTGCTATGACTCTAATGTGCTTTAGCGTGGGTTGTGACAACAATCTCACACAGTGCAACCTGGCTCAATTTAAGAGAGTTGTTCAAACTTACGTGTGGATCTGGCATAATCTATATGGTCTGCCATTAACAAAGAGGCGGATGATACCACAAGCGCCAATGAAGCTCGATTTGTGGCCACCATATATAGTGTAGTGTCGCAAAAGAAGACACAAAGCCATTAAGAAAAGACACTGTTTGTCACCCAACTCGCATTGACAAGTTTGCTCATTAATACAGTAATAGATTCATTCGAAAACCAATTATTTCATTTTGATCACGATTTTGAAAGGGAAACATTGTTTCACTTTCCGAGCCTGCTGAAGCATCTATTTTAAATATGAGAAAAGCATTTCTCAACAGGTTTCAGCATTCGTCAAAAACCTCTTAATACTACATTAATATATTTGAAATTTTTTCTTTTTGGCATTGACATTGGTAACTTTGAAATACAATTGCTCGATTTAAAAAGCAAAAAAATATGGAGCTCTAAATTTTAATGTCTTTGTGTTGAATTGGGAATACTGGAGAAGAACAAATGTGAATTTATTTCACAACCCAAGTGGTCTGCTTTGCATGATCTGGAGAAGAAAGACATGACCATGTTCAACGTCTGGAATGGTATTCCTCACTCTTATGATCAACTGAAAAAACTCGCGTTTGCTGTTTTTCCATTTTCGGGTCTACACATTCATGCGGACAATCTTTTTCAAGTATGAATTTTATCAAGATTAAGCTGAGAAGTCGTCTCACTGATTAAAAACAACAACATAAAAACCTGACATGCCAAGACTTTCCAAGGAGATGCAAGGGCATTGTTCGCATTGAGAGTTCAATCATTTGGCTCTCAAATTTTTTTTTAATCGTTGTAATGTACATATTTGGCTCTTTGGTGAATAAGTTTGCCGACCACTGCCTTAGACGAAATAAATTTAGTTTTCACGTTTGAAAAAGTACGCAAGTACAAGGAACTGATTTTTAGTACATTCCAGTTGAGTCATTTCACCAAAAGCTTGGGGCGAGAGCGCAAAATAACATATCGAATCGATGATACTTTGAATTGAATCGATGTAATGTACAGTAATATCAGATCCTTGGGGGCGGGGGAAATGTCCCCCCTAGTCCTACCCAATTGACTCCTCTGGTACATTCAGAGCGTTAACTTTGTCATTTCAATACAAGTTTATCGGACTAAATTTTGGTACATTAAGCAAATGTTCACTGCACTTAAAATACACTCTTTTCGGGGTCGTCTCGAGTAAGAGAAATATTAAATAAAGCTTCTTTTTCTGAGGAATATTTCTCCGATACGATACATGCACGCTCAGGTCATCCAACTTTTAATTTCCCTTATACGTCTCTCTACATGAGGGTGTTTTTTCACATTATAATTTTTTAGTATAATAGGGGCTAAAACTGCTGATTGCTTCTATCAACAACCTCTGCCTCCGCGCACTTCGTTTCCGCTCATTAGCTTTGGCACGTGTTCCTCAGAAATTTTGTTTTTTTCTTATATTTGACAATTTAATTCTACCTTCTTTTAGCAACTAAAAGTATGCAATGGAATTTTACCATTCTGTGACAACTAAATGAATGCAAATTGTTTTGTTCTTTTATCTTCTCCCTTCACTATACGAGAATTTTCCAACACCGAAAACTATTTTCTATAATAGAAAGATAAATTTAAGGAAATTAACCCCTAATAATCTTCTGATTTCGAATATTTAGAGGTCGATGAAACATTTTCATATACAAAATGGGTGCTTTAAAATTTCTGCATAAAATGTGGAAAAGAGAAATCAAATTTCAGATGTGAGGCTACGATTGGGGAAATTTTTAGATAATATATAGTTCCTTAAAAATACCAAAAGTGATATTCCCCAACTTAAACATTATATATTATCAAAATTATTTTGAAGAATGTTTGGAAAGTTATTGAAATTAATAAAAATTATGAAAAGATGTAAAGGTACAATAATAAAAATCAATGACATGAAACTAAAATAATTTTTGGCCGCCTTTTTTTTTTAAGCAACCTAGCAAATTTTTATCAGGATCCTCGCTTTTAGCAAAACTTAAAATCTAAGTATTACAATGAAATTTTAATGAAAACACTCATTTTTTTTCTTTTTATATTCGTTATAGCGGTTGCATAAAGATAAAAAGGTGCGAGTTACTAAATAAATAAATAAACATTTTAACGAGTATCTAACAAAAGATAAGAAATAACAAATTTTAGTACTAACAATTAGCTACTGAATTAAAATGACCTAAATATTACTAACAATAAGTAAACGTGCACTAACATACTGCGAGCATTTTATGTTGTATCACTGAAAGAAAAACCATTAACATTTTTGTGAATATTAAGTTTGGATTTATACAGATTTTATTTGGATACTGGATATAAACTTTTTCGTCACATGACGCATTGGCATAGGGAACTCGAATTGAATTTCCCTCTTGAATACGTTCTCCAAATGCAGTTTTTAATATCATCGAATGTTTAAAGGATTCCTTAGATTTTGAGTTCGATTTAAAAAAAAGCTACGAACTTTGAATGAAGGCAAGCTAATCTGAAGTTATGACAGCAGACCGTAAGTCGTGACTACCAAGTAACTGACACAATATGTGTTCTCTTATCTCTATTATCTCGTTGCACACCATATACCACTAGTTTTGTTCCAGTTCCATGTGAAGCATGTACTTTTTAACCCCGCAGTCTCCGATTGTAAAATAAATTGAGTAAAAGAAAATGTTTGTTACCAACGAAAGTTTTAATGCCAATCCGGCAGCTAAAGGTATAATGGAAAAATGAAATTTGAGATGAAATTTTATATACACCACTATCATGCATATTCGGAGGAAGTCGTTTCTTTTGGGTTTTGAAGAAAATTTGAAATTTCCCCTTAAAAATTATTGCAGGTAAATTGTTTTCCAGGGAATTTATTCTCTTTCTCAAAAAAACGTCTACGATTGCGAAACAGAGAATTGGAGCAAAATTTCGAGAGATTGTTTGTTTATTCATGAAAGAGTTGATTATCTTTTAAGAAACACTATTTTTGAGGAAAAAATTAGTAAAAATAAAATGAACATTAACTGCAAAACCGTTCAGAGCTGTGCTGGAAAGACTCAAAAAGGTTTTGACAGTTCAAAAGCTTTGGAAGATCATATTTGTGGGATGTGTTTTCATACACAAGTGATAAATATTTATATATACAGAATTTACTAGAGAAGCATTTAAGTATCGTTATTTTTGATAGAAAATGTTGAAAAAGACAACAAAATATTGAAAAGTGTTAAAAAACGCAAAATATTGAAAAATTCGAATATGCAGAAATGTTCAAAAAAGTCAAAAGTATTCAAAAAAAAATTATAAATATTGAACTCGCAAAAAATTAGTATGCAATTACCTTCTTTAGTACAAATATGTTGTTTTAAGAAAGAAATTATTAAAATCGGCTAAATGCATTTTGCACCAAAGCGTTACAAATCATTTCCATATAAGCAATTTTATATAAATTCGAGTAGTATAGTATTCTTTAACAGAACAACGTCTGACAAGTTTTACTCCCAATGGCTGAAGATAATCAAGAGGAACGAAGGGTTCAACAGAATGCAACTTCTGCGAACACTGCCAAAGTGACAGTAGGCCAACTGGGAGAACATCATTCAGTGGTACGTGCTCAGTAAACGTTATTAACGAAAAGAACTATAGCTTAATAACGAAAGTTCAAAGGATCTTTTTTATTTATTTCAATATCTTACCAAAGCTGAAATTGGCGCCAAATGGCCTATTATGTTGGTCGAAAAAATATTTTAATTGCACTTCCTAGTTGTCAGCACTAATAGACAACAGATTGTACAACGAATCAAATTCCAACTTGTGCAACACTCTCTGCATTCTTACTATTCTTCTTCTTCTGCTCATATTAGTCATAATTCCTGGTAGAACATGACAGCAAACATTTCGAGTTGGTTTTTCTACGACACTCGTACAAACTGATGGAAGTCGGATGGATGAACAGGTTAACCGAAAGACAGACAGTGGCTGAAAGGGTAACACTGACTGACAAGTTGTTTCAGTGTGTGTGTATGCCATTACACTTGCTGGCTCACCTGACTTTAAGGTCTTTTGACAGCTTGAAGCGCAACAAAAGTCACTCACTTGGCCGATTTGACGCATGCCCTATCACATGTATGTACGAATAAAGGGTTTTGCAAAAATTAAAAGCGATGGCAGGGGTTGCGAGAAGAAGCTGATAGCAGAGTTGCACAGTAGTACAGATGATCAAAATTATATTGAATTTAAATTTGTGCAAAGTATACAGAGTCTAAAGTGTGCAAAGCAACACAGCAAAACTTAGTTTTTTATACCCAGCTATGCAAATAATTTTGCAATTAAAATTATCATCCCACTGTGCAGCGGCATTGTTTAACTGAACCGTATAACACAATACATATTAGCGGTGCAAAAATTCCCCATAAAGGAATATGATACACGAGAGCAACCAAAAGCCATCAGCTTAAGTGAAAAATCTGCTTGTTAGTTAACGATGTTCTTGGATTTTTACTACCTATTGCCACAAATTTAATTACTACGGCAATTCCGTAGCAGTTGCCAAATGAAAAAAGCAAAAAAAAATACTGTTCTTTACCAAAACCGAGATGGGTAGTCAGTTAGCCAGTAATACTGTGCTATATCGTTGTGCTAACCAACCTATCAATCCATCTGAAGTGTCTGCTTTGAAGTGTTTTACTTAGAAACTTATTCTTATGACGAAGTTCAATACCCTTAGTTATAAGGGGGCCAAAACTGAATTTACCGTAGTATGTGCCTTATTGGTTTACTGAACAAATTGATTTATTGATTTTGTATCCTTTTATGATAAATTTGAGTGATAGAATCACTAAATGCTTAAAACATATAGAAATTTAATGGATTTTCATTTGGATTTAGCATAAAATTGAAAGAAACAAGTCACTAAAGTAATTAAATATTTATCATTTCCCTCTTCTAGTGTCAAAACTCTTCAGGAATCGACGCAGAATAATGTCGAATCGAATGTTACTGCAGACCTTTGGGAAATCTTCGTGATTCGCTTCGTTTCAGCGGCAAACAGCTTGGCCTGGTCATAGTTTGCCATGTCAGGAAAGAAGTCTTTTAACGTATGGAAATAATGTGACTTTGCATTTTTGGGGTGCCAGATCCGTAGGATAAGAACGCTAAAAACGCTCTCAATTTACGATTTCTATGATTTCAGTGTAAAAAATTTATCGTTGACGTTCTTTTCTAGTTAACCCTTCATTTATTGAAGAATTTTTAATCGGTCGATAGAGTATTAGTCACCCGGGTGACTTATTGAAAAATGTACGTAATGTGTATGACACGAAAGTAAATAGGCATAAGATTGATAGGCAACATGCACGTGGGATATTGCCGACAGCCTAGTCTGCTATTTCCGACGATTTTTTGTTATATTTGTGTCTATTTGTGTTGAGTATAAACAATGCACATACATTGAAAGTTCGTTGTAACAGTGTCGATTTTAAAATTTGAAACTGAATTTGAGGAATAATTATCGACCGCTGTCCTTTTCGGCAGTACATTCCATCTAAGCCGAACAAATATGGTATGAAAATAAATTGGTCCGCTGACTCGAGAACTCATTATACGCTTCAAGGAGAACTCTATTGAGGGAAGCTACCGGATGAAACCCGAGGAAAAGATCTTGGTGAGAATGTTGTTTCGTGATTAGTTTATGGATAATTAATTCATCACATTGACGATAGCCGAAGATCTTATCAAGAAGAAATTGAGCATGATCGGTAAAATTTGCCGGAATAAAAAATGTTTTCCTGCATAGCTAATGTTCAAGCGGAAAGATCCGGTTGGAAAAAGTACATTTGCATTTCGAGAGAATGCAACATTGGTATCATATGTGATCAGGAGAAACGAATCGGTAGCCATTCTTTCAACCATGTACATCACCAAGGCTGTAGATATAACTCCAAAGCCCGCAAACCGATAATTATCTTGGATTATAACAAGACAAAAGGAGGAAAGCACAGCTAGAACAGCTAGTTCAATTGTAATAAGAACTGTACGATAGCAACATTCACCGACGTTCGCAAAATCGGCATGTTATAAAGAAGCCGCATCTTAGGTCTGCAATATGCGATATGTTTGGTTATGAATTGTCTCTGAAAACACAATATGAGTCTGAGACACCACAATTGGATGCTAGCGTTTGCGATAAGATTCAGGGCAAGTGTCACCAACGCGTTTCGACAAAGAAATTCGCGCAAGCGCTACAGACTATGCAAAAACTCAGTATGCGCTCAACACACTAAAAAGGAAATATTAAACCTGCACGCGTTTTCTTTCTAATTATTTCTTGTGTTTTCCTATTTATTATGTCTTCACTTGTCTTTCATTGAATAAAATTTGATAAACAATTTAACATTTTTCTATCATATTATGGTTTTTGCAACACATGTTGCGTGCACGTAGCCACCGGGGTGACTAATACTACAACAAGAGATTAGACTTGAACTTTCAGATAAATACGCCCACAGGTAAGAGCTAAAAAATCCAAATATATCGTAAAATGATCCTAACTAAACTCGTAGTAAAGTCAGAAACGCCTACCATCCTAGATAAATATGAACAGGGATAAATATTGGAAAATAACTGAAAAAGTCACCCGGGTGACTAATACTCTAACGGAGGGTTAACCAGTCAGGAAAAAAAGCCATTTATATACGAAAAGAGTAAACCTTTGGTCTTCTAGGAGGTGACATACCTCTGTAGAGCTTTGTTTTCAAAAATCCTTATCGCGTGAATACTGACATCGTTTGAGGAGCTCATATGCTGAATTTATGGTAAAAACATAGACCGGGGAGCTTATTGCGAGTCGTCGCAAATTGTTTGGAAAACACATGTATTTTAATATAACAAAGGTGAAGTTTTTAAACTCATTTCATTCTGGCCCAGCTTGGTACAAATATTTTATGCAAAGAAGTCACATAAATTATTGACGTAGAACCGACTCATTTTTGTAAGATTTAGGATCTTATATTCTGACATCAAGACTTTCCAAAAATTGATCCAACTTGGTGGAACTTACGAGCTTGGCAAGAAATCGCAGGCCCGATTTGTGGTTTCTTTAAAAAAATCCATTCAACAGAACAAGCTCAGCACGGAACTTGATTATGTCAGATTTTACCGGCTCACGGTACTAAAAGATAGTACGATCGTGCAAACAGAAACTTTAATTTTAATCTTAATTATTTGGACATATGTAGCTTCGAACAACGGCCGATCTCCTAGAACTAGTACAAGCTGACTATACCCCATATATTTACAGTTATAACTGCGCTTATCAATAGAATGTCACGGAGACTGCGATCAGTAAACGTTATAATTCTATTTAGGTGCTAATTAACTCATTAACTATGTCTGTGTGCGCTTCTACAAGCGGCAAAGTTAGACAAAGAAATGTAAAAATACGCTAGATAGTGAAACAGAGAGAGAGAGAGAGAGGGGAGGGGGGAGAGCACAAACAAATGTGCATTGGAATGCATTTGGGTGGCGTCAGTTGGACGGACGCAACAACAAAAGCAGTTTAGATCATGAATCGTGCGTTGAGCATCTGAATAGCAACAGTTGTACTCGAACTTGGATAATTGAATTCCGAAACGCCAACAGACTTTAGCTGGGTTAATCGAATCATCATCATGATCATCACCATCATGCCCATGCACTGGCTCAGGCAATCCACATTAAACGATGCTAATTGATGGTCAATGATCGTGTTACTTTTATTAGCAACTTTAGCTAAGTGAATTCAGTCTACTGCCAGCGACGGGTCAGTAGGCTTTAGCATACGAGAGTTAAGATCAAACTGCAATGAACGAGTTCAATAACAACTGAAAAAAAAAATACCACATTGTGATTAAGTAGGTGCATAAAATGTTTATAGTTTTACAAATAAAAGAGACAAATCAATTCCTCCTTATTTAAAATATTGATGTTTCTATATCCAGTCTTCTGAAATGTCGTTTTTCTCTGAAAAGTTCAGCGAGGTTGTGGATCAGAGATTCATAGAAGATATACGACTGTGTCATAATCATCCGTTGCAAGTTATTTCTGTATTAGTCTGTGAATGATTATATATATAATAATGCTCAACCTTAATAAAGAAACAAATTGGCCCCACACTTTTAAGCTCTACTTGAATTTTCTTAGAATCAGTCAAAGAGCTGTGAAAATAATACAAACTTATAGCTGCTGAGCTCTCAATCTTCAGAGCTTTGCAATTTGACGGCTTCTGCTGAAGCATCGACTAATCCTGTTAGAGTCCTGACTTTTTTTATGTGGTAACGTTTCATTTAAAATTCCGGCCAACGCACTATAGGTCAAATAGCACATTTGACTGGACAAAAATAATAACGGCCGATATTATCATGGTGATTAACTGGAAATGTATTTTTAATGTTGAGTCTAGGCTGAAAGAAAAAGTCTAAGAAAAATCTTAACCCTTGTGCTACCGGGTGAAAAATGGTACGTACTACATTTTTTAGAGTTCCAAAATTAATGAAATAAAAGCTGTGTTTTTACTTTTAGATTGTAGTATTATGTTAAGAAATACTACATCACTTTCAAAAGATAAATTACTTAAAATGTTTAAATACATTAAACTTAAAATTTCGGTTTCCCCGATTTCATCTTCCTCTTCTTCATTCTCGCGTGTTTCATAGCTTGTTAAGTTAAGTTCTTCGACTGGGATTTCACACCATAATAATCGGATCACTTCTGTAGGAAGGTGGAGACGCATTTAAGTCTAAATGCGTCTATTTAAAGACAGCGAAGAAATTATTGGATCTGATGTGTTCATTTTGAAAGAAGTGTATTAACGCGGCTACTATTACTACTTTTGCGTGCAGGATGTAGTCTATCAAATTTGTATAATTTGTGTCGAGACTCAGCTAATTCTTCTCCAAAACAACCAACAGGAAGAACTAAACACTCTATAATTTTCTTTGAATGAATAAGAATTTTGAATACATGTTTTGAATAATTTTTGCAGTTTCAAAGCAGTAAACTTGAAATTTGTTTACATCTAAAGGAAATTGACAAGACATGCTTATTAAAATTATTTTTAGGCGAAAAATCAAGTCTTCGTCAATGCCGGTTATTTGAGAAAACATTTCATGTTCCGCAAAAGCTTGGCGCGCAGTGTTGCCATCGTTTGTACTCGCAAAACCACCTACTTTCGGCTTATCTACTATGAGGCCAAGCTTTTTTGAAAAATAAATCTTGTATTGTTTTCCTTTTTACTGATACTGTATTTTTATCATCTTCATTTCTGATTTGCCAATTTTCGATGCCGCACTTGTAACCTTTATTCCATTGAGTCAATAATTGTCCTAGAGTGTTTTAATGCTTTGTGTACACTAAGTGAGGAGAATTCAGTATTCCTTCTTTGGGTACCTGGGCATTGCGACATTGTAGGAAATGAAATGGCAGATTTACTAGCAAGGCCGGGTGCTCAGTCAGACTCAGAACTCATGAAAGTTTCAGTACCTCTGCAACACTACTACTTATCAAAAGACAGAGCATTACTCTCAGTAGCGGATACGAGGTGGACTTCCTCTTCCACGAGCAAGGTAACCAAACATTTTTGGCCCAGTTTCCATAGAAAGGACCCTAAATATTTGTTATCCTTAACTCGGAGTGAATGCAGTTTATTGACAAGGGTTGTGACTGGCCACTGCCTCATTGGGCATCATGCCTTCAGGCTGGGTGCAGTATCCAATAACTGGTGTAGAAACTGTCATGAACCCGATGAAGAGGAAACCATAGAACACCTTTTTTGCTTTTGCCCTGCTTTGGTAAGTTATAGGTTAAAATACTTTGGACAGCCATTCTTTATATCCCTGAAGGAACTAACTATAGCCCAATTGAGTGAAATCAAAAGATTCGCTGTAACAACAGGCACCTTCATGTTGGACGAGCACCACAATGAAAGGACCAGAATTTACTAATAAGACTGTAGCAGAGAGTTTGTGGTAACACTATGGACCCCAGTGGTCTATGTGAGGCTCTGAAATAGCCGCCACCCTAACCTAACCTAACCTGCATGTAATACAAATTCAAAAAACAGCCAACTTCCAGTGACTTTTTACGCATTTTTCGTAAGCTCTAATGCAAAAATTATGCGCACTTTGCCAGAAATAACTTGGACTAGTAGCATCCTCAGTATTTTCCAATAAGTAATTGAAAACAGTCTTTTCTTTTTCCTTTTTCGACTATTTTTTGCAACCAGACTTCGGATAAATCAGAATTTCGGAAGAATAAGTCACCTGACAAAAAAATTCATTAAAAAAAAAACGTGCAAGATCGGGAATCCAAATTTCTAAATAACACTCACAATAGCAACATCTAACTAATTTATGGTGTTATAAGACTGTTGGTTAGATTTACCAAAATGAATACTTGAATTTTTTCTCTCAAATTGACTACAACATTTGTAGCCTAACCGTAAAAAATAATAAAAAAAACTTGTTAGAATTGACATTTTTTTCTTTTGAATCATTTTATTTTTCTGTATATTTCAATTGCTTTATTTTGCTGAATGGTCAACAGATAAAATTTTATTCCAGAATTTTGCTAATCATGACCATTCTTTCATAAAAGTTGAGATTTTGTAAGAAATCTTCAATGTTTTCTATTTCCGACGACACAATTTTTGAGGCGAGACTACTACTGCACTACAATTTGACAAGGCGTATGAAATGTTGGTTCATTGGCTGGATCAGAGGTGTGACGTTCGTTGACATGTTCATAAGTGTTCCAAATATAAAAAAAGAAGAAGATTCTTCCATTGTTTTCGGTAAATTTACCTACCTTATCTGTTAATTTTACCTACCTTGTGAATCGACTTACCTACAAAATAGTTAACTAACAACTTTTTCGATAATTTTTTTTTTATAAATTTACTACCTCTCAACGGTATAATTTACTACTTTGGAGGGTTGGAGCGATTTTAACTGTCGTTTTCGGTTAAATTTACCTATGTTTTTTTTTTTGTGTGGATATGGATAGTACAGGTCGACAAAATTTGGTCGAACCTTTAGTGCTAAAACCCGAACATAATTTTTCGAAGCTCTTTGACGCATTTAATTCGAATCCAGGGTCCGAATTTCTCTGATGGTTCAAGTTTTCGAGATATTCTAACCTTAAAGTGCGAAATTCATGGTTTTCGAGATATTTGAGGTTATATTGCGTCGAAAAGTAATTTTTTATGAAACCATTAATAGAGTTCGAAGCAACTGCTCTTCATTTTCAATCCCCACTTTAAATTCCGTCCATTTTGCACCTGTAAAATAAATTTCTATTTATGATATTTCAGAGAAGAAAAAAAAAAGACATTTATGAAATTTAAAGGAAAAGTAGGTATGCGGAACTCCAGTAATGGTATCATAGAAAACAAATACTTTTCATTGCAACATAACCTTAAATATCTCGAAAAACAGCGATTTTCGAACAATTAGATTATTATATTTTCAAATCTTAATCTGATGGATAATAATGGCTCTATTTTCAGAATCTGGTCCCTAAAAACCTCCAGAAAAGCTATTTATTATTCCGAAATATTGTCTATGTATTTATCGGACGATATTTAATAACTTTCGTTCCTCTTGACATTTTTCCTGAGTGAAACTCAGAATTAAGACTTTGCAGAAATACCAATATTCGAACCAAAATATTCACTAAACAAGTTCTGATCATCTGAAAGGAAAGCACGAAGGATTTCTTTATTCACAGAATGGAGGATATTTAACTGCAAAGCTTGCATTTCTGTTCTTAACAAGTTGTAGCAAGATGAAGTTGTTTGAGCTGATACAGAACTAACATTACCTTGATCGATCGACTTCTACATAATATCAAATATCAGTAGTTGAGGAAGATTCACTTCTGCACTATTTCAAGGATTATTGAATGAATGTCTCTGGTCGGACATTAAAACCTGCCTGAAGTATTTTCAACATTCTACATATGTAAATGATTCCACTCAATAACAATAATAAATACAACGAGGAAGTTGTTATTGCCTTTGTTTTAATTTAAATATGTCGACCAGTGCTGTATTAAGGTAGGGCTAAAGGAAGCCTCAAAACATGCCAAAATGTGTTGGGAACTTGTGCATGTCTTATGGGAAATGGAAATGGATGCCTCAATATACGTAGCAAAACCCTACTGGGGCTGCTTTGATTCCGCCATTTCAACGATTTTCCAGTTCTTATACCCGCATGTTTCAACCTGATGAGGTCGGGGTTGCCTATATTAACGGCCTGCAATTTTATCTCGTTCCTTGAGAAGTTCTTTTATATGTTCGGTAATTTTCGTTGTCTGCTTCTACGGCTCTTTTGAGTAGTGCTGCTTAGTGATGAAACATTCTCAATAAATAAGCACTGTCATTACATTTGACTTAAGGACCACAAGGCATCGACGAAGCTTTGTCCTAGTGATGATTTATGACGACTGTGCACTTTTGTTTCTCTGGGGGTTCCACTCCAACGCTTGCCGGCAGACTTTAGCTGGAAATTTCAGCGAAGTATGTTTTATTTCAATGGAAATGGTCCTTGATCATCAAATTTGCGAAGTTCAGCGAAGAAAATTATAGGAGAAAAATTGGCTTCGCATTTGATTCAAAAATTTTAAGCTTCGTTGTCATTGACGGTAACGAAGGCTGCCAGACATTGCGAAGCTGAGCAAAGTACCCTTATCTGTGAAATAGCTGTAGATGAGATATTTTGCTTAAGGCAGCTTACTGGTTAAACACGAAAACTAATCTATTTAAAATGTCTATGACAAAATGTGAAAATTATGGCTTAATTTGGGACTTCCCACTAGGCATTTTTGCATTTATTAGGCTCTTCAAGAGTTCTATATAACCATTATTTAAGAGCAGAACTCTTGGAAATATTCGCTAAAGAGGTTTTAAAACACAGAATAAATGCTACTTAAGACCAAAAGGTCACCTTCTATGGGGACCTTCAAGAGGTTTATGTAAGAGTTAGCTATGACGTTTTCAAAACCTATTCAAGAGTTTAATGAATTAATACACCTAGAGGTCTATAAATATTTTGTGCTCTTGGAAATATTTATACACAATTTTTTTTCGAACGGAATTTTAATTAGGTTTATTTTATTTTGACGAAGTTTTAATAAAGATTTTGTTTTTGGTATACATACATACTTTTTGCAGTATTACAAAGTTAAATAGATAAAAAGAGAATAGCAAATGGAATTATAAAATGGCAATATGAAAATGATGCAACGAATAATTATGATTTTCGGCACAATTATTGACCAAAATTTACGTGCGAGCAAAGATTTATCGTGAAGTTTGGGGTTTTGCTTCGAAAAACTTAGCGCGCTTCTGAAATATTACATATTAGAAAAATAAAATATTTGGGCTAAAATTAATTTTTAGGTTTTTCTTTAATATTTATGTCTCAAAATACGTTTAAGTGATTTTTTAGGTAAAAGCAAATCGAAATAAAATGATTTACTGCACAAAAAATCATTATTTAGGCTAAAAAAAAAGAAACGCATTTATTTTTTTGTTGTTGTTGCTATTTCGTCGGCATGTATATTAAAAAAGATGGCCGACGACGCCAAGTTTTTAAAATTCCTCGATAAGTGGCATATAAAACTTAAGGATTATCTCTAAAGCTTCATAAGAGGTACTTTAAACTTAAGGATTATATTAAGGGCTTAATAAAACTTGACAGTTTTAATTTGCTAAAATTGTTTATTTAAAATAATTTTGTGTCCATTGTTAGGGTTACCATATGAACAAGTGGCAAATTAAGAAAGAGATGTTTTATGAGCTATTTTCTTTATAGAAATACGAATTATAACCCAAATTCGAATAAACATATTTTGGGCCATCTGGCGTTTATTTTTGTTTTCTCAATTTAGTTTTGGTAATTTGTGCCTCATATTTTTTTATTGTCCAATGCCAAGATCTGGATAATTAAAGAGGGCGAGAAACGAGTTTTGCTTAATATCTCGGAAAGTAAGCTGCAACAGAAAAATATATTAAGGCCAATGTTCAAGAGAAGATGAAATCGATTTCATATCAAGTCTTGACCCTCCTTTCATAGCTTCCGAAAACTAAATTTTTCGCCGTAAATAATTATTTCTGTTCAAAATTAAAGTATTTATTGTAAGTTTTAATCAAAGTTGGGTCACTTGTCACATGGAGATTTTTCGAGCATGAAACCGATATGTTTTGATCTGCTCCTCTACAACAGTGGCCTCAATATATTTTTCTGTTTGTGGCTTACTTTCCGAATTCTTGAGTAAAACTTGTTTCTCGGCGTCTTTAATTGATCAGATCTTGCCATTGGACAACCAGTGTACGGGTAGGCGGCCATTTTTATGATGTACTAGCATTGTTAAATGAAATAATATTTAACTTTGCGAAAATGTGAAAACGGAGTATACAAGTCAAAAAAACGGTACTACTTTTGGAGACTTGAATCAAGAATTTATCAAATTCCAAAACTTTAATTTTTAAGAAAATGTTTAAGTTATAAGCTATTTACTATTTTTATAAGAGTACTGGTCATTTAAATTTTTTTATTGAATTGCGGACGTTTGGTAACCCTACTTTTCGATAAAAAGTTTTATGGAGCTCTTGTGAAGAGTTCTATAAATAAATGAAACCAAATAAATTTTTATAAAGCTCTTGCGAAGAGTTCTATAAATGCATGAAACCAAAAAAAGTTTTATAGAGCTCTTGGAAAGAGTTCGCGTAAGAGTTGAAGCTTATATTGGCACTTATATAGAACTTAAAAACTCAGAAATTGAAGAGCTCAATAAAATGTATGGCTCTTAAAGTAAAAAATAAATTTTATTTATTAAAAAGCTTTTATCAAACATTTTTTAAAGATCTTGATAAATATTAAAATGTTTGAATACAAAAATATTTATAAGCGTTTTATGAAGATCTTCCGAATCCTTCTTAAGACCTTATAAATACCTTAGCTCTACTTAAAAAAGAAACTTTTACAGACGATTTAAGAACCTCTCACAAGACGTTGTTAAAACTTTGATAAATACTTTTAAAATTTTGAGTATTTTTTGTATTTGTAAACATCTTAATTGGGAGTTTTGAAATGCTTTATAAATAATTTTGATCACATGATTTAATTTTATTTTTTTAAGAGGCGAATAAATACTCTGGTATAAGTTAAGAGCCCTATAAATGTTTATTAAATGCTTTCGAAAATTCACAAGAGCTGTGGATTATTTTAATGCCCAGTGGGTTCACATACGAATGCGCTGAATGTATTCTTTTATCTTTTTCAACTGGACTAGTTCAGTAAAATAAATTACTGCATTAGAAGGCCACTGTGAGACTGAGAGAAACATTTTGGTGGTCTACTAGTTAGACAATGCGTTCAACTATTCTAAGGAGACTTAGTCTTATACCATGCAAGTTGAATTATATGACCGGAAAGGAATATTTTACAAGTGATATAAGGAATTATGTTCCATATAGAAATAATAGGATGGGTGGGCTGACAGGAAATTGAAGTTGTATTCATAAATTACATATTGCTCTAAATTGAACAACCAAGTGAGTCATGTGTCTATTCAAAAGTTCTAAGCATTGGCGTTGGTGCTAGACTATCAAAACCTTGAAGAGTTTTCGAGACATAGATCTTCATCATTGGGAAATGGAAATGGATTGACCAGAGCTAGGCGCTAACTTGACTTGACTAGGCGCTAAGCCTTTGCATTGAGAGAATCTGATTCAAACATTGTGATCTCTCTGTGAAGATGGATCTAGCGTTTTATTGGTAAAACTTTCTGAATATCAGGGACTTTTAAAAGGTGTGTTCATCATTTCATAGTACTTAGTTTTTTATTTCAGGACTTACGTGGATGAGTTTGGCAAGGTATGATACCATTAGATGACTTTGAAGTTGCTGCAACAGAATATTCAAACAGTCCAACTGTCACCAAGTCTTCGAACTGTCTCGAACTCTTCAGCTACCCTTAGATATATGAAGCATACCTCAAACAGAAGAATATAAATGTTAAGTGTAACTTAGAGGAACTAGCTAGGTAAAATAGCTTTCTCTTAAATTAAATCATATCAGAAGAATATTTAGCTTTGCCGTAGACTACTGGCCTTGTTAAGACATACTAATAGTGACTATGGAAAATGAAAAATCAAACCTTTTCTTTTGGCTTTTGCCTTGAATTGACGAAAATTAGTTTTCGAGCGTTTGAATTATTTGTCGGCTTGATAGTCTTATTTTATAAGAAAGCATTACGGAGAAAAAAATCTAAAATTAACTTAATTGCTGTCACAAATCCCTTTAAGAATCCCTAAGAATTGCCAATGCAAAAGTATAAGAAAAAATAATTCTACGTTAGTTGCCCACTTCTGAACGATGTGTGCCTAAAAACCCGTAAACAGTTTCCTGCAACAAGTGCAGCAATATTTGTTTTTCGCAATGCACTCCATCCAGAATCTCGGTTTCAAATGAATTCTAAGAATCGTGACGAAACATCAACAATTCAATGCTTTACCACTTTGACGACGACTGACTTTTGGCGACAAACTTCGCGCCAACGCAGCCAACACCGACACCAAAGTGTTGATTGAAATCTAAGTCAAACGTTGTATACTCCGAAGCCACAACAAACAAATAAGCGGCATCAACGCACCAATGTTCATTGAGCATCATCATTATCATCATCTTTACCAGTTGTTCAACTGCAATGCATTGCACTGTACTGCGGTCCACTGAGAGTCCGATACCAATTGAATGTTTACTTGGGCCATATTGCACAAACACATTCCACATGGCATCACTTTAAGGGGTGCGACCAGAGTAAAAATCGTATGGTGCTGTGTTGACATAAGACGAACGTACATTAAGTAGTTGCAGTATTGTGTGTAGAGAACAGGCCCAAGTCTCTGAAGAATAAAATAAAAGGAAGAATAACTACAGTATAATGTGAGAAGTGCAGTCGGGACCACCCCGGGGAAGTGAGTAAGACTTTTAGCTTTTTTTATTTCAGAGATAGGCCAGTTATTCAAAGTCAGAGACAGGAAAGTGATAACATGATATGAAGCAAAAGCACCCACTTGAATCAATTGGCAATCTTCTTCGAAATGCACTGTTTGGTGCGATGTTACAGCCCCTATTCTTTTGAAATGAGAAAGGTTGGCCAAAAGGAATCAGTGAGTGGAAGATAATCAGAAGTTTTAGCTCCAAACAAGATGGAACTATTGTCTATATTTACAGGGTGAAGGTAAACTTATTGCTTGAAATTTTTCGAAAGTAGAGCTTTCCAAACGTGAGGAAACCATTTGAGCCGAAATTTGACCTTAAGGACTTACCATCTTGTGTAAGTGCTATGCAAAGAATATTGTGTTCATTAAAGGTGTCTAAATGTAAGGCTGTGCAACGAGCTGATCGCGCTTGCTTGAACTTTTCCCATACGCAACGAGTCAAGCTCGAACAACTCGATTCGCTCGACTCAAGTCATGTTCAGTTCGTTCGTTGTCCGTATAATACGGAATTGGAACTCATCAGTTTCAAGATACTCATTTGTTCCAGTTTCGACTAATTCCTCACTGTACGGCGCACCACAGTTTTCGTTTATTTTCTCCGAACGACTTGTACACAGGTACAAACTGAAGCAAAATAACGATATATGAGCGAACACATCGAACTAAACGAGCTGATTCGAGTCGAGTTAAACGAACTTGGTTCGGTGCTAAAATTTTGTGGAAGGCTCGTCAGTTTCGAGTTTGTTCGAACGAGTTCGGCTCGTTGCGAGCCTTGCTTAAAAGTTTTTTTATCCACCTTACTTACTTATTCATTGATAAGGAGCTAGTAAATACCACGTAATGTATCGCTTTGGGAACAACTCAAATGTAATATATCAGAAAAGAGTTCGATCTTTTCTCCACTCATCACTCTGGCTAGTACCTAAAATACGTGTACATCTACCACGTTGTTGATGGCGTTTCCGGGAATGCGTTCTGAAAATTGAGTCGCACTAAAATACAAAAACATTAAAAAACAACAAAATAAAAAGCAAAAACTAATGAATGCGAAAGTGTTTGTGGTCATATGAAATGTGAGGCAGACACTTTTTAGAATGCGTCTGATGGCGGTGGTGGCGTCGCCGCCGTTGTCGTCAATTTGTTGCGTATTTGAAGAACTGAAATGCTGTCCATGTCATTGAACTTGTAAAAGCTGTCGATTACATTGGAATGTCTTAAAAATTCAAGGGCATGCATGTTGAATGAAGCTAAGATAATTACAAAGTATTTAACTTTTTAGCGATAAACATTTGAGACCTTAAGTAGAATTTCTTTTTCAAACATTTGGTCAACTCCCATAAGAGTTTTTTCATTACCTTCATTATAAAGTGCGCGATTTTCATAAAAAAAAAACCTCTCAGCGCAGTTTATGCGCCGTTTTTGTCACAGCGTAAAAACAACTTTTATGCAACAACTCATTAACATAGTTTTGCATTGCACTGACTTTGATGATTTGTTTGGGCCAAGTAAACTGCATTAAGCCAATGCGTGTTTTTTATTTTCCAAATTAACTACTAATGCTTGTGTTCACACTTAGTTGACAACACTTGCAACCGCAACCAATCTGTAGTTACTTAAGACGTTGCATATGCGTGTAAGTCCAAATTGGAATTGGTCGCATTGATGTTGATTTTGTATTAAGATAACACAAAAATGCGTGTTAACGATATCACTTTTATTGCCTACTGCAAAACCAAGTTATTAATAGCAATGTATTACTGCAGTAATAAAAATATGAATGTGGTTTTTACACCCTATGTTGTATTGATGTTTTTTTGTTATTTTTTAGGTCGCTTAGCCATCTGTCTATTATTGTTTTAAGAATATTATATATATAGTAATGTTACTTAACAAAATATTCATCAAAGTTCTATCACAGCTACAAGCCTTCTTATGACTATAGCGTATAAAAGTTATTTCATATTTCCAGTACAATTAAAACCTTCAGAGAATAACACTTTTATATTTGAAACTATTTCAGTATATAAAGCTTTACCTACTTTACTGCGACTGCCTCTATATCTATCCGATTTTGAAATATAAATTCAGCCTTCAAATTCTTTTTGAATATGACGACTGTTAATTGATGAATCTCTTATCTGGAGCGCTATTTTCCATTTGTTTGATGTATTCGAGCCAATGTAGTTGCCGTGTTTTCACAATATAGATTTCTTGTTTATTTTTTTTTTTTCTTCACAAACTGTCCTTACATATTGAAAATATATGATCCGTAATCGACCTAATAGGTTGAAAACCACATTAAAACGATTCTATCAATACAGAAAAGCTTAAGACGTTCACACAGTACTTCTGAGAGAATGGCACTGATCGTTTTTGAAGAATAATCGATCATCTTCTTTGTAGATGTGAGAAATGTCTCACCAGATATGTGTGATAACTTGATGGTCCTAGCAAAAAATCACCACCAACCTTAAACATTTCCGGTAACTGCTCATAACGTTTGACAGCTATATTGTTCATTAGCTTCTTTAGTGCCACTTATTGAAGGTTCTGGACTTTCTCATTGCATGAGCATTGCATGATCTTCTTTCAGCCTATTGGCTTGTCGTTATCTAAGCAGATGTTGAAAATTCAATTGAAGTTAATCTGCAATTCCTAAAGTACTCGCCACCAAATTTTCTGACATATATGGTATATCACAAAAAATTTCTTTTAAGGCTTTTTACCATTTTCACTTTGATATCCTTGGGACTTCTCTTGCAGCATTTCTCCTAGCATCCTATCTTTTGACTCTATACTCCTCATTGGAGAAGGTTTTTTGTTCCACTGCTCAGTTGCACGCTTTCTCCATTAGGTATTTTTTGATGGTTCATAAGATTCTTGAATCGTCGTTGTTGGAATTTGTGTCGGAACAATCTTTCAGCTAGCTGCTCTTGATAATCTTTGATTCTATCCGATTTTTTGGTTATATACTCAGTTAACCAATGTTAGATTCAATTTTTTGGAAAGGGCACATATCTTTTTGATCCAAAAGACAGGCGCCATCCAATTAGTGATCTCACTTGATACCAGCGCCTCTTAATGCACGCAAGCTACAGATCTTAGCTGAGTACCTTGCTGGCCAACGTGAATAGTCGTTTGACAATGTTGCCTTGTAGACTTATTTTGAGAAAATTTGGTGCTAAATTTGACCGTTTTGCATACTGCCGCAAAATCGATTAGTCAAAAGTCGTTGTCAGAAGTTTCGCCATGAACATTGGGCTGTTTCTGTTTTATACATTAAGGTCTTCGGAAATAATTTCTGTGTCAAACCACGGATAATCTTCGTAGGCATAGTCAAGGAAATTGTGAAACTCCTCTGTGGTTGGAATAGATTTGCCAAAGTAGGGGTGAGTATCAACGCTGATTTTAAACAGGCGATTTGAGATCGATATTAGTACCCAAACAGTCTTTTTTGGCAGCTTCAGTATAAATTTCAACTCTTTGTTTTTTCAGACCGGATCATGTAGTCATATTTCTTGTACATTTGTGAGTCCGGCGTTGTATTTATGTAGGGCAACTATAAGTTTTTGAGTAGCTGTAAGAGTATTCTTTCATAACGTTGCCAATCGTTATATTTATTGATAATTACACACAATTCCAGGCTGCAGTTATTTCGCTTAACAACTGACAATTCGAAGCTGTTCATAAAAACTTTACCCCTTTTAGCTAATTGACCTAAGATCTATCGAGAGTCTGTTTCCTTTCCAGCTACTTTCAAATTCCAACAAAGAATTATATATAGCTAGGACACTTACAGAGAAATAACCTCAAACCGATGAAATTGCAGGTTTTTGAGGTGGCGAGGACATTTGTGAACATATCTTCGGGAGACATATCGACTTCTCGTAATAATAACAGTGCATAACTGTTACGATAAAAAATGGTGATTTCAGCTCAATTGTACAAAAGTTTATCAAATTCTTTAAATTACAATCAGCGCTACTACGTCTAATTTTAATCCTATCAAATGCAAAGTAATAAAATTAATTAAAGTAAACTTTGATAAAATTCAAAGATCAACACAAAACCCATAGCCTAACCCCATGAAAAACACATAAAAAAGATTGGCTTACAAAACGCTTTCACTGCTTCTAATCTCTTAAAAGAAATGCACTAAAATGCAGCTACTAGATAATCTTATCATGGCATAAAAGCTTATCTGGCGGATTAAATCGGCATCGTAAACAAACAACGCAGCACTGCAAACAGTGAAAGTCACTTTGATGAACGGAATCATCAACGACGATCAACAACAAAACAAAAGGAAAACCATACGGACACCACTATATATATATATGATATTATTTTAACCAAACCGATCGAAAATATATAAAACTCATAAAAATTATTTTACGATTATGAGACCTTCTACAGAGAATGCAGCAGGCGTCTTCGAGTATGTGGCAACTTTATAGCAAGAGATATAAATATAGATATCGTCTTAGATCTATAGATTTATCGTATATGGATGAAGAAAAAATGCATTTGGATAAAAGTTTAACCTGCATTTAATTTTAAAATTTATACAGGAATGAAAATAAATAAAAACAACACGCCCACCGCGCTTGTGCAAGCAGCTTTTTTTTTTTTTTGGGCTGAAGATTATAATCAACAACTTAAAGACAATAATAACAATACAATAAATATGGAAAAATAAATAAACGCCGCATAAATCTGCTGCGCAGCGGTGTTGCTGATGACGATCTAGATAAAGTTAATGTCTATTCCCCCGTTCTCTACCTTGCACAGCACGGTTTATGTATCTAATGCTGTCGGAAATTATGAATATTTGATTGACGCCAAACAGTGCGCTTTGCTTTGTCGTTGATATTCTATCATTTTAATCAACATCACCAAACACATAAACGTGATAGGGAAATTCCATAAGTGAACCTAACTGTATCAAATATTGAGAATTGCAGAAGTATGTACTGACATGGACAAAAACTTAGAAAAAATTCTTAAAATCATAATAACAAACTACCCACTAGGTATGTAACGTTTCAGAAAGTTTCAGAAACTGTACGTAACGTTTCAGAAATGTTTCCTTTGAAAGTTCCAAATGGAACATTACAAAAATCTTTCTTGTATTTTTCAAATGTAATCATTCTGAAGCATTTCTAAAAGATTTTTGATTCAACAATTCCTGAACCTTTCAAATTAAATCTTTCTGATACGTTATAAACGAAATCTTTTTCATGCAATCATTCTAAAATACTTCTGAAAGGTTTTAAGCTCAACGCATCCTGAACCTTTCAAATGGAGTCTTTCTGGCACATTGTAAGCTAAGTTGTTAATATGTAATCATTCTGAAGTATGAGAGACTTGTATAAAAAAATAAGTAAAATTAAAAATTCTTTTTTTTATTGAACAAAAATTATATAAGAATATTACATTTCATCATATCATGCAATATGTATTTCTGTAAAGTTTCAGAAATTTTATAGACGAAATCAAAAAGTGGACATTCGCACATTACAGAAAACTTTCTGAAATGTTTCTGTAAGGTTCTAGAACCACAGCTAAAATTTTCTGCAACGTCTTAGCAACAAATCATGAAATGTTTTTGCAATGTTTCAGAAAAGTTTCAAATGAAAGTGAAAAGCGGACATTGAAACATTGTAGAAAGCTTTCTGAAAAGAAAATGAAATCTTTATGAAACGTATGTGAAACTATATAAGTTTTCGTGTGAAAGCTTTTTGAAAGGTTTCCGATATATTGATATTGATATATCGTCACGGAGCTCATATAACAATGAACAGAAAGAAATCGGCTTTCGATAATTCATCACATTGTTATTCGAAATTGCGAAATTTTAGTATACAGTGAAAGCTCCCGTAGGCGGACACCGACGGTTCCAACAAAATCGTCCGCCTACGGGAGATGTTCGCTTGCGGGAGCTGTCGAAGAAAGTACATTTTTACAATTCAAATACAATTCAATTAAAACAAAAAAACAATCCAAATTTTTCTTATCGGATGGTATGTAGGAGTAAAATTGCAAAGGTGGCGACACTCAAACATTCGTAACTTTTTTATTTATGAAATGTACTAAAATTTTATTTCAGGAAAAAGTTGTGTAGACTTTACAGAACAATTCTGTGGAAAAATGTTGTTTCTGAACATATGAGAAGTTGGTTTAAACTCTGTTTGTTTATTAAAAACTTTATTTTTTATAAATAATAAATACAATTTTTATAAAACCTTTATTTTATATAAATTGTAAAACATTTTTTGTCAAATCACGAAAATTTCATTAACTTTTTCCCAATATTTACTGAGAAATCGCAATTTAAAAAAACCCACATAAAAATTCACTTGTTCATAACTTTTTAAAAAATCCAAATTTTGCAAAAAAAAAATATAAGGCGTTAATCAATAAATCTTCAAAGTTATGCAAAAAAAAGTTTAAGTACAATAAGTTGGTTTTTTCTGTGCCCATTTGAGAAAACTTTACTCTCAACAACACACAAAGAAATAGATTTTAAAGAATAACAATCGACAACCTGAATGACAGCAAAGCAATGAAAGAGTTGAGAAAGAGTTTTTTCGTTAGAATGTCTTTTTTGTCCGCCAGTAGAGATGAATTGTATGAAATGTGTATAAATGTAGTGTCCGCGTCCGGCCAAGGGAGCGTCCGCCCACCAGAATGTATTTTGTTCTAAAAACATAACGAAAAACTTGGGACCAAGAAATTCGTCCGGCTAAGAGGGATGTCCGCCTGCGGGAGCTGTCCGCGACGGGAGCTTTCACTGTATTGTGAACTTAGCTATACATTGGTACTATAATCAATTGAAAAATGGCAAATTTTTGACGTCAAATAATTGTTTTTGGATTTTTTAAATGAAGGAAATAAAGATTTTTAAAAAAATTGCAAATTCTAGGGAAGACATGGAAGTTTGGCATTTCATAATTATAAAAGCGGAAAAAAAACTTAACTGAAAAAACTCTGACTGTGATCTTGCCGTTTCGATAAAAAAAAAGTTTGGCACTACATATACCAAAAGAATCACGAATGACTAACTTCAATACTCTTTTTGCGAAGTTTAAGGCATCCATGGGAATGTCTATTATAACTATTTTACGGTGATATTCAGTCCTGTTTTGATTCCATTTCGGATTTGCTTCAAAAACGATATTGAACATCGAAGTTTATTTCAGGATCAATAAATCGGTATGAGAACAGGCCGAAAATGTTTTTTTAAGCACAGTTCTGGAAAGAAGAAGGACCAAACCAGAAGGTGGTACATACATAAAATCTTTTAAGGAAAATGAGAAAAAAATTACTCATCGAGCGCATATATGGAGTGGCTGCACGTGGAGTCAAGACCCAATGCTGAGATTGTAAGCAAAGTTGTAATAAGTTTATCAAAAAAGTAAGAAACTGTGGTTGAAAAGCGTCTTTTTCTAGCAAAACTATTAACAAAACTATTTAGGCTTTGCTTTAAACTTATTCATGAAATTGCCCCCACACTGGAAGACATGATTAAATTGCGGAGGAGCACCCGCCGTGCATACGAATTAATATACTGAGATTTGTAAATCTTATCACGCGCTCCGGGTCACATTTGATCGGATTTTGAGTAGTGTTAGTTGTTGTTATTGTTTTCAAACAGTGGAAAATTATAAAGCCGGCATGCTGGCTGATTGACGCAATGTTGGATCAATTGGATGGATGAGTGACTGACTGACTGACTGAGCGCTGCGACTCAAATGGAATTTTGATGACGGCAATTAGGAATCATTTTGACGCCATTAAATGCCGCATGTCTTTTTTTTTTCATCGTATGATTTTTTCATAACTTTTTGTTGTTAAGATACTCGTGTATTTTTTAAATGTTTGTTGTGTATTTCTTAAGTTTTTTGTTTCTTATTTTTGTCCATTTTTGTCACAAAATTGTGGTGATCATGCTGTTTTTTTCCTATTTACTTTTATTGCTCTGTATTTTGTATTGTTAATGAACTTCATTGCATGAATTTTATTTTTGGCTTATTCATCATCATCTAAATACTTTAGATTATTTTGGTCAAAAATCAGTTATTAACGTAATTTTTTATTTTCAAATAGCCGCTTTCAAACTAAGTATGTAATCAACATTGTAAGACTTTATATGTTGATTTAGCATTGCAAGAATTTTTGGGAAATTCGTTCAACAGGTTGTACAATAAGTTGGCAGAGCACCTTCTATTCGTTAATAGCAGTACTAAATTTTCGAGACCATTTCTTCATAGGAACATAACCTTAATAATAAAAAGATTGAACATCGTGCAGCAATAAAATTTTTTGTGAAAAAAGGTTTAAAGGAAATTGAAATTCTTACGGTTAAGGTAAATGAGTTAAGTGAACATGCTTCTTCAAAAACAATGCTTTCTAAGCGAACTGGTTTGCTTAAAAGTAGCCGTACCGGTTTTGAAGACAACCCACCTGAACTGCATCAAAAAAGGAAATCGTCAGAAAAATACAAGACATGGTCTTGAAAGATCATCGATTGACCGAGAGAAATTTAGTAGAAGCTCTAGGCATTTCAATTGGCAGAATGAGCGATATTTAAAGTGAATTTTTGAATTCCAAAAAGCAGAGTGCACTTTGGGTGCTGCATTCATTAACAAACAACAACACATTCGAAAGCAAATTGTTAAAATCAGTTGATTAATTTACGACTTATTACAATGACAACCCTATTCGCAAGACTTAGCTCCCTCTGACTACTGGCTCTTCTCACGTCTCGAAAAATTGTCAAAACTACTACAGTGATGTGATCCATAAATTGGAATGAAGTTGATAGATTTTTTATCAGGATTAGGATAGAGTTCGAAATTTCACTAATCCTTTTTATCTTCAAGTCATTCATGTGTCAGACAATTCTCTGAAGTCAAGAACAAACCTGTAAACGGTGGGGACAGGGTTTATGTAAAATTTCGTTAGCAAAAAAAAATCGGATTTGAAGAAAAGACTCCCAAAGTCTCAGCTTCCTACATCAAACCTACGAACGGCACATCCACTTTGTTTCCTATTCCAAGTATTTTTTTTTTCTTAAGGGCCGATACTCCCTATTAGACGTGTCAGCAGAATTCAAGTCAAATTCGAGAGCATTACCAACAAGCAATGTAGTTTCACTGAGCGAGCTATCGGTCAAAATATATCCTTGTCGTTAATGACGTGTCCAACCTCTCCAGGAATAACGACATGCTCATACAAGAAGTCTGATGCCAAAACTTTTGTCCGAAAAAACTTCTTTGCTGTGACTATGTGAATCCCGATTTATTAAGGCTGTGCAACGAGCTGATCGAACATGTTCGAGCTTTTGCCATACGCAATGAGTCAAACTCGAACAATTCGATTCGTGCTTTGTCTATAAGAGACGATTGCAACTCATGGGTTTTGAGCTAATCGTGTGTTCGAATTTCATTTCTTCAAACGACTTGAACGCTTGCACAAGCAGAAGCAAACTAACGAGATGTAAACAAACACATCGAAGTAAACGAACTAATTCGAGTCGAGTTAAACGAACTACGGTGCTAAAATTTTGTGGAAAGCTTGTAAGTTTCAAGTTTGTTCGAACGAGTTCAGCTCGTTGTGCAGCCTTACGATTAATGTGTACTGAATCCCATTGTATCTCAATTGCAAGTTTGATCTCATGAAACAAGAAAAATTTTTTTTAGAGCTGTGATGTTTCTGGCAGTGATCGAAAAAAGCAAATGAATTATATGAAAAATTTCTTAAATAAAATTTCATAACTATAGCAGCGCAAAGGTTACATTTGTTATATGGCTGATGCCACGCCCCGTTGTTCAACCATACCCAACGATTAAGTCAAATTTTTCTCTAAGACAAGGAAAAGGAATAAAACTAAATTTTTAATTCCAAAAAACGTTTGGTTTTGCTAGAGTTTTGAGTTGAGTTTGTAAGGACCTTCGTATTATCCTACTGGTTATCGTGGGAGCTGGTAGCAAAAGGAGTTTAAAAAATAATTTTTGATAAAGGATTTTCCATTTTGGTTTGCATACTTGTCTCTGAAGAACTTCTTCGAACTTTGATGGCTAAACTAACAAATGTGTGGTACGTGACACAATTTTTTGTTAAATCTGCAAATTCTCAAGTGTTTTTTTTTTTTGACTTGAAAGTGTGCAATTTAAAAACTCAAACGTCTATTAAAATATTGGTGCTCTTCTTCTTGCCAGAAATAAAGACATAACTCCAATAATTACAACTTTGGCTTTAATATTTGTCAATTTTATGGTTAAAGTTCTCAGCCATTCTTGTTATGTCAACATAAGTCAATAACAATAACAATCCATTTTATGACAAGTCCATGAAAAACAAGCTCATTTCATGCCATTTTATAGCACGATCACTTTACGAGGGGGAAATACCGTCCACGTGAAACCACTTACATATCTACGGCGCATTTCAGTGCGAGCAGATGCTCACATATCGCATATACAATGATGTGACGAAGAAATGAACTAAACGCACTAATTTAAGTTCACGGAAAATTAAAACTTTTATGTGTGACTAATAACTTAATTAAAAAAGCTTAAGCTTTAAACATATAAAATAGCGAAAAAACGTTCCAACCAACTATAGCAATGCTTGTAAAAATGTTTGTATCTTAAGTTAAAAATACAATGGCAATATTTTTTTATCTTTTTTATGCGCGACGTTAAGTGCAACAAATTAAGACTTTTTTTTTTTTTTCTTGGAAAAACTTTGACCTAAATGCCACTGACGCCGCCACCCAAAATGGAGTTTTTATATTTCTGCTTGGTGACATTGCTAAATGTAACACAATTAGTGTGGCAATAAATTTGCTGCATTTGCTCGTTTTTCACAAAAAGCATGTGGAGTTTTTCCAAATCAAAGTATCTTTAGATAATTAAATTTTTTTATTTGCTCACTTTAAATTGCTTAAATTTTTCATTAAAATAAAATGCCAAGCCACTAAAGATTAAAATATTTGTTATTTTTTGAAATTAAAAAAATTTTAAGATATTCAACGTTTGTAAGTAAATGAATTCAATGTTGCAAAAAGGTACGCCACCAAGTCCCCAGAAATCGAAGTTTATAAAGCTCTTTGATATAGAAGCGACAGACGTTACAACTTTTCGTACGACGAGTCATAAGTTCGCCTCATACGCCACGACTTTTTCATCCGACTTCAGTCTGCATTGTAATAGGAAAAAAACTGACTGCGCCGTTCGCAGGTTTGATCTAGGAAGCTGAAATTTTGGGAGAATTTTCTTCAAATCTGATTCTATAATTAGGCATATAGAACCCTTCGTTTGTATTTTGTATGCATTTTCAGACAACCGAAAAATGTGGGCGTAATTTGACAACAGTGGGTGACATCTCCCATTCAACTAAAATACCTAAAACGCTATATCTTGGCACCTAAGCCAGAGTTTTTCTACGTTTTAGTAAGTCGGTTTTTTCGTTAAATTTCAACGGAATCGGACATAGATTCCGTTCGCACGCTTACAGGTTTGAGCTAGGAAGCTCAATTAGTATTTTTAAGCCTCTAGCTAAAATATAGGAAAAAAATAAAATACATATACAAAATTTTCAAAATAAACACCCTAATGTATAGAGGCGTTGGAAAAAAGTGGGTAAATTTGGGTAAGTGGGCATGGCACCTACTATAGGACTAAAAAAGTTTGAGTTGTAATATCTAGAGAGTTTCCAACAGAGTGTAATGAAACTTTGTACACACAATGTCGCAAAGGCATCACTCGGACGAAAAAGTGTGTAGGATTAAGAAAGTGGACGTGGCACCTCTTATATGGGTAAAAATATTAAGTTACCATACCCTGAGAAATCTACTGGAACTTTGTACAAAAATACAAGCTGACATAAGTATTATTCGGACAAGGATTTGGTAAGTAGTCCTGACACGTCCTAAAAAAGTAAAGCCTTTATATTATCGCAACTGGAGAGTATTTAAACGCAATGTGTCTAAGCCTTCCACAGAAAAAAAAACCAAAAGAGTACATGATTTGAACAAAAATTTCTTGGCATTGGGCAAGTGGGCGTAGCACCTTTCTTTAGACCCGAAAATTTGAGCTATCGTAGAGAGTTATCCAACGCAAGTTTTTTTTCTTACAAAGCTATAATGTGGATAATCCAATCTTAAAGAAAATTGAACAGAAGAAGACAAGCAGGTGTGGCACTTAACATATATGTAAGTGATGAAAAAGTTATCATATCCAATGAGATCGTCAACGGTATGTAATGAAACTTTGCATTAAGAAATATAATGGTGAAGGTATTGTCTGTAAACTGAGAAAACAATTTGTTTGAATATAACAAACGTATATTTCATATAGAGTAATCAAATATTTATTTCAGTCAAACATATTGTATTTGGATTAAATAGCGGTAAGTGTTGGTTGAAGCATTTTATGTTTGATTCAATAAAATATTTTGCTCTATATGAAATATACATTTGTTATATTCAAACAAATCGTTTTCTCAGTGAACGAAAAGTGGGCGAAATTTGACATACAAATTTAATTTCTTAGATCTATTTATAATATATCAAATTGTTGTATGTAAAAAATCCTTATATATTAGAAGCAACGCCAGAACTTGAAAACAAGTAATTACAAAATTGCATACCCGTAACAGTATATAATAAGATAACATTATCTAAACATACCTCTATTACTTGATCTACTTTTTTTTTAATTAATAATAGCAGTAGAGTTTAGCTACTACTGCTATTAGCCATCTTACCTATTTAACTTTAAGCCTTAAGCCAAATTAGAAATTTTGCTTAGATAAATTTGATGTATTCTTCTACTGAAAAAAGATATTATGATAAACATAGCTCTAAACATGTTTGAATATCATTGGAGTCAAATTCGATCATGTCACTTTTTGATCGATTCAACACATTACTTTTGATAAGAATTCTAATTTTAATTAAAAATTAATACCTACTTAATTTAGATGATTTTGTTAGAGGAACTGTTTTGCAATATAAAAAAAAACTTGTACAACAAATATTATTATTCCTATATAAACATTAAGAAATTAGTAAACGCGGAATCGCTTCATTAAAACCCAACAAATCAATCAATATTCAAATTAGGACATAAAAGTTTTTATTGTCAAATTTATTTACATATAAAAGTTATCGTGGATTGAATTTGTGACAAATTTCTGCTCACTTCACTCATTTATTTTGTTTTTGATATAATTTTACTAAATGGTTTGAATAATTAAAATAAATTGGTTATACGTTTATGGTCAGATGTGTTAAGGCGAAATTTACATTATCAAAATTCTCGTTTAGCTACGAAGTTTCTTCTTATGTGGACTTTTGAATCTGGCGTTATTTTTTGATGCAAAATCAGAACTTCGCTTAGAAAGTCAGTATTCTTAGAAATCGTAACCTTTGATTGCAAAAAATCATTATTTTGAGTTATATTGAAAGTTTTCTCATACTTACGCATAGAAAATTGTTTAGTTACTTCTGTTTCAGAAATCAGATTGTTGTTGTCCTTGTCTTCAAATTTTATCTTTTAAACAGTAAGTATGTCCACGATTCGAATACATATAATACTCTGCTTTACGAATTTCGTCAGAAATGACTAGTCTTTTGGGGATAATTTTTCAGTTATCCACAAAATGTCTAAAGGAGTTTTTCAATGCAGTTATGAAAAGAAACTCTGTTTTGAAAACATCTCGCGTTATCAGAAACTTGTTTTGCAATTTTTTTGAAGCTTCAGGGAAGCTGATCAACAGCATCAGTTCTTTTTTGAAACACATGTCAACAAATTTGCTAGTCTCTGAAAAAATGTAAGTAATTCCCACAAAATAAATATAGATATTTGCATGGTTAATATATGGTATGTACATTAGGGTGTTTTTTTTCAAACTTTAGGACAGGGATTTTGTTTATTTTTTCCTTGAGGAATAAAAATAATTGTCCCAACATTTGAGCTTCCTAGCTCTAACCTGAAAACTGCTCTGACAGAGTTTATGTCCAATTCCGTTGAAATTTAACGAAAAAACCGACTTACTAAAACGTAGAAAAAGTCTGCTTTAGGTGCCAAGATATAGCGTTTTAGGTTTTTTAGTTGAAAAAATTTTTTTCAGGTGGCGATTTCGTGTGTTTTACCCCATATACGAAATTGCAACAATACTTAAATTTTATACAAGCAGTTAGTCAGGGCTGCCGAGAGAAAATCCGGGCCCGGGGGATGTTTTTTTTATCGAATCATTGAAATAGTCATTACTCACAATGAATATGAATTTATTCATCCAGGTGTCAATTGTAAATAGAGGGGAAAAAGTGAAAAAGTCGTCTAATATTTGGCTTGAACTCTTTAATTCAAACCTTACAACAATAAATATCAAATTTTTCATTCGCATTCGAACTTGTTCACATTAGAGATGCGCTTTTCTTCGGGGCCTCTATGCAAAGAGTCCGAAGTCTTGATACTCGCTCTTGTGTGAAACACGATCGGTGGAAGTTTCTTATTCGAGCAAGAACACTAAAAGAACGTTCAGCACTAGCAACATTACAGGTAAAGTACAAAACACACGAAAAGCAATACATACACTAGGAAAAATCTTCTCCAAATTTTTATCAAAGATTGAATTTTGCAAAGTATATGGTGATGGTTCTTCTTCGAAATTGGCTTCGTAGATATGTTTCAGATGGATAATTTCATATTTTAATCCTGCAGAAACGTTTGATTTGCGTTTTTTGATAAGGTCTGTAGCAGCATTTTGAATTTCGCTTTCGTCCACCGCTGTGAATCGGCACAAAAAAGAAAGTCACATTTAAGTTCTTCATGGCATCAAGTCGAGTAGAAATTCTTACAGTAACCCACTCAACGAAGACGAGAAAAGTGTTTTTTTTTCTGAAATCGGTCTCCTTATCGTCTGTGTTCGTGTCATCAGATTCTTCGTTTTCTTCAAAATGCCTCTTTGTTTTCTTTGCCTGTTGGAAGAGAACGTTGATTAGATATCCAATCCATCAGCAACCGTTTTGCATTCACATAAAATGTTGTCCCATTGGTTCCGAATCGAATTTAAGTCAAATAATAAGCTTTCAAGATTTTCAACTTCGATGTCGATGTTCGCGTTTCTTGCTTTAAGAATGCATCTTTCATTGATAGCTTTCAATCTTTTAAGCCAAATCGAGGACACTTATATGCATCCGAATACTTTCATGTACTTCAGAATGCCGTTGACATTACTACGAGTTTCAGCTGTAAGATTGAGTTCTTTTAAGCCTTCGAGTTCTTTGTGCAATCCTAGAGTATGATTGGCAAACGGCTTAACTGCTTTAATTTTAGCAGACCACCTTGTATCTGAAGGTCTATGGAGGGATCTCGACACACTTCTTTTGAGAATTTCCTAACGTTTTGCACCACTCCAAAAAAAGTAGTTGCGGCTTGACAGCATTCTGCTGAGTCGACACCACATAAATTAAGACTATGGCTTGCACAGTGTCCCATTATACGATCCTTTTATGTTTGCACCGTTATCGTATCCTTGTGCACGGAAATCTTCCAAAGGAATTCCGTATTTTATCAGAGTATCGCAAATTTAATCAGCGATCGCTAGACCACTTTTATGGTTGCAATCGACGAAGCCTAGAAATCTTTCTTGAATCGTGAATACCTTTTTTTTTTCAGTGTTAAAATGAAGGTACCGCAGAAGGAACGTTGTTTCTTCGACGTGGCTTAAGTCAGGAGAAGTATCTAGCACTCTTTCGTTCTTCTAAAATAGCTGATATTACGTTTTGTTCACAAACTTCAATGAATTCATTTTGAATATCGGCTGAAAGATAATGGACATGCAAACGTTTGTGTTGTTGTTGAGAAATCTTCACTTTCTCTAAATGCTCGCGAAGTATCGGGTCATAATGATTTCAATCCGCAACAGGAGCCATGAGCAGTAGGAAAAGTGAAATGAGCACGCCAGATTTGTACAAATTTTTTTAAAAAGTTTGTGACTCTCAACTTTAAGCTAACTATGGGTTAAAAACTTATATTTTTAGAAAAAATTTGTAAAAACACTAATTGTATTTTATGGTAAAAAACGAAAAATTGTTTGTCGTGCCTCCGATTTACGGGCCCCATTGCAAAGCTCGGGCCCGGGGGTTTTCCCCCTTCTCTTCGTCCCCCTCTCGACTGGCCTGCAGTTAGTACATAGCTTTTTCTTTGAAATGAGACCATGTCTGGTTATGTAAGTCAAGTATTAATAGAAATATTACTATTTCTAAAGAGCAATAATTTAACGATAAGAATACTACTCATGAGATTTCGTGACTTAAAACATCTGCACTAAGATCATTCCTTTAATGGGAGAATATATTTTGAGTAGTACTTCGTACTTTTGAAATGAAAACTAGATGGCGTTGATTTATCTTTGGCACAATATAAATAATACAAATATTACAAGTTTTTGATCTTTTAAAAGAGCACACTTTGTTATCCTTTCAATCCCATGTTATGTCATTGTACCTCGCATTTAAGTATTTTTTTTTAGGGTAAACCAACTTATTGAATGAATTTTTTATTTTTGGAACTGAATTTCTTCTTCATACTCATGCCGACTTATTTTTTCATTAAAAATTTTTACACTGTCCAGACATTAATAATATGTTATTTATTTCTGTCTCAGTTTTTCATTCGAATTGCTTAGTCTGTCTTCCTTTGCATTTGTATTTACTATAAGAATGTTTGCCGCCAGAAAAGAGATAAACCAAAAATCTGAAATATCCAAAATATAAGATTTGAACTTTTACTAATTCTTAAAAGACGACGACGACGCGACGCTTCCTCTAAACTCCAACACTGACTCAACCGAGTTTAAGATGTTGGTCGGCTTGCCGATCAATTAAAAAACCTAATAGAGTTATCGATTTCTGGCAGACAGTTGCCGTTGTTACGCTGTGACCGAACCGGCTACGGGCAGCGATGATTTTGCCCCCATGAGACAGCTTTGCTGCTGCATTTAAGCGTCTGTCTTGTGCGTTTATTTTTAGTTTTGGCGCATATTTCCAGCGAAATACTGATTCTGCTACACTCTTAAGCTCTTATCTTATTGCTCATTATTAAAGAGCAAAGCCGACAAAATTTTGCAGAAAATAATATTTAATTGAGGGCGCAACTGCGCCGCGGCGGTCAATGTGGCGATTTTACATTTTATGTTGTACGTAAGTCGCGCCAATCGGTTGCATACACAATATGTGTGCGGCAAGTGTGTGTTACGCCCAAAGTGCGGGTCACCTTCAGCCGGTTCATTAAAATATAATTTAAATTAAGCACTTAGGCACTATTATGAGAATAGTATGCGATAAGAATTGGTTGGGCTAAGCTTTGACCGAACACGGTGCGTTTGATGCGGAAGTAAGTTAAGGGAATAATTTTGCTTTTGTTTTTGTTTTATTTTTTGTTTCGTTACTACTATCTCTGTTAAGGGAAAAATATTTCACAAAAAATTAATTTTTTCAAGAGAAAAAAAATTGCAGCAAAAGGTCAAAAAATAATCAAATACAAAAAAATTTTTTTATAGGTCCTGTCCAAAAAATAAATTTTACAAAACATATTCCTTAGAATATAGCAATTAATTTTCAAAGAATTTTTTTCTTAAAGTTTGTAGTTACAAAGGTAAACCAATATGAAAAAATAATTCTTTTATGTTTTATAGATTTTAAAATATTGTAGCTCAACAATAGATTCATTGATGCCGAAATAGTATTTGGCAGGTCATTAAATAGTCAAATACAGTCAAACTTCCTTATAACGAACTTCTATGCAACGAAGTTCTCTCTACTACGAATTGAGTTGAAGTACTCGTTCTATTTTCAGTGTATTTTGATCTTCTTACAACGAATTTCCTTATAGCGAGATTTTCTTTAAAACGAAGAAATTTTACTCCTGAAAATCAAACTCATATGCGTTTCTGATCTCCCTAAAGCGATTTTTGTAGAATAATTTTCTGTTAAGCATAGCAATAAAACTACATACATACGGAGAAAAAAGAAAACATTTTAAAGGGATCACTAAAATATGAAAATAACAATAATCGAAAAAAAGATGGTTCCTTCACTATTAATGGTGACTATAGTTCAGTTAGTGTTCAGTGATAGAAGTGAAAATGTTACAACTAAGTATCCTTTCTCTCGAAAAAAGTTATTGATAATAGAAAAAGTTGAAGAAGGCGTGACATTTAACGAATTTCGAAACTTTCTAGAGATAAGGAGCAACGTACCGACTGATGTGTTTGCTTCTTTTAATGTATTAGAAGATTTTGTTGAAGGAGAAAAATGGAAAAATGTAGTCCAAACCAAAATTACTGACTTCTTTAAATAAGCAATAAAAAAAAATATATATCTACAGCTGTTGTCAACTAATTGGAAACGAAATCTTTCGTTGTGTTATTGGTAGTTTTTTCATTTATATTTCTATGTGAATCAGAAAATTGATAGATATTATAAATGTGGAACATATGAGCTCTAAAAAAAAGAACATATTTGAAATCAAATTCATAGCATAAAAATTTTTATGAAAGATTTTCTGCTCAAACCTCAGATTTGACTGAGTCAACTAATTGGAAACAAACAAATAATTTGCAAAAAAATAAATGAAAAACTTGATAAAAGATTCCAGAAACGATATTGTGATCTTGTCATAGCTTGTATGAACACTTTTTGATCGAATTTTTTTATAAGCGTATCCTTAATCATGGGTTGTTGCCAAAAGTTGTACACCGGCCATGCGTAAGTCAATTGTTGAGCTTCGAAAGAAGGCCATGAGATATCAAGCGATGGCAACACAGCTAAATTACTCCAAAAAGATGGTATTCAATGCAATTGATCATTTCAATAAGCATGACACAACAAAAAATGTTCCTCGCGAAAAGAGACCTCGTAAGACTTCTGGATACAGGGATCGCCAGATTGAGCACAAGGCAAAATTGAATCCTCGCAAGACTGCTGCAGAACGCGAAATAATTGATCAATATGATGCACAAATATCAATACGAATTGTCGCTTGTCGATTGGTTGAGGCTGGACTGCAACGACGAATTTCGCGCAAGAACCCATTGGTGACAGTTAAGCGGAGGAATAGCTGCATACAGTTTGCTAAGACGCATGCCGGTTATCAAGTTTTTCATAAATTTTTTTGCAAATTATTTTTTTTTGTTTCCAATTAGTTGACTCAGTCAAATCCGAGGTTTGAGCAGAAAATCTCTCTTAAAACTTTTTATGCTGTGAATTTGATTTCAATTATGTTCCTTTTTTTAGAGCTTATATGTTCCACATTTATAATATCTATAAATTTTCTGATTCACATAGAAAAATAAATGAAAAAACCACCAGTAACACAATGAAATATTTCGTTTCCAATTAGTTGACAACAGCTGTATATAATGAATTTCTATATAAACATTTTTTTTCTGATCCGATGCGTATTCGCTATATGGAAGTTTGACTGTACTACAAAAAAAGAAGAATAAATACTAAAATTTGATACTTCAATATAAAACTACTTTCGCGAAGTATATCTTTCATTTTAAATATTGCAATCAGGACGCAACAGAAATCTTTCTTATGTATCTCAAATCTAATGTTTCACATGCAATCATTCTGAAGTATTTCTGAAAGGTTTCAGATTCAATGTTTCCTGAACAAATGACAACTTACTAACACGTTTTATATGAAATCTTTCACATGTAATCATTCATGTTTCTGCAAAGTTGCAGATTTAATATGTACTGAGTTTCATTCATTGAAATCTATATAATGTTTCATGGTTCTATGTTTGATGCTATGTTAAGTATAACTTATTGTCAATTATAAATTAAGAAACAAAAATAATTACATTCTAAGTATCAACGCAAGTGATAATATGGCAAAATAAAACAATAATTCAGAGTCCTGATGAAGTAATAAAATAACGGCGCATGTGGGGCAGCATAAAAAGAGTCCGATGATGTAATAAGAAATGTTTGAATTTTTCCATTAAAAAAAAACTTTTTTGTAACGTTTTAAAAGAAATCAAAAAGCGGACATTGATACATTGTAGAAAGCTTTCTGAAATGGAAATGAAAGATTTCTGAACGTAACTGGAGTTTTGTACGATTTCATGTGAAAGATTCTGTAAAGTTTACGAAACGTTATATGCTGTGTGGGTATTTATTACACTTTTTCTCTGAAATAATCGAAAAAAAATGATACAACGTTTAAGGAATATTATAATGAATTAAATTATACGTGCCTTTTGGTAGTATAGAAAGAAATTCATTAGAGCAGAAAATGATTTCTTACATTCCACGAACAGATTTGGTAAACATAGACCCCCACGACTCTATGTTTTTTATATTTTTTGCAACATTGTATACAGATACCATCCCATACACTCTTAAGCCAAATTTCATTAGTGTGAATTATTGAAGAGCTTGTCGCTAATTGTTTCAACAGAAAATCAATGCGTGTGTTCGAGTATTTTTATTTATTTTTTTATTATCTTTTTTCCACCTTTAGGATAACATTATTTCTTGTTTAATTACAGCACAGGAGAGCAAGAACAAGAACAAGCATATGCCGCCATCACCGCACCAACACCAGCACTTTTGACAGTTGTAATGCAATGTCATTCAATGTCAGACGTGCTAATAGCCCGAAAAATGAAAAAAACCAACAAATTAAACAGTATGGTCTAAAAAGGTATTTTTTCAAGAAAACAAATATCCACGAGTAAGTAAGTATGGTGTTGGCAAAAAAAAAAGGGAAGAAAAAAGCGCAAGTTACAACACTAAAAGCAACCGAAAGGACAGTGACGATCCTTAAGACAGAGCGTGTAAATAAATTTGCTACCAAGAAGGCAGCATGGGATATGGCAGAGCGGTGGTAAATGGCTACACGATGAGAAGACTTAAGTTTAAGTTAAGATTTTGTATTACAAAGCTGAAGAGTATCGAAAAATATTCAAAGGTATCGAAAAACGATAGAAATATCGAACAATGACAAGAAGCGTTGACATAAATCGAAAACTTTAAGAAAAGTTTATAAATCAGAAGATTAAATATTTCCATATAAATATTCCGATATAAATGGAAGCGTCTGCACGTCCACGCAATCAATATATAAGTCTTAAGCGTGAACAACTCGAAGGGAAAACAAAAATCAACATGTTTGAAGCGAATGTGTGTGATTTGTGAATCGTTTTGAATAGTAAACAAAGCGTTGTGTTTTAAGGGTATTTCAGTTGGTAACGCAATCCAACGGTTGAACTTGTAAAATAAAAAGTTAAATAATTTAAAAACTAAATTCAGCAAGGATAATTTAAAGAAAATAACTCGCAAATACATGTCGGCTTTGCAGACTGTGCATAATCTTTAAAGGGATTTTATAAATTACCACATTAATTGAATTAATTTTTAATTGTAAGTTTTTCTTTAAAAACTTGCCTTAACACTGATGGACTGATAGCTCACATTTGTGGCGTTCATTTTCGCGTACAGTCTGGAATTGCATTAAAGAGCTGCAAAAACATCAAATTAAAACCGCTTTTTGTTATACCTCTAATAAAATTTGTATAACATACGACGCAATGTTGGATATAAATTGCGAGCTTCATTATTCACTCACTAGTGATTTCCGCGCACGTCCTGTTGCTTTTTTTTTTCATTAATTTTGTCATAACGAATTTAATCTTTTAACATCTCCTTCTATATTTTAAAAGTGATTATGTTAGGTTTTGATGAAATTTAATCCTAAAAAAAAGGATACTTAACTTTAAAAAATAAAAAAGATAAGTATGCAATAAGCTTCTTTTGCACAAATATGTTGATTTAAAAAATAAATTTTTAAAATCGGTACAGTATATTTTGCGCCAAAGCGTTACAAACCATTTTTATACTGGCAATCTTATATTTATAGTATAGACGTCAATGTCAGAAACTTTGTGACAGACGTAACCATAATAAATGTTCTGCTCTTTCAGATATCTTGATTTATATATTCAACAAATAGTTAATAATATAATTTGAATGTTAACTTTATCCACGTAGACTATTTTTTCCGTGTATGTAAGGATCTGACATTTTTATTACGCTAAACATAACATGATGGTAAGCGATTATTGCTTGTATGTGTGCATAGGGACTTAGTGGTTGTTATTGCTATTATTGTTTTTGCTGTTAACATTGTAAATGTTGTAACTCACTTTCGACCATAGCTCACTTTTGGCCTGGCTCTTAAATTCTTTATTATGGTTCCCTTTTTTTATTTCCAACGACAACAAAAACTCTGTCCTGCACAATTTCGGTATGTTACAATACAAATTGTTTGTTTTTTGCACTGACGGCAAACACCTTGCCACACTGGCTATCCGTCAGTCAGCCAACTACCCAGAATATTGCTGTAGGGTCATAAGCTGAGGTACTCATCGTAGGTTACCATAGTTGGTGACTTACATGCCGCCTTTGGCAATGAGCAAAAAAAGGAGAAAAAGAAAAAAAACGGCGCCTTTTCGTTTACTTGTTTGGACAATGCGCCTTGCATTGTGGGTGTGCCGCATGATAGTGACGTGTAAAAGTGTCAGGGTATTTGAGAAATCGGTTCAAGTGCGATTTTCGTCTCTTAAGTTAGATTTTTCAAAAAAGTTGTAGCTGTGTGTAAAGCGTTTTAAGCACAAAGAACTGAGACTTAATGCCGAGATATCTGAGTAATAAGCAAAGTGCGCCATGATATCGGCCAAAAAAAAATCGAGTTTTGAAACTGGAAACTGATTTTGATGGTTTTGTTGATTTGAAATCTGTATTCGGATATATCGCCTTAAGCGGTGAACTTTGAAATTTTTAAAAAAATGTCTTATCGCGAAAGGTACAACATATTAGTGGTTCTTGAAAAATTCGATAGATTAATCGATGGAATCTACCAAGATTTTTCTATTAGAAGAAATCACACAAAAGTTGCAGAAACAAAACATTTAATGGCATTTAAAAGCTAGATTTCTAGATGCAAAGGTTCTAATTAAGAACCTTTGCTTCACACGTATTCCTCTAAAATGGGTAGGGAGCTTAGTTAGAACTTTTCTTGTAACATTCCCAAGTTAGAAAGATAACTCCCAAAATGAAACCGGTTTTTTTTTTGCAGTTCTAAATATTTGACATCGCAAGACATGTGGCAATTATGAATTGCCTTTGTCTTAACCATTACACAAAGGTTGTAAATCAAGGTGCAACATTTTTGCAACAGCAAAAGCAATATTATCCCTAAGATACCCAAGGTGTTAAAATCTATGCGCTTGGTTGAGTTACATGGATGTAGAACTACATGAAACCCTAAAAAACTAAGTTGAATTGATGATGTTGCTAGTGGGTATTCACTTTTAAAAGGCAATGGGACTTATAGCAAATTAATGTAGTTTTTTTCTATGAAATAATATGAAGGAAGTCTTTAAAGGAAACTTCATACCATATAAGATAAGTAAATACATGCATATGTCTCGTGAACATTTAAAATAAAGATTAAATTCTTTAGATTAATCAGAGCCTATTATTTCAGTAGGATAGCTCTATAAAGCTATCAATATTTATTTTAAGCTATTTGTCTTAATTGTGACTGTTTAAAAATCTTTTAATCCTGTAATAAATAAATATATGATTTATGAATCTTACAACCCATGCGAATCACTGTAATATTATAGATAGCATTAATCTACGAATCCATCTATACACATATATCTAAATATGAGACTATAAATCCATGAGTCTACAAATCAGTGACCCAACAATTTTTCAAATTATTAATTATATATGGATGTATATTTTTCTATCTATTTATATATTTATCTTTACATATATCATTTTATTTATCTACCTATTATATCTATTCCATCTATCTATATTGCTGCCTCTCAATCAATATATTTAACAAATATATCTATTTATCTATATATCTATCTAACTTTCTATCTATTTATATATCCATCTATATGTCCACCGATATATCCCGTAGTATATTTGCCCCACTATCTATGTATCTTCCTATCTATATATCTATCTAACTTTCTATCTATTTATATATCCATCTATATGTCCACCGATATATCCCGCAGTATATTTGCCCCCATTATCTATGTATCTTCCTATCTACCAATCTGTCCATATATCTATCTTTTCATCTATGTATCGTTCTTTCCATCTACTTATCTATTTAAATATCCATCTATTTATCTCTGTATCTATCTACATATATGTCCATCTATCTATCCATCTATTCGTATATTCATTTATTAATAGATTTTCTTAAATCAATTTACTGACCTCTTTATCGGTCTTTCCATCTACTTTTCTTTTTATCTTACTATATCTGTTTATCTATCGGTACATCTATCTGTATATCTATCTTTAATCTATCTAGATATACAATCTCTATCTATCTATCTATCTGTTCATTCATCTATCTGCCTATTTGTCTTTAAGTTTGTCAACCAGTGAATGAATGAATTGATAATCTATTAATTTATCTATCAGCACAAAAATATACAAATCGCTAAAATTAGCAATATAAAATCTTATTATTCTATCAATATATTAGTCTGCCAAACAATCAATACATCAGTTTGTTAATCTGTTAATTGACAGACTTATCAGTATGTCATATTAATGACCTTAGCCTCTCCAAAATAAATCTTTATTTTTGCCAATGGTTAGGTTAGGTTAAAAGGGTCGCTTGCATATAGCAAGTTTCACTCAAAGGAAATTTGCCCTACTTATTCAAAATTTTATTGGCCGGGCGCGAAGCCAATGTTTAGTAATCAATCAATCAATTCTTAAATTTATTTACCAATTGATTCATGACCTTACAAGCCTACTAATCAATATATCAATTCATCAGTTTTGCAATTTATAAATCAATCTATTTATTAATCAAACTAGTAATCTATCAATATATCAATTTCTTAAACTACTAATCTGTCAATAAATCTTTCATTTAATTTTTATTATGGAAAATATTAAAAGTTTATTTTTGTTCCAAACTTAACAATATTACTCCGGTGCACTTTTTCATGCCCCGAAATTTTTCGTTTTTTTTTTTTTTGCATTAAATAATCATACAGCAGAAGTTTGCACAGACGGAGTTAAATATTACGCAAACTGTTTTGCATAGCGTGCAGGCATGCAAATATTTCATGCCCTTTTTTTTGACAATTCAAAAAAAAAAAAAGACGAAAAAGAGGAATCAAGGGACTTGCGTGTTGAAAAAGCATTTTGAAGTCAAGTAGCATGGCGTGATTCCGCCTTCCGAGTCAACTAGCCAGAAGGAAATAATTGTATGCACGAAGATAACAGTCTAAGTAAATTGAGGAGGATGAAAATGAATTAGTATGGTGCGCCAATCATTTTATACCTCATAAATTTAAAACGATGAACAAACGAAACTAACGCCATCTATAGTTTATTTAATAATAAAACATTTAATATACTATTAATTCAAAAGAAAACAAAGTAGTGCATGCAGAAATTTGAGTACGTAATTTGTAAGATAAGAAACTAATTCCATACAAGATCGATTTTTCAATATACCACACACGAAAATCATACAAATAAGTGACATTTGTATGTATATACACCCAATTCTGTTTTTACACGGTCTTTTTTACACGGTTTTGATTTAACACGGTCTAAATTCTTCGATTTAGCATGGTTCAAAATAGCTATTTGATTGAAAATTTAAAGAAAAATATTTTTATCAACAGTTATCTTTTTGAAATTTAGTTAGGGAATTGAGTTAGAAGGTTAAAAGGGTTGAAGGATATGGAACTAATCCCCTTTTTTCTATGTGTGTACATAAATACTTCATGTCTTTTTTTACGCGGTTTTTTTTTATACGGTCTTGTCTGGAACGTATCTACCGTGTAAAAACAGAATTAGGTGTACATTACGGTGGTTCAGACATATATGAAAAATCATTTTTTCAAAGGGATCCCCCCAAATGGATTGAGATAGGGGGTAAGTATGTTTGGAAAAATGTAGGGAGGACCTGGTAATACATTAGACCACTCTACGGGTCACTCAGGGAAAGCTATGAACTATTTTTAGAAATTTTTTTAATTTTTTGTGTTTTTTGTAGGGGGACCCCCAAAAGGGAGCCAGATAGACGGTAGGTATGTTCGGGAAAAATATTGAAAAAAAAAATATAATAGGACTTAGTGATACATATCAACCCTTTTTGGGTCAGTCCGGGGGAGCTATGAACTATTTTTTGTGTTTTTTGTAGGGGGACCCCCAAAAGGGTGGCAGATAGGGGGTAGATGTGTACAGGGAAAAGTTTGGGAGAGTAAAAATAATGCGAGTTCGTCTGGCGTTTTACCCCTTCTGAGGCATCTGAGAAGAGGGGGAAGTCAATTTCATAATTTCACAAGAATGTCATTTTTGCAGGGGAGCACCCCTAAGGGGTTGTGATTAGGGGTAAGTATATTCAGGAAAAATGTTGGAGAAGAAAAAATAATGGGACCTTATCATACATTTGATCCCTCTAGGGGGCAGCTTCGGATAGATATTAATCATTTTTGATAGATTGAGGACCATTTTCCAGTTTTCAAAAGGGTGGCGGGTCCATCAAATGTTTTCTGAAACGGACCAAATTTTATGTGGTTCTTATTGGCAAAATACGAAACTTTTGGTGCCCGGGGAGCGAAGTTTGGAGCAACTTTAATATTTTGAACCACCCTAGTGTACATACATATCGCACCGTCAAAACAAAAGGGACGCAAATCAAAATAACGAGTTTTCGAGTTATGTATACTACTATATAGCTCATTATGTGATCTTAATTTTAGTCTTACCACCATATTTCCAGCTCAATTAATAACTTCTAAAATGCATTTTTAGTTAAGGGGTATTTTGTTCTGTATTTTTTCTTAACCAAACAACACCGCCTCATTTCAAAATATTAATAATTTGTTGTTAAAATAAAGAAAAAACAATTAAAACAACAAAGCCTTAAGTTGAAAAAGATATTTTAAAATATTTTCTTTTTAAGTTTTTACAGTAGCAAATCAAAACAAGGCGGTACAGTTCCTATAAACCAAAAATATTTTCAATCAAAATAATTACAACACTGCCACATCCCCAAATATGTCAATGTTACTCTATAGATTTGTGAAATAAGTTTGTAGTATTTCAGTTCAAGACTGTCATAGCTATAAATATGGCTGTCTTCAAATTCAGTGGAGAGTTTTAGAGTTCTTTAATCTCAATTTTCTCGAAACTTAAAATTTTGAGATGCGGCCCTCTTGTTCTGACGGTGCGATATGTTCAATGGTGAAAATTATTATCTTCGCCTAAATATTTAAAATAGTCTACTTTTTTCGCACTGATATCTTAAAATCCAGTTTATTCCAGGAAAACTAACCAACCAACAAAAGGATTCCAAAAAATCGTATTTACTTCCCTAAGATCAGCTGGTCAACAGCTTTGTAAATGTAGTAGGTAGATACATTTTTGACCGAACAATTTTTCATTTAAAACGAGGCAGTTGTCATATACCTTTTTGAATTTGGTACAATAGATAGATATTGACTAATTCCAGACACAGTAGAAGTTCCATCGTGCTGGGATGCTTTAGTAATTCTGAGAAATTCTGTTAAACTGGAGGTAGGGCATCAGTCAGAGACTTGAGAGCCTGAGAAAAAAGTATACCATGGGCTTATATACTCCTTGCAGTATTTCTATAATACTGGACTACTATGCAGTCCAGTGTAATTCTAATTCTTTTCTTGAAAGCTTTTCTAAGCGCATGGTTTATGGTCATCGTCGCGGAGCTACGACCCTGTCTGGAGGTGTTTCTGCGTTAATTTTTTGAAAACTTGCCGTAGTTATGAAACTTTTTAGGAAGTTCAAAGTTCAACTTAAATAACAGTTACTACTCTGCATGCAGATTTGTGGGGAAGTCTTTGTAGAATTGCAGCTTCTTTATAAAACTGATCAAAAGATTTCTCCTTGTCACAAGTCAGTATACTTAAGCCAAACATGTGTAGGGTATTAAGTTTTCAACTAAAAAGACGAAAAAATGCCAAGTTCCGTTGCGTGTCAAAATACGATACCTCACACGCCGTACATGAGAACATGAGCGAGTTTTTGTTTTCCTTAATTTGTGCTTACAATGTTGGTAGCACCGACGATGGCGCTAACGCTTAGGAAAAAAAAGTGAAAAACACAATTAAAGTGGGCATTTACAAGAATTTAAATCAAATTCGGGAATTGCGAAAAAGAAAAAGGTGAGTTTTAAGTACATTCAAATTTGACTCTACATATTTACTATTTTTCAGTACACCCCATTGTTGAATTATTTGTTTTCAGTGCTGAGTTTTTGTATTTTTGCCTAATCTTATGCAACATGTTACGGTTACTTTAAGTGTACCTGACCAATTTTAAAGCTGTCAAAATATTAAATGATTTTATTGAATAATCGGGATATTTCTTTATTTCGCTTTGTTTTGGAGAAAAACAACAAAGTAGTTAATTTGTAAACGCCAGATGTCTGAAATATTTGTGTGGGGTCGCTTTGTTGAAAGACCAACCAGGTGGAAGTGATTGCCACATATGTCACGTCACGGGTGTTGAGTGTGACTCGAGCCCAATAGGAAAAATGGACAAAGGTATATAGTAAAAATAGAATACTCAAAAATTGTGTGTTGTCCCAAGCAAATATGTATGTATACTTTCCTCTTTTTTGCTAATACTAGGCTGATTTGACTTGATATCGTTTGACAATATTATGCAAATGCACTTAATACTAAACAATTTATGTGTTTATTTTTTTTAGTGAAACAGTTCTCCCCGTTTACAGTCTACTAAAAAAATAAATTTCCAATTGGGTAAATTTAAAAATTTCGACTACAATTTAAACAGTTTGGAAAGAAACTTAAATGAAGGTCGAAACTGTTCAATTCAAGAAAAGGATAATTAATGTGTTTTCATTAAATGTGTAGGCTGTTGTAAACTATGATGCTACCTAAAAAACCTGAGCATTTAAATCAAATGCATTTGGTCTAATGGATTAAAAAAAAAACCTTTTTTTTAAGTGACTGACTGACTGACCTTTGTTACCAAAGTGCATCGCATGAAAATAAATGTGGAAAACCGGAAAAGATGCTAATTTTTTCGGATTAATATATAGCTGCCACACTTGGCCGCAAACAAGAAAAAACAAAAGTGAATAAGCAGCTTTAAATGATAAGAAATGCAGGGTAATCAATTAAAACATGATACAACAAAGAAGAGTTTACTTTGAAAAATGTTAGTTAAATATTATGGAATGAAACAATTTCAAGCCAATTGCTCACAGCAAGTGCTGTTATTAAAGAATAAGTCTCTGCTCGAAGGATGGCAAATTAAGGATAATTTTTACCGGAAAAAAGTTAAGGCAAACACTATGTCACTTCCCTTATGAAATTGCTGATAGGTTAGGTTATGACTAGTGTTTCACCGAGGCTACGAGGCAGCCTCGTTTTTGACTACGAGAACGAGGCGAGACCGAGGCGAGAACGAGGCGAGATGGAAAAATAAATTTTCCTCGCTTGACCGAGGCGAGGCGAGATCACACGGCACCTCGCCTCGGCCTCGCCTCGGGCTCGCCTCGTCCTAGCCTCGTTTTAGAAACCAAGAGCGAGGCGCGTTTTGACCAAATCTGAACTCGTAAGACCCATATGCAGATTCAAAATATGAATGTAATTTTTATATTAAAATCTATATTTAACTAATATTTTAGTATTTTATTTTGAGTAAACTTCTTTGTATTATTTTTAACCCGCATGTGCTTCTTACGAGTTCAGATTTGGTCCAAGCGCTAATGCACAGAAGTCCTTGGATCGCATCAGATTCTATGCGACTTCGCCTCGATTGATCGATTAGGGAAGCATGTAAGGCTATGTATGGCTTTAAGCAAAACTGCATGATTGACAGCACTGCATTGAAATTGATTTATTCTAACAGTCTTTCTAAGAACCGGTAAGGTGAAGCAAGACGCACAAGATAATGCTAGTATATAAATAAAGATCAATATATGTATGTTCGTTGCTAATGGACTCCTAAACCGTTCAACCGACCGACGAAAGATTTGACATACATATATGTTTCTTAAGATTTTGGATGCTCCGTAACATAGCTTACGATAAATGGGTGATGCCACCCCTACATAAGAGAAAAACAGAATTCATCATATATTATCAACTACTTGAAGCAGATTAATAAAACTTGGTATAAAAGGTAGAGGCATAACTAAGATTCAATTAATAAAATGAGCGGTTCCATACCTTCAATATAAGAAACAAATTAACTTTATCATATCTCAATATCTATTTGACGCAGATAAATAAGATTTGGTACATACAGGGTGTTTTTTTTAGAGGTATAGAGCTTCGAATTGAAATAAAACACAAGAAAATCGTTTTAATGTCCATCAATTTGGCTTTATTGGAAGGATAATTTTATGCCATTAATGTTTAAATATGATTTCGGGCATGTGGCCGCCGCGGCTGGCTCGAATAAAGCCAATTCTACAGGTCCAATTTTGAACCACTTTTTCGAGCATATGGGGCCGTATGTCGGCAATAACGCCACGAATGTTGGCTTCCAAGTCCCCTAACGTTTCTGGTTTGTTGGCGTAGACGAGCGACTTCACATATCCCCAAAGAAAATAATCCAATGGTGTCAAATCACACGATCTTGGTGGCCAATTGACAGGTCCATTCCGCGAAATTATGCGCTCATCGAATGTTTCCTTCAATAAATTGATTGTGACGTGCACTGTGTGGCATGTAGCGCCGTCTTGTTGGAACCACAACTCATCCACATTCATGCCATCCAATTCGGGAACAAAATAGTCGGTTATCATGGCTCTATACCGGTCTCCATTAACGGTAACTGACTCTCCAGCATTATTTCGGAAGAAGTATGGCCCAATGACTCCACCAGCCCATAGAGCACACCAAACAGTCAGTTTTTGTGGATGTAATGGCGTCTCAAGGGTCTCATGTGGATTCTCTTCACTCCAAATGCGGCAATTTTGCTTGTTGACGTAGCCATTCAACCAAAAATGAGCCTCATCACTGAACAAAATTTTGCGATGAAAATCAGCATCGAGATCAATCTCATTTTCGGCCCATACACCAAAATCACGACGCATTGCATGGTCTCGCGGCTTTAATTCTTGCACAAGCTGGATCTTGTAAGGTCGCAAGCCAAGATCTTTGCGCAAAATCTTCCATAAAGTTGATGGACAAAGCTCCAATTGCTGTGCACGGTGGCGAATCGATTCATTCGGGTCCTCTTCAACATTTTGCTCTACAGCGGCAATTGTTTCTTCGGTGCGCACTGTTCGACGTCTCTGCGGATGCGTATTATCACATAGAGTAAACGTAGTGCAAAAACAACCCATGGTTAACCGAATTAATTGCTCTGATGGACGATTATGTCGACCATAAAATGGACGGAGCTTGCGGTAAACTTCGCGAACTGAACCATTATTTTCGAAATAAATTTGCACGATTTGCAAGCGTTGTTCTTTTGTCAACCTGTTCATGATGAAATGGCAAACCAAACTGAACATAAATGACATTAGAATTGCCAGATTTGACCATAAAATGCCAGTTTTATCTCTATTCGAAAAACAAACCTCTAAAAAAAACACCCAGTACATATCTTTCTTATAGTTTGTAAAAGGTTCATAGCTTAGTTTGGTTTGGAAAAATAGGCAATGCCTCTCCTTCCCATATAAGAAAAGAATTAAATTCATCACATCTCATCCAATTCACCAAAAATAAAAACAGATATTTTATTTTATGTCTTGAGGCTTGATCAGCCTGTCAGCGTGGATACATGTATAATTTTTTATTTATTTTAATGAAAACCTCGCTTTTTTACCGAGGTGCCTCGGCCGAGAGCGAGGCGAGGCGAGGCGAGGCGATGCATGTGATGGCAAGATCTCGTACGAGGCCGAGGCGAGGCGAGACTTAAATTTATAAAACGAGGCGAGACCGAGATCAACTAGAACCTCGCCTCGCCTCGGCCTCGGTGAAACACTAGTTATGACACTTCTTCGGGTATACAATGGGACCTAGTTATTCCGACAGTTGTTATGACGACAGTTGTTATCTCCCGCGCTTAAACTAATCGGGCCTAGCCTGAGGCCAGGGGTCAAATCGCCGCTTCCGTGAACAGAACGGCAATCGTATGAAAAAAATTAACGTGAGACGTTAATCGAATGAACGGAATGGTATTATGGCACACGATAGGTCAAGCAACGTAATCTGTGAGGCTTGTGAAAAATTTTATAATAGATTTTGACATTAAAAAGATAAACAAAATGTCAGCACTAAAAACATTTTCATTAACGTATAGAATTGTTTGAAAAGTGCGAAAATTTATTTTTTTAGTTCATCTGAGGAAAATAAAAAGGACAAAGACAATCCTCTTATATTGTTACAGCGTAAAATACAATTTTAAATCGTTACTATCAATCTCAATTGAATTTAAACGTAATTGCAGATTTATAAATCGATTCCGCCTCAGCAAAGAAGCTTTTCAGTTTGTGCTTTCCAGCTATAATTTCCAAATTCAAATGCCAACAGCGATGCCTCCAGTTCTACAATTGGCAGCGATGTTCATCCTTTTACGTAGTGGAAAGTATCAACACTCTGTCGGTAGCGTCGAATTGATTGAAATGTGCCAAAGAACAGTACCCAACAATAAACAACTATTATGCTTATCAAAATGGAAAATGAGTTGTTGTACATGAAATATATAAAATTTTGAGCGGAATATCCATTAGCGTGTAAAGAATGGCTTATTCAAAAACATAAAACTCCAAGAGGTGATATAGTGAAATTATGCTGCCATACTCATCAGAATAAAAAATAAAACTAAACTATTTACATGAAATTGCTTACATGGAAATGGTTTGTAACGTTTTGGCGCAAAATATACTTCACCGATTTTCATAAATTCTTTTTCAAAATAACATATTTATGGTAAAAAAGAATATTTATATTTTTTTAAATTATATATCCTATTTTTTAGGATTAAGTTTTTGCAAGACCTCATTTTGAATTGTCGTTTGACAACAAAGAATTCAAAAAGCAGCATAAGCACAAGCAATGAAATATCAAAAAATTTTTGTGTAAAGTTTTTCAAAAATTTATTTCAGAATAAGGACTTAACTTCAAAAATAAACAAAATAAGTATACAATGATCTTCTTTAGCACAAATATGTTGTTTTAAAAAGATATTATTAAAATCGGTTTAGTATATTTTACGCTAAAGCGTTACAAACCATTTCCATATATAGGCAACATTGTCTTCACTTGGCAAAATCACCGTTTTGTTATTTTTTCAGCGATTAGCTTTGCTTTTGTCTTATCGGCAGTTCTGTTTTCAGTAAGGAAGAACCAGGATACCGAGGACATAAAAATTTATATCAGTTACCCTTTGTGATCATAGTAATAAGAGCTTGAACTCAAATATTTGTTTCCTCCCATTTTAATTCGGTCCTGAAAGGGTTAATGTGCAGATCACTAAGTCATTAAAAAGTTTTCAGTAAGAATAATCTAATGTCTGTAGGTTTTCAGTAAATCACTTGATTTCCTTTCAAGTTTCGATACGACACCACATTACTTCCAAAGATTTTCTATCTTTTGGCTTACATATTTTGATATGTGTAAATGGCTTAGGACCGATTGCACTAGAATGAAATTATTTGTCTCAGAACCCGAGCGGTGATCAAACAAAATTGACACTTGCCCTGAAAACTTAAAATTTTGCGAAACTTTCATTGAATTCAAAAAATTTTTATTAAATAAAGAACTTTTTTCGAACAAATGTTTGTTTTCAAACTATATTACATGTAATCAAGCAATGCAGTCCAAACCTAATAGAACATATCATAAGTAGTTCACAAATTTTGAAAATATTTCAATTATAAGCAAAAGATCTTCGCCTGTTCAACGTGAATGTAATCTATTAAGAGATCGCGCGCGCGCGCGCTCTTTAATACATCATTCTGAATGGACAGAATGGACATAAGTTTTCGTCACTCCTTCCATTCCTTTGAAGGCAACCAATTTCAACTCCGCCCATTCTATTTTGTACATTTTTTTATGATCATCATTATTTTTGTTTTTGAAGACAATACTTTGGTTCTGTTCTGTTCTTCTCTTCATTTTTTTTTTAAATAGCTCAAAGAGTAGCGCATCAAATGTGCACCTAAATACCCCTTAAATTGATCATAATACTCTGTCTGATCTACGCACGTATGCGCAGCGAAAAAAAACCCATTAAAACATTTGAGTTTAGTTTGATGATCATGCTGCCGATGATGCTGATCATGTTGATGATATTTCGTTCAGAGGGTTGTCCTTCCTGTGATCGTTAATGCTTGTTAGGCTTTTTTTTTCTTTTTGGTTTTTGTGGCTAAAGACAAAAGACACCGTACGAAGGCACTCTAATGTTTTCAATCGATCAAAGTATACAGAAATGAGCCTGCAATGATCGTCCGATTGATTGTTGATTATCTTTTATGAGGCAAATGTGCGTTAGCGATTGTCGTTACTGTTATGGTGGCAACATATCATTTTGTTTCAGTTTGATACGATCAGTGCATTGCATTGTTTCTTGCTTTTGTTATGCATAGTTTTTTCTGTTTTTATTTTCACAAGTTGAAATTTGTTTTGGATCAAACAGTTTTGTCGACTCTTTTACGATATTGATCTTGATGCATTATTAGATGATTTTGATCTTTTTAGTTATATCAATGGAATTTTCTGTTTACTTAGGAATAAATGGATGTTTCAGTTAAAAACACTTTAAAATATATAAATTGTACAAAATACTCCTTTAAATATATATTTCTTATTTATATAGATCAATCAAATAGAAGTGTAATTCCATCATTAACCGCATTGTTGAAATAAGACAAAAATTGCCGTAACCATATCATTGCTAAAGAAAATAAGGGCTTATGGAAAGGTCACACTGCAAGTTTTTTTTCCAGACAAGAGGATATCAGTTTATATTTTCATAAATATTTTTTTTTTTTTTGAATATGCTTTTGCCTTCTATAAAACGAGTCTCAAAATGTTTGAATCAATCTAAAGGTAACGTTTGTAAGTAGTTTTTGTACTATCGTCAAAATATTGGAAATCTATCGAAAGCACAATTCCTGACATCCAGGTAGTCGTCGAATCACATCTTATATGGTCCGACTTACTTCTTGAATCATGTGGCGCATAGAATCGATATCCTTCACGAGGCATATCGCTAAAAGTGATAATAAGTGATTTCGCACCGGCAGCATTTTAGATTTGTTCACTTCATTTCAACATTTTCAAATGTCTCAGAAGGTTTATTATGGTTCGCTTGAACAGGGGTTACCAAAATGTAATAATCGAATGGTAGTGGTGGATTCAATCAACAAATTGCGCACACGACAACCATAGTCGGAAAAGTAAGGCCTAAAATAATATCAGTGGTCAATTTTTTGGTTATTCGTCAGCTGTTGCTGTGATAGTTTTACGGCTGTTGTTATACTATTTGCATGGCGGCTGTTTCGAAATATTCGGTAATATCGGTAAAACTGTCTCTTGATTTTTTAATAATTTGGTCCTCACATTTTATACATTACAATAGTTTCTGACTTCGTACTTTATAAATTAGATGATTAGAGAGCACCAAGAAAATTCTCATACTCTGAATACTCTTATATTCCCAGCAGGCAATTAAGCAAGGTTTGTCTCGGAGAAGGACTACTAGCATGGCTGTCGCAGCGTCAAGATATTAGCCAGCATCGCTTATAAAAGGCCTTCTCATTAACAGATTTTCATGCAAATATGTCTTTCAATACTTGATATTTTTTACACTTGCCATTATACCTTCCAATAGAAAGCCTGCTAGCAGGAACTAAGCTAGATGTCATAAATTAATCACTCAAATTTTGATTTCGAGATTCGTTTTTTTAACAATTTAGAATGAGCTCATTGGAATTTTTTGATAACTTAAGTTTGCTTGCACTCAAAAATTAATGGGTATTTACAATATCCTTAATCTGAAAAAGAATATGAGCCTTTGAAAAACGTCGTCATTAATATCAACTTCTGATTATGTCGATATAATTAACATACATACATGTCCACATATCGACATCAGTTCTTATTAAAAATATATTACGCTTGAAAGGAGTTGGAAAGGCATGCTTATATGAAGTGGTGTAAGAAGGCCTGCTAATTGGATGCAGCATCGAAAGGCTTAGCGAGGCCTTTTTTTCATGTACTTTCGTGAACCCTCTTACAAAAAGCAATCTTAGAAGGCCACTTAACGCTAGCGATAAAAGAAGAACTGCTTGAGGAGAATTTCTATCAAACCTGCATAGGAAGGCCCATTTTAACTGCTCATTCCAAATAAAAAAGAATATACATTTGAATGGAGTTGGAAAGACCTGTCCTTTCCCAACGAAGGCCTTCTAGAAGCGCTTCTTGCTGCTGCTTTTGCCTATTGGGTTGAACTTGGTTTCTCAAGTTGGCGTAATTTGAAGAAGTGCAAAAAAAAAAAAGTCTCTATGTTGGGTAATGTTTTACAGTTGATAATCCTTGTATCGTCATGGATGCTAAATAAATCCTTTAATAAACATAAGTCTTCCACTATTTAAGCCTTGGAGGTGCCAATATGAAGTTCAACAGATATACACTGTCTGAGTAAGATGGGAAGAATAAGTGACTTTGCTTTATGTATTCTTATCAAGAAATATATTCCGATATAATATTTAGGGAGCTTCAGACTCATTGACATATTTTGCTCTAAACTGTTATGGTTAAGTAAAAAGTTGTAATAGTTCCGAATGCGGGATATCTTTAGATCTTGAACTGGAAAATAGTTGAATTTAAGTACTTCATGCCCTTACAAAATCTGCCGAACAAACGCCCCTCTTAGACAGTTGATCGGATATTTAATTTCCTTTATTTATTGACAAATCCAATTTCCAGGCACATTCTCGCTTTGAAGCTGAGTTCCAAATTTATGCCTTTAAAGAAATTAAATCAATTTTCTATGAGAATTGCAAGTGCTTTTGTATTTCTAACTTTAAAAGATGCTTAGATTTTTTGAATACAATCTCGTTACTTAAAAGTTCCTCATTGTTAGTTATTCTGAAAAAGGTAGGTGTTAATAATGAAAAACATTTAGCACCATCATTAATACATCATATCTACTACACATATACCCACAAAGACATGAACATAATCACCCAAATACAATATAAACAAACTGCATTCCAAACTATCAAGTTGGGTTTTCTCAGAAATCGCACAATTTAAATCGTAAATCACACATCGGTGACCAAAAGAAAATTCCGTCCCCAGCATAAGAAACCTGTTGCAATGGCACCAAAAATGATTTTTGAGCTCATCTATCAATTATCGAACTTCAAGAAAATACACATGCACACGATATTTCCCTTATTGAATAGAATAAATGTAAATACATAGAGACTGTGGCGGTCTTTTCGTCTGCCCAGCTCATTGAAGACTTCCACCTAACCGTGTCGAACAAACCGCGTACCTACCGCACACAACACATTCACAATAAACATGATCGAGCTGCTGTAGCCGCCGTGCAAACAACAACATCGACAGCAACACCAACACCAGCACCAACAACATTTTCATCGAATGCAACGTTTAACGGTCCAAAGTAAACTTTAACGCGAGCATCAACTACCATAGTGCAAGTGATCTTGTCTGCTTCAATACATCGATTTCTACTTGTCAGGTCCACTTGAGATGAGGCTCGAATTTTACATATTTGAACGACGTTTTTTTCTATTTTCATCGTTGTTTGTTGTTTTGGTATATGCTGCGACAGCCAAAAAGTGGTAACGTGGAAATATTCAAAATATTATTGTTTCCCACAGTTTTGAATAGCCTTCCATCGATGTCGATCAGTTAGCTGTTTAGCAGCCATAACCAATAACCAGAACGAACAACAAAATCAATACAGTCTACTGCTCGAAACCAAACCAAACCGAACCAAAATCAAATGTTCATGTTTGTGTTTTCACGCTGAAAGTTACAGATGCCCGACGCATTGAACATTCAAAGCCTGCCACCTTAAGTCAATATGGGTACATACCATGCTAGAAAATATTTAAGCGCCAATTTTCAAATTCAATTTTAACCTTTTTTTTCAGTATTTTTATTTGGTCTTTCTATCACTTTATCTTGCTTCCTCGCATTTGGATTGGGATCTTCAAGAGTACCAAATTAATGAAAACAAATCTTATTCAACTCTTTGAAATATTTTCAATGTTTTTCTTTTGTTTGGACGATTTACAAAAAAAAAAAAAAGCCATGGAGTATTTAAAGAAAAGAAAGAAAGAAAAAAAAAAAACAGTTGGAAATTTGAATAACAATGAAAGCGCTTTTGTTCAAAGTGATCGTCAGCAATACGGGAGAAAGAACAAAATCAAATGATCCCCTATCGAAAGGAAGCCTACAATTAAGTACTTCAAATTGACATTAGAACTTCAGTTCAGTTCTTCAATTGAAAATCACTGAACTAACAATCATTCTAAGAAATTTAGTTTATGTACAGGGTGTTTGCGCAGAGCTTCTTCATGTGCGAAGTTTTTTTGAGAAGGGACATGAACAAGTTCGACTAAAATATGCATATTCCGGAAACAAGTATAAGCTGACTAAAAAATAGTAAACTGGTACTGGCTTCAGTAGTGAAAAATTCTAGCATTTTTTTTGGTAAAAGGTCTTTCTTTTTCATTCAGTTTTCTTGCTTAAACCAAAAAAAAATATACAGAAAACAGTCAGTTTGTCAATTATGGTTTATAACAATTAAACAAATTTACTTAAATCTGCAAGTAAGCCTATAAGCTCTAGGATAATCCCAAGCTGCTTTGACCACAGAGATCGTCGTGGTAGTGCTTAAAACAAACAAAGTGAACCACCTACTGCTGCTGTAAAATTTTGTTATAATCCCTATAGCTGTGCATTAATTAGGCTGCGATCAGAGTCAATGGCCTTATTTAATCGGCTTTGAGAGCGTTTGGGGGTCGTTCGCATATAACGTGAATATGTTTATAAAGTTATTGTACATATATGTATATATATATATATATATGAATATAAGTACATATACTACATTTATACATATGTTAATATGTATGAACAATTATCTTGTACCAAAAAGCTAGCGCTGCCATTAGTGTTTCACCGAGGCTACGAGGCAGCCTCGTTTTTTACTACGAGATCGAGGCGAGACCGAGGCGAGAACGAGGCGAGATGGAAAAATAAATTTTCCTCGCTTGACCGAGGCGAGGCGAGATCACACGGCACCTCGCCTCGTACTCGCCTCGGCCTCGCCTCGTCCTAGCCTCGTTTTCGAAACCGAAGAGCGAGGCGCGTTTTGACGAAATCTGAACTCGTAAGAATCATATGCAGATTCAAAATATAAATGTAATTTTTATATTAAAATCTTTATTTAACTAATATTTTAGTATTTTATTTTGAGTAAACTACTTTGTTTTATTTTTAATTCGCATGTGCTTCTTACGAGTTCAGATTTGGTCCAAGCGCTAATGCGCAGAAGTGCTTGGATCGCATCAGCTTCTATGCGACTTCGCCTCGATTGATCAGTTAGGGAAGCATGTAAGGCTATAAGCAAAACTGCATGATTGACAACACTGCATTGAAATTGATTTATTCTAATAGTCTTTCTAAGAACCGGTAAGGTGAAGCGAAACGCACAGGGTAATGCTACTATATAAATAAAGATCAATATATGTATGTTCGTTGCTAATGGACTCCTAAGCCGTTCAACCGACCGACGAAAGATTTGACATACATACATGTTTCTTATGATTTGGGATGCTTTGTAATATAGTTTACGATAAATGGGTGATGCCACCCCCACATAAGAGAAAAACAGAATTCATCATATATTATCAACAACTTGATGCAGATTAATAAATCTTGGTATGTTTATAAAAGGTAGAGGCATAACTAAGATACAATTAATAAAATGGGCGGTACCATGCCTTCAATATAAGAAAAAAATGAACTTTATCATATCTCAATATCTATTTGACGTAGATAAATAAGATTTGGTACATATTTTGCTTATAGTTTGTAAAAGGTTCATAGCTTAGTTTGGCTTGGAAAAATAGGCAATGCCATATAAGAAAAGAATTAAATTCATCATATCTCATCCAATTCACCAAAAATAAAAACAGATATTTTATTTTATTTCTTGAGGCTTGATCAGCCTATCAGCCCTGATACATATATAATTTTTTATTTATTTTAATAAAAACCTCGCTTTTTTACCGAGGTGCCTCGTCCGAGAACGAGGCGAAGCGAGGCGAGGCGAGGCATGTGATGGCAAGATCTCGTCCGAGGCCGAGGCGAGGCGAGACTTAAATTTATAATACGAGGCGAGACCGAGATCAACTAGAACCTCGCCTCGCCTCGGCCTCGGTGAAACACTAGCTGCCATACAGCAAAGTTTTATTGGAACGGTTGGATCATCTTTAACTACTAGAAATTCAAATATAAGGGCATTCAAATTTGATATGTCTTCTTAAAGTACTACATAACACCGAGGTATTTTTAAATGTGAAGTAAATACATTCCGGTCAGTTAAAATGGATCGTTACGCAAGTGAACAATGTGTTTCCATTATTAAAAGTTATTTTAAATATGATTAAAGTTATTCAGAAGTTGGAAGAAAATTTTGTTCCAAATACGGTAGAGAAAATGCTTAGACCAACCGTGCTATTAAAATTATCATTGATAAATTTGCAAGAACTGATTTAGTTTAAGATCAAAGAAGCAAAATTTATCATCGTTGTGGTTGCTATTAGCACAAGTCATGCTGAAGCGCCAAAGACATCAATTCGTCGTCGTTCACAGCACTGAAACCCCAAAGCTCGATATCGAGAGTGATAAGAAACTATTTGTGAAGTCAATTGGAAGATATTGATGTGCAGAATATGATGGTGCAACATACCACACAGCAACGGAATCAATCGATCTTTTGAAAGAGAAGTTCATTAATCGAATAATTTCTCGAAGAACAGACGTGAATCGGCCACCAAAAAAAAAGAAAAACTAAGAGAGATAATTGAAGTAAGCCTCGGATAAAGGCTACATCTTCGAATAAGCTTTTTGGGATATAAATGTACGAAATCAGTTAAGTGTCACGCCTACCGCCAATACGGACGATCTATTGAGAAAGATATTTGGTATAGTGTAACCAGATTCCACGCAAATAATAAGGATAACTTGGACAAGCTCTAAACAAGAATTTAGTAAATATCGATCAGAAAGGGTGGCACCTCCCATACAAGCATAAACTTCAAAATACTATAGTGAGAGAATTATTTAAGGTAATGGAACTAAATTTTACACAAATAGTAGAAATGATTCCGGACAAGAACTTGCCGAATTTCTTCAAGTGGGCATGTTACTATCCCTAGAAATAAAAACTTTAAAACCACTATGCTGAGAGTATTATTTTAAGTAATGAAACCAAATTTCATAAAAATACGAGGAATGGATCGGAGGGCGTGGCCACCAAATGGTGAAAGAAATACTTTTTGTAAAAAAATGTAGAGCTTGCGTGAACTTTTACTATAGACGCGGTGTAGGGCGTTTAATTTTGCCGAGGAAAGATGTTGGCTTGGAAAGATAACACCCTTACTATTTCTTTTCTTAGTTGATTTTTTCAATCATCAAAAACACATAATGTTCCGTGAATTCCTCGGGAATGCCTAGTTTTCAAAAGTTTACCCTAATAGATAGAGGGATCTTCGGAAAATAAAATAAGGGGTATTTACGAAATCCTATTATAACATTCCACAAAATACATGTTTTTCGTTAGTTTTAACTTAAGCGTCTAACTGGCATATTTTTATTCTTTTAGTTTTTAAAGCGACTTCACTCTGACCGCTGCCTTATGCAGGACATTGTAGGTATGCGGCTGTTTTTTGCATTCTGCGTCGCGCGACAAATGTAAATGAATGAATTTGGTGAAGAGATTTTGTTGTTTTAACATTTTGTGAAATTATGCCTAAATTGCCACAAGGCGTTGCTGAACAAAGCGACTTTTCGCACATTAGCATTAGACCGTAACTAAGAGAATTGATCCTGTAGGGTTACTACCTATAGCATATTTATGTTGCTTGGGACTTTCCGCAATTTTCTCGCTTTTCGAAACAGCTGATTGTTTTCCTTTTATCTCTTAGTTATTCTATGTATGCATTTCTGAAGTTGCTTTCACCTGTTTCACAGGATATGCGCAGCGCGTAACAAAAGGCCATATTGTCCATGGGCATTATCAGTTTTGTTAAAAAAAAAAAAATAACAAAACAAAGTAAAAAATAACAACTCAGGACAAAAGACTTTTTTTGGACAAAGAATCATAGCTCGTGCTGTCTAGCATAACGTTCGTCGTTGTTGGTAAATAAAAGGTGCGTTAAAAGCAAGCGGGCATGGCAGTGAAAGGCAGCATTTCGTGCTAAATGCAGATGTTAACAGCTGCATTTTTGGCAATGATGTGCAGCATAGAGAGATCATTGCGAGGGTTACCGCACGCGGTGCAATGACGCAGGCTGGTATGTTTGTTTTAAGACCGAGCGACCCGATGACTTAACGTTATAGATTTGACCTGTCTTAACTTTTGTGATCATAATTTCGATATTGTTAGATTTTGAAGATGTAATATTGCTTTGAATCTCTATCTATAAATACTTGAAATTTGGTCAATATGATATACAGATTCTAATCGTTCTCTACTCATTTTTAAATAATTTATTTCATTTCCACTTATTTCTTTTAATTAACCCTTTTTTCTGTTAAGAGTTGTTTAAAAACAACGCAAGATCTATGTTTGACTACCAATTTCGAAATCTAACGAACCCTAAACGCGTTAATTAACTTTAATGAACTTCACACCCGGGCCTAACGCAAATGTTTCCAATAAGCGCCCTTAGTTAGGGAAGTTTATTACGATAGAATGGTTTTATTTTTCTCGTACAGTTTAGAAATCATTTAGAAAACAAAATGAAAGAAAAAAACAAAACAAAACGAAAAGCAAATAAATGCTGGCGCAAAACAATTAACAACAAATTAAAGTTGAAAAATCCATGCGACTTAAGGTGTCGCTCATTATTTGCTGTCGGGTTCAACACCTTAACCCTCTCATCTCAACTGCCACATTCATTCGCTATTAACTTTGGGTAAATTGTTACGCAACGAACTGGGGAAATTAGAAACAGACGGCATATGTATTTAATGAAAAAATTAACAAGTTGTGGTAGGAGCTTCAGGAAGCATGTCAACCAGTGCTAGAAACATTTAAGAATTTCATTTTAAAAGTATCGATTATATAAGAGTATTACAATTAATATCGATACTGTGTTTTTTTTTCAGTTTTATTGAGATGGCGTAAAGCCACATAAAAAGAACTATCCTGAATAAGTATAAAATGTACTTAACCTGCATGTCAACAATTGAATTTGGGCCGTATTTCAGAAAAAAAAGCAATAAATCTATAGTAATGACGTAAGGTTTTAAGGATAACTTTTTATTTTCATTTAATTTTTCTAAAGAAAAACTGGAGAATACCTTTCTCTCTAGAATAAAATAAAGTTTAAAAATTTAAGGTTCCAGTTTTGAACATTTTTCTTCTTTTGAATTTGGACAAAAACTCCATAGAGTCAAAGTTTTTCGACGATTCTTCTTTTTTACTTTCGTGGAATTTTTCCTATAGTCTTGGACAAAACTTGTACAAATTTTACTATACAACTTTTCTGGGAAATATTACCTGCTTATAGAGCAAAAAATAAACAAATGAACAGGGTGTCCCATAAATTACTCTTATGCGAAGACGGAAGGTAGAGTACTTGGCGGTGTTAATATACTAACATCAAACAGATTCAGCGAGGTAGAGGATCTCAGCCAATCGCTTAAATAAGAGGAAGGCTATGGGGGTCATAACCTTTCGAGATTGGATATTTGAAGAAGGAAAAGGTGTCACCTCCCTCCCGGGAAAAAGTGAGATGATAAGACGTTCTACGCTCTTGATATCAAGGACTGTCTGAGCTGTTTGACCTGCATGTCGATCTGAGACTCCCGATTGTTTCGATAATATAACAATCTGATAATCGGATGAATCTATCATAAAAATTAGAATAATATAAAATCACTGCAAATTGATGCGGTAATTTAAAAAACAAAGGATAAGAAATTAACCAGCTATTAAAGTTCATCGGAAGTTTTAGATAAATAGGTATGTACATATGCATATGATGCTATAACTTTTTGCTAAAAATTTCATAAATTCCTCATAGCTCTACGAAAATGATTTAAAATTTCCATTGGCACATCTTCATATCGCCATGAATTTCTTTCAAACTATTTTCCAAGACATGGTGGTTCATACTATTTATAGAGTAACTTCGGGTATTGTGATATGGGTATTTTTGTATTTTAAATTACACGCAACTTTTATAGCATGGCTTCTATTTCTTTATGTATTATGGTTTGTTGATGCATTGTGCAGTATATTACAACTTCGGAGCTCTATAGCGTAAGCCAATCTGAAGCTATTACAACAAAATGGAAAAAAGCCAAGTGGCACCCCTTAAAAAAATTGGCAAGTAATGTGATGTACAGCGTTCGGATAATGTGATATACCATCATGAAAAGTATAACAAGTATAAACAGTAGGAACTAAAAATACAATAACATTACATCTTTCAATAGAGTTTCCATAAAAAAGAAAACTAGATTTAAACTGAATCAATAAGCGAAAGGCAGAACATATTAAAGTCAGACAGATGGCTCACATACAAAATTTGCTTGCCGCCTTCGAAGGCAATCATTGTGAGCCCAATGGGCTTCCCTTTGGAAAGATTTGTTATAAAAAGCACAGGTAATGTCCTTGCTGGGAGGGCCAAATTAGACTATATCACATTACCCAAATTTCAGTTTTAGTATACTTGGGATATTTTTATTAAAACACATTTCAGCAAATAAAGAATTCACATTATTTATGACAAAGTATATTCACCCACTAACAAATTTAAGTACTTCGGCTATAATAATTACTTTTTTTTGGGCTTAATTCACACATGAAATGCATACAAGTAAAGTCTCGCCTTGTGGTTAAATCAATTTCACTACACTGAGACCAAAAACTGTGAGTGCGAACACCCAAAACTTTGCAGCACGTATCTTTTCCGTTACTGCTATGCTGACAAAAAAGTGTCGAAAGTGGTTTATTTAAGGAAATTTGATGGCATATCACATTACCCGACCATATCACAATACCCGAAGTTACTCTACTAAAGCTTCACATGGTTATTTATAGTAAGTGTTTACAACACATAGTTGGTAAACACAATCTACAAGTCTGAAGATTTTACGAAGGGGTGGACAAAGAATGCAACATGATAAGCATCACAATACCCGAAGTTACTCTTCTAAAGCTTCACATGGTTATTTATAGTAAGTGTTTACAACACATTGTTGGTAAGCACAATCTACGATAAGCGTACCTAGGGGCCGAAGGAGGCGGCCGCTCCGGGCGAAATGGCTTGGGAGACGGTAAAATGATACTCGTGATATGAAAGTCAAAATTAGTTCTTAGAAAAAATTTTAGGGGTCAATTTGTTTTTAGGAAATTAAAATGGAAAATAGTAATAGACAATGTGGAAGGCCCTTATCAGGTTTTGTAATTTAAAAAATATATAATTTTGATAGAGTTTTTGGGATGTGATAAACGTTAAATTTTCTTTTATTTTTTTTTTAGTAAATAAATTTTTTTGAACGATAAAATTACCTCTCCGCCCAGGGCGCTATATATCCACTGTGTAACATGCTGATTAAAGTGCATCGGGACAGTTTCAATTTTCAGAGGGGGAGTATACTGAGATACATATGGCTGTCGCTTTGAAAACTATTTGTATATCAAATTGCATTTAAAATGCATTTAAAATGCAATTTTAATTCCATTTCCTAATGAAAAATCATTCTATTTTATTTTAGATTGATATTTTGTTGAACTCACTGTTCAATATAGCTTGTTTCAACATCAAAAAAAATAGCACTAAAGAAAGATAAATCAAACAGAAACATGTTAAGGTGTTATCTTCGGCCAGGCCGAAACTCAAATACCCTACACTGCACTGAAAGTCTATTTTAAATAAATGTTAATAGACGTTGAAAAGGTTGAATAAGTCGAAAAAAATATGAAATGTAAAAAAATTTTAGGGGATGAAAAATGTTGAAACAGTTGTAAAAGACTGAAAAAGGCGATAAAATATGGAAACCATTGAAGAAAGTTGAAAGAAATTCAAAATGTCGAAAAAATATGAAAAATGTTAAAAAATTCTTAAAAATGTCGAAATAATATGAAAATGTCCAAAAAAGTTGAAAGAGGTTAAGAAATGATAAAACAATTCAAAATCGCTGAAAAAATCTTAAAAATAAAAAAATAATGAAGAAAAATTAAAGATGTCGAAAAAGTCGAACAAATACATATGGGATATATTGGAAAAAGTTAAAAGGTTAATAAAGTCAAAAGAATATATATAGAAAATATTGAAAAAAACGGAAAAAAAACTAAAAAATTTAAATGTGCCACGCCCACTTCTCCAATTCCACCTACTATTATGTTACTAAATTACATTCGTCATTGACATCCACATACCAAATCCTAGCCCAATAGGTTGTTTATTTTGCGATATATGCCGTAATTAGTCTTAAAATTTAGGGCGGTAACACACCCACTGGTGTAGTAAAGTCTGATTTTTACCCAGAAATAGGTTTCTATAAGCAACACTCTTTCACTAAATTTTAGTCTGATTGATCACATATTTCGAAAGATATGCCACTTAAGGTATTTTACTCGTGTGAGGAGTGCCACGCCCACTCGTGCTATTTCGTCCAATTTCGATTCAGGTACACCTTTTAGCAAGTTAACCACCTAAATCAAATTTCATACCAATTGTTGCAATAGTTCAATCAATATAGCGATTGCAACTTTATCGTAATAAAGAAGGTGCCACGCCCACTACTGCAATCTCGTCAATTCTCATTTAATTTCAAAGCCCATAGCAGCCGACACCTCTAAGCCAAATTTTATGAAAATTTCTCTCATAGCACACTATCTATAACAGTAAACGTTTTTTGCTTCTATGGGAGGTGCCACGCCTCCATGCTCCATTGCACCAAATTTCCAAATTATTAAATTTCATAACGATTGCGTTGTTAGTACTCTTAATATAACGTTTATAAATACTGTGGGCTGTGCCACGCCCTTCATCGAATTTTTTCAGTAAAGTGGCAAAGCTTGTGTTGATGACTGCTTTCAGTGGCATCATCTCTAAAATTTTTATGAAAATCGTTTGAGCCTTTTTTGAGATATGTGGAATCAAAACTTTTAAATGTTGAAAAGAGTCACGCCCACTTTTACGGTTCCGCCCACTTTATCCCATTTCAAGGTATATTTGAAATGTACCCGTTTACCAAATTTCATCACAATATCTGGCACGGCTTACGAGATATGGTGGTATTAAAGTTAAAATTTAGGGCTGTGCCACGTCCCTTTTAGAAAGCTTTGAAAACTTGAAGCCTAGCCTAATCGCTGCAACTTTTGTCGAAATTGGACTGGGTAAATATACCTACATAGAGTATGGGCGGTAGACAGACAGACATCGCTAAATCCACTCAGGTGGTGACGCTGATCAAGAATATATACACTTTTCCATACCTGCCATGCCTCCTTCTATGTGTTACAAACGGAAGGACAAAGTGAATATACCCTCGGTGTAGGGTATAAAAATGCGCGAATGCTAGTCACATTAGTTTCATTCATTCCTAGGCGGACTCCTCAGTAACTTTTAAGACGATTAGTAAGCTCTTTTTGCGCAAATCTGTTAAGAACCCAAGCAAAAAGACAAAGCAAAAATTCTTTTTTTCTATTTGCTTATCTTTGTTTTTGTTACGCATTTGATTTTACACTTTTCTTCCAGGCGCTTCGTTGCTAGCTTTCTTGGCGAGCCAAAACGAAGTAATTGGATTGGAAGGTAATTTAGTTCTCTTTCTGCTTGGGTTCTCAGCAGATTTATGCATAAATTTATTCTCTTTGACAGGTTCTCTTTAAGAAATTTCTAACAAATTTATTTGATTTCATATGATAAATTTCTCTTTATGATGATTTTTAATTTTTTTTGTAATTTTGCCTACAGCTGGGGTAAGTCGCAAAATACAAGCGAAAGAACATTTTCAGAATTTTTTTATTATATAAAAAGGATACAAAAATAGTTTTTTTTAGGCAAATTCTTCTTACGACTATAAAAACTAAAATGATGAAAGGCAATTAAAAAAATCCGTAAACCATTGGGTCATTTCCGATTTTGATTTTATTTGTTACTAATTACTTTTCTGAGCTCAACATTCTTAACCGGACTTAATCAGTACAAAAAATTTCTCCGAGTTTTAGACACTCGACGGTAAATGTTACATCTTAGAGTGTTTCGTAAAAAAAATGTTCTTTTAAATAAAAAAAGAGTTTTCCTTGGAGAATGATTTCAAATAATATATCAATACGTTGGTAATTTTAGGGTGATTTTTTCAAAGAAATCTCAATTTTTCGACTGCATAAAGCTTATTTTGTTGGACCATTTCTGACTTGATTGTCAAAATGATTTTTACATCTTCTCTTATTTTATCACTTAAAACTTTTTTCTTTATGCCACTTTTTGTTTCCATTTTTGGAAATAATATATATATCAGAGCAAAAATTTTGGCAACACCTTTATATGAATACTTTTTTTTTTAATTTTGTTATGTTTAACAAAAATTTTTGAATAATAAAATATTGTGTTACGATATATCGTTTTTTTACATCCCAACAAATCCAGCACATTTGTGTGCCGTTCAACGTTTCCGAAGGGAATAAAGACTTTCATAAAATGTTCCATGGCTTTTATTTATGGCAATTCGATTTAAATAATTTATTACATTTTACAGAAGCTGCGTCGCTGCAGTCTTCATTTGTACCTTAATGAAACTCAACGAAAATCCCTGTAATTTTTTTAAAAATCCCTAATTTTAGGCCACCGCTCTGCTTAGGCTAAATTTAATGACTTAATTTATGACTTTTTGTGTGTGTGCTCGTATGTCGCACGATCCAAATCATAAGGGTATAATTTGTGGGTTTTAATTAAGTCCCGCCTTGCCTTGAGAAATTTTCAGAAAGGAAGGAATATTTGTAGGATTTGTGCGAAGGGGACGGGGATTCAATTTTATTACTTTGTATGTTGTATTTTAACCAATGCCTAATTGCTGCTGGTATTGCTGTTATGACCGGCATAATTAGTTTATTTACACAAATTAAGATGATGAAAAAGTGTTGTAGTAATTTAATTAAGTTGTCAAAAATTATTAGCTCAATGTAGTGTTGTTTCTAGTAAAAAGAGAATGCAATAAAAGATTCATTTTATTTGCCTATGACTTTTTAGCTTCTTAATTTTTCACAACATACATATAAGGTACCCATTATATGTCCTTTTTTCTTTTGAAATAATATTATTTTTGTTAACAGTACAGAAAAAAGAGACATAGAAATGTTTAAAGTTATTTGATGCTTAAACATTGGTTATCAATACGATAGTCGTTAGATTAATGACGCAAGGTCATAGATCTCGCAAAACTGTTTCCGTTTAATATCTCGAAGTGTTAGCCTTAGGTCGAGATAGAGCACATATTTTTCTTGTCCTTAAGACCTCTTTAAGATTTTGCTTACCTAAATGGTAACGTATTTTTAAATTTTCCAATAAAAAGTTTTTTTTTTTTGAAAAAAAAAGTTGTAATTTTCCAAAGAAATCCTATATCAATATCAATAAACCTGATAATATTTCCTTAACGTTTTCAATAAATGACATTTCTGCAAAATAATTATATTATTAAACGGAAGTCTTTTAGTTTAAATCATATTTTTTTTTGTCAATTGGAGAAACAAAATCAATGTGGTTCGGATAAAATTGACTGAAATTCTGTTCAAAAGATATTTAATTTATAATATTATTTGCTAATCACAATGACTACCGACGATCTTTTCGCCGTCCCCCATTCTTACCACTGGGGACGAAGACTGCCTTTCATCCCCCCTTAGTAATGGCACTGTAAATAGTTTGATCAGATTTAGTACACTGGTTACTCTTCAATTGTTATGAATACGATTGAAATTGGTATGGGCCTACCGCTTATACAAGTCTTAACGTTCCTTGGGGCTTAATGTACTGACATTCAAAAGATTAATAGACGGTACGACAAAACAAAAATTTTAAAATATGAATTTTCACATGATGGCGTGTCACAAGAAGAAAGCTCTTAAATGTTGTTATATTATATATGAGAAAGTTTGGTGAACCCAGTAAACACTAGGCTGAAAGTTACTTAGTTTGGCCATTTCAGCTTTCATATAGATACAAAATTATATAAGTTAATGAAGTAAACGTCAAAGGACTCGTTATGACATCATTTGGTGTCACAAAATGGTATTCGACAAAAGTGGGCTATTATGCACTTGTAGGCGCGGTTTTTTTTAATAAGCAAAGCATTAACCCATGTATTCGGGAAACTTTTAAGATACGAGTAATAATTAAATAAAATACGCTATTTAGGGCAGTGGGTGTCATTACCTCTTTTGGGTCCCTCCCAAAAACCAAAAAAAAAAAATTCTGTTTGCATAAAAATTTAAGGCTTTCAGGCGCACTCCTGCCATTCATGCAGCGTGGAGCATTTAATTTTTGGTCAAATCAACGATAACATCCTGACAAGTTATTTTTTCTTCTGATTTATAAATAAATATTCAACTATATATGGACATTACTTACGTGTTTTTGAGATGTCTGTAACCGAGACTGTTCCTTCCGCAGCTAGGTGTATGGCTTTGTTGTGTGCACACTGTGACATTATTACGTAATCTTCTACTGTACATAATGCACCCGAAATCACCACCTGAAAGTAAAAAAGAAAAATAAGTTAGTAATAATTTTGTATCTTCATACAGTGCTGCATGAGTGTCCGGTAACGTTCCTAAATTGGGTATTCAAATTGTGACTTCCATCACCAAATTTAATTTTTTCCATAACTAGCGGTAATTTGTTGAGAGAATGTGAGAGGAAGCAACTATACAACTTCAAAAGTCATTTCGACAAATAGGGCTGTTTTTGTTCAAAGGAAAACTAAAACATGGTTTTTACTTTATTTCTTATGAAAAATCCATATGTGGTTACATCCACTCATTATAAAGTTAAATTTAAAAATATCAACATTTCAACATTTCAATGCCGACATTTTACAATATCTTATGTACATCCTGTACCGAATGAAGGTTGTCGTAAGTATACCGTAATGTTTCAGTGCAAAGCAATTGCTATTTATCACAAAATTCGCATAACCCAATTGAGAACTATAAGAGAAACGAATTATAAAAACAAAAATTGATAATAAGCAGACCTTCTATTGCAAGGTACGAAGGATCTCAAATAAGGGAACTCTTTCAACTGTGCTAACAGGCCTGCTGTTGAGAGGCGTAAACATACGAGTATAAACATTTTGAGAAGGCTTATGGTGTTTTTTTTTTTTGTTTTTTTTTGAAAAATATTGTACTTTTCGATAAGAGCTTTATCGTCAAAAGTTCATTTAATTTGGCAATGTTGGTGCAATAAATACCTAATAAAAATTACTATTTAATGACGGAAAACTAACTTTTAAATTGAACTCACATGCTTTCTTAGAATGATGACACTAATTGACCACCAATATCATGTAATGTGACACCTCTGGATTATTTGAAGTACAAACATTTGCTAAAAAATTGGACCATTTGTATGAAAACGTTCAGCGTAATATCGCTAAGATATAATTACAGGTGCTCGAAAGAGTTATCGAGAATTGGAACTCCAACTGCACTATATTTGGGCCAGTCGCGACACTCATATGCCTGATATTAATTCGAATGCAAAATAACATAATCTCATCTAAAGCCAAAAATTGAGTCACTTGAACAATTTGTGTATGTTTTATTTCAATTCGAAACTAACACTCTAAAAAACAATACCGGATTCATTCGAGCAGCAATGATAGCATATGTATTGACGTTGCTTGCAGCAGCGTTAGGTCTTTTCCGGGAGAGTGCTTACTCAATTGCTTACTTACTAGTACTCACAGTGTTGCCACTGAGAAATTTATTTTCCTACCAAAATTTTCTCGAAAACCTACCAAAGTCGTTTGTAACCTACCAAAACTTTACAAATTAAAAAAAAAATCTTTTTGCAGCATTGAATTCGTTTATTAACATTTAATGCTGTTTAAAATACATATTCTTGTATGTCGTCGTTTAAAATGCTTAACCGCATATAGCACAAATTTTCTGTTGCTAAATCGTTCACATCAAAAGTCGGGCAAGTATGCGCAAAAAGTTACCACATGACACATGCAGCGTACAATTAAGCGATGAACGTTAGAAGAAAGAAAAATAGTAATTAAAAATCATTTTGAAGGCAAAACCGATCGCAAAGTTACAAATTTTGCCAGCGGTTCACGGTATTATTAAATGATATAAAGAGGACAAATGATTTCAAATAAGCAACGAACGGTGGCAAAAAAAAAAACGTTTAGCTCGAGAGACGAAAAATGTACCATCCGAGAAATTTTTAAAAATCCATTCATATCATCTACTCAAAAACTCACTGTAATGGTAAAACTAATATTCATTAAGAAGTCCATTCCGTTCGAAAAGTTCTCCGGAAAAATAATTTTAATGGCTGAGTAGCACAGGATAAGCCATCCATCAACAAAACAATTTCGCTTGAATTTCGCAAAAGAGCACATTTTAAAATATTCTCCTTTTGGAGCATGGTAAACACACCCTAAGTGGTCGGGGTTCTGAAAAAGAGCCATATTTTAGCCTGACAATAACCGTATACTTACAGTCCGTTTTTGAAATGCTATTTATTAAAGCCCACAAATTCAAATTTATTATTCCGGAAATATTTTTTCTAATTATGTACATAAAAAAAGTTTAGTTCTTAGAACTTAAAACCTTTTTTAGCGGCCCGATTTTGATCACAGCTGCGATCAAAAAAATTATGTTATTAGTAGCGCTAGTAACTTTTGTTTCTAATACGCCGGGTCTGAGCACACATGCAACAATTTAGATGTGCGATCAGTCACAACACTATTTCGTCACATTGTACATGCATATGCGTATTCCCTAAACGTAATTTGTATGCAAGAAAATAGAGACCATACCCACTTGTTGAAGATAGGGTTGGTAAAAGCTTATTTCCAGATGTAAATATTTGCTTCCTGATTCGAAAAACTTCACGAAGAAATTTCAATTTTCGATTTTCATAAAAATTTATCCTAAATCCTACCAAAATCAGATTTAACCTACCAACCTACCAAGAGGAAAAAAACCTACCCGATTTGGTAGGAAACTACCAAAAACGGCAACGCTGAGTACTCATGAGTATTGAATATAGAAAATATTTACTACTGCTTGCATCGCTGTCTCGGATTACTTGTACTGACACGAATCGGTTATACTACTGCAAGTGCTTGAAACTTAATGAGAGTCTGGAACGTTTACCCTCTAATGCAAACATTTTTGTTTTAGCTCATAATTTGTGTGGAAGGTAATTTTGGTGTGTCAGAACTGAATATGAAGTCGAATTTTTATTTCAGTGTAAGTAGCACTTTGCACAGTTAAAAATCTTCAAACCGCCTAAAGGCGGGCATATGCAGCTGTGCATAAAAACTATTTTTATATTATTTTTATATTTAAACTCATGAAAAGTGTTTTATTGAAGACAAACAAATGGTAAAATGCATGAAAAACTATTCTTGACTTACACGTTATTTGCCCGATCAAGAAAACTTTTTTCGGTTCAACATAGCTTATTTGTCATTACAAAGAGATAAGAAAAGAAAATTGTTAACAAATAGGGCTGATCATATCATAAAATAGTTATAAGGTGCGACGAAAAAAAAAATCGGCACATTGTATAAGCCCGCCTATTGTCGATTGCCAGAAAATGAATGCCACTTGAACACAATTATTTTTCATTATGAAAATTCAAAAACTATTGAATGGATAATACATACTAACCGGTGAAATTATGGACTCGATCAAACAATAAATAATATTAAGTATTTTTTATTAATCGAAAAATCAGATATATGAAATTCTCACTTTGAACTGAAGGAATTGTTAAATGAAGCATGAGAAGTCGCACGATATGCACCAATACATAAGTTGAAAACTTGACTAGGGTCCTACTGAGCTAACGCTACAAAAAAAAAAAAAATTGTGTGGTAGCCTTACCAATTCGGTTATAGCCCGCCAAAAAATGGCGGTATGCATTAGAGGTTTAAAACGCAGGGGGTTAATTGGAATATGATCCTGTGCAGATGTACCTTTTGGTGAAAATTCGAAGAGATTGTTTGGCATTTCAAATGTCGTTAATGCAAGGGAAATACAATCTAGATGGAGTCAAAGAAAATGAACTTAAATTAACCTAAACAAACAATTAGAATATTTTCTATTCATATTAATTGAGATGTTTATATGATAGAAACCAAACAATGCTACATGTTGTATCATATCTTCAAACTACTAACAAACTACTAACTAACTACCTGTTACTATCCGCGTATCATTTTGTGTCATGTTTGTACAACACGAGTGCGTCACAAGTTGTTTGAATTTAATTAGTTTATAAATTAATTAATTAGCTATTGCTATTGTCAATTGCTGTTTTGCTCGAATACTTACAGGCAATAGCAAAAGAATTCCCCCACTGATAAGCAGAGTTAATTTAACATTTGTTTGTTTGCAATGCTGTTGTGGGACTGGTTGCAACATAAGTCTATAAAATTAAAAATTAATGCATTCTTCCTAGATTTGAATTTTACAGAAAGGAAAGCAAACTACATTTAAAATTTTACCCAATATTTGATTTTATGACTGAGGTGATTTAATATAAATTATGATAACATAGACAAAACAAAAATTGGGGCACATATGGAAGTTCATAACTTTTGTTCTCATGTTATTAATTTTCAAATTTCTATTGACGACAAAGCCAAAATTTCCACCTAAAAGCAGCAGTTATATATTGTATAGATATTTCCCCAAAAACAATAAAGCAAATGCTTAATAAGCTGCTACGACAAATCGTAAATCAAACAATTTTTGAGTTCAGGAAATAGAAATACAAAAAAGAGAAATGGAAAGAAAATTAAATACCTACAAAATCTTAACGCTACATGAGGAATTCGGAAAAGTTTGCTCTAAATGCACTACGCTTAATTTTTATCTCTACGAAAAATACGTTTGCATGTTCCGCTTGCATTACATTCTGCTTTATAGAAAAAAAAATCTAAAAAATATTACTAAATCGTAACCTAACGAAGTTCGAACTTTGTAGCAAAATCGAACTACTTGTACAGCGTAACGCAGTTGAAGTTACAAGTTTTCCATCTTTTAGATACGCAACGTGTAAGCGCTCACAGGCGGCAGTCTTGAATATGAACACGTTATGTACGTCGCGTCGTTACAAGACAAGTGTACGTGTGTATTTGGAGCGGTAGTCAGGGATGGGGAGAAAGTAAAATTTGCTGGGGCGCGTTATGTTAAGTCGAAGTAAAAAGTGTTAGCTGTGCAGTTAACGGGACAAGCGAGGGGAGGGCACTTGTCGTGCATTATCTTCATTCATAATTTCATCAAAGTGTAACTTAATGCTTTTTCACCATTGATTTTTGTTATTTATTAGAACTATGTCGATAATTACCAAATAATGGGTTTTTTCGAATGTTCTTTATCTCTCGTCGTATGGTTATGGATAAGAGAGAAAAAATGCGGAAAATATGTAGGTAGCTTACAAGTAAAGCATATACCAGAAGTATGTATGTTTAAGAAATGTGGTTTGTTATAAATTTCAGTAATATTCTCAGAAAAAAAAGTGACCTAAAAAGGAAATAAAGTTAAAGTACTCGTATATGGGTGACTCCATTATAGCAGGTGTGACATTTAGAATTTGGAAATGTGTATGCATTTTGTTACTAACTCTACGTACTTAGACTCATAACAGTAGTAAATGCATTTGCATTTGATTGAGTGCAAACATATTAATTTGTCTATATATGTAGATGAAAGGTTAGGGCAACTGTATTATATTTGGTCGATTTTCTAACTTGAAAAAAGTTGCACTACAAGCTCTAAAGCCCTGCAAGACATGCATATTAAAGTTGTCCAAGTGTGTGAAAATTAATAGATTAATTTTGGTTTTTTGCTGCATAAAAGTTTTGAATTCGGTATTACAACTGAAAAAAGCATGCAATTTCCTATAAGAATCACTATCAAATCTTCGAAATATGTCAAACCCAACTTTTAGTCAAAGGGATAAGTTTTGTATAGTAAGGACTGTCCCAGAAAAAACTTGCGGTTTTATTTTGTTTGATTAAACTCTACCTGATAATCTTATAAGTCCAAAAAGAATTAATATTTGTTCTATATAAAGTGACGTTTAATATGATGTGTAACACTTGGTGATGGCACTTTTAACGACAAAAATGTCGAGCAAGCAACAATAAGTCCGCGAACTCATTTTGTACCCATACATGCAAAATCCAGAATTAAAATATTCAGCTATAGCAAAAACAGTTGATGCAACAGGGAGAACTGTTTTGACGAAAAAAAGGTTCTGGCAGAAAACCAGAATTTTCCAACTCAAGGGTAGTGGCGAAGTGCTTATTTGTATTAACTTATAATTTTTTTTTTTTTGCAATTGTAAGTTAATAAATGAATAATAATAATAATAATACACAAAAGCATTGGGCGAAATCCCTAAAAATCATCCAAAATTAAAGAAATGAAAGGTAAGACACAAAGGCAATAGGCTTGAAAGAAAAACTAATACGTTCAAACAGAAAAGGTAAAAATATGCTATATGTATATTCAGGGCCGGATTAAGAAATGTGCCGACCCTAGGCAGTTTCAAAAAATACCGCCCCTCCTCCTCAAAACTTTTTCGAAAAAAACACCCAGCAAAATGAAAAGTTGTTCAATCAATAAAATGCAAAAAATGCCTTAGGCACGTGCCTACTCTGCCTGTAAGGTTAATCCAGCCCTGGCTATATTTAATGTTTAATCATAGCGTCGAAGTGCAGGCATTGGCTGAGTTGATAAGCGATTGGTCTGAAAATCGCGGACTTGTAACCAGGTAAACATTAAATTTATTTATTTATTCATATTAACATTATTTTCAATGATATTTTTTAATTCTTAAAAAATTTGAATTTATAGAGTTTTTGGAAATGAAATAAAATTTAAATGAACTAACAACAGTCATTCGCATTTAAACTTACAAATCTGGTAACGATTTTTCCTTAAACAAACATTACAAGACATGAAGTATATTAGGGTGTTCTTTTTTGAAAATTTTGTGGATGTATTTTATTTTTTTGCCTATGTTTTAGCTTGAAACTTAAAAATTATTGTCCCAAAATATTTATAGTTTTCAAGATATTGGAGAAAAACCAAAAACGGTGGCCATAAATAGTAAAAACAACAAAAATTTGTGAAGATGAAAAATAACGCCAACGAACACGCCTACCTCCCATACAAAGATGGGCTGCAGTTGAGGCTTTTATCAAAACAATTGTACCAATTGCTAGTAATTTGGCAAAGCTCATTTCAAAAATGTTAAATATTATGCGATACATATTATAGTTTTCAAGTTAATTGAGAAAAACCGCTTTGAAGGCTTATGCATCCTTTCTGATTTTGATAATCGTTCGAATTTATACCTTTTATCCCAAGGAGATAAAATGATAAATGATTTTCATTTCAGTTGCAGCCCTTTTGCAGCTTTACACTATAATACCAACCTCCTTTATTTTTCGAGAAAATGCCTTACTCCATATCTCGAAATCTGCTGAAGATATTTCCATGAAATATAAACTATTTTAATAACATAAGAATTGTAGAAAAGTCAGTAAACTTCAGCGCTCTGTACCCACAGTATAAAAGTCATCACAATTGGAAAACCCTTAAGTTATGCTTAACGAAATTTATTGACTGTTAATTGTTTTTAGAAACCGTCCATCAAATAAGACTCTTTTAGGGTGTACTCCTTTCGAAGTGTTTTGGAAAGAAAACACAAATGTAAGGTTTCGAAGAAAACTAGTGACTATAGAAAAAAATTCATTATTTGAACGATATTTCACTGCTGGAACATAAACGTTGAATACACTTATTCTTTGATTAAAAATATTTTTTTTTAATTCTATTATTTTGATCTACATATACATTATATATATATATATATATATACATATATAATTATGTGCAAAATAATAGCAGTGCGATGTAGCACCAAGTTCATCTTAAAAACACACTAAAACAAAAACTGATTTCGGATTCCATTTTTTATTTTCTATTTTGGATTAAGTAAAAGAATTATAAAATACAGTTTTTTTAATTATACACTTAGCAAAAAAAAAGTTAGAAATTAAAATTTCGTGAAACTGTCAAAATCGGCTGTGCAAAAAAATAGCAGTGACGTACAAAATGAAGGATAAATACAACTTAAGCAAACAATTTTGAAAAAAGAAACTGAAAATAACATTATTATGTTAATACTTAGTGGCATATCCCTTATTGGCAATAATTGCTGCACATCTTCATGGCATAGGGTCATTCAATTTCTGGCACATGACCTTTGGGATATAATCCCATGTTGCACTTGCTTCGCGCCATTGCTCGCGCTCATTCCTTGGGTTTTTTCTTTCCCAACAGCATCCTTGACACGAGCCCAGATATTCTCAATTGGATTCAGATCAGGGGACAGTGCTGGCCAGCTCATAACCTCAACCCGATTTGCAGAAAACCAACTTTTTGCCAATCTACTGCAATGTTTTGGATCATTATCCTGCTGATATATTCATTGTAGTGGCATATTCCATTCAGCATAAGGAAACATTGTTGAACTCATTATTTGAGTGTATTGGTTAGCATCCATATTGACTTTAATCCAATAAAGTGGACCAGTGCCTTCATGGTATGAAAAAAACTCCAAACGTTAATTTTAGCTCCACCATACTTAACTTAAAAATTAATCAAATCGAATAAAATACTGCAGTTATAGGGGGGGACATGCATTTTTTGCTCAAAATATCTCCAAATGACAAAATTTAACTGAATCATCTCTCGTGCTTTGAACTTTTAATAAGGAAGTGGTTGCTTTTTCCCATTATTATATTGTAGTACATACTTTGTTTTCACTTACATACAGCCTTTGGCGGTAATACACAAAAGCATTGGGCGAAATCCCTAAAAACCATCCAAAATTAAATGGCAAAGAATGAAAGGTAAGGCACAAAGGTAATGGGCTTTTTCGAAAAAATTATCTTTTCTTTTCATTTTGATGAGAAAAAAAACTGGTCCTCGTTGCTGAACGAAAAACACCTAGCAAAATGAAAAGTACATTGCAAAAGTTTTTCAATCAATAAAATGCAAACATTTTTTCAAAGTTTCCGCCAATATTTGCCGCCCTAGGCACGTGCCTGTAAGGTTAACTCTGCCCTGGCTATATTTAATGTTTAATCATAGCGCCGAAGTGCAGGCATTGGCTGAGTTGATTAGCGACTGGTCTGAAAACCAGTAACCAGGTAAACATTAAATTTATTTATTTATTTCTATTAACATTATTTTCAATGATATTTTTTAATTCTTAAAAAATTTTAACTTATAGAGTTTTTGGAAATGAAATAAAATTTAAGTGAACTAACATCAGTCATTCGCATGTAAACTTACAAATCTGGTAACGATATTTCCTTAAATAAATATTACAAGACATGAAGTATATTAGGGTGTTCTTTTTTTAAAAATTTTGTGGATGTATTTTATTTTTTTGCCTATGTTTTAGCTTGAAACTTAAAAATAATTGTCCCAAAATATATATAGTTTTCAAATTATTGTAGAAAAACCAAAAACGGTGGCCATAAATAGTAAAAATAGCGCTGGACTCTTGAAATTTCATACTGATGTTTTTTTTTTTTTCAGGTAGAACAACAAAAATTTGTGAAGATGAAAAATAACGCCAACGTACACGCCTACCTCCCATACAAAGATGGGCTGCAGTTGAGGCTTTTCTCAAAATGGGTACCAATTGCTAGTAATTTGGCAAAGTTCATATCAAAAATGTTAAATATTATGCGATACATATTATAGTTTTCAACTTATTAGAGAAAAACTGCTTTGAAGGCTTATGTACATATCTCTTCTGATTTTGAAAATCATTCGAATTTATATCTTTTATCCCAAGGAGATAAAAAGACGAAAAATACCCCTTTCATTTTCATTTTAGTTGCAGCCCTTTGCAGGCTTTACACTATAATACCAACCTCCTTTATTTTTCGAGAAAATGCCTTACTCCATATCTCGAAATATGCTGAAGATATTTCCATGAAATATAAACTATTTTAATAACATAAGAATTGTAGAAAAGCCATTAAACTTCAGCGCTCTGTACACACAGTATAAAAGTCATCACAATTGGAAAACGATAAAGTTACCTACATATATCGTCGTAAAAAGGTTAAATAATTTCGTTATGCTTAACGAAATTTATTGACTGTTAATTGTTTTTAGAAACCGTCAATCAAATAAGACTCTTTTTAGGGTGCCTTTCGCATTGTTTTGGAAAGAAAACACAAATGTAAGGTTTCGAAAAAAACTAGTGACTATAGAAAAAAATTCATTATTTGAACGATATTTCACTGCTGGAACATAAACGTTGAATACACTTATTCTTTGATTAAAAATATTTTTTTTTAATTCTATTATTTTGATCTACATATATATATAATAGATGCAATATTTTAGGAATTGAATTCTTTAAAAATTTTCCTATTTGGTACTTACAATTAAAATAAGCAGTCTTAACTGATTCGACATTCATTCGGTGATCATTTAACATAATTTCAGTCCATTTACTCCGACAACGGAAGTAAACAAAAATTTAAGTTTCAGGCGTCCAATTGCGCACCGTTTGATCCGTAAGTGTTAATCCTTAAAATTTGAGTTAAATTCATTGGGGAGAGACAGTTATTTGCACCAGAAATTGTATTATGGGAATATTTCTTTAACAAAAGCCACAAGATCTCACAGAAATGTAAGGGCACTACTTGATTTTCATTTTGGGCATTGGCTTTATTTAATACTTTAACGCTCAACTTTCATTATCACTTCAGTGTTTATTTTTCTTTTAGCAAAACTCGCGCGTAAAACATACGCATGCAGTTTCCGTTTCCGCACTCGCGACCACGTGTGTTTTTGCTTGTCAATGTGTGCGTCAAGAACCGTTTTTTTTTTAATTTTATCTCTTTGCAAAAAAACAGTGTTGCCAATTCCGCACTTGATATTACGAATTTAATTTTTCTGTGAGCTTTCTACACGCAATAATTTGTTTGCGTAACGCTTACCACGACGCGTCCACGCGCTGCAATGTAACTGTAAAGACTAAACTTGCAGCAACGTTCATAAAATTCAAATGCGGCAGCACTGCGCAACAAATTTTTTGTTGCTTTCGATTTCGATTCGAAGCAAAAATCGACAACACGAAACCTAAGCAAATCGCATGACATTTTTCAGATGTCATTTCAAAGATATACAAAAACAAAACAACAAAAATGAATGTCTATATCCAACTCCAACAAAAACAACAATAATAATATCGGCAATGCAACATTGCGCACTGCATTCAAAAAATGTGTAGTTCTGTTGCGTGCGCTATAGCGGCATGTAAACGTCAATTTTTGACAGTTAAATAGAAATACACACATTGACACATTGTTGGTTGTATTTGAAATGTGCGCACTCACTAACATTTCTTGCTAACAGTAAAAGTTTGATAGTGAAAACAAAATATTGAAACGCCGTTTGTAACAGTCTGTGGCAAAAATGTCAACATAGTACTAAGGGCTACATTTTCATATCAATTGAATTAACCCCAGCACAAGCAACATGTTGCTAATGTTACTGCTTCAGACAAGTTGCTTCATACAGGTATTGTGCAAAACTGTTAGCAAGTTGGAACTGTTATCTAGCTCTCTGTTAATTAACTTGGTGATAACAGCATTGGTTGCAAGTGTTCCTAAGCAACTTGTTCGTTTCTACAGTCTTGTTCGTGTGCACAGTTTGAGCGCTTTTAAGTTTTGAACTCCTATCGGTTTCGAACTTCTTAACAGTTAACAGTTATGTATTGGCAAAACCAAATTAACAGTATCGTATGAATGCTTGGCATTAGATAATAACGGAAAATTGCTATGGCTTCTTAGAACAACACTATAATTCATATGTCTGTGAACTATGTAACATGGGACTAAATACAAGTTCAAAAGCATACATAAATATCAACAGTATAACTCTATATTACAAGGAAGATAAAATCTTGGAAACAATTACAGTAAAATTATGGAAAAAAGGAGGTGGATAAAGCAAAAATTTGATAGTCTGTGAAATTTTGAATACTAAGCCATATTATATTTTGAGAATCATGGATCGAGTCATCAATAAAATAATCATATTTCCTGGAGTTATGGCGGGAATTTCGATATGAAAGTGGATACATTTTTTAAGATTAATTGGAGAATAACATAAAAACAAACAAAAAAAACAGATGTCTCGAAAATATTTGTATTAATATAAAGATTTTTATTTATTAAACTCAAGCTCAGAGTAATGCTCGTTTTTAATCCCATCCCTCATAGTTTCAAAAAAGTTAATAATACAAAGTGTGCAGCTATTTAAAAAATGACCAATATGGCAGTGACAATATCACAATATCGTTTCTGGAATCTTTTATCAAGATTTTCTTTTATTTATTGCTTATTATTTTTTTGTTTCCAATTAGTTGACTCAGTCAAACCTGTGATTTGAGCAGAAAATCTCTTATAAAACTTTTTTATGCTATGAATTTGAATTCAATTATGTTCGTTTTTCTTAAGCCTATAGGTCATACGCTTAAATTATATATAAATTTTCTGGCACAAATAGAAAAAAAATGAGAAAAACTACCAATAATACTCCGAATGATTTCGTTTCCAATTAGTTGTCCACAGCTGTACATATTTCATGATTACGGAATCAAAGATATTCGATAAAATTTGGCGGCATAAATGCTATACATTATATGTATAGTCTCAGCGTTTCAATTGAGCTGCTTCATGACAATAATTACAGACCTGAGGTGTTACGACAAACACATTACCGCATACTAATTTAAGCAAGAGGCTACCACCCATATTTGCTTCAATGACTCTAGTTTCTAGCATGAATACTATTCAGTTGGTAGAGCACTCCTCTACTCTCAACTAAGGTTACCAGATGTCATACTTTTGTAGTAAATGTACTACTTTTGCAAGGCAAAAATACTTTAATACTTTTCAACTGAATGGTACTACTACTACTACTACTACTACTACTACTACTACTTTAAGTTGGAATGTCATAATTTTCACTACTTTTGAAGTTTGCATTGTAAAATATTTAGAGAATGGAAAATGTTGAAGTGTATTTCAAATCATTTTGCTTGTGTTTTTTGTACGAAAAATGTTTTGATGGAAATCAGAAATAATTATACTATTTTTGCTTTTTTTTTACAAAATTGCAATTGTTTCAGATGGACTACTTTCGTAGGCAGGGCATCTGGTAACCCTACTCTCAACCAGTCAAGTGATTACGGTAAGGTACTGTACAAACGTTGTACTAACAAAAATACACTATTCACATGAGCAGAAGAGCTAATGATGAGGTATTGTAACAGAGAGAAACTTCCAACTGAACAATAAAAAGTTTTGAATCTGTTTAACCTTAGAGAAGCGTTTGGGGTACTGGATACCACAAAAGATTTTCAAAATATAATAATTTAATATAAATATAATAGTCATACTTTGTGCGTATCATGATGTTTTCTATTCATTTTTCGATGCATTGCACCTTAAGTTATGTAAGCAACATGAATTTCAACTATACTTTTTGATGGGCTGAATGAGAGGGAGTATGAGGCGAAACAACCACTCTATGCGTATAAGGAACTATATTCCCCATCATCTGTCTTAGTACATTTTGTATGAAACCGTTACTGAAAATATTTAATTTAAGAAAATATTGAATTAAAAAACATCACTCAATCTTTATATCTAGCGAGCAGCTGACGGTTTATAATCAAACAAATATAAATAGTATTTTTTATAAATAATAAGTTTTAACTCGATCAAAGTATTGGATATTAAAAAACGATATTCCAGGCTCAGAATGTGTTAGGTCGCAAAACTTTCTGTCAAAGAATTAGATATAAAGGACGATATTCCAAGTTTGGAACTATTTGGAGCCTTTTTTGCCAAAAATTGAACCGAATAATTTAATCGATTTTTAAATTCTGATGCGGAACGCTTTACAGGCTTTGGGATATTTAATAAATAAATTTCTTTATGCGATTTCAAAAATAAGAAACCTTTGGGAATTATTTACTACTTCAACGTAGATTTTACTTTCTGGAATAGGAAGCTTGTCGATTCAATATGTTCCAAACTCGTGATATCGTGCTTGATGTGTACTTCTTTGTAGATAGATAGTTGAAACAAAAACTGTTCAATGAATCTCAAGTTAGAATTCTATAGCATTGTGATTTTAACGTTATATTTTCCTGCCTGGAGCTATGTACTTACTGATAGAAGAATGTTAAAGTTAGCTATTAAAATTTTCATACGAAAATTAAAACTTTCAACCTTACGCAATTAAAATTGAATTAATTTGATTAAAAATAAATCATTAATTAATTTAGTTCTATATAGTTAGTTATTTATAATTAGGCCTTATCTAATTTTTAATTTATTAAGAAAAAATGCAGCTCACCATGTGTTTAATTTTGCATAAAACATAAATAACAATAATTTTTATAATATTGAAACTAAAAGTGTGCAAAATCATGTTTTGCGTCAGACGTTAACACATTTTGGACTGTATATAAGAATTTCATATTCTTTTTGTCACTTTTTTTTTATAAACTAGACAATGAAAATGACAATATAGTAGTAGATTTCAGTAAGGAAGTTGACAAAATAAAACGCTTTAGTTAGTAAATGACTACCCTCAGACTGACTCTACGCGGCTTGGGAAAGAACTTAAAATGAATTGAAGTTGCAAAAGCTGACTTGAGTAATACATAGAATTAAAAAATGCGTAATTATGGAAAATTTGCAATTTAAATCTAAAATTTCATATGTGACTAAATGCACTAAAAATACTTGTTTACTGAAATTGAGCAAAAAAATCAATGCTGCGAAGCAAATTTAAGGCATGCACTAATTCTTTTAATAAGTCTTGATATAATTATGTGACATTTTTATAAGAATTTTTTATTTTTTTTGTTAAGTCACGAGCTACCACTATTTCGACAAACGGCTCAGCGTGGGTTAAGCAATTAATGTTGATTAAACCAAAATGCAAAAAACAAGTTCGCAAATTTACTGTAGACACACAATTAGTGAAGATGTTTACAAATTAAATACTTGTCTGCGCCACGCTATGGGCGGGAGGCGTGTACTCTATGAAGACGCAGAGGTTATCACATACCAGACAGGCAACAATTTAATTATTTACTCGAAGTTTGCATAAACGTTGAGGACACCCACGTTGCAAGTTATCATTAAATTTTTATTTTTTTCCAATTAACACATTCACGCAATACCATTTATGATGTTGATCAGAGAACAAACAAAATTTTTCCCAGGTCATCACCGATTTCGTATGTGCAATGACCTCTCACTTTTACAATGCGGGTGTTCTTCACTCAAAATAAAGTCATTTAGTCACAAAATCACATGTTTTATGATTTTAGCGAGTTTTTCAATATTTTGCATTACAGATTCAGATTACAGATCAAGATAAATAGCAACAAAAAATTGCAATTGCGCTTGTGTACCGCACGCATTCGTTTAGTGGCGCCAAAGACCATATGGTATTATTCCATTGGTATTTTTAATTTCAATACCGATTGGAATTCATCAGCTGTAAATATTTGCATTGTTGGTGTTTTCAAGCGACTGGCGCCAATGAAATAATTCAAAATTTCATTAATTCACTACTTGACTTTGGAGTTAACAATTTGTCAGCAATTAGTTTTGTGATTTTTTCTATACTAAGGGGAAAACTTAATTATAACAGAACAACTGTTGAAAAAGAAATATAATAGTTTATTTAAAAAAAAAACACAAATTTAGAAAGTCTTCGGATTATTTTATTAATAAAACTCTTGGTGTATTTTATTTTATGTATATGAATAATAATACTTATGAATCAAATGATCGTTCCTGGATCGTTCTGACTTTTTGCATATTTTGGGTAGCACAAAACTGGTCCAAAACGATCTTACCGGCCAAGATCATGAAATAATCACCAACATGTAAAGTGCGGTGCGGTCTGAAAACTTTTCATATAAACAGCTAACGTTGCATCCGATGTTTGGAAAATTGCGCAATACTGCTGAAACCATATGTCTTCTAAGTAAGCTTCTTTGATGTCGTGCCAAAAATAATTAGTTATCATCACTATTACAAAATTTATGCTGAATAAAATTCAATACACGATGTTTCTGTAGAAGAATTTATCAATTTTACCAAATTGAGTGTAGTTGAAACGATTCATTTGGTAAATGTGTTGTTGCAAACTGACATGTGACACTTTGAACTTTGAACGTGTGATTATTGACAGCTATCTGACATAAATTGCTGCCAGCATAGAAAACTCAAATTGAATCACCCTGTCTTTTAGATCAGATCAGTGAGTTAAAAATCTATTCTAATGCTTTTTAACACATTCCCATTTATGTTTATGGCACAAAAGAAACCATGATTTAGTTCATAGGTGGGCAAAATTTTAGAAGCAAGAGCTACTTACAAAAAAAGCAACAAAACACAAAACAACTACAACAGCAGAAAAATCAATTCGATCTGGATAGCGAAAGAAAAATTCAACAATAAACCAAAAGCCCATTCTAAGCATCAAGCAATAATAACATGAGTGTAGAAATAAAAGTACACTGATCAAATGAAACGAAAAAAGCTGTCCTCAATGTGCGTAATGTTTCTTGTTCCCGCTAGCTTCGGTTTTTTCTGAATGATGCAATAATAACTAGGATAAAAATCCGGTAACTAGTGCGTATAAAAAAAAAAACAACAACGATAAAAATTTGCAGAGCAAGATAGAGTGCATGTGTTTGTTGTTTTAGTTATTTTTCTTAAGAAAAACGACGTGTTTGTTGTAAAGAGCTAAAATTGGCTCATTTTTTCTACTTTGCCCACCTGTGATTTAGTAACATTGATTATGTATGTAGGTATATAATTTCAATGTGTTTTCTTTTCTAGTACCCTGTTCTACCAAAATTAAATAATAAAAATAAACAAATGGACTTAGATGAAATATTTTTCACACATTTTGTATTGAATTTTGACCATAGCGTAACGAATTTCTTTATCGAGTACCACTAGCATATGCAACCACTAATGTAACGGGGCACCTCCTAAAGTTTCGCTGCAAAATTTTATATTTTTCTGTTACAAGCAGCAATCAGTTTATTCAAGCATTTTTGTACAAAAAAAATAAAATGTTGAATTTTTATAAGCCATAACACATAAATTTAAGAAATACAATCGATTCAAGCAATAAAAACGTCAACACCCCTCGACCTACCAACGAGTAACATCATAAAATCATCAACAATCAATTGAAAATGAAAATCCAATCCATTCAAGCATTCGGCAAAATTGACACAATTTGAAACGATTAACCAGGAAGTAGCACACAATGGACAAGGATTTAAGGCAAAGGACATTACAATTGAAACGCACATATGTGAGATGGTACGCCCTCATTTTGTGCGATGAATGTAACACACTTTGGGTCTGGATTAGGTAACCCTTGAAGAGCAGTGCTACTCAAACGATATGATTTGTATGGGCTATAACAGCAGTGTTTTATTCGCCAACTCGCTATCTGAGCGAATTAAAGGACCAAGCTGCTAAGGCTGTTAAGCGACATTTATGCATACATTTCTAATATTACTTTCAACCTCTTTTCACCACCAGATATTTTAAGCAATTGTTTTTCGGCTAAAATATTTCTTTCTTCTGCTCATTTTAAAATTAGCAGTAATTAAGCAAAACACAATTAAGCTATTTAGCACAGTCTTATACTTATACTTATAGCGTAGCAGCTATAATTTTACGCGCTAAGTGTACGATTTGGTTGTTGTCTTTCTATGCAGCACCGTTGACTACCAGGTGGTGTATTGAACGTATGCTATCCTCACAAAAGTGCTTCGACAAGGCAATTATTATGGTTTCGGACAATTTCTAAGAAAATGTATCATATTTGGATAAGACGTCCGATAGCATATATGAATGCAACATACATATGAGCAGTTCCATTACTTTTCGGCAAAACCATCCACAGTGGGATCTCCGATTTTCTTCAAATTTTGGGATAAAACTACGATCCCTAAGCTTTTGGCCCTTTAAATGCAACGCCCACTCAAAACAAATATCGTTACTCAAGATTCAATTTAGCCCCATACCAAATTTCATCAAAATCGAAGAAGCGGCTCAGCCGATACAGCGTTTTTTTCCTATTAAGGGCGGTGCCACGCCCTATTTAAGAACTCAGAGCTTCTAATTACCTTTCTTATGGTTGAGTCCATCTCCACACCAAGTTTTATTAAAATCGGTCTGTAATTTTCCCGTTCTTTCCCAATCCGCCAAATTAATTTAAAAAACGGGACTTTAGAACCATGAGAAAAGGCCCAAATGGTGCGCAAGACTGTACGAGTGTGCTAGAATGAATGTATTTGTGTGTGTAGATGTAACTCTGGATGAGATGTATCTGAATGTCTGCATGACCGTAAAGACAATTTTGGGCTCGAAATTCGAGGTAAAAATTAGTAAAAACAAGCAGTTTTGGCAGCTCGATAGCGCAGCCGTAGAGTCTTTCCCAAACCCCATACGTCTGGAACCACTTCGGAGTTATAAAACACAAATTTTAAGCTGGGTTCAGTCAAAAAAAAAAATTAGATAGAAACAGTTGAAAATGTAAAAAACGCGAATTTCGAAAAAATGCCCATTTTAAAAGTGCTGTACCTCGGGTTCCTTGAGGATTTTTTTTACTTTACAGATCGCATTTTAAAGAGCTAAGAAAGACAAAAAAAAATTAAGCTCAAGTAAAAGCGATTTTATTCAAATTTGACTACTTGGCGTCACTTTCAAAAAAGGATGTTTTTCTGTTTCAATGATACTGAGAAATGAGATGGCAAACAATTTTCCAAACGGGGGAGTACTCTGAACTTTTTTTTATCAAAAAGTTGAATAAATGCCAAACAAAATGAGACCTATAAAGTTGAATCTGGAGCTAAAGTTCTCAAGACACAGATATTCGAATATGGTTCAAAAAACGTCAATTTTTGATTTTTAAAAATTCATATCTTTGCACCAGGGGCATTTGAAGGGTCAACATTTTAGGGATCGTAGTTTTATATAATGTACTTCAATATCCCAAAATTTGAACAAAATCGGAGAGCCCACTACGGACGGTTTTGTCGAAAAGTAATGGAACTGCTCATATGTATTTAAGTAAACAATTTGAGAACCACTGCTCCAATGTCCTGTTCAATCGACTGCTGATGAATGTGTGTCACGCTAAAACAAAAAAAAAAAAAAAACGATAAGGAAAAATCAATGAAAAAGGGAATGTAATAAAACCAAAAGTAAAGCAAAGACTCAAAAAAATCTGATTAATTCATGTGGGTGGGTATTCAATTTTCGATTTCATAGTGATATTAAAAACAGTGTCGGCATTCATATTTCTTTAAACGAACTACTCCTGAAGCAGACACTATTATCAATTAAGATATGTACATTCATATGGAATTTTATAAAAAATTTAAGGCAAAAACAGCAAAAAATTAATCCTTGTACTTAAGACTTTAAGCAGTACTGTTGCTAATCATAAATATCTTGAACTGTAGAAAATTAGGCGTAATGGGAAAAGTAAACGTTGCACTTTGCAACAATCGAAAAATTTAATGTAATAATATCCGAAAACGACACTCACGATTTTCATAAATATTTTAGAGATAATACCACTGAAAGCAGTCATCAATTCAAGCTCAGTCACTATACTGGCACAACTCGTTAATGGGCGTGGCATAGCCCACAATATTTATAAAACTGGTTATAATGACTGATCTATTAACGTAATCGTTATGAAATTTAACAAGGCAGCTCAACATGCAATAGGGTATCTCATAAATAAACGTAAGCGTGATACCTCCCATACAAGAAAAATGCGTTAAATTACAAATACAATGTTTGTCATACATACATATATAGCAAACTTTGTATGTATGTATGTCATATTACAATTTTTTGTAAGAATTTTGTCTATAAAAAGATGTTTCTGAATCAAAATCGGGCTGGATTGTAGCAGCTGGCTGTGCAATCGCCCTAAACTTTAAAACTGATAAAAGCATATCTCGCAAATCTATACAAGCTATTGTGATAATATTTGGTATGCTGATGCCGTTATTTTTCAAGTTTTTCAAGCTAGTTCAACTTTTTTCAAGATCTTCATATTTATATCGACATTTTCAGCCTTCTTCAACTGTTTCAACATTTTTCACCTCTTTCAACTTTTTTTAAACTCTTAGGAGTTTTTCAACCTATTTGAATTTTTTTCAACGTTTTTCACATGTTTTCGACTCTTTCAGAATTTTTCACCTGTTTTAACTTTTCAACCTCTTTCAACTTTTTCAATTTTTTTTCACCTTTTTCAACATTTTTCAACATTTTCCAACATTTTTCAGCTTTCTTAACCTTATTCTAAGCTTACCAACTTTTTTCTTTTCTTTTTTCAACATTTTCCATGCTTTTTCGTATTTTTTCGATACTTTCCATATTACTTTTTTACTTTTTCACCATTTTTTAGACTTTTGAACAGCTTTCGACTTTTCTCGATATTTTATTTTATAACATAAGCCTTTGCTGTTTGTATAAAAAATAGTTTCATAAAAGAAATGATGTTAGCAATTGTAATATTTATATAGCTACCAACAGGGACATAACTATTATAAGATTTATGTCAAAAAAATTGGTTTATAATTATTATGAATAAGAAATATTTTAGTAGTTCTCAATAACTATTATTTTTCAATGGATTCTTTTTTACGTTGAGTCATAACTATTATGAATAAGAAATATTTTATTAGTTGTCAATAACTATTAATTTGGAAAAAATATTTTTTTACGTTGTTTTGAAAAAAGTGTTCAACAGATTTTCATTTTTGTGAATCTTTTTGCACCGATCGATGGGGAGGTGGTTTTTATGACATCACCAGAGGTGGTCATCGGTTCGAAAATGTGCGCGATTTTGACTCATTTTTGAAGTTTTTTTTGCTTCAATCAATGAAAAGAGGTCTAAAAAGGAAATTGGCCATCACTAGAAGTGGTACCGATCCTTGAAAGCGCTCTATTTAGGTCAATTTTTGAAATTTTGTTTGCACCAATCTTTGGAAAGAGGTCGAAAATAGATTTTGGTCATCATCAAAGGTGGTTCCGAGTCCCAAAATGTGCCCGAATTTGATCCATTTTCGAAATTTTGTTTGCATCAGTCGTTAAATAGAGGTCGAACATGAATTTTGGACCTCATTTAAGGTGGCTCCAGACCCTTGAAAGGACCGTTTTTGACCCATTTTCGAAAAAAACTTATTTTTTCTGTAATAAATGAGAAAAGGTCGAAAATGGATGTTGGACATCATTTAGAGTGGCTCCTGAGTCCGGCTCCGAGAAAGAGCAGTTTTTGATCCGTTTACGGGAAAAATTTTTTTTTCTGTAATCAATGGGAAAACGTCGAATATAAATATTTGACATCATTTAGGGTGGCTCCGGACCCTGGAAAGAACTGCTTTCGATAATTTTGGTAGTTTTCAAGTTCCGGAGCTACTCTAAAAGATATCTAAAACGCATTTTCAACCTTTCATAATCGATTGTAGCAAAAAAAAAATTTAGGGTGGTTCATAAAATTTTTTTTTTTTTGCACCAATACATAGATAAAGCTCGAAAATGACTACTGTCGACATTTCCCTATCGATTCCAACAAAAAAAAATTTTTTTATGAACCACCCTAAAATTTTTTTTTGCTCTAATGAAAGGTTGAAAATGCGTATATTGACAACTAATAAAATATTTCTTATTCATAATAATTATAAATCAGTTTTTAAAAATAATTATTAAAACTGGGCAATTTTTTCAATCTGAAAAAGCAAATAATAGTTATTTTGTGTCCCTGGCTACCAAGGTTGAAATAAAAATACACTGGAGGAAAAGTTAATGAATCGTATAAGTAGAGACAATTTTCTTTAACTTAATTTTTAATCTAACCATAGGATCGTATCGAAAAACCGAACAATGATCAGTATCCATACACTGCGTTTTGAATAAATATAAAAAATCTTTAAATGGTTTAAGGATGTTCCTCGTATTTCTGTGAAAAAATTTTACAAATGTGCGTAACCGGTTGTCCAAAAAAGTGTCAAATAACATCACAGCACTACTTACGATACCCGAAACACAACTCAATCAATGCAGCCAACAATAAAAACATTGAAAAATCCTTTCATTGTTCGTAAATTTTCGAGTGCGTGGCGAAGACAGGAAAAAGGATGCGCTGGCTAAGCGGAAATCCAGAGACAATAACGAGCTCTATTTTACACAGTGACTGAGTGAGTGACAAAGTGACGATGACGACAGCATTGGACAAGCGTATTGACAGACGGAGGCGGGGACGGCAGAACGTAGCGATGGATTGCATTAACGCACGAATGGATGAGTGAAAACGGACGTAAGAATCGATGACGACGACGACGACGACGACGATAATGGATGTCATCATCAATGAACATCAATCGATGTGACAGCGATTAAACACAAAAGGAGTTTCTGCTGATGGCAGCAATGGTAGTTGTGGTGGTCTTATTATCATTGTTACTTTTTGATTTGACACACTTATCCTTTATACGCTTTTTGTTTGTCTTCTTAAAGGATATTGTGTGTACATATTATGTTGCTTATCTTTGATCGTTATATGACACTAAAAATTGATGAATATTTTTTTAGTACCGACATTCTGAAAAAAGTTTAGTACAAGCTCTGAAGAGACAACCTTTGAGACTTCATAAATTAGATTTCATAATTGAAAATCATTTTCTGATTTCACAACAAAGGATTTTGCAAATCAGTTGACAACAGAATTAGAAAAATAAAAAATAGCGCTATTCAGTCAAGTCATTCTGCTGAAAGATATCGGAATGGCTTTGAGCGATACGATACGATACGATACGTCACCTGTTCAACGTACGCGACGACGCCACACTTGACGCCATGCTTATGAAACGTCATCGTGCCCTGCGAAATTATTCGAAAAATGCTAAAAACAAACAAATCATAAAAATTTATTTGTATTTTTGGTCCGTCTTATCATGCGCTGTGGGTACTCGTAGTTCCATTTGATGATAATCGTGTGCTGTTTTCAATTGTTGCCACTTGATTTTTGCAATAAAATTTTATTTTGTGCTGGAAAAATACTACGTCTCGAATGCGTCATGCCCCAAGAATTTGCAACGGACTGAAAACTTTCTATTTTTGTTAGTTAACGTCGTATTGAGATTTTATTAGTATACGTAGCTTCATATTACGCATATTAATATCATGAGCAGTTTTTATGCTGCCCCCTAACCGATTAGTGAGTAACTAGTTAATCATACGAGTAAAAGCATTGGCAAGTAATGCAAAGAGATTACTTTTATCATTAGACCGCTTACAAGATAATGAAAGGCGCATTTTTCCATCACTGAGAACAATATTGTATGTAGGGCAGTGCCAACTAGACAAGTGTCTCATGTAAGGCGGGCTGAAAGCAAATATAATTGGCAGAAACATGGTATCGCAAACGGAATATTTTAAGAAAAAATTTTAAAAGTATGTTCTCGAAAACGGTTTACAAGAAAAAAAAAATATATATCCGTAATAATAAGACATCGCCACAACCTTTTGTGTTAAAATTCGATGCAAAGGCTCTGGTTATTATTGCCTATCATTAAGGGCCGGTTTCACAGTGTTTAGTTAACCAATTAGTTACTCAACTAGTTAACTACCAAATTTATGTTGTTCAGTTTCACAGTCCATTGGTTAACTAATGACAATTTTCTTGTACAAAATATGGCATCACTGCAAAAATCATAAGTTTTTTATTTGATATTTCATAGTTTGCGAAATGGAGTCGACCGAAATAAGTTGCGTGTTGGAGCTACTCGGAAACCATAAAAACATTGTCGAGTCCAAAAAACGGATTAAATTACTATGGACGACATAGAAAAAATATGGGGACCATTGTAGAAGAATTTATCTCTTTATAAGTTACCTACCGAAACGCGAAAGTCCTGAAGACATAATATTATAAGTTGAAAAAATATATGAAAAAGCGTGCTGCAGCAGAAAAAAGAAGCCACTACGCAACTGGCGGAGGTCCTCTTGCAAAATATACTGAAAGTGACGTAGTCTTGTGTTGAATTTGAGAGCTTCCCAAGCTACTTCTTTGCTCAAACGAAATCTTTCACGAAAATCTTTAGCGTCGTATGTTTGAAAGTAATATCAACGGGATCTAAATACTCTTTTACGTCGAGCAATTACAATATTCCATACTACTTTAACAGCTGAATCACTATCAACTCGCAATCCCAATCTAAATCCATATTTAACATATGTAGCTACTTATTTGGTTTTTTTAAATTTTGTGATTTTATTTCTTACGTTCTTTTTCGTTATGACAGCAATCAGCTGTTAGTTAACAATGAGTTAGCTTGTCAAATTTGGCTGGTTAACTTATTGCTAAATTGTATTGTGAAATTGAAATTGGATAGTTAATCTCAAATCTTTAGTTAACTAAACACTGTGAAACCAGCCCTAAGAGTCAATATAATCACTAATTGATTAATCTGAAGACTAAATATTCTAAGAGAAAGTCCTCGAATCAAACGTGTCAGATCCATCTCTCTGATTATTTGAAAATTTAACAACTTTGTAAAGATATTATCGTTGAACTTCATTATGTATATACATATATATATCTATATAAATGTATATAGATAAATATTTACATACAGTCAAAATTATTAATTTTGTGTTCATAAAGGCAGCAACTTAATAACTTGTTTTTCTATATCTTGATAGGATTACGGGGGATCCTGAATTATGAAGTCCGAAAGAAGCTGCCTTCGCGAAACGTTTTTGGAAGAAAAAAAAAACAGCTGATAACATCATATATATTTCAGCTTGGAAAAAAATTTATACAACATAAAAAAAGTGTTCGATAAGCCGAGCTATAAGCAGATTCGAAGAACGCATCGCCACTGAAGTATCCAATTGGGGGAAAGATACAGCTCAATATTGTTGTGTGAATCAAAAAAATAATAAAAAGATTTTTAAATTTTATATAATTATCTTCTGAGTAAACTAAAAAACCTAGAAAATAGCTTAAAAATCGAACAATCCTGTCAATAAGAAAAAATGGTTTACTAAAGAAAACACGCTTTAAAGTTTTCAATAGGAAAACTTTTTAATACAAAGTAGAAGATCTGTAGTTGGACACATGCTCAACTCCTGGCGAAATACTTTGAACCGGGATATGTAACTTTGTGTACAGTAGGTGGCCAAATTATTGGGGGCAGTACATACTCATATTTTTGCATTTTCTGGCTTGAATCATTTTTTGAGCAAATAATTGAATCTAGGTCTAGTAAGTATTTTTTATTTATTATAATATTCAATTATTTTTTCGTAAAAGTAATATTTACGTTCTCTGAAAATTTTATGCAAATAATTATAATATTTGGTGATTCCACCAAATCATGATCCACCAAGGCATTATCTGTATACAATTTTTATGGATGTTCTTGGAGTTCGGTGTTGTAATGCCATTCTCTGACGATTGCTTCAATAAACTTCCGCTTGGTGGTATTCAATTCTACTACGATCGCCCGTTTGATTAGCTCCCACATGTTCTCAATTGGGTTCAAATCAGGTGAGCTCCCAGCCAAGGCAAATAGCTAATATTTTTGTCAGCTAGAATAACAGTTACACTCCTGGCTTTATGACAAGGTGCCTAATAGTGCATACAAAGGTACTCTCCTTACCAGGGAACCATTCTTCGAGCTGTGACAGCAGGCAAGTTCCTAGTACTCGCTTGTATTGGTCCTGCCTTATAGTTCCTACCACGATATATAGGGTCCCAAGCCTTTGGCTAAGATCATAGGCCACACCATGATGCTTGCCAGGTGTTTAGCCTTCTCTACAAGGCTGTCGGGGTGGAACTGCTCCCCAGGGCATCGTCGGAAAAATTTACTTTTGTAAACCAAAAGTTTGGAATTTTGACACGTCAGAGAATTATACCTGTAAAACACGATTATTAAAATAAAAATCAGTAGTTCACAAACTACTATATTTTAAGAAGTAGCACGTACTCGATTCCATTACGCAACAGTAATTTTTAAGTGGCAGCGGTCAGGCACCTTTTTTTGATAGGACAACGAGCGATCAGGTTCTATTCTGTCAAATGCAGCCGGCCTATCCCTTTGGAGATGATATTTTTCCCGTCATTTATCATCGTAAGTGAGCCGTACTTTTCTTACAATTTTCGAGGCAGATGTGCATAGTTTTACGGTCGGTTCGAGCTGTGGTGATTCTGTTTCTTCCACATTTCCCTACGCGGTTTGCGTTCAGAGGCTCGTTTTGATCTATTTTTTTTTAATGCGGTTAAAAACCGACTTTTAAACACCTTTAAGTGTAGCAATGTCTCTCTGAGAATATGATGAGTGACATAATTACGTCTGTATTTCTCTATATTTTCTTATAGACGTATCTGAAGAATTGTCCATTCATAAAAGAAACACTTTTGAAATTACACTTCAATACCGTTTTCCAAGTGTAAATTAATTCATAAAACTTAGTAAAACTAATTAAATAAGAACCATTATTTATATTTTGAACATTACGGACTGGAAAGGCGGCCAAAAAATTATTTATTCAAACTTTAAACGACTAAACTACAACAGCACGTTTAAAGTTTCGGAGTCCTAACATAAATTCAAGGACTGTTTGCTCATCCTTGGATGATATGTTGGAAATAGTTATCCTATTTTTAGAGGTCTATTTCATTCAACATAATTAATTTTTCTATTAATAGTATATTAGCTATTATGAGCGTTGATGTTAAGATTACCAAATAGTTAAGAGATAAATTGAGGACCTGCAGTTCAACTTAAACTTTGTTAAAAGTTGTTAGAAGTTCACGAACCTGTAATCTGTTTTCCCAATTGATGAGCACAAAAAAAAAAGTATTTTTCGACTTTCAATATCTAAATCGGGAACATTTACACACAAATTATTTCAAACCGAGAATTCTTAGAACGCGGAGGCACTTCATTAAATTCGCACCCGTTCGGTAACCCTAGCAATGACAATACATTTTTTTGAATGTCTGGTTTTACTAAACTATTGAATTATTTATATTTTTCATTATTTTGCTGTCAATTTTTTATTTTGTATAATTAACTTAAATTATACTACTAATAATTTTAAATATCAATAAAAATATTGTTTCTTTTTTAATGAGCATGGATGTAAATATTTACTTAAAAAATATTGTTGACGTTTTCGATGACTTAACAAAAACTATTACATTTATTTGTAAAAAAAACGTGTGTTATTACCGACATTAGAAACAATATATAGATGTAATTAGTTTTCTGACCTTAAACTTTTCAAAAGTAGTGAAACAAACTGTAGAGTGGAATAAACTTTTGAAGGTCAAGTAAACAAAAATAAATGGTATAAGATTCCTGGTGAAAAGTCTTTAGATTTTACCGGAATTGGCCACATTTTGCTGGCCACAAATTAGATTAAATTGATATGACAACCTTCTATCTAAGCACATTGTATGGTTAATTTTTGTTTTCAAGAATTGTAATTTCTATTCAAGTTTACTTAAAAACTACAAAGTTGTTTGCACATAAAATCAGATCTTTTTCATAAGTTTTACTATGTAGTAATGCCTATAACTTACATATATTTTTAATTTCTTATTATAATTTAGCTGTTTTTCGTTGCAAGTTTAATCTAAGACATTAACCAAAAGTTCGTGCGATTGTATATTTTTTTGTTATTGATATCAATTTGAGATCTGTAAAAAAAATTGTGTCATGTACAATATGTACGTATGCGCCCTAATTTATAAGCACCACTCCACTACCTGATTGTAAATAAAGCAATTAGTTTTTAATTTTAAAATAATTTACTTCTTCTAATTTTTTATTAAGACACGAGTGAAGAAGAAATTTACTGCCTTACTAGACATATCTCGACGTGTTGCAGATAAACAAAACTCTACAGTCGACATAATAGACTGTGGTGCACAAGTTTTGAGCTTTAAGCACACTGACGACAAAATTCTTGATAAATAACCAACTATTTTCTGTGTTTCGTTAGACTTAAATGTTTTCAATAATCGCAAAAGAGCCTACCGAAAAATTAATTCCATTTGGTGTATTGCCTTTTACTACAATAGTTGTTAGTTGAATTTTTAATAAAAAAAATAAAAATAATAATTTGGCAAGACACTACTTCGAAACAGGAGACTTACAAAAGAGTGTGATAGAGTCCTCAGCGATTTGTTATTTCATTTTTTTCAGTTATTCAGTTGTGATCTCGATATAACTTTACGCTTAAGCTCATTTCAGACTTCTTTATCACAGCGAGAACATTCCAAAGTTGAGAATAACTCATGAGGTTAAATATACCAAAAGATTCATCCCTGCCAAATAATAAATATTTAATAAAAATATTTTATGTTCGATTCATAAATTGAATACTTAATCTGATTTATAAGCCGCCATTTCACAGTTTTCTAGAAACCATTGGCACTCGGGCTGTTCCCGAGACTTTGTGTGCGTTACCTGTTTCCTTTTGCTCTTTTATCGCCAATTCTATTTATAATATTATTATCTATTATATAAAATTCATTTTTTGTCTGTCTGTCTGTCTGTCTGTCTGTCTGTCTGTCTGTCTCTTATGCACGCGGAAACTATCCAGCCGATTTTGATGAAATTTTTACAGTATGTTAGTATCGATCAGGCGGGTGTCATAGGCTATAAAACTTTTATTTAGGGTGGCCCTCATACACAAATATTTTAAAAATAGCGATTTCTCAAAGACAGACAAATCGATTCTCATGAAATTTACACCGTATGACTTTTACGTTAAGGGGCACAGATTGGATGGTAAAAATTTTATTTAGAGTGCACACTTAGGGTGGTCCTCATACAAATATATTTTTAAATATCATTTTCACGAAGACAAATAAATCAATTCACACCGAATTTACACTACGTATCTCTAATGTTAAGAAGCATAGCTTAGGCCACAAAACTTTTATTTAGGGTGGCCCTCATACACATATTTTTAAAAATATAATTTTCTCAAAGACTGTTTAATCAATTCTCTTGGACTTTACACCAAATGGATTTTATATTAAGGGGCAGAGACTAGATTTTAACAATTTTATTTAAAGTACAAAATTAGGGTGGCCCTCACACAAAAATATTTTTAAATATCATTCTCACGAAGACAGGTTAATCGAATCACATCGAATCTACACCACGTAGCTCTTATGTTAAGAGGCAAAATTAAAGATACAAAACTTTTATTTAGGGTGGCCCGCACAACAAAAAAATTTATAGATCATTTTATCGATTCTCTTGGAACTTACACCACATGACTTTTATATTAAGAAGCATAGATAAGTTTAAAAAAGAATTTATTTAGGGTGCATACTTAGGGTGACCCTCAAACAAAAATATTTTTAAATATCATTTTCACAAAGACAGGTTAGTCGATTTACACCGAATTTACACCACGTAGCTCTTATGTTAAGAGGCATAGCTAAGGATACAAAACTTTTATTTAGGGTGGCCCTAACACAAAAATATTTTTTTTAATATCATTTTCTCGAAGACCGCCAAATCGATTCTCATGAAACATACACCATATGGCTTTTATGTGAAGACACAGATTAGATCGTTAACATTTTATTTAGGGTGCAATCTTAGGGTGGCCCTCACACAAAAATATTTTTAAATATCATTTTCACAAAGCCAGGTAAGTCGATTCACACCGAATTTGCCCCACGTAGCTCTTATGTTAAGAGGCTGAGGATACAAAACTTTCGTTTAGGGTGGACCTCACACAAAAATATTTTGAAATATCATTTACTCGAAGACCGCCAAATCGATTCTCATGAAATTTACATCCCATGGCTTCTGTATTAAGAGGCACATATAGGGTTAAAAAAATTTTATTCAGGGTGCATACTTAGGGTGACCCTCATACAAAAGTATTTTTAAATATCATTTTCACGAAGACAGGTTAGTCGATTCACACCGAATATTCACCACGTAGCTCTTATGTTAAGAGGCATAGATTAGGCTACAAAACTTTTATTTAGGGTTGCCCTCATACAAAAATATTTTTAAATATCATTTTCTCGAAGACCGCTTAATCGATTCTAATGAAATTTACATCACGTGGTTTTTATATTAAGAGGCACTGCTTAGGTTGTAAAAATTTTATTTTGGGTGGTTACTAAGGGCGGTCTTCATACAAAAGTATTTTTTAAATAGAATTTTCACGCAGACCACACATCGAATCTAAACCACGGTTGAGGTGAGGCGATGCGCACAGGGTAATGCTAGTTATTAATATTATTGAGATTCGTTTTGAAAACAAATTTGCTCTCGCGCTCTGTAAATGACTTCAATTTCAAAACGCAGGGCTCTCTCTCTAATAAATTCACTTTGTATAATTACCCAGCAGGCGAATGAGCAAGGCTTGCCTCGGAGAAGGCCTGCTAGCAGTGCTGCGATTATATAAGAACTTCTTAAAATTAGATTTTCATGCGAATAAAAATACAATCACAGAAGGCATAATATGCCTTCCCACAACAGACGTGCTATCAGGCGTGATATTAGAAGGCAAATAAGAAGGTCCCCAATTACTTTAAAGCTTTTCTGTTTCTTTTTTTATTTCATGTATTGTAATGTTTTATGATTCGGAATTACTTTTTTGTCATATGCATTGTACATATGTATATGACATGAAAAGTAGACACAGATAGAGTTTTGAGTATTCTTTGTCAAATTGTAAATTAAGCGGATAAAAAAAAAACAAGTTAAGGTGTTATCTTCGGCCAGGCCGAAACTCACATACCCTACACTGCACTGAAAATAGCTTTTCACTAAATGTTAAAAAGACGTTGAAGAGGTTGAATAAGTCGAAAAAAATGTGAAATGTTAGAAAGGTTGACAGAGGTTGAAAAATGTTGAAAAACTCTAAAAAAAAGAAGAAGATTGAAAAAATTTGAAACTATTCAAAATTGATGAAAAAGTCGAATAAATAAAGAAACTTATGAACAAAGTTGAAAGAGGTTGAAAAAGTCGAACAAATACATATAGGATATATTGGAATAAGTTAAAGGGTTGAAAAAGTCGAAAGAATATGGAAAATGTTGAAAAAATCGAATAAAAATGAAAAATTCGAAATATGCCACGTTCACTTCTCCAATTCCGCCCACTTTTGTTTCAATAAATTATATTCGTGATCGTCATCCTCATATTAAATTTTAGCGCAATAGCTTGTATAGTTTGCGATATATGTTGCAGTTAAATTAAAAACTTAGGGCGGTGACATACCCACTGGTACAATCCAGCCCAGTTTTGATCCAGAATTAGCTTTCCATAAGCAAACCTCTTACACCAAATTTTAGTATGATTGCTCACATATTTCGATAAATATGCCACTTACCGTATTTTACTTGTATGGGAGGTGCTACGCCCACTGGTTCTATTTCAGCCAATTTTAATTCAGATATACTCTATAGAAACTGAACCACTTACTTTAAATTTTATAGCAATATCTGCAATAGTATAGTATATATATATAGTATAGTTTTTTCCTCAAAAGTAAGGCTTGGTTGACGGGATATCTACTGCAATAAATGATATATCAAATTAAACTAATCATCGAGCAAAGTGCCTGAAAGAAAGAGAAAGAGCTTTCCATAAGCAAACCCCTAACACCAAATTTTGGTATGATTGCTCACATATTTCGATAAATATGCCTCTTACCGTATTTTATTTGTATAGGAGGTGCCACGCCCACTGGTGCTATTTCAGTCACTTTTGATTATAATATACTCTATACCAACTGAACCACTTTCATTAAAATTCATAGCAATTGCTGCAATAGTTCACTTAAAACAGCGCTTACAAATTTATGTTTATATGGGAGGTGCCACGCCCACTGATGCAATCTCGTCAAAATTCATTTATTTTTAAAGCTTATAGTAACTGACATCTATACACCAAATTTTATGAAGATTACTCACATAGCACACTATCTATAACAATAAACGTTTTTTGCTTATATGGGAGGTGCCACGCCCACAGGTACGATTAGACCAAATTTTTGTTGTAACAGACCTTATAGCAAGCATATCTACCTCACTAAATTTCATAACTATTTTGTTGGTTGTTCTCTTAATATAACGTTTATAAATATGGTGGGCTGTGCCACGCCCTTCAACGAGTTTTTTCAGTTAAGTTGCTGAGCTGACTGCTTTCAGCGGCATTATCTACAAAATTTTTATGGAAATCGTTAGTGCTAATTTTGAGATATAAGAATCAAAATTTTTAACAGTAGAAAAGTGACACGCCTACTTTTTCAATTCCGCCCACTTTTATCTCAATTCAAGATATATTTGATGTGTATCCGTTTACCAAATTTCATCGCAATATCTTGAACGGATTAGAAGATATGGTGGTATAAATGTTAAAATTTAGGTCTGTGCCACGCCCCTGTACGACTCTTTGAAAACTTGAAACCCAGCCTGATCCTAATTTGGTTCACATGTGCACCAAATCACCAAGTTTCATCAAAATCGCTGCAATTTTTTTCAAAATTGGACTGGGTAAATATACATAGGGTATGAGCGGTAGGCGTGTCCGTCAACCGATTTTGCTCATTTTCAATAGTAAAATGCCTGCAAGAAGATGTGACCTGTGTGTGAAAGTTTCATTCAATTGGCTTTCTTGGTTTAACCGTAAACCTGATTTCAACAGACGAACAGACAGACAGATGGACATCGCTATATCGACTCAGGTGGTGACGCTGATCAAGAATATATATACTTTTCCATATCTGCCACGCCCCCTTCGATATGTTACAAACGGTGAGACAAAGTGAATATACCCTCGGTGCAGGGTATAAAAACAATTAATATCTAGTCTTTACGATGTATTAAATTTTAATTTTTGTCAAATATATAAGCGGTAAGCGATAAGCGGTCTTAGAAAGCCTACTTAGGAAAGGCCTGTTTGCCATCAACGGTTTGTTGTGTTAGCATGCTTGATTCTATTGGCGTAATTAACTTTTTTCAAGCAATTTCAAAACATTAATATCACTATATTAAAATAAGAATACCGTGAAAATTTTAATAATAGGATCAAATTTCTAAAGCATAAAACTGAACAATTTTGATCAAAATCAATCCATGAAAGCCATGAAAAAAAAAGTATAGATAACTCTCTAAGTCAAGCCTCGGTGTAGCCCAAAGAACAAACAAGCGCTCAAAGATAGTAGAAATGAGAACGATCTGGCGTTTAAACAGCGTAAAAGAGTCTAAAAAACGTGTATGTATTCAGAATTGATAAACAAATCATTAACACATGCTTATCGTGAGAGCGTTTGCTTGTGGTAGTGGGCACCACTGATTGGATGAGATAGTTGGCAAGCTGTGCTGTTTATGCGAAACATCAAGGTTATGCAGTTATCCTAGTTTAAATCTCATCTAAAGGTTGTTCTTGACCTACCGTAATAGCTTCTAAAATCAGAAAGGCACTTCACTTTTTTCAGTTAACAGAGTAAAGGATTCTTAGAAAAAATTAAGTTCATGTTGCCGTAAACAATTAAAGCTAAGTTTGTTTTCGTTTGTTTTCGTTTCTTTATACAATATGAAAATTGATAAATAATATTTGTGTTTATACGTAAATAATATATTTTACTTATATTTTGGGAATTCCCAACTTTTGCTAAATACTTATAAAATAGATATAATACAATATATAATTAAGTATTCTAAGTTATCTATTGTTATCTTTAACATTGCTTATAAAGTGATAACATACAAAATTTTAATAATGAAATTCAATTACTTGAAAGTTTTTACAGCGCTCCTTTGCTGTGCCTTCCATTATTGCCCCAATTATGGCTTGCGGTTGAATCAAGAGAGATACGGATATGCAGATAAGCATAAAAATAATGAAGGCACGCTTTCTTACTCTGTCATTATCTTGTCCATTAACGCTTAGCAGAAATTGTGAAATCGAAATACACACTGGTGATGGGTAATGGAAGCGATAAAATTAGAGGCATTTAGGATGTGCGATCGAGTTTAACTAAAAGCAGTCAATTTCGTTGTGATTTCATAGGCAGGCTATGAAAAACTCATTCATTACTATTAAGCAACATTTTTCATAATATCATCACTTAAATTGCACTCACTTTGATTTTATTTTTCTACCAGTGGTATCCGCGGTTTTACACGCTTTGTTTCTCATAATGAAATTGCTCTCTTAACAGCTCATTCTATATTCTCTCTTCAAAAGTAACAAAAAAAAAAAAAACCAAAAAAGAGTTTGTTTTTGAACTACGAAGCCAAACAGAATCGGTAAAAATGAGAGAGAGAAAACAGAACAATAATAACACAAAATTCAAGATATAAAAATTAAGCCAATATTTTTTGTGAGGTTTTGCGAAAACTTAATCCTAAAACTTTTAACTAAAAAAAAATAATACTAAGTGTGCAGTAACCTTCTTTGTTATAAATATGTTGTTTAAAAATAGATATTATAAAAATCGGCTTAGTATATTTTGCGCCAAAGCGTTACAAACCATTTTCATAGAAGCAATTTCATTTAAATAGTATAGACAAGAGACTGCTGTATCTGGCTAGATCAACAGTAAAATGTACTATTCTGCATTACGTAACAATAGACGTGAACGTAAAAGTCTATTTAATTAATTTTGTTGGTAAAGTGTTGCTCATTTTAGCGACAACATTCGAGCTGTGAAACCATCTGTTGGACAGCGATTTTTGTGATTTTTACAAAAAAAAAAAAAAACCTTGTGTGTCATTATTTTTGATTCGACAACATCTACGGAGCTTAGACTCCGACAAAAGCAAAATATTACTTTAGTTTCCTTATCTCGAACTGCGTATGTGAATATTGTGCCAAATTGTTGAAAGTCGGAAAACTTTGGATCCATAACAAAATTGCTTATGTTCAAATTATTCAGTTGCTCAGTTGAAACGTCAGGAGAATAAGGAAGCTTATGCCGAATTTTTGAAAAAATCTTTTGCTCCAACGAAGCAGATTGTCATGTTAATGAGCAAAATTACTAAACATATAGCAAGAAAAATTTACATGTGTTACAGGCAATGTTGCCAGATTTTTTTTTAGGGAAAACTGCAAATTCTGAAAAAAAACCGGCGGGTTGCACTCCGGGAGTGCCGACAGAAGTGAAAACTTGAAACAAAAAATTAATTTCAAACGTAGAAAGAAGTAGCTATGCAAGCATAACAAATCGTTTAATGGCAAGTTAGTGTGTTAGTTGGTATGTGTGCGTTTTCTTTTTATATGGCAATGCAATGGAAGACAAAAACGGAATATGTATTCAAAGTTTACTCTCGCTCTCATTCTCAATTTGTCAACGCAACAACGCGGAATTTGAAAGAAACAAACATGTAAGCATAACAATCGTTGAATGAGAATGGAATGTGTCAGTTAGTGTGTCTGCTTTGCTTTTTGTCTTCCACTTGGAATATTTATTTAAGAGAAACAATAGAACATTCAAATTTTACTATCGCATTCATGACGGGGAATCCCGATGACGGTCGGTGTCGCGAGTTTATACTTTTTTCCTCAGCCGCGAATGCTTTCTTACGGAGGCGCACAACGTGCCATAAGAAGTTTTCACTTCAAAAACTTTAATAACTGCTACCTCCGAAATAAACCAGATTAATCATAATTCATAAAATTAGTCATAATTTCATAAAAAAAACTGGGATTTGCAAAATAAAACACCCAGCGTGTCTAAAAAACTTGATTTTGCAGTTAAAACTGCTAAAATGGCAACGCTGGTTACAGGTGAGGCTATAACATGCCAAGGAGTCACGGTTTGGAAAACACTGTGAAGAGTGGACGTCATTGGGACATGCTAATTCGAATATGATGAAGGTTGGATTTCAACAGCAAACTGGTCAGCGCTATAGGCAGGATTGGCGATTATATTTGGTCATAACAAAAAGGCAGAACTTCCCACAGATGGAGCGCAACGTTGTTTATTTTAAGTTCCCAGGTTGAATTATTTCACGTTTTGGTATTTACTTAAAAATTAAGAAGGAGGAATAGGGCTACCAAGTCGTACAGAAGCAAATCCCGGGATCTAAAAAAAAAATATCCCTCAAATGGTAAAAAGCAAAAGATTTTTGATGGAAAAAGTTGATGACTTATTTTTTCTGAAGTCCATGTCACAAAAATCGTCCGATTTCCGTCTGTTTTCAATTGCTATCAAGCTGGTCCGTTGGACACCCTGAGGAAGAAATTTCTTCGGATTTTGGGTAAAAATAAATTTTCGAGTTCAACGGGCCAAAATCTTTAAAAAAAATATAGTTGCATATTAACTCGAGAGATTTGTTTTTTCCATTTTGTTATCTAGTGATAGTGATGTTCTTTTCAGTGTGACAATACCTGAATAAAGCCTTCTGCAATTCGATTTTGGTTACCATTTATCGTTATTCAGAAGAAAATATTCGGTATTTTAAGTTTTGTCTTCATTTATTCACAACGGGTTAAGTGTATAATGACACGCCCCCATTTAAAGTTGCGCAAACTTCAAGCATATAACTCGATTTGTTTCTAAAGATTAAAGCGATAAGCGTTCGTTCACAAGCTGCTAGCTAAGCATTTTCTTTATTTTCGACAGCAAAAGTAGTAGCAATTGTTGTTGCTAATGCTGAAGTTGTTGGTAGTCATGTTGTTGTTGATGCTTGCGATGTTGATGGGTGGATTAAATTTTGCCGACTGTGGCGGCGGCGGCATTTCAAGTGGAGCCCTCGATTATTATGATTATTGTTTTTTTTGTTTTTATTTTTATTTATAATTTTTTTTTTTTAATTTTTTGTTATCGATAATTTTAATGCAATTGAGATCTCAACGACGGCAACGGCAACATTTTTCATTGTTGTTGTTTTTTTTTTTTTTTTTTTTTTTTTTGTTGCTGTTGCTACTGCTCCTGTTGGTGATTTATGAGTTTTGGTTTATTTTTCTTGCTACTTTTTTTTTTCTTTGATGCGTATTTTGCTGATCCCCTGCGGGTTGCTACTTTTTTGCAGCAGTTGGCGTTAAATGAAGCATTTTGCTACAATTTGCAAGAGAATCAATTTGGAAATCATTTTTGTTGCTTATTTTTTATGTAATGAAAAGCAAAAGTCTTTTGTGTAAGAAAAAAAAACGAACACTGTGAGGAAAGTTGGCATTGATTAGCACGGGTTGTTTCAAGCAATTTTTTTCATGCAAAATGGTGCTGGAAATTCTACTAAAGTTTTAGTAATTTTTGAAAGTCAGCTAAAATGTTTTAGCTACAGCATTTGTGCTACATTTTTCAAGCTTTGTTTTTCTCTAGTCCGATGCAAAATCTATAGATTTCATTATACTAAATTGAACCCAATCAACTTGAAAGCTAATAAATGATTTTGCTTGAGAGTTTTGTTACTATGCATGCAATTTTTTTCTTCAGTGTGAGAAAAAAGAAATAAATGTAATAAATCAAAATATTAAAAAATTACGCAATGATTTGTTAATAATTTGAATGATTTTTCAATAAAAAAAATATGCACAGCAAAATCGTAATTTGATATTAATAAAATTATACCCACAACACAAAACTCTCCAATTGAGTGAATTGATATGAAATTAAGGTTATATTGGCAATTTCTTTATAGGGTATTTAAAACTCACATAAATTGCTTACATTAAAGCGGCCAGATCTTTATTGCTTATATCGATGAATTATTATTTATTTATATATAAATTTTAAGTACCTAATCGATGATATTTGAGGATGGATATTAACGAGGTAGATACTGCGTCACGAGGTTGAACATCTTGCGATTCCGATATTGAGTTGTAGGTCCATTGCTCGCAAAATGCATTATTTTTATCGCTGACCGTCGCACCAAATAAAAATCGAGAACTCCAATTTGCAAATCCTTGAGAATAGGCTTAATTGTAAAGCATCCCTGTAAGTAGAGTACATTGCAGCAAAATGTACTGAGCTACATGCGCTTGTGCGGTGCTTGTAATAAGCGGAACCATCCCAGTTGACCTACTGGTCTTGGAGCGGCAAAGGATATGGAAGCAGAGGAACCAAGCCGAAAATCGACTGAAAAAACGAGAGGCTAGAAGCCAAACATTACAAAAGTGGCAAGAAAGGTGGCAAAATGAAACCTACGGGCGCTGGACAGCACACTTAATACCTCAGCTAGACATATGGCTGAATAGATGTTTTGGAGAGGTGGGCTATTACATCACGCAGCTCCTGTCTGGCCACGGGTATTTCCAAAAATACCTGCACAGGATGGGAAAAACCGAGGCACCAAACTGCATATATTGTGACGCAGACGTTGATGATGCGGAACACACGTTCTTCAACTGCAGGAACTGGGCTGAAAGAAGGAGCACTTTAGAAGGACAAGTTGGCCCACTAACAGTCGAAAACATCGTCCCGACGATGCTAAGAAGCGAGGAGTACTGGATGCTGATAACGAGATACGTCGAAAGCGTACTACGAATAAAGAGAAGGGACCTCGGCGTTTTTCATAGAAGACAAGATGGAAGCGGAGGCCTGGCCGCAGGCTCAGAAAGCAGCTAATGGCATTGGATGCCTAAATAAAGGGAACCCCACTGAAGTAATGCTCAAGAGAGCCTCCCAGTGGGGGAATCAATTCCCGGACAAAGAGGGAGGTGTTTTAGTGGGTATACCACTACGGAAGTCCCACACACCGACCAGGTGACGACCTGGTTGAAGGTGCGAAAAGCATTTCACCTGCCTCATCCGCAAAAAAAAAAAAAAAAAAAAAAAAAAAAACTGAGCTACATATACAGTGAAACCTCTTTAAGTCGAGCCTCGATAAGTCGAAAATCTCACAAACTCGAAAAAATGTTGTATTCCCTTCCCTTCAAGCCTCAAAACCTCCATTGCTCGAAATCTGATCCCTCTATAAGTCGAAATAATTAGTGAGTCCCTACAAGTAAATTCAGTACATATTTTCCCTCTTTAACTCGAAAAAATAAATTTGACCTCTGCATCTCGAACTTAGCAAATATTTGATTATATAACTTTTCAACTCGATTATTTGAAACGAATTACCTCTATAGCTCGAAGAAAAATACGATACCGACAGTGATGGATTTACGCCTAGGCCCGTGAGGCCCGGGCCTAGGGGAGCAAAAGCTTAACGACAGAATTTTGAAGTATAATTGAAATTAAGTAATTACTTTGCTTAAAAAAATCGGATTGCATAGCATTTTACAGTCTATTGGTAGGGATTTCTCCCTCCATATTTTCTAGTTCATTGTAATATTTGTTGTACGGAAGAAAATATGTGTGAAGGGCTTAAATATTTTGAAGTATCTCGCCAACAGTTCCTCTTTTTGTCTTTTCAAAAGTTACAATGGTGCTAACGATTTCGTCGACTGTAAGATCCCCAAAGCACAATAATTCGTCGTCGCATCTCATATACTACTCAAAAGCATTTTGCAATTCCGCATAATCGCTAATCGTTACTCCAGTAGCATCATCCCCGTCCTTCGTAACATCGTTGATCTCTTAAAAGGTGAACTTTACATGTATTTTTCACTTGGGAAATATTTTTTCTGATTACACTAGTTTACAAAATGATTTTTTTTTTCTGTTCCATTGATCTGAGTTTACTTTTCTTATGTAGATTTTCCTGCTGAGTTCGAAAATGAAAATGAAAATTTTTTGAATGGTACAGTTTTCGAGATATTGTGGTTTTTTCACTTTTTCGACCTCTTTTCACTTTGAAACCCATATCTTGAGCTACAAATGTCCAATTTCCTTTTTTTTGATGTCATATTAAAGATAATAAAATGACAAATAAACGTGTGCAATTATATTTCTTATTAAAAAAGTGGTTCAAAATATATAGATGAAAATAGACCAGATTTTAAGAAAAATCAAATTTTACATTTGATTCTGTGGCCACGCAAAAAATAGAAATAAAATAAAAAAAAATAAGTTTACTTTTTGCACGTAGAGTTGATACTTTTACGCAAATATTAAAACATTATACAAGAAAATCGACTGTAAAATAACAACGTTAGAAGCGATTGAATGAATGAATCCAAATTCGACATTTTATGAATATATTAATTTTTTCGACAATTTGTTGAGCCTAATGGTTACAAAAAGATTTTCTCATGTACCTTTGATAAGAGGATACTTTACTTATGTACTTTTTCCTGCTGATTTCGAAAATGAAAATGAAAATTTTTTGAATGGTACAGTTTTCGAGATATTGTGGTTTTTTCACTTGTTCGACCTCTTTTCACTTTGAAACTCATATCTTGAGCTACAAATGCCCAATTTCCTTTTTCTTAGTGTCATATTAAAGATAATAAAATGACAAATAAACGTGTGTTATTACATTTCTTATTAAGAAAGTGGTTCAAAATATATAGATGAAAATATACCAGATTTTAAGAAAAATCAAACTTTACATTTGATTCTGTGGCCACGAAAAAATAGAAATAAAATAAAATAAAACAATTTTACTTCTTGCACGTAGAGTTGATACTTTTATGCAAAAATTAAAACATTCCACAAGAAAGGGAGAACATTACTGTGGACAAAGACAACATCAAATACGTTCCACTTGTCAAGAAAGAAAGTATAATTCTTCCAGCGTTACATATAACACTTGGCCTTATTAAAAATTTTGTGAAGGCCCTCAACGTAGAAGGCCAAGCTTTCGCTTACTTGAAAACTCTTTTTCCTAAGCTGTCTATAGCTAAAATTAAGGAAGGCGTCTTCAATGGTCCAGACATAAGAAAATTGATGAAAAGCACAGATTTTCCAATATATTTGACATCGGTTAAAAACGAGGCTTGGAATTCATTTCAGCTGGTTGTTACTAGTTTTCTTGGGAACCATAAAAGCCCTGACTACGAGGCAATTATTACCGATTCGCTGGAGAACTACAAAAAGATGGGTACGGAATGTCATTTCATTCTTATTAATATTCTAGTGTATTTTTTACCATTAAATTTATTTTTATCAGGCGTAAATATGTCTCTGAAAATCCATTTATTGCATTCGCATTTAAATTTCTTTCCCCACAACCTTGGTGACGTAAGTGACGAACACGGTGAGAGATTTCACCAACAAATTAAAACTATTGAGCGGCGCTATCAAGGGTCTTGGGATGAAGCAATGTTGGGAGACTACGTATGGTTCCTTACTAGAGAAACGGATCCCAAAAGCAACAGAAGACAAAACAAAAGCCACAACTAAGTACATACATATATATAACTTTGTGTCGTATATTATGATTGTTTGTGCTAGCCTGTGCTTGTGTGTGCAAATAAATGTGGTTTTTTGGACATAGTCCCTTTTCCACAATAACCGGTGCATTTTTATTTTCAGGGCTATTGAAGGTTTTAAGCAAATTTATTCTAATAATACGAAAACACCTAACAATATAGAGAATTGCAGCGATTAAACTCAACAAATTGTCGAAAAAATTTATATGATCAAAAAATGTGGGACTTAGACTTATTCATTCAATCGCTTCTAACGTTATTATTTTACAGTCGATTTTCTTGTAGAATGTTTTAATATTTGTGTAAAAGTATCAACTCTACGTGCAAAAAGAAAATTATTTTTTTTTATTTTATTTCTATTTTTTCGTGGCCACAGAATCAAATGTAAAATTTGATTTTTCTTAAAATCTGAACTATTTTCATCTACATCTTTTGAACCACTTTTTTAATAAGAAATAGAATTAAACACGTTTATTTATCATTTTATTATCTTTAATATGACATCAAAAAAAATGAAATTGGGCAATTGTAGCTCAAGATATGAGTTTCAAAGTGAAAAGAGGTCGAAAAAATGAAAAAACCACAATATCTCGAAAACTGTACCATTCAAAAAATTTTCATTTTCATTTTCGAACTCAGCAGGAAAATCTACATAAGAAAAGTAACCTCAGATTAGTGGAACATTTTGAGTGTAAACTAGTGTTATTAAAGCGGGGAAATCAACTAAGCGGGAATCATTTAGCAGGGGACTTAGATGCATATTTCAATTGAAGAAAATTTCATCGTATTTTTTTGGATCAGTTTTCCGGGGAATTCAACTAACCGGGGATATATTAAGTGAGGTTCACTGTATTTTCAAAAATATAATTTTGTTTGAGTTGAAAATTTTTACTTTCAACTAAGAACTTATGGGGACATGACACCTTCAAATTTTCAAGAATTAAAAAATTTTTTTTTGACTGTTTCTAATTTAAAAAATATTGAAAAATACGTTTTTAATAAAATAAACCTCAAACTCGGCTTATAAAATATACAGCGAGCATTTTAGTAACATCGTGTCAAAGTTTTAGTGCGTGAAAAGGTATTGGTGGGCATGATAAAAAAAAACTACTGGGAATCTTGTTGTCGATTAAAAAAATTATCAGAAATAGTTTGGTCCTACTGCAATACACATCAATGTTAAATACCTCTATAACTACGATTTTTATTTATTTCACCTCTCTAACTCAAAATTAGTTGGAATAAATCTTAACCTCTACAAGTCAAACATTTTCTGACAAAATTCGCCTAAGACGAAGCCCTCCATGAGTCGAAAACTCTGTAACTCGAATTTTTTGGCGTCTCCCTTCACTTACTTACAGACTTACAGAGGTTCTACTGTGCCATGGTAAGGACTTGCAACTTATGCTACGGTACAGACATTTCCATACTTAATTGCACTTTACGAGAAACTCTTCATACTTCATGCAATTTCCGAAAAGATTTAAAAGTCAACCAACTTAAGAATATATAAGATTTGGTAAAAAAAGAATTGTTTTTTTTTTAATGATATCGAGTATCACGCCAATTTTGAACGTAATCATGCGCTTTCTGAGGCGTGTGTACGTAACCTTATAAAAAAAATCCAGAGACTGGCTAAGTAAGTGTTAGATGTGTAGACACCAAGACGACTTCGCCCATGATGTTCGACCGAAAATTTCGACGCAGTGAAAGAAAGAGTTGAATACGACCCAAACATCCCGATTCATCACCTTGTCCTTGAACTCGACCTTTCCACGTCCACGCTGCAGCGAAATTTACTCAAGAACTGCAGCCAGCGGGCCAGCAGCAGCGTCGTACGTTCTCTTATTGTGATTTGGAAAACATGAATAATTGCAATGATTTTTGCAAAAAAAAATGGAGAATCCAATGCAATCACAAAGAGCGACTTTTTGGTGTGGATTGTGGGCCGGAGACATAATTGAGCCGTACTTTCCGAAAATGACGACCTAAGAGACGTTTCAGTCAATGGAGTGCACTGATAAACAATTGTATGTGATGGAGATGAAGTATATGGAAAAGAACGACCTCTATTTTCCACAGGATGGTGCTAGATACCATACAAAATGCGATACAATGCAAATATTATTGTGCTCGTAGTTCCCTGGTAGCGTAATTTCGCGTTTCGGAGACGCCAATTGGCCACCAATATCTTGCGATTTAACACAGTTAAACTTCTTATTTTCAAGCTTTGTTAAGAGTAAGGTCTACGCTTACCATTTACAAACATTTCGAACTCTCAAAGCAAACATTGAAGCTGCCATCGCTAACATTAATCCCCAATTATGCGAAAAGGTGACCGAAAAATTTGAGGATGAAGGTGTGAAAACAAAGTCAAAGAGGCAATTTGACAGATATTGTGTTCCATACATAGTTCCCATGTAAATTTGATACATATTTCAGATACATCTAAATAATTGATTGTTTTATTCAAAAAACAAATCCTGCACCTTTTGTTGATACACCCTATATTAATAAATGGGAAATTGGAACAAATTATCGATGATCGGTTATAATCTTCAGCAATGTTGTTGGTCTTGGCAAGATCCATGATCAGTGCATATAAGTCAAGAGTTTTTAAAAAGACCTTTGACCTCTAAATTTAAAATACCTCTAGAGCTTCGATGTTCGTTGACCTCCATGTACCGATTATTGATCACAGCAAGACCAACAACTTTGGTAAAGATTATAAGCAAGACAATTAAATTGAAATGAAATCGACAGAAGAAATCTATTCTAGCTGCGATGAAATTAAAAAAGTTTATACAGAATTTCCAATTCTTGGAATGAAATCAAAGTCTATCAATTTCAAATAACGATTCATGAATTCAAATAGTCAAAGGAATCAATTTCTTTTGTCATGGAATTGAAAAATTCCAATTCATTGCAATTGGAATCGAAAAGTTTTCATTACTATAAAGCTCTATAAATAGGATATCTGATGAATAAAATATGGCTACCAATGTTTTTCTTTATTGAGTACATACATAACTCTATATACATTGCCCTAAATATCTTAAATGAGATTCTCGAAACAAAGCAATTCGCCGTATCTCTTATGACAAGTACAATAACCTTAAAACAGCACTACATAATTTCTTCGCGTCCAATAATTCTAAGTTATCCTGCTATGCTCATGCTATGAGGGAGCCACATCAACATAAACTTCATTGGCCTCACCCTACCAAGCACATTGTTCGCCACACGATTTATGAAAGAAAAGATGAATTTATGCTTGGAGTTCAAAAAAATAAAAATCTTAACTTCTTGATAAGTTGCAAAGGGGATGTTTCTCTTGAAGAACTTAACTTATTCCTTTGCTGTTTGCTATCGTCCTTAAAAAATCAGTGCCAAGAAAAGCAAACGAAATCCTATGAACCCACAATTGTTTTTTTCGGTGGGGGGTCAATATTGAATATGAAAAGGCAGCATGTTTTCTGGGGGGGAAATTCCAATTTTTTATTGCACTTCAAAACAAAAAAAAAACCTCATTGTGAAATATTTGGCAAGCAGTTTTCATTTTTGTATTTGATTGCTTTTTACATACATTATATATATTTAAAATTGTTGTTTTTGTGCTTTATGTGATTCAATTTTAATGGCTTGTAACATAGCTGCTTGCAGTGTTGCCATCACACACTGTTATGTTTCAGATGATTTGTATTTCACTTATTATTTATTTTATTTGTTTGAAGTTGATATCACCAGTATTATGCTGATTTATTGGAATTTCATACTTAGAAAGACAATTTTTAAATTTGTGCTATTGAGTGGAACAAATAAATATATCCTTTATGCGGATTACGATAACAAGGGCCTTATTCTGCGGAAAAATAATTGTTCACTGCTCAGCAGCATATTATTCCTTAGTGCCCGAAATAAGTGGTGGAAAGAAAGCCTTTAGTGTTGCTATGCACAAAGTTTCTGCTGTCTCTTGTTCATAAGTCAATACATATTTTCATTCAGAATGTCAATCATATCTTTTTTTTTTTTTAAAGCATAAGCCAACGCTAAGGGAATGCCCCCAATAAATGCAATGCACCGTGTTGGTTTTAAGAAAAGGAGAAAATAAGAGGGAACTGGGATTGATGGAGTAGTGTCGGTGAACATTCACCTTAAATTTACCGATGTCACAGTTGCCGGGGGAGACAGACGTAGGCAGGCAGTTCCGCAACTTAATCGTGTGGCCAAAGAAATAACTATCGCGAAAGTGCGGTGTCCAGTCGAACACTGGCGTGACGCAAAAACCACAAGCTAGATGGGACGTCCGAGTGGTGCGAGAGAATATCCGGATTGATGGAATCAGTTCACGTATCTCTCTAGAGCACATCCCGTTGTAATATGTGTAGAGATAATATCACCCAACGTTACGCCGGTGAGGAATGGAATCGATAAGGAGATTACAGACTCATTGCCTGAGTTATGTCGCTGAATACGATCTAGCCGCTCAAAAGTGGTTTTAGGAACCTCGGAACGTTTGAATTGCACTCTAGTTTGGGTCTAATATAAGTGAAGTAGACACAACGAAGATATATCACGGGACTTACATATATATAGACTGTGAGTTCTCGTGAATTTCTACACGGTATTTCTACACTATCTGATTCAGATCTCAAAGAGCTCTGATCTAAATAGTAGTTTGCGTGCAAGACAAGACCATTTAAAGAGGTCGGAAAATAGTTTTTGCTCAAAGTTCATTGTTGTAGAGGAGATGAAAGAACATCGATTCCCTAGTTGCAAACGGGTTATCAAGGCAGTTTACAAAGCAGTGATGTCCTTAAATATACTGTGCCTTTAAAACAAACATTTTTGTCTTATATTATCTAGCAAGGGTCGAAAAAAAACAGAATAAAAAAGAGGCATAAGAATGTCTTTTATATGCATTTTTAAAGCTCAGGTTGGTGCAGGATGATCATAAAAACATTAGATGATATGTCTCGTATGTGTCACTATGCATAACAAAGTGCTTATAAAGATATTAGGCGGTATGTCTCGTGTATGTCTTTATACTGAAGACACTTTAAAAACATGCTCATTGTCTTCATTCTGTTTTTTAAGGCGCTAAAATATGATACTCGTATAATATGCTACATACAGCTAAGGGGATAGCGTGCAGGATTATAGATCGTTGGGACCGGGGTTCGAGAAATGAAATTTGATAATAATATCAAATTAAGTATTCTTTATTCTTTCAAAGATCTTTAAAATACATCTATAAGTCTCTATAATTCTTTGAAACAATTCTACACAAGGCTCTTTTTAAAGCCTTTGTTATTAGTCTATTAAAAACCTAAGGAAGATACTTTAACGAGTCTTAGAAAAGATAACACAAAGGGGAACATGTCTTTATACTTCATACGCCAGATGGCTCTTATAAGCCTCTACTAAGAATCTATAAACATAATATATTGTCTTTCTGTTTGTCTTTTAAAAGACCTTTAAAACATCTTTATACGAAGCTGCAGAACATTTTTTTTTGTGCTAGAATTACTTGCAACAATATGATGAAACATTTTCCTTTTAGATTCAGTGCAATAAAATGTAAAGAAGTCCACATTTATTAACAATTTCTTAAAATGTCCCTTACTTATCATAATGACTTCCTAAACGTTTTTAATTTAATAGCAATTTGAATCGTCATATTTACGACTTATAACATTCAGTTATATTCGACATTGCCCCAAAAAAACAACGCTAACGAGTTACCAGAATTCCCTCAAGACGAACAAGTAAATAATTACACTCTTAATGGAGGACGCCATTTTCAGAAAAATGAAAAACCGCGCGTGTGGCATGCAACCAATAAGACACGCACACACACATACTATGCATAGGAAAGGCATCTACATATTCACACATACTATATCCTACATACCTTTACCAACCAAATAGACCCTTTCACCAATCTCCGACAAAACGTTGCTCATATCCTGTTGCTCCAAATGCCAAACAAACATTTTTATGGCGGTGTTCCGGTTCTGTTTTCCTCTCATACTCCTTTGTTTGACGGCCAATGCAAATGGAATTTCATTTATTTGTTACTTTGTAATGGAGGGTGTTCTTTTTTTTTTATTTTTTTTGACCATCATTGCATAATGCATTTTACATTTAATCCTCATAAGTGCCGTTACGTTTGTCGTTATAACGGTGGTAAAAGCAATTTGGACGCATTTTTCATGAGTAACGCCCAACTTCCGTTTTGTTGATTGCGAATTTTTTTTTTTTTTCTTATTTTTGCGAATGGAGCGCAAGGAACGAAGTTCATTGAACGATTAGATAACCATTGGGTTTGGGATATAATATCCATAAACAACCTATGCCTAGCTGAAAATAAAATACAGGATGCGTGGGTAAGTTAGTCAAAATTGAATTCAGTTTCAATGCGCGGTTATAACGGAATGCATTTGTGTCGTTGAACGAAAATCTAATCAGTGGAAAATGCTATGCTGTCTACTATGAAAACGAGATGTAATTACACATTTCGTGTAAACAAATAGGAGCAAACGTATGTATATTTCCTCTGCAGACATGCAGTATGTAACGAAATCATCTAGTGGCATTCAGTTCGCGGGTGGTTCCTTGATTTCAAGACGAATAGCTTAAAGCGGTTAGGTTAAGAACATTTTAAAGCACTCTCCGCTAAGCCAATGCAGTTTCGCTAAATACACTCAAAAAAAAAAAAAGTGTTTGCCTCAAATGATATAGATGGAACTACTTCAAGTGTTTGCGTGAAATAATAAAATGTTTGTCACAAAAACTTTTGTGAAAAAATAAAAATAAAATTTTTTTTGTCACAATAACTTTTGATTTTATTTACAAATTGATAGTTGAAAATTATTATACAAAACTACTCTTTAAAACTTAACATAACATAGAACACAGCCTGGCAACATCGTCATTGTTCTTTGCTCCCAAACACTTATAAACATTTGATATCATATATGTACAATGCAATTAACAAAAAAGTTATTTCGAATCAAAGCACTACAAAATATGAACATGAAAAGCTTATAAGTGATAAATCGTTTGTTGAAATGAATAAGTGTTTGGGACAAAAGACAAGTGTTTGTCGAAACACTTCCATAAATTGAATTGTTTGACTGAAATATTTTGACTATTTGTCGTAAATAATTATATAATTTAGAAGCAACATTTTATGAAATGTTTTGTTAGAAGTAATTGAATCACTTGCCACAACTTAACATTTACTTGTGTCAAATACATTGGTTTTTTTTATATTGTCTACAAATATTTATAGTTTAAGACAAAAGTTAAGTGTTTGCTTGAAATAATAAGTGCTTATATTAAGCATTCGGTAATTTGCTACAAACGCTTTCTAAACAATCCTTTTTTTGAGTGTAACTTGCTAGACCTTACTTTCTCTTTTCTTCGTACTTTTCTCTCTTCTTTTTCCATATTTTATCTTTTCGGTATTTTTTGGTTTATCTTGCATTTTTCAGCTTCATGCAACTTGTATCTTTTTTCTACTCTTCTCTTCTCTTCTCTTCTCTTCTCTTCTCTTCTCTTCTCTTCTCTTCTCTTCTCTTCTCTTCTCTTCTCTTCTCTTCTCTTCTCTTCTCTTCTCTTCTCTTCTCTTCTCTTCTCTTCTCTTCTCTTCTCTTCTCTTCTCTTCTCTTCTCTTCTCTTCTCTTCTCTTCTCTTCCTAGTCTTAGACCTCACTTGTCTACATAAAAAGATCTCTTGCATTTGCAGAGTAGATCTTAATCATGTCCTTCCTTGATTCAGTTTCACCACATGTTTCGAGACTTTCTGCATCCGGCGGCAAGGTTCCGACTTCTGTTCGTTTGTTTCTTGTTTATGTCCTCTATCAGATAGGGTAGCTCCGCCAGCGGTATTCTAAGATCTACCACTAGTTTATTCTCTAGTTGTTCTTATCCATTTTGGCACATTCGTCGCCTTTCTCATTTTAGGAAATACCCTTATGACCGGGCACCCAGCAGAGCTCTATACATATTATGCTGTCGGATTGAACGTAGTGACTCTTTGCAGTGCTCTACACACCTAGACTTCACGATTTTGACGTTCGTTGCTTCACCGTCCACACTTATGGTTATGGCTGTGTAGCATGATCTTTATTATAGATTTCAGCTTGAGTAGTCTGAAAGATATATCCATACCCATATTATCCGAGTAAGTACCCGCTCCTACGCCAACTTCATCCGCGACTATGGTTAGTTCCCTTTCTTCCAGAACGGTGACAGAGTTCAATAGCTTAACTTTTAAAAAATAAGTTTCACAACAGGAACTGCCAGTAGTGAGATTTCTCAACATTCGTCAAAAGTTAATAGCAGTCCAATTTCATTCGTTGCGGTAACGCGACTAATCCGCACTTTAAACTTCCATCAGAAGTTAGACGTTAAATTTTTGACCTTAACTCATTCTTGAGTAGGAGACTGATTCCAAAACTAAGATTTGCTCCAAAAATCAGTTCTGACTTTCTCTTTTGGTGATTTGGTGGAATCTTTTCACAGTGGTTGGTAAAAAGCATATATATTGACCAAAACCATTCCCAATGATGCAGTTGATATTTTTGCACTGCTTCATTTGCTGGCATCAAGTGTACAGGGCTACGTTCTATGGAGCGTTCGACTTTTGTAGCGATGCCAAACTGTACTTCACACAATGTGCTGCCTTGCATTGCTGAACGCTCGTACATTCGTCATGAGGAAATTAAATATTTTGTGGATGAAAAAAGCAATAAAACTTAAAGTTCCCTTAATACGCTTTATTTTTAAAATAATATCACCAATAAAGTATTAAAATAAAAAAACCGCAATAAAAATAAAAGTCCGGAAGGATTTTGTGGTTTTATAATTAATATTACAGATGCCATAAAGAAAATAAATATCAACTCGTAAACTCACTTGAGTGTAGACTTGTGGCTTACAATATTGTCTGTTTAGCACGCGTCCGTACAGTTCTGTACAATATTTATACGCATATGAACTTATGTGTTGGCCTTCATCTTAATAAACTTAAAACCGCAATTTGGTCAATATTTGAAAACAGCATGAAAGTGGTTGTGTTGGATTGTCAATCAGTCAGCTGGCCTTTAAGTAATTTGCTTGGCTGACCATCCTTACAGCTAACAACTGCTTGGCACATTAAATGACCGCAATGCAAACCGATTCTTTATGGCGCCCACCCCGCTCTCGAGCACAATTTTACGAAACTATGCCCATTCCAATTTAGTGCAAATAAAATTTTGCTATTTACTTTCGCCGTACGGTATTTCGCTTTTTATTTATTTAAGTTTTGCGGTTTTTCTAAAGTTGTCATTTCGTTCGTATATTGGGAAAACCGCATAAAAAATGCCGCATCTAATATTGATTTATTTCTTAGCTAATAAAATGCACAGACAAAAGTAAAACTTGATCTGTTTTTAGGAAATAAGATATTTTTTTTAATGTGTTGTATTATTTTGGCGTGTGGAACCTCACAGCCACAATAAAAACATACATACATATAGTATATGATGATGTAAGTTTCTGGCTATAAGTTTCAGCACTTAAAATATAACTTCCAAATAAGGTACAAATCAAAGAATCAGAACTCTAACATGTGATGTTCAACAACTTTCCCCCATCTCTTAATATCACCTTCGATTTAATTGTCTGATTGAGAGTACTTTCATTTTTCACTATGATTGTCATTTTTCACTTATTTTGTATATTAGTCATTCAATTTTAGATTATATATGTATATTTTCATAGATAAGGTTAGCGAAAATAATTAAAAATTAAAAAAATCGTATCTTTTTCCATAAGTTAGCGATTCCGAAAGTAGCTTAGTACATCGAAAGCATTGATAGCATATTCAAAACATTACTAGTGGATTTTCATTATGAGAAGGTGCGAGCAGTGAGACGATGTGAACAGTTTGTTTCTCATTTCAGCTCTTTTAGAGTCAACATCGAAAAAAAAGTTCAAGTCTGATTTAATGTAATTTTGAATTATTAGATTCAAAAAGTTGATGGGGTGGGTGCTACCATTTTGAAAATATTTTGTATGATCTTTGTAGTTCAGAAAACAATAGAAAAAAAAACTCTAAAAAACTTTTCAAAAATTAAGTTTTAATAAAAAAGATAAAAGGCATATTCGACAGTTAGATAAGATTTGCACACGCTTCTTATGATTTTTGTGGATTAGTGCTTAGTTTTGATTCCTGAGGGCATGCAGTTTCCATATCTCTACATGTCGTGTTAGAACCCCATTATTAACACCTGTATCTTACAATTTCAACAATCTGAATCAAATGATAATAAGATGGCTACATTTGCTATTCTCTACATTTTTGTGCTAATGGATGATATGTTAAACCTTTTCAAATTTAGGTTTGAATTTACACTTTTTAGGATTGTATACACATGAAAACTGTAGTTCCTATGCCTTACAGTTTGGTACACAATACAAATTCTAAGCGAATTCAATTGTCACTCAATTCAATTGTGACTCACGAAGACCGTGACTTCGCTGTGAATGACTTTGACATGAACCGATTTCGATTATAACGAATTTTGCCATTGACTGACTTTGCCTTTGACTATATTTAATTGTAACTAGGTAATAGGCCGATTTTAGCCCAGTAGAGCCCACTGCTACCATTTGATAACATTCGGTGACCTTATTTTCTAAAAAAGTTTAAAATTTTAAAAAAAAATGTTACTATGTTTCTAACGGTACTCATTTTGAAATTGTCACTCATCTAATTGATTTTGTGCAAAAACCTTGGCTAAAAAAATAGTGCAAGGGAAAAACTAAAAAAAAAAGATGCTGGACGATAGTCAAAGTTAAAAACGATTTTATATCTCATTAATTCAATTTTTTTTTGAAAATTTTTTTACATAAACTTCTATTTTATAAAAGAGGATATTTTAAAATAAAGAACTATTTGTTTTTGCTACGCCTCTGGCGCACAGACAATGCTTTTCAACGATGTTACCTTATGGTAACAGTGGGCCATTCGCTACTCTAATTCAATAAACTGATTTTTTTTCTTTTGTTACCAAATGGTAACAGTGGACTTTTGTCGCTACTTATACTTTTGATACCTCGTCTTAGTTCTAAAAGTTATTAAGTATGTTTTTCTTAGTCTTTAGATTTAAATTGACTAGAGAAGAGATTTGTGAATATTTCCAAGAGCTTATGGAGAACGAATATGCAAATGAGGTGGTTCAAGAAATATTTTTGAAGCCACCAGAGAATGGGCAGTCCGATAAAGACTCGGGAGAAGAGAGTGAACCTGGCGATGTTAGCAATTTGGTTTGATCTCAACTGATAGCTCCATGCATGTCGGCTCTAAATTGTCTAGATAACGATGAAACTCTTATGGAAGGATTCGTGTAATAATTTAAGTATTGGTCTCTTGGATTATAGTCCATCTATACTTTTCCACAAATCAGCACTTATGTATTTGCTGACTACACCAATGAGAGATGCCGTAGAGTTAACACCTTCTAAATAAAATATAAGAGACTCGTAAACGTTTGCTAGTTTCAAGAACCACTCCAAAGCGTTGAAAAACAATTCATCATCATTCAAATCATCTTCACAAAAAGCTACTGGACTTTCAATCTTAGTATGGTCTAACGATAGTCGTGGCGTTTCGAAGACTTTTTCTGTTGAAAACGATTATCGAGATTGCTGATTATCGGTGATTGGTGGGTATCATCGTCCTCCAAACAGTGTTAAGTGCACGTCCCGTTAGGATATGCTCAGAAACTTTATAGTCAAAACAAATGGAGATATGTAAACTATTACAGTGTACTGTAGTTTCTACATAATGTTTCAAAATCTAGTGTTAGATTTTGTACAACATATCATTATGTTTCAGACACATCATTATGTTGTATACTGAACTAAGTCACTCATAACTTATGTTTTATCATTCATTTCATTAAAAAAAAACAAAAACATTAATATGTGTTGAGCCAAATTGTTCTATGATAACGCAAGAAATTTTGTTCTGAGTATGGCCCACTGTTACCATATGGTAACGGCTTGCCACGTTTCTCTTTTCAAAGATATAAAGCTAAAATTTGGTATTATCACTTATTATTTTGCTAAGAATATCTGTTAAAAATTTCAGTGCTCCAGCCTTTCAAGATCGCTGTGGGCTCTAATGGGTTAACTGTGGCTTTCACTGTAGATAACTGTGTAACATACTTCGTGTGTGACTAAGTGAGGGCTATGGACAACTTCACCTGTGCCTGACTTTGAGTTTGACTAAGTCTAGTTGGACTGACTTAGAATGAGACAGGTTACAATTGTTATCACAGCACTAAAGAATTGGGTATGAATGACTGCAGCTAAAACTCACTTTAACTGCGACGAACTTCTTACTTTGAGCTTGATTAGTCTACTCTCGATTCCATGTGACCAGTGGCGTGCCGTGTAGAAGGAGATATTTGCCGCCCCCTGACCAACATAATTTTTTTGTTTTATTTTTATATATTTTAAAATTTTTTTACTAAAAAAACGTCCTCAAAACTCATAATTTCTCAATTTCGATTTTTTTTAAATTTTCTAATATTTTGAAAATTTTAAAAATTTTTGGAAATTTTTGCAATACATATATGAAATTTTTTATATTATTTTGAAATTTTGAGTTCTAGAGCTATTTTGAATTTTTTAAAGTTTTTCAATTTTTTCAACTTTTAAGAATTTTCAAAATGTTTGGAAATTTTAAAAATTTTTGGAATTTTTTTTTTGATTTTGAAATTTGGAATTCCATTGCTGTTGCTGGATTTTTAAGACTTTTTGATTTTTTCAAATTTTCTAATTTATAAAAAATTTTCGAAATTTTTGCAATTTTTATATTTCTTTCGGAATCTTAAATTCTTCAGCTTTTTTCAATTTTTCAAGATTTTCGATTTTTTTAAAGTTTTTAATTTTTTAAAAATTTTAAAAATATTTGAAAATTTTTGCAATTTTTGGAATCTTTTATATATGTTTGAAATTTTGAATTTTAGAGCTTTTTTCAATTTTTAAAAGTTTTTCAATTTTTTCAACTTTTGAAAGCTTTGAAAATTTTAAAAAAGTTTGGAAATTTTTAAAATTTGTGGAATTTTCTTATATATTTTTGAAATTTGAAATTCTAGAGCTTTTTTCAATTTTATCAGAATTTTTCAACTTTCAAAAACTTCGAAAATTTTTAAAATGTAAAAAATTTTTTATATAGTTTTGAAATTTGGAATTCTAGACCATTTTTCAGTTTGTTAAAGTTTTTCGATTTTTTCATATATTTTAGTTTGGCTGAAAAACCCTCTTCCGAAAAATAGGTAAGTGACTCAACATAATGCGAAGTGAAAAGAATAAAAAGAGCCAGATCATATCTTGCGCCTAGTGGTTCTTAGAACTCGACTTACCACAACCTTGAAAACCATATTAGATCACAGAAAATGTCAATAATCTTTAGATCTGCTCCGACTATTGAAGGATTACTATAGTTAGTGTGTTATTAGGTAGATTATGCAAGGCACGCCGTGAAAGCGGTTTAAGTCACAAATCATCTGTTCCAAGGTTGGGCGACTACAAAGTTTGTAGTACAAACAATATAAGCTTCCTCTCTTAAGGCAACTGAAAACAGATCCAGCACCTAGTCCTAGGGTTAGGTTGCCAATCCTACAGCGTAAAAATAGCTATCAGAAATAATCTAAAATTTAGTAAGTAGGTGTATCTTCTATAAACGAATTTGTTTCAAATGTGTAGTCAACTTTGTCAGGGCTATGTATTGTCATTTTACTCCATGACCTTATGCTGGATTTGAATTCTATGAAATCTTGTGGGGCTTGAGCGTAGGCCAAGCAAAAAGTGAAAAATCTTAAGTACTAATCGATGCATAAATTATTTCAGTATTTAAGTTTCTTATCTAAATAATACACCCATTCGTTCCATTCCATCCAATGATCTATACCAATAGCAAAATCATTTCATCATAGGCAGAAGTAAACTGAATTTAAGTCAATCGATATTAAAAGTTCTATAATTAAAAGTAAAAGTTTTAACATTCAGGTTATAACCCACAGTGCCATTTTATCACTTGAACGACTTTATTTGTTAGCGCCTTCAAAGATATCCAATTGCAGCCCACTAAGGAATTTTATGTTGCCAAGAACATCTGCAAGTGGACAACGTTTTATTGACAAATTTAATGATGCCATAAATTAAAGGTAACAATAATTGCTTATGTTTAGTAAATTAGTAACATTAAACCTCATTCATAAAAGAGCCGTGTACTTAAGTAAACTAGACATCAATTCATAGCCTGATTAAAGAAAACTTGGTTCAAAGTTTTGCTGATGAAAAGAAAATTTATAGCTACACGTACGTCGTATAAGTGTTAGAAAAAAGAGCTACTTAAATATATGACTTAAGTTGGTTACCCTAAAATTTCTATTTATTATGGTAATTTTCCCAATAAATAATTTTAAATAATTTTTGAAAATAAGTATCTTCGAGAGTTGCCAGAGTAATACTAAGCTTGCGAAAATATCTTGAAATGAACATTCGTCTCTTGTAGCAAAACTGCGTCAGATATCAGGATTTCCTCTCAATTAACCCTATTAGTACTGGGTGAAATGACGAACACAAAGTACTGAAGTGAGTCTTTCGGACTCACATACATTCTGTATGAAAAAAGCGACTATAACATTTTAAGTTTATAAGTATAGTTTATTTGAGCGATTTTACTATTTTATTAATACATTTGGTACAAATTACAACCTTTTGAAAATGGCCGTTGCACATATTTTTTGATCATTGGCTGCAAAGCTGATTGCTCATCCTTTCTCGTGCAGGTGGCCACATACAGCAGCGTCGTTTCTTGGCAACGGTTTCGGGTGTTTGTGATTTGCGTAAAGCATGGACGAGTGATTAAGCGTATCCACGCCACCTCTTGTCGAATTGTTGTACAAATTTATGGCCGATTTGTTTTTGTTTTCCTTCTCTACCTATCGCATCGTTGATAAAAATATAACTGCTCGGCTTTTTTTCGGCACATAACTGACAAAAGTTATATTTTTTTTTTTGAATCTATCCAAAAACGTTTGTTTCAACTGCTCTTTATCGGTGTTGTTGAAATTTTACGAAATTTATCGCTTATTTTTCCTCAGCGTTCCAACACACGTAAGGCCATTTGATAGCAGTTTTTTAGCCAAACTAAAGGTCGATAAATACTTAGTTATAAAACGTAATATTACGGTTTGATCGGTGAAACGGTTCTGTACTCTCCTTGACCACCATTTTTTGCACTAAATTAAGCCCTCTGTCCTCCTTTTTCAAGATAAAGTATTCACTTTAGTGGATAACTGGTTGTATTATCACATGTCCACCAAATCTTAATGCCATATTTGTCAGGCTTAGAGGGAATATACTACCAAAGGGATACTCTTCCTCGCAATGGCACCAACTATTCGTAGATGGTTAAGCTTTCTCCCGGAATATATAACTTGATGAAATTGGAATTAACAATATTCCATATGTCACGTATAGGTGCGAATTAATCGCGAGCTCGTCAAAAACTTCGAGATTATTTATCATCAAAACGAACATATATCAAGGCACAATACCTCTGACGAGACTTGCTGACTAAATAACATTACCGAAAAGTGGATGCCAGAAGCCCTTATAGTCAGAAGGTCCTTTTTTGTTTATGCTAGCATTTAATAAAATTCCAATATAACAGTGCATTTCAATTTCATCCATCAGATTACATATTTCACGCAGTGTACGATGTGCTTGAAATTTGTACAATTTATGATGACTCGGATCACTTCATCGTGTATGCATAATGAGAAAGTGACAACATGCTTGCTGGCCACTAATGGAACTTTATGAACACCACCTCTTATGATATTGTGATCAAGGCATTTTCTTAGTACAAAAGGTTTCCCAAAAAACGCCTGATCTTCAGTTTCAGCAAAAAAATTCTAAATTCTCATCACTCTGCTGCACTCGAACTGTATGAGTCTCTAAGACTCATTTCAGTACTTTGTGTTAGTTTTATAAATTAATTTTGTTAAAAAATAGAAAGAAAAATATGGATACATATTTGTTATCGTAATTCTTTTTAGAATTAATGCAGTTTAAAATACAAGAAACCTCAAATGTGTAAAAAAAAAACTTACGCCAGGAAAACATCGCAAAGTCAAAATGAGTCTCAAAGACTCAAGGTAGTACTAATAGGGTTAAATAACAATTTGACACTGTAGTTTGAGTTCTAATGTATCTGGTAACCCTTAAAACTGATAACTGCGCATGCGTAAGTAAGTACTACCATACACGTACAACTCCTTAGCTCATCATTGTTAGCACCTTATTATCGCTAAATGGTGATAAAAAAATCACTTCGACAATTTCAACAACAACAATGACACCAGCATTGACAACAGTAACAGCGACGTCAATAACATGGATAGTATTTTCCATTTTGTAAGGATGCGGCCAGAGTACGGTTGTGAATGCACTTTACATATGTATGTAAATATGATATACCAGCTTGATCAAAAAGTTTTAGGACTCGTCACCGTGTGGCGCTCTCGTTCGTCCGATTTCAATTCTCTTTTTTTTGTTGTGTTGGTAGAAGTGTCATGGACGTTATGTCAAATTTTCAGCTTGACAGCTTGACATTTCTTGAAGTGACGCCGTATTGTGTGCATCTACTTTTGTGTGTGGTTTCGATTTTTTACAATTTCATGCAAAAAAGGGACCGCGTTGATGACGCAAAAGACATGCTTTCCAAGGCTGAATCCGACCCAACATTCATCAAACGAATCATTACTGGTGACGAGACGTGGATTTACGAGTACGACACGCAATCCAGACATCAAGCGAGTGAATGGCGTTCACCCAATGAGCCGCGACCGAAAAAACCACGTCGTTTTCAATCGAAAAAGAAGGCGATGCTCACGGTTTTCATGGACTACAGAGGTGTTGTGCATCATGAATTCCTCCCAGAAGGTCAGACCGTCAACAAAGAATATTATTTGGGCGTTTTGAGACGTTTGCGTGAAGCAGTTCGCCAAAAAAGACCGGATTTGTGGGCAAACAACTCGTGGATTTTGCATCACGACAACGCGCCGTCGCACAATGCGATCATTATTCGTGAGTTTTTGGCCAAAAACTCCATGAATACCGTCCAACATCCACCGAATTCGCCTGATTTGGCTCCCTGCGACTTTTTCCTGTTCGGCCACCTGAAGAAACCGCTCCGCGGATCGCGTTACAGCAGCCGAGAAGAGGTCATCGAAAAATCGAAGATGGCCCTGATGGCCATACCGACGGTCGAGTATAAAAAGGCTTTTGAGGACTGGGTCAAGCGTTGGAATAAGTGCATTGCAGTCGATGGGGAGTACTTTGAAGGAGACAATATCGATTTTGATGAATAAACTTGTATTTTTCATTTTAAAAATAAAGTCCTAAAACTTTTTGATCAAGGTAGTAGAATACGTTTCTATTCGTTGAGGCGTGGCATCAATTACAAGAATTATATAAACTCATGAAGATATCGCCTTTAAACCGAAACTATGTTACCCTATTGTCATTAGTGGGCGTGATTTCTCTAATATATACTAGCCAAACAATTAAATTTTGCAAATCATATACACTTTTGAATTTTGATCGAAAGTTTATCGATAACCGCATGATTTAGGCGGAGCTGTATTATCATGACACAGACTATTCATACCATTTCTCGAAGCGTGACATAGACAGTATTAGGACGAAAAATATGTTGGTCTTATGAAATGAACTTGACCTTTTCTCCACAAGCAAAACATAATAATTAAACTATTCACGAAAAATTAAATTGATAAAGCCATCATCCGGATTAAAAAAATGGCGGGATTGGAAAAGAGACATTGAATTGAACTCTATCATATTTCCATAATTATTCCTAAAAAATAGATCACCTTAGACAACCGAGCGTTTATCGAGCGTTTTTGGAACCTCGCACTAGTGCATACATATTGACAGTGACGTTAAGAGAACGGTTTCATCAAAACTATTTTCTTGGGAATAATTACATATACCTGCGATATACGATAGCTTTCGTCGTAGTTTTGAATGCGGCTTTAGAATTTAGCTATTACGGCAGGATTTTAAGATTTACAGAATAAAAGGTGAATAAATGATACCTTCGCTTTTCATTTTAAACTTTCAATTTATGCTTCAAAATCAATTTCGATTTGTCCCGATTAGAATTTTCTTCGACATGATACAAGTGATACAATTTAGAGCTTTCCAAAGACTTATATAAACATGTTTATATGTTACCGGCCTAACTAGTTTAAACTAGTTTATCCTAGCCCAAAATAGTTCATCCGAAGCGTGTTAGGATAAGCCAGTTTAGCCTAGGATGAAATAGGGTTATTATTTACACTAACGGCCTCACAGCCCATTTTCTTGAAATTTTAGTATGTTAGGGTAGGTAAGTGGCTTTTGGTCCAATATACTGTCAAAACAAAAAATTGGCTACTCGATCAATAAAGCGAATGAGATGGAATTATAGATAGAGAATTTAAGAGAAAAATGAAGATAAAGAGCCAAAGAATGTGAAGAATAAGTGGAAAAATTAATGAAGAGTAAGGGACTGAAATTTTAAATTGAAAACCTATGGGCGACGCCTAGTTGAAAAAAAAAGTTTTTAAAAGCCGGTATATGTCAATTCAAATTTCCCAAATTTTTTAAGATATTTTACTGTACCAAATATTTTTCAAGTATACGTATAAAGAGACATCACTTGAAGACGTAAAGTTATTATTTATTGGAACATTTCTGTGGTGAAAAGGAAAAAGTGCTTAAGTCTGGTTTTGTCGTTTCGCAGGAAATCGCTTTTAAGGTTCAAAGTTAATTTATAAAAATTTATGTAAATTGAAGTAGAGTATCTGTTAATTAAGGACGAAATCGTACAAAGTTATTCGCGAAAGTAAAACTTAAGTGATTTTTCTAAACAAAAGAATTCAACTTCGAACCAATTTCCAAATTAGCTGTTATTCCAAAATAAATTTAATTTGAATTCCACTATATGTCCACATAAGTTGTTATTGCAAATAACTTCTAATGTAATCCAAGGAATTATATTATTGAAAAAAAAAAAACGCTTACATCGATATAAGCAGTTTTGACGTTGCCTATTGCTGAGCATTCAAACTCTTTCTTTTTTTATTGAGAAAACAGCGTACACCCAACCCTCTTTTTACACGGTACTTTTTACACAATTTTGAAATAACACGGTTCAAAAATAAGAGCAAATAAACTTTTTTACACGAATTTTTTGTTCTAGCACGTATCTCAAAAAAGATTTTTTTTTTAAATTTTAATTCTAAGTTGTACAGCAAAGTTATGTATAAACATACCAACTTTGAGTTTGAAAAAATAAGTACAAATGCCTAAAATCAATAGTTGAAAATAAGTACAAATAAGTACAATATCAATCCATGGTGTTATTATAAGGTGTTTGCAGTAAAGAGAAAAATCAAATGGAACAAAGAAAAAATGCAACGACCAGCTGTCAACGCAGTTTGCTTCAGTGGTAAGAGAACGATCCTGTATTGCACCCACCATATAAGCACACCATGATTCCGAGCTACTGTTTTTATACCGAAATTTCTTTATTGAAATCAGCCTTGATTCAGCCTTAGCGTCAGCAGTTTCACCGACAGCAGTCACGGTGCGCTGTTGCTCTTTGAAATTGTATTTTTCTTGACACGAAATTTGCCGCAATAGCTGCAGTTGCGATTTCAAAAAATGGTAAAAATCGACTAATTTATACTGCAAATTTATTTTTACAAGCAAAATCGATTTTAGAGTGTTCACTTCAAGCCGAGAGAGCTCGGTTTTTCAGATGTTTTTTGCTGATGAAAAGACGTGCTCCACTGGTGCTTTCGTTCCAGGTAGGCACAGAATGAATTCGACCAGACGAGAAAATTCCAAATAAGGCACTTGTGAAGCTTCCATGTGCTTAAAGATCTCAACCCAGCGCTCTTCAGATAACAATTTCTCCTCTTTCCATTTTTCAATTAGAATTACGCATTTCGAAGCTTGTGCAGAATATTTTGGAAGCGTGGTCCATGATATGACCAAACGCCTTCACATGCCGTAAGGGTGGTGTCGGCTGACGAAGTAAAAAAGTTCGCAACAGTACGGCTGTTCGATTTGGCAGACAACGCTTTCTTGTGTTTCGAGGATTCCAAATGCTTATCGATTTCACTCTTTCCGGCGTTTGCGATGTTGAGTTCCGCGTCACACAAATTACACCGTATATCACTTTCTGTTCTTCCTTTTTTCATTTGCGGATATTTTTTCTGAAGATCCGAAGCATGCATGCATCGTATGCTTTTCAACACACATAGAATGCATCTAATTAAATTTGTCACTCTCTTTTCCCATACGGTTTTCTCAGCAAATTTGTATTGTTTACAAATTTTATTTTTGTTACTCTCTTTTCCCATCCGATTCTCTCACACAAAATCTGTCAATGCTTCAATGCCTACAAAAAGTTGATAGTAGGTTTGACGTTTTTAAAAACTACAAGTCTTCGCTGTCAAACTCAAAATTAGTGATGCCACATATCAATTTTTGAAACATTCGTGTGTAAATACTAATTAAAACTATTTCGCAATCATCGGGCCAGCGCAAATGATATTTATGTTTATTATTAACTTGTTTCTCAATTTTCTGCCGAAATAAGTACAAATTAAGTACGCTTTGAAAAATAAGTACAAATTAAGTACGCTTTAAAAAATAAGTACGGCAAGCTGAAAATAAGTACTGTACTTACTAAATAAGTACAGTTGGTATGCTTAGTTATGCATATAGCAACAAAAATACAATTGGGGGAATATCCGAATGTTGTAATCAGTTTTTTTTTATTTCATTGCACTTCAACTTAATCACAGCATTAGGTTATTCAGTATTTAGTTTGAGTTAAAGCTTGCTAATTGCTAATTAACAACAAAAATTCCAAATTTTTGCAACTTTTTTTTTTTAATACATAAGTTCATCTTATTATCTACAGAAATTAAGAAATTTCGTCACAATCAGTCAAGCAGTTCAAAACTTATAGCATTTTAAAAAAAAGGTTAATGAAAACTTTGACTGGCAATAATTATTGCAACAACAATTTTTATTAAAAAATTTTTTCGTGCACTAATTTCTACCACTTGCAGCTACTGATTTATACAAAGAACTTTGAAAAACATTTCAGACATGTCGGTTTCGCGTATTCTGACCCAGCTATAAAAACAATAAGAAAATAAAAGTGAGAATTTTATTTGACAACCAATAGTTTCTGCATCGAAACTCAGTTCCAAAAGTGTCGAAATCGTGTCTTAGAGAAAACGGAAAAACATATGGTATTTTGGTGGAAAAACTTTAAAAGAGGAAGCACAAAAATGAATTGTTTTAAGTTTTCTAAGTAATACGGATTTCATTCATTAATTTCTTTGCACGGTTTTTGGGAAAGTTTTTCATCTTCCATGAAATTTTAAGGTTGTGGAACATATCCCCAAATTTACCATATATAGCATGTATTTTTTTACACGATTTTTTACTGTACAGTTTTCTTAGGAACGTATCTACCGTGTAAAAAGAGGGTTGGGTGTATACGGTTTTAAGATCTTTATCTCTAGCATAATTTTAAATATCCTAAATCATAAGTACACTTAAGCTATTATTCCAAATAAGATTGAGATAAGTCGAAGTTCCTCCCTAGATAACTTTCCGAAAAATCACACAATATGATTCAAATAACCTTCAGGGGTACTTTTGGTTAATGAGATCACAATGGCGATCTTTACTCAATTCGTTCCTTAGTCAACTTAAGCAGTTTTTCCCTTGAACCACAGAATTGTTTTCAAGTTTCTGAGCCCAGGTTTGCCTTCAATTGTTTTAAGCCGTTCCAAGCTTACTATTTTTTGCCTACCAATTTTTTTGATGTTGCAGTTATAAAGTGAAAGAGGTATTTTATCCAAAACAGCTACAGGGTGGGCCAATAGTCCCGGGAACTATTCAAGCAATAAAGTTATTGTTGGCTGTGTAGCATTATCTTGTTGGAACCACATATCGTTCACATCCATAATATTCAATTGGAGGTATAGCAAATTAGCTATTATGGTTAGCGCTTACCAATCACATTTCGGTTAAGTTCTTAACACTTTTGCATTCACTTTGTGCGCGGCCTTAGTGTTAGCATTGCTTGCGTTAGGTTGAGGAGTTTCTTATTCCATGCAAGCAATAACTAAAGAGAAAGTCATTAACCTTTCGCATACATTTTGTCACAATATAGAAATTTTTTTTTTTTTAATTTATTATTTATGTTATTTGGTTATTGTAGTTAGTTGTCGTTGTTACTGCATGAGTATCTCAACTGTCCACAGATACTCATTTTCCTGCGTATTTTTTTTTATTATTTTGTTTATTATTCCTCAATAAGTAAATAAACAGTACAAGCAACTCAAACTGCAATTCAAAGCGTTGATGAACTCAGCGTTGAATGCATTGGTTAAACAAAAATGACAAAAATTATAGATATTTTCTCTAACATATTTCTTTCAGTACTACGCCAACTCTTGCACCAAATTTGTCAATCGAAGAATTTTTGCTTGCGATTCGTTTTTGGCACCAAAATTCAATTCAGTATGGAATATTATTTCCCTTATTAAAATAAATAAATAAAAAATTCCCAAACAAAATTATTTGCATTGTTTCTCATCAACGATAAGAACACTTCATTCATGCAATTAAGAAACAAAAAAAAAAAATCCGTCAAAATAAAACAAACAAAATTAAAAATCCATTAAAAGCACCAAACAATGTTAATTAGCATAAAAAGATACTGAACAATGTTGTTAACACTCATTAATGCCAAAAAAAATCCAGCGAAGAATTGCCACTCTAACAATGCGACAAAAACGCGACACCGCCAACGACGTAAACAAAAACAAAAGTTCAAAAATTGACAAAAATAACAAAATTCATTAGCTGTTGGTATTGTTGTTGCTGCTGCTGCCCTGACTTTGAGTTCACATATACCGTCCCCATTGTCCAGTGCTGTTGACATTGGACACCGCCATCATTCAACATGGACTGGCAACACTTACAACGTCGCGTAAAAGAAATTTATGAAAAAAAAAACCAAACTCAATTATATAATATTTTAAAGAAAGTACAATCGGTTCGGTTAGAACTTAAGGTATAAACTAAGCTTAATATCGATATAGTTTATATAAAAATGAATGAATAGTATGTTTCCGGTCAGCTCCTATACCCATTCATTCGATTATAATGAAACTTTGATGAGTTGTTGTGCGTGCGCCAGGAATGTTTTTGCTAAAAAATTGGGTGTAACACCTCCCATCTTGACATATTTAAGATACAACATTTCTTTATTTCAAGTTTTCCTGCAAAGATGCCAAATATTTCTTATAAAAAATGTATATAAGTAGTATAATTAAATTCAACAATTAAGGACTGTCCCACAGGACTGTTCGATTACAGTCTACCTGTTAATCTTATAGGTTTGTACCATACATACAATCCAGAATTAAAATATTCAGCTATATCAAAAATAGTTGGTGCAACAGGTAGAACTGTTTTTAGGGTTATTTCTAATTACTGGAAGGGTCTACCTGTTTCAAGAAAAAAAGGTTCAGGCAGAAAATCAGAATTTTCAAACTCAAGGGTAGTGACGAAAGTGAATGGTTTTTTAAGCAGAATCTTAGCACTTCAGTGCGAGATATGGCGACTAGAGCAGGTTCATCAAAATCTACTGTACAAAGGATAAGGGAATAAAGTAAGCCGAAGACATATAGACTTCAAAAAGTACCAGACCGTTCTGATGAAAAGCAGTTGATGGCTCAGATACGAGCCAGAAAATTGTATGAAAGGTACTTGACTAAATTTGATTTCTGCGTTATGAACGACGGAAGTTACGTCAAAGCAGATTTTAAGCCGCTATCTGGGCACAAATATTATACATCACCGAAAAAGGGGCATATGCCTAGTAAATTTAAAGAAAACAAAAGAATTCGAAATTTTCGAAGCAACATATGGTTTGGCAGGTCATATGTACCTGTGGCCTCAGTAGAAGCTTCTTTGTTACGCAAGGCACAATCAATTCAAAAGTTTATATAGACAAGTGCCTCGAAAAACGTGTTCCACCATTTATTCGTCTACATAAAGGTACAGTGATTCTCTGGCCCGATTTATCAACCTCTCATTACTCTAAAGCTACGATGGAATGGTATCAAAGTAAAAAGATCAATTTTGTACCAAAAATAGCAAATCCGCCCAACTGCCCAGAGCTTCGCCCAATTCGGAGATATCGGGCTCTAATGAAAATAAATCTTCGAAAGGGTGGTAAGACTACAAAAAACTTACAAGACTTTATACTTAAGTGAAAAAGATCGTTCCGATGAAACACCTGTACAAAATGTAATAAAGTGCCTTAAGAAGAACGTTAGAAATTTTTGTGAAAAAAAAATTTGTTAATTAGTTTTTAGTTATTTGTATTCTTAACACTAGCCATCATTTATAAAAAAGACCAAAAAGCTTATTGGGTATTTTTTTATAACTGAAATTAAAAGTGAAAAATTTGTCTGGGACAGTTCTTAGTACAAATTTTTAGTAAAAAAAAACTTTTAAACCTTACATTTTTACTTGACCGAATCAACCCACTTTAAGATTTTCAATGATAAACTCAACGTCGATTTTTGTTACGAAATCTATTTTGGTGATGCTGATTTTTCCTATGAGGGTGTTGATGATGTACGTGTTTCTTATGAGGTAGGTACTGAATGCATCGATGCAACAACGGACTCAACATTGCCCGAGTCTTCACTAGACTTGGAAGTAGAATGCTAGTTGACATCTTCACCGATTTCAGTTGAGGAAACAATGGAATTCTTAAGTATCGAAACCGGTTTAAAAACAGCATTGAAATCGGACGGAGATCCTTAAATGAAGAAAACGTTTTTATAGGTTGTTGTGCATATTATGGGAACCTGCTTTCGCAGAAGATCCCAAAGTACTTAGTTGAAGAAATCACTGCTTTCTTTGTTGCTGTCGTAGTGTCACTTTCATGTACAGGTGTTGACATATTCGAAGATGGTGGCAAAAGATGATGCTGGAGGAGTTGAGTAATCGTTTTGTGCTTCTTTTTAATGCGTTTGACCAGTGCTGGGCCCATTTTCTTTTGATGTCGAAGGTTGTTCGCTAGCTGAAAATGTTTGGATGTTTATATCAGATATCGGCTTTGGTATTGAACTATGTCCACCATTTTCCTTCACCTCCATTACATCATTATCACTTGTCGTATGCTTTTTCGTTACTTCCTTATTGTAAGTTTCAACATCAGCTTCATCTGCGCTGCCGCTATCGCTTGAAGTGCTGTCATCATCATTGGAAATCGGAATCGTCGTCGTAATTTTCATTGGCATATTTTGTTAGCAGTTGTTCAAATGTTAGAGATTGTGTCTAACGTTTTCATAGTCACGTGGTCTTATAGAAGCTTGGCGATCCCCAAGAAGGGCTCTGTTCCTCATTAACCGATCTACAAATACCCGCCTCTCTGGCTCACGATGTTGACCCGGTCGACAAATAGCAATTGATAGTAATGCTTTCAATGCTTTAAGCTTAGCAATAATCCCAGACACTGATCTTCCAGATTTCATGGCAATGACCTCTATTTCTCTTCGACGTATTTCTTTTAAGCCATGCACACGTATTACGCGCAGTTTACGACGTCGCATCTGCATAAAGTAAACAACGTCATGTGCTGAAACCGGACTATTTCCGATCATGATGGCAGCTATCGATAGTATTATGCGAATCATACGCATCGTTATAATGAGCGTTAGAAAAGAGACCCAGTTAAAGGGACGAACAAGCTTCTCCTCAGACTTATCTTGTGGTAAACTCTATTTGGCTGTATCTTCAATCATTCTCAGCAAACGATCACTGTGTTTGATCACAAACTGACCCAAGCGGGTTGCGGCAAGCTTTTCGGCCATATTTTAAACATAATCGTAAAAATCTTGATCTTGAGTCTTCATTTCTACCTCATCAATTGCTTCATCTTCCATTGGAGACGTTCGTAAATGCGACAGTATTGTTGTTTCGATTTGAGGCTGTTTTGCCATATTAATGTGAGCAGGAGATTGAAATTGTAACTATCGAAATTGTGTCCAGCACAAAGTAAATATTCGTGTATATTTATGCTTTATTCTAATTTTTACATAGTTTCAATTTATTCGATATAATTTCCAAAATTAATTAATTTCTAAATATGAATGTCCCACTTTTTTTGGAGAAAAATCAAATGCATCATATCTTATATCTTATCATAACTTTTTGACGCAAATGAAAGAGACTTGGTGAATATATAAAAGGTACGAACAAAAGTCCTCCTATATAAGAAAAACCAAAATTTTTTACAATTTTTTGACTATAAAAAAATTAAACTCATCGCTCCACCTACCCAGGTCTATTAGGATGAGTCTTTGATACATATGTTTTGCAGTGGTGCAGAACAGAACATTTGGCGTCCCCTGCCTTGGAAAAAATTCTGAAATTTTCAGAAAAAAAATATAAATGTAGGTACTAACAAAACTAAAAAAAAAGTCATTCGGATAATATTTTGAATATTCAATATTATTTGTAAGCCTCAATGAATCCAAAGACCATTTTGGCGCTCGTGGCAATGACTACCTTTTTCCTCCCCCCTAGCTACGATACTGATGTTTGCAAATGAACTACTTGAACTAACGTGACATTTTTCTGCTTCCGTGTCCTTTTTCTACCGCTGGAGCATAGGGTAAGAGCAAGAAGAGCAAGAAGTATTTCTGTTCCCGTCTCTAGTACCTGTGTGGCATTGATAGTATCAACCAATTTGGTATCGAATGCGCTAAACAACAGAAACTTAGTGGGATTTTACCAACTTTTCAAAAACTAGAAATGAATATTTCCATGGTGTTGAACGTTACCGTCGTACATTTTTAAAGTGGAATAAAAGTCAAAGTAAAACATTTTTTTTTTTTCTCTGTTACTTTAAGGAATAGCTCTTTGGTAGCACTATAATTTGTGGAAAAGTTGATGGCAGACGATATACTGATTCTAAGGTAAAGGCAATAAGAAAACCATTCGCACGTGTCCAAAAATGGAAGTTTTTTTCACGGCCATCTATAAAAAGCAGAAGTCTGCGAAACCTGCCAAAGTTTTTTAATGCGATTAATTTTAAAATGTTATGGAATAATATCGTTCGATTGAAAAATTTTGTTTATTTTTTTTTTTACAAAGTATAATGATATTGCGTATGGGATATATTTTTTCATTATGGTTCACTTGGGCAACTTTTCATATATTTTTTGTGATTAAGATTTATATAATAACTAGAAAACAAATTTAATATTAATCATTGTCATATTAAATTGATGAAATCAGTTTTAAGAATGAAAACAGGAAACAGCGATAAACGTAATTAAATATTTTTCTTAAAAGAATGTGAAACTTTTCTTTTTAGGAGTTAAAATGTTTTTCTTTTCTCAGGAATCAGTTTATCCCCATACGAAATTTGATCAAAATCGGTGTAGGAACTCTGGCGTGGCAGCGTTTTTTCCCATGAGAGGTGGTGTCAAACCCACTTAAAGAACTTAGAGTCTCTTATAACCTTTTTTATGGTTCAATCTATCTCCAAACCGAATTTCATTCAATTTGGTTCATTAGTTTCGCCGAGAAAATGTATTTTCCCGTTAGAGACTTGGCACCGCCTACTATTGCAAAGAAATTTAGATTGTGCACTGCACCTCTGCACAAATTTTCTAACAAAAAAAAAGTTTTGCGATTATGTTGTGTTATGGCAGTTGAAAAGGAGTCTAAACATTTTTAAACTGCCAATTTATGTATAGATTACAAAACTTTTACACTTATGATTGCGCACATGACCAACTTTAATCAGCTCTAAAAATTTTATATATTATTTTTTTACACTCGTTGTTTCTTGTTGAAATTATATGCATGAAACTCTGTTTAAACAAAAATTTTGACGCACTTGTTGCTGTTATCAATCACGAAATGAGAATAAATTAGGTTTTTCGATCGCGCACGTTACTTTAGAAAATGAAGTTAATAGAGATTAGTTTGATGTATGTAGTTGCATTTGTTTTAGATGGTCGTTGGAAGAGATATTTTACGGAATGACTGTCATCATGTATCATATCTCTTAAAGAATTCAATATTTAATACAAAATGCTACTCAATTTTACAAAAAAGAGAAACTGCATTTATGCAATTTTGCAGTCGGTTTGCTCACTGTGGTTAATGAATTCAGGTATGTATTGCTTAAAGTAAGTAATAAAATGTTTTCCTTAGATAATATCAGATAATCGGTCACGGTGGACCTATCCGTGGAAATACACAGAAGTACATACATACATATATTAAAATTTTGTGCTGATCAGTTGTCCCAAACCATGAATACCCTTTTCACGTCACATTTATTTTAAAAATATATTCGATTCCAGATTCAAATTGAGCGTATCAAAATTCTTCATACATAAACTAATATTTTTTAAAACTGTTTCTTTGAACTTTTACAATTAGACTTACAATATTGAGCTAGAGAATACTGGCTTTTTTAAATTTTTGAGTGAGAGTTTCGAAAAATTTCAGAAAAAAATGTAATATGATCAGTGGTGGGCACCACTATGTACGCAAAACTAGTGGTGCAACAACTATATGCAGATCTAATTCTGCTGAAGAAGAACTGAATCGTTGTTGTGCGCTCACATTTTTATACGTATACACAAATGCTCTCTCGTTACTCTCGAATGCGATCTAGTTTGGACTTGCAGAAGAACTTGTGCCCATTCATGGATATGGGCAAAACGTAGCGCGGGCGCGACTGTGGCAGACAGAGAATAACTTATCATATCCGTATATAAAGCAGAGAGCGTAAAAATCAATCCAGTCTGATTTGAAAAGCGTACAAAGCACAACTACACATGCATTGAAGAGACCCACAGGTGTAGTGGTGCCCAGCTCTGGATGTGATTGACATAAACAATGCTTAGCAGAGTTTATCAGCTTGAAATAACCTTCCAAAAAATATATATTTTATTTGTGTCAAGAAATTTTTCGAAAATTGTTCTAGATTGATAGTAAGGTTCTCAAACATTTGGAAAATAATCGATACACAAGGGATATTAAAAAAAAAATAGTGGTAGCTATTATCCGAATAAGTGTAGGGTGACAAACAAAAAGAAAAAAAAAATTTAAAAACGAAATGACACAAAAAAAGCGGAAAAGTGGATTTTGATGTCATTTTGCATGAAGTGGTTGGTATGCTCCTCCTTAAGAACAGTGACAACGATAACAAACACAGGAATTGCATAATCGCAATTTTTTTGTTGGCATAAAATAAACAATTTAAAAAAAAAACATGTAATTCCTCAGAATTCAACAAGAAATTTTTAGTTTATCGACTTCAGCAAAGGTTATTATTAAAGTGTTACTTACGAGTGTTTTTTATAGGTTTCTGTTGTTGTATAATATTATGGAAACAACTTACCTGAAAGAAAAAAATAAAGAAGAAAATGTTATATTGCACAAAAATATTATTAAGAAAAAATAAATAAATATTTAAATAATTTCCATGAATAAAAATGTTAACTGTGAATGAACTTCCTCTTTTAAGTGGAATTGAACAATTTCAAGAAAAACTTTAATTTTATTTTGTTTTGCTTACGTTTAAGAATATAGACGGATCATAAAATTAAAAATAATATCATGATACTAACAGGGGCGTAACTAGAATGGGCATCACTCACGAGCGCAAAAGCAAAATAATCAAAATTTAAATTTGTTGTGGTGATATTGACCAAAAATACTTGTTCTTGTCGCGGGCAACATATGTTCTAGGTACGTAATTGGTCATGAAAAACAGAGACTCTGTGTGCTTTGAATAGAGTTTCATCTATTAGTATTCCTTGCTTCAGAAACGATAGAAAAAAATAACTTAAGTACAATGTAAGTATTAGAGCACCCGTATGTGCAAAAGTGTGAATTGTTTGGCCGAAAAATTTCATTAAAAAATATTGATATTTAGAGGTGGCTAGTGTCCGATTTAAGAATTAAATTCATTCTTTTTATTTGCGAGTGATTATAACTCTTTTCAAAAGACAATTCTGCATGAGATACGGGCTGTTGGCATAGATTCTTATATTTTCGAGTCTGCTGAACACGATGGTGATAGTTGTTTTGCTATATAGTGGCTGGGTATCTTGAACGCATCGAAAAACTCCCTGAAAACAGCGAAAAAATCAGCGCAAATTTGGGTTTATGTGAGGAATAAGTTTTTTTCTTAGTCAAACATTTTTCAACATTGTAGTCCAAAAACAGACAAAGAGATTCTGTCTAGTTTCGATGTCCCAGTATTTTTTTTTTCAGAAGATCAGATTAATAGAAAAATGAAAAATCCTCGAAAACGGGCCAAAACTCAAGCTTAAATGAGGTAAATTCGGGTAATAAATTTTTTTAAAGATAGTAATTTTTGCGCTGAGTCAGAATTTGGCCTCAAAATGGACCCATCATATCAGGGTTCTGAAATATTTAATCTTAGGTACCTAAAGAAGAGATTTTTTGTCTACTTTCGAGGACATGTATAGGATTCAAAAAAAATTGTTCAGCACCATTCCAATAAGACCATAATTTCATACTGTTCTTTCCCTTTAAAATAAACTTTTAAATGGTCATCTATTATGTTTCCTCGCAAAGTTACAGCCATTTTTGGTAACATAAATTTGAAACCAGTTTATTAATATTGTTGTGTCGAAGTGGATCAAATTCATGTTACATTAAAATGGCTATAACTTTGCAAGGAAACTTATTTTAAAGAGAAAAATCGGATCTAACTTATTCTTTTACTAGCATTACCCTGTGCGCATCGCTGCACCTCAACCGTGGTGTATATTCGATGTGCAGTCTGCGTGAAAATTCTATTTAAAAAATACTTATGTATGGGGACCACCCTTAGTATGCATCCAAATTAAAATTTTTACAACCTAAGCAGTGCCTCTTAATATAAAAACCACGTGGTGTAAATTCCATGAGAATCGATTAAGCGGTCTTCGAGAAAATGATATTTGAAAATATTTTTGTGTGAGGGTCACCCTAAGTATGCACCTTAAATACAATTTCAACGACTTTACCTGTGCCTCTTAATATAAAAGCCATGTGGCGTAAGTTCAATGAGAATCGATTTAGCGGTCTTCGAGAAAATGATATTTAAAAACATTTTTGTTTGAGGGCCACCCTACATATGCACCCTAAGTAAAAGTTTTGTAGCCTAAGCTATGCTTCTTAATATGAGAACTACGTGGTGTAAGTTCGGAGTGAATCGACTAACCTGCCTTCTTGAAAATGATACTTAAAAATATTTTTGTATGAGGGTCACCCTAAGTATGCACCCTAAATAAAATTTTTTTAAGCTTATCTGTGCCTCTTAATATAAAAGCCATGTGGTGTTAGTTCCAAGGGAATCCATTAAGCAGTCTTCGAGAAAAGTTTTTGTCTGAGGGCCATCCGAAATAAAAGTCTTGTATCTTTACCTATTCCTCTTAACATAAGAGCTACGTGGTGTAAGTTCGGTGTGAATCGACTTACCAGTCTTTGTGAAAATGATATTTAAAAAAATTGTTGTGTGAGTGCCACCCTAAGTATACACCCTAAATAAAATTTTTACAATCTTATCTGTGTCTCTTCGCATAAAATCCATGTGGTGTAAATTCCAAAAGAATCGATTTAGCGGTCTTCGAGAAAATGATATTTAAAAAATAAAAAATAAAAATAAAAGTTTCATCGTCTTAGCTATGCGTCTTAATATAAGAGACAGGTGGTGTAATTCCATGTGAACCGATTAAGTGGTCTTTGTAAAATGCTATTTTAAAAATAATTGCGTATGAGGGCCACCCTAAATTAAAGTCCTATAGCCACCACGCCCCTGGTGTCTAATCCCGTTCATATTTTGTGAAGTGCTTAACATAGGCTATGTGCATCCTGACACCGAATTTCAAGACTTTTGCTTTCATATGAACAAAGATATAGCGAGTTAAAGGTCTTAATTGCACGTAAAGTGCCACGCCCCTTGCTTTTATCAAAATAAAATATAGCCCATGTTACTCAGGAATAGTGTAGCTTTCTATTAGTAGAAAAATTTTTGAAATCGGATCTGTAGTTCCAGAGATTACCCGGAACATACAAACAAACAAACAAACAAACAAACCTTACCTCTTTATATAATAGTATAGATTAAAAATAAGCTTAACAAATTTCACCTATTCATGGCCTCAAAAGTAGACAAAACAACCTAATTTTTTAGGTACTTAACCTCAAATATTTCAGAATTCTGATGTGATGGGTACCTAAATGTTTTGCTCTAATTACCGAAAGAGCGCCGTAGTTCATGAGTTTGTATACAAATAGTCAGTAGCAAAAAATTCCCAAGCAACAAGAAGACAGAGCTATTAAAAATTTTACTATAGAAACACGTGAATGCACATAAAAGTTAAAATTATTACCACAAAGTCTTTGCTATCGATTTAATAGGTGGAACTTGACAAATGTTGAGTCATTAATGTAATGAATTCTGCTGTCAGCCAGCCAAGTCAGTTTGTATACTCGTAATAAGTCGTGTGGTTTGAGTAAAGTTAAAATTTTTGCTATCTTTACAAATTGATGCATACAGCACATCCTGCTCCATGCCATTTAACTTAAACTTAGTTCATCTTAGCTGTTCGTCCTTTTTTATCATCATCTTGGCCTTCAATTAATTATTTTTTTTAACAACTTTTTATGCAATAAAAATAGCACGAAAAACCTAAAATGACATAATTGTATGTGACATTTGGTGCAGTGATGTCAATGTTGTTGAGCTCAGTCTCTTTTGGGGTTTCTTTTCTACGCAGGATCAATTTTTGTAACAGTTGCTTTGCATATTTGTTCATGTCACATAAGGTCGTCATCAGTTTTAACCCTAAAATATTAACTGTTTCGATGGCTATCATTGGACAATCACAGTTTTTAATAAACACATGAACATCAGGGTCTACCCAAATTTATTATTAGTCCTGGATTATGCAACACTTTGGAATTCTATTACACTCATTCAGCATTATTGCTACTGAAGTGTTAAGGTTTTTTATATTATGTGACATTATGGTGTTGTTTTAAACACTGTAAAAAAGACTTTCACTTATGGTTCTAAAAGAATTAACATTACGGCATAAGTTTACTTTAGGAGCTTTTTTTCAGTTTTAATTTAATCCTAATTTTCTTACGAGTCTTTTAACAGTGACAATGAACATGGAAACAGAAGTTGAAGGAATTCCGATAGCAATACCTCCAAAACTAGGTACGTCCCCCAACAAAGAAAACTAAACGGTACTAGCTAGCTTCACTGGCTGTATAAAAATACTTGTACACCATCTAGCGGCCAAGTGTAGTTTTTGTACTAAAAATGATAAACCGAAAAGGCGCTGCAGTACACTATAAAAGTCGACAACCGAGAGAAATTATCGCCGTCGTAAAACGCCATCTAGAAGGTATTGGTAACATTCTGGATAATTGTGGATTCCACGTCTATAAACTAGAAGATACTGGATTATTCGAGAAAGTGATGACTGTAGTATAAAAAGGTTGTCATCTGAGTAGTTGAGGGCAGTTGAATTTAAGCAATAAAGTAACACAGTTGACTTTAAGTAGTAAAGGAAGACATTTGATTTTAACAGATTAATGACAGATTAATATTAGATTTTGAATGATAATGAAATAAACAATTGTACCGTGTACAAGCTAACTTTTGTGATTTAAATAAACCATTTTATAATTAAATAAGTTTGTGTGTTTTTGATTGCCACACAATCCAGTGATCGAACTTAGAAAAGTGTAGGAGATCGAAATTATCGTCTAAGAGACAGGAATTTCGTAACAATACATACATATATCATACAATAAACTTAAGGAGCATGTAAGACTCGAAAGTTTTCGATCTTGTTTACGGGAACATCCCTATCTGTGCAAATGAGTGAACAGTACTGCCCTCGGAAGCAAAAAGGGGGTATCTAAAAAAATTTCGCGTCTAATGAACTACTCCAAATGCCCGTATCTTCATTAGACGCGAAATTGTTTAAGCTATCTGATGCCAAGAAAACCACAAATAAGAATTTTTATGAGATCGAATTTTTCGCTTCTAAAGGCAGAATATCAATTTGACAGTTTGAGCAATGTTGCCGTAGCTATGAAAAAAAAATGAAGCACACCAAAGAGAGAAAATGTATCAAAATAGATAGAATTAAGTTAATCAATAAAACACAAACAGGAAAAAAAGAACATATAACATATTCTGAGAATCGCTCTTTTAATATATTTAAAAATCGTAATGCTTAATTTATGTGCACATTTCAAAAAAAAAATTTTCAAATTGGCAGCAAATTGTTTTGATAAACGGCAACACTGTTTCACTTTCCAACTTTTTGCGGCTGATTTTTCCTCAAAATTGCTTCGAAAGTTTTCAAGACTTGCGTAAGTTTTGCTCCAAACAAATTCTCGAAAATGTTCTCAGTTTGCGCAGTTTACACAGCTTTCAAGTTTAGAGGGATTAGCACTTATCACTGTATGTCACATATCACGATATACGTACGTAAGTACCGTGGCGACGTTCGTTTCCTTATGGAACTTTTATATTACAAATATTTATTATTTTTATTTTTCTATCTATACTTGACGTCACATCAAAGTCTAATATTATTTTTCTTAAAAAAATTGGGTTAGTAAGGGCTTTAGCCTGAGGACATTTATGTCCCATATAGAAATACAGAGAAATACATAGTGATAATATGATAACATTTAGCAATGAACTTTTAGCGCGAAACATTTTTTGAACAATTTTATTTATTTTTTTGAGTCACTTATGAGTGAGAAATCACTTGACTGATAATGCACTAAAGCCGATTCCGTTCATTTTGCTGTTGAATATATTTCGCTTAAATTATTCAAAAGTCAGAGTATTGACACAAATCTCGTGCAAAGTGCACTTTATATTTCATAAAATTTCAGTTTCATTTACATAAATTTTGAAATTGTTTTTAAGTGAATTTTCGTTTTAAATGTACGCAATTTTAACAATCTCCAAAATTGAACAATTTCAAGTTACATTCCGCATGCAAAGTAAATGACGAAAGGCTTAAATGATTTTTGTATGTATAGTTTGATAACTTTTTAAGAAGGACGTCAGCTTATACTCATAATTAAGTCAAAAATAATGTAAGAAAGATTTAATTAAAAGATAACAAATAAATTTGTGGAATTTAAAAATATTTTACAAATTTTCGTGAAATTTTTTATGTATTTCTTTTTTTTTTTTATTTTGGACATACCTTTGATGTAAAATTTTTTTTATACATACATGTCGATGGTATATTAAAGGCCAATTTCGCAAGGCTTAGTTATGGATTAAGTGGAACATTCAAGCTGTCTCTTTTATTTAACTTGAAACAATATCTTTTTAAAAAAAGCCAACAAAAACCTGAGCAAGCAAACAATGAGTAAAACATTGAACAAAACTGAATACTCATCATAACAAATGACCACAATTGATTGGCGTTATCGAAAACGAAAGAAACTTAAGCTTCCTTTTCTATAAATATTTTCGAATACTTTCATTTATTTATAGACAAAACCAATGATATTTCAAAAATTTGCAGCTACATGTAGGCAAACGATTTTTAAGCTCTTAAGTTTATGAATATTAATTAATTTGAATTAAACTCCATTTTAAGGCTCACGATTAGACATACAAAAATTCATATCAGCACCACGTATTTTGCTACTAAATATAAATAAGTTTTTAATTGTTTTTAAAGTATTTAAAAAAAAACAAAGATTAAAAGAAAACGTGCCCCCAATTCAATGATTAAGATAATTATTATTAAAATATTATTAGCATATGATTCATACCACATGGATTAAAATAAAGTTTAGGCACAATTTCAGTCGTCCCTTCGATTCTTGAATACTTTTTCTCTGTGGGTGTTTATACTTTTTTTGTAAATAGTAACAAGTCAAACATTTTTCTGAGTTGGGGCTTAAAAGCTTTGATGAAATTCCAATGATAATTTGACATCACTTGGTTTTTGATTATCCATTAGTCAAATTAAGTTGCGACTAAACATATTTTCTTAGAGAGTTAACGAAAAATTGTTAAATATTTTCCATACCTATTAGGTTGGGAATTATGATCTATAGCATTTCAATAAATATCCCTATTTGCAGTGTCAATTTGCTCAAAAGTATCCAACTACTACTTCAAGCCTTAGTATTTTTAACCCTCTGCGAGACACCAACGTTTTCTTACTAGGGACACCTATGATGATTTCGACGTCGGATTTTTTTTTTTAATCTTAGAATAGGCCTAACATTCTAGAACAAATGAAGTTAGTTACAGGTTTCTTTTTTGATGTTTTATTAATTTGAAAACAAAAAAAAAAAAAAAAAAATAGCCATGGATCGGTCGAAGATAAATGAGTCATGAAAAATGGGCACATATTAACTAAATAATTGAAAAACATGATCGTAAAGAGTTATATTTTGGAACAGTACCGTATACAAGCCCCCAGGCATTTTCCAGACAACTAGTTTTCTATACAAAACTATATTCTTATTATGATTTCCTTAAAAAATTAGAAACCAAAAATTAAAAAATTATTCCATGCAAGTATATTTTGATCATAAAATTGGAAAAGAAAAAGAAAAAAGTTTCATTAAAAACTTAAATAAATTTTTTGACTTATTTCTTCCCATAGCTTATTATAAGTATATAATGAATTCTTAACATGAAACATTCAATTCAGATCAATAATCGAAGGATCAATAGTCTAAGTATCGTGACCAGATATTTTTCGGCAATAAAATCCATCAATTTAGCGGTAAAATCTTAAAATTTTTCGAAAAAAGTTGATGACCCTCTTTGTTTTTTGGTCCTCACTTTCACATTCCGAAGACTTAGCAAAATGAGATATGATATGAAAAGATAACGCGGACTTGTCCTAAGAAATGCTCACCACATGGTCACGTTAAATTTAAGGTATTTTGCAGAGTTATCAAGAAAATTCAGATCATTTAAAAAGATTGATTGAGTTCTAAAACAACACAAGGTCATAAAAGTTGAAAGAGGTTATATAAGGTGCGTTTCAAAATCATAAGACACTTTTGAAATAAAACTTTAAGCTTAAAAAAAAGTCATTGAAAGCTGTTTGAAGAAGCTTTTTTTATAATATATGATCTATTGCACTCCTGTGCACTTCAGAAAAAAAAGGGGACGCCAAAGTCCTTATCATGCCATAGTACCATTATCTTTTGTTTGGTGAGTCCTGTTTTGTTGCTCTTTTCGGTGTTTCATAATGATAAGACACTAGTAGCAAATAAGTTTCTTAAGGATTTTTACGTGGTGAACTTTGTTTTTTTTTTTCAACTGAAATTAAAATTAAAATAATTTTTAACAAAATGAGCGGTACAATATTGACTAATGAAGAAAGGGCGAAAATTTTGGCATATAACAAGGCCGGACTGCTAATATTGGTTATTTCGAAGAAATGAATAGAAGTCGATGCGTGATACCAAAATTTTTATGCGATCCTGCTAATTATAACGCTATAAAGCTAACAGGAAGAAAAATGGCGCTATCTGGTCGGGATCAACGAGCTGTCATCAGAAAAAGTTCAAACTCGACCAGATCTTGCACCATCTTGGCCTCTTTAGTGCATAATAGTGTCCAAAACAACAATTTGGCGCACCTTACAGAGGTGCAAATACATCAAGCTCTCAAAAATGACGAAAGCACCCCATATTTTACCACGACACAAGCAGGGGCTCCTTCAATTCGTAGAACAAAACATTTCAGCTGATTGGAACACAGTAAATTTTAATTGATTGGAATTAAATCTCATCTGTTCGATATTTTTGTTGAAAGAACCACTTTTAGTGGCGAGAAAAATTAAATTTTGATGGCCCCGATGGTTTCAAGTACTACTGGAGAGATTTGCGGAACAAACCTCTCTATTTTTCGAAGCGCAACTTTGGTGGAGGATATGTAATGGTGTGGGGGGCTTTTACATCTAATTCTACCCTCGACTCAAAGTTCACATCAACAAAAATGAATAGTAGGGATTGCATCCAAGTGGTGGAAAGTAGCTTTATTCCTTTCGTTAAGGAAAATAGGGAATTACTGTTTATTTTCAACTGGATAACGAACGGATTCACTTGGCCAACGAAACTAAACGCTATTTGAGTTCTTGATCTACCCAATCTATGGACTGGCCGGCCTATTCTCCTGTCTTAAACCCATTAGAAAATGTGTGGGAGACGATCGGGAGGACGGAGTCAGACGAGTCTATGCAAATAATCGTCAGTTTGACACCACTGAGGAGCTTAAGACTGCAATTCATTAATTCACATATTTTTTAAAAAAAATATGTGAATCAATGAAAAAACGATTATTTCGCGTTGCAAGAGCCAGTGGTGGTTTCATTAATTAAACTTTTTTGTTATTTTTTATTTTTATTAATAAACACACCGTTGCTATTATTATTAAAACTTGTTTATTTTGATACCACAAATTATTTCACCTAATATTACTTTCTTGCTTAATGTACTTAAAAAAAAAATATTTCAAAAAATTGTAGTGTCTTATGATTTTGAAACGCACCTTATATTCAAACAGTTGAAAATCACAGAAATAGTCGAAAAAATTAAGAAAATAAAGAAGAAAGGTTAAAGAGGTTGACAAAGTCGAACAGTTGGGATATATTGAAAACTGGTTGAAAATGTCAAAAGAATATGGAATATGTTGAAAAAATGTCTCGAAAAAATGAAAAAATCTGAGTATGACACGCCCATTTGTCCAATTCCGCCTACTTTTGGATCGATAAATTATATTCGTGATCGGCATCCGCATACCAAATGTTATCACAATAAAACATTTTTTTAAAAGCCTAAATCAAATGCCGCTCTAAAATTCACGTTCAGGTCAATTCAAAAATATGCATTTATTTGACACAACTACTTAATAAGTTTATACAAATTTTTTAATTAGTAAATAATGTACTTCATCCATCTATCAATCATTGTCTTCATATTTAAAATTTTCAAAATTATGATTTTTATTTTAAAATTTAAATGGACGACGACGCACTTAAGACTTCGCACTCAATTTGTAACGCTCAAGTGTTATTTGCAAACTCAATTGAGTAAAAACATTTTTGACAGCTACGCGAGCAACGGTATATCATTTGACATAGTAACGGAATTTACGCTTGTTTACTCTGTTGTAGTCACTTTATGAAAAAAAAAGAAAACAAAAAAATTGATTTTGACTTTCGGCCATTACTTGAGTATTTTCAACACCGGATAACTTTAATCTCAAATTTTTCCGGTACTCGAAGCTGTTCCACCAAAAAATTCATTAAATTGCAAATTCATCGACAAAACCCTTGAAATTCCATTGAATGTGAGTCTATGAATGAAAGCTTTTTGTTTCTATGGATATTTCTATTATTCAATAGAAAAGTTGAAACAAAATTTAACTGATAGCTTGCGAACGCGTTCACTTATTGATTGATCACAATTTTCGTAATTAAGACCAATAACGCACAGGGTACAAGGTGCGCCAAAACAAATTTATTTTAATTTTGAAGCAAAAACAAGAAGACCATACGCACGTTCCATTCTTTGATTAATTGGACACAATAAAAAATAGGTAAATACATAAATTAATCATAATATCTATGGAAGAAACCAAGTTTTAGGCCTTTAATGCTTAACGGCACTTGTTTGCTTCCTGTAGAGAGTGAATGCCAAATATTTGGGCGTAATCCTTGATAGGAATTGTAATCGTAGCTACTTATATGTAGTGGAAAGATCACGAAAAGCATGTGTTGCTTTCTATACCTGCAAGAGGATGTTTAACAAATTTTGGAGCCTGCCTACCTCCCATACAAAGGTGGCATGTGGTTAAAGCATTTTCTTTAAAATGAGTATCAATTTTCATTAGCTTGGCAATGTTCATTCCAAAAATGTAAAAAAATTGTACAATATCTTCTATAGTTTTCAAGTTATTGGACAAAAACAGTGATAGTAATAGTAGCGCTGGACTCTTGAAATTTGGTACAGATGTTTCTTAGCTTAAAACAGCTAAAATTTGTGAATATGTAAAAAATCCGCTAACGTACATGCCTACCTCTCACACAAAAGTGAGGTGTAGGAGGATAACTCAATCTAACTTAAGGTTAAGTCCCTGGACATAGCATCTTCATTGGCAACAAAACAGCAGATGAACTTGCTAGGAAAGGCTATAAGATTGACATAATTTCTGAAATTCACATTATGAAACCACTAGCCTTAATTAGGGCCAAAACTGCTTCAAATTGGGCCAATATGAGATGGTCAAACATGACAACATGTTATATGTACCTTGAGGACAATTTGGCCTTATTATAATGCTGATGGAACGCGAAAAGTGATCTCATTAGACAAGAACACCCTGAGCATATTTTTTGGTGTTATTACAGAACAATATTTTAAGGGCAATCATCTGGGGTAGGAGACTTTCTGAAAAGTTGTAAATATCCTGACGTCGAAGAGTTTGTCCCTCATTATCGCTGTGGGTGCACAGAGCGGGCAAATGGACTTTTTAACCTTCCGTTACTAACATGCGGTCTCACAGACCGAACACTTGTTTAAAGCTTTATGTATACAAGATTTGAGCTTTCAGAGCTTTCGCTCTTTGTATACCTTTCGGTTGATCGGTTCTCTTGTTGCTTCAGGTGCAAACAAATCGTTGCTAGTTTGTTTTTTGTTCTTTTTTCAGTGAATTTGTCTGTGAGGCAATCAATTGATCAATGAAATTGATCTCACTTGTACAAAAATGGTTTACCGTACTGAATTTTTAATTTATTTAAGTATGCATTATATAATGAAGTTTTGGTTGGTTTTCTTTTGTTATGTTTAATTTTCTTTTAAATACAATAAAATATTACAAGAATTAAATATACAGTCCAAGTAATTGCTTTTAATTTTAAAAAATTTACGACATCTGCACTTCGGTCTGGGATACCGATGTTAGCAACCGTGTTAAAAAATTCATGTTAGTGACGGAAGGTTAAATATATTCGAATGACACTTCTATGACTCTCCTGAAGTTTACAAAAATATTGAATAATTTTGCCATAGATTGACAACGAAGTTATAAAGCGGCATAAGTTATGATGACGATTATCAGCTCCCGCACTAAATTAACCTATGGAAGAAACTGACTGCTTGAAAGGTTCTATGCGCAAGTATATTATTTAGCAAAAGCTGTAAACGGTACAGTTGAAAGGCCGTAAATAGGTAGTCAGTATATATTTTGGATAGCAACCGACTTGAGCTACTATTTAATAGGAAAAATAAACTAACACATTTTATCTTAGAGGTCGAAAACTGTCCCACAATAAACATTATTTTCGTTCGAGCGAAAAATCATTAATCTGATTTCGGTCCTAATGTCCAAAGAATATTATTTTAAAATTTATTTCTAGTACTTTACTCTATTAAAGCATAGAGTTTTGAGACGTTTTATTAAAAAGTCAAACTGTGAATTTCACTGTTGCTAATTGTAAGAATCAATATACTGCAAATCAGTTATCAGCCATTGATATTAAAACAAAACTTTTTTTTGTCTGATTTTTTGAAACAAGTTATCTTAACCAATTAAATTGTTTAGTAAAATTCTTATGTTATCGTAATTTAATTGTTATCATTAAGAGTACAATATTGTACAAGTGTTTGTTTGTCTGTATGTTTGTACCCAAAAAAAAAAAAGTTTTTTTTTTCAACATTCCCAAATGTCAGAACTGTCAAATCAATTAAATTGTTAACAACTTAGCGTTTGTGTTGGCAGTTAATTTTTTTTTTCTTTTGGCTTAGACTGATAACTCTAGAAATTATTTCGTCTCTACGCTGAGAAAAATATTTGTTATTCTAGCCAAACTTCTTCAAAGCTTTCATTGCTTAACATAAAATCTGGTTACCAACAAAATTTTATGAAAATAACCGCTTTGCAAAATAAAAACTTAAACGCTCACTACTTAATTTGAAGACTTTTATCGAGAGTGCTTCAGCGCAACAAATCACATTTTCTAGGAACTCTCTGAAAACCAAATCGATAAAAATGTAGTGCTCGTTGAGACCTTTCAATCGAAATTTTGTATTTTACGATCGGACAATATCGTACAGTCATTTGGTTATAAAAAAAGGCATTACCTGGAAGATTTTTTAAAGTTTAACTTTTTTTCTGTGCTTCAAATACTTCAAATACTCTACGTTCCTATCGTTACAAATTAGATTTGAACCTGGGTTTTCGCAGCTGAGCTACTAGTTACATTATTTTGTGACACCATTCGATGAAGAATGATTTAAAATGGATTTTAATCATCATTAGGGGTGGCCCCGGACCGTTTTAGACCTATTTACAAAAAAAAAAAGTATTTACCTGAGAAAAGGTTGAAAAAGAACTTTAACAGAATTTCGAAAGACCCTGGACCCTGGAGAGACCGTTTTAGATCCCTTTTCGAAAAAAAAAGTTTACACCAATCGTTGATGGAATGTTTAAAATAGATTTTTAATATAATTTGGATTGGGCCCGTACCCCGTGAGTAGATATTCTAGACCCATTTTCAAAAAAAGTGTTTACTCCAATCAATGAGGAAATGTCGAGATTTTCAACATCATTTGCATAGGCTCTGAATTCCAGAAAGTATCGTTTTGGATCCATTTTGAAAAAAAAAAGGTTTCCACCAATCAATGCGGAAAGGTCAAATATTCTATGACACACCGATATTTAAGGTCATATAAACAAAAAAACACTCTTTCGCTATGATGTGGCTTCCTGTTAACCGGACACGAATAGTCAAAGATGAGACTTTCAAAAAAGAAACTAACACCGTTTATCACGTAAGTTCAATCGCTTTCAAAGTATTCAAGGTCAAAGATTAAAAAATAGGTTTTACATCATTGATTTTCGTACCCACTTCTCCCGAAGTACATCTGACGGCAGTGAGTTTAAGATTAACTCAAAAAGATCTGAGAGCTTTCTGTTATGTTTGTAATTCTCTACATTTGAAGCCTAGATGAGACTAATGATCGTCGATGCTACACCTCATCTGTTCAACCTCGTCGATCGATGCTATCAAAATAAGTGCTGAAGTCGATGAAAGTTAAATGTAACGATGTGTGCCACTCATTTATCGAAATGTTCGGGCGAAATACTGCCAGTTGTTTCTGGATAAGTGATAATATTTTTTCACTGACTCTGATGAGGATCTTGGACAAAATCTTGGACGAAATTGATAGTATCATTATTCCCCTGTAGTACTGGAATGGCGATAAGTCCCCTTTTTTTGAATTTTTAGCAAGGTTGCTATGAACTAGTCTTCAAGTATTTATTCTTCTTTACAAATTTTGATATAGAACAGCCCTAGTAGCATCAGGGGAAGTTATGAAGACAAAACTTCAGCTTACAAAACAGTGATGTCTTTTAAATAGCTGCATAACAAAATTAATAAGCCACTTCGCATTTGTTGCAAAAATTGTTCTTATAATATCCTGCTAGAACAAGATATAAAATCGCGATAAAGAGACCGCATGTCTCTTATGTCTTAATAATGTGGCCATATAAGTCATTTAAAAAACATGACGTCTCACGTTATTAAAGACACATTAGAAAGGGCACATTATTGTCCATTTTTTTTTTCGTTTTTACCAAAACAAATGAGAGGAAGATATCATTTGCATTTGACATATAGTATAATATATGACAGGTAGCCGTGTAGGTAGCTCGCAGGACTATGAATCGCCTTGACATGGGTTCGAGACTGACTTTGCAAAGTCGTAAATCGTTAGTAAAAGTTAAATTTGATATCAAATTAAATGAAAATCAAATTAAATATTATAGTAAAGTTCTCTACAATTTAAGATATAAAATAAAATTATATATAACAAAGTTCTAAATACAAGACACGAATATTTTTTTAAGTGTCTTGAAGGTGTCTTTTAAACAGCTCAGAAAGAAACTTTACCAATTGGCTCTTATAAGCACCTATAAAGAATTAATAAATATAGTATGTTGTCTTTTTAATTGTCTTTAAAAGACCTGTAAAAGTAGCTATAAGAGCTTTTTAAGCTACTAGGGAGGTTACATATGTAAGTTCATCGGTAAACTCCGGGAAAGTTTTTAAGATTTCGGCAACTACAAGATCTAACAAAATTGTTTCCCAACAGTGAGATCTTAACATCACCAAGGTACTTTTTTTTCTCCAAAATGCGTGATTTTCTATATTACTTTAAGCACAAGTAAATACATAAGATAGAAACACATGACGATATCAAATTGGCAGTTAATTTGACAGCTTTAATTTTGTTCTTTTAGCGTTATCTCTGCTGATTACAAGACAGGCAACACAAAGTGCAAGGTCAATAAAGAGTATTCGCCGGAAATTGAGTTTCCTTTGTTTTGCGCTCATTTGAACCTCTGCTGAACTTTTGGTAGCTCTACCAAAATACTGTAGGGAAGATTTGACGAATGTGCAGCTAACTTGCAATAAAGCTTAATTTACTTTCTTCAATTTAGATTTGCGTACAGATTTCCATATTTTCTTTCATAATACAAAAAACGAAGCTATGAATTTCTTTTCAATGTTCAATAAAAATAAATTTTAGCAAGAAATTTAAATAAATGTTGCATTAAGAACTATTTCGATGGATATAATCTGAGAAGTTTTTCTAAAAGAGGTCGGCGAATCAAAACATCGACAATTAAACTGATGAAGCCCCTGAAACTATCCTCAGTTATTCTATGATCATTTCCTTTATTAATAAGAAAACACAAATGTTTCAAAAAATCAAAATCAATAAGCATGCAAGATGTAAAAAAAATTAATTTTATTTTCAAAGGTATTGCCATGCTCGAAACTTAGATAATAAAAAAACTAAAGTTCCCGAAGAGATAATCTTCTAATTTCGGGGGGCATTTTCGTGTTGAACTTTGAAACTTCAATATCACTTTCTGGTTCTTTTTATCCAAAATGCGTGTTCTTTCGTATCAATTTAAGCACAAGTTAATAATTGAGATAGAGAAAACATGACAAAACCCCAAAATCAACTTTACAGTTAATTTTTACTCGCAACTTTACTTTTATTCTTTTAGCATTATCTAAACTGATTACGAGACGAGGCAACAGAATGTGCAAGGTCAATAGCAGTATCCGCCGGAAATTGAATTTTGGCTTAAAACAACCTAAAGAAGACCTTTGTTTTGCACTCACTTGAACCGCTCGATTCTTCTGAACTCTACCAAAATACTCGTAGAAGTCAGCGAAGATTTGCTAACGTCAAGAATCTGTGAGACCGTTTATTTGTAAATGCATTAGTAGAATAAATAAAAAGCACAAGAAAAATGCAGCTTTTCTCAACTACCGTAGAAATTTAAGATCTTTAAAAGTTGGTTGCTTGTGCCACGCACCTCACTTTTTACGTTAGAGGGGAAAGAAGAAACATTGGCGGCATTAAAAGCAGATAAATCGATAAGGCAGCATATAATAAATTAAGCTGCAACAAATTTGAGATACGAATTTAGTTTCGTGGAATTCAAATTTATGGCGCTTCATGTGGTGGGATTTAGGATGCCAATATTATTTATAACCATGTTGCTTTTTTCAGTCTGTGGCGATAAGAATCTGTCATGTTATTTTTATTTCGGTTTTGTCAGACTTAATTAAGTGTGGAAATACTTAAGCCTACTACGAAAATTTATACTCATAAGAAAAGCAACAAATAAAAGGCTGCAAGACCTATGAAATCTTGATGGAGCACGGTACAACGGTAACACTTTTAATGATATTAGAAATAGAATGCAGTAAGTGCCTAAATGGTTTAATTTTGACGCTTTCAAGGAATTAAATGATAAGATAGAAAAACGTTTATAAATTAATATGTAATTGTGCTTTAATTGATTTAGAAAAGAAGAAAAAAATTCTAAAGTACTCAGTATTTTTCGTGGCTATTTGTTTTATAACGCATTAATTGACAATCATAACATCAAAAAATAAGTTTAAAATTGGAATCAGGTCGAATTTCACTTAACATATGTTGTTAAGATTAAAATATTTGATAAAACTGAAAAGTCGTTATATGTGGAAAGTCGGGATTTTTGCTCAGCTCGATTCAAAGGTATTCAAAAAATTATTAAATAATCATTGCAAATGATTAACAAAAGCAACCTAGAAGAGGATAATAGCCCCATAATCTTCGCCTCGACAATCTTTTTAAGTCACATACGTAGCAAGCTCTTCGGTGACATTTTCCGATATCGATGAACACGTGCCGTTTAAACGATCATTTTGAGCACGAAGTTTTTATGGGTGCTTGCCAGTTCGATTGAAGGTTCGCTAAATATTGCAAGTATGGGACTTCGTTTGGCTCAAGACACTTAAAGAAAATCTCTGAAGATTCTTACGTGTAAGAAAAAAAACTCGTAGGTTTCGCTAAAAGCACAAGAATCTTTTGACATTACCTCGTCCGATTTCTGAATATGGTTTTTTAGCAACTTCATACGTTGAAAAGCTCTTGAAAAAGTATAATTTATTTATGTATATCTTGCAGTATTGGAAAACATTTAAGAAAATTGAAAAAGTTATCGTTTTGAACTAAATTGTAAATTATGCTGATAGAATTGATATCAGTCCTAACTGATCCACAGTTGAGTTCAAGCAACTCTTAAAAATAAGGCATATTTCAGTGACATTAAATTATTAATATAAAAGTTAATCCGGCCTAACACGTAGCTCAGTTGCTTACATACAATTGGAGAATTCACAATTATATGGCATAACTCATTAGACCTATTTTGAAAATTTTACTTCAGTACCCCTATCACAGTCCTAGCGATACCATTTCCTCAACAAAAATTTGTTGCTTAAAATTGTTTTTTCTTACTCTCTTTCTCCACATCTATATCTATACTATTTATATAAAATTATGGAAATAGCTTGTAACACTTTGGCGCAAAATATACTGAACCGATTTTAATAATTTCTTTTTTAAAACAACTTATTTATGCTAGTGAAAATTATTGTATACTTTTTTTTCTTATTTTTTTTAAAGCTAAACATCCATTTTTTAGGATAAGGTTTTTGCAAAACCTCGCACAAAAATTTTCGATCGATTTTATTCATTGCTTACACTCAGCGTTGCCGTTTTTGGTAGTTTCCTACCAAATCGGGTAGGTTTTTTTCCTCTTGGTAGGTTGGTAGGTTAAGCCTGATTTTGGTAGGATTTAGGATAAATTTTTATGAAAATTGAAAATTGAAATTTTTTCGTAAAGTTTTTCGAATCAGGAAGCAAATATTTACATCTGGAAATAAGCTTTTGCCAACCCTATCTTCAACAAATGGGTATGGTATCTGTTTTCTTGCATACAAATTTCGTTTAGGGAATACGCATATGTATGTATGTACAATGTGACGAAATAGTGTTCTGACTGATCACACATCTAAATTGTTGCATGTGTGCTCAGACCCGCAGTATTAGAAACAAAAGTTACAAGCACTATTAATAACATAATTTTTTTGATCACAGCTGTGATCAAAATCGGGTAGCTAAAAAAGGTCTTAAGTTCTAAGAACTAAACTTTTTTTATGTACATAAGATGACATAATAAAAAAAATATTTCCGTAATAATAAATTTGAATTTGTTGGCTTTAATAAATATCATTTTTAAAACGGACTGTAGGTAAACGGTTATTGTCAGGCAAAAATATGGCTCTTTTTCAGAGCCACGACCACTTTGGGTGTGTTAACTATGCTCCAAAATGAGAATATATTAAAATGTGCTCTTTTGCGAAATTTAAGCGAAATTTTTTTGTTGATGCATGGCTTATCCTGTGCGACTCGGCCATTAAAATTTTATTTCCGGAGAACTTTTCGAACGGCATGGACTTCTTAATGAAAATTACTTTTACCATTACAGTAAGTTTTTGAGTAGATATGAATGGATTTTTAAAAATTTCTCGGATGGTCCATTTTTCGTCTCTCGAGCTAAACGTTTGTTTGCCACCGTACGTTGTTTATTTGAAATCCTTTTGTCCTCTTTATATCTATTACATATATAAAATTAATTTTTTGTCTATCTATCCAGCCGATCGTGATGAAATTTTTACAGTATGTTAGTATTAATCAGGTGGGTGTCATAGGCTATAAAATTTTTCTTTAGGGTGGCCCTCATACGAAAATATTTTAAAAATAGCATTTTCTCAAAGACAGGAAAATCAATTTTCATGAAATTTACACAGTATGGCTTTTATGTTAAGGGGCACAGATTCTAAGGTTAAAATTTTATTTAGGGTGCATACTTAGGGTGGCACTCTGACAAAAATATTTTTAAATGTCATTTTCTCGAAGACCGCTGAGTCGATTCTCATGAAATTTACACCATATGACTTTTATGTGAAGAGACACAGAATAGATCGTAAAAATTTTATTTAGGGTGCATAATTAGGGTGGCCCTCACACAAAAATATTTTTAAATATCATTTTCACAAAGACAGTTTAGTTGATTCACACCGAATTTACACCACGTAGCTCTTTTGTTAAGAGGCATAGCTTAGGCTACAAAATTTTTAGTTAGGATTGCCCTCATACAAAAATATTTTTAAATACCATTTTCTGGAAGATCGCTTAATCGATCCTCATGAAATTTACATCACATTGTTTTTATATTAAGAGGCACTGCTTAGGCTGTAAAAATTTTATTTTGGGTGCATACTAAGGGTGGTCCTCATACAAAAGTATTTTTAAATAGAATTTTCACGCAGAGCGCACATGGAATCTACACCACGGTTGAGGTGAGGCGATGCGCACAGGGTAATGCTAGTCATTTAATAATTCCGTGAACCGCTTTCTTTAATTTTTTTAAAAAATTTGTAACTTTTCTTTCTTCTAACGTTCATCGCTTAATTGTACGCTGCATGTGTCATGTGGTAACTTTTTGCGCACACTTGCCTGACTTTTGATGTGAACCACTGTACACAATTTTGCAACAGACAATTTGTGCTACATGCGGTTAAGCATTTTAAACGACGACATACAAGCATAGGTATTTTAAACAGCATTAAATGTTAATAAACGCATTCAATGCTGCAAAAAGGTTTTTTTTTTAATGTGTAAGGTTTTGGTAGGTTACAAACGATTTTGGTAGGTTTTCGAGAAAATTTTGGTAAGAAAATAAATTCCTCTGTGGCAACACTGCTTACACTGCTTCTTGAATTCTGTGTTATTATTGTTGTGTTTGTTTTCCTTTTTATTTGTACCGTTTGTATTTGCCTTCGTAGTTCAAAGAACAAATTCTCTTTAAATTTTTTTTGTTACTTTTGAAGAGAGCAAAGAGAATGAGATGTTAAGATTTCGTTATGAAAAAAAAAAATAACGGTACGTGCACGAGCGAAGCCGTGGGTAACACTACTAGTACCAATACTATACAATACAAAACTCCGAAAACATGGGGAGCAGAGTTGTATTGTCTTATTCTATTTTCACCAAGAAAAACATTTTTGCGAATCAGAAAATATCTCAAGAAATCAATTTCTCATTTATAGACGTCTTACATCACTCGTAGACTTTCGTTGACAAGGGGACCAACACATTCCATTCATAAGTCTCTTTTATATTGGGTACGACACAAAGCAATATTAAACGTTTGATACTTGTAAGTTTCATTATCTTACATATAGTTCCGCCATCAGAATATTTTGTACGATAAGATATTAATACATTAGTCTTCAAACTTGAATAAGTTATCATTCTCAATGCTTACTTACTGGAAATATTTCTAAGGTAATAGGGTCATAGTAATTTTAGAAAAGTACCGTACCCCATTAAAAGGTGATAATGATGACTTCTCCGTTTTTTCTCTAAGCTACATATTATAGAATCAAGCAATTCTGAGGCAATCGTGTACGCAACGGATCGTTCTTTTTCACGTCCGTATTGTCATATGAAGCTTTCATTGCTTCGAATGTTTTACGATGGCTTTGGAAACTATTTTCTTGCCTAATATATCCCATATTATTTTGTACATTATCGCACATCTCTAAGAATTTCAATATCTGGCGTTTTCTTGGGACTTACAACCACTCTACATTTTTGACCTTTAGCAGACAAAGACAGTTCTACGTTTTCGAGGAGTTTACTCCGTGCTCCGAAAAAATACTGTTAAAGAATGTAACATGTAACATGTTCTTTTATTAAATTTTTGAAATTTTTAGTAAATAGTGCGGACATATATCTATTCATAATTCCAATCTACACAAAACATTTTTCTTAGTTTTTTTTTTTCATTTTGAAAATTCATTTAAAAAGTCATTCATTAGTTAATCTAACAAAAAGATTTCAACATCTTTCCCAATATTTGTAATTTTATAGGTGCTTCCATACCAAAAAGCCCTTCATTCTTCACTTTACTTAGATTTTTGTTGTTGCTATTCCTAATCTTATCTCTAAACCGCATTCAATTGTTATTATTGATTAATAAAAAGAAAACTAAAATAAAATAAAATCAAGAAGTACTCGTATTACGTCTCAACAATTTTTAATTTAATAATAGTGCAAGAGTATCGAAGAAGCAGAAGAAGAAGACAAAATAGTTCAAGAAACCAGAAACAACATGGCGCTCCAGCTGACATAAAAAAAAAAGTAAAATAATGATAATTGATAAGCGCTTCCTCTTATCACGAACCACATCGTCTATTAATTTCTTGTTGACAATGGTAGTAAAAAAAACAGTGAAGAAAGGTAACAAAAAGCCCCATTAACTGCTGGCATTGTACTCTTAGGCATTGTGCTTGAATTCGTAGTAACTTTTGCACGCACTCAAAACGATTTTCCAAGAATTAAGTCACATTCAATTTGGATTTGTTAACAGTTTTTATTTTCGTTGCTAATTTGTTGCGCTTTTATCAAAATGTGCTATTTAAGTTGATTTATTACTTTATCTGAAAAAAAATTAACAACTACTTTTTTCCAGTTATAGAAAGCAAATCAAATTTATAGACATTTAACGTAATGAAATGAACCCCACACATATTTTTGCAACGAAATATAATCTTCCACCCTATGTTATCCAAATAGGTTACCGCCAGAACTCACCAACTCTCACCAAGGAGAGGGAGGGAGTCCGAGTTTTCAAAAAAACACCTCACGTAACTTATAGACGTCCCCTTATGTTCTTGGATACGGCTTATTAATCAGAATCCTATATTTAATTGCTTAATTGACTCGTTTTTTCAGCTGCAAAACTAATATGTTTATGATATAGAAAAACATATGAATATAGAAATCCGATTATTCCTTCCAAACATCTTCACTTTCGCGGATAACAAGCACACTATTATGCATAGTAACTTTTTTTCGTTAATTGTTTATTAATTTTAAAGCGCCATTGTTTTCCTATGTGATAATTATTTTCAATAGATTCTCAGCCGCAACAAGATTGTTTTCTCTTTCTTTTGCATGCATGCATGGTGCCACGCTCTTTTGTCAAAATATGTCGACTTTTAGTCTAGTTATAGTCCGCAGTATTCCTAGTATTCGCCTGAAATCTTTTTGCATTACCACGACCATTTCATACATTTTATAGAAATCGATAAAGGAGTTTCCATCTAGTCTTAGAGAAGCTGGATCTTGGGTAGCGAAGCAATGCGGGCACTGCTCCATCATCGACACACTGTCAAGTGAATTGGCTAATCTCCCAACCGACTACATGTGCCCTACTCTCAACTTCGAGAAAAATTTTCAGGTAAGGATTCCGGTGAGGTTTCAATGGGAGGAGGGCACTATCGACTTAAATTTTGAGACCACAATATACACCGATGGATCAAAGATGGACTGCGGTGTGGATGCGGGGGTTTACTCAAAAGACCCAGAAATTTCTAAATCTTTTCGCTTTCCGAACTCAGCTAGCGTTTTCCAAGCAGAAGTCTTTGCTATTTTAGCAGCCTGCAAGCTAGTAGGCAATGCTATTATGGGAAAGCTAGCAATCTTCTCCGAAATCCAGGCTGCCATCAAGGCTCTAAACTCGGAGTTGATAAAATCTAAATTAGTAGCACTATGTAGGAACGAATTAACTAGGCTAGGGCGTCAGCTTGACATAACCCTCATATGGGTTCCAGGCCATAGGAACATTGAAGGTAATGAAAAGGCTGACGAATTAGCAAGGCACGGTTCCTCCCTTGATGAAACCGGAGCCCCAGAGCTCGTGTACACTCCAATCAGTATAGTTAAGAAAAAGATCTTCTCGCTCTTTCTTTCTGAAAGAGATCTTTAAAACCTGCAGGACATCCAGGACAATTTGGCCATCATATAACAAGGCAAAAACCACTGACCCGTTGTCCAAGAGCCTCAAAGACATCGCAAGAATCACCGCGACTTGCACTGGACGCTGGACTAACGGCACCTTTGCTGAAAAATTAGGTATCCTAATCAACCCTTACTGCCGTAGTTGTCTGAATGTAAACGAGAAAGAAACTGTTGAACACATTCTCTGCATCTGTCCGGCCCTTGCCAGAATCAGGCTCAAATATCTAGGACAAGTTTTCTTTAACAACCTCAGCGAACTGGCCGAAACTGAAATAGGCTCGCTGTTTAACTACCTCAACAGGACTAGCTGGATATAGCTTTTATTCTTACTATAGTCCTTAATTAAAATCTAATAACAATCTTCTTACCAGTTTTGTAGGGTCACGTATGTGGTTTCAGTGCTATTTATTGGCTTTGCTTGCATGCTAAGCCGCCACTCTAACCTAACCTAACCTAACGAAACCTAACCTAACCTAACCTAACCTAACCTAACCTAACCTAACCTAACCTAACCTAACCTTTCATCTTGTCTCTATCCTTAGGAAAAAATATACTTACTGCTGGTAGCTATATCGGTAATTAGCCACTAATTCGCTTTTGCAGACTAACAATATTAGGTAACTCAAATTTGTACCCTTGAATTAACTTTCATAGGGATATTTGGCTACTAAGATTTTGATAACATGAGCTCTTCGACTATTAGTAATTTACAAAACTCTGCATCAGTTACGCTGGTCCACACTTAGTCTCCAATGTTTTCCGTATGAAGTCAATGTATATTTTTTCATTTAAATAATTTAAATACAAATAAACAATAAAAGTAAACGATTGATTGCAATTTTTCTTATCGCTTACAATAACATACGCAGAAGAAAAACACAAAAGTAAAAACAACAAATAAGTAAGAGAAAACGTTTCGCAAAGTCTTTAGCGGTGCTTGGACAACAGAATAGCCACTAGCCGCAAAGCCGCCAAACTGTTAGACATTGTTGTTAAAATAGGGTATAAGAAGATATTTGAGAACCATTAAATTAGTGTTTAGGAGAGAAGTTATATTGAAAATACTAGTGGTATCCGCGGCTACGCACACGCATATGCCGTTGTTTTATGAAATTACTCTCTAAGCATCTCACTATATCTACTCTCTTCAAAAGTAACAAAAAAAAAACTGTTTGAAAAAGAGTTTGTTCTATGAACTTCGATGTTAAATACAAAAAACACAAATGAGAAGAAAGAAAAACAACAATAACAACACAGAATTCAAGAAGTAGCATAAGAATAAGCAATGAAAAATCAAACGACAGTTTTTGAGTGAGGATTTCACAAAACTTATTTCTAATATAACAGTATATTTACATTTAAATAAAAAAAGAAAGTATGCAATAACCTTCTTTTGCACAAATATGTTGTTTTAAAAAATAAATTATTAAAATCGGTCGGGCATATCTTGCGCCAAAGCGTTACAAACCATTTCAAAGCTTCATTATTATCTACTTTTTGAAATTGCAGAAGCCGTTTAGTGGTTATTAACATACATTTTTTATATCAATGTCAGACACAAGTGCTTCTAGCGTACTTTATTTCACTGAAAATTAAGCTTACATAAAATAATTTCTAATAAAACGCAACAACCTCAGGCGTTCCTTTGTTAATGTTCATCTCAGTAGCGTATACAGTATAAACTCATGATTTTATTTATTCTCGGGAGCGTCTGACTTTTACTTTTCGTTTACTTCTTCACAAATTTCTTTAAAATTTAATATGAAATTTCTATTCATAATGATCCTTAGAAACCATTTTCTGCATACGCGCTTTGTGAAGCTTTTAAAAGAACAAGGCGTCCACCAGGCCCGTGCGCAAGGGGGGGGGGGTTTTGGGGGTTCAAACCCCCCCATTGGGAATTTTCCCACATAGGTTTTTATTAACATATGAATCAAAAATTTTTTTTTTTTGTTAAATGAAAGAACTAAAATGCCAATAAATCGTCGGAGCCCGAATTTTTCATTTACGACAAGATTTGCGCTCTCCAGCTATTTTTGAACCAAAAAACACGATTTGGGGCAGCTGCGCGTCGCTAAGGCTAAGTAACACGAGCGTTTTTTCAAATGCGCGTTTAATCATAGCTCCGGCATCAATAAAATCAGCTTCAATAAAAATTCATGCACAAATCTATTCACGCCATATAGTTCAATTTTGCAAGATAGTTCACGTGATATGTGGATAAATTAAGTTCAACTTAGGCGTCGACGCATTACCGGACAAGACATAAAAAACGCTTAGTGTTATGGCAACTTTTCCTGTGACAACAGCAACAAATGAACGCTCCTTTTCAGTGCTATGTCGTCTAAAGATATACCTCAGATCAGGGCCAGATTTACATTTTTGGTCCCCTAGGCTTGTAAAGAAAATGGTGCCCTAGTTTTTTTTTTATATTGATTTATTATTTGAAATACTGTTTTCTTGATTTTTTAACAGCAAAATCCTTGATAATATCGTCAAAATCGATTTCATGTAGTAGATCACTTTCAATGCAAAGTATTGATAATGCATCCAATCTATCCTGCTTCATCACAGTACGACAAGGATTTTTAAGCTCTTAGTTGTGAGAATGATCTTTCTGCCGCACAATTTGTAACCATCAAACTCAAGAATATACGTAAAGCAACATCTACGTTTGTAAAAGCTGATGTTAATTTATTTTCCCACATTATTTTATATAAAATAGCTTGATTATGAAACTTATAAGTATTTTCATTTTTATGAAAAACGTAGCGATGAAATTGATGAATTTCACCAGCAACTTCGGAATTAAGATTTTCTGGATATTTTGAAATCAAACATTGAGCACTTCTTCATTTGTAATGCAAAGAAAATCAAATTGTTCAGAGATTTCACGGTAAATCTTGCCTCTTAAGTCCATTTGTAATTGATTGCAATTGGTCTAATAAAACGTAAAAAGTATTTATTCGAAAATTTTCTTTTGGGCTTAGTTGAACTTCGGGAGCATTGCCATCGTCACTCATTTTCGCTACATTTCGCAAAACGCTAAAAAGGCCTAAATTAAATTTTTCAAGCTAGAAACAAAAGCTAAAATAAAATTTACATATAATAAAACATATAATTTTATATCAGAATTTCAATATCTCGTGCCCTCTCCGCGCTGATGCCCTAGGCCTCCGTCTAGAGTGCCTTCGTATAAATTCAGGACTGCCTCAGATCAACTATGACCGAAGATCGGTTGAACGGCTAAGCCTCGCTAAATATACATCGCGATATCGAAATCAATGTGGAAAGAGTTTTGGACTAGTTTTTTCAAGTACCTCGCAGAATTAGCTACTTACGTAATTATAACTAAATATCGAATCATAACATAAACATAAACATAAACATATTAATTAAATGTCTATTAGACCGGGTTGAATATAAAAAATATGAAAAATCGAATTTTGGGACTGAATATTATCTATAATAGAAAAATAATTTAAAAATTTTTAACGTCAAATTTTTTTGCAAGAACGCAGTCTCTATTTTTCGAATATATTCTAGCATCCATTCTGTGAAGGAATAAAAGTTACGAGCAAAAAACATGTTTTTAGCCAAAAAGGACCTTCAGGAGAATCAAAAGTGATCCATTGGTTTTTCTTGGAACGAAATCGTTTTTAAGAGTCTTTCTAATTTTTGAGTCGATGCCTGGCTGACTTTATTTTGCGTCATACAAATCATTCCGGTTGAATGTCTATATTAAAAGTAAGCCGTTTTTTGACGTTTTTTATGAACACAATCTAACATGAAATGTCCAAGTTAAAAACCCCCCCCATGGATAATTCCTGCGCACGGGCCTGGCGTCCACCGTTTGTCTTTGATTTTGAGTGCATAATGCATTATTCCCTAATCGAAGTTCTTCGATTCTTCGATAAAAAGAAGAATATTTAGGAGTGAATGAATGTTTTCTCTTTCTCCTTCCCTCTCCTATCGCCTTTTTTTTAATGAGGTAGAGCTTCCACTTCTTATGATCTTTCAAATGCATAATCATCTTCGGGCTCTTCACTATGAACTTATTTTTAGTGGTGAGTTTTAAGCCCTTATAGAAGTAAGCAAACAACTCCAAATGATTATTTGGATTATTATTATTATGAAATTATTTTATTCTAAGTGTTAATTTATTAAATTGTTCCGTCTGTAATCATTTTCATATTCATTTTTGTGCAATATTTATGTTTTTTTCATCTAAATGTTTGTGCAAGTTCCAGTGATGTAAATTTAATATCAAAGAAACAAAAATTTTGTAAGTTAACATTTGTTTAAAAGATTTGTAAGCAAAAAAGTGTCACACATCTTTTGTTCTCCTGTGTTTTATAGATTAAAAGTTGTCCCTGAAGAAGGTCGGACAGAAAAAATGAAATAAATTTGTTTTTATTTGCATTTAAAAATTTATTGACCAAAAAAGCCTACATTTTCAAATTCACACTCCAAATGATGTTTGCTTATAGTTTTCGGTGTTTGGTTTTGAATGGGCTACAATACCTAAGAGACCGAAGTTAATAAAGATGAGCTTGTCATCTCATGAATCTAACAGAAAGAGAACCATTAAGCGCGATCTTGATCCCCTTTAGGTGAGCTTAAATAATAGTCTATTCATATCGACATTTCTCTTACTAAAACAATACATCTCTCCAAAACTTTCAAATTGATTCTCCTTCTCACTTAAGTTTTTCCAATTTCTTCACGAAAATTGTTTCCTTACCCTATACTCGTATATTGGCAAACGGCAAACGGCAAAACGCTTGACTGATGTTTGTCAAGTGGACTCATTCGTCTCAACTCTGGATGATATTCCCAGCGACAAGTGTCGCCAGTCAGAATCCATCAACACTCTACTCGTACTACATTTCAAAAAGGAGGATCAATGTATTGTTTACTTTGCTGCGACGACGTGACCGATGATAAGTTTAGTAAATAAAAATGTTTTTATTTCAAAATCAGTTGCATTTTCTTGGCACATGCACTGGCATAGTTTGGCCTTTGGTCGAAACTGCAATACAATGCACTAGAGAGGCCGGATGCCTGGATTTTCAGTTGATTCAGCATAAGGCAAAATAATTTATGAGGAAATTTTCGTTTTTGCACTAAACCTACTCAAGTATCGAATGTCTGGGTCGGTATAGTGCGCTGACTGAATATAAACCAACTACATATGTAAGCACTTCAAGTTCGACGACGACTACGATTTATGTTGCATTTCGCTGATGATTTGCAAAATTTTTGTTTATTTTATTAAGAAAGTCTGTTTTGTTTTTTAGCAGAGTACTATCTTAAAATTGATCACATTAAAGCACTTGAATGATTATAACTTGAATCATTTTATGGCTATGTTAGAAAAATGCGAATCAGTGTTTTTATCAATTTTAAATTTCAAAGGAACATGGTAAGATTGAATAAGTTTTACAAAAATGAAATGTTTATCAAAAGAGTACTTGCTGTTTTAGAAATAGGAATCAACAAAAATATAGTAATCTGAAAAATAGACCATCATTAAATGCAAGTCTGTCGATTGGATGTACGAGCAATCCTAACTTGATGACAATTTTTCCAATAAACTCTTCTTTTCGTCACTGAAGATGATTTTCACCATCCGCTAAGGTGAAAAGTTTATAAGTACTGTCGCATTTAGAACGATGAAAACTCAAGAGAGACTGCCAAGAAGCGATGCACCCTCGAAGAGTCACTGATTGGTGTTGATCTTGAGCTGGAGGTATTATTGAACAGTTTTATCTATTTGCAAATGGTGCTGGTAATTTTTTTACTGCGAATAATGAAAGCTATTGCACCACGATACCAAACTTTTTATGTCCTAAATTGGATAATATGCATGTGGAGGCCGTAAACGTAGACAAAATGGGGTTTCAACAAAAACATGCTTCATGACACACAGCCAATGCAATAATAAGTAAATTTATAACAAGAAAAGTTCACAGGGCGCATTATCAATTGGCCAAAGAGACTGTGCGATCTGAGATCCTTGAACTTCTTTCTCTGGGATTATCTCAAAAGTAAGGCCTATGCCAATAAGTCAGCAACAGTCGCTCGTCATCCGTCGTCTTCAACATTTGGTGGAAATAAATCTGCAGCACAGTCTTTAAATTTGAAATGTTTAATCTCTAGTAAAATGCCTATCAAATCAATTTTTGTCCGTCAAATCTTTGACTCACGTGGTAACCCCACCATAGAAGTTTATCTCTGCACTGAGTTGGGTCTCTTCCGTGCCGATGTACCTTCTAGCGCCTCTACTGGTGTACATGAAGCTCAGGAATTGCGCGATGAGGAGAAGAACAACTATCATGGCAAAGGTGTAAGGAAAGCCGTAGAGCACATTAACAAAAGCCTTGCTCCTGAAGTTTTAAAGGCTGGTATTGAAGTCACCGATCAGGAAGCTATCGATAATTTCATGATTAAGCTCGATTGTACTGAGAATAAGTCCAAGCTTGGCGCTAATGCCATTCTAGGCATTTTTTTGGCCGTATGCCAGGCTGGTGCTGCCAAGAAGGGCATATCATTGTACAAGCATATAGCCGACTTGGCTTGTAACAAGGATATCATATTGCCAGTTCCTGATTTTAATGATATCAACGGTGGTAGCCATGCTGGTAACAAATTGGCTATGCAAGAATTTATGATTCTTCCAACTGGTGCTAGCAGCTTCACTGAAGCAATGAAAATCGGCTCAGAGGTGTACCACCATTTGAAGAAGTTTATTCAAATTCGGTTTAGATGCTACCACTGTCGGTGATGAAGGTGGCTTTGTACCAAACATTCAATCAAACAAGGAGGCTTTGTGTTTGATTCAGGATGCCATCACAAAGGGATTTTTCACTGGCAAGGTTGAAATCTTGACTTGGACTTCAAGAACTCAGCTAGCGATAAATCACAGAGGTTATCACCAGAAAAACTTACCAACTTGTATCAAGAATTCATTAAAGATTTCCCAATTGTTTCGATTGAGGATCCTTTCGATCAAGATCATTGGGATGCCTGGAGCAATATGACTGCCGCTACAAAAATTCAAATTGTCGGTGATGATTTGACTGTGACAAATATTAAACGCATTGCCACCGCTGTAGAGAAAAAGGCTTGCAACTGCCTCCTGTTGAAGGTCAGTCAGATCGGCACTGTGACTGAATCCATCAAGGCTCATTTGTTGGCCAAGAGCAATGGTTGGGGCACCATGGTTTCACATCGTTCCGGTGAAACAGAGGACACCTTCGTTGCTTATTTGGTTGTGGGTCTATCAACTGGTCAAATCAAGACTGGCGCTCCATGCCGCTCTGAGCGTTTGGCGAAGTATAATCAAATTCTTTGTATCGAAGAAGAGTTGGGCGCTGGTGCAAAATATGCTGGCAAATCATTCAGAAAACCACAATAAATGCAATATTATATATTAACACTCAAGCAACTTAGTTTTGTTTGTTTTATTGTTGTAGTTTTGTTTGCTTGTGATTTTTATATTTTTAGTCATAGCAACTAAGAAAAAAAAAATACAACTCAAGAGCTAAAGAACGAGATAATAAGGTATATTTCTGGAATCGAGGACCAATTACGCCAGGATGTTATTCTAAATTTGGACAAGCAAGAAATTGGGTTGGAGACAGGACTCCAGTATTGATGGAAAGTTAAGTTAATGTAAAACGAAAAAAGTAGAACATTTCGAAGCATATTCTTCCCCTAAAGAATTAATTAAAACTTAATATAATTCAAGAATTTATACCTAAGTCACTAAGAATTTATTAACCTGCGCAAGTGCTTTTTAAGCAATAAAACTTGTAAGACTTCTTGACATTTCTTGTTATTCGAAATCTATGTTAACTATAATGTCTCAATATAATTTAGAGTATCCGGTTACTTAGTTCAAGTACAAAGCACTCTTAACTCAAAGTACTTGGAAAATTTTTAGCAGTGGTGGTTTCCGCAGATGTCCATAATATATTATGCATAGCACGAGTATATATGATTGGAAGCGCTTACGAAATTGATTTATAATGAAGAACGTTGTTGAAATTGTCAAGTGTAGCTTAAAGCGTTCAATTTATATCGCTGCATTGTTGTAAATTTCAAAACAGCGCTAAAAATTTGGGGATTTTCTTTCAAAGTAACATATTTATGGATAAAGACAGTTTTATGACGAGTTCACATGTAAGTTGTAAATAATATTCAAGCCACGTAACTGTTGGAACTGATTGATAACTAGGTTATTTAAATGCAATATTTTCATAAGAAGCTCATAACAAAACATCAATAATCCGTTTACGAAATGTGAGCGCTTAAGATAAAGCTTATGAAAATTTTTGTTCACGAAAATTGAAAATTGAACTAAAACAGTCTAGTTACTATAGTGTCCTAAGAGATTAAGCTCGAATAATATGGAGATAAAAACTAAAAAGGATTTATCTTTCGAATCAAGTAATTGTAAGCCCTCATAAAACATACAAAATATAAAAAGTTGTTTTTTTAAGCCTTAAATTGGCGTTCATACTACAGCAATTCGAAAAAATCCCTATACTGCGGTGCATTGTAGAATACATTAGTCCCCGCTTAATTGAATTACACTTAATTGAATTTCCCTCTTAATTGTCCGAAGCGTTATGTATTATTAAACTCCAATAAGAAATGTACAGCGTTTTCCCGTTTAATTGAATCCCGCTTATTTGAATTTCCCGGTTAAATGTAAAAAAAAATTGCCGTGATATAAAAATTCTTATAAAAAATCTCGCTTTATTGTCTTAAAAAAAAGTGGCATTATTTAAAAAAACCAATAAATATAATAATTGGCTACACATTTTTTTTTGATGTGTCAAACAGCTGTTTTTGGCAAACCATCCTATTTACTCTTGACCGATAAGGAAATTGCAGAGACCGCTATAGCAGATTGACCTCGGATCAATCAGATTTAGAAGGGAAAGAAGTTTCTTATAAGCCCATTCCAGCGAAAAAGCTTCTAACAGCGATTGAACCTCAGTAGCTACATTTTCTCAATGAAGACACATTTTCCAAAGAATTAGAGCATAGGTGCACTCTTATTGTCTCTCAAAAGATAGAATGTGCAAAACAGACAATAATTAAAAGCTTCTTCGAAAGGAAAACATGAGATATAGAATTAAAATAACAAAAATTTAAATGAAATACATACTAGTTCCGTAACTCTTGGAGCAGAAACCCTCAATTTGTGAGAATAAGCAAAAAAAATTCTAAGGGAATACGTTTAAGTAACAACTTCTAAAAAAAATCGTCATAAACACACTTATAATTTTATAATTATAAATAATATTTTATTTTTGATATCAATACTTTTTCTATTATTTATTTTGTTGATTGAAAAAATTTCACATTTACTGCCAAAGCATGAGGTTGGATTATTACTACACTAAGAGTAGCAGAATTTAGCAACATTTGGTAGGGACTAGAATTATTATTGTCACGCTCTTCTGCAATTTTTTTGTACAGGAAGAAGAAATAGTAAAAATTGACACAAATTATCAAAAAATTTTACGAATTTTCAAATAATGGGACAGGCTTACTATGTACCTTATTTTCTGTTATCAAATGTTTTTAATATTATATTTTTAAATTTATTTTCTTTTGTTTTTGTTAAAAACTGATATTTTGTTTTTTTAGCTGTTTTGCTTAACTAAACAAAAGTTCAATTAAGTGGAATTTTTCTTATTGAACAATAGTGTAACTAAGCGGGATTTCTTTAATTAGATTTTATTGTAACTAAGCGGGATTCTTTTAATTGAATTTCCCGGTTTATTGAGCAAAAGTGCGAACATTTTGGAATGTTTAATTAAGCGGGGATTACTGTATGTACTTCAGCATCTCAGCATTAAATCAACATTGCTCATTTTATTTGGAAATTTCTATTTGACTACCCACCTCCGATTTTTTCATCTACGTTCTCTATTCCAAATTTTTACATACCGCATAATTTCAGTTGAAGTTTCAGTTACATATATGTATTAGAGAGATTACTTCACTCCCGGCGAAGAAGTGTGTTCTAGGTGATGAGGATTTTTACAAATTTGAAAAATATGCTCATTAAACGTTAGTGTAACATCAAAATGTATACCTAGGTCTTTGACTACATATGCACGACAAATTTGCTTTCAAGATGCCTAAGAAAAAAGTTTTGAACGTTCAGAAAAATGCCACAAAATTTGTCATTACTTTTCAAAGAAACTTAGATCGAGTAAATTTACAGGGTTTCAAGGAACAAATGCAATTGAGGACATTTCGTCAAATTTTAAGACATGTCCTCGTAATTGAGGACGTATCCATCTTTCAGGAAAGTTTTATGTAATTCTTTCAGGCTTTTTTAAACAATATAATATATAAAAATTTATCATGTAGTTTAGTGGCACACCCACTTATACAGGGCAATCTATCCTTTCTCCCAAATAAGCTACCAAAAGCCAGAGTGTAAATACTCACCTTTCTTATAATAAACTTGATGGTTCTCGAGACATAAAAAATGTGAATTTATAGGTTTGGTAGTAAAAGCTTTGTACAGTGAAACCTGGATAACTGGGATCTCCAAAGAACCAAAATTTTTGTCTCAATTAAAGAGGGGTTCCCATTTACACAGTTTCCCAAATAACCAGGTTTAAAATTTGGTTGTCCCATTTAAAGAGGGTAACACTAAAAGAGATCAAGATGAACCTTTTTTATTAAGAGGGGAAAAAATCTTCAATAAAAAAGCAAATTAAGTCTATGAAATTTTATCAAAACCATTTCACAGCCTACTCAGACCAATAAGACGTGCATATTCAAATTCAAAATAACAAATTATACACACATAAATATTATTTCCCACCTATAGAGGTTATTTTTAAATGGTTCCAGTTATAGAAGGAAAAGCCCATGTTATAGAGGCAAAAACGCACAAAAACTTCAAAAATCATATCCCAGATATAGAGGTTTAATAATCCCAGTAATAGAGGTATTTTGATGCAAAAGTGCTCGGACCTTGAAGTGAATCTCACTAATAGAGGTTTCCCACTTATCCAGGTACCGCTTAACGAGGTTTCACTGTATTTGCAAATTTGAATTGAAAGTTTCCCAATTTAAATCGTCTTATAGTTATGCTATCTACAGAAAAATTAAGAATTGGTTTTTCTTAAGCGTATGGATCTCATAATAACTTCTTTTTTTTTTATTTGGAGAAAGTAAACTGAAAAAGAATTTGAGGCAAAATAAACTCAGTAAATTTATTTTCATATATATTATCTAGATGTTGTTTTATAAATATAAATATAACTGATCTATTATAAAGCCCACCCAATCTTAACGCCACCAAGAGTCACGACAGAGGGAGGGATCCAAAAACATTCAAAAAGAGCGATACGAAATTCATGAAAGCTTCCTTATTTACGACATTTTAGTGTTTTGGGCTTGAAATGTAATTTGAAATTGAATTGCCAATTTGGTGCTATTTTTATTTTCCCAGACATACCTTTGTTTTCAGCTGCCAAACTCTAATAACTTGGCTCTTATCAAAACAAATAATAACGTTAATTGAATTGTCAGTTTTCTTAATTTTTTGTGATTGGTGCTATTAACTTGGTTAATGATACTTTACCTGGAATTGACAATAAAAAGAAAGGAACAATTGAGATAAAAATAGGCATTTAATGCGATAAATATGGATGAATTGAGTGTTTTTTGTTTTGTTTTTTTTTTATGACACAAATCAAATTATGTCAAATCCAATTTATGGCATTTGTTTCTTACACTGAAATGGAAAATTTTTGCGGATAAGCGCGCTAAATGTGTGCTATTTAGGTGAAAGTTGAACAAGGAGAGAAATTGGCTGATCTTATCCGAAAGGAACCAAGTAATATTTTTTTGATAATACGTCCATGGGCCTCGCTAGTGTATATTCACTTTCTAACTCATAGGAGTATACGTGGCAGCCATATTGAAGAATATATGTTCTTGATCAATGGCGCTACCTGAGTCGATTTCAGTCTGCCCGTGTCTATGTGGAAATCACGATTACGGGAAAATAAAAAATAGCAATATCATAAACAAGATCTGGACAAAGAGATAGCAAATTTCGTCAACTGGGCATGGCACTTGCTTTACAAGCAATAACTTAAAAACGATATACTGGATAAAAGAAAACTGATATTTCTTAAATCAGTTTGTCTCGTCAAAAAGTTGCCAGGGGAATTGATGATCTTGAGAAATACTTTGAAAATGATTTGAAAAGAAAAGTCTCTGGTTTTAAATTTTATTCTTTGGCAATGGATGAAAGAACAAATGGAATTGATACGGATGGTGCAACCAGTAAAAAGAGGAGTTTGTGAGATTAATAGAAGACGATGCCATTGCTGTCGGAAACCCAAGTTTGATGAAGTACCATTGCATACTAAGTACATAAAGAAAACTTATGCGAAAAAGCTTTAAAAACTAAAATTGTCTTCAAGACTGTGAATTTTATAAGAGCCCGGGGATTGAATTGTCACCAGTTCCAATAATTTCTTGCAAATTTTGACGCTGAAAATAGTGATATCATATGCTTTGCAGAAGTTTGAAGTGGTTCAGTCAAGTTAAAATGTTAAAGAATATCATGATTTACTTAATGAAATCAAGTTTTTTATGATAAATCTGTGCCAGAACTTGATGAGATTGCAACTGGCTTGAAGATTTAACATTTTTAGTTAACTTGACTGCACATTTAATTGACTTAAACATGTCTCTACAAGGTGAAATCCAACTTATTAGTACGATGCTTCAAACTTTAAAGGCAATCCAGGTAAAACAGAAATTATGGTAGATCCAATTTTCATACCATTCACAGAGGGTATATTAATTTTGTCATTCCGCTTGTAACGCGTAGAAGGGGACGTGGCAGGGATAAAAAAGTTTATATACTCTTGATCAGCGTACCACCTGAGTCGATTTAGTTAGTCCTAGAAGACCGACCTTTATGCGATTTTCATTTTGACCCCATGCTTAAGAAAAAGAGTGGAAAAATTTGGAAGGGGGTGAATACGTCGAGAAAAATTTTGAATAAAATTAAAACAGGTTGAAAAAAATGGAAAAGTTTGGGGAAAATTAAAGAGGTTGAAAAATGTTCAAACAGTTGAAAAAGTCGAAAAATATTGAAAATGTTGAATAAGTTGAAAGAGGTTGAAAAACTCGAAAAAACTTAACAGAGGCTGATAAGTGTTGAAAATTGCTGAAAATATTGAAAAAATATATAAAATAATGAAAATAGTTGTAAAAAAGGTTGAAAGACTGAAAGGGTTGAAAAAATATGAAAAAATTTTAAAAAATTGAAAAGGGAAGAAGTCGAAATAAATTGAAGAATTTAAAAAAAAAATGAAAAAAAAAAAAGATGGAAAGTGGTTGAAGGAGTCAAAATAGCTGAATAATGTTGGATATGGCTGAATAAATCGAAGAGATATGGAAAATGTTGAACAACAGAAAGATACTCTAAAGAAAATATGGGAAGTAATCGCTAACATTCGTGCAGCGCACGTAACCGAAAGTCGCCGAAAGCGAGCAATTGCGCTAGCGTTACTTCTTGAAAATGAATGGTAGTTATTTTATGCAGGTGTGAGTGTATTGTCTCTTTCACTGCCTTCTCAGTTCTTAAAATTTCATAAGTCTTAAATTTGGACTCCCTATTAACAAAATAACATATTAATTTATAAATAAATGATAAATCTGATAATAACTTACTTTTTAACCCTAACCCTACGGACGAGGTACCTGGGTATCCACGGCAAGTTTTATTGAATATATCTCTGAAAGTTGTGATCTTAGCACTTTGAAACTTAAAATTATGAAACAAGAATAGTCAAAGTATGTATAAAACGTGTTTTTAATTTGAAATGAATTTTCAGTTTTGAGAAATAAGCCTTTGAAAACTCAATCCAAGATTCGGATATTATATTATGTATGGGAAAAATCAAAACAAGAATTTTATTTGGGGCTTTTCTAAAGTAATTTTATTGTTGCTGCACGAAATATAATAAAACTTTCACAAGTTCACTTTTTTTCAAACTGTATTCATAGCAGGCACTCGAAATCCGAACATACATTTGTAGAGTGCTCAGCACAAGTTGACTTGAAGCAAGACGAACACTGAATATTTTTGACCGGGACGCTTGCATTTATGCCACACGCCTTTCACAATTTTCCTTGCGTTGGTCTGCAGGGTGTTGTTGTTGTTGGTCTACTGGTGGAGAGCACAACCAATATTCCAACCCCGTTTCCATGGAGCTGGTCGATCGGAAAAGTGCTTGGTTATCCTTGGTATTCTGGACCAGGCCACAATATTTAGGTAAATCCTCCAGACAAATTGTGCAAAAACTTGCATCATTTTTCTTATCGTGGAGCTCTCGATAAATGATGTAGGATACCAGGGCAGCAACATGCAACATATTACAGAAGAAAGCGAGAGGTTATTTATGTATTCGTCTTTCTTTTGGTTGTGCAGTTATGTAGCATCCTATCCATAATGTTCACGCCTTCATTTGTACTATTGTAGTGGTAGTTGATATGTTCCTTGACATATATTTGTTATAGCACGGCAGTACCTTCTGCTAAGCAAGTATGTACTATATGGATTTTTTCTTCTTCACGACAAAACAACAACGAATAATCTTGCCGATAAACTCAGCAAACACAACCGACTTCATCGGTACGATGCGGCCTCAATTCCTGTAGAATGTAGAGCTTATTCTGGCACAAGGTCGTCACCAGCGTTAGACCCGTCGACAGAAAAGATCCCTTCAATCGAAATGACGTCGAGTAATTGTCCCTTGTAACCAGTGGTGCCCACTACCACAAGCAACGATAAGCATGTGTCAATGATTCTGTATACGTGCACGCTTCTTTTTGAGCGCCTGCTCGTTCTCTGGGCAGCACTGGTTGTAACGTTCCGGTTCGAATTCTGATACATTTTGACTAATTTAATGACAATGCTCTTGTACAATTCCTTGTTAAGTTAACAAGGCAGAATTGGGCTGTAAATGTAAACAAACCAATTGAGTTGAACAATCTTGTTTACGCTTTATAGTGGATTTTGACAACAATGAAGCGACATATCGCTCTCTAATTTGAAGTTGACAAATGAACATAACCACTACTATTAAATCATGTTGTCATGATCACTGCCAATTATTACAGTGGATTTCATAACGTTGTAATATTAAATAAAAATTGAAATTTTAATAAAAAAAAGGAGTGTGAACTTTAGACTTACATTTTAAAACAAAATTCATATAAAAATTTCTGGACCGCCAAGACCTTTTCTTAGTTAAAGAAAGAGCTGCGTTTAAATTGTGATTGAATTTATTTTTTTTTTATTAAATGTTTGTTAATTTAATAAAATATTTGACATTTATTTACACTCAACTTTAGTAGTAGTATCACTATTTCTCACATGCACCTGCCGCCACTGATGAAGACTTTACCGAAGTTCCGATGATGTCCAAGTTAAAAAGGGAATATCAAATGAGAAATTTTAAAGCATTGTTCTTAAAAACGTGACTATTAATAAATCGTTTTAAAACTCGTGCTTTTATCTATGCTTCAAAGGTTAAAACTAAAAACAAATGCCACTTTTAAAAATAAGAGCTGCAATTTGCGAATTTCCCAAAATCAAATTGCTATCGAAAAGGAGATTTACTATCGTAATATATCTATCACGCACATATTATAATACCTACTTGTGATATAAAAATATTACAGTTGTTATTTTGCAATTGAACTTTGGTTCTTTATTATTTACCTTAATTTATTACGATATTTATTTATAATGTTATTTTAATGCAAAAACAAATATCTATGGCATATGGCAGAAGCCAAATCAAATAAACGCAAACACGTTAGCGATATAATAATACATTTGATATTTATTTGTGTCTTTATTTTGAAACTTTTCAGGCTTAAATATAAGAATTATTGCTATAGATATAAGTTTTGTATTTGTTAATAAATAAAAAAGAATTTAAGAAATGTTGGCTGTGATTGCGCCAAATGAATAGATACCCTGCAAGTTTAAGTAAACAAAAGCCTTAAAATTTACTGCATTTTATTAATAAAAATTTTGATTAAAAGTCACATAAAATAATTTCGAATCGAATTAAAATTTAATGGAGCAAAATAGTATAAAAAGTGTGCTTCGATATTTGATTTACATCAAGTTGTCTCAGAGGAAAAAGTATTTGAAAGATAATTGTGGTGCGTGATGATGAGATCCACTATAGTCTCGACACATCTGTTTTGATCTATCAAACAATTTATGTCCTAAGAAATTTTTTCAAAGAGTTGATTTTTACATATCGGCCATTCTTTTAAAAACCGCACTGATTTCAGAGAAATAAAATTCCACTTCTTAAAATACGATAAAAGTCCTTTTCCGGCATTTTTTAACAAAATAAATTGACACGTACCTTTATCCGGACTTTGCTGAAAATTGTTAGTTTTGTCAAAATTATCCACACATGAATTTTTTCCACTCTTCTCATACTTAAAATTTATTATCTCCTGTTCTCAATGAAGATTTATTGTTTTTAATGCTGGGCTAAGAGATTAAAGCTCAGGGCCCGAACTCAAGGGGGCTCCAACATGCTTTGTGGAAATGACAAATATACTTTTTTGGCATACTGCAAAAGACTGCTGAAAGTCACGACTGATACTGCCATTTAAATAGGAAAATGCTTTTAGGAAAAATAATTTAGTTTGGTCACCAATACAAAAAGGGCCCTGCCTGTTGTCAGTTTTTAGCTCTGGGCCTCACTAAGCCTGAGTCTTGGAAATTTTCTTCATATTTTTCAGCAATAACAAAGAATTCTTCGTGACGAGTAATAACATTTCTTGTTAACATATAGACGTAAGCAAGACAATTGATTGGAATCAGGGCAATACATTCGTATTTAGGAATAGTAATTTAGATTTATTTTTATTATTCCTTATCAATTTCACAGCAAGTATGAAACTCTTGCGCTATGGCTGTAAATATTTTGCGATAATTTTACATTCGTCATATTATTTAAGTTATTTTACATTGGTAAAGTTGACATTTTTTTTTGTAGCGAAATAGTTAGTAGGAGTTATTTAAATACAACGCAATATCGCGTTTTGAAACAGAAAACGACTTTATCTAGGAAAACAGCCAGTCACGGTTACTTTATTTTGAGAACCAGTATAATAATATATAGGATATTCTCACCTGCAAAATGTTTTGTCAGACTAATGACTCGTGAGATCGATGAAAGATTAAATTTATCGAATTCCAGCGTTCATGATCACGTGAAGTGCCTCGGTATAATTTCAAAACTCGACATATGAGTTCCACATGTTCTTATGGAAAGAAACTTGCTTCATCACATTGACGTCTGTGATTTGCTTCTCAAAGGTCTTGAAATTGTTTTTTTAAAGCTTCTACCGGACAATACCACGATCAATTCTGAAGTGTAATGCCTTTAACTACATAGACAATTTGAATGATTTACTCAAACTGAAAAAGCCAGAATTGATTAATGGAAAAGATATAGTAACCACCAAAATAATGCAAAACCTCGTGCAACTTTGTTAACTTGGAAAAAGTTTTAAGAGCTTGAATGGGTCTTACTACCACATCAATCATTTTCTCCTGATCTGGCACCTTCGGATTGTTTCTTGTTCCGGTTTTTAGAAAACTTTTCAGATGGAAAAACCATTACTTTAACTGAGGACGTCAAAAATGTTTTGGATCATTTTTTTTTTTCAGCAAAGATCGGAATTTATACATACATAAGAAAATCGTCTCTCATTTTCACGAAAAAAAAAATCAAAATTAATTACTTTCCGAACTATCCAAGATCAAGCCCTGGCGTTGGCCGTAGAAAAATTATCAAAAATTAATATTTGTGAATAAGTTCGAACATAAGGACTTTCAAAAAATAAATTGTTGCCATGTGTACGTTTTTTTTCCTCCCCTTTATTTCAGTAAAGTGGTAAAATGGACACAAAATAGCAAATTGCAAGAATAAAATACAGCAATAAACTTATCATCAAAATCAGTCGCGTCCAATGAAAGCATAAATCAAATTTGATATTGAAATCGAAATCAATTTTACGGTATTTACAAGCACACAAGGTAATGATAATGGTAGGTACTCGCACATACTTACATAGGCAGGCGACAACCTGCCAACGACGGGTTGGCCTATCAACGGTACAGGAATTTTATCAACATTTTTGCTAAGGTCGTTTCTTTGACAGCAATCTTATGGATAAGGCGTGGGGGTGTAGAACAACAACAAAAATACTGTTGTTATTGACGTACTGTTGTTGTTGTTGCCTCATTGGTAAAGACGGCATTGATTTTTCTATTATTTAATTAATTTAGCACATAGACAGAAACAGAAAATGCAAACTTTTCTGGAAAATACTTATGAATAAAAATGGGGGCGCCTACAATTTAAACTTTAGTGTTGCTGTCATTGTTGTTGTTGTTGTTGCTATTGTATTATCACTGTCGTGGAATGCGAACAATTAAATTTAAAAAAACACTTGTTTATTTCAGTGCTCCACCTGACAATTACTCGATTTTTCACTTAATTTGTTGGAGTGTGTATTTTTTTTTTTTTCAATTCTTCTCTTAAGGGAATGTAAAGAGATTCCATTCGAAAAACATACAAGTAGGTGTGGAAATTACTGAATAATGAGTCAATGATTTCAGAGTAATTGTGATAAAATTTTCTTCACTTATGGAAATATGGAAATAAAAAAAATATCTACTTATATCATATTTGAATACGAAATAAAAATTTTACAGATATGAGCTATAAAGTTTTCATCTTACTATGGACCAAAATATTTTTGTGCGCTTATTTTTGCAATTTCTATTTCAGTTTTTCAATATTTATCACATATTGAGAAAAATGTACTCTTTCACCCACTTATGTCATCAACTATCGCCTGATAACTTTCATACGTAAATTAATGTAGTGTGATAGTATCAACGTTTGATTTTGATACTGGGACTTATAGTTAGGAAGCCGATGGCGATAGTTTCTACATGATTTTATTGTGCGACAGAGTTTGAAAATCATGAATCTCTAAGTTATTTAAACAATACGAACAACCTCTGTCATTGCGTTGTCTCTGCGTCCCAGCGGCAAATCGATGAAGTACTCTGAATTTTCATATATGAAAAGCTATACCCTTTGTGTCCACAAATGAAATTTATACTGTGATATTTTGTTTATTTGTTTGCTGGTTGCCTGCTTTGCATATGGAGCTGTAGCCAGTCCGCTTGCTAGCTGCCTGCTTTGTATATGGAGTTGTAGGCAGCCTGTCTGTTTGCTGTCTGATTTGTATATGGAGATGTAAGGGGTCTTGCCTGTTGGCTGCATACTTTGTATGTGGAGATGTAGGTAACTCGGTAAACTATACAATCACTTAGTAAGCGATGTTTCAAGGCAATCTGCCTTTCTCTTGGTACACATTGTATATAGAGATGTAGGCAAGCTGCCTACAAAGCGGCCATCCCTTTGTAAAAAGTATTTAAAGTTGTGGCTGGGGTTGTGAGCATTACTGCCTACAATGAGTATAGCTATTCATCGATGTTGTGTATAACATATTTGCCGCTGGGGTTATTAATTGAGAGCACTTTGGAACAGTAAAAAAAGGTACCATACAAAATCTTATAGCATCTGCCTTTTGAATTAAAAAAATTTAACTACATATGCACAAAAAGTTTTTGTCAAAAACAGATAATAGCAAGAGGTAGATATTTTTGTTGCAGCATTAAAGAGTAATGAAATTTGTTTAAAAATTCAATGATATATAAGAAGAAACTTAAATGATTTTATTGTTATGTAGGTTGCGATTATATCATAAGAAACGTGAGAAACAACATCTGCCACTTAGCCGGACGTCAAAATTGCAGTATTACAAATATGTATAAAAAAAATTGTGTACTCAATTTTTGTTTCGCGTCTGCCTCTTGGCTGACTGGTTCCATTACTTATAAGAAATATAAAAATAGAAAAGCAGACAATTACTGTGCTGCTATTTTGAAAGCAGACGTATTTGAGCACTTAAGGTGCATATTATTAAAGTTATATCTACACTGGCGGTCATGAAAACCGCACCACTGGCAAAATGTTTTTATATGTAAAAATTAAAACAATTCCGTATTTGTTTTAAACTTCGATTAATGGGACTTTCAACATTAACGTATTACAAGTGTATTGACAACGAAAATACGATATTTTAACGCGTTTGCTTAAAACAGAAGGTCGTTTTTTAAATAAGTACAAAAATGGGTCCGAAACATAAACAGCTGTCACGTGATCAAAAAGCGGCTAGCGGACCAAGGTGTATCGTATCGTAAAATTTCGGAAAGATTGTGCCCAGGGGCGCCGGAAGACCTATTGAGTGTGTTATTTACACCCTTTTTGACCAATAAACAATAAAATTCGATCAATGAATTCTTATGAAACCTATGTATTTATGAATAAAAACAATGAAAAACAACTACAATGACTAGTACAACAACAACAATTATTATAAGACGATTTTCAATAAAAATTTCCAGTTCTTTCGTCGCTGAGAATCCGATTTGGGACAGATTCAGCAAAGTTTTTTAGATTTCTTGAAGCTTTTTTACTTAGGAAAATTTTTGTGGTTGATAAAATAATCAATTTTTATAAAGAAGATTTCAAAAAAGATAATTTACTAAGTGATTGCAACATGTTTCATCATTTGGCGAGCAGAAATGAAACTAAATTAAAAAGGTTAGGAGATGAAGTAGATTTTTTACAGAAACAAATATGGTATAAAGACCTCTTTCTAGAACTCGTTCGATTCGTGAAATTATTAATGACTGCATCCTCTTGCACCAATGAGATGAATTTTTCGACTCTTAAGAGACGTTATGGCGCCCCTGATTGCGGTTTTTTAAAGAAAAAAAGGATATTTACGAGCCACTGGAGAGGAAAAAGGATCTGGTCCTAAACGTGCAACCAGTTAAAGGACAAAGAAGGCCTAATGGAATATAAGTTTGAAGGATCATTTTAAGAGTGTAGTTGCTATACGGACAGAGCAAAAAATGCATTATTCCATAAAAATTACTGTAGAAACTGAGCGTGATGCTGGTTTATATGGAAGACGTCATGAAAAAAGCTATCGTTGACACAAAAAATGAAAAAAGCGGGTCTAGCTTGTGCCCAAAACTACTAAACCTGGACACTGGAGCAGTGGCGAAATGTCATTTAGTCGAATGAAAGTAAATTTAACTTGCTAGGCGCCGATAATTCGCCGTAGGTGCGTCGTTCCGATGAAGAACGTTAAAAAGAAAACTTCATAGTTAGTGAAAACAGTAAAATTTCCATAGAGCCAGATGATCTGGGGATGTTTTCCTTACAATTTTTGTGGTCCTCTACACTATTTAGAAGAAACTATGAATGCGAAAATATACGGGCAAGTTATAAGGGAGAACTAGGAGCCGGTGCTTATCCTGCGCTACGGATTCAATTTTACAGGACAATTTTGCGCCTTGCCACCGTGCGAAATTGGTAAATCGTGAATATAATTTTTCCTACGATTCTTACAAACTTTGAAATTATAAACAGGATATTAAAAAAACAAATCGTTTTTTTATAGCTCGGAAAAGCATTCGCGGATCTCGGAATTTCGCGTCTAACCTGGCCTGGAAACTCACCGGATCTGAATCCTATCATGCACTTGTGGCATATAATGAAGCGCATAGTTGCTGATCAGATGCCAGAGACACAAAAAAAACAATTTTAGCTTTAGATAAGGTTTGGTATAATGTGATACAGGACGATAACCCAAAAGCCTTGGTTGATTCCATGACTTCAAGGATAATGACTGTAATACAGGCTAAAGGAGGAGCAACATTGCACTATTTTTTTTTTTTTTTTAACTTGATATAAGTATTCAGAAATAATATTGAAGATTACAATATTCTGATTAGTTTCTGTATAAATAAATAATCAAAGGACCCGTAAAAGCATTAACTTTTTTCCGGATAATTATTTTTAATCAAAAAAAAAAAAAAAAAAATAGGCGTGTAAGATCCAGAAATGTTTATTTGTTTTCAAACTATGTTATCATATTAGCTAATTAAATTAATTTGCATTTTTTCGAAATATTTTTTATTACATTTTAATTATAGTAGTTAAAATGGTTAATTAACATATGTATTAACACATTTGAAAGATAAATACAATAAATCGTGTTTTTTCGTGTTTCCCAAAAAAAAAAAACAAATTGTAAAAAAATATTAAAGAATTCATAACTTCTTGATCCGGTTAAGACAGATATGTTTACGACTTAAAAAGAAAAAAAATTTGCCAAATTATTTTGTCATCAAAATATTTAGCATTTGACAGAGAAATTCCGGACAGCATGACAAATTCAAAAATGCCAAATGGTAGCAGCAATAAAAAAAAACCACAAATGCGACGCCCCTTTCATTTCAAATGAAAGAATGTTAAAAATGTCAACGTTTTGAGAGAATAAAAAAAAAAAAGCCAACAACACATAAAAAACAAATAAACATTATATTGGAAAAAAATAAATTAAACAAAATAAACACAATAATTTAATTAGTAAACAATTTGTTTTCTGTCGTAAGAAATTCCGGAAATTCGTTGTTTTATTTTTTGTATTGTTCAATTAGTGCTCTTGGTATGTAAGTTGTTCAGTTTTACATCTTCCAGTAATTTTATTCAATATTGACAACCTTATGATAGAACTCTTGCGAAAACAATCACGTTCTCAAAGTTCACAGCCAATATCGTTGTTAATTAGGGGATTTTTTACTTTTAAGAGAATGTTTATTAAATTCAAAACAGTTTGTGAATACTTTCCGAATTTTATTTTATATATTTAACATAATATATCTTTCTGTAATTCTAGTAAGCTCTGTAAGACAAGAACACCTTTACATAAGGTACGAGTAATAATCACAATATTCAGTGAAATTCTCGGTAAATAATATGTGAACATGGCTCTGCTCAAACTCTTAAAATCCTTGGAACACTTCTGACAACAAAATCACAGATTTACAATTAACAATTTATTTAAAAATTAAAAAAAATAGTTCTTATGTACAAGAAGACTTAAATTTTAATAGTACCTACTGCCTTATTTTGTAGTTTCTCAAACGTATTCTTTTCCGAAGTTTCCTAGTAACACGGTCAATCAGGTGGGGTGTGACATACCCCAGCAGTGTTTGCCTATGTGTTTCTCCTTCAATGTATTACGCTCGACAAAGAGTGCTTGCTGTGCCAGCTGTATGATGTTTTATCTTCAGCTACTGAAAGCACGGGGCAGGTATTGGTGAGAGGAGATAGTTGTCTGTGTTAGTAATTACGTGGGGTTTGTCACACCCTACCACAACAGTTTAAGTAATTTTTGACAAATTTTTGAACCAAAATTTTACTCACATCGTAAGCCTGATGTCTCAAAAAGCCATAAGAACCGTCCATAAATTACGTGAGTCAAAATAGGGGGAGAGGGGGTCCGGCAAAGTCTCACCAAATTTCACCAAGGAGGAGGGGGGTCAACGAAAATCTCACGTCAACTTGTTAATGCAGAGAGTATACATTATTATAGAAGATTACATCCAAATATATTAAGGCAAGTCTCACAGAAGGGAGGGATCCGCCAGAACTCACCAAATATCACCAAGGGGAGGGGGGTCCAAATTTTCAAAAAAACACCTCACGTAATTTATGAACGTCCCCTAAGTACACTTTTGGTCAGAAAGTAGGTTTTGTACCTATGCAACTCAAATGGAATGCGCTGAATTTACACTGTCCGTGCAATTACAACGACATGTTGGCAAACCAATAATCTTTGGAGGTTCCGGACCCCCTGGGTCTACAAAAAATTTACCTTTCCAGTTAAGATAATGGATGCGTCAAAACTATATTTTTACAAACGAAGGTACAGTAGCAAAAAGTTTGAAAATCACTGATCTACGGAAGTTGGAAAAAAAAAGGTTCGTGGTCCTTGTCATGGCGTCAATAATTTTCTGATCCTCAAATCACATGGCGTCTATGGAACTATTAAAAATAAAGTTTGCGGCTTAAATTACATATAATATACATACCATCAGGAGGTAAATAATCTTGGCATAGACCGTAAGCTGTGGTAACCTGTAAAGAAAAGCGAAAATTATATTAATACCCGAATTCTATACACATTCTCTTAGATTTGCAACAATACATAATGTTTAAAGTAAACATATATAAAGCTTTCTTATCAAATTGCTAATTAAAAATATATATAACGAGTTAACTAAGTAGAACTAAACAAACATTTTTTGTAATCTAATAATTAAAGTTTCTCTGGAATTATGATTTTGCTTAAAATAATTTAACTGCTACCAGTACATCCAATAAATTCCATTCGTGTATGGCTTTATGATTTCAAATTTTCAGAACTCGATAACAATTTGGGTGAAAAATAAGAATTATTATTTCATTAAAGTTGAATCAGTTAGAATAACACACATTGACGTTTGAGCAAACATTCTTCTTTCTTTTTGTTAAAAACTTTTTAATTAAACGTTGAAACTTTTTGACAAGGGGATTTTTCTAGCACCTACATTCCAACATATATTTTTTATTATCTTTCGGATATAAATACTAATTCATTGTATTAACTTTTTTTTATGGTTTTTGTGATTTTATAGCAAAACGTTTTGCCAGAGTTGTAAAATTTAATACCAAAGATAATGCAGTTGAGTACCATAAAATGTTTTGAAGATAATCGTTGCTATTTCTGTAAAATTAATGAATTAATAGCGCAATTATCTCTGAAAAAAAAATGCGGTAAAACAAAAATAAGCTTGTAATACTTTGATGCGCTTCAAACTTAATGTTTTTATGTAGAAATTTGGTTAAAAAATAATTGCAAACATTTTTATATTGCTATATGGGGCATTTCAGGCGAAATGGACATTGCAAAAAAAATTAGATTTAGAAATTTGTTCATATTCGGCCTATTTGTACTTCTAGAAGGTGTAAACACTTATTTTTATTAAATCGTTCTGCTTTTAGTATATTGTTCTATATGTCCTCCGAAATTAGTATGCATTTTTTCAGAACTTTAAGTACATTCTAGAGGTCGCTCAATCCGCCATAAGCATTCAAGACTATTGAATACGTTGTTGTGGGTGTCAAAGATGATTAACGGCCAGAGACTAATTTTATAATCGCTATATATGTGGTCTCTAAGCCGCTGATTACGAAAACCAAGGTCTCAAAATCCTAAGTTACTTGTAACACCCACAAAAATACAAAATAAAACCCTATTAAAGGTATTTTTCACGACAATTTCAAAAATAATAAAAACACATCCAACGAAATTCGCCTTTTTTAATAGTAATTTGCACATGTTGTGCGTTTATGTAAAATTTTATAATAAGAGATAATTCGAGAGGGCAGGGCCAGCCTTAGGTAGTGCGAGGCCTCTTACAACCAGTACACATAATAAAAACCTATCCCTTAACTCTGCTTTTATTTTTTCAAATATTCTTAGAAATACTTCACCAAACAAAAATGAATTTGGTAAGAAATTAACTCATATATCAATTTCTACTTCAATTTAGGGGAATGACTAAAGGAGGAAGGAACTTCTCCCAGAGCCGGCCTTAGGAGCACCAAATTAATTCGATTGCCTTGGGTTTCGCGAGCCACATTTTTTTTTTTTTTTTTTTTGATAATTCTTGGACCAAAAATGAAAAATTTTTTTTTTTTCTCATTTATTTTTTTAATGGAAATTTATGTAGTGGCATTGACAATTTCAAATTATAGTGTATTAAGGTAAATACAGTGAATAGAACAAAGGATCTGAGCTGTTACACACGAAACATCAAAACTCTACACGCGGAGAGACCACAGATTTTCAATTTTTCGGTAAATTTTTCCATAGCAGTATAACTTGTTTTTACCATTTATCTAAAGAAGACAAAACAACGAGTAAGTGAGAACAGAACAGAACTCCTTAGGAGGTGCAGTTTTAAGAGGAATTTCAGCTAAAAATTCCGGTTTTTTTAGTTGAAAAATTGAATTGCACTACAACCTCTGAATATTTCCGTCTTGAAAAATTACTGCCTTTTTGTAGCACTAAAAATTATTTTTTGCCCAAGTTTCAGCTCCATAGAAACTTTTTTGTCAAAGAAAAAAACTAAAAACCAAAAAACCGGTTTTAGCCATTTTTTCGAAAAACTTTGAGGTTAAGATGAAAATGATCAGCACAAAAGTTGCTTATCTTTTTATTTCCTACAACTTTTGCATTGAACTTTTTTTGATATGATGCACAGTTTAGCCAGAAATTGTGAAAAACTGTGTTCGACCTCTAAAAATGCACCCAATTCCACCCCGGATAGCTGCTGTCGGTTCGATTTTTTTGGCCTATTTTAAAAGAGCTTCTTCAACAATATTCCGCTGTTAGATTGCTGTAACGAATTATTTTTTTTTTCTAATTTTTTCGACTAATTCTACTGGACTATTCCGGTCTTCCATACATAAAAAAATCTAAAATTCGAATTTAACTAAAAAATTAAAAATAGCATCCTTTTTACTAGTTAAATCAATATTGTTTATATTTTATTATAAATTCCTTGATTCCAATAACAGCGTTCAAAAATCATGGTCCATAAACTTCGCCAATTCTTCAGAAGCCCACAACTCAGTAATTGAGGCTCATACGAAAAAAACCAAGTTAAGGTGTTATCTTCGGCCAGGCCAAAACTCACATACCCTACACTGCACTGAAAGTACCTTTTCAATAAATGTTAAAAATACGCTGAAGAGGTTGAATAAGTCGTGAAATGTGAAAAATGTGAAATGTTAGAAAGGTTGACAGAGGTTGAAAAATGTTGAAAAAGTCGTAAATATATGCAAAATGTTGAAAAAAGTTGAGAGAAGTTGAAAAACTCTAAAAAAGTTGAAAGAGATTGAAAAAATTTGAAACTATTCCAAATTGATAAAAAGTCGAAAAAAATAAGGAAACTTATGAAGGTTGAAAAAGTCGAACAAATACATATAGGGTTGAAAAAGTCGAAAGAATTTGGAAAAGGTTGAAAAAATCGAATAAAAGTGAAAAAGTAGAAATATGCCACGCCCACTTCTCAAATTCTGCCCACTTTTGGTTCAATAAATTATATTTGTGATCGACATCCTCAAATTAGCACAATAGCTTGTATGGTTCGCGATATATGCCGCAGTTAAATTTAAAATTTAGGGCGGTGACACACCCACTGGTACAATCCAGCCCGGTTTTGATCCAGAAATAGCTTTTCATAAGCAAACCCCTTAAACCAAATTTTAGTATGATTACTCACATATTTCGATAAATATGCCACTTACCGTATTTTATTTGTATAGGAGGTGCCACGCCCACTGGTGCTATTTCAGCCACTTTTGATTCAGATATACTCTATGGCAACTGAACCACTTATATTAAATTTCATAGCAATTGCTGCAATAGTTCACTTAAAACAACGCTTACAAATTTATGTTAATATGGGAGGTGCCACGCCCACTGATTAAATCCCGTTAAAATTCATTTATTTTTAAAGCTTATAGTAAGTGACATCTATGCACCAAATTTTATGAAGATTACTCTAATAGCACACTATCTATAACAGTAAAGGTTTTTTGCTTATATGGGAGGTGCCACGCCCACAGGTGCTATCCCACCAAATTTTTGTAGTAAGAGACCTTATGGCAATTATATCTACCTCATTAAATTTCATAACGATTACGTTGTTACTTCTCTTAATATAACGTTTATAAATATTTTGGGCGGTGCCACGCCCTTCAACGAGCTTTTTTAACTAAAGTTGCTGAGCTTTTATTGATGACTGCTTTCAGCGGCATCATCTTCAAAATTTTTATGGAAATCGTTTTTGCCATATTTGAGATATACGGAATCAAAATTTTTAAATGTTGAAAAATTCCACGCCAACTTTTTATATTCCGCCCACCTTTTCTCAATTGAAGATATATTAGATATGTATCCGTTTACCAAGTTTCATCGCAATATCTTGAGCGGCTTACAAGATATGGTAGTATAAATGATAAAATTTAGGGCTGTGCCACGCCCCTGTACGACCTTTTGGAAATTTGAAACCCAGCCGAATCCTAATTTGGTTCACATGTGCACCAAATCACCAAGTTTCATCAAAATCGCTGCAACTTTTTTCAAAATTGGGCTGGGTAAGTATACATAGAGTATGGGTGGTAGGCGTGTCCGTCAACCGCTTTTTCCCATTTTCAATAGCAAGATACCTGCAAGAAGATGTGACCTGTGTGTGAAAGTTTCATTCAATTAGCTTTCTTGGTTTTCCCGTAAACCTGATTTCAACAGACGGACAGACAGACAGACAGATAGACAGACGGACATCGCTAAATCGACTCAGGTGGTGACTCTGATCAAGAATATATACACTTTTCCATACCTGCCACGCACCCTTCGATGTGTTACAAACGGAGAGACAAAGTGAATATACCCTCGGTGTAGGGTATAAAAATATGTGTACACATTTATGTCTACTAGATGTATAACTTACCGGAATATAAACAAATTTCACGACCTCACTTTATTTTCATTGCCCGCTTCGCCGGAAATGCCTCATATTTCACTTGTTTATTCTTAAAGTATTTACTGCTAGTTATGTTAAAATTTAAGTTGCAAAATTTAAAGGCGTACTTAGTAGCAGTAACTACTATGTAATTTATTAAAATTTCAAGCAAAATAATGGTTGTCTACCATGAATTCACATCCATTGTCTTTCACAACTTGAAAAGTTGGAGCTTTCGGTTAGAAGGTTAGGTTAGGTTAGGTTAGGTTAGGTTAGGTTAGGTTAGGTTAGGTTAGGTTAGGTTAGGTTAGGTTAGGTTAGGTTAGGTAAGGTAACGAGGTAACGTAAGGTTAGGTTAGGTAAGTTAAGGTTAGGTTAGATTAGATTAGGTTACGTTGCGTTGCGTTACGTTACGTTAGGTTAGGCTAGGTAAGGTTAGGTAAGGTTAGGTTGGCTTAGGTTAGTTTAGAGTGGTGACTTAGCAACCATGCTAGAAGCCTAGGTTGAAAGTAAATGAAATAATATTTAAAGCGGTTGCAAATTATAATTCAAAAAGTTATAGTATTCTATCGAAAATTTAATATTTTAACTCAATGGTGGAAAAAGCGAAGCGTTCTGTTGAAACACTCAACCTCAAAGTTTCAACATTATCAGCATTGCAGTAATTTCTTTGTAGGCGAGATATCACCTTAAAATATCACATAGGTATAGATTTGGAATGTGTATCGGTCATTCTTAAGATAACTTCATAAATTTTTTTGTGCAAATTTTTAAAAAATTTTGTCATAGAAAGCGCCTATAAAAATATACGGATTCGTTTATTTAAAATAGAGAAAAATGTTACATCAGTTTGAAGTTTTTACGAAATCTTAAAACCTTTCTATTGGCACCGCAGATGGATTTAGTTAGAATGCACATATCTACTCTCAAATCAAAATATCCGACATAACTTTGAAAATTAAGAGTGCAGGGCCGCCGAGAGAAAATCTGGGCCCGTCGGTTAATCATGTCGTTGGACAAACGTACAAATGTACATTAAAGTGTTTATTTTGAAATTTTGTTTATATATTCTATTTTTAATTGTGTCTAATTGAGGTTTAAAAATTATTGTCCCAATTTTCGAGTTCCAAGCTCAAACGTGTAAAATGCTCGGACACAATTTATGTTCGATTTCGTCCTATGTGCCTATATTAAAGAATCGTTTTTGAAGAAAATTTTTCCAAAATGTCAGCTTCCTAGATCAAACCTGCGAACGACGCAATCAGTTTGTTTCCTATTACTTCTTGAACAACTTTCTGAAATTCAACCTTCAACCTCGAAAACGATATGTATTGTATATACCTTCATGGACATACAATGTTTCAGAGATATTCAAGTCTTATTTTAGTTTTTGATTTTTTACTATTCCACAAGGTAACTACATACTCTACGATCTACTTACTTATTTACAGTAAAATTATAGGAAAAGTAATGTATCATTTTTATAATAAAAATATTCCCGGAATTTGAATTTATTGCAGCATAAGAGTTATGTAGCATGTACTATTTTATTGAATGCATGCTAAATTCTACACTTGATATAAGTATAATATGTATAATGCACATATTTATTACAATTATGCCTTAAAAGTTTCACAACCGTTTCACTTAGGCAGAATTCCTCCCTCTAAAGTTGGTCGTAAATCACATTTTTGCTTAAATTGAAAATTCTTGCACAAAAGCAAAACCATGTTCTGTGCGCCGTGTTGTTCTTTGCACTTGTAAAGCTCAAGCATCTTAATTACAAGTTTTACAATAAATTTGCCATAATTTATTATGCAATTAGTTAAACAAAATACAATAAAAGCAGCCGCAGCCGCTCAGAACCAATTGTTCATCTCTTTTACTCATTTGTTTTTGTCTCGTTCATTGTTCTAAATAATTTTGTGTAATTAATTTTAGCATCTGTTGTTGACATTAAACCAACAGTAACCAGCCAGCAAACAAATGAAGGAAGGTTGTGGTTTTGGGGGGGGGGGGCATGTTCCTTTGGCACGACATAGAATTCAGCATGAATTGAACTCGAATAGAAATGACCTTGAAGTGAAAGTATTATAGATTGCAAATACTCGTACAGTACAGCCATGAATGCTGAAATATTCAAAGGAATTTAAATAATTTTTGCATCACCAGTTATCGAGGTTCCACTATTTGAGCGATGATAGAAAGAATATTAATATCGAAAACAGAAAAACACTTTGTTAAGGCAGAAAGCATGATTTGTATAAATGTCCCATATGCGGCCAATATTTGATTAAATTTAATAAAATGAACAGAAATTTCAAATTTTAAACACAATTCAAGGAAAAAGTTATGCTGTACATCTAACCGGCATAACTTTGTATTCTGGAGTTTTGCATTCGGAGAACGGAGTTTTTCATGAACGTTATCAGAACATAAGCCCCATGGACATAGCCCCCAAAATTATTTTGAGCCTTATGTTCGTATATGTTTCGATCAAAAAAAAAAAAAATCCACATAATCTGATATTCTTTTTATATTTGGACGTGAGCAAAAATCCATCCAGTGTCATAGGCGGTCATAGCTCTGAAAATTATTGATGTCGCTATGACTGACAATAAGGTGCTATTAGGGCACAATGGTTCTTGATTTGGAATAGAGATAAAAGTTTTGTGACGCTGAAACACTCTCGAGGTAAGTTCGCAAGCAAAGAACTGGTACTTCGAACCTTTTTATTACTTGGGGCTAGGTACTCCTTAATGTGCGTTTAACCTTTGGTCTTTTATTCTCAAGTGGTGTCTTGAGAGTTTTGCTGCTCTTTTTTTTCGTAGAATTTCTCAGGTGATGGAACCAATGCGGGCGTTTCTCACAAAGCTAACAGAATCTGGGCAAAGAGTCTTTTCCAGTTTGAGATTTTTTTTATTCGCTGAAAATGAACATATGCTCTGTAAATTGCAGATAGGAGGTTGAAAAAGTCAAACAAATACATATGGGATATATTGGAAAAAGTTAAGAGGTTGATAAAGCCAAAAGAATATGGAAAAACGAATAAAACTAAGAAATTGAAATGTGCCAAGCCCACATCTTCAATTCCGCCTACTTCTGGTTTACAAAATAATATTCGGCATTGACATCCACATACCTAATTTTAGCCCAATTGGTTGTATAGTTTGCGATATATGCCGTAATTAGTCTTAAAATTTAGGGCGGTAACACACCCGCTGGTGTAATATGGTCCGGTTTTTATCCAGAAATAACTTTCTATAAGCAACACTCTTGATTCAGGCATACCTTATACCTTATAGCACGTAAACCAACTAAATTAAATTTCATACCAATTGTTGCAGTAGTTCAATTAATATAGCGATTACATTTTTATGGTAATATAGGAGGTTCCACGCCCACTACTGCAATCCCGTCAAATTTCCTTTAATTTCAAAGCCCATAGCAGCCGACACCTCTAAGCCAAATTTTATAAAGATTAGATTTTTGCTTGTTTGGAAGGTGCCACGCCCAAAAAGATACCTTCTAGCAAGTATATCTGCCTTATTAAATTTCATAGCGATTATGTTGCTAGTTCTCTTAATATTAATATTGTGGGCTGTGCCACGCCTTTCAACGGGTTTTTTTAGTAAAGTGGCTTAGCTTGTATTGATGACTGCTTGCAGCGGCATCATCTCCAAAAATTTTATGAAAATCTTTTTTGCCAATTTCGAGATATAGGGAATCTAAATTTTTAATTTTTGAAAAGTGACACGCCCACTTTAACGATTCCTTCCACTTATATCACAATTGAAGATAAATTTGAAATGCATTCGCTTTCCAAATTTCATCACAATAACTTGCACGGCTTACGAGATATGATGGTAAAAATGTTAAAGTTTAGGGCTGTGCCACGCCCCTGTAGGAAGCTTTGAAAACTAGAGACCTAGTCCTAAACTTGTTCACATGTGCTTCAAATCACCAAGTTTCATCAAAACCGCTGTTTCATCAAAATTGGCCTGGGTAAATATACATAGAGTATTGGCGGTGGGCGTGTACGAGAACCGATTTCACTAATTTTCAATAGCAAGATGCCTGGAAGTAGGGGTGACCTGAGTGTGCTAATTTTATTCAATTATCTTTCTTGGTTTTCACAAACAGACAGACGTACATCGCTAAATCGACTCAGCTGGTGACGCTGATCAAGAATATATACACTTGTCCATACCTGCCACGCTCCCTTCTATGTGTTACAAAAAGAATGAAAAAATGAATATACCCCCGATGTAGGGTATAAAAATCGCGTTAAAAAATTAAAATAAATGAAAACTGTGCTAATTTTGATGCCAGTGTGAATCAGTGATGGCATTTTCGGTACATCGATACTTTTTTCGGTACATTTGCGTCATGAAAAATCGTCGTCATAAAGTCGACGAGTTTTCAGTAAAGGACTTTGTTTTATGTTTAAGGCTACTAGAGACAAAATGGCTTACTTTACCCAACATGAGTATCGATAAAAATTAATAAATTAAAAGCTCAATACCACTGAATAATTTTATGTTAAATGTTTTCATTGGATATTTGGGAAGGCCATTATCAAATTGTTAATTAGCTCCAGGTGTGTATGGCGGAGGTATATACCTTAACATTCCAAGACTTAAATTGAATTATTAGTAGATTTTTCGTTGTCTTCTTTGCCACAATATAGTTTTCTTTTTGGATGTATATTTAGAGACTTGATTGATTCTTTTATAAATAGTAATTGCAATCGTCAGTTTTGTAATTTATGAACATAATTAGTCTAATTTTTCTTTATGTAAATAATTCACAAAATTCCACATATTAAATAAACTTAGTTTATAATATATGTATGTATATGTACTTCAAAAATATCGTTGGTCATTATATTCTCACTTATGTAATACACACATGTAGTGATTTTAAATGCAAATGTTATGAAAGTCCACTTAAAAAATGTTGTTATCAATTAAATAAATTAATTGAAATACATACATGTTTTCGAAGGTGTAACAAAACCATAAATTGCTATTGAAAGTCTAATATTTTTTTTGTTTACTAAACATTAATGTCAATTGTTATTACCCTCAAGCCCCAGTAAGTGTAGACTGTAAGAAACATTAAAATTGCACAACATGGTTTGATTTACTCTTTTAGCTATAAATTTAATGGATTTAAAATACTAAAAACTACAGAGCTACAACTCAAAAGTATTGAAATGTGAAAAGTTATGTTGCATAATGGGTACATAATAAAATAAATTTCGCAACAGGGCGCCAAAACTTTATATGCACTGGCTTCACTTGACAACATTTACATTTGATTGGACTTTTGCATTTTAAATGTCACTCTCAATTTCAAAAATATATTAACATTTTTTATTTTTTGGTGTCTTAAAAATAAATGTATTTACATATTCGAGGTAAAATGTGGATCATTCATTTATACTTTTCTTGCCGACTTTGCAGTACTACTTTATTTACAAGTACTTTTTTACTTGAAGTTAAAGAAAAACAGATACACAGTGGTTGCAATAAATAAACGTACGGGACCCAGGGCTAAAATCTGGAAAAAGGCGCCTTAAGTCAGCGAAACCTGGTAACATTTTTAAATGCGACTAATTTTAAAATGTTATGGAATAATGTAACTCTTTTTAATAGATTTCGTTTGACTGAAATATCTTATTCACTTTTTTTCTTACAATGCAAAATACTCCATTCGAACGAGACAAATTTTTCCGTTTTGGCTAACTTGTACAATTTTCAAAACGACTTTAACATTTATATAAATAACTAGCATTATCCTGTGCGCATCGCCTCACCTCAACCGTGATGTAGATTCGGTGTGCGGTCTGCGTGAAAATTCTATTTAAAAAATAATTTTGTATGAAGACCACCCTTAGAATGCACTCAACATAAAATATTTACAACCTAAGCAGTGCCTCTTAATATAAAAACCACGTGATGTAAATTTCATGATAATCGATTAAGCGGTCTTCGAGAAAATGACATTTAAAAATATTTTTGTGTGAGGGCAACCCTAAATAAAAGTTTTGTAGCCTAAGCTGTGCCTCTTAACATAAGAGCTACGTGGTGTAACTTCGGAGTGAATCGACTAACCTGTCTTCGTGAAAATGATACTTAAAAATATTTTTGTGTGAGTGCACCCCAAATAAAATTTTTTTGACCTTATCTGTGCCTCTTAATACAGAAGCCATGTGGTGTAAATTTCATGAGAATCGATATGGCGGTCTTCGAGTAAATGATACTAAAATTTTTTTTTGTATGAGGGCCACCCTAAATAAACGTTTTGTATCCTTAGCTATGGCTCTTAACATAAGAGCTACGTGGTGTAAATCGTTTAACCTGTTATCGTGAAAATGATATTTAAAAAATTTTTGTATGAAGGCCACTCTAAGTTTGAACTTCAAATAAAATTTTTACGATCTTATCTGTGCCTCTTTATATAAAAGCCATATGGTGTAAGTTCCATGAGAATCGATTTTGCGGTCTTTGAGAAAATGATATAAAAAAAATTGTTGTATAAGGGCCACCCTAAATAAAAGTGTTGAAGCCTTACATATAACTCTTAATATAAGAGCTACGAGGTGTAAATTCGGTGTGAATCGATTTATCTGTCTTCGTGAAAATGATATTTAAAAATATTTGTGTATGAGGGCCACCCTTATTTTGCACTTTAAATAAAATTATTACAATCCAGTCTCTGCCTCTTAATATAAAATCCATTATTGTAAATTCCAAGAGAATTGATTAAGCAGTCTTTGAGAAAATGCTATTTTTAAAATACTTGTGTATGAGGGCCACCCTAAATATGCACCATAAATAAAAGTTTTATGGCCTATGGCACCCGCCCGATCGATACTAACATTCTGTAAAAATTTCATCAAAATCAGCTAGATAGTTTCCGCGTGCATAAGAGACAAACAGACGGACGGACAGACGGACGGACAGACAAAAAATGAGTTTTATATAAAAGATAAGATTTAAGATATATACAGTAATTAAAAAAACAAATGTTATTTATCAAATTAATTAGTGGATCAATTTTAACAAAGAAAAGAGGAAGGAGTAGATATTTTTCTTAAAAGAATATAAGACTTGTCTTTTTTCTGTTAAGACGTATTTCCTGTAAGAGGCGTGGCACCGCCCACTAAAAGAAATATATTTTACTCAAGTTTCAATCTATCTACATACCCAATTTCATCAAAAACGGTGTAGTGGCACAGCCGTGATACAGCTTTTTCCCATTTGGAGCAATGCCACGCCCACTTAAAGGACTTAGAGTCCCTACTAACCTTTTTTATGGAATATTCTATCTTCTAACCAAATTTCATTAAAATCGGTCCATTAGCTTAGCAGTGGAATTGTTTTTTTCCCGTTAGGGGCGTGGCACCACCTACTTTTGAAGAAAAAAATATACATGTACCTTCTTCTTTTCACAATATTTCCAACAAATGATGCGCTTATGTTGTGCTATGGCTGTGAAAAAGTGGTTTTACCGTTTTGAACTGGTTTTCACCGGTCGGCCTTTTGGCGGAAATGCCCATATGTATGTATGTTTATAAAATAACATATTGATGACCAAAAAAGAAAAGATCATTGATTCATAAGATAATACTGCTGTTCAACACAGCAACTCACAAAATCAAAATGGGGCCCCCAGTACGCTTTTATGTATCTTGACGGAGTGATCAAAAATCAAAAAAAAAAGCTCAACTTGTTATTATCGTGGACCCCCTTTAGCTTGGGGTCCACGTTGGGCGTGGTCAACCAAGTCACAGCCACTTTGATGAATCCATATCGTCGCAAATCGCGTTCCTTTTAACACGAATTTCATCTTGGGGAACAGGAAATAGTCACAGAGCCACCGATCAGGCAAGTACGGTGGACCTATACAAGAGTACTGACAAATGAAATCGTTATAGATTTGAATCCATGAGTTTTGACAGAATGTAGCTGAGGGGCGATTCAGCGGAAGACTTTTTTTTTGTAGTGTAAAAATAGCAAATTTTTAATTTATCGATTTTTAGATTTGATTTATATTTTGCATCATTTGTTGGGCAGTACAAAAAATTTTAGTTTGTCGTTAATTTGCCGACAAAAAACACATTGTAACTTGTTGTTGTACTTAAAATTTAGAATGTCATTCTTCAGTTTACGAGTACCTACTTATTAAATTTTACTAACACAATAAATAACTCAATTTTTATTTTTTAAATTGCATCGTCAGTATTTCATGTAGATTTATGGCAAATTAATGTGCCCAAAGGTCAGTATGGTACATCACATCTGCGGAATATCATGTGACACGTTTGTCTGTCTGTGCAAAATTTAGCAACTTAGAGACAGACATTTTTTTCCGCAACAGTGGCGGAATTCAATTAAAAAATTAAAATAATTGGGCGCGAGTGAATTAAAAAAATAAATTTTGAGTGCTTTCAGTTTTGGCCATTGGAGAATTCAATTGCGTTTGTACTTTATTTTATCAATTCAAAAATTTCATTCCAAATATTATTGTTTTTAATCAATCTAAAATATAGACAAAAAAAGTAATTTCCTGAACCCCATGCTTTCTAGCTGGCAGTAGGTCAGAGTCATTTCCATAACAAATGTGGACAGAAGTGATCATGACTCTGTTAAGGACTTCAATCTTCCTCATTTGTATTAAAATCACTAGAAAGAATAATGGATATTTATATCAGAGGAACACTAGACAGCACCTCCCTATTCACCTCACAAAAGAAAGATCAGCCTGAACTGCATGAGATTGTTTGCACAATTGAAAGCTCACATTCGTCAATTCACACTTGCGGTCTTTAATGATACCGAAGGCCACTGACGTGGGGCGTAAAGTACCCCAAACATTTTTAACTATGTTTTGTCAAATATGGTTATTAAAGTACTGAACTAATTAAAACAAATAACCATCAAAAACAAATTATTAGATTATTTAATTCAAAAAGTTCGTTGCGCTCTAATTAAGACCAAGTAAAATAATAGTTCGGCAAAATTCATAATGAATACATACAATCAAACATTTGGTTTCCAAAGCAATTGTATATATACGCGAAACCTTACCAAGTGAACTTTCAAGTTTCCCAACGGCTTACATCTGTCCTACACTCAGCTTTGAAAAAAACTTTCAGGTGAAGTTTCCGGAGCAAGTTCAATGGGAAGAGGGCATCCACAACTTCAATTTTGAAACCACTGTATTCACCGATGGGTCTAAGATAGACTGTGGAGTGGGCACAGGAGTCTACTCAAAATACCCAGATATCTCTCAAGCTTTTCATTTACCAGATTCAGCTAGCGTTTTTCAGGCAGAAGTTTTTGCCATTCTTGTAACATGCAGATTAGTGGGCTGTATTAATTCAGAGAAGAAGATAGCAATTCTCTCTGATAGCCAAGCCGCAATCAAAGGTATGAGTTCGGCACATATAAGATCGAAGCTAGTAGAACAATGCAAAAAAGAACTTGTCTGGCTAGGACATTAATTTGACATTACTCTCATCTGTGTTGCATGCCATGGGAACATTGAGGGACATTATTCATTATTCATTATTATTCATTATTCATTATTTATTATTATTATTATCAAATTTTACATAATGCTTCAAGATAGAAATTAAATCTTATAATAAGCATACATTTTTTGCTAACAATTTTCTTTAGGAAAAAGAAAAATAAGTTTTTAAAAATATGAATTAAGCTTAAATTAAATTTAAATTAAGATAACGAGAAACAAAAAAGTAAATCTAGTTATTCAGTCTATCTAAATATTCAAAAAGTTTCTTCTGAAATTGTGCTTGTGCTCTGATAGTTTGCAATTCGTTTGGAAGGTTGTTCCACAAACGAATTGCGCTAACAAAGTAGGACATGAAAAGGCTAATGAACTAGCAAGGCGTGGTTCCTCTCTAAATGAAGCCGCACCAGAACGTGCGTAAACCTCTCGGCTTAGTTAAGAAGTGAATTTTTTCGCATTTTCTATCTGTAGCAGAAAACCACTGGAAATCTTAACAAACCTGTAAAACAACCAGATCAATCTGACCTTCTTATAATAAACTGAGAACCACCTCCTTACTGTCTAAGAGCCGGTTTGACATCGCGAGAATCGCAGCGACTTGCACTGGACACTGGGCAATCGGCAAGCATGCTGCAAGATTAGTTATTCCATTCAATTCATCCTGCAGCAGTTGCTTGAATGCAAGCGAGAGTGAATCATTCGAGCACTTTCTTTGCAACTGTCCAACGACCTCAGCGAATTTGTTGAAGTTGAAATCGGATCTTTGCTCTACTATCTTAATAAAGCGAGCTGGATATAGCTATCTTAACATTCATCAATTCGACGGTTCACGTAAATGTGGTATTAAAATGGCACAAACAGTGCTACTTATGGCTTCAAGCCGTTCGGTTAGCTACCACTCTAACCTTACCTAACCTTTCCCGTCTTTGTCCTGGGAGCACTCAAAATATCATCTTTTGTAAGGCTTATTTTTTAGTTCCTCAAACGTTTCTTCAGAGCTTCTGCCTAGTCTTTTGCGAAGTTCCCTAGTAACGCGATTTATAAGGTGTTGTGTAATATACCACTGCAGTGTTTGCCTTTGTGTTTCCCCTTCAATATGTTACGCTTGTCTCAGCGTTTTTGCTGTGCCAGATGTACAATCTCTTATCTTCAGCTACTGAGAGAGCATGGGGGTAGATATTCGGGTAAGGAGAAAGTTGTCTATGTTTCTAATCACATGGGGTTTGTCACACCCCACCTTATTTATGATGGGTTAACAACGCACGTATTGAACCTATACAGAACGGTGGTAGAAAATTTGATCATCACTTCGATAGTAATCATTTTTTCTCTCCGAGGCAGCAAGAAACTGGAGGATCCTGAAACCCTGTAAAGCATTTAGAACAATAGGGCTATCTTATAAGAAATAAAAATGCACTGATCTACTGTCCAAAAGCCGCAGTGACATCGCGAAGTTGTCTTAATGTAATCGAGAAAGCATCTGTTGAGTACTTTCTCTGCTAATGTCCGTTCTTCATATAAACCAGCTCAGAATTTTTAAGAAAAATTTTGCTTCATTAATTGATGGAAGAATAATTTGAAAACATATTTGTATTCATGAAAATTAAATAATTTTGAGAGTTTATTTCATAACACAATGTGACAAATCACCATCGCCACTGTGATTTTTATATCTCATTAAATAATTTTTAATATTTTCATAGTTTTTTTTTTGTATTTGCATTTTTTGCTAAAAATTAAAAATGTCAATTGAAATTAATTGAAATTCGAATACCGCAAAAAATGTGCAAATGAATTTTTTTTTTCAGTTTTTTTTTTATTTTGTTCAATTATTTGAATGAAGCAACGTGTTTTGGATGCTTCGGTGAACGCAGCTACGCTAAGCACAGTGGGACTTATACACAACCCAGTTGAATAAAAATTGCACACCTGAAACCCCAAAAAAAAACATTTTTTAATAGAAAAAATTCAAATCGAAAAATGTTTAACTGCGCGTTGTGCTGAAAACTAGCCTCACCAAATGTGGTTGAACTTATTGAAGGAGTTTTTTTTTTTCATTATTTGTCTGTCTCTGTAAAAAAAAAGCAAACAACAAAATATGACAATGTCATTTAAAACTAGCAAATTAAATGATTTACACCTAGCGCGTAAAAAAAAAATATAAAGACAAATAGACAAAAAAACAAACAGGTATATTAAAAATTAAATGCTAGAAATCATATTTTGTACAGTAAAAATCAGCTGTAAAAATCCAAAACAAATTTCAAATGTTAACGATTTATCACTAAAGAGTTGCACAGCAACAAAAACAACTGCATCAATAATTAATGCTGGCTGACAGCTACATTACAGCCCGAGGCCCGGAGGTGGTTTCCACCTCGTTAAGTTGAGTGCAAATTTAATGGATGCAATTAAACGCCATGGAATGTAATTAAAAGGCAGCATGTAAGCGAGTGAATCGTTTGATTTTTTCATCTAGTAAGCTATCTCTTTCTCATACATTGATATGTGCGTGTATTTGTGTTAATTTTTGTTAACAGCTTAACGCCCATGCAGTCAAAACTGTCAAATCAACAAATTAATATAGTTATCAATATAAATATGCGTCCTTCACTGTCGGGATTTTGTTTTAAGCAATTTAATTTTTTCATCATAGTTACGAGTATATTTGAACTTTTTAAAATAAAAACATGAAATTTCTTCACTGTCGCTTATTCCAGAACGAAGTTCTTTCAACTGTATTTAACTCCTACAGCTATTACATTATAACTCTGTTGAGAGCGTTGCGCCTGAACAAAGTTTCCATAGCTATTTCGATCCTAAGCCCCTTAATTATCGATTTTTGACAAATCACTTTCTATCATCGTCTAGGTCTTCCTCTGCATTTATTTTCTTGCGAGCTTAACCAAGGCGCTGTTCAACTTCGCTGTTAAGCTCTCTAGCGTCTTTTCTGATCGTGTGACCTATATACAGGGTGTTTTTTTAGAGGTATAGAGCTTCGAATTGAAATAAAACACAAGAAAATCGTTTTAATGTCCATCAATTTGGCTTTATTGGAAGGATAATTTTATGCCATTAATGTTTAAATATGATTTCGGGCATGTGGCCGCCGCGGCTGGCTCGAATAAAGCCAATTCTACAGGTCTAATTTTGAACCACTTTTTCGAGCATATGGGGCCGTATGTCGGCAATAACGCCACGAATGTTGGCTTCCAAGTCCCCTAACGTTTCTGGTTTGTTGGCGTAGACGAGCGACTTCACATATCCCCAAAGAAAATAATCCAATGGTGTCAAATCACACGATCTTGGTGGCCAATTGACAGGTCCATTCCGCGAAATTATGCGCTCATCGAATGTTTCCTTCAATAAATTGATTGTGACGTGCGCTGTGTGGCATGTAGCGCCGCACAGTGTTATATTTTGAGAAAAAATGGACAAAATCAAATTCCCGTCGATAACAATGACCAAAAAAAAACGAGGTCGGTCTCATTCGAAAGGTGATTTCATGCTTTTTTTAGAAAAATTGTCCCGAATCGAGATCCCAGCTTTGGGCATTTCTCAGAAATGCCCAAAATATGGTCTTTTTCACTTTTAGACAGTTTTTTCCCCAATTTTAGTACAATTCTGACTCGTATACATATCCGATGATAATTTATTTTGAAAGTCGAGAGTATATATATATAAAAAATTGACGAAAATTGTCATTTTTGTCATTTTTTTAGTTATAATACGAAAAAAATTTTTTTTTTTATAACGAATTAGTTTTAAAAGATATATATATATATATATATATATATATATATATATACTCTCGACTTTCAAAATAAATTATCATCGGATATGTATACGAGTCAGAATTGTACTAAAATTGGGAAAAACTGTCTAAAAGTGAAAAAGACCATATTTTGGGCATTTCTGAGAAATGCCCAAAGCTGGGATCTCGATTCGGGACAATTTTTCTAAAAAAAGCATGAAATCACCTTTCGAATGAGACCGACCTCGTTTTTTTTGGGCATTGTTATCGACGGGAATTTGATTTTGTCCATTTTTTCTCAAAATATAACACTGTGCGCCGTCTTGTTGGAACCACAACTCATCCATATTCATGCCATCCAATTCGGGAACAAAATAGTCGGTTATCATGGCTCTATACCGGTCTCCATTAACGGTAACTGACTCTCCAGCATTATTTCGGAAGAAGTATGGCCCAATGACTCCACCAGCCCATAGAGCACACCAAACAGTCAGTTTTTGTGGATGTAATGGCGTCTCAAGGGTCTCATGTGGATTCTCTTCACTCCAAATGCGGCAATTTTGCTTGTTGACGTAGCCAATCAACCAAAAATGAGCCTCATCACTGAACAAAATTTTGCGATGAAAATCAGCATCGACATCAATCTCATTTTCGGCCCATACACCAAAATCACGACGCATTGCATGGTCTCGCGGCTTTAATTCTTGCACAAGCTGGATCTTGTAAGGTCGCAAGCCAAGATCTATGCGCAAAATCTTCAATAAAGTTGATGGACAAAGCTCCAATTGCTGTGCACAGTGGCGAATCGATTCATTCGGGTCCTCTTCAACATTTTGCTCTACAGCGGCAATTGTTTCTTCGGTGCGCACTGTTCGACGTCTCTGCGGATGCGTATTATCACATAGAGTAAACGTAGTGCGAAAACGACCCATGGTTAACCGAATTAATTGCTCTGATGGACGATTATGTCGACCATAAAATGGACGGAGCTTGCGGTAAACTTCGCGAACTGAACCATTATTTTCGAAATAAATTTGCACGATTTGCAAGCGTTGTTCTTTTGTCAACCTGTTCATGATAAAATGGCAAACCAAACTGAACATAAATGACATTAGAGTTGCCAGATTTGACCATAAAATGCCAGTTTTATCTCTATTCGAAAAACAAACCTCTAAAAAAACACCCTATACTACAAACGTTTTTCCATAATTTCTGTTGATAAAAGATTATGAGATGGTTGTTTACCAAATAAAGTTTGTGATTCAAGGTCGTGGGAAACCAACCAAATCCTCAAAATTCGTCTCAATCAGGATGCATAAAAAGTTTGTACTTGGCTCGTTATTGCATGTGTTAGGAGCAATAATGGGTACCAACATGCACGCAAATTTTGTTTCCATGTAGTAGTACAACAACCATATGAAGTTCTACTCCTGCTGAAGTAGAATTGAATCGTTGTTGTGCGCTGACATTTGTATACGTATACACAAATGCTCTCTCATTACTCTCAATTGTGCTCTCGATAGAACTTGCAGAAGAACTTATGCCCATCTATAGTTAGGAGTCATGATTCTCAAGCATCAAGCATCACTGATTGAAAGTTTGATTAAAATAATCGCTGTTTGCCTTTCACATTTTATGAAATTCTACAAAGACACTACTCGGTTTGTTGGTACTTGCTGCTACATATTCCGCGGTACTACCGTGAGAAGCTACCAAGATAGAAAAATGTTGTAGTGGTGCGTCTGTTTGTACCGCATATGTGAAATTTGGGAGGTCCAGTTGCATGCGTGGTAACTGAGTCGTGTAATGCGTTAAACAAAATAAGGGCGGGGACGGAAAATCGGCAACGACTCCCTTACTTAAAACGTAAATAAAAAAATTAACACAAGCTTATTAGAAATGTAACACTGATTGTTCCCCGCCGACGACGAAAATAGAACTAAATCTAAATCGACGGGTAAACGTCAGCAGGTTGCGACAATTCTGTTCCATTTCAAACGATCAAGTGTGTTATAGTTTTGACAGCGGGTAATAGTCATATAGTCCGGAAGGGTCAGATAACGTAGTTCACTTTACCATAAGGTAGAAAAGTGAAATTACTGTAATTATTTACATAAATGCATTTCTAATCGATATCAATAAAATTTTTGTACCCTCAGAAGCGAAAAGGGCGTATCTCATTTCGAGATAGTTTATGTTTTGTTTATGTCAATACCTGTAAAATTGAGATAGAGAAAATTCTCTTACGAGATTTTTATATGTTTGAACTAAGCTACCGGCATTTGGAGCAGTTCATTAGACGCGTAGTTTTTAAAGCTATCCGGTGTCATAAGAATCTCGAAAATTAATTTTTTTGAGATACGCCTGAGGGCAGTATAGCACTCTCGTTACTGAAAAAAATTTGTTTGTAATGTCTTGATTGCCGATCGCACTATTTATAGAGATCTAGATATCGTAAGTTGAGGCTATGTATGGACTACAATTGAGGAACCCCCGAATAAACTAGTACCCTTTTCTTAATGAATTATTATCTGATATTAAATTTTGTGGCATGAGAAATGGTGCCCTAATTTGAAATACTTATATGAACATTTTAAGGCTTATTTAAAAAATACTCTACATACATCATCAGAATTCACTGAAGAAACCGATATAAGCTAAGGAGTGTTGAGAAACATAAAAGAAGTCAGAGAGTTAATAAAACACCAATAATAAATAATAAAATATAATAATAAATACATACTTGTAGTAGATGTGCTACAGGAAACAAAGACACATAACAGAAAAAATAGTTTTAGCTTTGCATTGTTTCAATTTTTGCTTGGTTTCGTAACAAATCTATGCAATGCGACAGATATATCAGACTTGCAAACTCTAATTGCAATGGCTCAAAGATCACTGATGATTCCATTTAGGAAGGGATAGAACTAATAAATATGACTAGCTATAGCCATTGTTTCATGGGTTTGTTTTATGTTTTGTTTAATTTTTTTTTTGTTGTAATGTTAGCAGTAAGCTCTGTAAGCTAATTAAAGAAATCATGTTTGCAATTCACACGTGGTAGAAGTGAAACATTAAGAAAACTGAACTGCTATAAAGTGAGACGAAAATGCTTTATTAAAATGATGAAAGTTGACGGGATCTAGAATAGCTATAGAAAATGTGTCAAATTAAAGTACCCATTGAGCAGAGTGGCCGAAAACTATCAGTTTTGGGGTCGGTTAACCAAAAGCTGAGGTATAAGCGTGGAAAGATTTCCTTTTTGAAGTGAAAACTTCTTATGGCACGTTGTGCGGCTGAGGAAAAAAGTATAAACTCGCGACACCGACCGTCATCGGGATTCCCCGTTCTTTGAAGACTTGTGAAACGAACTCGATTTTGGAATTTTGAAGACTTCGGAAACGAACTCGATTTTAGAATTTTGAAGACTTGGAAAACGAACTCGATTTCAGAAATTTGAAGACTTGGGAAACGAACTCGATTTCAGAAATTTGAAGACTTGGGAAACAAACTCGATTTCAAATTTGGAATGCTTGGGAAACGAACTTGATTTTGGAATTTTGAAGACTTGGGAAACGAACTCGATTTTAAAATTTTGAAGACTTGGAAAACGAACTCGATTTCAAAAAATTTATAAAACGTTGCCTACTCTTAGGCGCTATTAATTTGCCCCTAAAAGTAGGCAACACTTTCTGACAAATTTCAAAAATAGCGCCTAAAAGTAGGCAACGATTTTAAAAAATTCAGATAATATTGCATAATTTTAGGCACTATTTTTGAAATTCGTCGGAAAGTGTTGGTTGCATACTTTTAAGGGTAAATTATCAATAGCGCCTAAAAGTAGGCAACGTTTTTTAAAAAAAAAAAAAAAAAAAATTTGGCCCATGAAAATATGCAATTTTTTGGAAAAAAAATTTAAATTTGTAGCATACATATGTTGACTTCCGGTTAGCTGTTGCTCAGTCAGCAAATTTTTCTCTGCTAGCGCAGCCGAAAGCAGAGCCAGCCCAAAGCAGAGAAAAATCTGAAATATCAGGCCACCATGAAAAAGGAGCAATCAAATTTTTTTTTTGAAAAACTTTAAAACGTTATATGTCGGCTATTACTAAACCGATTTAGACAAATGAGGTGTAATAGTTTTTTTAAGAACAAGCAGATTTTTTGAAGTCATTTGTGTTTTGATAAACTGTCACTAGATGACGTTTTAAGCAGTTTGAATATTCTAACAGCCATAACTCGGCAATAAATTTTTGTTCTCAAACATAAGGAATACTTAGCTCAAATTTAATTATTCACAGTTGAGGCTCCTTAGCCGAATATACTTCTTCCAGAAATTTTTGAAGTGAAAACTTCTTATGGCACGTTGTGCGGCTGTGGAAAAAAGTATAAACTCGCGACACCGACCGTCATCGGGATTCCCCGACATGAATGCGATAGTAAAATTTGAATGTTCTATTGTTTCTTTTAAATAAATATTCCAAGTGGAAGACAAAAAGCAAAGCAGACTCACTAACTGACACATTCCATTCTCATTCAACGATTGTTATGCTTACATGTTTGTTTCTTTCAAATTCCGCGTTGTTGCGTTGACAAATTGAGAATGAAAGCGAGAGTAAAATTTGAATACATATTCCGTTTTTGTCTTCCATTGCATTGCCATATAAAAATAAAATGCGCACATACCAACTAACACACTAACTTGCCATTAAACGATTTGTTTACACTTCTTTCGGCACTCCCGGAGTGCAACCCGCCGTTTTTTTTTTTCAAACCTTGTCATAGCGAAGGAAAAAATCTGATACTCTCTCTCTAAACGATTTGTTTACACTTCTTTCGGCACTCCCGGAATGCAACCCGCCGTTTTTTTTTCAAACCTTGTCATAGCGAAGGAAAAAATCTGATACTCTCTCTCTCATTGTAATTTGTTATTGCTTTTGATATTTTAATAACAACAAAGCTTAAGTGAGAAACAATAACAAGTACAATGAGAGAGTTAATCGAATAAAATAATATTAGCAAAACAAATCAGACACCGAATTGGGGACACCGTGTACAAAGATATAAATAAGAGTGCTGATGGGAGTGATATATTTTTGAAAAAGTGCAACGTTGTTGTATTCTTTAAATGTTATTTTATTTTACGCAGTACGCTTAGAATATTTTTCATTAGCAAAACAGTAAAAAATTAATGACCAACTCTTTACCTACATATATCCATTTAAAGAGTCAACCAACCCACTATAACAGCAACAATAACTTTAATGACTCTTCAAAGTGTGCAGGCAACTGACAGACTGGCCGGTAACAATTTAACTTGTCGTTTAACACCCGTTCGATGTCTGGCTGACAAGTTGATAACTCTGCGTAATATCAGTAAATATTTTACGGCATTTTGTTCAAACGCATCAGTGATTTTCAAACTGTGATTTTAAACATTTAAAGCGAATATTTATGCACACCAAAAGTTGGGCAGTACGGCTGCTTCTACATAGATATAGCTCAACTTGTGACCTAACTATGATGTCGAGTGTTATCACCGGTGCTAATCTGATGGTTTTGTGCAATACAGCAGTGAAATACTTTGGCCTCGTTCAGCTAAGATTTCTCCTTGAAGCCTTAGTTTAAAAAAGTTGAAGACACACTGATCTTCACCAATTTACAATTTTATCTCTAAACTATCAAGTATCTAACGTTGTTTAGGATAAACATCTACAAATAAGCTTTGAGAATTTATATGTAAATAAGTTAAATTGTTTTCCCGCGCTTACATTCCTTCCCACACTTTGCCTGCTGGCAATAGTTGCCATGCTTGTTGCTTTTTTGCGCATCAGCAGCACCATCTTCAGTATCAGCAGCAGCAGCAGCAGCAGTTGTCTTTGCCTGTGAAGTAGCTGTGAAATGAGATTCTCACTTCAGATATGCGACTAGTCGCGAGGAGTTTGGTGCAGCTATTAATGCGGCATGAACTGACGGGAAATAGTTGCAACTAATTTGGCTACTAATTGTTGCCAGTTAATGAGATTTTACAAAAAAAGAGGAGTTCACTGGCAATGAGTTGATTTTATCATAAATAAATTGGCAAATAATTGAAAAATGTTTTATGTTGATATGCAGTGAAGTTCTTAGAAATTCAACGGACAACGATCTTCTAGAGGAAAATTTCCACAATTTTAAAAATTTTTACATAAATGTCCTTTTGAACACCGTACAACTTTAAGTCATTTATTGCTCAAAGCTACTTTCTCTCATATTGCTCTAAAAGTTTGTCTTAAGCCGAATGTGTTCATGGTTCTGTCACTTGCAATATCAGAAGAGACGAGCAGAATCCAAACGCTTGTGCCATTCACTTGACACTCGTTTTCAAATGTAGTTTTGCCGGTTGCTTCTCTATTTTCATTTGTATCTGTTCATATTCCCATCAGAGTAACTTCAGCTGCATTTTTTTGTGGAATGTGCTGCTTTAACTTCTCAGACCTACCTCCTCAGTTCCACTACTGGTCTCAAATGTTGCCAGCCGCCTGCTGTTGTATGTACATACATATGTACATGTAGTACATCCATCTCTTGAAAATAATATAGTGTTAATTGCAAAGCATTCGTTAGGCTTCATCTGCACCATCAGTCGATGATGTTGATGTCAATGTCGATAATGATGAGGCTGTCGTTGCTTTCAATGATTTTGCAGATGATGCTGCTGATACTTTTAGTTGTGTGTATTATTTTGGTATTAGTGGTGATGACTATGCTAAATTTCTTCATTTTTTGTTACTTGTGTCAAATCGTGAATATATCACCAGATTACGTTGTCTTCTTTCTTAGTCGCATTATAGTCTTAAAAAATTCGACATTTGTAACTTGATAACAATATTAACCTTGAAGCAGTGCTGTGGATTTTGATTTTGTCTTTTCAATCAAGAAATTTTTGGTAAAGACAATGTCATCGTCAGGAATGACTGATACCGAGTATGTTCAATGGACTATGCCTGCTTGAACTGCACTTGCTAGATGGTATATTTCACAGTAACGCTATGCCACAAGTAGAAAAATAAAAACTCCCCCGCAAAATTATTTTTATTTAAAATCTTATTCGACCTTATTCTTTCTGTGCCCGTCGCCAACTGCAAAATAAGTATTGTTTCAACTGTTGTAAGTCCTTTATTTTAAAGGGATTGATTGGCACTTTTTTAGGAGTAGCAAGGAAATTCTTCAAGCATGGAAATGTTTCAACAACAAGCTATCGTTTTCGACCTAATAAAAGATTCGTTGTTCATTTCGCTGTCAATCAATGGACGGGATAGACTTCACCCGGCTTTTCAGGGTTAAAGATGAATTCAAAAAAATTCGACACTTGAAAGGAAACTTCATTCTTTCTCTAAGCTTGTTTCCTTAAGTATCTTTCCGACAATGGTCTCCTCATGAAATAAACTTTGCAACACGACTTTAAGTTTATATCATTGGGTTATGTTATCGTTCTGACACTAACTGCCTCGTTCTCGGTGCTACTGAGTACTTAAACATCGATGAGTGAACAACCGATCTTGTCTTCTTACTAACGCTTTACGGTCGCAAAATTTCTATGACCCCATGGCTAAAAGAGTATCCTCTTTGCGGAACATAAAGGACAATTTTTATTTTTCGAGTCACTGATAATGCCAATAGGAACTTAATTATTGTATTTTTTTTTATTTCGTCCGGGACAAAGGGAGGTTTACCAAGCGGTCGTGTGCAGGAATGAACTTACTTACTCTTACTATATGTGTGCGATATTTTCAATGCATTTCGAAAAACTCTCATCTCGTTGAGATTTCACAATGCCATACTTTTTTTTTCATAATAAAAACCAGATATACGACCTACTCTCTCATAGAACATAGGTCTATATGTGTGCACAGAAAACCGCAAAATTTACTTTGACAAAATCCAAGACTAGCCATTTTCAAAATTTGCGAATCATTTATATACTCGTAGTAGCGTGGTTTGTTGGTATAAGTCAATAATTCTGCAAAAATAGCGGAGCATTACAAAATGCTAGCTTTTGTAACATTCTTCTCAGATAGTTTTTTGTCAGGCATCTGGCGGTCCTACCTAGGGCCCTAGGGCTGTAAGTGTGTTGCAATTTGTACTGTACATTGGCACATTGTACTTTGTACCTTGGGCCTAATACTATGTGATCAGAGGTCTATGTGCGTTTATCAATCTGATACTATTAGTTGCCAGTCCTATGGGACTTCCGGTCCAGCCTGGCAGTTGCGGGAAGCCTACTTGGGTAAAACGTTCGTGCCGGAACATCGTCGTAGCTGTTGTTAAAACCCAAATCACGGTGAGAACAAAACGTAACGCTCAGCGTGGAGTTACATATTCTGAACCTGGTGGCCGTACCCGAGGACGGCATGAGGTGAAGATGTTCCTTATTAATTGATTTGGTAACCAGTCGCCATTGTCCCATAATTATGGAAGTACATATACATATGTATACATTACTATATTATAGTTCGAGTGTGACACGGCACAACGTGGCTTTATTCTACTAAGGCAAATATCGATAAAGTAATGACAAATCTGCATTGGTCAATTCTTAGTACCAACTAATCATATTGAAAATGTTTAAGAAAAAAGTTCCACGCCACTTGTGACTTTTGACACCTTATGGAAGTAAATCAATCTCACTGCAGCAAACTGATTCTTTCTTCAGAATTGAGAATTGTCTGAAGTCAAAAAGATTAGGAAAAATCTATAAATTACGCTCAGCGTTGAATAAGATAGACCTTTAGGGCTAGGCTGTTTTCGTAGCAAGGTTCACTGGCTCTCTAAGTCATGAAAACTTTTCACCTAAGCAATAAATGCAAACATCTTGGAGATAAAAGAAATCGCAGGATTTTCAATTCTGAAAACCACATTAAAGTATTTGACCTGCCAAGAAAGCAACGGTGTAAGCCAACTACGCATGCTAACTGCCAGATCTACTTAATTAGACATTTAGAACGTCAAGAATTTCTAGTTACCAACAGTTTCATAGCTCGTTGACATCGTATCACATTGGACTATCACGTTGAACTTTGTATATTCTGTGAGTTGCGTCTACGTCAACGTAAATATGCTGGTAATTTCATTGGAGAAGTTTTACTTTCATCAATCGTAAAACAACTGGGACTCATAGTTGTTATGGACAAACATTTCATATTTTCTTCATTTAATGAAGTCCAACGTTTGATGACTCAATTGTTAGAGGATATTTTTTATTGGAACGCTTGCCTTCTGAGGGCCATTCAGGAGGAAATATTTGGAATAAGCCGGCTTTGTGGCGCAGTGGTAGTGTACTACGCTCACAACCAAGAGGTCTTGGGTTCGATTCCAGGTTGTGGCATGGTGATGGACACTTTCCATAATTCCTAATATTCTTTTCTTTCCAATTATTTCCTTCTCCTTTCTTTAGTTTTCTAGTGGTTTTTTCGAGGTTAGCAAATTAGTAACACATTGAGCTTTTCAGATGTGGTAAGAAAAGTACATAATATCGGCAAAGCATCAAGACTTGCAGTTCAAAGGCATAACACTTGCTTTAGATCACTTTCACTTATCGTTGCGCCAAAATAATTTAAAATTAAAAAAAACAAAACCGTTGCTCAATAGGTTAACATCATTCCTACTCTTTTATCTCCGCTTTCGAGGGCTAACACACCGCGTGTCAAGGGATTATCCTCTAAAAAAAGTCTTCTTTAACCTCCTTCCACCATGCACGTTCCTTAGCGAAGAACTTCTGGGTGACTAATTTTCTCCAACATTTCACCGATTCATTAATTTTGTGTACCACAAGTGCTTTCCACAATGATTTAGGATGGGTCACATAGCCTGTGACCACTGTTCTTATACGCTTCCCGTCAGACTTCGTATGTACATTTGAACATTTTCATTGGATTGAGCTAGATGCGATAGTGTTACTGCTACTATGTCTTTTTACTTTCTCAAAAGAGTTATCTCGAAAGCACACAGATATCCTTAAGTTTGTAAGGTACAAAATTATTGACTATTTTGCTAGCCTGTCCAATGAAGTCTATGTCTTGAGATAGATAAAAGCCACAAAGTGACAGTACTTGAAGTTAATATTGACTCTTGACTTATACAGGGTGTTTTTTTTAGAGGTATAGAGCTTCGAATTGAAATAAAACACAAGAAAATCGTTTTAATGTCCATCAATTTGGGTTTATTGGAAGGATAATTTTATGCCATTAATGTTTAAATATGATTTCGGGTATGTGGCCGCCGCGGCTGGCTCGAATAAAGCCAATTCTACAGGTCCAATTTTGAACCACTTTTTCGAGCATATGGGGCCGTATGTCGGCAATAACGCCACGAATGTTGGCTTCCAAGTCCCCTAACGTTTCTGGTTTGTTGGCGTAGACGAGCGACTTCACATATCCCCAAAGAAAATAATCCAATGGTGTCAAATCACACGATCTTGGTGGCCAATTGACAGGTCCATTCCGCGAAATTATGCGCTCATCGAATGTTTCCTTCAATAAATTGATTGTGACGTGCGCTGTGTGGCATGTAGCGCCGTCTTGTTGGAACCACAACTCATCCACATTCATGCCATCCAATTCGGGATATATATATATAGTCGGTTATCATGGCTCTATACCGGTCTCCATTAACGGTAACTGACTCTCCAGCATTATTTCGGAAGAAGTATGGCCCAATGACTCCACCAGCCCATAGAGCACACCAAACAGTAAGTTTTTGTGGATGTAATGGCGTCTCAAGGGTCTCATGTGGATTCTCTTCACTCCAAATGCGGCAATTTTGCTTGTTGACGTAGCCATTCAACCAAAAATGAGCCTCATCACTGAACAAAATTTTGCGATGAAAATCAGCATCGAGATCAATCTCATTTTCGGCCCATACACCAAAATCACGACGCATTGAATGGTCTCGCGGCTTTAATTCTTGCACAAGCTGGATCTTGTAAGGTCGCAAGCCAAGATCTTTGCGCAAAATCTTCCATAAAGTTGATGGACAAAGCTCCAATTGCTGTGCACGGTGGCGAATCGATTCATTCGGGTCCTCTTCAACATTTTGCTCTACAGCGGCAATTGTTTCTTCGGTGCGCACTGTTCGACGTCTCTGCGGATGCGTATTATCACATAGAGTAAACGTAGTGCGAAAACGACCCATGGTTAACCGAATTAATTGCTCTGATGGACGATTATGTCGACCATAAAATGGACGGAGCTTGCGGTAAACTTCGGGAACTGAACCATTATTTTCGAAATAAATTTGCACGATTTGCAAGCGTTGTTCTTTTGTCAACCTGTTCATGATGAAATGGCAAACCAAACTGAACATAAATGACATTAGAGTTGCCAGATTTGACCATAAAATGCCAGTTTTATCTCTATTCGAAAAAGAAACCTCTAAAAAAAACACCCAGTACATACGTCAAGAAGACTTGGCTCCAGGGTATATTATTAGACAAATTTCCTCAGTCTTAAAGGTGTAAGGGGCTTATTGTCCCTAGTTATTCTGAGTCGTTAATAGTCTGCTGTTTTTACTCGAACTAATTGAATTATTCTGTCAGGTATTTTCCCATCTGGATATGGTGAGATTGTAGTACAAAAATTTATCTGTTCATACAAACATAGCATATTCAATAATTTCTGAAAAGCTAAAACAAAATGATTGTAATTTTTTACTGCAACATCAGGATGAATCAAGTATTCCATATTTTTATCAAATATCTAACAGTTCGGCAAACAAATAATTCCAGTTTCTACGCTTAATGATACTCATATTTTCGAATTCATGTGATTTGTACTGTATTTTTAATTCAATTGCAATTCTCTGCGACCAAGTTTTATTGTATGTAATATTAAATTTGTTCTTCTGATAATGCGTAGAATAAGACTAATTAATGTATGTCAAAAGTAGTCAAGGGCGGATTCACGGGAGGGGAAATGGGGGAAATTTCCCCCTCCAACGGCTTCAAAAATACTCTAGAGAGCTTTAAAGTTTTAAAAAACCATGCAGCATCTGAGAAACAAACTGAAAATTTTTGAAGTTTCTAGTAACGCCGGAGATGTGTAGTTTTTCAGTTTGTTAACTTATTCATATAAACTTAAAAATTAACAAATCATATTACTCTACAAATTTACAAAAACTTACATTACATCGAATGGCGATGATATTTAATGTAGTGAAAATTTCCGTAGAATTCGAATATCCTAATGATTTTTTTCGATTGGCCCCAATTTTCCACATAAATGGTAAAATTCAAAAATAAGTGCTTGTAAAATCTTTGATTGTCAGCAAATGAATTTTAATTTTTTTTTAGTATAGAGAAGAGTTCTACAACAATTTTAATTGTGCCAATAGTGTTATGATATTCAATTTCAGAGACCCATATTTTTTTATTTTGCTGTAGAGCCACATTTTTCGAAGTTATCGTCATTTAAACTTTGTATGTTAAGATTACAAATACGAAACAAATTTTGAAAGGACTTTTTTTCAAATTGTCGGTATTTCGTTAGTACATAATGGCTTCTTATATATGTAAATTTTTTTTAAATTTCTTCATTATTTTATGAGTTTTATGAAAAAGTGACGTTTAGTGCTAAGTAAAAAACAATTATGAAAACCCATTACGTATCAAGGAAATACCTACAATTTGAAAAAAGGTCCTTTCAGAACTTTTTTCGTGTATGCATTTTAACATACGAGTACATACAATGTTCAAATTATAGAAGAAAAAATATTTTTGCGTTGATGTTAATAAAATGCTCCATAGTAGTTATGACTTTTCTATAAGCATGTGCAGGTCTATGTGTGTATATAGAAAATTGGGGCTTATCGGAATATATGTTACTATCACGATATTCAGATGCATCCACACTGCACACTAAAAGAAAAACCGAGTGCAAAGTTGATTTTCCATGCGAGAAGCGGAATTAGGGGTGGCCATAGTGATCGCGAGAAACGGCGCTGAAACTCTGATTGTCGTTCGTACTTACATATATGTTACATATCTGTGGACGTTTGACAAAACAACCTCTTTCGATCTACGGTAATAATTCAATATAGGGTAATTCTTGCGTTGAAGCTATGTATAAAGATTATTCAGTCTCGTGATTCAATAATTAAAATCATTTTTCTACCAAAAATCTATTGTGGTAGCACTTATTTTTGTGGCCCTTCAGAGCAAGTCGAGAATAAACTTTACCTATAAAAATTTCAAAATTCATTACACAATCAAAGGATTTATTCACTAACAAATACTCATTTGATACTGAGTAGACGAAAATTCACTTGTAAAAATGAGGAGAGCTTCCCAAAATAAAATAGTAGAAAGTTAAATTTGTTTTTTCTTTTTGTTAGCAATAATAACCCTGCAGGATGGAATGTGCCCACACGTTAAAAAATCAGGCAAAATTTGTACAGTATCCAAGTGCAATGAACCTGTACCCCAAATTTATTCTTCATTTATATATTTCCACATATTTTAAGACTAGTCTTAGAAGTATTTAATTAATTAAAGTTGAAAATCTCCTAATTTAAAAAATGTGTCTGGGTATCTTTCGGTGAAATTTTTCAAGAAAAATCGAAACGTGAACTTTCAATTATATAATTTAATTTTTTTTTTCAACTGAAATTATCCAATTGTAAATTAAAAAAATTAACTTTTGAGTTACATAGTAAAATACTTGATTTTACTTGTAAAAAGAAAATTTTTTGATTTAAGAAACAAGTCTTAGAAATAAACTCATTTTAAAGTATGGGTGGATTACATTCACGTCAGTAATGGCGTTACGAAAAAGGCGTCTGTAATGCAGGGTTTAAAAGTTAACATAGAAGACCTGATCATCTTTTTTTAACTTACAAAAATCATCCAATTAACGGTTTCTTCCGAAAATTTTGAAATCCTACAAGGCTTTGACATGCAATCAATGCCTTGGCCTCTTGGCAACCCTGTTTGAAGCGAACAGAGCTATAATTCCACTATAAGAAGAAGAAGCTATATGGCTTATAATGTAAACGTGAACGAACATTATAGTAAAACAATATTTATTTCATGTATATATCTACAGTAAACTTTTTTGGACATAAATTTAACATAACCAATTTCCCCCTCCAATATTTTTTCCTGGATCCGCGCCTGAAAGTAGTAGCACAACAGCATGAAGTACGTCTCGTCTAAATGAATTAAAAACTCCTCCTCAAGTTCTATTATAAGAATTTTATTTTTGTTTCAACTCTTTGAACTCAATGCACTTCAAATGCTAGACTCACAGACGCTTAGCTGTCAATATTTCAAAAACTCTATGGAAAATCTTAGACGACGCTGCCAAATATGGGTGGTTGTGGTTAAAAAATTTAAGGCATGAACTCAACTTTGTAGTAGTGAGTTTTGAAAACTTTTTCTTTTTAAGTAGGTCAACAATCCTTTGAACTGCTTTTAAATTAATTGTCATTTTGTGAGGGTGGAGCATAGCTAAAGTGACTTCCTTTTGTTTGACTTTGTAGTTTAAAGCAGCGATGTCTTATCAATAATTAATGTAATAAGCGGGTATAAAAAGAGACACGCGATGATTTCAAAGTAGATTTATTGGCAAGCGTTGACAACATGCTAGCGAATGCGTTAATTAGGTCAACAACAAAATTGTATTGCCATGAGAAGGTTTTTAGTTGAAAGTTTTGGGCTTCCAGGAAGTGTCAGTCAGTCAGAATAGGAAAAAGTTCACCAAAATCATTTTAAGAGAGATTAATATTCCTTATTATATTACATATCATCATATAAATAAATTTTTGTTAATTAATGATAATGTCACAAAAAGGATACCACATCAGCCTTCGCAATTAAGGAAACCATTATTCATTAAAAGCTTAAACAAAACAATTTATCAGAGATGGCAAATGCACTTTGCGTGTGATAAATGCAAAAACCTTCTGTGCCATCTGTGATATAGAGCTCGCAGTAATATTTTTTTAAGCTCACATTCACATGATCGTAAACTCACATGGCAGCAATTTTGCAGGAAATAACACAAGAATAAAATTCGATGTACTGGCATGTGTGGTGTATGTAAGTATTTGTATGTATTAAACCAGCTGTCGTTGCTACTGCTGCTACTGCAAATTAGGTGGCCTACTTTTGGGCGTACAACTAAATGTTGTATAACATAAAATTTGTTATAAATTTTCCATTTTGTGTTTGCCCGCATTTCCTAAAACAACAAAAATCACATTCGAGTTTTGTTGCTTTTTCTTCTGGTTGTTGTTGAATGCTCAAACAGAAATTTTACGAGTACATAATTTTCACATCCAGCAGCTTTTGTGCTGGGACAGTGGAAGAATTAGTTGCGTCAAGTAGTGCAGACACTTTTGCGAGAAAAAAAATTTAACAGAAAGTTAGAGAAAGAGTACCTAAGAATTAGTAATTTTTGTTTGTGGAACACTGTTTACTCTCCATGACACTCCGAATGCTTAAGGCGCTCTAAAAAGATCTGATGGCTTGCTCCAACAAAAAACTTTCCGTACTCTCGTTTTCTCAAAGTTTTCCAACTAGTAAGCGAATACAAGCTTCAAAATTTCCAGACCTGAATGAATTATGCCAGCACTCAACGAAGGTAAGGGGACGTCCATAAATTACGTGAATCAAAAATATTGGGGGGAGGTGATCCGGAATAATGACAACAATTCTCACTAAGGGGTGAAGTTGGTCACTGAAATTCTCAATTCAACTTCTATATTCAGAGAATACAGTGGCGAGCATATGTGGATACATTCTGATTGCATTTGACTTTGGGTAGCTCCAGAAATCTTAAGAGCACAGCAATCGCAATCAGATTTTTTTTAGTTCACCTCTTTGGAGGAGGGAAATGATAATACGTTTAAGGTTTATTTCACAGACAAAATGTAGCACATACTCACTCGACATGTAACGTTTCGTAAACATTTCAAGAACCGTTCACATGAAATCTTACGAAGCTTCAATTACATTTCTAAAATCTTTCATTTCCATTTCAGAAATCTTTCTGCAATGTATCAGTGTCCGCCTTTTGATTTTATTTGAAACACTTCTGAACCTTTTTTTACGTCTTCGGACTTTTTTTTATTCTGCTTCACTTGCGCTGTTATTTTATCACGTCATCAGGATTATGAAGTATATTTTTCACTTTACTCTCGTCTTTATATATACATGAAGGATATGAGATAAAGTGACTTGACAATTTAACCAAATTACAACCAGGTTTCAATGTGGGTATGATTTCGAGCCTTTTTTACTGAATTACGTATAAGTATAAAATCAGCTTGTTAAAAGCAATTACCTGATTTCATTTTATGGTATTTAAGCTTTTCAATTAGTCCGACGCAGTTGTTTTGATTTCCAATTTATACTAAAAAGCTTATGGCTATGATTTTCATATCATACTTCGAAAACACTTCATCCAGAAAATCATAGTGTGCCTCTTTAACTGTTTATTTTCTTCTTGTTGGGAAGCTAAGGTCATATTATTCGCATGCTATTAAACTTGACTCTAATATTAATTACGAATACCCGACTAAAAATTAGTTCAGGCAGTCCGTATTATAATTACATAGATCCAAATCAGATATAGAATAATACGAGCATCTGATTAGTTACTGATCAGGGTTTCTTATCAGAGTGTATTACTAACGTATGCGCAATAAAATCTGGACAAAAGTTTATAACGCAAAAAAAAAAATTATTTCATTTATAACAAAAATCTTATTTCAATACTTTAATGCTTATATTTATAGAATTACTGCAAAAAAATTTTATGTCCATATCTGTTCGCTTTCCCGATGTTAAGGGGTACTTTTTTCATTGCCTCTTGAATTCCGTTTGTATTCATTTTGACCAACGCTCTCTTAATTTTTAAGATCAGCGCTTCAATGTTTTTCGGTTTAAACCCTTTCCCATAAATATTTCTTTTCAAGTTCGCCCAGAATGTTTCGATTGGGCGAAGCTCTGGAACATAAGGGGGATTCATATCCTTGGGCACAAATGGTGTTTTAAATTCATTAAGAGCTCGCAGAGTGGCTTTTGCGTAATGGGACGATGCTAGATCTGGCCAAAATACGATTTCATCATTTGAGTGATGTCTTTCAATAAAACGCTTTAACACTGCAAGAAATTTAGTGACATAAACCTCTGCATTCACAGCCAAACCGCTTTTAATGAAAACAGGCTCACTGATACCACGCTCACTTACAGCTAACCACAACAAAACCTTTTTAGAGAACTTGGTTTTTCTAATATATTTAACTTCGTCAACAACATAAGTGTTAGGCAGCTTGAAATAAAACTTTGGAGTCCATTCGTTGCCTTCAAGTGTAAAATATGTTTCATCATCCATTATGCAAACGACGTTTGATGTTGGAGCAAACAAATTTTTGGAAAGCCGGCTAAGCCTGAGTTTGATAAGGATTTCTTGGCTGTCTTTGACATCAGGGACTATTTTTTTGGTAAATTTTTTGATACCCATGCCTTGCAAATATTTTTAACAGTATTGTCACTCACTTGGTACTTTTTGGCCAACTGTCTGTAGGACTTAGCTGTGCAACCCACAGTTTCAGCTTTAAGGCGAGATCGAACTTTGCTGTCACTCAAATTGCATTTTTTTCCACTTCCTTTCTTCCGTTCAATCGATTTTCCTCTTTCATATAGTGCAATTGTATTATAAATAAACGATCTTTTAAATTTCAGTTCCATAAAATATTTTACGACTTCACTTTTCTTTTTTGAACTATTTTTTCTGCAAAACTCGAAAATTAATTTACGACGGTCAACTTCTTTCAACGACATTTTTAAAACTAAAATGAACCTAATTAACCAAAGCACGTGTTGATTGTTTACCAAATATATACCGTTATATTTCAAATATTTTGGTTTGGGCGTCATACTTTTCTACACTGTGCAATTTTTGCTTACATTTTTGTCCAGATTTTATTGCGCATACGTTAAAAACCGTGCCACGATCCCGGTACATATTTGAGTCAGGATAGTATCCGACGTCCTTAACTAAATCGTTATACGAAATTAAAATGTTAAATAATAACTGCTTAAAATGTTTGATACAATTTACTATATAAAAGATTCAATCAATTTAAGATCAAATGTTAATATTATTTAATTTAGTCGCATTTAAAAAACTTCGATCTGATTATCATCACTATATAGTTTACTTTTCTGATGAGGATCCGAACAGAAAATCTGATCTCCAATTGATCCTATAGCAGTGTGATCAGGATCGGATCTGTTGAGTGGATCCGGCTCATTTCATTTAGGTGTGATGAATATTGTCATTATCGGATTCAAATGCCAGGCCCGGTTCTGATCTTACTTAAGACAAATCGGATCCAAACCTGAACTAATTTCTGGTTGGATGATCTACAATAAATATTACAATTCTGTCGTTATTTCTATGCATCCCAGAGTGTTAACTGTCTGATTGTGATACATATACAGATTATATATATACATATATTGTAGTTAGTAAAACTACCGGAAGCATACTTGTGAACCCTTGTCAGTATTATTTCTTCTATTCCCATTTCTTGAGTGGTATAGATATTATTTGATGGGACATGTGGGAAATATCCTCCTTCAGCTTCAGGACAGGGAAGAGTTACTATTTTTTATTGAATCAAACTTTTTTTTGAATTCGTTCTACTTATGCGATTTCGTGCTACTGTGCTTTCTACTTGTACCTCGCCATTTGGTAGGACCAAAGTAGAAATAGGAATTGAAAATTTCATTTGACTTTCAGCCAATGCAGGGTATTACAGGGCTTGTGGGGTTTTCAACTGAAATGCAGTAAAATATAAAGTACATGTTGGAATATATGTATGCATGTACATTTAACTACAATTTGGTTTTGTTGCCATTGCTGTTGCATTATTTTATTGTTATTTTGTGTACTCAGACACACGATTTTCACAATTAAATCGATTTTCCGCTTAACCATAAATTTAAGCTTTAATTTATTTTGGCTTTAACACATTTGCCATTGTAGTATGTCCTTAAATCTTTATTATTTCGAGTGAGGGCATGTCTTATTAATGTGGTATGTGTAATTTTTATCAGCTGTTTATAGTGCATGGAAAAAATCATATTTAGTATAATAACTACTAATCTGATAGTATCAGACTTCTTAATCCTAGTAATCATTAGTACAGAAAATTGTGTTCGAATTTCGTTCAATTATGATACCACGACTTCTTCAAAGATTCGCTTTCGAAAAATGTAAAATTGTCTCCAATCTCTAGCCGATTAATATAAATCATCTTATGTGTCTAGCTCCATTACTTTCATTTTCCTTTATCGTCTCAGGCAATTTTCGCTTTCCTATAAAAAGCAGATAATCCTTAATACAATTTAATTAACACATTTCAATAACATAGACCCACACAAGCATTTGGACGCAATAAGCGTAAATACACGACTTTCAATCAATGGACAAGTCACTAAAAAATTCCTGTTGCCTCAAGCGACAACGATGATGACAACGCCACTACCAGTATTTTACTATCAACTCTTTTAAAAACAACAATTTAAAAGCTGAAAAAAAAAATAAGAAAAATTACGTTGCTGACAAATCGCACATTATTGGCAACGTAGTGTAAACGCGCAAAGCAACGCAACAACGTAAACGATTAATGACTGTTAGCCATTTTATTAGGATTAGACGCGACCAACCTTTAGTGTTTTGGTGCAAATGACGATAAAAACGACTGGGCTATGTGAACAACATAAAACCGGCAAAAACAACATCAATGAAGTTGTACATAGGACTTCAGTAGTTGTCAAACGACAACAACGTTACAGGAATATCAGCCTGAAAAGCTGATGTATCGATAAACATACGATATTTTCGCAAAATAAGTTCTGAACTTCTTATGAACTGAAGTTCTTATGAGTCGATGGGTTGATCAAGTATCCTAAGGAAGTAATAAATAACTTATTGACTTTAGGCAAGGTTAGATAAGAGTGGTACATGATAATATTGGACGTCAACATGGCTAATAGTGGCACAACAAACTTTTGCCGGTGGAGAGGTACTTGCTCCTTAAACATTGAAAGTTTTGTCAGTAATACTCTCTTACAAAATTCCAACTGATGTGTCAATGATTGCCTGATCTAACAATCCACACAAACAGACAAAAACTATTGGTACAAAGTAAAAAGACACACCCTTTAATGAGTTGCAATAGTGAGAACAACTTACGATACATATATCACTCCACCTAATCCATATAAAGACAGGACATACAAGATTTCAATACAAAAAAAAAGAAAGCCAAGTAGACATTATTCGCCATGTTATTGGTAGAATGACAACATAAGACCAATTGGGAAAAATCGTGTAACTACACGCTGGACTCTTGCCACAGAGACTGATCCATTGAATTTTCTCCGAAAATCTAAAATGTGAATGAAAAAATTGAGTTCTTGAAATTTATCAATCCGTGACTTTTCGTCTTTTAATTATTAAAGTAAAGATTCTAGTTTTAAGCCTTTTCTCTGATCTAAAGGAGGCGATCCAGTCTTAAATTCCTTGAGAAAAAATTAATATAGGACGATTATTGCAATGCTCTTTAGCAATTTGATGTCAGTGCTAAATATTTTCACAAAGTCGTTGTATAGCATCTGACCATGGTTTTTGCAGCTTATAAAATGATGTAGTAATTTATTTACGCTACGCAGAAAGTGGGTCAAAGTTCTTCTATACACTGTGTATTTGTGTTTAGCTATCCAAAAAAAGCTTCCTGCTTAGCAAAAGATAAATTTCATGGTACTACTCCTGCAAAAACATCGACGTCTTTTTTAGTTTATCTGTAATTCTTTTGCCTAATTGACTTCACACGTACGTAGAAAAGCCATATTTCAGAATTGGTAATCAGGATTTTTAGATTTATCTGTTTGGATTTGATCTTTAAACTAAAAAGAAGTTTAGGTACTGATAAACTGACAGCGAAAAAACGTATGTAACTGACACAACGATAAGAAAAGTTGCAGATATTAGTCCTAAAAAAGCAGTTACCGATCATTACTATGCAAAAAAGAAACGAAAAATTAAGCACAAGACTGCATCGTAGCTTAGTCTACCGATGCTTTGCTATGCCGATGTTATACTGTAAGACTTGACGATAAGCTTCGATCATGAAAACAGAGACCTAAAATAACAGAGAGGAAAATGGTGCTGAAAGTCTTAATCAATACCAGATGAAATCAAAAGACGCAGGGCTGGAGAATAAATGCTGCTCAGCTGTGAAGTGTTTTGTGTAATGTACGGCGAATGAACAGAAGTGGTCTAAAACATTTGTTGACAAAAAATAGTTGCCACTACCGAACTATTGAAAATTATGTTAAAAAATTTCTTCAGAAAAATAAACTACTCCATGCAATTGATGAGCAAAAAAAAAGATTCAAGCTGATCAAAAACTTGCTGGTTTTCAAAGTAAGCTACTTTCAGCTGCAGCCTATCAACAAATGTCTATAGATATTTCTCATGAGTAGGAACTGGAACGATAAAAAAGACATACATACGCGCATTTTAGAAGATTTTGCTCTGCCATTTGGTAGTTAGCTTATTCAAGACGAACTTTTTTTTGAAACAAGAAAACTATCCCTTATATATCTGAAAGTTATATAGAAATTTCAAAATATTGTAGCGAAATTTGGTTTATGCTAGAAGACTCTTGAAATAAATACCAACGAAAGAAACTAAACGATATTAGCACCATCTAGCGCAAAATGCTAAAAATAATAAACCGAACAGACGCTGCAGTAAACAATAAAAAGTCAACAACCGAGAGAAATTATCGCCGTCGCACAACGTACAACGCCATCTAACATCTAGCATAATAGCTAGCTCAACGTCAACGTGGTGAATTGTGGATAGTAGTAGAATGCACGCTACAAAGTAGCACTGGTGGGTTGTAGATAATGGTAGAATATACGCCACTTAGAAGGTACTGGATTATTCGAGAGAGTGATGACTGCAGTATAAAAAGGGTTGTCATCTGAGCTGAGCACACAGTTTGAGTTAGAACAGCGAAGCAATAAGCAATAAAGTGAATACAGTGTGATCCGTAGTAGAACAAAAACAGTTTTCTATACAGTGTTAAATTAATATTAGAATTTGAACGTTAATAAAATAAACCATTTTATAACTAAATAAGTTTGTGTGCTTTTAATTGTTACACAATCCAGTGATCGAACTCAGAAAAGTGTGAGAGATCGAAATTATCGTCAAAGAGACAGAAATTTCGTAACAATTGGTGTCAGAAGTGGGATTGTGTAAAAGAATTAACAATCAATTTTAGAAAAAAAAAAAATAAAAATAAATAAATAAAAATGGTCAAGTTTGAAGATCTGAAAGTGGATCAACTGAAGAAGGAGTTGCAGCAGCTGAATCTGCAATCTACTGGCGGAAAGGTGGAGTTACAGAAACGCTTACGGCAGGCTCTTGAGGCTCAAGGTGTAAACCTGGAAGAGCACGAATTTTATAGTGATGTAACAGAATCAGCAGCGAAAGTGGAAGAAACTTCTGGACCAGCGGCAAGTGGTGAAGTTGTAGACATGTCAAAGTTCGAGAAAATGTTAATGGCGATGACGCAGGCAATAAGTCAAAATGCACTGCAAATAGACGAGAAGTTAAGTCAAAATGCACTGCAAATGGACCAGAAGTTAAGTCAGAACGCGCTGCAGATCCAGGCGGTTCGGGAAGAAATTGATCAGAGCTTAAGTCAAAATGCACTGCAAATAGACCAGAAGTTAAGTCAGAACGCGACGCAGATCCACGCAATGAATCAAAACATTGAGGCTGTTCGAACGGAGGTGGCCAAAATGGTAAATGGCTTCGATGCAAAAATGATTGAGTTACGAGATGACGTTGAATCATTCAAGGAAGAAGTTCAAAATAATCTTGAAAAAGTTCAAAACAATCTTGAAAAAGTTCAAAATAATTTTGAGGACGTTAATAAAAGGATTCAACAGTTGGAAATAAGTGAACCAAGCACTCAAGTGATAAGAGAAATTAGCGCTGAGAGGCTTAAGGCACCCTCGTACGATGGAACAACGCCATTTAGTGTTTTCAAGCTCCAGTTCGAAACAACATCTGGTCACAATCGTTGGGATAACGAAAGCGCAGCTGCAGCGCTAATTGTGGCATTAAAAGGCGCAGCTGCAGAAGTATTGCAAACAGTTCCAGTGGCGGAACAGAAAAATTACAAGGCGGTGATGGATGCCTTACAGCGAAAATATGGCAGTGACCACATGAAGCAGATTCACAGATTGGAGTTAAAAAGTCGTATCCAGAAATCTGGTGAGTCCTTGCAGGAGTATGCTGCGGATATTGAGCGATTGGCACACCTTTCCTATCCTGACGAGTTAAGTGTCGTAGCTGAAAAATTCAAAATAGAGGCGTTTATTGACGGCATACGTGACTCAGAAACAAAACGCGAGACAATGAGAAGCCCGAAGACGACATTTAATGAAACAGTAACGGTTGGCCTCACGCAGGAGACGATTGCGTTGACATGCCGCCCATCACTGAAAACTCGTCGGATGGAGGTGGAGGCTGAAAAGAAAAATTCATCGTTCGCCAGCGGTAGCTTCAGCGGAAAATGCTACAATTGTGGTAAGCAGGGACACATGGCACGTGACTGCAAATCACGTCGTAAACGATCTGCATCACGTTCACCAAAAAGAAGACTTGGAAATAGGGTGAACGATGGCGAAAATGTTAGCGAGCAGTAGTCGTTAAACTAAAGAGAGTCAGTACAGCGGGGCGTGAGCTGACTCTTACAGATGATTGCCCCATAGTCTTGGTTTCGAAGCTCTGCCGAAATTCCAACAGCCTTACCATCGGTGGAAAAATCAACGGAAGATCATGTGAGCTTACTTTGGATACAGGCGCATCGCATTCAATTGTGAGGAAAGACTTATTTGATAGACGACGAGTAACGCCATTAAATGGGATCCAATTGAGAACAGCGACAGGAGAAATTGCGCAAATAGTAGGAAAAGTTACAGCGAGTATTCTTATCGGCAACAAAACTGTGGAACATGATTTTATTGTTGCAAACATCACCGATGAGGTTATCATTGGCGTGGACTTCATGATTCGACACGGGTTCACTTTGGATCTTAAAAAAAAAACGTTAAGGTATGCCAATGTAGAGTTACCTTTAGACATTGGCTGTGGACAAAAATTAACAATTGCAAGAGTCTACATAAGTGAGCGCTGTCGAATCGAACCCAACACCGAAGAAATTATTTGGGCCACAACAAATGAAGACTGTGGGACAAGCCATCTGTGGGTAGTGGAAGCAGATAAGAAAAATTTTAAGAAAGACCTGATTATTGGAAAGACCCTAGTAAACACAAGAATAGACAGAAAAATACCGGTGCGAATTTTGAATCCAACAAATAAGCCGAAATGGATGCAAAAAGGTGAACTTATAGCGCAATGTGAGAAAGTTACGGCTGTGATAAATTGTGAAAATAACCAGCAGAACACACAAGGCCCAACTTTAGCGAAATCGTCGGCCATGGAAGTATTGACGAAAGAATGGACGAAGGAGTTGTCTGCCCAGAACAAAAATAAAGCAAAAAGGTTTCTGCAAAAACATTGGCGGATATTTGCGTCCAAAGGAGAAAATAATGGCCGAACATCAGTTGTCAAACATCGTATTGATACAGGTGATTTTCAGCCGATTCGTCAACCTCCAAGGAGGCTAGCACTCGCTAAGAGAGAAGAAGTGACGGGCCTTATAAAAGATATGGCGCGAGAAAATGTCATTGCACCATCAGAAAGCCCATGGAGTTCACCGGTCGTACTTGTGAAGAAAAAGGATGGAAGTATGCGATTCTGTGTGGATTACAGAAAACTGAATGACGTCACCAAAAAAGACAGCTACCCGTTACCCAGAATCGATGATACACTGGATACGTTATCTGGAGCAACATGGTTTTCCACCCTGGATTTACAAAGTGGATATTGGCAGGTGGAAATAGATGAAAAAGACAAAGAGAAAACTGCCTTTAGTATTGGGAATGGTCTATGGCAGTTCAACGTCATGCCGTTTGGTCTTTATAACGCTCCAGCTACGTTTGAACGGTTAATGGAACGAGTTCTCAAAGGACTACATTGGAAGACTTGTCTAGTGTATCTCGATGACATAATCATCATGGGTAAAGATTTTGATGACCACTTGAAAAATCTGGAGGAAGTGTTTGAGCGCTTGGAGACAGCTGGACTAAAATTAAGTGCGAAAAAGTGCTCACTTTTCCAGCGTGAAGTCAAATATCTGGGGCACAAGGTTACGTCAGAAGGAATACACACAGATGAAGATAAAATAAAAGCTGTGAAAAATTGGCCACGTCCATCTAATCTTCATGAGTTGCGAAGTTTTCTGGGTCTATGCACTTATTACAGACGCTTTGTTCCTGGTTTCGCAAATGTTGCAGGCAGTCTACATGAGCTGACACAGAAAAATCGAAAATTCGAATGGAGTGGGGCACAGGAAACTGCATTCCAAAAACTGAAAGAATTACTGTCCACAGCGCCAATACTCGCGTACCCAATACCCGGCAAAGAATTTGTATTGGACACCGATGCGAGTGGCCATGGTATTGGAGGAGTTTTGTCCCAAATCATCAATGGTCAAGAAAAAGTCGTCGCATATTTCAGCAAAATTCTGTCGAAACCTGAGAGGAATTATTGCGTAACTCGGAGAGAGTTACTGGCAGTAATGGAATGCGTGAAACACTTCCATAAGTACTTATATGGACAGCACTTTCTCCTGAGAACAGACCATGCAGCATTAAGGTGGCTACTTCAATTCAAGGATCCTGAAGGTCAAATCGCACGGTGGATAGAACGCTTGCAGAGCTATGATTTCACCATAGAGCATCGCAAAGGAAGCCAGCATGGAAATGCGGATGCACTTTCCCGTCGTCCATGTAAAATTGAATGCGGTCATTGTTCGCGAACAGAAAATAAAGCTGGAACAATTGATGTGCGCCTTTTGAACGTTTTGCCTGAAGAAAAGTGGACAAAAGAGGAGGTAAAACGAGATCAGCGCAATGATACAGATTTGGCAATTATAATTAAGTTTAAGGAGCTGGGTAGGAAACCGGCGTGGCAAGAAATTTCAAATGAAAGCCAAATCTGTAAAGCATACTGGGCGCAATGGCAAAGTTTGGAGTTGCATGATGGTTGTCTCTACCGAATCTGGGAAAGCGAGGATGGTAAAACTCGCTCAAAACTGCTGGTTATTCCAAAGGCCAAATTTAAGGAAATAATCGAGGATTATCACAATGGATCGAGTGGTGGACATCTGGGCATAACGAAAACCACAGAGAAAATAAAGAAACGGTTTTATTGGGTAGGATGCCAAGAATCAGTTGCTGACTGGATCCGCCGTTGTGACCAATGTGCAATTGCTAAAGGACCAAGGCAACGCACTCGGGGAAAAATGCATCAGTATAACGTTGGAGCTCCCTTTGAGAGGATAGCCATGGATATAGCGGGACCTTTTCCAATCAGCAATGCAGGAAATAAATACATCCTTTGGTAATTGATTATTTCAGTAAGTGGCCAGAAGTATATCCCATTCCCAATCAAGAAGCAAAAACAGTGGCAGACATTTTCATCAAAAATTGGATTTGCCGATATGGAGCTCCACTTGAGTTGCATTCCGACCAAGGACGAAATTTTGAGTCGACACTTTTTAAGGAGGTTTGTGACATGCTTGGAATACAGAAGACACGCACCACAGCTTTGCATCCTCAGTCCGATGGCATGGTCGAAAGGTTCAACCGTACTCTAGAGGAACATTTAAAAAAGGTTGTCGATAAAGGACAAAAAGATTGGGATGAGCATCTATCAATGTTTCTGATGGCTTATCGGTCGGCAATACACGATACCACTACAGTTACGCCAGCAAAAGCCATTTTTTGTACGGACTTAAGGCTTCCAGCAGATTTGAAGTACGGAGTAAGCGTTGTCCCAGAAACGACCCATGCTGACGATTACATGTCGCGGAAAAGAGAAGAATTAGCAGATATACACGAGCTTATTAGAAGACGTACTCAATTGGCTAGCGACAAGATGAAAGCTCCGTATGACCTGCGAGCAAATACTGAAGGGTTCAAAGAAGGTCAACTAGTGCTGCTACATAACCCACAACGAAAACGAGGCTTGTCTCCTAAATTACAGACTCATTGGGAGGGACCTTACCGGATCGTCACAAGGATTAATGATGTTGTGTATCGAATCCAAAAATACCCCGGGAACAAAAGTAAATTAAAGGTAGTCCACATCGAAAGGCTGGCACCTTATACTAGGGACGGAGAGACTCTTGTTCGGGACGAACAAGTTTAAGCGGAGGGCAGTGTAGCGAAATTTGGTTTATGCTAGAAGACTCTTGAAATAAATACCAACGAAAGAAACTAAACGATATTAGCACCATCTAGCGCAAAATGCTAAAAATAATAAACCGAACAGACGCTGCAGTAAACAATAAAAAGTCAACAACCGAGAGAAATTATCGCCGTCGTACAACGTACAACGCCATCTAACATCTAGCATAATAGCTAGCTCAACGTCAACGTGGTGAATTGTGGATAGTAGTAGAATGCACGCTACAAAGTAGCACTGGTGGGTTGTAGATAATGGTAGAATATACGCCACTTAGAAGGTAATGGATTATTCGAGAGAGTGTTGTCATCTGAGCTGAGCACACAGTTTGAGTTAGAACAGCGAAGCAATAAGCAATAAAGTGAATACAGTGTGATCCGTAGTAGAACAAAAACAGTTTTCTATACAGTGTTAAATTAATATTAGAATTTGAACGTTAATAAAATAAACCATTTTATAACTAAATAAGTTTGTGTGCTTTTAATTGTTACACAATCCAGTGATCGAACTCAGAAAAGTGTGAGAGATCGAAATTATCGTCAAAGAGACAGAAATTTCGTAACAATATGATAAAAGTCAAAAGAGTAATACAAAATATGGAATTGTCCGCCACAATCACCTTTCACTTATCTCCAATTGAATACCATCGGGAAGAGATACTTATGTAGATAAGTCCAAGCACTAGTTTACCTATCAAACATTTTTGTAATTGCAATGTTTCGTTGTTTCTTCATAATGAAATTACTAAAAAAACGATATTTGACTCTAAAAAAATAAAAAAGTAAGTGTACAGTTATCTTTTTAAGCAAAAATGTATTGCTTGTAAAAATAAAATACTAAAATAGGTTCAGTATATTTTGCGCCAAAGCGTTACAAACCATTTCCATATAAGGAATTTTTTATGAGTAGTAAAGATGCATGTTTTAGCAACATTTTGGAATACTTTGTTGTTTTCAATGACTACTAAATATATGGCGCACGTTTTTTGAAATTTTCATACATGTATTGTCACATGTACGATCAATTGTATCACATTGAAAAGAGTAATGTATCAATTATTTTTAACTCGATACTGCGGATATTAAAATGCGTAGTTTTCACTTTATCAACAGCAACTCATGTTGCGTGCGCAATTTTTCGATATGCACAGCAATAGCAACAACTCATTTAGATGTCAACATGACGATGCTGGAGACGTTGAAGCTGTTGTCGTTATTATTGCTGTACTGTAGCAAAAACGCTTCGCAATTTTTAATAATCAAAAGTAAATAAAATGTAAATACCAAGCAGAAGTAGTAGCAACAGCAGCAGCAAGACAAAATACAGAACTTAGCAACATTTGTTGCATGTACCATTTCTTACATTGGAATTCATTGTGTCAATGTCATCAACGTCACCAGCGCTTGTCAACACTTGAAAGTGTCAACAAATGACAGACATTCATCACTATAGTCTCATCGCAATTGTCTCAGACTTCTATGCACATATGTATAACCCTTTTGATTTGCAAAACGAGATGCTTCAAGTGCGTAAAGAGTTTTAAAGAATTTTATGGTATTTGTTTTGTGCTAAAAAATTGCTGCAGCTATTAAGTGGTGCGTGCTCAATTATGTCTAACCGGTCATCATAGAGTTGTCTTTGTAAGAACTTTACAATACTCGTGATGTAGTTTAAGGCTATGGCCAGAGTCAGTAAAATTGATATAAGAGATGTGCATTGGCTTGTCTTATTTCTGTTTCACTATGTACTGAACTAAAAAGCTTACAGTTTGACTCAATTTCGATTCGGAAATTGTTAACCACATTAGTCACAAACTTTTTTGCAGAAGAACTGTGAGATTTGTATTAAGTATTTCATAGTAGATGGAAGTCAAAGTAAGACTCTTCCAAACTTGAAGGTAGACTTAGATCAAAACTAAAAAGAAAACAGATAATTTGACATGAAGCACTAAAACTAAACGTATTTTAGCTAAAATTTATACGCCAAGTCGCTGTCTGCGTGCGAAAAAACGACCAAGCTGCTAAGATTGATACTCTTTGTTTATGCGAGTACTTGTCTGTTGGTCATTCAACTTTCTTCATTTCAAATTGCTTCTTTTTACCGCCTAACATTTTAAAGAATGGTTTTTCTGCGGAATATCACTTCTTCTTTCCGTTTCAAAATGCACACTGCAGAAAATACAAATTTTCTGGGTAGTAATGACATTGAAGCAACTTGCTATGTATACATAGCAACTAGAATTTTACTCGTTAAGTTTGCGATTTTGATTTTGCTTTCCCATACAATTATAGCTGCTAGCTATAGATAACTAGCAGCGGATGACGTTAAAACCAAGGTGAGAGCTAATGGCTCAGGATAAGCTTACTTACTTACTTGGGTGGCCATAACAACCCGTTACCGGGTTATGGATAGGGTTTTCTCATCTTTCCATCAGAGGCATGGTCTTCCTCTCCGTCGTCGCCCGGCGGCTTCCGCATCAAACACCTTTTTCGCCGGAGCTTCTTTGTCCATACGCTCCACATGTCCCAGCCAGCGCAGACGTTGGATAGTGATGCGCTTGACTATGTCAATGTCACCGTAGAGCTCGTACAGTTCGTGGTTCATTCGAATACGGTAGTCTTCGCCGACGCGAACAGGACCGAAGATTTTGCGAAGAATTATTCTCTCAAACACTCCAAGTGTGACTTCATCGGTATGCGACTACGGTGCTTATGCACCGTACTACGGTAAGTTGAACGTCTAGTAGATTGTCAGTTTTGTCGTGCGAGAGAGGTCTCTACTACTTAATTGCTTACTGAGACCATAGTAACACCTATTAGCAAGAGTGAGTCTTCGCTTTATCTCTAGGCTGATATCGTTTTGAGTATTCACGGCAGAAAACGCAGCAGTAACATGTCGCTTACAACGTCCAATGATATCAATATCATCGGTATATGCAAGGAGCTGGACACTTTGTAGAAAATAGTGCCATTACGATGTACACTGGCTTTTCGCAACACCCCTTCCATCATAGAGTTGAAGAAACTTCGTGCGGTATCAAATGGTTCGGATTGGTCCTTTCCTACCCTGACGGAGCTGGATGTGTTGCTCAACATCATTCTGCAAAGCCGCACTAGCTTCGCAGGTATACCGAACTCAGACATGGTGGCATACAGGCAATCCAGTATCGGGCTATCGAAAGCAACTTTAAAATCTTTAAAGAGATGATGGGTATCGATCTGTTTTTCGTGAGTTTTTTCCAGGATTTGACGTAATGTGAAGAGCTGGTCTATGGTGGACTTACCAGGTCTAAAGCCGCACTGATAAGGCCCAATCAGTGTGTTGGCGAACGGCTTAAGTCTTTCACACAGTGCAGTCGACAGGACCTTGTATGAGATGGCAAGAAAACTGATTCCCCGGTAGTTAGCGCAGATGGTCGGGTCACCTTTCTTCAGTGCAGGACAAAGGACACTGAGATTCCAAGCGTGTGGCATGCCTTCTGCTAGCCATATTTTGCACATGAGTTGATGCATACACCCTATCAGCTCATCACCACCAGTCTTGAACAATTCAGCAGGCAGGCCGTCAGCACCGGCCGCTTGAAACCTTGGGTCAGACGCTTGACTTGGTGGTAAAATTTTCGAGCATCATTCCTGAGTCGTAACACTTCGAGTTTCTCACGCTCAGGATAATCTCGAGCGAATACTAAATGTTAACATCAACAAGGTCATTTTAAATAATTTATTCATTTATTTGAAGTATTAGGTGATAGACATCAATAAGATATTCTCTAACAAATTATCAAAATATTTCCCATACATTAATTCTATTCATGTGCGCAAGATTAAACTGCAAAAATTTCGCGCAAACACAATTCATCAAAAGCTGTAGAGTTCCGTTCACAATGATGACAACAACACATTCATTAAAGCAGTTGAGCCTGCTGCTGCTACCATAAATGTAAAGAATTCAAACAATGTATGCCTTAATATGGTGACAATTCAACTGACATAGCACGTCACGTTCAGGCTCAGTATTGCAAATAACGTCGCTATGTCTGAAATCATCATAGTCATCGTCATCGGCAACAACATCACCACCACCATCATCATCAGTGTCGTTCATCAAAGTCAAGTCGAATTCGCGGTAAAATTCTTTCAATTCAGCAATCATAGCACGTTTTTGCTTTCGTTCCTGTCAAAACAATATAGCAACAGTAAAAATAGCAACAAAAACTACAACAAAACAATTCAAAGCTTTTTACCAACCGGTGCTTTTGTGTAAAATCAGGCGAAAAATGTACGTGGGCGGTGTTCGCACATGCTTATGCGCAAGGCGAATAAGACTTTGACCATGATAACCAACCGACAATCGGCGATCGACCAACAACATCTAAGCAACCCACTTACGCCGTTGGGCACTTACAATGCTTACACGCGCACGCGCATTGCATTGGCGATGACTTGACTTTTTTTTCCATGTGGTGTTTGCGTTTGTCAGCGCCAAAGGCAAACGGCAGCTATGGCGTTTACGATTAAGTCATGATCAGGAGTTGGAAATCGGACAAGTAGACTTCCTTCGTCACAGTTCAGTTGGTGTTGTAGCAGTCATGCAAATATGTGAGATGATGCCAGATTTTTATAGAAAATGTCCTTTAACTAAAGCAAGTAAGATTCCTTTCTTAGTTACAACAAAGTAGAGTAGGAAATTCTGGGAAGAAACCAGAATTTTGTCTTCTCTAAACAAAATTTTGATTACCTACAATTGCATTGATAGACTATCTTGACAATTGCATTGATCGACTATTTGACAAATCATTTTAATGCCACAAGTCCCGGGATCATTTTCTAGTGTCAAATCATTAAGAGCTAACCAGAAGCAACCAGAGATCTTACAGATCCAGAAAGACTGAATAAGCAAAATTTAGGTTTATAGATTTTTAATATAAGAGAGAACTCAACACATAAGATAAGATACTCCGACAGTTTTACCAACGCAATAATCTTCATAGATTCAACAAGAATATTCTATAACTTGCGCAACTGCGTTTTCCTGAATAGAATCTGGTCTTTCCGGAAAATTCTTCGCAAAAACTCTCCGATTGTGCACATAATGCCACAAATCTGATATCACTGTCTGCAACAAACGAGGCACTTCAATAATGCGATTGTTGCGAGTGGCACGCATTCGCAGCACCGCTCATCTCACACATCTCAACAATGCATTAACAATAAAAATAATTCCATATAACAGATAAGTTTTCTGTTTTTTTTTCTTTTTGGCATTAGCACCCATGGGCTCAATGGCTTTGAATGCGTATTTCCGAGTGCACCTTGGAATTTTGTGATGTAGCTGCTGTTTGTGTTGCATTCTGTTGCAATTTGCTGTACAACACGATTTCTCGTGTTAGCTGCTGCTTACTGCCTACATTGAATTGCATTATAAATGCTTGTGATTTTGATTTGTGAGGTGCGCATGCGCAGACAATTTGTTGTAGCTGTCAACAGGTTCACTTGTCAAAATGAACATGCAGAACTTATTGTTTGCAAATGATTGATATTTGAAGATTATGAGAAAAAATGTGCGCGTGAAAGAGTTTTCTCCTTCGTTAATAGGGTCTCAAGTTTTAATTGAAATTTTCACTAGAAGAATTTTTCAGTTAAGGTCAGCGGGGAAAGAAGGGAATAGTTAAAAACTTGCTAGATTTCTGAAACATTTCCTTTAAGCGGAAAGTGATCTACATTTTTTGATGGCATACGAGCTTTTTCTTATTTTTTGCTCGACCTATACTGCCGCACTAAGCGAAAAGGTCGTATCTCATAAAAAAAAAAAGAAATATCCGAGATTCTTATGGCATCAAATAGCTTAAGAAATTACGTGTCTAATCAAATACTCCAAATGCAGGTATCTTGGTTCAATCATATAAAAAATCTACTAAGAAAATTTCCTCTATCTCAATTTTAAAAGTACTTATTTCAACAAATTGACATAAACAAAACATCAATTATCTCGAAATGGATTTTTTTGCGATGCGCCCTTTTCGCTTAGTACGGCAGTGTAGGTCGCGAAAAAATATTTAATTGTTGTTGTCAATTATTTATTTATTTTAAAAATTATTTAGTCCAATATTTTGATTTTAGTTAAAAATCATCTTCAGGGACATGTTATTCTACAAAAAATACAAAGTAAAAAACACTTAAATTCATAATCACCTACATGAAACATGAGTTACATTAATTTAAGTAATAAACGGAAACATGAAAAATTTTAAAAATCTTTTTTAGTGAATACAAATTTTTTTTTTAATATTTTTAGCCCTTAAATCAACTGTTACAGCTTAGATTTCTGAAACCAAATATTCGTTTTGATGTGTAAGTAGTTTCTTTTAATTGTGGCATGCCATGTTGGAAAAATAAATGAGTTCCCTATTTATCTGGGCGTTTGTTGATATTGATCAGTGTTAATTCTACGTCCTCATCTTTTATTTATTTTATCTGGTCACGGAGCATAGGGCCTCCACAAAATTCTTCCAACGAGAATGATTTGTAGCGAGTGCCTACAATTCTTTTCAATACTTCCCCGATTTGTTTTCATCAAACATCTTACTTAAGGATTATTCTATATGCTCTTTTGTGGCTTTTGCAACGCTTGGATTATCGAACCAAATAATTTTTCGTTTTAAGTATAAAGCTAAAATGCAGATGTTCATGAAATTTCTTTGAGACAGCTTTTATTGGTAACTATGTATTATAGTAGTATTATAGTAGTTCCTCTTATTCGCATGTTTAGATAGCAGCACGTTTATATAATTAGTATAATCAAAGATTATTCAGAGTTATATTAAATACTAAAACATTAATCATAAATAATCAAAATTACTGCATCGGAACAGAAGACTGAACTTTAATCCATCTTATTGTGACAGATAAGAAGATTGATATACGGGGAAGTACTTGTGCTTCTAAGATTCTAAGAGGGCACCGGGTAAAGCGAAGAGCCAAAAGAACAATCTTTTATTTTTTTGAAGAATGCATCTAAAAGTTGGTAACTGTAACAAATTGTGTCCACGGACATTACCTTAGAAGCACATGGTATAACTGAAAAATATTAAGGTAAATGTCGTGTGTTCCTATATAACTTCAGTTGTTCTTGTCAATCATTATTCGTAGCCATTGCAGAAATTTAACATCAGCTAATTTGTTTCTTACCAGAGTATAAAGCAGTAATAAAGCATATCCCTCCGATAATATTATGGCCAGGATCTTCCTCCCATTCCATAAAGATTGCTGAAAGTTTGAGTAAAGCTAATTGCTTTATTAGAACTCTGACAAAGAGTATGAACTATGGCCGATTCACTCTTAGTCTTAGACTTTTAGCTATAAGTCAATTTTCAAGGACTTAATAGGTCCTTACTAACAATACTATTTAAAACCATATTTTTAATATGCGACGATTCGATAATGTATATGGTAATATTGAAATTGTTTTACTGAAGTCAGTGTAGAGAAGAGAACCTCAATTCATTACAAAATTATGGCGATTTGAATTTTCATAGTTTCGAATGTTTCTCAACAATAAATAGTAAAACGATATATGAAAACCGAATCATAAGATTTTAAGCTACTTTAAGTTACCTAAGCAAATCGTTAACAACCCAGTCGGTCGATTCTTCATTTTAGGCTCTTCAGAAAAGTTTATTATGGGAAATTGAGGTTCTTTTCCCATGGAGAACCACACATGGGCTTTCTGAGTGGTTCAATAAAAAGTTAATTGAAAGTGTTATAATTACCCTTCAACTTATTTTGGTTTAATAAAAATGTTATCAGCAAGAAGATGATAATCACCATTTCCAGCAAATAGTTGCCTTGCTCGTACTTATTCTTCTGAGCTCAAAGTCCATTGACACAACAAACGGAATTCACAAAACTCGTCCACCATACACCGTAATTACCAAGATAAATTGTTTCCAAATTTCACCAAATTGCGTATTTCGTAAACTAAGGTGAATTTTGTAATTTTTTTAGGTGTATCTGCACTGATCCATTTTTTTCTTCAGAAATGTTTCCTACTTAACACTGATGTTGTCATTAAGACCTTAGCCAATGACTTAATTTCACTCATTTTATAAGTATCGTATTTACAATTTGCCCTTAATCTTGAATTATAAAAAATCCGCTGCGTAGGCATTGTACAATTTACAATTTGCAGATTAAAACAAACCCGTATCATATAATAAGAAAAATAAAAGCCTTAAGGCAGATAAATAAACTTGAATCACATAAAAATAGAGCAACAGTGCCGGATTCATTGTTCTCATAAAAGTCGCCCTTCATATTAACGCTTGCCAACACTTATTTTATCATGTGGAGTCTAGAAGGTTAAGTTAATCAGCTTTGCAATTGCTATCAATATCTCTGAGCCTAGATATCCAAATAAGATGAGTAACTCGATGTGTGACATTTTAAAGGCACAATCACTGTCCGAAAGATCGCTGCAAGAGATTTTACAGCAGCTTCGCTTCAATTGCAGGATTAATGCTTTGAACAGAATTGGGACTAGTGTTTCACCGAGGCCGAGGCGAGGCGAGGTACTAGTTGATCTCGGTCTCGCCTCGTTTTATAAATTTGAGTCTCGCCTCGCCTCGGCCTCGGACGAGATCTTGCCATCACATGCCTCGCCTCGCCTCGGTTTGCCTCGTTCTCGGCCGAGGCACCTCGGTAAAAAAGCGAGGTTTTTATTAAAATAAATAAAAAATTATATATGTATCGGGGCTGATAGGCTGATCAAGCCTCAAGAAATAAAATAAAATATCTGTTTTTATTTTTGGTGAATTGGATGAGATATGATGAATTTAATTCTTTTCTTATATGGGAAGGAGACGCATTGCCAATTTTTCCAAGCCGAACTAAGCTATGAACCTTTTACAAACTATAAGCAAAATATGTACCAAATCTTATTTATCTACGTCAAATAGATATTGAGATATGATAAAGTTAATTTTTTTCTTATATTGAAGGCATGGTACCGCCCATTTTATTAATTGAATCTTAGTTATGCCTCTACCTTTTATAAATATATCAAGTTTTATTAATCTGCATCAAGTTGTTGATAATATATGATGAATTCTGTTTTTCTCTTATGTGGGGGTGGCATCACCCATTTATAGTAAACTATATTACGGAGCATCCCAAATCATAAGAAACATGTATGTATGTCAAATCTTTCGTCGGTCGGTTGAACGGTTTAGGAGTCCATTAGCAACGAACATACATATATTGATCTTTATTTATATACTAGCATTACCCTGTGCGTTTCGCTTCACCTTACCGGTTCTTAGAAAGACTATTAGAATAAATCAATTTCAATGCAGTGTTGTCAATCATGCAGTTTTGCTTATAGCCTTACATAGCCTTACGTGCTTCCCTAACTGATCAAACGAGGCGAAGTCACATAGAAGCTGATGCGATCCAAGCACTTCTGTGCATTAGCGCTTGGACCAAATCTGAACTCGTAAGAAGCACATGCGGATTAAAAATAAAACAAAGTAGTTTACTCAAAATAAAATACTAAAATATTAGTTAAATATAGATTTTATTATAAAAATTACATTCATATTTTGAATCTGCATATGATTCTTACGAGTTCAGATTTCGTCAAAACGCGCCTCGCTCTTGGTTTCGAAAACGAGGCTAGGACGAGGCGAGGCCGAGGCGAGTACGAGGCGAGGTGCCATGTGATCTCGCCTCGCCTCGGTCAAGCGAGGAAAATTTATTTTTCCATCTCGCCTCGTTCTCGCCTCGGTCTCGCCTCGTTCTCGTAGTCAAAAACGAGGCTGCCTCGTAGCCTCGGTGAAACACTAATTGGGACGGAGTCGGGAAAGCGGTAACGATTACACGCTGTCAAAAAAAAAAAAAAACCAGTCGAAAAATCGTTTGAATGAACACAATTGCGGCGGACGACTGCTTTTCACGACTGATTTCTTGTGAGAGAATCGTATGGGAAAAGAGAGTGACAAAAACAAATTTTGTAAACAATAAATTTTGCTGAGAAAATCGTATAGGAATAGAGAGTGACAAATTTTAATACCTTAGAAATGCAACACTGATCCGACGTAAAAATGGAATTAATTCTAAATCGACGGGTACCCGTCGGCAGGTTACCAGTCGTACGCCGCAATTCTGTTCAATTTCACAGGATGAATTTCCCTCCAATTCTGGGCAAAACACAACGTAACAGACTCATGAGCTCAAATGCACATATGCCTTAGTTTAATTGAACACTAAATAAGGCGCTACACATTGATAGGGCCCTGATATCATTCACTGAGAGTAAGCTCGATATCGTCTGCTTACTCAGGCGACAGCAAGATCAATGAGTAGACACTACGATTGCATTTGTACATTAGCATGCTACAAAGTCTTCTGCCACTGTTTATGCGATCGCATGCATTATTCTCTGACTTCTTTTGTAGAAACATAGCGATCAGTTTCAACTAGCGACAATATCAATGATCCGTTCTCTCACTCAGCTCAGTGTTGTTATATTTCTTCAGCTCTTTGCAAAAATGGTCCATTTGTTGGTTGTAAGTCGTAAACTTGCGATTTCTATGAATTGGAAATCGACACCGAACGAACTAATTAAATCAACGCATACAAAACGTACGGTCGTTTTACAGCTTTACGATCGATCGATCGATCGGTAGCTCTGTGCAAAAGGGCTGGTTATGCTGCTATTGCTGGTGGGACGACAGCTGCAATCACCCGAATCGGCTTGACTTTCATGCCATAGCGTGAGCAAACAATACCAGGGGTTCGCGAATTCCATGGCTGGCGTCTTATGATCGTTTTGCAATTGATTATAAATTTGAGCTGCGTGTGTGGCTTGCATGATGCAGTTCTTCGCTTACATTCGCCTGATGGAGCTGCAATTTATATTTAGCTTTTATTTACTTCTTTTATTGATTTTTCTTTTTTGTTGCTGTTGCTGTTGCTGCTGTTGTTGTTTATTTTTCATGTAAATTAAACACTTAATTGATTTGTCAATTTGTGCAGTAGTTGCAGCGCGATCCAAGATAAGCAGCTTACAAATTGCTGCCGATCTAATCGGATTACATTGTGTTATTTTTAAAAAGTACAGATTGTTTTTGCATTCTCTCAATAAATAAGGAGATTTATTGAATACAAGCAGTTGCGGCGGCGTGATTATGGAATTTATGAATATTGTAGGATTAAGGTTAACAAATTGGAGTAAATGAATTGGATACTGTTTGATATGTGGGTGATATTTTTAGCACAATCGTATATCAAATATAGCCTTGTGCGATAACTTTTAGAAAACTACTAATGTTGTTGCTGTTGTAACAATTTAATGAGAAGTCGTTGTCGTATTCGCCATTGCTATTTTATCATCCCGTAATTCGGTTAGGTCAAGTCGAAGAAACTACGGCTGTGCCGTCCAGAGTGAGATTGAAGTTAAGTCTGTAGATTGTCACGGATGACTGAAGTGTTTGTGTTATACCATGCTGGCTTTTGTGCCAGGCCGAATATTCAATGAAGTTTCACGTACATGTAAGCACATCATTTCAAAATGTCTTTAAAACGATGAGAATATGTACACACTGTACCTGAACCGAGCAAAAGTTAGACTAAAATGTATTCAAAATCGGTATTGGCACGGTGGTTCAGTATCATATCACGATTAAAGTTTCGTTAAATTCAAAATCGCAGCTGTTTATTTATTCGAGAAATCAGCATTGCAGTTGCCCATGACCGTAAAACAGTAATAGCGAACTAATTAAGAACACTTAAGCCTTATTCCTTCTTGCTCTGACTCTTTAAATAAGCGAGATTTTTACTTTTTTATTTTTTCACAATTTATTTACACAACGAAAACAAATAAAAAGAATATCCAATATCATCAAAAGAAATATATTTTAAGTCAAATGCAATTCATCATTTCTGAGCAAGTATAACAAAATTGTTTGCAGCTTTGTATCGCTTTGTCATAGAAGCAATTAATTTTTGGAATTTTTCTGGAATTATCATTTTCCAGGCCTTCTTTGCCACTCGATCTAACTCCTCCCGATATTGAATTTTTCCTATCAAATTTTTATTTTTAGTTGGTGCCCAATATTTTCAATATGTTTAAGATCAATGCCATAAAACATTTCATGAAAACTAAATCAACAAATAACGTTCCTAGACCGCAACGTACACGGGAATCGGATGAAATAACCGACCTGAGGACCATTTGTGAAACAAAATACATTTTTGGTTTTGACTTCCAAGGAAATAGTAAAAAAATGTATTTAACCCTGGAACTGTATCTAAGTTTTTAAGCGTTAAGTGTATTCTTCGTATAAATGACGAAGACCGATTTTAAGCAGATTTAACTGAAAAACTATACATTCAAAATTGCAGTTTATTATGAATAGTAAGAAAATAGCGTGATCAATTCGGTACAGATTGATCGAGAATCAACTTTTTGGAAGATTGGTACGTCGAAAAGTGACGATTTTTGTAATCGCCATCCTTGTTCATAAGTGATAAATTACTTTTGATTCAAGATATATTTATATTGATGACATTGGATTTTCTTTTTATGTAATTGTTGTTGTGTAAATAAATTGCTAAAAACAAAAATTTCGATTACTTAAAGAATTAGAACAAGAAACTGCAATGTGTTGAGTTGAGTGTTCTTAATTAGACTGCCACCACTGTATATATGTACATGGTAGTCCGGACACAATATACCATTCAAAAAAATTATATTCGCTGGTTCATTTTGAGTAAACATTTGTGGATGGGGGAGAAGTCTATCTTGAACACCATATATTTTAAATATATGTTTTAACAAGGTTCCTAAAGATTGGTTCCTTCAAACAAGTTATCTTATAACTTTCTAAGTTATAGAGCTTGAGTAGTAAAATTATGAAGTTATTTAACTCACGTCTTTTTTAGTGCCACCACTAAATCCAACCGTATTTTAAGTTTAGAGTTATCGCTTGTTAAAGTAAAAAAAAATAGTTTTTTTACAGTCTTTTTTTTTAAGAATACCATTATAAAACGTAGTTTTCTTAAACATAGTTTTGGTCTAATCGTGTAGTTTTCCTGGTATAAATTTGTCTTTATTTACACCAAAGTGACTTTTAGATGCCAACTCCACTCAATAATTTTTATGAGTAAATCCATATTTTTCATTGGATCGGATTCTAAATTGATTCAAAAAAGAATGATAATTTGATATGTTGTCATTTCTCTGATTAGGTATTAGAACAGCTTAAATTTGATAGGATGGCATCATGCTTACTAAAAGGCCTTTCTAACGCAACACGCAAAAATTCAGCTGGTTGGAAGCTTTTCGTATGTATCGTAACCACCGAATTATCTTAGCATTTAAACACAACAATTAAGATCCAATAATTTTCATTTGTCAGGACGCTTCACGAATTTTTCTAGCGACTTTTCGTTTCGACTTTTCAATAACATATTATAAGATAACCTTACCCACGCACTATTAAACTTATTAAGATATTCGAAATATAGATACAAAAAATTACAATAAATAATATGCTACAGTTTTCTTAAGCACTAATTTAAATACAGATCAGCATTCTACAGAAAAGTTGCGGTATGTCGCTAATAAACATTAACTAGCTAATGGCAATAACTTAAGATAATTTACAAGACACAACTCTGTGAAATGTCTACATATATGTATGTATGATGAAACAAGCTACTGTACGAGTTAAGTTACTGAGCGGTATTATGTAAAACAGTAGTTACAAGTTAAAGGCAAAAATCGTTAATTGCTCGTAATTGAAAATCAATGTAATATCGCAAAAACAATAGCGATAATTAATGTAGCGGGTGTATGTGAAAATTATCTAAGAGTACAGTATTTTGCAAATGACTTTAATGAAATAAAGCGCAATAAATGTATTTTCATAGTTAATAATTATTTGATATTTGGGAAAAATAGTTTTTGTGCGTATTACCTAGGGTCCAAGAAGTTTACATTAATGCTTATAAGTAGAAGAGTACCAATAAAGGTTTTACTACAAGTCAACCGTGAACAAAATTTAAAAACTCGAACTCGTTTTATTTTAGAACAAATTTCTTTATGGTTTGGACAAAAAAATAGCGCACTTGAAAAAATTCTTAAAAAAAAAAAAAAACAAATTAATCAAATGAAATAAACTCAGAAATTATAAATAAAATCGTATTGAAAAGTGTTTACTTTTTATTTAACTCTCACATTTTTATTTAAGTACCGACGACCAAACTTCAAGGACAATTTTCCGGAGAAACTTTTTGTAAAAAGAATATCATTCAGAAATGACGCAAGTGTGTATATTTCTGCCGGTCAGAGTGCTCCCCTATTGGAAATTCAGTTGATATAGCGGTCACGTGATTCAGATCTACACTGTGCTGCAATGAAACTTGATGAAGAACTATGTATTTATACGTCGGATCGATGTTTGGGAGCTTCTCTGTAAGTTCGTCATGTGATATTCTTCGCAGTACTGGAGGTAAAATAATTTATGCGTTGGCATTAGGCCAGTTTGCACCAAGGCAGATTGCAGACCAGTGATACCATTTTCATTATATTTGCATAGTTTTTGTACTTTTTCCAGTACATTTGCGTCGTGAAAAATAGTCGTCAGTACATTCGACAAATGTTTAGTACATTCGGTACATTTGGCCCATTTTCAGTACTTTCGGCGTATTTTCAGTACATTTCGACAATTTTTAAGGATTACCAGTTTTTAGAATATGAAGTAACTTTTCCATGTTCATGTCGAAAAAAGTACATTCGGCATCTAAAAAGTAAATTTGAATTCTTCATTCAGTACATTTTCATAAAGCCCAAATGTCATCAGTGATTTACGTTATGTAAAGTATACGTCAGTTCATTGGACGAATTTATAGAACCTATCAAACAATTGATGAATCTTACGTACATTTGGCGTATTTTAAGTAAATTTTCAATACATTGGCTTAATTATAAATAATATATATTGCCTACTTTTTCTTATTTTTTTAGTAAGATTTAATGAAACACGCGAATAGATAATTTTTTTTATGAAGTTTTTCATGAAAACTTTAAGATATTATACTTTTTTCTGTGTTTATTGTCAAAAATACAATCGCTATCTAAAAATTAAAATCTGACTCTGAAGCCAGATCTACTGTAGACTCTCGATGGTAGAGAACGAAACATAGGTGACTATGTAGAGCAGATTTTAAGGTGCATGCTCCAACGTGATGTAGTGAAATAAGAATAAAAACTTAGAAACAGAGAGACGCTAGAATAAGCTAGTGAAACTTGTCCCACATATATATGTTACCGGCCAAACTAGTTTTTAGGCCAAACTACTTAGTTAGCTTAAGCCTAAAGATGTGCAATGATATTTTAATGCAAAAGCACTGTAGTTAGTGAAGACTACGACAGTAGCAAAGTAAGAAAATAAAATTTGTCAATTTCATTATATACTTGGCAAGTTGTAAGTGGGGGTAATTAGGCGGCCATTGGCGATTCAGTATAGCATGTGCAACACTGACTTCGCTATTCACAGTGCTTTTCCATCAAAATTAAATTGCATACCTTTAGGCCTTCAAATTAACTAGTTTGGCCTAGGATAAACTAGCTTGTCCTAAAAACTAGTTTGGCCGGCCGGTGGCATATACATACATCTTCATGATGATAAATTTATTTTTAATGTTCTCAATTTAATTGCAGTCTTGTGATTGAGAAGCATATTCCAAAACATCATCATTATTCTATTCAAACTAAAGCAGGCTTACTTTTGTCAGTTTCTTCGAACAACTCGTAATACTTTGCTAAAAATACGATCTTAGTAAGAAATATGAACGAAATTTCTCCTCTCCAAGCAAAAAACAGATTAAAATTTATCTGCTTGGTAAATACATATCAAAGGTGTAATGAAGTTGTTTTTCTTAACGGGGTTTGAGCATGATTCTTCTTTTCTTTTTCATCAAACCAGGGTTACCAAGTCATACAGAAGAAATTCTCCGTCATCTCAAAAAAAAAAAACAAAAAAATTTTCGCCGTGATGACCATTTTTTTTTTTGATCAGGAATATTAAAAACTTAATTCGTGAAATAGTAAAAACTTTTTGTGATGGTGACCTTTTTGTTTGCCAAGTTAGAAGTCCATGTCACAAAAATCGTGCGATTTCCGTCTACTTCAGAAATTTTTGATTTCCAACTAGGCCCCCAGCTGTAATATCGTATTACGGACCTGGCCGGGTCAGTCCCGTAACCCTCCATATAACCCTTAAAGACTTTCTACTAATATGGTTGATTAAATATATCTGCAAAATGAGGACTGTTTGTGGGTATAACTTTTTTGTTCAACTTCATACGTACGTATGTATATTAATGAGTATGTGAAACATTGTAAACAACAGTATTTCAAAACTCAAGAAATATAAATATTAAATACTAGCATTACCCTGTGCGCATCGCTGCACCTCAACCGTGGTGCATATTCGATGTGCAGTCTGCGTGAAAATTCTATTTAATACTTTTGCATGAGGACCACCCTAAGTATGCATCCAAATTAAAATTTCTACAACCTAAGCAGTGCCTCTTAATATAAAAACCACGTGGTGTAAATTCCATGAGAATCGATTAAGCGGTCTTCGAGAAAATGATATTTAAAAATATTTTTGAGTGAGGACCACCCTAAATAAAATTTTTGTAGCATAAGAGCTAAGTGGTGTAAATTCGGTGTGGATTGACTAACCTGTCTTCGCGAAAATGATATTAAAAAATATATTTGTATGAGAACCACCCTAAGTATGCACCCTAAATAAAATTTTTATATTCTTATCTGTGCTCCTTAATATAAAAGCCTTACTGTGTAAGTTTCATGAGAATCGATTCACCTGTCTTTGAGAAACCGCTATTTTTAAAATATTTGTGTATGAGGGCCACCCTAAATAAAAGTTTCATCGTCTTAGCTATGCGTCTTAATATAAGAGACAGGTGGTGTAAATTCCATGTGAACCGATTAAGTGGTCATTGTAAAATGCTATTTTAAAAATAATTGCGTATGAGGGTCACCCTAAATTAAAATTTTATAGCCACCGCGCCTCTGGTGTCTAGTCGTGTTCATATTTTGTGAAGTGCTTAACATGGGCTATGTGCATCCTGACACCGAATTTTAAGGCTCTTGCTATCATATGAACCAAGATATAGCGAGTTAAAGGTTTTAATTGCATGTAAAGTGCCACGCCCCTTGCTTTTATCAAAAAAAAATATAGCCCATGTTACTCAGGAATAGTGTAGCTTTCTATTAGTAGAAGAGTGGCATAGATATTTTTTTTCGAAAAGAACTACAAGTTGTGTGCAGACATACTATTTTAATCTGCTTAATCAAACAGAAACAAGAAGAAACGGGGTTCTACTACATATATGCATTAATATATTTTATACAGAAATTGATGCTTTATAAAATAAAGAAATTATTGCAATATCGAAGAGAATTAAGATGTTTGCTTAAATTAAAACCGATATAATATAATTGAATAAAATAAGTGCATCTTGACATTAATGAACCATATTACAGCACTATGATATGTAAATTGTGTTAGATGTCATCGTAAATTGTAGAGTTGTTGACTTACATGACATTTGCATGGGATTGCAGATAAATAATTAATTTATAGCTTAATTATACTAAACATGTACACTAGGGTGTCCCAAAAAAATAAAAGCTATTTTTTTTAACGCATACAATCTAATTTTGTTTGAAAGATGCCAAAAAAAATATGTCATGCCGACTTGCTTCGAAACATGTCACTACTTGCAAGTAGTTAGTAGCAACTCTTCAGGAAATGAACAGACACAGGCAATTTGGAACACTATTATCTACTGAAACCTTGAAGATAAAGTGCATTCCATGATTCAAAAAGTTCCGAGAAAACTGGAAAAATGTGGATCTCGAGAAAATACAGAGATATACAGAAAAGCTATCGTTCCTGAATGCTTCTGATATTGACAAACTGCTAGAATTTTACCCGATTGAATTGACTAAAAAAATTACTAGAGATGACTATTGAGAATTACTAGAGCTTTCAATAATACTTCTTGGCAGAGATACAGAGCAAACATTAAAGATTCGGCCACCAAGTGTCTAGCATCAAGCTCGATGGATGGCGAGAGCAATCTATTCATTAAAAATATTATTACTTAGCTCTCAATTCAGCATATCAAACAAGGATAAGGTAGCTCTGTTAGACGTCTGTCTGTTCATCGTGACTTCCTACGTCAAGCCTTGGCTGCAATGCACTTTGGCGGTAAAAGCACCCTACCAGGACTTGTACTTTTTGAATGCCATGAAGTTTGACCTTTTTTTTACTCTTTATTCTTAAATACATTTCTCACGAAGTTGTGAGATCTATTCAGCAACCTGCCGATGCATTGGAGAGATTTTCTTCCTTTTTTTTCAAGTTTAAAGTCGTTCTCGATTCCTTAGCAGAGGAGGCTTACTACCCATCTCAACTAAAATGTTTGCTGTCAATTCACTGCATTTTAAGATTTAATTAAAGAAAAATTAACGTTCTTCTAAGGAAAGATCAAAAAAGAATTTAAGAAATAAAATTTTAAACGAAAATTTGAATCAACGTGCAGGTGTACCTATTATTTTCAGCAGGCAAATTTTCAAACTATGCACAGTGAGTAGAAACGCTCAAAACTGATTTGTTATACTGAAGATCGTGCTGCCAAGTTCTTTACTTCACGTTACCACTATAATTTTTCCTATAAATTGTCAAAATATTTTTGTAATAAAGCTTAAACTAAAAACTCAAAAGTGTACCTATTATTTTGAGCAGGTGTGTATATATCCTGACTGTAACAAGCAAACTTTGATAAGAAAACTTAATAAATAATATCCTTTTAATGATAAATACTTAATGTATATAAGATATAGGAAAAACAGTGTTTTATTTACTGAAAAACTATTTAGTTCTAAAATCCCTTTATGGCTTCCATACTAATTTTTATGTCAAACTTTTGACATCAAGTCGGCACGGGTTACCTCTATCCGATATCAATTATATTTATTTTTTCAATTATTTGGGTCGAATGAAAAAAAATAGAGAGTATGCGAATCGCAATTCAGAAAAAAAAAAATTTGCCCTTATAGCTTGGGACACCCTAATGTACATACATAATAAATAAGACTTACTCTTGTCTATAAAGAAAATAATTATTTTTAAAATAAAAGAAGAAAAAACGATAACTTAGGAGTTTACGATCGCTTCGAAATTTTCTAAAATTTTTCAACATATTTTTTAATATAATACCTCGAAAGTGCTTAAAATATTGTAAATGAAAAGGAAATTGCTATGTCCTGGAGCCAAACATTTCTCTGCTATTTCAAACAATGATCTCCTGCAAGCAAAGACTTGATAATATCGGACTCAAGTTCGTTATCAACGTACCTATGTGAACGACAAATATGTCACGCTATTTCTGTCCCTAGCTTGTTATTTTATACACTCGCTCGGATTTCTTTCATATGATTTTCTACTATTCGTTACCTTGAAGTCATAGGTCTTCCTCTGCATCTGTCACTTGGGGTAACTCTATCAAAGCGCTGATAGATCAGCTGTTCTTGCTGTACGTCTATCATGGTGTCGCCCCTAATAAGAAAAACGCTTCAAGGGCAGCTGAACGATTTTTGTGTTGTCCTTTTATATGTTAAAATTTGGGGGTTCTCGTTAGTATTATTTTGGTTTTCCGAGTATTCGTATTAATATGAAGTCTAGCAGTTGCTGCCTCATCGTTTTGCAGAAGGACGATACCGTCGGCATAAACCAGTTTTGCCAGATAGCTCGAAAGTTCCTATTGAATCCCATGCTTTTCAGTAAGAGAACGATTTAGCAAAACGTCCAGCACTATTAGAAATAACAGGGGAACATTAAGCAGCTTTGCTTGATCATGTGTTTGGCAGTTAGTAGTACGCATTAGTTATGTTAAGAAGTTTTAAAGGAAAATTGCTTGTATCCAGCGCGTTCCAAATCGGCTTTTTATATATGTTTTCTAAGGCAATTATGTAGCCAACGAAGCATACAAGCAAGCTCTAAAGTCATTCGCTTATAGTACCTACAATAACTACACGTATGATTCGTTGCAGAGTGACTTGTACGGAATCTGGCTTGCTCTCTGCACTGTGATCATTATCAAACAATCTTTTAAGTTATTCGTCATGTAGTCTTTCTTATTTCTAAAGAAATTTGAAAACAGAAAGAAGTAGTTGCGTCATTAAAATTGTGTTGACCCTTAACCCATTAACGCCGACGGGTGCGAAAACGCATCAAAAAACAGAGGTGTGTTTGAAAAGTCATAAAAAAATGTTAGGTGGTTGATATCGCTTAGCCGTCTTTTGATGTTGGTAATACATGTATGGGCCTATATATGCATTCTGAACAGATAAGTCATATGACGTCATCTACTTAATGATAACTGCATCGTCAAGTGCTGGTTTTCCGGAATGTAAAAAAATAACCATTTTAACATAGAAAATACTCAGAAAAAAAATATTTAAAGAATATGTAATGATAAGGATCGGTAACCCTTGCACCTTTGTATGTCTCATAAAAATCTCAAATTTCTACATGTTACCGTTTTTTCACTGGTACATGTTGTGCGTTTTCGCACCCATCGACGTTAAAGAGTACATTTTTACTAGGGAACATTTTGCAGTTGCAAGTGCGTACGCTGTGCGTTTTTTGCACATCAGTCGGTTGTAATTGCACTAAAGATTATGATGGTTAATATTTGTATTTTCGGGGAGAGTTATGGCGACGTGGTACAACAGAAATGTATGGTGAGTACCCGGTTGCCGACAATGACGACAATGTACCCTTATCAATTTGCTTTGAAGTAACGTTTTGTCGCACTTGGCCCTGCTCAGACACAGTCCGACAAATTGATGGTCCGCAATTCGTTGGAACGACATTGATTGGTTTATTTATTTAATTGCAGCCCGTTACCGTGTTGTCCAATCATCTGCAAGTCCAACCAAAGCATCGCGTGTGGCGGTATGAAATAAAGCAACTTTAGATAGTAATGGAGAGGAGCCAGACATCATTCATTAATAAAGCAAACGAATGCGACGCGTTGATCTTTTCGACAATGCAATAAATAATTACTGGGTTTCTCTTCGTGGTTAAAAATACTTAGTATTGACCATTGATAGCAAATGGTCTCAATGCTGCCATAGTCAATGCTTGGAAGCTACATAGCACCATCCATAGTTCCAAGCGCAAAAACGCAATGCCTAACAGGGATAGCTCCAAAAGAGAATTCAGGCAGATGGACCAATTTGAATTCTGCAACATTGTGACTAAATCCTTGGCGCAAAGTGAGGTAGTGACACATCATCGTGGTCCCAAAACTCAAGACACAACCTCTCAAAAACGATTGGGACTGGATAACATTGGCCACAACAGTGAAAAGAAGATGAAATGCTTCCGCTGTCGCCACTGTGCTTCTCACGCCATCTACTATTGTGCCAAGAGGAAATTCGGCTGTGCATCCAAAATGCTTCTCTGCATACCATGCCGGGAACAAGATATAACGAGCAACCTAGTGAATATTCATGACATTTTTTTCTATATTTTGTCGATAATTCTGAATTAATATATTCCGACACGCGTTTATTATCTACTTTTTAAGTAAATCTAATCTAAACATTGACTTGATCCATTCATTTCTTTTATAATCCACACCTTTCATAAACACTCTTTCCACTAGTAAAAATGTACTTACTGACGCTGACGGGTGCGAAAACGCACCACCTTCTACATGGGTTATGAGTAGAGATGAGGGACCAATTTTTTGTGCGCGGAATACGAGTGTCCCTAAGACATTCTCCTCGAAGTTTCAACCCTCCATGTTCACTATTCTGGGAGCCGGAGTTAATGGATTAATGGAATGTTTCCATGACTTAGTACTTTAGGGCCTAAGTTATTTCCTTAAGTGAGTCTAGAAGTGTGCGTGGAGGTGTTTGCCAGTGGTATGGTAACCTTCACTGATGTCGGGATTCAGCGTGCTCGTGAAATGTTCAGACCATCTATATTCGGAGGTTAGTAGCACGCCGTTTTTTACCTTTGAGTTAACGTGAAGAATTAATGCTCTTTCCAAAAAGCTTTATGGTTTGCTGTATAGCTCGATTTACTTAATTGTCAATAAAGGTTGCAAGAGTTCAATTTTTTATAAAAAAAATAAGAGTTTCAATATCAGTTACTGCGTCAGGAAGTGCCAAGTGAAGCATTTATTGATTTAAACTGAGCAACATGCATAGTGCAAATGCTGCAACTAACACTATAAGATTCTTTCTTGATTTCAAGTTTGTCAGACGTATGCCCTGCCATCTACAGTCAATTTTGAATATAAAGATTATATAAACTTTCATATGACAATATCAAAATATATAAATACATGCGTTGGAAGTAATAACAACAATCTTTTTCTTAAATGTTGTGGCAGTACCTTTATTTAGTTCATTAATTTTTTGAAATTTTATATTCTCTGTATCTTACTAAAAATATTTACTTTAAAGTGTCTTAACCCTATCGAAGAGATTTTGTTTTTCATTATACGTACAAATAAATAAAATAACGTAGACATGTTTATTTATTATGTTTTCTATATATAAGCTAAATAACTGATATCGAGTTATCAAAGATGAAACAATAATAATGAAAACGTTCAAATACTAATGTATAAATAAATAATAAACTCTATACTTACATCGTATTTATTTGGCCTCATTGTACCCATTTATTTTGCATATATATAGTATTCGCATTCGGCTACGCTGTGAATTTGTAAGCGACCATTGATAAATTATTTTATATATTTTTCATAATATTTTTAAATTTTTAGGATTACGAATTATTATTTCAAGTACTATTTAAGCGTGAAACACTAAAAATATATTATTAAAAGTTTAGTTACTCAATATTTTTATTGTTAGTAGTTCGGATGGTTATATATAAATGTATTGAAAATTCGTTGTTTGCATATTAATTAAGGTTTATTTTTAATTTCTTTAATTAATAATTTTGATTTTTATATTTTTATTTTTGTATTAGCGAAATCACTGCATTTGATCTATGTATTTAGGATGAATGTTGCAGGTTTGCCCTGAAAAGAAAAAGAAAATATTTAAAAAGAGCAAGTGACTTGTTGAATTAATATATACATATATTTAGACATAAAAACGGTTTCATTGGAAAAATTCAGTTCTATTTTCAACACATGGATTTTAATGTGTGCGCAAATAAATTAATTTATCGGCTTAAAGAAAGTCTTCTCAGTCTAAATTTGTTTAAGTACAATTGTAGGTTTACCAGATGAGTAAGTAGCAAATCGAGTATGTTCAGAAAAATTAGAAATGGGTCAGAATGCGCGAAACCGACATGTCTGAAATGTTTTTCAAAATTTTTTATATAAATCAGTAGCTACAAGTGGTAGAAATTAGTGTACGGAAAAATTTTTTAAAAAAAATTGTTGTTGCAATAATTATTGCCAGTCAAAGTTTTCATTAACCTTTTCTTTAAAATGCTATAAGTTTTGAACTGCTTGATGATTGTGACGAAATTTCTTAATTTCTGTAGATAATGAGTTGAACTTATGTATTAAAAAAAAAAAGTTGCAAAAATTTTGCATTTTTGTCGTTAATTAGCAATTTTTCTATCAACAATTGAATTTTAATGACTTGCTCCGCCTCGAAAAAATATGAAAAAAAATTACAGAGATGCATTGAACCCTTCCCAACTAGAATTCGTCAAAAAAATCGTGGAGCCTCAATTAGTTTTTACGGTAAAAATATTATAGTGGTACCAGGCGGACGAAAAATGCATAAAAATTTTGTTGTTTTTCAAAAAAATCAATAACGCTAGTTTACAAGAAAAAGGATCTGGTTTCTCACAGATTTTTTTCCATTTATTTTGGGGCGTAGTTTCCAAAAATGGCAACCATTTTTTTTCTTAAGAATCGTTTTCGAGATATCCCCAAAAAACCCCTTTTTCGGCACCTTTTTCATTTATTTGGCTATATCTCGATTAATTTTTTTTTCGACTCAAAAACGCTTTTCAGCACTCCAAAGATATTTTTACTCCCTTTCTAACGGTATGCTGTTTCTTTGAATCGAATAAGATTTGATGAAGTTACAAGCGCTCAAAGTCCAAAAAAACTGACTTTTTTAAAAATCACTAAATTTCAACTGCTCCATTTGAATGAAATTTTTTTTTTTTTTAATATTTTTAGAACTAAAAATAAAAGGCAATTTTTTTGCAATTATTTTAAGTATAATTTTGTGGATATCGGACAAAAATGTAGAAGTTATTCGAGAAAACAGTGAAAAACTTGCAATAAAATTATATAAAAAACATATGTATTTTCGTTAAATTTTATTGCAAGTTTTTTACTGTTTTTTCAAATAACCTCTACATTTTTTGTCCGATATCCGCAAAATTGTTCTTAAAATATTTGCAAAAGAATAATCTTTCATTTTTAATTCTAAAAATATGAAAAAAAAAAAATTTTCATTCAAATGGAGCAGTTCAAATTTAGTGATTTTTAAAAAAGTCAGTTTTTTTGAACTTTGAGCGCTTGTAACTTCATCAAATCTTATTCTATTCAAGGAAACAGCATATCGTTGGAAAAGGAATAAAAATATCTTTGGAGTGCTGAAAACCGTTTTTGAGTCGAAAAAAAATTAATCGAGATATAGCCAAATAAATGAAAAAGGTGCCGAAAAAGGGGTTTTTTGGGGATATCTCGAAAACGATTCTTAAGAAAAAAAATTGGTTGCCATTTTTGGAAACTACGCCCCAAAATAAATGGAAAAAACTCTGTGAGAAACCAGATCCTTTTTCTTGTAAACTAGCGTTATTGATTTTTTTGAAAAACAACAAAATTTTTATGCATTTTTCGTCCGCCTGGTACCACTATAATATTTTTACCGTAAAAACTAATTGAGGCTCCACGATTTTTTTGACGAATTCTAGTTGGGAAGGGTTCAATGCATCTCTGTAATTTTTTTTCATATTTTTTCGAGGCGGAGCAAGTCATTAAAATTCAATTGTTGATAGAAAAATTGCTAATTAACGACAAAAATGCAAAATTTTTGCAACTTTTTTTTTTTTTAATACATAAGTTCAACTCATTATCTACAGAAATTAAGAAATTTCGTCACTATCAATCAAGCAGTTCAAGACTTATAGCATTTTAAAAAAAAGGTTAATGAAAACTTTGACTGGCAATAATTATTGCAACAACAATTTTTTTTAAAAAATTTTTCCGTACACTAATTTCTACCACTTGTAGCTACTGATTTATATAAAAAATTTTGAAAAACATTTCAGACATGTCGGTTTCGCGTATTCAGACCCAAATGTTAGATTCAAATGACCAAAAAGTTCTTAAATGTGGCCAGTTGCTTGGGACGAAATTTGCAAACTAAGATTACAGGATGGGATGCACTGGAAAGATAGTGAGACATTTTGGTGAAACTTACTAATTAGGGTTGTCTTGCCGAAGGCTGTTCGGATGCCCGAATTTAATTCGATTTTGTTGTTTTAATTGAAACTGTATAATATTTTACCTCAAAATATATGTCAAATGATAGAACTCGAAGAGGCCTAAATATTATATTAAGGGTTGCATTGTTGAGTCCTGTCGCCAACATGGGTTGCTACCGGTTTTTTGGATAAATTTTTAATAAAACATATTAATGCTTGAAATGTATGTCAAATAATAGAACTTGAAGAGCCTAAATAGAATATATAGGGCTGCCTTGTCGTGTCCGGTTATCCGTACATCCCATCCTGTAATCTTATACACTTGTTTTTTCTACAGCGAGCTTCCCGCCTAATAGCATTATGAACAGAGGAATGGCAAGTAAATACCGATTTACCTTTGTAATGGAAATTGGATGAAAGATCTTTTATATAGTAGTGACTGAATATAATATGCCAGTTCCGGCAACTATAATTGAACAGAATTTCATGGTCAAAGCTCGCGGTACTCAGATTATACAAAAATGGTAAGTCACAAAAAAATGGTAGGTCACAAAAATGACAGGAACTTTAATCTTCGCAGGATCGTAGTTTAGAAAATTCCGTTGTTTTTCATGTCCCATGTAGCTCGTAGATTAAATTCAGATTTTACTAAAAGGATGATAACATGCTGCCAACTTTTTTTTCATGATGAAGCCGCATAACCACGATCGTGGACAACTATGCCAAAAGATGTCGTTGGAGCCATAATTCGATTGCGCAAATAGGAAGGTATGAAAAAACTGTATAGTACTTAGGACTAAAAGCAGGCTTCGAATATAATTCGCAAGCCACTAACAGATGAAGTATCAAGTGCAATTACATTACCGGCAGGAATACGATTTCCGTAGCTCTTAACTTTGACCATGACTCATATAAGTAAGAAATATTATCATACATAAAGTTTTTTCATGTCTGGGTTAGTTATCGACTGTACAAATTTTAACAACGAATATTTTGAAAACCAAAAAATATATCATGAAAATATTATGGACATTTTTTTCGTAGTTTTTCAAGAATGCGGAGTCAGCGTACCGCAATTAAAAAGTCGCCCTTTGCTAATAAATATGGAAATTTTTCAAAGCCTTACATTTTTAGTAGCAAAATTAAATACAAAGCATGGTCCTGTCTACAACCCAGGGCCCCTAGGCTGAACATGTGATGCAGAGCTGTGTTCGGTTTCCATCAAACCTTATTAGGACCATCGTGATAAAATTACATGATTTTTTTTCTGTCGCAGGAAATTACGTCTCTGTAGTACCCCAATGACCCTGCATTAGGGGACGTCCATAAATTACTTGAGGTGTTTTTTTTGAAAATTCTTACAATAATATTTAGATCTAATCTGCTATAATAATGTATACTCTCTGCATTAAAAAGTCGACGTGAGATTTTCGTTGACCCCCCCTACCCCATGGTGAGGTTTGTTGAGATTTTGCCGGACCCACTCCTTCCTATTTTGACTCACGTAATTTATGGACGGCCCCTTAGAAGAGTATAAACTGTGAAGTGTGGAAAGTTGCCCGTGATTGTATGGGGACACATACGGGTATCATGGGAAGGCATTGGTGAATTGAGAGTTTTTACCGATATCATGACGAAGTAGTTTTACTTAAATACTCTTCAAAACGAATTGAAAAAAATTGCTCAGAATTTCAGGTTCACTGACACACAAAAGACCGCAAAGTTAAGATACAAATTGCATTAGGTCAATTATCCCAAGCCAAAATCGGTTTTGCAGGACCTAGGTGCTGTATAATTGTAGTAAAGTGATAGGCCTAGGAAACGATATAAACCCCATCGAAAATTATTGGGCCCACTTAAAAAAATAGATTCAAAACGGGCTCCAACAAATAAAAACGTTCTAAAAAGAGTGGAAGAGGAATGGACAAAAATATATCGAAAGAATATGATTTAAAAAACTTATTGCGTTTATTCCAAGGAGGACACAAGCCGTGATTATTGTTCGTTCTTATAAGCCTATTAGTTTCTACATATGTATGTATGTTCCTTGCATTTTGCAAAGAATTATTTGACACCATGAAATTGCTACTGTTTTATTTTTCTTCCATAAACTTTTGTTTTGTTTATACCAAATATTTTTTTTGTTGTTTTCTAATGAGGAATGAGGAAAAGAATTGAGTAATAAAAAAATAAAATTTCGAAAAATATATATATGTATAGTCGAACCCGCTTAACTGAAACGGCAATTTGCCAAACATTTTTTTTCACTTAAGCGGTTATTTCACTTATACGGAGTTTGGTTAACTGAAAAAAAATTTCACTTTAGCGGAGTTCGGATAACTGAAAAAAAGTTTCACTTAAGCGGAGTTCGGATAACTGAAAAAAAATTTCACTTAGACGGAGTTTGGATGGCTGAAAAACAATTCAACCGGAAAATTTATATTTGCATGCTTATATTCGAATATAGGCATTTCTCTCATGTTGAACTGGACGGAAGTACACTTTTAAAGTGGAATTAAAGTCAAAGGAAAACACTTTTATTATCATCTATTACTTCAAGGAATAGTCCTTTGGTAGCACTATATTTAGTGGTAAATTTGATACACGACGTAGTACTGGTTCCAAGATAGAGGTAATAAAAAAGCCATTCGAACGGGATAAAAACGGAAGTGTTTTTCATGGCCATTTATAGAGAAGCTGAAGTCAGCGAAACCTGGCAACATTTTTTAATGCGACTATTTTTAAAATGTTATGGAATAATATCACTTTTTATTAGATTTCGTTTAATTGCAAAATCTTAATTATTATTTTTCTTCGAACGGGACATATTTTTCCATTTTGGTTAACTTGGGTATTTTTTCAAAACGACTTTAATACTTAAGATACATATATGTATGTAGTAATTAAAAATAAGAATTTAATGTTTATGTTTATCAAATAAACTATTTAGATCAATTTTAACAAAGAAAAGAGGAAGTAGTAGATATTTTTCCTGAAAGAATATAAAACTTGTCTTATTGCTGTTAAAACGTTTTTCATGTAAAGGGCTTGACACCGCCCTACTAAAAACAAATTTTTCTTCGCAGGAATCAGTTTGTTTCCATACCAAATTTGATCAAAATTGGTGTTGCGACTCAGTCGTGTTACATTAGAGGCAGTGCCACGCCTACTTTAAAGACTTAGGGAGTCTACTAATCTTTTTTATGGAACATTCTATCTCCTAGCCAAATTTCAATAAAATCGGTCCATTAGTTTAGCAGTGGGAACGTTTTTTCCCGTTAGGGACGTGGCACCGCCTACTATTGAAAAAAAAAGTATACATATCCCTCGTTCACTACACAACCTTTCCAACAAAAAAAAATATGCGATTATGTTCTATTATGGCAGTTAATAAGTGGTTTAACCGTTTTGAACTGGTTTTAACCGGTTGGCCTTTTGGCGGAAATGCCCATATGAAGCTGCAGTCTTAAAACAATTTACATACTTTATTAAAACAATCAAAAAAAAAAACAAAACAAAACGTGCTTATAAGTAAAAAAACAAATGTTTAAAACTAATTCACAGGTAACTTCGAATGAAAAAAATAAGAAAATAAAATATTTTGATACAAATTTACAGGTAACTTTCGTTGCATATGTAGTTATGTACATATTTAAAATCGCGAATTATATGTAAAAGTCTCCTATCTTCGTTTGTTCATTATAAGTATGCATATTAAGGAGAGATATTTTGTTTTCAAGTTCATCTATAGCTACATCGACTTCCGAAATCCCTATAAAAAAATTCCTTTACAGTTCGAATAGCATTCAAAACCTCATTCAGAGGCTTTTGTGCAAAATCTGAATTTATCAACTCTTCGGTATCAGAATCGACTTCATTTTGAATATTATCAGATTCATGCATTACTTCATTTACGATTTCTTCATCATTTCTCCAAAACATCGAAATCTACAAGCAATTCAATTTCCTGCTTGAGTGTGTTCCGAAATTAATTTTTGATAGTTTCTAAGCTTACCATGCACCAGGCTCTTTTTACCATTTTCAATGCTGCAAGTACCTAAGTCTACCTTTTTGGAAAAATCTATAAAAAATGTCCATTATCTAGTTAGATGGAGAACTTGTCGTGAAATAAGTATGCAATATAAGCACAAACCAATTAATATTATACTGTCAAATCTGACATAGCAGACAGAATGAACGGAAAAAATAAAGAGCATTTTTTTGTAGACGTGTTGACTTAAAGTTCTTTAATTTTTGCCAAAACTTTTTTTCAGCTAAGCGGGGTTTTCAGTTAAGCGGGTTTCAGTTATGCGGAGTATTTTATAAGAAAATTGTCAAAAAATGCTCCGTGCAAAATTTGGTGTTTCAGTTAAACGGTTTTTTCAGTTAGGGGGAGTTAAGTTAAGCGGCTTCGACTGTATTTCTCATTTTAAATCAATATGAAACAATTTTTTGCAAACAATTACTTGACAGACTGTATGTATTTGTTCGTGCTGCATGAGAAATCTGAAAAATTATTCCTTAACCAACCATTTGAAATTGTTTCATTAGGTTTTAAAAAAATTTCTCTATTCAATAGCTTAAGATAAGATCTCAATATTATTTAAGAAAATATTTACCTTTTTCATAAACTTGCATTACATTTTGTCGCCTTTGCACAAATATTGTTCTGATAAAAAAAAAACTTCACTTTATTTTGATTTTGGCTTAAAAATTCATTTGAAATTTTTAATTTTAATTGCACTTAAATAAACGCGATTAAGCACTTATGTAATTATTATTTTTTTAATTTTTTTCTTTTTTTTGAATTCGTGTTCGATTAATTAAATTCTTATTTTTTAGTATTAATTCAATTTCGTAAAAAAACACAAGTAAGCACTTAATGAGACAAAGGAAGAAATCCAAAGAACTAAAAAAGGGTACCAAACGGTCGATAGGTCAATCTGTGTATACTGAGAATGCAAAAGAAAATTTATTCAGAGCTGAACACAACAAGAACTTTCGTGTTCTGTGCAGAAAATACAAATATTTTTATTTTTGGGAAAAATCGTTAAAGAGCACATTACAACGGTATGGAAGCAATAACGAAAACAACTATTATTACTATCACAAAAACAACGACATAAATAGAGTGGAACGAACACGTTTGAGTAGAGAGCACGTGAAAAATGCCGGAAATAAAATCGATTGCACAACACAAACATTCACACAGACACAAATATAAATACAATTTCACAAGGGGTCAAACATGGACACATACGAATTTTGAATTTATTGTGAAATTTTGTTTTAAATTATCAAGTGTATACTATTTCAAAATTAAAAAAGGTAAGTCGCTCATATTAAATTCGCTATCTAAAATAACGTCCGGCTCTCAAGAACAATATGCCACGTAATGTTCGTTCGTAGATTATATATTAGGGTGGGCTACTATTTAAGATAAGTATTATTAAAAGTTCTAATTTTCTTTACAATTAAAATTTAATAAGGTTTGCCGAGCGGACTTTTTGTCTGGAAGGAAAGCGCTTCAAAGTGTTGTTAAAGGTTTTCAGAATAGCACGTGACAAATAGTAGAATCCTAAATTTCCACGTTTTATCCTTTGTTTTTGGGTAGCTTTCCACTTTTGTAAAGGCTTTTTTGCAAAATTATGTTAAACACTCAATTAATTGAATTTTTCTTGAAGAAAAGGTTCACTCTTACTCTTTACATTATATATGTATGTTTCATTTTATACTATACCGGTCGATAAGTGTAAATAAAAATTGTGTCATTTGACAAAAATTCACACTTATAGTACGAAAACCGAAGAATCCAACGACACTTATGCCCCTTCCACAACAACAAAAAAAGCGAAAACGAAACGTTAACAACTATGACAACAACAACGACACAGGAAACGGGCTACACTAATACGCGACATTTTGTACCGGAAAAGCGTCGTTTTTTATTTGTTAGAAGTGCAAAAACAAAACAAAAATGCACGTAATAATTGATTTGTGTGCGAGTGTGTGTAAAAGAATTTTCACAGGTTTGTATGTGTATCAGTGCGTTTTGTAATTAACCCACAAATGTCACAAGTGTCAAAAAATTCAGCTAAGCAACGATGAAGACAGACTGACTGACTGACTGACAATCAGTTGTATTATACAGTAAAATGCAGGTGAGTTATAAAGAGCAGATTAACAAATTTTAAGGGAGAAAGAGCAGAGAGTCATAGTGTGAGTATTGCAAAGAAGAGCGCATGTGAAAGCTAAGCTAAGCATTGTAAAAGAGTGTGTTTAACGGTTAATTTACAGTAGTAGTTGTGGTTAACTAATAGGGTAAATAACGATTTTTCAGTGATTAAAAACGGTGATTTTGACACAGATCAGACTTGAAAAATAAATATAATTACCAGTTATGAACACAGCCTCAAAAAATTACGTAGAAATTATGAAATTAGTGAAAATGAATGAAAAATTAAATTTATAAAACGCACATGCATTTCAAATATATCATATTCTTAAGAAAAAAATTGGTTTTTCGTGTATTTCTTCATAGAAATCAGATCCCGGTGAATAGTTTGTTGTACAAAACTATGTCATAATAAATTGGCTCACGTTATAAAGTTCTCTTGAGCTAACATGGTCTCTAAGTTTTTGAAAAAAAAATCGAGATAACTTTATCAATGCTATCAAAAACTTAATTTACCTACAAAGACATGGATTTGTTCAGGTATACTATATATCTGCTGTAACAAAACTTTGTTTCATGTAAGCTATTACAGTACATATACTTCATTTTAAGAAACTTGTCAAGTTATGGTATCTAATGCGATAGTTATAAGACCTTTGAAAAAGTTTTAACCTTTCCTTCAAACGTTCGGTGTGTCACAGGGTATTATCCTTTATGATCTACAGTAATGACATCTCTTGTTTTCTCCACTTTCTTCTTATTGTTCGCTGGCGATTAAATAATTTATTACAATGTCTAGCATTGGTCTGAAATTATGTTTCATTAAACTCTAGAAACTGGCCTCGCATAACTTTCTCGAACATTGAACTCCTACATTCTTTCACCTTATAACAACTTTCTATCTCTTTTGTAAGATGCAGTTTGGAATTTTCAAAATTTATTTTGAGGCCGTATTCAGAAAAAGTTTTGAGTTTTCGTTTTACATATGATCCATTTTACTGAGCTATTTTCTTTTTACAATGCTCGCTCTATGCTTATTAATCTTGATAGGACAAAAAATTGCAGCTAATATATAGTAGAATAGAACCACTGTAAGTCGAAATTAAAGGGAGACACCAAAAAAATTTGAGTTATAGAGTTTTCGACTTATGGAATTCGGTCAGGAAATGTTCGACTTGTAGAAGTTAAGATTTATTCCAACTAATTTTGAGTTATAGATTTGAAATAAATAAAAATCCTAGTTAAAGAGGTATTAAACATTGGTGTGTATTGCAGTAGAAACAAACTATTTCTGATAATTTTTCAATCGACAAGAATAAAGTAACTACGCTTAAGTTCAAATGGAATCACGTGCTAACGTCAGTCATAAGTTCCTTTCTCATTTCATAGTATTGGTTTATTGTATAAGTAGGCTTTTACACTGATTTCTAGGAAACAATGATGTACATTGGAATATTCTTAAAGTCGGTATCTTATTTTGCATCGAGCTATAGAAGTATTTCGTTTCAATCGAGTTGTAAAGATTGTTAAATCAAACAATGCTATATTCGAAATGCAGAAGTTAAATTTATTTTTTTTAGCTTAAGAGGGAACGACTAATTATTTCGAACTGACTAATTATTTCGACTTATAGAGGGGTCAGATTTCGAGCAATGGAGGTTTTGGGGCTTGAAGGGAAAACAAAATTTTTTTTTAGTTTGGAAGGTTTTCAACTTATTGAGGTTCGATTTAAAAAGATTCCAAACACTTATGTATCTGTGATGCAAATACGTATATTAGATGCATCTACTCATCTCTTTGAATTCTTAAACCTCAATATACTTTCAAGCACTTAACTGATTTCAGAATATTTTTGTAAGTATGTATTAAATGTATCAGATCTGAGTATGTCATTACTAAGTCCATTGATATAACTAGCTTTAAGTAAATACACACAAGTAAATATTTTAATTGTTTTTAGTGCTCTACTAGAAATATTTTTGTCTGATTTTAAGGTCCTTACGCTTAAATACATGTGTAGGCATGTATACCAATTAACTTGTCTAAAGCTTATAAAGGATTTTTCAATTGGGACGAATAGATGATAAAATTGAATAAAACAACTTGTGTCTGAGATCAGGGGCGTATCGTCTACATTGGGACCAGGGGCAAAGAGGTTATTTGCCGCCGTCCATCAACAAAAAATATTCTCTGTGTTTAAAATTGTAAAAATTTTGTTACTACAAAAAAAAAGTCCTCACTTTTGCTTCTCGAAAACTCTACCAAAATTAGATATATTCTTATATATGTACATACAAACATATTAAATCAACTATATATGCCGTCCAATTATATTCTTTATTCTAAAAAAAAGGTACACAACATTTACAAAATTTCATAACTATGCTAAAACAAAATTTGTATTTCGTACCACAGGAACCATTTCGCCGCGCTCCAAGTGGTAGCGCCCGAGGCTGCCGCTCCCTCGACCCCCCCCCCCCCACACCTAGATACGCTACTGTCTGAGATATTAAAAATGTTTTTTTTTTTTAATCGAAATGCCTATAGATGAAAATTGTTTCTAAGTATATATAAGGTTTATTCCAAGCGACACAAGTAATTAATGTACTCAGAAAAACATTAATCAATCTCTTCAAGAAATATTTATTGCCACAAAAGTAAATAATATATAATGCATTGAACAGACATGGATATATATATAAGTATTGAATAGATATGGTTTTAATAGAAATTAAAAAAAAAAAATAATTCCTCAAAATATTATCTGCAATTAGGATATTTTTTGCAAAACTTAAATGAAATTTATAAAACGCTGTCAAATATTACAAACGGCAATCAGTAAACCAAGTGACAGAAAGTCCTCTTCTCCAATCTAAATTTAGGTAAATAGTGCTTTTTTGTCTAGTTTGCACAAGATTGCCTTGAGAGAAAAAATGTGTTTCAAATGTCGAAGTATTTTAAAATTCAAGCAAATCATCCGTCGTTCATACTTCTCGTATTATATTCAAACTGTAAACGTTTAACGTGCTTTCACCCTATAAATTTGTAAGGATTCAACCTGGAAATTTCTGAGGTGAAAATTCAATACGAACAAAACTTACAATATTAAACGCTTGGAATAGAAATTAAATACTGTTGAAGTAGTCCAGATCTATTTCACTAAATCCTAAAACTTATCATAAATATTTTTTGCAATATGTATTGAAATCGTTTGAAAAATAGCTTCAAAAATATTCTTGATTTTTCTTTTCCTTTGAATTTGCTGCACTAAGAGGATTGTTTCAACAGTGGGAGAGTGGAGGAGCACAGGAAGGAGTGCACATTTCACTAATTTTCTGCAACTTTACAAAGCCATATCGTAGTACGAGCAGTCCAGTGTAGTAAATTTCTTGTCGCTAGTTTATTTAACACTTCTGATTTTGTTTTCTCACATTTTATTTATTTTTGCTTAGTTTTCCTTCTTTCTTTTAAAAGCTATTTATCAGCATTTTTATTCGATTTAATATTTCCTTTCCGTAAGAAAAACGTATTCGATAGAAATACTTTTGCGGGGGCCACGACGGTACGAGGTGAAGAACGTCAATACGGAAAACATCAGAACAACCGACGTAACAACAACCGACCAACTAACTGACTAACAGAGCAACTTAACGACATTCACGGTAGCGAATTTTTATCATATTTTGGAGAGCGTTTTAGAGAATTCATTGTATGAAGACGCAGAGAGAGCACGGAAAAACTACAGAGAAAATTTGAAAACAAAAAATTATGAAAACACAAACTTCCGTCCCGCGGCGTACGTTGAATGCTGCCGTTGATGTTGTGAACTCAACTAAATGCGACACGAAACTAAAGCAACGTCCCAAGAAAACGCACACGATATGAAATCTTGGTTTATGCAACGCAACGCAACGCAGCGCTGCACAGCACAGAGCACTCGAGGCTAATATCGTGTCATACGAAACCAACAACCAGGCAACCGACCACCAACAACAGCAACAACAATAATCATAACCGACAAAACAAATCCAACAACATTGGCTGAGACTTCGACGGCAGCGCCACTTCAAATCAGAGTGGCAGGCTGGTTGGCGAGCAGGCATTTCTGCAAGCTAACTGCTAAATTCCCCCACAAGAAACCCTCATCGGCACCGTTATACAGTGAACAAATTTGAATGGACGATTTGTCTTCATTGGAAGTTAAGTAAAATTTTTACTTACGGTTTTGAAGGGTTGGGCCCAATAGTGCGGCAGTATAACCTTGCTCTGTTTTGTCGTACGAATGCCTTTATCTCCTCAGATATTACCTTGAGTTGAAATGGGGTTGGGGTGGCTGAGGTAAGGCAATCCTCCCAGAGCTGTCCTGGCGCTCTTTCAGGACCACGGACAATTGTAGATGAAGTTTCCTTTGTGAAGGGACAATCCATTTTTTATTGCTGCTCGTCCATGTAACATTGAGACATTTGGAAACGTATTCAGGATTTGGTTCAGGCGGTGGTCAAAAATACATAGTATATGTATGCATATAGTATTATAAAGATTTAAGCCGAATCAAAAATTAAAATTGCACAATATATAATAATGTTATACCAATAAAAATGCATACTTTTTTAAATTTAATAAAGTGTAAGAGAGTCTCGTAGTTCAATTCGTTTCTTTGAAAAATTTTTACGATTTTTACTGTGAAAAATCACCACCATAATTATGTACAGCAAACATTGGTTGAGTATAATAGAGTAAGTTAAAAGATACCAAAGTAGTTTTGAATTGGAATAATCATTATAAATTCATTGGCAAATGAGTTAGGTTTTACTACGAGATAAGTTCATTCATTGAACGCCTCAAAGAAAATGGTGATAAATTTTGTTTTAGGTAGTGGACAGATGTTTATATTTTCGTCATAGCTTCAAATGGTGATGTTCATATTTTTTAGGACACAATCATCCCTATCAAGAATAAACATTCCTCCTGATTTTTTCTCGAATCCCTTGCTTTGCGATCGTGGAAGATTTTTGGAGAATGGGAACGAATTCCGTAGAAAATTAGGTTACCGTCAATACATTTTTGGGGAACAATTTTTGACGTTCCACGCAAATTCTGTTCCCTAACTTTTTGACGAGAAATTTAACGAAGAAAGAGTCAATGCTAGCAATATTTTGTAATTTTATTTGATAAAAAGATTTTTTTAACATACTTACAAGATCTAGCAACACAAACAAAGAGCAGCTACTAATATTGGTTCAGTACATGGAATCCAATTCGGATACAGTAAAAGTCTTCATAAAAAGGAATAGATGGCAAACTATCGAGCTATGCTATACTATATTTTAGGTGATTTTTTTTGTGATATAGATAAATGCACTTAATTTTTATTTATAAAATTGTTCAGCTGACAGATAAGTTGTCAAATATGCAAAATAACTGATAAGCTAATGTCAAATATGAAAAATGCAACTGTGAATTTGGACTGAATGGAAGTAATTGGAAATACATATTTTGGTAGCACTGACTGGATATGAAGTTTTCCATTCCTCAATTATTTATTATCGCAAAATACTACACTCGAGAAACAAAAAAATCCGAGAAAATCGTTTTTCTCCGGATATTCATGATAGGGGTAAATATCTACAAAATTAGCACACTTGTATATAATATTGACTTTAGCATGAGGTTAAGGAAAAAATTACAGTGCAGCATCTTGTCGTTATTGGGTCCCGAACAGTGTTGTTATTTGGGTTTTGTGAAAATGTACTTTATCGAGACTTCAAATGTACGTTTTAGATGCCAAATGTACTTTTTCGTTACTCAAAATTCTCATATAACAAATAATTTTACCTTTTTTTCGCAAATCACTGGTCCTGAAATGTCAGTCAGAGTCCTTTTTGGTAGTGCTCTTGGCGAGGATACCCTGACTCAGGTGAGTACATTTCTGCCACGTTCTATCAGCGCTGCTGACAAAATTTTTGTGACATAATTCAACATGGCCTACGAAATATTTGACTGCGATTGCTCCGATGAGATTTATTAATATCAATTTAAAACTTATATGCGTATGGCATTTATTTAATTAATAGGGCGAAAAATGTTCAAGATACGCTACTGACCGTTTGCGCTTAAATTAAGCAGCTACAAAATGCAAATGTAACCCACAACCCTTACTCAAAAGTACATCTTCTCTCTAAAGTTTGCAATTTGCAATACCTACCAGATATGTCCGATATACATTAGATTAGATTAAATATTTATTGTGACATCTTGTACACTAAAGGTATACAAGAGCTTTGAATTGAATTTAAAATAAGCTAGGGCCATTCGATCCTTCGAGGAAAGTTCCTCCGAAGCTATGATGGGGGACCTTATGTGATAAAGTATGATTCTTGCTAAGCCAGATCCAGTGATGGTATTTGGGCTTTGTGTAAATATACTGAATAAGGAGTTGAAATGTAATTTTTAGATGATGAATGTACTTTTGTTGACATGAACATGAAAAAGTAACTTGAAATGACAAAAAATCACAAAAATTTTAGTTTTCTCACTAAAAACAATTGTCTAAATGTGCTCCAAAAGTACTGAAAATAGGCCAAATGTACCTAATGTACTTGTCGAATGTACTGAACTCGATTTTTCACGACACAAATGTTCATCCATTTAACATGACCTGCACTACTCGTCCTGTACTAGCTATTTTTGAAGAGGTTCAGCTAAGATTTTGCAGGGTTCGGTGCGTAAAGCTGGAATATAAATGACATAAAATTATAAAATTAAATGTTGATGACCAAAGAAAATGTCATTTATTCATAAGCTAATAATGTTTTGCTACAAATTGCAAGTCGTAAAATCGAATGCGATCCTTACGTTTCCGAAGAAGCAGCCATTTAACATCCTGACATGATAAGGGACCCTTTAGCTCGCGGTTCTGGTCCAAGCAAATTACCCCTGATTTGGGGCCCAAGCTAATGCCCATTTCAAGAAAATCCCATATTCCTCAAAGTCTTGAAAAAATCTAAAACTTATCTCTCAATATATATTTTTTTAACAGATTCTGAGGTGCACCCGGTCCCACCGCTTACTACACATATGGATCTTACATTTGATACCACTGTCAGGAAATTGATGTTGTAAATCATCGAAAATATTCCCGATCATCAAAAACTTTTTTTTTATTTAGAAAATTCTGCCAAATTGCAGAAGGTATATTAACATGCAGTTGACATGGTTTTTTGACCACATATTTTATGTGACTTAATCACTGTACTCGTGAATCGTAGGAGCTGCGCTGCATAAAGAAGAAAAAAGCCGCTAATATTAAAAACCAGAGCAAAAATGTGGCTACAACTCATCTACCATTCGCTCTGTCAAGCGCTCAACACAGCTGCGCTGCTGCACTGTGGCAGCTGTATTGGAGGTTTTTATGGTCGCTGCTGTTATTGTTGTGGTTAAGGCTGCTTTACGAGTAGTTTGTAGTTGCTTACGGCTCCATCTAACCTTCCTGCATTATTTGTCGTATTGTGGCAGCAGGATGGACACAAACGATGGCATGCGACGGCGGCGACGACGACGATAACAACAACAATTAAGATGATGATGACTGCAAAGTGCCGCATTTGGCGGAGAGCCACTCGTTTCATTTGTTACCAGACTAAATGCTCGAGTTCGAGTTCGGTCTGAGTGCAAGCAGAAAAAGAGCATTAACTTTTGTTGTTATTTTTGTTGTTATGTATGTTGGGTGGCGAAGAGTGGGTGGTGATGGTGTTTATACTGTGCCGCTGCTTTTTGCAGAGAGTAAAAAATTCCGCAGTGTAAAAGAAGGCACTTTTACTCTGAGAATTCTACAGGGGTGAAATCAGGAGTTAATGAAGATATCATGTGTTTTCTATGCTGAAACAGTGTTGCCAAAGGCAATTTACCCAAGTGAAAATTTCAGAATAAGCTTACGTAAAATAGGTCACATCAGGATAGTTACGTTTTTTTAAAGGGCCAGTAAAATGTTAATCCAAGAAAATACTGAACCCTACCTTGATTCGCTCGATGCCCAACTTAAGTTTTAGAAATGGGCGAAGTGAGCCATAAGCATAAATATCATATTTCCGTTTGAATCGAATGTATAAATAAATATATTTTTAAACGAAATTCGCTAACTATTTTAATTTTCGAGTCGGTATGAGTCATTTGCCGTTTTGAAAGGTCACCAATTAGTTTTTTTTTTTTTTCTGTGGGTGCATTCCTTTGCTCACGCGGTGTTCTGACAGGGTACAAGTTTGAGTGAACTGACAACAAAAGCATAAAAAAGTGTGCAAGATCTCATTGGTCAAGTTCAGAAACATATTATTATTTTTTTTTGTGTATACAATATGTACATTATTTACTACATATGTAATTTTTAACACTAAGTTTTATGGGTAAAAATAGTGTAATTTTCTGTGTACATGAATTTTCCAGCTTCAAATATTGACTTTTTTCCCTATATTTTAGGCTATATAAAAATGCGAGCTAATACATTATTCCAAACAATATGTATGTACTACGACCAATCTGCCTTTGTAAATATATGGACTGGAATCGAATCATAGAAAATAATATTTAAAAAGCTCCACATGAATAAATAAAATAAGTTAATAGTTACAAAAGCGGAATAATTACTAGCAGTTACTTACAAGACCATAATTTTCACTATAACTAAAGCAGTCTTAGGGAATTTGAGTAATATACAAAAAAGATTTTGAGTTTCAATGGATCGTTTTTTTGTTTTACATTAAAACGATATATGGTGGTTGAATTAGTGATATTTGCTATATGATATTGTTTCTGAGGAGTTAAACAGTTTAATATTCAATTCACGTCTGTTATTCGAGAAATTATTCGATTACTAAATTTCTCTTTCAAAAGATATATTGATTCCGATCCTGTGTGACATATTGCACTGTCCTGTTGAAGCCACATATTCTGCTTATCAATATCTTACAATTGACTCCAGAAAAAGTTTCAATCATCTCTCGATATCGAGCTGCATTCACAATAATTGGATTGCCTATTTGATTTTCGAAAAAAATTCTTTTACCCAAATGCGACAGTTTTGTTTGTTGATATACTTTATATCAAAAATGAGCTTCATCTGTGGAGATAATTTGCTTGGAAAAATTTTCATTTCCCTCTTGTTTTTCTATGGCCCAATTAACGAATTGCCTACGTAATGCAGTCAGTTGGCTTTAATTCTAGTGTTAACTCTATTTTAACAAATCTTTATGTGACGATCGTTGGGTAAAATGTTGAACAAAGTTGTTGGTTTGAGGTTTTATTGCTGTGAACGACGACGAATTGATGTCTTTGGCTCTTCAGCAACCAAAATATTTTTACTTGAACGACTACTTAGATTATAAATTCTGCTTCTGTGATCTTGAACTGAACCAGTTTCTTCAAATTTATCAATGATAATTTTAATAGCACGGTTTTTCGGAGCATTTCCTCTACCGTATGTTTAACGAAATTTTCTTCCGACTTCTAAATAGCTGACAGCATATTTAAAAACAGTTTTAATAATGAAAATACATTGCTTAACTAACAACAACAAATGCATCAATGCGAAGATATCCATTAAATTGAATATCGCATATATTGTCCAGTCAAGAATCTGCAATGGTGACTGACGCTAATTTCATCTTAATGATTTAAGCTTTATCCGCTTCGCTGCTACATAAACAGTAACATCAATTTTTGGCTTGTTAACTGCCTGAATAATGTAAAATTCAAATTAATATCGACATAGAAAAAATTTGGTTCAAAATCATCCAGAAAATGATATAGAAAAAAAAGAATAACCATAGTGAGACTACTGCATTGAATTTTTGCAATTACTATCCTTTCCAGTGAATAGCCTTCATATCATGATTTGAGTAGAAAGATAGAGAGGCACGGTTACCGTCATTTCAAAAATTCATCTTTCTATCATAAAACCGATTGCCAAATTAAGAAGCTTGTTATTCAAATGTAATTTAACGCGCTTTGGAAAAATCTGAGACCAAAAATTTGATCAAAATGTGAAACTTACTTTTTGACAGCTACAATGTTTGTTTTCATTTTACCTTATGATGCCCGATTATAGATTCAGGTCTCATACTAGCTTCAATTCTTTAACTTTATTAACATCTTCCTTTGGTTCTGATTTTATTTGAGATGTCTTAAAATTTTGGTCGAGTATTGAAACTGTCTTAGTCCAAAAACAAATTTTTTTTTTTAATAAAAAAAAGGTGGACAAGTTATTTTCTTATTAAAAGATCCCTAAAATATGACAATCCTTTTGCTAAAATCCTTTTTTAGAGGTATACATACACTACATTATACAACAGTTTTAGTGGATTCAGCTGGAAATTTATTCCATACAAGAAACCGGGTCTTCCACATAACATTATTTAGACGATTTTGAATTTTTTGACGACTATACCAATCTTATTATCAATTATTATTGGATCTCACCAAATGCAAACCGTTTGGCAACACTCCCAACACTATCAGTGACATAATATCCAAAACGGTATTCACAAATCTTATGATACCAATCCAAACGGATTGATTGGTGGCCAGTAGGGATTTCCGCTAGTATACTTTCGGCCAAAACAACGTTGTGGCTACCTTGATCGCCCGGTTACTGGAGCATTAGTGGATCAAGTGAAGTCAGTGATAGATTCTCTGCTTGGATGGTGAACTTAAAGCAACAAAAATAACTCCATTTCGCATGCTAGAAATTTTTATGAACGTAAGGTAACACATTTTTAGATTAAGTTTGCATCGTTATTTATCTTGTAGAAGATATTGATTTCATAAGTCTTTGATTTATTATTAATTAAAGTTTAGGTGAAATACAAATCTTTGAATACTTGTAAATCAAATAAATAAACCCAACTTTATCAGAATATGAAGGTGCCACTTTGACTTTGAATTGTAATTCCGATGATGCTGGTGCCAGCTTACATTGCTATTAAGTAACTTTGTTTCTAAAGAAGATACCCCAAACTTTTTAGACTGTAATTGATCACTCTGTTTTCTTGAACCGAAATTCTTGACACTATTTGGGAAATTTCCTGAGAATGAGCAGTTCATCCTGGAGCATTAATCCTATCCACTCAGTGATTAAAAATACAGCGTCGCAAGACTTAATGGGATCCCAGCATATTGCTTTACGATACTTTCGGAAATTCAATGAAGGAACATTATGTTGCATGTTTCGTTGGATTTTTCAAGAAGGAAATTGAGGAACTTTGAACACAATGAAAACAAACTCAAGTTGTGAAGAAAACATTTTTTATGAACAAAGTCCGTTCTTAGTTGTTAGCCATGGGCTTTTTGGTTGTGTAGGATCATTCCCGCTTAGAACTTAATTTCCAAAAAAAAAACGGCGGGTTGCATTCCGGGTGTGCCGACAGAAGTGAAAACAAATCGTTTAATGGCAAGTTAGTGTGTTAGTTGGTATGTGTGCGTTTTCTTTTTATATGGTAATGCAATGGAAGAAAAAAACGGAATATGTATTCAAATTTTACTCTCGCTCTCATTCTCAATTTGTCAACGCAACAACGCGGAATTTGAAAGAAACAAGCATGTAAGCATAACAATTGTTGAATGAGAATGGAATGTGTCAGTTAGTGTGTCTGCTTTGCTTTTTGTCTTCCACTTGGAATATTTATTTAAAAGAAACAACAGAACATTCGAATTTTACTATCGCATTCATGACGGGGAATCCCGATGACGGTCGGTGTCGCGAGCTTATACTTTTTTCCTCAGCCGCACAACGTTCCATAAGAAGTTTTCACTTCAAAAATTGCTGGAAGAAGTATATTGGGCTCAGTGGCCTCAACTGTGAATAATTAAATTTGAGCTAAGTATTCCTAATGTTTGAGAACAAAAAATTATTCTGATTGCAGTAAGAAACATCATTGCGAATTATGTAGTATAATTATAAGAAAAAATCAGGTAAAGAAAGTACCTGGACCTGTGACTAAATAGCTTAAACATAATTTTTCTAAAACTTAACTTAAAAATCTGCTACCTCCTACAGACACTATGACACCACATTCATCAAAATCGGCTTATTCGTTGCCGAGTTATGGCTGTTAGAATATTCAAACTGCTTAAAACGCCATCTAGTGACAGTTTATCAAAACACAAATGACTTCAAAAAAATCTGCTTGTTCTAAAAAAACTATTACACCTCATTTGTCTAAATCGGTTTAATAATAGCCGAGATATAACGTTTTAAAGTTTTTCAAAAAACCAAATTTGCTTGCTGCTGGTTTATGGTGGCCTGGTATTTCAGATTTTTCTCTGCTCTGGGCTGCTGGCTCTGCTTTTGGCTGCGCTTGCAGAGAAAAATTTGCTGACTGAGCAACAGCTGGAAGTCAACATATGTATGCTACAAATTTAAAATTTTTTTCCAAAAATTGCATACTTTCATGGGCCAATTTTTTCAAAAAGCGTTACCTGCTTTTAGGCGCTTTTGATAATTTACCCCTAAAAGTATGCAACACTTTCCGACAAATTTCAAAAAACGCCCAAAAGTAGGCAACATTATCTGAAATTTTTAAAATCGTTGCCTACTCTTAGGCGCTATTTTGAAATTTGTCAGAAAGTGTTGCATACTTTTAGGGGCAAATTATTAATAGCGCCTAAAAATAGGCAACGTTTTTTAAGTTTTTTTGAAATCGAGTTCGTTTTCCAAGTTTTCAAAATTCTAAAATCGAGTTCGTTTGCCAAGTCTTCAAAATTACAAAATCAAGTTCGTTTCCCAAGTCTTCCAAATTTGAAATCGAGTTCGTTTCCTAAGTCTTCAAATTTCTGAAATCGAGTTCGTTTCCCAAGTCTTCAAATTTCTAAAATCAAGTTCGTTTCCCAAGTCTTCCAAATTTGAAATCGAGTTCGTTTCCTGCTACAATTCGTCACGAATTCACTTTACGTAATATGTGAACGACCCCTTACAAACTACTGCGTGGAATGTTCTTTTCAACTATGTAACTTGAATTCGATAACTTTGGTACATCCGGTTAGGAGAGAATTTCTCTTTTTTTATTAACATACAACTTTTTTTTTTTTTGTACTAATGGTGCTGGTAACTCTTTAGCCGAACCACACACATCGAAGCTGCTGCTTTTAGCATTTTTTAGCGTAATCGCAAACCCTTTTGCTACTTTGCTATCAAAGCGCAATGCGATACGACATCGAAAACACTCGCAAGGGTTGATTTCTTTGCTATGCATTTCGATATCTCATGAGATAAACTTTTTTGTTACATTTTTGTCTAATAATTGCGCAAGCGCACAAGTTGCATGCAGCATGTTGCCGCAACATGCTTAACATAATAAATTGAATTTGAGTGCATTTGCCAAAAACGGTTTGAGCGGAAGTCTAACTAACAGACGTATTAAGGTTTGAAGGATGTTGGACAAAATGTTGATTTGGTTGTAATGACTAACATAACAGAGTTACTATGGAAAATATGTTGGCTGATTCCAAGCAGAAATAAATAGAGCTGAAAATGAGGTCATATCGAATTGATATGTAACTCATGTTATCAAAAATGCTGTGTCCCCTAAAGAGCGCAAGTATCAAAGACCAAAACATTTCCATTTTTATTGTGTCGGTTATATTTGATAGACGCAGAATTGATTAAATTCCTACTTTCTTTACGACATTATATATTTCGTACACTTAAAACTTTCGGACATATGTGGTTTTCTGCATTTCTCAAAATCATTCCAAAAGACTTAAGTAACAACAATTTTTAAAAAGCTGTTCAATCTTCAATATCAATACTATTTAGAGTAAATTTCTAGTATTTCCTTTAAATATCCTTAACACATTTTCAAGTATTTTAGGTGCGATAAACAACATCAAATAAATGCGCATGCCAAGAAAATTCCAAAACCACATCGCTGGGTATTGTTCCGCCTATTAAATGTGAACTGACTGCGCATGCGTGCGCAATTTAAGTCTGTTATTTGTTATTGGTTGTTGCTGTTGGTATTGTTGTTGCCGCAGATAAAGTTGAACAATTCATAATTGTCATTATTTATTGTGCTGTTTAACGGCTGTTATTAAAATGCATTTTTCAACCAAACCGAACGACTGACTGGCTGGCTGCATTTACGCATAGACCACAAGCATTATGTTCTCGTTGCGCCTGCGCTAATGACGCGTTCGTGCGTTTGCACGTTGGTCGAGATCACACAGACACACACGAACACATGTGCAACTTGATATCCAATTTGATCGAAAGCTTTGATAGGCAAACTCTCAATCCTTTGGGAGCTGTTTTATTTTTCTCTTTAGATTTTCCATACTTTAGGGCTGATTTCGATTTTGTTGATTCCTTGGTAGTACCTTCGACTGCTTATTATTATTTAAATACCACCCGCTGCGCAGTTTTGTCAGCTTAGCATTTTTTATTCTCAAGTCTTTTAGTTAATTTTGCTATTGTTATATAGTGCGTAGATGTGCTGCTATCTGCACCATCAGCCAGAGCCGATAAAACGATTGATCTTGTCCCACAGTTGGTAAACAAATATGGGCATTTCCATGTGATGCGTTGTCAAAACTATTTTAAGTTTATGATATTTAGGAAGTTCATTTAACTTCAAATGTACTTAAAGAGTTCAAGAAAAAGAGATAGTCGAATCGTGCCATAATATACTCAGCAGAATTCATTAAAGTCTAATGAAATAGATTATTCAGAACTTTGAAGTGTTCATAAGCTTAGCTTTAGTAGAACAATTTTGTAATTAAACATACGCAGGTGCATATTGGATATATCGTACGAACTCGAAATTTCATATTGAATAAAATTTAATTTTCGCACTGCAGCACTTTATTTCTATTCTGGAAAAGTAAGTACAATTGTAGCTTTTTCCGATTTTTTCTTACTGAAAGGTGTTTTTAGTATAATTGGATAATAGTACAGTTTTTCATTGGTCTATCTAGGAATATATTTAAAATATAAATTAAAAACTTAATAACATAAAAAAAGCAATTTTGCAGTAAATAAATAAATTTAACTTGAGGACTACCCAATTGACTTACTATATGGTATATGTAAAGAAATTTTAATTTGAATGCAGTGTAACCTCTTTAAGTCGAACCTCGATAAGTCGAAAACCTCCTAAACTCGAAAAAATGTTGTGTTCTCTTCCCTTCAAGCCCCAAAATCTCCATTGCTTGAAATCTGACCCCTCTATGAGTCGAAATAATTAGTGAGTCCCTACGAGTAAATTCAGTACAGATTTTCCCTCTATAACTCGAAAAAATAAAGTTGAACTCTGCATCTCGAACTTAGCAACCTTACAACCTTTACAACTCGATTATTTGAAACGAATTACCTCTATAGCTCGAAGGAAAATAAGATACCGACTTTAAGAATACGTCGACAATGTACATCATTGTTTCTTAGAAATCAATGTAAAAGCCCACTTATACAATAAACCAATTCTATGAAATGATAAAGGAATTTATGACTGACGTGAAAACGAGGTCAAAGTCCTCCATAAGTCGAAAACTCTATAACTCGAATTTTTTGGCGTTTCCCTTCAAGTTTGACTTACAGAGGTTCTACTGTACTAAGAATGTTATTTATTTTGGTGATAACTATATATTGAATTCGTTGAATCTCAGTGAAAAGGTTATTTATTTCAAACATATTTTCAAAAAAAAAAAAAATGGAAAATCCTAATTTAGGTACTTTGGGTCTCATTCAAGTCCACTTACTTTGAAAAATTAGATACAATGTGAAATTTCTGCTTCTCATCTCTGCTTTATTCCCATTTTCACCCCACATTATTATCACTTGCGTACTCGATTTGAAGCCATAATTAAGATGATATCGGCACTTTTTCCATACAAATTTTACGTCAAACCAAATACTCTCGAAACTCGTTTCTATTCGATATCGGGTACTACTATAAAAGAATTGTCATGTCTGTTCAATTTTTCCACTTATGTCAAAAAAATCATCACCAAACAACTGTTACAATGTTACAGAAATTTTTCAAATATATTTTAAATGTACTGCTTTATCTAAAATCATCCTGAAGTGTCTCTGAAAGGTTTCATATTCCACGTTTTCTCAACGTTTCAAATGAAATCTTTCTGACACGTTACCATAATATTGTAAGCATACATCCAAAAATGTACATTTCGCATAAGAGAGAGACACAAATTGTATAAAAATTTTCATTAAAATACATTTCATGCAATGCTTTTGCAAAGTTTGAGAAACATTTCAAATGAAAGCAAAAATCAGACATTGAAACACTACAGAAAGCTTTCTGGAATGAAAATGAAACATATCATGTTTCATGTTCAAGATTTCTGAAAGGTATCCGAAACGTTACATGCCGAGTGGCAATCAAATATAAAATGAATTCTCAAAGCGATGCATAATGTTTCTGCTAAAGAGTAGTTTTATTTATCAAAATACGTTCAAGTTACATATTATTTTGACGCAGCTGTCAAACAGAAAATATGCAACAAATGTCAAACAGTCAGCTAATGTTAAGCAAAAAGCTAATGTCAGCAAAAATCATGCAATGTCAATCAAAAAAAAGTTAAATTAATTTTAAACAAAAACTTTATGTCAAAGAAATTGCAACAAAGCCATTGTGAAAGCAATTTTCAAAATAGAGATAAATGAAAATCAAGCTAATTTCGATGCCAGTGTGAATATTTCAATACGTTACATGCAAATTGTAGAGGTTTAGTTATAATTTGGATAACATCTGTCTTAACGCTTTTTTGAATAATTGCATGGTACTCGTAATATATTTTCTCAAATCTCTCCTCTGTTGTTTACACAACAAAGTATAACAAATTATGGCGCATTTGTAATACATAGTCCCATGAATTTTATGAAAGTAACATTTTTAATACTTAAAATAACAAACCATTTTGGCTTTTAATAACATGCAAAATACTATCTTTAGCCATATCTTAAATGTACATATTTTATGATAAGTATTTTTCCGCTACGTTATATTTGTCATGGAATTGCCTATAAGTTCATTTTTGTTTTAAAATTTTAATGTTCATTTTTAAGTTTTTGTCTTTTTGTTCGATTTTGCATTTTATTTTTTTCATCTGGCGCTGACAATTATTGCCATTCCTCACACTTCATTGCTTTTTAAGTTCCACCGGAGTTGTAGCCCAAAGTTGCGGGCGTTGGACTTTAATTTGTTTCGCTATGGCATGTTCACACCATTAACAATACAACACGATCGCATGTAAATTTATTATGAAGGACGAATTCGGCTCGATGAAAAATGATTTATGCAAAAAGTTTTAATGTAACCAATAACTTTAACATAAGCGTTACGTTGTTAAAATTAAATATTTATCATTAGCTTGTTCCTGATTGGAATACTCGCACATATGTAGGTAAGAAATGTATAAAATTTTATAAATCTGATAACTATGCACGTTATGCAGCAAACGAAATAATTCATTACGTTAAAAAGGTAATTTTCGATTTGTTTCGAAAACTTCCACTTAGTTATATGCAAACGATGCGTTACATACCTATGTACATTAATTGTTAAAGATAAATTTCATCAACTTTAAGAGAAAACTTCAACAGGAACCATAGGACATTTGGATATAGTTCGAAGGAAAGCTCTAATACACAATTTATTTCAATTACATTAAAGTCGTAGTTAAAGGCCAAAATTAAATTTTTCTAGCTTATATCTAGAGACGCAAATATGAGAAGAAAAACTTATTTTTGGAAAATGTGAGGAAGCTGAGTAAATTTTGTCAAATTCAATAAGGGTAAGTTTAATCAGACCAGTCACCATGCGTAGTCACAGTCACAATCACGTGGTGAAAGAAATACCCACTTATAAAGTTTTTAGGGTAGTAGGCTATTTTATTTTGGCGAGACCATAGATAACACCTTTACTTTCAATAGGTTTTTTTTAGTTTTTAATTTTGTGATTTTTGATGAAATATACGAATCTGCTTTCGATATTTTCTTATTACGTCTAGTTTTTGAGATATATATGGTCAAATGTGTCAAAAACTGGGACTTTCACGCACTTGTAAGCAAAAATGATGAAGTGAGAGTTTAAATGAAGTGAGGCAAAGTCAAAAATAATATAGAAAACTTTGAACAAAATTCTTATTATAGTTATAGGAAAAATTTATTTTTTTAAAAAATATAATTGATTTATATTTTATTTTAAAATAGATACATACTCTCTTAACCGCATATCTTAAGACGATCAGCTATGATTTCCTTTTCGACGTTTTTCTGATATTAGAGCATTCACGAAACTATTCCACCAAGCCGAATCTTTCGTTAGCGTAGGCAAACTCTTTCTGCGTTCAAGACCAAATATAGCGTGGTAAAGCAGTTTTGAAACGACAAAGTTCTGAATTGTGGTATAGATGGCTCAACGCAATTTTACAAATATATTTCATTAGTTTCATTTTAATTTGCACAAACTTTATATATGATGGATCAAAGGACAAATTCCACTTACTTAGAACAGAACTTGCGAGCCATACAAATTCTGAAATACTGAAACCGTAACTGGTATAGTTTGTGCCACATCTCGATAGCTCACCTTTTGTTAATCAATGGCCTTCCAAATAAAAAATTATAGCATCCCACGTCAATTTCATATTAATGAAAAGAACTTGTGGTTGCATAATGCACACATAATGGGACTTGCTCAAATCCATTGATTTAATGAATCCCAGGTTGCCTAATCTGAATTCGTTGACTGCTCTGGCGTTTATCCAGTCTTTTTACTAGGGCTGGGAAAACATCGGTAACTATCGATAGGTGGCGATATAGGTTAATATCGATGGTTTTTTGTTGTTAACGATAGCGTCGGTAACGAAAATTACTTTTTTTAGTGCGGCAATTCAACACTGAATTTTCTTCGTGTGAAAAAGTTTAAATAAAATTAATAAATAATTGAAAATTGTATTGAATTGAATTCTTAATTAATTATGCGACCGAGTATATAAATTTTGATTTTATATAAAATGGAAAGTCATCCCGTACCTGGGATGTCTCATGGAGAGGATATGATGAAGGTGTTGAGGCTCGTTGGCACATGCCCAACTAGGTAAGCGCTGCTTTCACAATGAAATACACTCAATTCTCTTTTTATGCGAATTTTTAAGTTGTTTTTATTTATTTTGTTGGATTTCGCAGTTTTCTTAGTAGGCATTTCAAAATTGTTGAATTACGCAGTTTCCCTTATACACTGCAAAAATAATTTGAGAATGTCTTCAACTTAGCCGAAAATTTGAAGCACATTTTCTTAATAATGACCCGAATCCTGAAAGGGCATTAAAGTTCCATCGTGAGCTGAGTAGTTGTATTTCTGGGTACTTGCAACTTCATAAAAAATTACAAAAGAAGTCGCAAAGTTTAACTGATTTTGCAACAGGTTTACTTTAGCTCCCATGCTCGAATCTTTTATTCTGTTGTTGTTGTTTTACCCCCTAAAATGAAAATAAAAATAGTACAAAAAAAAGTGTCGCTCGGCTCCGGCTTTGGATATATAGCCATTGGAATATGCGGATATAGCTTTTGTAAAAATCCTTATCAGTTGGGAACCCCTGAATGAATATCAAAATTATGGCTGTCATAAGAAATATTATTTAATGGCCCACAAAACTTTAAAATCTAGCCCATAACTTTGGAGATATGACGATTTTTCTGAAATTTTGACCAATTTTTTTTTTTAAAAACCGTTATTTTTTCCAAAAAATTGGTTATTAACATATAATTTTTTAGCATGGTAAGAAAGCTTTATTTATTTCCTTTAAAATTATGTGTAGATTGTTGTAATTTTTTTCATATTTACCCCCTTTTTGACCGAAATATAGAAAAATTTATTTAATGAATTCTTATGGAAACTATGTTTTTATAATCAAAAACAATGAAAAACAAAATTTTTACAAAAGCTATATCTGCAACTGCCGATGGCTATGTATCCGGAACCAGATCCGATCGACACTTTTTATTTTTGCTATTTTTATTTTTACGACTTGGACAAGTCGGACAACTGAGAATTTCAGAAGAGAATCACATATACGAGGATGGGAACTAATGGCAATTCGTTTATCTTTCGAACCGCCATCACCAACATTTCAGCCGACGCTACTAAAGTATACTATATTTAAGGCAACATTTATGAGGAGGCCATCAAAACAGAATATTTCCACTTTTAATAGAATGAGATAAAAACTGAATTTTTACTTTAATAGTTATGATACAGTTGCAAAAATTTTTCCCGTTAGATTGGTTTACCTGGAGCTTATAATTTTTTAATACTGCTAAAGCTTATCGCATTGTTCGAAATATTTCATTTTGATGTCATCTAATAAAGTATTCAACAATTGAAAATCGGAGTCCGTGGTGTGGGGCATAGACTAACGTGTAGAGATTAGAGTATCCGACTGCTGTACTCAAGACGATCGAAATGGGTTGTAAATTGAATTTGAATATGACCAGGTTCCTTTACGAAAAACGTTTTGCGACACTTTTTGATTATATATTTATACTTAGAATTAAAAAAGCACATAATAAACGTTTAGCTCAATAAAAATTGGCAAATGGGAACTAAAAAACTTAAGCCATATTCCTTGTTTAGGATACATAGTTTTGCAAAACTGAAAAACATATCGCACACATTTAGCTAAAGAGGCTCAACTCAAAATTTGCCATTTTCGAGTTTACTTGTTAAAACTGTTCATCATAAACATATCTATCAGCACAAAAAAGATTTGTTCATTTTTTGCTGTACTTTGATGTCAAAAAACTGTTATGTCTCTCTTCATGTTGCAATGGAAATTAGGCTACAATATGCAAAAGTGTCCTATTTTTAGTGTCGGAGAGTTCAAGCTGTTGTGATCGCGACGTGGTTTCCAACCATATTCTGTTAGTACCTTCATCTAAATAATCCACACTTTATTTATGAAAAATAGTTGCCAAGCTCAAAACAGTCTTTTGCGTTTTCTGAAAATTCCAAAATTTTGAGTTGTGCTTCTTTAGCTAAATGTGTGCGATATGTATAATCATAATTTGAGTGCATTGTGGTAGGGGAAGTTACCGATGTTTATCGATAGTTACAGATAGTTTTTTAGAAACTATCTTTAACTATCGATAGTTTGTCTTACCGATTTTTCCCAGCCCTACTCTTTACCAAAAATCAAAACATGACCTTCATACGTCTTGTTCGAGAAAAGAAAAAACAAAATTAATTAGTATTACAGGATGTACGAGAAAAATATAGATGCATTTTGGTGGAACCAATCAACCAGAAATACCTTGCCAAAGCCCGTCCCGATGCCCGAAAACTCTCAATTTGTAGTCAGTTTTTTTAATTTAATTAAAATTGTATAAGAATACAATTTAAAATGTATGCCAAATGACAGAGCTCAAAGAGCCTAAATGGAATATATAAAGTTATATCGTCAAATCCTGTCCCAAACATTTATTTACATCAGTTTTTTTTTGGGACAATTTTTCTTAAGTGGGTGGCAACCCATATTCAAAATAAGATTCGATAAGACAACACTTAGGCTCTTCGAGCTCTATTATTTGGCACAAATTTCAAGCTATAATCCTTATTAACAAAAATTGATCTTATACATTCGACTTTTCTACAGCGGGCTCTCCGCCTATATTGTTTTATTAGAAAAATTGAATGCGAATTGGCTAATAAGAAGTGTTCAGCGATTGTACTTAGAGAAAGATCCTAAAAGATTTTGGAATTAAGCATCGTCCCGAGAACTTGTTGAGTCGAGACCTATGTCAAAAAGAAGTCGTTACATTGAAAATTTGCATTTATTTCACCTTCAAATGTGTGGCTTCTCTGAGGCGACTTACATGGATGGCAGTCTCTTTTAACTTAGCTCTAACACATATCTATCCTTAAGCCAAAAAATTAAATCATTCATGACAATGCCAACTCTAATCATATCCGTTTTGTAGAAACTTTTGAATCAAGTTATAGCCTAAGCTTAAATAAATGTTATATAAAGTGGGTGAATAACACGAGACCACAGCCACTTCCGACCACAAATTGCTTTTTTGCATGTTATAGTGGTTTTCCTGACCCTCTTTACAATATTATGTTTCGAACTAAGCTTCCAAGTTCAAGGCTCTGATCTTCTTATCAACTTCGCTATCTGTCGAATAAAATATGCAAGAAATTATCCATGTTAGTTGCTCACAATAAAATTTGTAAAACAAGTCTCGTAACAATAAGTAACCTAAATTTCTATCCCTAACAAGTAACTTAATAAAGGACTCTAATAAAATATTGAAAATAAATTCAATCGAAAACCATACATACCATCAATTTCATAAATCTTATTAAAAAAAATTCAGGAGCAATCAAAAACGTTTACGAACCATTAGTAAAACTAAGACACAACCAAAAAGTCATCAATATTGGCACAGAATCTGAAGAAGGCAAATCGTTTCAAATCATGGATTATTGTACTAAATGCACAATGTAGTAATAGAGGCAGGAAAAGAGGACGAACAAGATGCTTGTTATGTTGTTGCAATTTGCAATGGACTAATGAACAAGCACTGGCTGACCGACCGACCGACCGACAGATTACAACATTTTCAAGGTAAAACACCGCAAAGAATTAACGCTACGAAGAACAAGCAAGTGGTTATACACCCGCCCGTTCGTGCGTTCATTCGTTTGCCCCATTGCGATTTAGCCGTAATTTTAGATTTAACATTAAGCAGGCAGCAACAAGCAGCTGGCTAATCCAAGCATCCAACCGACAGACACATCGAGATATACATTCTAATCCAACATATAGTGTGCAGCAGTGGACGCCTTCGCATAGGCAGTACATCCATGGACGTTCTATGTTTTTGATGCCGTATGATTAGGATTTTAACTGCTTTTGAGTTATTAAATTAGTAAATATGCGGCAGCGGCAGCGGCAGTGGCAGTGGGAACATTGCTTTTTAACTGATAGCACCTGTGCTTGGCTCTAAAAACAATTGCCAATTTAGCTAAAAAGCATTGGAAAAGTGTGCGCATGCGCATATCAACGTAGAGAAACCTGTAAAAAGTCCATTAAATAGGAGAGGAGAAAAAATCACATTTGGTTTTGAAGAGTGCACTGCAAAAATTTATACCATATGTTAGAATTAAGTGAGACTTTTGCATAGGACTCCTAAATATTACCATAATGCAGCCTTAATGCAATTTAATGTTGCAATAAGTGCAAACTTATTATTACTCAATGGATAAAGTCACACATATTTTCTACATAGAAAGTATGAAATCCTTAAGTACCAAGCGATCTGGTTGGTGAATGGATAAACAAACCCTGAATTCCATTAAAATGGGAAGTAAGGCGACGGCCTACACATCCAACTCCGTCAAGGTAGGAAGGAACCTCCCTGATCCATTTCATACCGAACGAGGTTTCAGACAAGGCGATGAACTATCCTGCAACTTCTTCAATTTTGTGATGGAAGGGGTGTCACGAAAAGCCAGTGTACATCGTAATGGAACTATTTTCTACAAAAGTGTCCAGCTCCTTGCATATGCCGAAGATATTGATATCATTGGACGTTGTACGAGTAAACGAAATGTTACTGCTGCGTTTTCTGCTATCGAAAAAGAGTCAGCAAAAGTGGGTTTGACGGTGAACGAGGGCAAAAGAAAGTATATGCTGTCCACAAACAGAGAGACGCGGTGCATTGGATCCTATGTTACTGCGAACAGCTATAGTTTCGAGGCTGTCAGGGAATTCACCTATCTTGGCACCGCCGTGAATACTCAAAACGATATCAGCCTGGAGATAAAGCGAAGACTTACTCCTGCTAATAGGTGTTACTATGGTCTCAGTAAGCAATTGAGACCTCTCTCTCCGACAAAACTGACACTCTACAAGACGCTCATTTTACCCGTGCTAGTCTACGGTGCAGAAGCATGGGTTGTGCCGCGGACCGATGCAGTCACGCTTGGGGTGTTTGAGAGAAAAATTGTTCGCAAAATTTTCTGTCCTGTTCGCGTCGGTGACGACTACCGTATTCGAATGAACCACGAACTGTACGAGCTCTACGCTGACATTGACATAGTCAAGCGCTGACTGAATGATTGCGCAGAGGCGCCTGGGGAGAGGTTTTGAGGTCGGCCATAACTCGGTAACGGCTATTCGGTTATGGCGACGGCTATTCAAACAAATGCTTAAGCAATTTTTACCATTGAGTTATGAATTTGTTGAGAAAAAACAGTTGGGGAAGTTCATAAGTGACAGTTGGCCTACGCCTTAAACCAGGGAAGGGCACTTAGTGCCTCAATTTCCTCACATTGCTCCAACCGTTATTCGACGCACAACCAAGCGAAAAAAAATTCCCAGAACTTCAACGCTATCGAAGCACAAAATTCGCAGAACTTCAACGCTATCGAGGCACAGCGTTGACTTGAATTCAAATGAAAACAAAAACAAAACACAAAGGCATAAATGACGGCGCCGCATTGTGTCTTGACGAATGTAGCAATTGTTTTTGTTTGTAGTGTAATTTGTTTTTCTTTGTGCTAATGGCAATTTTGGAAATGAAAGTAAAAAAAAACTTTAAAATTTCGTTTGTTGTTGCTTGATGTTGTTGTTTTCCTCTTTGGTTATATTTTTGTGCCCACCGCTGCCTTAAACCATTGGAAATCCTGTGAAATTCTCAAACATCCATTCTCTTAAACATCGGTGAACGAAATTTTTAACTGCCTTAATCTTGCGGTAGAGATTGATAGTCATGAAGTTCTAAGTAATATAAATACAATCTCTGCCATTGCCTTGTGTTTGCTTTATAAGCTGAGATCCTTTTAAATCTGTAAAAAAAATTTACCATAAACAATTTCATAGCGTCTGCCTTTGATTTTAAAAGTTTGTCTAAACACAAAAATAGATAAATACAAGAGGCAGACGCTTTTTGTTGTTAAAATCTGTAAAAAAATGCGCCATAAGCAATTTCATAGCGTCTGCCTTTGATTTTAAAAGTTTGTCTAAGCACAAAAATAGATAAATGCAAGAGGCAGACGCTTGTTGTTGTAATTAGTTTTTTTTTTTTTGAATTTTTGATGTATGTATACAAACTTAAGTGATTTTATCTTCAGGCAGATGCCAATTATTATAAAGACTATGTCATAAGAAACGATAGTAAAAAGCTCAGCCACTTAGTTATTGCAGCATTTAAAAATGGCAATATTAAAAATATGTTGGTATGAAATTTAATTAATAAATCATTTTATCGCGTCTGCCTCTTGGCTGACGAGTTCTTTTACTTATAAAAAACATAATAATACAGAAGGCAGACGATTGCAGTGCTGATTTTTCGAAGGCAGACTAATTGCATACCTAAGAGGGGGCTAAATGCTAAATTTTGGAAATGTCGTGCACCTTTTTTTTATTTTGCTATGGTTTCCCCTTTGCAATTTTTTTCGGTCACTTATATTATTTTTCTGAATGTATTTAAGGAGCATTCTACGGCAAATTGGACACCATTTTGCTCTTGCATTTTTAATTTTCTTGAAAGTTCTGTTCATTTAATGCTGGTTAAGACTTCATAATTTTTAAATTTTTATTTTTCCGAAAAAAAGATATCGATATACATTATTCAAAGTGGGGTTTGAAGAGAAAATGTTCAGCTTTTCAACTAATATATAAATAAATACATTTAGTTTCTCTAAAATAAGTATACGAAGTATAAAAAAGTCGATGATTTTGACATATACAACTCCATATATTTTGAAAAAGCAGAGAGCTACACGTCTGCCTCTTGTATTTTCTGCTCCTAGGGACAATACTGAAGACAACGAAGTTATGAAAAAAAAGGTGATAAAAATGTTCAATAGAGTTTTTTTCTTCATATTAACAATTTTTATTATTAATAATGCAGCAGTGTGGACGTCTGCCTTATATATTTTTGCTATTTATACTTTGTCCTTAACACAATATATCAAAGGCAGACATGATGAAATAATTTAACATCGTTTTTTGTTTTTTTTTTGCAATTATAAAATTCTTTTTTGTAAAACAGAGTTTTACTCTTAATTTCTGCAATTTTCATAAATGTAAAAAACATTACATTTCGTTACCAATGACAATGAAATCATATATCGATAGTATTCGTCGGATCCCTAATTATAGGGCATATTTTAATTAATTAATCGCGCCTGGCGAAAGCTAATGAGGTCGGCCGTAACCTGACATCGGGTTGTTATGGCCATCTAAGTAAGTAAAGTAAGTAGTAATTTTAATTGTACAAAATATCGTGCAGTATGTTTTTTTTTTTTTTTTGGAAATTGTGCGGCCAGGGTTTTGAAAAATCCGCTGAATTAGCGTCCACGCTACTGAATGGACAACTATTGTTTTTGCAATCAGGACATTTAAAGGCGAACAAACTCAAATCGGGAGCATTTACAGGTTTTCGGGGACACGAAAGCATCTGAGTAAACTTTATCGAATTGAAAGACATTTCCTGGAAATGAAGGATGTATGAAAATTTTAAATATATCAAATGTGAAACAAATAATTACCAGGCATCGCAATGGGTCCCGTTGGTCGCTGAATGTTTTTGCAGGCAAAGCTAAAGAATACGATTTTAGTATTCGATTTTTTTTCTAATTTGCGTTAATATTCCAACAGAGTTTTTTCCATGTGGATGCGTTTATAATGTTGCTTTTTCTATGCTCCTTCATTGCTGAACCATGCGCCAGTTGCTAACTGCAGTCGACCGATTTTGCTGTTTTTGCTGCTGCTCCTGCTGATGCCACCAATTCGATTTTGTTGTAATTACCACCACCGGTTCGAACTCACTCGCGCCAAGAACAACGACGAGACGCACGCACGAATCTAATCGAATCTATCAATCTGTGAGATAAATTTTATTTCTAATCTTGTTATCGATCGTGGCGTCCAGCCACTCACTACTCGTAGAAGTCGAACAACAACATAGCGTTCATCGTTGTGGGCAATGCCGCGCACGCGCATGAACAACAATTGTAAGTAAGTAAATGTTGTACGGGAATATTGTGCAGCATTTGCGCCACATTTACGGCGCAACTCGTGTGAGGCTGTTAAAAAGTTAGAAGGGGGAGGGGAGGGGTGGGGTGGTGCAAGGGATCCAACAGAAGGAAGCAGTGGAATAGCATTGCAGTTATTTACATGATGCTATTACGTAAATACGCGTGTATGCAGTGAAAATCATTAGGAAAGTAACTAAATTTCCTTTCTTATCGTTATGGAAAATGTTGTGTTTTTCTTTCAACTCGTTTAGTTTAAAACGAAAAATTATGCAGTTAATTTGTTCTGTTACTCAAGTAGGTGGAGCACCTCACTTTTCTTTCCTATACGAATGTTAATGGTGAAAAAAAGTAATAATTTCTCATTTCTTAAGACAAGGTGTTTTTTAGGCGATTGGCGATTTTCGCTTTTTCTCCAAGAAATTTAATTAAAATAGTTTGGGAAAAAAATCACAAATTCGAATGTTGTGCACATATAATTTATGCGGCTGATTCTGTTATAGTTTTGAAATATTTAAAGTTCGAGTTCGTAAGAAGAATACCGCAGTACTAATGTCAATGTGAGCATCCAAAAGAAAAAAAATTTTCGAAAGTGTTGCAGGACCAGTACGTCGGTATGGTTTTTCTATTTGATGTTTTATTTTTGAGCATCAACGCAAAGATCTTTACGTTTTAGTAATTTTTTTCGAACTATTTATAGCAACCTTCGTCAAAATTTGACCGACTTTATAGTACCTAAAAACCTTAAATAAGTAGACACTACTTTTTTGCTCATAAGAAGTTGCATTCTTTAAACGAACAAAGGTTACTGGGCACATCATAAAATATGAAAAAATTCGTATGCTATATGTCGTTAATCCCTCAAGCTGCTAGACATGCGCTTATTATGGCTTTTTCTTCACACCATATGCTCTTTATGTTAGAAGACATGGTAATTTTGACATAGAAAAAGAATGGAATCGGTGGGTTGAGAAAAACTCAAAAACTTAAAGAAATTTTAAGACATTCGTTTGAAAAAGGCATTAGCTTTTTCTATGTCGAAAACAACACTATCCGTAACTTCTAAATTAATAAACAACTCCGCATTAGGGTTTATCACTTCAGAGAAGGTGTTACTTATTATGATTTTTTTGTTACAAGCTTCTGTAGAACACCTTTTTATTGTGCAGACTATGCTTACTTAGGAATCTCTTGTAATGCTTCACTGATGTATATCCGATACATCAAATTTTATCACTTTCAGATCAAGTGGCATCCATATATTGAGCTTAGTTTGAGCTACTTAAATCGTTTCTAATATTTATTAGTTACTGCTTGTTAATAATTGAAAATGATTACACAAAATTCCAACATGAAACATCGAACCAGCCTTGCAGCATTCACATGGTTATTTTCTGCTTACCATGTACCCATCTACATTTGATGTACAATGTAGTAGATGCCAACTAAGTAATGTCGAATCATAAAACATTGCAATACATGAAACTGCTTTTCTAGAGAAGTCTTAGAAGATGGAATCGTATTATCTGATAGAAGAGTCGCCAAATATGGATGATTAAAAATTAATTATTTTTAATTTTTTTTGTTATGAAACTTCTTCAAAAAACAGTTTCTACATTTTCGTGTCGTCGATACACATTTTATCATTAAAAATTCAATTTGACCGAAACAAATCCTACTCGAATAAAATCTTTGTTATTAACAGAAAACAATTTCATTAATCATAGTTACTTCAGAAAACGCCTCCTATTACATTGCAATTGTGCATCGTGCCAAATTAAGAAGTTCTGTATCGGAAACGATTCTGTCTACAGCAGCATCGGATTAAGTCCCTGTGGAGCCTGTAGCAGCCTACGCCTTTCCTTTAAATTTCCTCAGTACTATTTTCTGTTTCAGTTTTTTTCATTTGTGATTTTTTCCCATGATCTTATTAAGTTCGGGATTTTGATATTCCGCGTGCATCATCCACCTATTTTACAATACAGATGTTAGAGGGTAGGGCAGGGGCCCTCAACATCACATTGAACGTTATGGGCGGCCCTTATGAGTTGTCTGAATAATTTTGAACTTAAAAGTATTTAATTTTGTTAGAGTTCTTGCAATGTGCAAATCGATTTATTTTATTTTATTTTCATAATCATTGCTTAGGGTTTCTCAAATTATTTTGAACTCAAAAAAAAAATGCAAGTTGCTATATTGAAGGAAATGGTGAAATGTACCACTCATTTTTATTGACTACGGTGGAGTAGGAAATAAAAGTGGTTAAAACAAATAAAAAAAGCGCTCTCTTCGAGAAGCCAAGCTGTAAATTATGATGCTGACACATCTAGTTGATACAGTATCGGCAGAATCGAATTAACCTTAGGACAAAGTAGGCAAAGGTGCCAAAGCGGCCCGGGAATAACGGAACTTGAACTTAAAGTTCAAATCATAAACCTTACAACTACACCTTAACCCATTAACGCCGACGGGTGCGAAAACGCAAAAAAAAAATAGAGGTGTATTTGAAAACTCATAGGAAATGTTAGGTGGTCGATATCGCTTAAACGTCTTTTGCTGTGGATAATACATAAATAGGCCTAATATGCGTCTTGAACTGGTAAGTCATATGACGTCATATATTTAATGATAACTGCATCGTCAGATGCTGGTTTTCCGGCAGTTGAAAAAATAACCATTTTAACATAGAAAACATTCAGAAAAAAAAATATTTAAAGAATATGTAATGATAAGGATCGGTAGCCCTTGGGCCTTTGTATATCTCATAAAAATCTCAAATTTCTACATATTACCGTTTTTGCACTGGTACATGTTGTGCTATTTCGCACCCATCGGCGCTAACGAGTACATTTTTACTAGGGAAAATTTTGCAGTTGCACGTGCGTACGCTGTGCTTTTTTTGCGCGTCCGTCGGTTGTAATTGTACTAACGATTGTGATTGTGTTTTCGGGGAGAGTTATGGCGACGTATCCGAGTGTGATTTCCAGAATGAAAGTCTTTTTAATTCGTGAATTGGAAGCCATAATTGAAACTAAGTGGCCTGACGACGAGGAAACCGAGCCGCTAAAACCAAAGACAATTGTCGAACGTATTGATGTCCCAGACGACCACATATTCTGTGATGATGCTGGACCTACCGTAACTGATGTTGCTTTGGAAAGTATGCCCGAGATTTGTGGTTTCACAGAAATGTATGTTGAGTACCAGGACGCCGACAATGATGACAATGTACCCTTATCAATTTGCTTTGAAGCAACGGGTTGTCGCAATTGGCCCTGTTCAGACACAGTCCCACAAATTGATGGTCCGCAATTCGTTGAAACGACATTGATTAGTTTATTTATATAACTACAGCCTGTTACTGTGTTGTTCAATTATCTGCAAGTCAAACCGAAGCATCGCCTGCGGCGTTATAAAAGAAAGCAACGTTAGATAGTAATGGTAGATCAGCCATATATCATTCATCAATACAGCAAACGAATGCGACGCGTTGTTCTTTTCGACAATGCAATGAATAATTACTGAATTTTACTTCGTGGTTAAAAATAGTATTGGCCATTTATAACAAATGGTCTCGATGCTGCCATGGTCAATGCTTGGAAGCTGCATAGCGCCATCCAGAGTTAAAACGCAACGGCTAACAGGGATAGCTCCAAAAAAGAATTGTGACTGACTCCTTGGCGCAAAGTGAGGTAGTGAAACATCATGGTGGTCCCAAAACTCAACAAACACCCTCTCGAAAACGACTGGGACTGGATAACATTGGTCGCAACAGTGAAAAGAAGTTGATGCATACCATGCCGGGAACTAGATATAACGAGCAACCTAATGACATTTTTTTCTATATTTTGTCGAAAATTCTGAATTAATATATTCCAACACGCGTTTATTATCTCCTTTTTAAATAAATCTAATCTAAACTTTGACTTGATCCATTCATTTTTTTCATAATCTACCCATTTCATAACCACTCTTTCCACTAGTAAAAATGTACTCACTGACGCCGACGGGTGTAAAAACGCACCACCCCTACATGGATTATGAGTAGGGATAGGGGGCTAATTTTTTGTGCGCGGAATACGAGTGTCCCTAACACATCCTCCTCGAAGTTTCAACCCTCCATGTCCACTAATCAGGGAGCCAGCGTTAATGTGTTAAGTCCTAAGTCCAACTATTTTTACCGATTTTTGATAAATTTTAAAATACTGAATGACCTTTCACAAGCTACTTGGGTAAATGATAAAGTAAATGAGCTTCCGTCAATAAATTGTACCTGTTTAATAGCCAGTAACAAGAAATCGCTCAATTTTTACATGAAACTTTCTTTCCTCCAAATTCTATCTATGAATCTTCAACACCCTCATTATCTACTGATGATGCTTCAATTTCCTAATTTTCAAAATTGATATTATAATCTTTTAAATGTGTGTTTTTAAGTATGTTCCTTTGGGTAGCTAAATTTATTGATTCATAGCGTAAGTTTTCAGCAGCTATTTTTGGTTCAAAAGAAATCAGTTTTCCGCAAAGAGCTAGTGATGGCGCTTCTAATCCTTTGTCTCTTGGATCATTGAAACTTCTCGGATCCAACCAAGTCAATTTTCCCGAATTCCCGATGGCCAGTCCAAGCCTAGGTGCCGTGTCATATAGGGGGCCTTGCGGAGATCACAAAAATCTGCTTCAGGAGCTGGTTTCAACAACAATCAGTTTGGGTAAAAAATTCAAAAATATTTAGCAAAAAGCAAGAGCTGAAAAAATAAGTGACTGGAAAAATTACACAAACCGAAAGTATCTACCTCGAGTAACGAAAAGAGCTGAATGAGCAGACGCCTTAAAGATAAAATCACACAACAAAAAACATGTAGTTCTTGGGAACCGAAATGAGTAAGCTCGAATAAGGAAAAGAGCTCGAAAATACAGCAAAACATTTTTTGTTATTGTTGTAAAAGCTTTAAAAGCTTAACGTATGATATGATCGTGGCTGTGCAAAACGTACCGCGCGCGGGACTGCGGCAGAATGAGAATAACTTTTCATATACGTATGTATATAATGCAGAGAGCGTAAAATTTAATTCAGCTCGTTTTGAAAAGCGAACAAAGCACAACTACACATGCATTGAAGAACATTTAAGAGAAACACACGTGTAGTGGTGCCCAGCTCTGGATATGATATCATATATATATCATTCGTAAATGATCAATTAATATTTTCAGGTTTCAACGTGAATATTTTCTGTTGCTCTTACCATTACTATTATGATTCAAAATGATTGATATTCATTTCATCATCATTAATTTTGATTATTATTTATCATTTTCATCAATATCATTTATTATTCGAATCATTATTATTATTGTGAAATTTTTTATCAAATCAAAAAATATACCAAAGAAACGTCGAGTAGATCGTAATATGAAAAGTAGTACGTTTTTGGTCGAATCTTCTTTCCAGTTCGTTTGAGAGAAGGTCCAACACTTCAAAATCGATCTCTTGAAATTTAGTTTATTACGTCTTAATACATTGTGTTTTTTTTAGAGCTATAGAGCTTCGAATTGAAATAAAACACAAGAAAATCGTTTTAATTTCTATCAATTTGGCTTTATTGGAAGGATAATTTTATGCCATTAATGTTTAAATATGATTTCGGGCATGTGGCCGCCGCGGCTGGCTCGAATAAAGCCAATTCTACAGGTCCAATTTTGAACCACTTTTTCGAGCATATGGGGCCGTATGTCGGCAATAACGCCACCCACGAATGTTGGCTTCCAAGTCCCCTAACGTTTCTGGTTTGTTGGCGTAGACGAGCGACTTCACATATCCCCAAAGAAAATAATCCAATGGTGTCAAATCACACGATCTTGGTGGCCAATTGACAGATCCATTCCGCGAAATTATGCGCTCATCGAATGTTTCCTTCAATAAATTGATTGTGACGTGCGCTGTGTGGCATGTAGCGCCGTCTTGTTGGAACCACAACTCATCCACATTCATGCCATCCGATTCGGGAACAAAATAGTCGGTTATCATGGCTCTATACCGGTCTCCATTAACGGTAACTGACTCTCCAGCATTATTTCGGAAGGAGTATGGCCCAATGACTCCACCAGCCCATAGAGCACACCAAACAGTCAGTTTTTGTGGATGTAATGGCGTCTCAAGGGTCTCATGTGGATACTCTTCACTCCAAATGCGGCAATTTTGCTTGTTGACGTAGCCATTCAACCAGAAATAAGCCTCATCACTGAACAAAATTTTGCGATGAAAATCAGCATCGAGATCAATCTCATTTTCGGCCCATACACCAAAATCACGCGGCTTTAATTCTTGCACAAGCTGGATCTTGTAAGGTCGCAAGCCAAGATCTTTGCGCAAAATCTTCCATAAAGTTGATGGACAAAGCTCCAATTGCTGTGCACGGTGGCGAATCGATTCATTCGGGTCCTCTTCAACATTTTGCTCTACAGCGGCAATTGTTTCTTCGGTGCGCACTGTTCGACGTCTCTGCGGATGCGTATTATCACATAGAGTAAACGTAGTGCGAAAACGACCCAAGGTTAACCGAATTAATTGCTCTGATGGACGATTATGTCGATCATAAAATGGACGGAGCTTGCGGTAAACTTCGCGAACTGAACCATTATTTTCGAAATAAATTTGCACGATTTGCAAGCGTTGTTCTTTTGTCAACCTGTTTATGATAAAATGGCAAACTAAACTGAACATAAATGACATTAAAGTTGCCAGATTTGACCATAAAATGCCAGTTTTATCTCTATTCGAAAAACAAACCTCTAAAAAAACACCCTCTATATCATATGATATCATATATTCCCCAAATTTATTTAATTTGATGACAACACAAAAAGAGAAGTTTTTGAAATGTTAACTTTACTCAAAGGATATACGTACAAAGGTGCAAATTAGGTACGTCATTAGATGAGTGAAAAAATATTAGCCGATGTGGAATCATATAAGCAAATTTTAAATTAAATGACACAAAAATTTCCGAATGTAACGGCAGCATTATAAAATATATAGAAGTCTACGAAGAAGAAGTCTATCTAAGTCATACGTCACCTGTGGAGTTCGAGGCGAATCTGCAAAAGTGATTCGGGTTTTTGAGAGGAATTTCATACGAAAGTTCGAAGCGAGTCTGCAAAAGCGATTCGAGTTTTAGAGAGGAATTTCATACAAAAATGAGTCAGTTTTGGATCCTTAATGGAATCCGTTTCGAACACAATATACGAATACGAGTTCATCTCGAATTCCAAATTCGGTTCCGTTCAACACATTGCGTAGGTACTAACCTAACATATCACACTTGCATTTTTGCTATTGAAGTGGTCATAATTTTAATAGACCGTGCATCATTTCTAGTAAAAACAAGAAAGCCTTTAGTGAAACGATATTTCCACAAAAAGGTCTTAACTCTTATTAGAATATTTTTACATAAAACAGGAACAAATTGATATATTTTTGATGCATTTCAATTATAAATATTTATTTTCTATGCCTCAAATCATTTATGTTTAAAACTTTATGAAAACATATTTTCTGTAGAAGAATTTACAAATTTTTAAATAACTTTCTGCAACATGATATTTCTGATAATTTTCCTATCAAAAAGGGAAGAAAATAAACTAAATTAAAAAATTTTATAAAACGCTTAGCCAGAAATACTTGACCTCAGTCAGAATGTAAATAAAAAGCTCTTGAAAATGCAATGCAAACACATTTTACTGCGCTGTATTTGCCGGTTGTTTCTTTGCATCTTTTGTTTTGTATTTTTCTTTTTTCTCTTCTCGCTTTTCTTCTTAATTTAACTTGGATTTCTCGTTTTTATTGTTTGTTCCTCTATGCAGCCAATTTTTATTTTCTATTCAATGAAGGGAGCTGCCGCGCCAACTTGACCAACATGACGTCCAGTGTAACCAACGATGAAAGTGTTGGGGCCTAGTGTGCAGTATGCAGCGTGTGTTTACTGCAGCACATACTGAGGCATCGCAGTCAGTCTGTGGTTTTCTTTGAAGTGCGAGTATTCCATCTCATAAAAGTGAGGGCGCTAACATCGCCCCTTGTTCTTATTTGTATTTTTTTCTCATTTTTCTGGGTAAAATTAATCTTGGCTTAATTACTTTTTTGTTGCTTGTTCTTTAGTTGCTGATCCTGGTTATTGACGACGACAGACGTCATGCGATATCGCAAATTCGTATACAGTACTCCCTTGACTATTACTATGGCAGCTATTTGCAAAAATTTCAAATTTCTACAAATTGCAAATTCACATATCACTGTCTTTTTGGTTTTATAAAGTTAATACCATGTTGATAAATTGCAAGTTTGAAGGTATATGTTATTTTTATGAATGTAAGAAATCTAATATTCTGGGCTTGTAAAGAACTTCCCTTTAAAATATAATTTTTTAACGGGCAATTACAAATAATACATATTCGGTTTCATATAAATAACTGTGAACATTATTCGTTTATTGTCTTAGTATGTTCCTGCTCAATTCTCATTCTACGAGACCACGCCCACAAACAAATAAACGCTTAAAAATAAAATATGAATTATCTTTCCTTTGCTATAAATAGTTTTAACCTTTTGAATTGTGCAAATAAGTACACAGAAAGATAATGCATGTGAAAATCGTTTACTTTTACAGGAATTTCGATGTACTCTGTGTTGATGTTGAATTACATGATGATCTTTTGCCTTAACACATGATCAGCTTGTTATAATTTAATTCAATGGCGTACCAAGTTTTCACGTGATCAAAAATTAAAGCAAAATCTATTGCAGTGCCATTACGGCAGAACTTTTTTATGAACTTTCGCGAAACGATAAAATATTCGACTTCATCATCAATTCCAGCTATTGTTTTCAGAGAAGCCAATATGCTAGCTGAATTATTCGCAACTAACTCTACTTTATCTGACAGGTATTATCAGGGACGTGAACCTTGTGAAAAATTTGGTCGGTTCGGCTCATCGGTTCGAACCGTTTTTGCACTTTTAGATTGGTTCGTCAAAACGGTTTTTGTTTTCTTTGAACCGGGGTTTCGGTTCGGTTTAACGGTTCGGGAATGAAAAAAAAAACTATGCAAATTTGTGTTAATTTTATTCAGTAACAATCCAAAAGAATATAGAAATATATATGAACATATAATTTATGTCATACGCTATAAGTATAGTAACTTCGGGTATTGTGATATGGGTATTTTTGTATTTTAAATTACACGTAACTTTTATAGCATAGCTTCTACTTCTTTATGTATTACGGTTTGTTTATGCATTGTGCAATGTTTTATGACTTCGGAGCTTTATAGCATATGCCAATCTAAAGCTATTTCAACAAAATGGAAAAAAGCCAAGTGTCACCTCCAAATGAAATTGGCGGGTAATGTGATATATAGTGTTCGGATAATGTGATATACCATCATGAAAAGTATAACAAGTATAAAACAATAGGAACTAAAAATACAATAACATTACATCTTTCAATAGAATTTCCTTAAAAAAGGAAACTAGATTTAAACTGAATCAATAAGCGAAAAGCAGAACATATTAAAGTCAGATAGATGACTCACGTACAAAAATTGGAAAACAATCATTGTGAGCCCAAATTAAATCGCATTGCAGGCTTTGAACTAAGCTGATTCTTTGTACCTCTCTGGAAGAATTTGTTGCAAAAAGCATAGGTAATGTCCTTACTGAGTGGAGCGAATTGGATTATATCACATTACCCGAATTTCAGTTATAATGCTCCCAGGTTATTTTTATTAAAACACACTTCAGCAAATAAAGAACTCACATCATTTATGACAAAGTATATTCACCGACTAGCAAATTGTAGTACTTCGGCTATAATCCTTACTTTATTTTGGGCTTAATTTACACATCTTTCTCCGTTACTGATATGCTGACAAAAACATTTTTGTCGAGAGTTGTTTATTTCAGGAAATATGATGGCATATCATATTACCCGACCATATCACAATACCCGAAGTTGTAGACTAACAACTAGTACAAAATTAGTATTTGATAAGAAATTTGATTTACAATAATCAGTTGGGATTGATTAGAAAAATATCTTCTAACAAGTGCTCGTCAATATTTCGCCGCAGATCTCCGAGAATAAATTTTAGACTGGAAAATGTCCTCTCTACCAAAACCTGGCTTGCTGAAACATCATAAATATCTTGAGCTAATTCAAATAATTCTTTGGCAGGGTAGTTATTCCAAAAGTTCAAAACATTTACATTATTTGAAAGCCGCTTTATATTATCAATCGATTCGATTTTATGTATTTATGATTTACTTTTGAACTCTGTCTCATTCTTCCCTATTTCTTTCAAAATTCCATCAATTTCTATATTTAACAAAAAAAAAAAAAAACATGTGGGGAAAATTTGTCCATTGAAAATTGGTCAGAATGAACCCTCGAACGGTTATAAAAAGTGGTTCGGTTTTCGGTTCGGATCAATCATTTGTCGAAAATTTCGGTTCGGTTAATGGTTCAGTGAATTATTAAAAAAAGCGGTTTTCCGGTTCAAAACCGGTTTACGTCCCTGGGTATTATTCGCCCCTGATTTCAAAGCGGTTTTCTTCTTCCCCGCCAAATGTTCATATGGAAATTCGTACACATCCAGCCAGTTCCAAGAAAAGGCGATAAGACGTCTTCATCTAACAAGCACTCCCTTGCTTTAACAGCCGTGCTTTCTAAAGTCAATTCAAGTTGACATTTATCAACTACTGTCTTATGGGTTGTCTGAAAAAAACGATTTTCTCAGTGATGGTGAGATAAATTCAGATAACTGTTTCTTAACTGCGCAAAACGAATATGAAACAACTTGATATCATTAGTATTTGATGATGACTATATTTCAAAAGCTCAACCCGCATTTCCACCTAACTACTTTGTCAGTTGTTGATGTCATAATTGGCCAATGTCTCATCAGCTGACATACGGAGGTAAGTATTTGGTCTGCCCTTTTCAAGATAGAAGCCAAATGGGCTGGTTTTCAACCCATAAAACCAAGTTTTATACACTGCATCACAAAAAAAAATTTTTTTTTATCGAATATGCAATTTTAATGTAACATTTCAAAGGACTATTTAACTTCTGATAAAACAGATGGCTTTGCGTATTACTATAACACATCTCCTTTTATTATGGTTAGTCGATTTTGATGAAACTCGATAGTGTCAAAGAGCAAATAATAATATGAGATACATAATCAATATTTTTTTAAAAACACACACGAATCAGTGGGTGTGGCACAATGAAACAGTGAAATTATGACACGAGCACGGTAATTTTTGTATATTAAGTACAAATTCCTCTAGCTTTTGCAAGTTTTGTATAAAGTTATGTTCGATGCTGTCCAGAGAACGAGAGCATGCGCTCAAAAAGTGCAAAACTGAGAACGAAAAGGCGCTTAAAAAGCGTACACGTGTTCAGAATCATCAACACATGCTTATCGCTGTTTGTGGTATTGGGCACCACTAGTTGCGTACCTAAGGGGGTGGAGACCGAGGGGACGAATGGTTCTCGTATTTATCTTATTTTGCTAAAGTTTTTGTTGAAATTAAAGTGAGGACATTTTGTTTTTTTTTTTTTTTTTTTGGTCAGTAAAAATTTTTCCTTGAAATGAAGGGGTGGCATCTGAACTATTCGCCTCGAACGCCAAATATGCACAGTACTCCACTGGGCACCATTGGTTATATTCTAAGAGATTAGTGGATAACTATTTTTCGAATAATATCAAAGGAACTTGAGATATCGAAACTATTTCTTAGTTGAGGTCTGATCTCAGCAAGTTGATTCTTCTTCTATCGAACACTTTCGGTGAATCGTGTCGAAGAAGAGGTATTGGAATTTGTGTGTTAAATACCATTAAAGCAAATTTTGAGACAAACTTTTACTTGCATAATTTTTTCTAAAAATTAAGGGTGTTCCTCTAAACGCGAAAACTCGAAAGTTTTCGAGCTTGCTTTCGGAAACACCCCTATCAGTGCAAACGCGTAAATGATTGAGAAATGGCAATGTTACAGTTCGATCAGTGCTGCCGTGCTGAGTATTTTAGTCAAAACGTCCACTATTTCAGTTATGGCTGATTTTTGTTGAAAAATAATCAAATTTTTCATCAAATTCCTTGTCAGATATAATAGAATCCTTAAAATGCAGCAAAACAATGAAAACAATAAATTGATTCAAATTGTTGAAGAAAATACTATAAACAATTTACTTATGCCGTTTCGACAAACGGCACTTTCCGACTTTTCGAGGCTACTTGCTCAACTAATTTGCCTCGAAAGGCTTTTTCGCGTTTTCAGGAATACCCTCATTACGTTAGAGAATCGTTGGGCTTGATTTGAGATAAAAGAATTACGCTGAGTGTTAAGGGTCCTTTAGATTAAAGTATATTTTTTTGCCATTTTTTGATCATTGCTGCTGAATAAAAACTCCTGCACCTTACTCAAAATTTTTCGAATTCACCACAAAAATAAATAAAATAAATAAAAATAATTTAAAATAGTAGTGGTATTCATTTAAACGCTCAAGTTTTTCATTTGTGCAAATAGGCAATTTTGCGCGATGTGTTTCACAAACGCCACTTCGAATATTTTGTGCAATTTGTGGAGGTTGATGAGCATGTAATTTTTTTGAGAGAGAACCGCATGAGAAAAGAAAATGTGTAACAATAAATTTTTGCTGAGAAAACCGTATGGGAAAAGAGAGTGACAACAATTGCACAAATTAGCAGCGCAAGTTTCCGCGATCAAATTGTCGCGCAAACTTTTCTAGCTTGTTCAAAAAACTCTCCATACGATTTTTGACTGTTCGTTTGCGACGGCGCAAAACTGCACAACTTGCACAGGTTGCGAGGGTTTTGCGCGTTTAGATGAATACCCATAGTATATTGCGAGACATGCTAATAAATAGCAAAAAGAGTATGTGATATAAGCAATTGAATTTTTTGCATTGTTTAACATATTGCCAGGTCCGAATTTACCATACAGGCAGAGTAGGCACGTGCCTAGGGCGGCAAATATTGGCTGAAACTTTGAAAAATTGTTTTATTCGTGGAAATTGAAGTGATAAATAATATAATGATAAGTGATTATTAACGTCATGGTTAATTTATTGTTAACATTCAACACCGCGTTTTGTCATGAGTGACAACCGTAAAAGATTCAGCGGGGTTGAGTAGCGCAGACGGACGACAGGAAGATCGAAGAAAAATGAAGAAGTCTTAGCAAGAGCTCCAAGGTTAACTACATTCTTCAAAAAAAAAAAACAAATTCCGAATAACTTGAAGAAGAAACTAGAAGGTATTGTTGTCATTTATTAATATGGTTCATTCACAAGCTGAGTTATACATAGATAGGCGTTTTATCGAAATGATCATATAATTATAAAAAAATATATATATTGCATTGAAATATAAATCTAGCTTCTAGCTTCCAAAATTACCAAAACCATTGTATTATGCTCTAGAAACCTATGTACTTAGTTGGAAATCAATAAAATATTTTATAAACTGGCACAGAAAAAGAAATTAAAAAATGCGTAGGTATTCGGAGATAAAACTTTCAGAGTCTTATTAAGTTTGAGGGGGGGAGAGGGGGCGTCAAGTCTTGCAACTGCCTAGGGGCGGCAAATTTCTAAATCTTCTGACTTGTTCTTCATAGTAGGTCCTTTTCTTTTAAGCAGCTATTCCCACTTTTTATTGCGTTTTGTAATGGTGTTCCCATTGAGGTGTAACTAATCGACAGATGGCAAGTAAAAACTATGCGATGAATAAATTTCTCGGTGTATGCATTGAAATAGTGAAAGTTCACTAAAAATTCACATGATTTCAAGAAACATTGACATCAACTGCCCGCCTAGATCGTGTGATCTTATGATTATGATAAAATATTGAACTTTTGACCCATTTGAAGGCACATAAAGAAAAGAGTCTACACCAAATTTCAGGCAAGATACACAAATTCAAAAGGCAATATTAGAGTGAGTCGCCTGTTAAACTGAATGCCACTCCTACCTAACATAACCGCATAACTTTTACTTGAAAGAAACAAATTGTTTTATCCACTTAAATTATAAACTCGTTATCACTCTGTACCTAAATATTTGGATCGAAAAGGCTATGGTCAAAATTTCCAGATGGTCAACTCACTGACCTTTACTGAAGCTTTCCTAAAAGACACAGTTTTTGTTGAACTTTCCGTTTTTTTTTTTTTTTCTGTTTTGACGACACAATTGACTAGCACTTCCTTAACATTTAACAATATATTCATTAAAAATTTTATCATAACTTAAGTACCATTTTCTTTAAGTGTCCATGAAGCTTAAGTTATGAACTGCCCCTGGAGCGCTGCTATTTTTATGATGGCTCATACTAAATAATATCATATTTCTTAGTGACTCATATACGGCAATTTAATTGTTTAACTGGCCCTTTAAAGACGGTCCCACCCCACAATAAATGAAAACAAAAACATCACTAAGAGATGGTTGTATTCAGGTGACCATCATTACAATGTCATAAACCGATATATCAACTGACTTTCATGTCCAAGTAATGACGTGCGTAAATTGTTGATTCTAAAATTTTTATGGTCAATGTTTTATTTTTGATATTTTCGATCGATTGTTGTGGTTGAGAAGTACGATATTTTAAAGGCGATCCATATTTCATCACAAAGGCCGCTCTTTGATGTTACTTTTTTGTTATATTTATTGCGACTTTACTGATTTTTTTCATTAACGAAATTATTGATTATTGATGATTTATCGCTGTAAATTTGAGCTCATTTACTAAGCAAATAATTGTGTTCTACTTTTTTCTGATATTTTCAGGTGATAAAATACTACTAGAGATAAATAAAAATATTTTTATATTGAATAATTTATAGCCACTTGGTAAAATGACAACATCTGAAATAAGCAATATTAATGAAAGAGCGTTGCTCGCGTAATAAGACTTTAGGTTGAATGAAACACTACATGTGTTTGATAGCCTGAATGACTTCCGTGTTCGGATTTCTTTCTTCACTGTCAAGAACACACTTGAAGATAGATTCACACTGGCCTTCGGGAACATTGGACAAATGCCTGGTTGGGCGTGGCCAATGGTGTGCAGAAGTCTATTGTGCGTATGCCTGAAACATAAGAAACTGTCTGTACATCGATGTTAATCCTCTGTTCTTTTTCCTTTTCTTATTCAGATAGTACAGACCTCCCAAGCAGACTAATCACTATATCAGACTAGTATTAGAATCAAAATAGTTTTGAATATGGAAAAGAATTGTAATAATTGAAGAAATCCGACCGGTTATTGAATAAAATGAATCGTAAAATTTCGTCGCAATTAGTCTAGTCATAACTAGTCCATTTTCGGTCAGAAAAGTGTAAGTTAGCAAAATACACACATGCAATTAATCGTTTTTTTTTTCAAAATTGACTTATAGCGTGGTGATACTAAAAAATGGCGATTAGTCGTCAACTTTCGAAAATCAAACGACAAATTTCCACTGACTAGAATAGACGATGTTTTAGATAAATTAGGACGAGCAAAATATTTCTCTACACTCGACATGACCAGTTCTTTTCACCAGATACCTCTGGACAAAATCAAGACCACTTACAGCTTTCTTGACGAATGACAGTCACTACCAATTTAAAAGACTACCCTTTGGATTGAAAATATCCTCCAACAGTTTCCAACGCATGCTCAGAATAGCGTTAACAGTTTTAAGTTCAGAAGCTTTCCTATATGTAGACGATATTATAATTTTTGAATGCAGCCTACAGCATCATAATCAAAATCTCGTTAAAGTTTTCGACAGACTGTCAAAATATAATTTAAAGCCAAACGATAGTAAATTTGTGAAACCAGAAGTAGTGTATCTAGGATACTTAATAACACAAGAAGGCATCAGCACAGACCCTTCAAAGTATGACATAATTAAAAATTATCCAACACCAAAAAACGCAGACGATGTGAGACGATTTGCAGCCTTTTGCAACTACTACAAACGATTTATAGAAAATTTCGCGACAACTGCACAATGCTTAAATTTAACACTCAAAGCTGCTCAAAAAGAATCAACCATTTAAATGGTCAGATAAATGCCAATCAGCCTTAAAAACACTAAAACAAAAATTGATAGAACTTCCAGTCTTACAACATCCAGATTTCACAAAACCTTTTATTGTAACGACTGATGCTTCAAATTTTGCATTAGGAGCTATTCCATCTCAAGGCGAAATTGGACAAGACTTGCCAATATCCTACGCAAGCAAAACCCTTCAAAAGCATGATATGAACAAACCGGTAATTGAAAAAGAATTACTTGCAATACACTGGGGAATTAAATTTGTTCAAACCCTATCTATATGGAAGAAAATTTATCGTTGTGACTGATTACAGACCTTTAGTCTCATTATTCAGCCACAAAAATCCCTCATCCAAAATGGCAAGAATAAGATTGGATCTATCAGATTACGATTTTGAAATCAAATTCTCGACGTTGTAACGACGTCTTCACGACCTTGTTGTGCTACTTGGACTCAAGCTCTGGTCAGGGTTGTGTAAAGTACTACCAGTTTGAGTTTAACTAACCGCACTCGGGGACAGAAATTTATTCGGAGTTAAAGCTTAAAGCATTCGTTGACTTCATATTCATCAAGTACAGTTCAGTTACCGTTTTTAGCAAAAATGAAAGGGGTTTGATTTTGAAGTCTCCGACTTTGTTGATTTTAATTTTTTTATTTTCGGGCATCAGTCGAAAAATTTTACGAATTTCATTAAAAATGAGAGAATAAATTTATAAAATTGTTTTTTATCTCTGTGTCAACTCTGCAAAGAAATTTGTTGGAACATACATCTTAAAACTACTTTGTATTATAAGGTAAATGATATTTTGATACACATATATGTATATATACTTGAAAAATGGCCAAAATTGAAATTCTTTCATAAAAAAAATTAAAACGAAATGTATCAAAACCAAAATGAAGTTCAATACCTTTTACTTTTCAAAAAATTTCGACTGAAATTATTGATTCTTGATAAATTATATATTTATCACTTTAATTTTCTCACAAATAAACTAAGAAATTAAAGATCACATTTTGGTATTTGTGTAGTTTTTTCAAGCACTTAACATCACTTACATCTGTGTTTAAAAACATCTTTTTTTATGGAAAACGTACTGCCTATTTCCGAAAATTGGATGTTTCTACAGTTGTTAGAGATTAGATGTTCTTTTGAAAAAAAAAAACAAAAATTATTAAAAGGTAAATGATATTTTGAGTTAAAATTTGCCCAAACTAAAATTGGGAATTTTTTAGTTTAATATTTTTAATTTCATCGAAACTTACACAAAGAAACAACACAAAATGTATCAAAATTAACATGGGATCTCAGTTCTTTCTATTGCAATATATTGTTTAAAGTATTTAAAAAATGTCAGTTAATGAAAATGGAAATGTACAGCCTGCTGTAGAGTTTTAACAAGGTCTAGCGTATAACAGAATATAATTTTCATTTAACATCCAAAAAACACCCAAAGCTGCAAAGTTCATATTTTGGGATCCGTCTTATGAAGGTGGCGTATACTAATATACTTACTTAAAGTTTACAAGTCGTTATATACATATACAGTTGCGAGCAGTAAAATAGTAGTGCACACTTTCAATATGACTTCTGTTTTTTTTTTTTTGTATACCTAAAACGATTTTTGTTTCGATTATCGTTTTCGATAATCATATTTAGTTTATCTTCTATATCTCTGCAAATTTTAAACATTTTAACTGTAACGGTTTTTTTTTGAAGCAGTAGTCATTGCTACATGTGTCATTTTTGAGCGAGCAGTGAAATAGTAGTGCAGACCAAGTAACAATATAACTTTTTTTTTCGGTCAAAAAAAATTATAATTTTTTAATAGAAAGTAAGATTTATTGCTATATTTAATATTTATGATGGCAAAACAAAAAAAATAATAATTTTACAACTTTAGTGGGACGAAATGTGCACTGCACTCACGAAAAACCCAAAATTATTCAAAATCTTATAAAAAGTGGTAAAAGTTATAAGGAAGTGGACGAGCTTATTGGTTGTTCATCAACGATGATACGCAATGTCATGACACATATTGAAAAAATGGGTGGTAATCAGATACTTTCAGCGACCATCGTACGACATATTATAAAATGCTCCAAAGCTCGGCAAACAATGTCAGCTGTTGAAATTTTGGACCACCTAAAATTACCCTGTGGTGTTCATATCGTAAGGAGACGATTACGCGAACATAACCTGAATGCTCGAAGTCCACGTAAGTTACCTCTTCTGAAAAAAAAATCATGTAGCAAGCAGACTTCATTTCGCCAAGCAAAATCTGAAATGGCCAATTCGAAAGTGGAGGAACATATTGTGGACGGATGAGTCTAAAATTGTTTTGTATAGTTGTAAGGGTTCTCGGGAATATGTGAGACGCCCCCTAAATACGGAGTACAATCCACGGTACACAACAAAGAAGTTAAAGCATGGAGGATCAAGTATCATGGTAGGGCGCTGTTTTTCATATAATAGTGCGGGGCCATTATATTGGATGAAAACTATAATGGACCAGCATGCATACGTGCAAATAATGCTGACTGTTATGCTACCGTTCGCTGAGGATGAAATGCCTCTCAAGTGGGTACTGCAACGAGATAACGACCCAAAACATACAAGTAAGCTTGCAAAATTATGGTTTCGGGACACTGGAATTGAGGTTATAGAGTTTACAGCTCAATATCCTAACCTCAATTCCATAGAAAACCCTTGGACTGACCTATTGTATGTATGTCAATATTATTTATGGTAAATCATCAAAAAATCATACCTACACTGCCCTCAGAACGAAAAGGCCGTATCTCAAAAAAATTTATATACGTGATTCTTATGGCAACGGATAGCTAAAGAAATTACTTCTATCAATATCAGACTTTCCTTTGAGTGTTAGAATTTGTTAAAGTTCAAAGTACAGTTACTCACAAAATTGGGTATACACCTTGATTTGAAAGAAATATTGGTAATTTTTAAAGAAATTAACAATGTTTATTAAATAATTTTAATGCATGGGGATAGATACCAATCTGACGAACTAATAACGAACATAAATTTTAATATTTTTGAGACATAACACAGAAAGAATTCATAAAAACGTAAATTAAAGCAAAATTCAAGTCACGAAATTAAGTATACACTTGCCAGTTTTGACATCAAATTTGATTTTTTGCTATCACGGAAGTATTGTAGAGCATTTTGAAGTTTGTAGGGCTATTTCGACTAATAGTTTGAATACAAGCTCATTTCGTTTTACGCGTTAGTTTCGCAATGGTGACCACTAGCAAGGATACAACTTTTGCAATAAGATAATTGGTGATGAGATGATATTGTAAAGGAAAATCGTATCGCAAAATTGGTGAAATTATAAGAAGACCTAATTATACAGTTTAAAATATTATAAACAAGTGGATATACGAAAGTACATTGATGAATTTTATAGATAGAGGCAGAAAAAACTCCTATCAAAATCCAAAGGCTAGTGTGCCGAAATCGACAACAGAAGTTTCCAAAGTTATTAGCAAGCCGATATCCACAAAAACAGTTCATCGAGTACTGCGAAAAAATAATTTGGACAGATTAATTGCACGCAAAAAGAATTTCATTTTTTCTATAATTAAAAAAAAAAAGGTTGAAGTTTGCTTAAATGCCTTTAAACAAGCCACCAAGCTTTTAGAAAAGGGTGATATTCACGGACGAGGCAAAAATTAATCTTTGGGGATCAGATGGAATATCAATTGTATGAAAAAAGACTGATTCTTCGCTGCAAACTAAAAATTGAGTAGCCACAGTCAAACATGGTGAAGGGTCACTTATACTGTGGGGATCTATGACAGCTCGTGGCGTCGGATCCATGGAATTTATAGACTCAATTATGACCAAAGAAAGTTACTTGGATATTTTAAGACGAAATTTGCTACAGAGTGCCGCAAAACTAAAGCTTCCGTCCGGGTTTTAGTTACAATAGGATAATGATCCAAAGCACACGGCGCACATATGGCAAGATTGGCTGCTATAAAACTCTCCAAACCAACTTAACACACAACCACAATCGTTAGAAAGGAACTCAAATGAGCATTTATGGGGAGAAGTTAAAATAAAATTGAAAAATTTTCATTCGTGGAGCAAGGAGAACTTAAAGAAAGCGATAGCCAACATCTGGGAAGAAATTTCGGACTCTTTCACCCAAAAACTGGTGGATTCTATGCCACGACGAATTTAATCGGTAACAGATACAGCAAGTGGTCCTACCAATTATTGGAATCAAAGAATATCTTTTTTAATTAAAATTTAATGAACTATATACTAAATTTTAATGAACTTTTTTTTATTGCTTAATTTTGTGACATGAATTTTGCTTTCATTTACGTTTTTATGAATTCTTTTTATGTTATGTCTCAAAAATATTAAAATTTATGTTCGTTATTAGTTTGTCAGATTGGTATCTATACCCATGCATTAAAATTATTTACTAAACATTGTTAATATCTTTAAAAAATGCCAATATTTCTTGCAAATCAAGGTGTATACTCAATTTTGTGAGTAACTGTTTGTTACAGTTCTTAAGAACTTTAGCGCGAGGTAGATTTTCGATTTTATAGTGAAATCTCTACAAATTAGCAAGTTCATTAAATTTTTCGCGAATCGCTGTTATACAAACATCAAACCGGAGGTTCAATAACTCTATTTCAAAACAACAAAAAAAGAAAGGACGGAGCCTAACAAGGCGCTCCTTACAAAAGCGCGCCCTGTTCGGTTGAACGGTTCGAACACACCTCAAGCTGGCACTGTTTCCTACGAACGCGCTGTGAAAGTGTTCTCAGAAGAAATTCTGTTACAAAACTCTCAATCTTATCAATAAAATCAAATAAATTTAAGTGTATCTGAATAATTTCTATTTGATATTTTCTGTAAATTTTATTTGAGCTAAAATATGAATTTGACTTAACTTGTTTATTGATTGTTCACGTGAAGGGGCACTTAACTAATTAATTAAACTATCCAACGTCTATGTTTGTACATAATCGCCCTTGTTTGTTCGCGTAATTTTATTTTTAAATAGCAATTAAGAAAAATCTGCATGAATTTTTTCCTCAAAATAGCAACACTGACAGAAAAGCCAACAAACCTGCTATTTACTTATGCAAATCTTATCTATTTCTAATAACTCATTATGCGCTTCAACAAGAGGCGCATCTGTTTACCCAATTTTAATGAATACCAATTGTCAATTTTCGCATGTCTACTGTTGTGTGTTGACAGCGTACGTGCTGTAGAAAATTCAAACACTGAGAAAAAACCCACTAGTAAATACAATGTGAGCGAACAGATGGGGAAGAAACAAACAAAAACAAAATTTTTTAAACAAAACAAAATTAAAATATAATGAACGCATAATTATGTGGTCAAAATTACTATGAAAATATGTTTTTCTCTTTTGAAAATGCTGAATTTAAATATTTGTGTAATTAAACATAAATTATATTTTTTAAGCGTTACTTGCATTACATTATTATCACTTTGCGTAAACTTAACATCTTTGCAGTGTAAAATCAACAACTTGGCCAAAGAAAATGTTTATTTGAAAAGTTAAAACCTGTGATATCTACAATCAACATAATTATTGCCATCTCACTTGCACACTGTCACTGTCAACATGGCACAACCCCATGCAGCTGTCATAACGAGGCAGAGTCGCAGTAACGATTGTCAAATTAAATATTTGTTTATGAAAATTAATTAACATTTTCATTAAAATTAACGCAAGTGAACAAAGGTTAAAGACACTTGACACGAGTGCGAAAACAGAGAGAAAACATACAAAGAATATGAGCGAGAGAGAAAGCGAAAATAGTGTGCGAGTGAAAAAATTTGAGATGTGCGAGTACGAGTAACAGCAAAACAAATAGAAAAGTCGTAACGTAATAACATGGAATTTCATAATGCAACCAACTATGAAAATGTGAAGTAAATACACAGTACACAACAGTGACAAAGTACAACAAATGTTGCTCAAATACTAACGCCCGATTGGATGGGCGTGGCATTGTAAATTTAACTGTCACACGCGGTCATAAACAAAGCGACAATGTTTTGCCACATGCAATAAATTTCACCATAATTTTAATGCTTTTTGTCGACAACATTCCTTTCATCCCTATGCGCAAGAGACGAACGGCCTGACTGATTGACAGACTTGGCTAAGAACGTGATGTTGTATGAACTTAATGATGTTTCGTTATGTTAATATAAAACAGTATCGAGCAGTGTAAAAAAAATGTATAAATCTCACAAAGAAGCCGGAAAATGTTTAAGACTATTGAAAAAGCAAACAAAGTCAAAAATTCGATATGTAAATCGAAAAATTTTGAAAAAGTCTATTAATGTTGAAATAATTGAAATATGTAAAAAAAATGTTGAATAAGTTAGAAAATGTTGAAAAATCCAAATTTTGAGTAAGTAATATTTAAAAGGTCAAAGAATTTTGAAAAATTCGAAAGAAAATATTGAAAAGATGATAATTTAGTAACCCTTCGATGACCGACAAGGTCCCTTGTGATCTATGACGATTTCAGCGATACGGGATTTCAAAACTGTTCAACCGTTGCCTACAATAATGGTAAGCAAGCCTTTGAAATTTTATCTATAATTTTAAATATATGCGATCTGAAATTTTGAACAGTTGTTTTTCTGTTAAACAGAGTTGTTTTTTCCAAAAATGTGTTAATAACCTATAGCAAGTTAAAAAAGCTTAATTTATTCCTTTTAAAATGGTATATAGTTTTTTGTAGATTTTACGTAATTTATCTCCTTTTTGACGGAAAAACAAAGAAAAATATTCGATGAATTCTTATAAAACTATGTATTTATGGACAAAAACAATGAAAAACAACAATGACTAGTACAACAACCTCCGAAACCACATCCGAGCGAAACTTTTTTTTGACTATTTTATTTTTGCATATTACCCCCTAATACCCAAAAAAAAAAATATTGGAGAATGGGAGCTAAAGTAAACCTGTTCCAGTGTTGAATATGTAATTCGAAAAATATTAAATAATTCGAAAAATAAGGAAAAGGTCGACGAATTTTGGAAATTTCGATGTATTGAAAAGGTTGAATAATGTCGAAGAAAAGACAAGGTATTTTTGCATAATGGCCTGGGTATGTTGTATTTTTTTCGAAGATATGAACTTGAACATTACTTGGTTTCAACATTATGGCACGCCGTGTCACACAATCCATGCAACAATCGACCTTTTGTGTGGGATGTTTGAAAAACCAAGTTATTTTCTGTTTTGGTAATGTCCATTGGTCACAGCGAATTTGCGATTTGACCCCGTTGGATTCCTTTTGTGAGGAGTCGGTATAAATAAGTTTTAAGCTAACCATCCAGTAACGATTGAGCACGAAATAGGTGCAGCCATCGGTCAAATAGAGTGCCTTACTGAAAAATTGGGTTCATCGCATGGGTTACTCCAAGGCCAGCCGAGAAATTCATATGAATGAAATAGTGTTCCGTAATTAATCGGAAGGAATGTACTTTCGCATTAAAAACAAATACAAAATTGTTCGTTTTTTATTTATAGCAAAATCAAATTCCAAATTATATACGTAAGCAGAGATTGCCTAGGGTTGCCATTTTAGCATTTTGTTGATTGAGTTTGCAACTCTGCCAAGATATATATACAGAATTCTACTATAATCGTAGTCCGAACGAACTATTATTAATCTATTGGGACGTTGAATTACCAACAAAACAAAAATCTTTCATGAGTAATCAATATTAATGTTAACTGTTTGAACTCTGGCAAGCTTTTGACTATATAAGCAATTTACCCGATCACTGAACTCTGGGGACGAATGGTGAGATTTCCCGTAGTGTGTACGCAATAGTTCATCCAAGAAGTTCAAGAAGATCTGCAGACAGTAAAGTAAAATGAGGAAACTCGACTTGGCCAATCCATCAATGTATGCTTAAAAATATCAAAGATATTTGGTAAAAACCAAATACCAGTCTGCACGCGGTTCGACCCGAGCAATCAATGAAGACGCACTGGAACTGAGTACAGTGATTATATATATTTCCGTCAACAATAAATATTTTGTGCAAGAACTTTTAAATATAAGTAACTAGAGAAATTTTTATTCAGCCGCTTATTTTTATCTTTAGACGCCTTGGCAATCTGAAGACTTTATTCCTGGCAAAGAAAGGTATTAACAATTAGGAAGTATTATGAGCTTGGTCTTCTTTGACACTCATTTCCGATTAAAAGTCGACTGTTTTTACTATTCTTTTGTTTCTGACGTTTGATATATCATATGTACATATGTTGTTATGAATTGATGCCAATCTCCTGTACATTCAATCTCCGACCATTCACAGCCATTTTGTGAATTTTCTTGTTACTTTTTGATATTGTGAAAATAAACAACGGCAAAACAACGGTTTTAAGTGGCTTATGGGCTAGTGGAATTATCAGTTCATATTTCTTAAAGAATAAGATAGAGGAACATAACTGTGGATGGTGCCCGTTGTCGCGCCATGACAACAGGCTAATAGTCCTGGAAGCCTTTAATCCCGACGACACTTGCTTCCAAAAAGACTGCTCAATTTGCCACAAGGCCCGTGGAAACATAGCTTTGTTGCAAGAACAATTCGGTAACACTTAATTTAACGTTTCCGACCGGTAAATTGGCCGTCTAGATGATGTAATGTCACACCTGTAGATATTTTTCAAGTAAAATTCAAAGTTCACATGGATAAGCCGCCAACGCTTGAGGAACTGGAAGCCAACATTACTCGTGCCATTCTCTAAATACTGACCAGTCGAAATTCTCGAAAGCGTCAGCGAAAATTGGAACTTCAGAGTGGATCATGTTAGCAGGGTATCATTTAAAAGAAATTATTCTTAAAAATATGGAATGGCAAGTGATAATCTTTTGAATTGATAAGACAATCCAATAAGCAATTCCCAAATGTCACAAATTTTTCTCTATGCGAATGTGCTGAAAATTACATTTATGCGAATTTGCCGCATATTTGCCTAAATTTTATATTTTCCGTTGCTGTGTTTATTAAGATGAAATAAATCCGGAATACTTTCGATGTCGCTATCTCATTTTAACGACGACAAGACTCTCGATTAACCGAAAAATTTTGAACACCATGAAACATTCATCACTCTTAGCGGATTCACAATAAAAGCCAAGAGGAAAAAAGAACTTTGCCAGTTTTTGCTGGTTATACCTCTCAATAGTAAAAATTTTTATGCGTTATTAATTATGGCGCACATCGTGGTTCAAAGCTTTTCAATTTGCCGCATGTACTAAAATATGACAACAACCTAAGCAAATATTACTACGAAACAAAAAAAAAAAATAAAAAATTAAAACTTTACAGCAAATTATAAGTGTGGCGGCGCTTGTTTATAGACTTCAGAGTACATAAATTATACACAACTTTTTTTCGTTAGTAAATATTGATGTTTCCATGTCGTAAAATTTATAATCATTATTTTCATCATTTCATAAAGTTATTACTTTATGTGTATTCGTAAATCCCAATGAATGTGAGGTGTCTGAAAAATTAAAGCTAAAAACTGCGTTGCAATTTATTAACACAACAAATCTGTTTTTATCTTTAACGCGAGGGTATTCCAAGAATTTAATCTAAGTCTTGGGTTTTTTTTTTCATTTTCACTCTCAAACTCATAAAAGAGTTTTTTGAGAAATTTAAGAGGTTAATTAAAATAGTTTTTATCGATTTCGGTATGGTTTCTTTTTGACCAGACGACACATCTGTAAATGGTCGATACTTGTGACGTAGTGTACAACAATTTTATACTTACATATATTTCGAAAAATTTAAAACCTTCCTTGCTTTAAATGAAAGAATGCTTTTTCCTTAAATCAATTTAATTTTCATTTCATTTACCCGGCTGCTTGCTTTCACATGGGGCAGTAGGCAGTCTGTTTGTTGGCTGCCTGCTTTATATATGGAGCTGTAGGCAGTCCGCTTTCTAACTACCTGCTTTGTATATGGAGTCAGCAAGCGGACTGCCTGCTTTGTATATAGAGCTTTATGCAGTCTGTTTGTTGGCTGCCTGCTTTGTATATGGAGCTGTAGGCTGCCAGCATGCGGACTGCCTGCTTTGTATTAGAGTTGTAGGCAGTCTGTTTGCTATCTGATTTGTATATGCAGATGTAAGGTGTCTTGCCTGTTGGCTGCATGCTTTGTATGTGGAGATGTAGGCAACTCGGTAAACTATACAGGCACTTAGTAAACGAAGGCAGATTGCCTTTCACTTGCTACACATTGTATATAGAGATGAAGGCAAGCTGCCTACAAAGCGGCCATCCCTTTGTAAAAAGCATTTACAGTTGTGGCTGGGGTTGTGAGCATTACTGCCTACAATGAGTATAGCTATTCATCGATGTTGTTTATAACATATTTGCCGCTGGGTATGATATCTTGCAATTAGATCAAAGAAACTTCGCCTTATTTCAGAGTGCGTTTTAATCGATTACGTCAGATTTTATTTATTCAAATGCTCAGTTTCTTGTGGTCTAACAACTTTCTAGGTGTCTTTTTCCAGTTAAACTATTTACATCAAATAAATATTTTAGAACTTCTTTTTGTAGGACAGTATAGTATCTACTTGGTTTGGTATATTGTAATTGCTGCTTTGTACAACTTTTTATAAATAATTAGCTTTCATTAACATAAGATATTAGTTCCAAGTTTAAGCAGTCAGTACTTTGTCTGTTAAATAATAATGACTTATTATTTTCAAACTCAATTTAACTTAACAACATGTTCCTAACTATGGTAGACAAAAGCTAATACCTTTTCAAAGAACATTATTTTGATTTGAGTAGAAAAGTTTTTCTTTTCTTTATTGATTGAAATTGAAAGGCAATACTGGTAGCTACAAAAAGAAAATAGAGATATGTCAAAAGTATCGATACTTGCCGTATTGTAAATATCAAACACAATGCATTTAGCATTACAAAATGACTGAATTTTTCATGGCAAAAATGTAAGCTAGGGTGTTTCTTTTGAAAATTTTGTAGATGGATTTTATTTTTTTGCCTATACTTTAGTTTAAGACTAATTATCACAAAATTAGAAGATGCCACACACTGTTGTCAAAACACGCCCACATTTTTCAAGCGGCTGAAAATGCGAACAAAATACACCCGGAAGGAGATTTTTTGGTGGTCCCATAGGACTGTATTATAGAATCGGATTTGAAGAATATCCTCCCAAAATGTCAGCTTCCTAGATCAAACCTGCGAACTTTCTTTTCTCATATACAACGTTTTGACACTACAAAGTTTTAACCCATATCAAGAAAACAATACAGCTAAACAGTTTTGAGATCATAAGCAAAATAAAATTAAAAAATAGATTTTATTTATAAATATTATCATTTTAATCAATCTAAATTATGGAAAATACAATAAAAAGACTTATGCATAATCATTTTTATTCAAAAATGCTTAAGTTTTATAAATAAAAACAAATCTTTTAATAACTTTGCTTGAATAATAATTTTTTTATTTATAAAAATATTGAAGATTATTGAAAATATTCTTTAAGCAATCCTAAGAATGTATTTGCTTTCAAATCGAAATTCCCGATTTGACTTAATAAAAACTAAGATATAAAATAACTATCGTTAAGGGTTATCAGGTTTTTCAATAGCGACGGGTAAATTTTGACAGTTCATGGAGGCCATGTTATTTTATCTGTTGTTTTTATACCCTACACCGTGGGTCTGGGTGTCTGTTGAAATCAGTTTTACGGGAAAACCAAGAAAGCTAATTGAATGAAACTATCCCACACAGGTCACATCTTCTTGCAGGCATCTTGCTATTGAAAATGGGCAAAATCGGTTGACAGACACGCCTACCGCCCATACTCTATGTATATTTATCCCGGCCAATTTTGAAAAAAGTTTCAGCGATTTTGATGAAACTTGGTGATTTGGTGCACATGTGAACCAAATTAGGATTAGACTGGGTTTCAAGTTTCCAAACGTCGTACAGGGGCGTGGCACAGCCCTAAATTTTATCATTACTACTACCATATCTTGTAAGCCGTTCAAGATATTGCGATTAAATTTGGTAAACGGATACATATAAAATATATCTTGAATTGTGATAAAAAGTGGACGGAGTCGAAAAAGTGGGCGTGGCACTTTTCAACTGTTAAAAATTTTGATTCCGTATATCTCAAAATTCGCATACACGATTTCCATAAAAATTTTGGAAATGATGCCGCTGAAAGCAGTCATCAATACAAGCTCAGCTACTGGACCGAAAAAACTCGTTGAAGGGCGTGGCACAGCCCACAATATTTATAAACGTTATATTTAAAGAACTAACAACGTAATCGTTATAAAATTTAATGAGGCAGATAAACTTGCTATAAGGTCTCTTACTACAAAAATTTGGTCCAATAGTACCTGTGGGCGTGGCACCTCCCATATAAGCAAAAAACGTTTATTGTTATAGATAGTGTGCTATGAGAGTTATCTTCATAAAATTTGGTGTATAGATGTCAGTTACTATAAGCTTTAAAAATAAATTAATTTTGACAGGATTGCATCAGTGGGCGTGGCACCTCCCATATTAACATAAATTTGTTAGCACTGTTTTAACTGAACTATTGCAGCAATTGGTATGAAATTTAATGTATGTATTTCTGTCGCTATAGGGCATATCTGAATCAAAAGTGGCTGAAATAGCATCAGTAGGCGTGGTACCTCCCATACAAATAAAATACGGTAAGTGGCATATTTATCGAAATATGTGAGCAATCATACTAAAATTTGGTGTTAGGGGTTTGATTATGGAAAGCTATTTCTGGATCAAAACCAAGCTGGATTGTACCAGTGGGTGTGCCACCGCCCTAAATTTTGAATTTTTGTTGCAGCATATATCGCAAACTATACAAGCTATTGAGCTAAAATTTAATATGAGGATGTCGATCGCGAATATATTTAATTGTACCAAAAGTGGGCGGAACTGGAGAAGTGGGCGTGGCATATTTCAAAATTTTCATTTCTATTCGATTTTTTCCAACATTTTCAACCTCTTTCAACTTCCTTCATAAGTTTCTTTATTTTTTCGACTTTTTCATCAACCTTGAATTGTTTAAAAATTTTTCAACCTTTTTCAACTTTTTTAGAGTTTTTCAACCTCTCTCAACTTTTTTCAACATTTTGCATATATTTTCGACATTTTCCAACCTCTGCCAATCTTTCTAACATTTCACATTTTGTTCGACTTACTCAACCTCTTCAACGTCTTTTCAACATTTATTTAAAAGGTTATTTCAGTGCAGTGTAGGGTATGTGATTTCGGCCTGGCCGAAGATAACACCTTAACTTGTTCTTTATTTCATTTATTTCGAGCAACACGCATTAGTGCAAATAGAGTGAGGTGGTTGCTCCGCGACGTTTTGCTGCCCCGATCGACGAATGTTCACGCTACGCCACTAGCAATACGTGCAAATGATAAAAATTTATTATAAAAATGGGCTTACATGTTTGTCCCTCCCAGTCGACTATTCAACATTTCAACAAAATGCAAGATCTACCGAAAACATCGCCGCTGTCCGTGCGAGTGTGAAAAATAACTGTGATAGTTAATTTCGCATTGTCCACTTGAACTCCGCATTTCGCAGACATCAACTTGGCGAATTTTGCGTCGGGACTTGAGATTGCTCTCGTACAAACTTTGTACTACAAAGTGCTACTTACTCAGGAGCTGAAGAAAAACTACCAAAGTAACTGCCGTGTGTTCGCTGACTGTGCTCTGGAGCAGTTGGAAGCGAACCCCGATTTCAATAAAAAAAAAAGTCATCTACAGCTACGAGACCCATTTTCGGATGAACAGGTACGTCAACAAATAAAATTTGCGGATTCGGAATGATAGCACACGAGGTGGCAATGCATCCGCAGAAAATTACTGTTTGGCGTGAATTATGGAGAGCGCCACCGATCGATGATATCCAATTTTTTTCGGCCCAAATTGGATGCCATGAATGTAAATGATATGTTGTAACAACAGCTCCGTATGACACAACTTCTGCCACAATGGACATTCTGTGCGAGTAATTTGAGGACATGAATATATCCCGCAGAAACGATGCCAGAGATCTTGCGATTTGAGCACGTTTTAAATTTTCTTGCGCGGTTTCCTTAAGTCACATGCCCATGCGAATAAGTCGCAAACGAACGGTGTCCTCAAAGTCAACATTATCCGCGACATCGCTCAAATTCAGCCTGATCTATACGTATGAGTCGTGGAAAATTGGACATCATGCAACGCCATAATCAATAGGAGCTTTAAATAAATATATCTTAATATATATAAATCTCGTGTCACAATGTTTGTCCTCAATGGACTCCTAAACCACTTAACCGATTATAATAAAATTCGCACACCATGTGCAGTTCGATCCAACTTGAGAGATAGGATAGTTTAAGGTGCATATTTAGGGTGGCTCTCATACACATTTTTTTTTATAATAGCATTTTCACAAATACCACTTCATCGATTCACATGGAATTTACGCCACGTAGCTTTTATATTAAGAGACACTGTTTGGTTCATAAAACTTTTATTTAGGGTGTATGCTTAGGGTGGCCCTCATGGAAAAATATTTTTAAAAAAATTTCACGAAGACCGGTTAATCGATTCACACCGAATTTACACCAAGTAGCTTTTATACAAAGAGGCATATTTAAGCTTAAAAATTTTTTATTTAGGGTGGCCCTCATTTAAAAATATTTTTAAAATAGCATTTTCCCAAAGGCTACTTCATCGATTCACATGAAATTTACACCACGTGTCTCTTATATTAAGAGACATGATTTGATTTATAAATTTTTTATTTAGGGTGGCTCCAAACATAACTTTTTTTAAAAAATCATTTTCGCGAAGACCGGTTAATCGATACACAGCGAATTCACACCACGTAGCTTTTATATTAAAAGGCATAGTTAAGCCTACAAAGCTTTTATTTAGGGTGGCCCTCAACAGCAATATTTTTAAAATAGGATTTTCACAAAGATCACTGCATGGATTCACATGGAACTTACACCATGTATCTTTCATATTAAGAGGTAAAGCTATGACCGTGCAGTACCATGCCTTCCATATAAAAAGATACCATAATTTGTGATGCAGATGAATGAAGCTAGATACATATATAAAATGCACGGGGCAAAAGAAGTTTCAATGAGAAAATGGGTGGTGCCACACCTTCCGTATGCGAATAAAACATTTTATATATATCAGCAATTATTTGATGCAGATGATTGAGACTTGGTAATATATAAAACACAAAAACTATAGTAAATTAAACTCATCGCTCCACCTAGCAGTAAGGCCAGAAAAATGTCTGCCAAGTCTACTATACTATACTATATGTAAAAAAGTAGGGACAGAAGTTGATTTCACTTTAACGATGGGCTGATTCGCTTTTACATTCCATAGCATACAGCTTCGCGTCACCTACCGGAAAGGGCAGAACAAACGTCTGCCGGGACAGCTAGTACATACATATATTTTGATCAGCTTCTAAAAAATAGTAACGAACTTCTTCTTCGAAATAAATTGTTACTAACATTAAATGCGTGTTACCTTGTTCTTACAGTGCATACACATAAAGTATCAATATGAAGTTTCAACCCAAAAACGATAATCTCTGATAATAAGGATTTATGAACCAAACGGATATGCCCAAAGCTGATAACAATTCCAATTCAGCATGAGCTTATTGGCAAAATTGAGACTTTAGCATAAAATTTAAATACTTACGTAAGCAACAACTGGGACCAGGCAGAACAAACGAATGTTTGCTCGGATAAACCTATCATGATGAGGGTTATTTGTATGTTAATATGAATTAGGGTACTCCTTGTTGTAAAATAGGTATCCATTTAATTTTATTAAGCCAACATCTGTACACTTTTTCCATAAGATTTCACTTGACAGACTTTGGAAACTAAAACCTTTGAAACTCGAAGGATATGAACAATTTAAGGATACAACATAAAAATAAACTTTTCCATCAAGCCAGCAACTATTCGCATCCTGTCCCGTCGATGCCGCCGTCGCCTTTCAAAAATGAAAGAAGAAGGAAATCTGTCTTTATTTTTATTTTTGGTGGCACCATTAGTCAGCTGGCCTCCTCGCCTGTGTGCTCCTTCGTTGGCATCGTTGTTGACAGCATCACGCAACCAAACACTGGCGACAACCAGACGCTGCCACTCAATATCACACGAACGCATTATTTATTTGGATATAAGAGTATTTGTATGTTTCGACTGTGGGAAAATTGTATAAAAAGGCAGCAGTTGAATGGGAGAAAGCTGCGGCGGCAGCAGCAAAAACTTTTAGTTCCAAGCAATATTTTTGTTATATACCCTACAGAAAAAGGCAAATCTGATTTGTGTAGGACTCATAAAATGCTGTGGAAGCTTCAAGTTAAGTGTAGGTTTTCAAAAAAGATTTCGAAACTATTGCATTTCCACCATGTAAATATTGGAAGATATTTTTTTGTAATTCAAAAAGCAGTAGGTCCTTTGCATCTTTAAAAGTTTTGAGAAAAGTATTTATGCAAACTACATAGTATTCCAGCCAGGAACGTATAACTATTATAAGTTTTTTTGTCAAAAAAATTGGGTTTTAATTATTATTGGTAAGAAATATTATATTAATTATTATGATTTTTCAATAAATATTTTTTATATTGTTTCATAACTATTAAGCCTAAGAAATTGTTTTTACATTGCCAATAACAATTAACTTGGAAAAATATTTTTTTACGTCGTTTTGAAAAAATGATCAAAGGGTCTCTTGTTTTTGCAATTTTCTTCTTTTCGCACCACTCGATGGGGGAGAGATGGCTTGTTCGCTATCTCCAGAGGTGGTGTCCGTATCCTAATAGTATCCGATTTTGGTATATTCTTGAAAAAAAATGTTTTCTACCAATCAAAGGAAAGCAACTGTAGATAAATCTTGGCCCTCACCAGAGATGGTTCTGAGTCTGAAAAATTCTCGATTTTGGTACATTTCCGAAATTTATTTTCTCAGCAATCAATGAAAACCGGTCAAAAATGAAAATTGGCCATCACCAGAAGTGGTTTTGGGTACAAAAAGTGCACGATCTTGGAACATTTTCTATTTTTTACCAATCAATTGAAAGAAGTCGAAAACTAATTTTGGCCATCACCAGAGGTTCCGAACTCAAAAGTGGTCGATTTCTAATAATCGATGAAAAACCGTAATTTTTTCAATCACAAAAAAGTCAATAATAGTTATTTTGGGTCCTTGATTCCAGCACATCTGGTTTTTGAGATAAGATCATTCATAGTATTTAAGTTCGGTGTGCACGACGCTCTTAGCGTCCGGGAATTAAACTAAGTACTGAGTGCAAGAACTATTATGTCTGACAATTATGTGGTGTATTTTGACCTTTGAAGTTGTAAAAAGTTACCGAACTTAAGCCGAACATAAGCTACAGATTCATCGAAAAAATTCTTAGTTTCTAAGAAAGATCTGAGGACCTCCAACAACTCAAAGTTACAGTTTTTGTCACATATCGCCCGAAATTTTGATTTGATTTCAAAAAAGTTCATTTAACTATGCATGTTAAGCTTGAAGTTGTACAAAATATGAAAAGTTTCTTTTACCGACGATGACTTATTGGTAGGGCTACCAGATGGCCTTAGTACAAAAGTAGCACATCCTTAGTACAAAAGTAGCACATATCAATTTGGAATTTTGTAAATGAAAACCTTAATTTTTTTTAATTTTCATACAAATATTTTTGATGAGCAAAAAAAAAAAAAAAAAAAGGTCCTCACTTCGTAACAAAAAACCCCAGCAAATTAAAACAATAATTTCAAATAACTTTGATGAGCAAAAAAAAAAAAAAAAGGTAATCACTTCCTAACAAAAAACCCCAGCAAATTAACAAATTAAAACAATAATTTAAATAACTTTGATGAGCAAAAAAAAAAAAAAAAAGGTCATCACTTCAGTTCAAATATTTTATTTTACACTGCAAACATAAAAAGTAGCAAAACCAAAAACAAGGTAGCAAAGTCCTTGCAAAAGTAGCACTTTTGCTACTTTAGTATCGCATCTGGTAGCCCTACTTATTGGTGGTTTTTAGTTCCTTATACTCAAAGAAAAGCTTGTTGGAATCTGATATTCTATGGCGATAAAATTTACAGGGTAGTCCATCTAGCTCTTGAAACTTAAACTACTGGTGTTTTTGAATGTGGCAACTTTAATGTCATTCGTATTTTTACAGAAGTTAGTCTTATATCTCCGATTAAGGAAATAGTTTGATATTTTTCGTTTTCGAAAACGTTTGTGAAACGCTTGGTCATTTTGCTGAAAACTAATATTTTCTGACGTAAATAAACCAAATTATTGCACACTCCAAACGTGATTGTTGATTGGCCAATGTACCCAAACGAGTGACTGTTTGGTGTGGTTTCTGAGCCATCCAGAAATGATTGAGACCCTTAAGGACGAAATAGGTGCAGCCATCGGTCGAATAGAACTCTTTATAGTCGAAAATGTGCTAAAAAATGGGGTTCATCGTATAGACAACTGCAAGGCCAGCCGAGAAAGATATTTGAATGAAATAGTACAAATATGAAACCGGTAATTTTTTATTCAAAAAAAACACGTTCATTTTGCGAAAATAGTTCCAAATTTAATCTTCAAAGTAATTCCCCTCGCTAGCTACACATCTTTTCCATCTTTCAGGCAATTTATGGATTCCTCGCCAAAAAAATTTTTCGTTTTTTGAGGCTATCCATTCATCGAGCCATTTTTGCACATCCTCGTAAGAATTGAAGTGCGAATCGTTGAGTGCGTGTCCCATCGACGAAAACAAATAGTAATCGGATGGTGCCAGGTCCGGTGAGTACGGCGGGTGGGGCAGGGGCTCCCAGTTGTACGATTTTACCAAGTTTTTATTGACCGCTGCTCGATGTGGCGATGCGTTGTCATCTTGGAATACAATTTTGTCATGGCGAAGTTGAAATTCGGGCCTCTTCTGACGTATAGCACGGTTCAAAGCGATCAATTGTTGATGGTAACGTGCACCAGTAACTGTTTCACCTGGTTTTAGTAGCTCATACCAAATAACACCACGCTGATCCCAGAAAATACACAGCATTGTCTTTCGGCCGATGCGATTTGGTCTTGGCGTTGATTTGGGTCGTTGGCCGGGGCTCAAATATGATTTTTTTCGTTTGGGATTGTTGAAATAAATCCACTTTTCATCGCCAGTGATGATTCGATGGAGAAAACCTTTTCTGTTTTGCCTGGCGAGCAGCAATTCACAAGTGGTTTTTCGGTTTTCTTGCTGCCTGTCGGTCAGTTCATGTGGCACCCATCTACCGACCTTTAAAATCTTTCCCATGGCCTACAAACGCAAGGAAACGGTTTGTTGTGTCAGTTTAGTTCTGTTCTGTTCTGTTCTGTTCAGCGAGCTGTTGTTGCGTTTGACCATCATCTTCGTCCAATAATGTTTGCAATTCGGTGTCTTCAAACTTTTTCGGTGGCCGGCCGCGCTCCTCATTTATCACATCAAAATCACCACTTTTAAATTTATTGAACCACTGTGTACGACCAAGAGCATGCTCGCCGTAAGCTTCAACAAGCATTCGATGCGATTCAGAAGCGTTTTTCTTCAAATGGAAACAGAAAATCAATGCTTCCCGAAAATGAAAGTTTTCAGGCACAAATTTCGACATCTTTACTACTAGCGGAAAAAATGCGTTGTTGTGAAACTTGACAAATTGTGAACTGAATATTGTTGACAGATGACAGAATGAACAATTAAGACATTTGGTGTGGTTCGGAAGCTCATACATATACAGCTATCGACCGCTAGATGTCATTACCGGTTTCATATTTGTACACCTAGCATTTCATCATAAACCGAAAGGATTTTACTTTCGAAAATAAACACATTGAAAAAAATAATTAGTTTTTTACTCAAAAACCTAAATAACAAATAGTCAATCAGAGACACATTTAAGCCCTTTCAGGGAGAAACTTTAACGAATCGAAAAAAACCATAGTAATTAAGATAGAAGGTTCAATTTCATGGCACAAATCAGTCGTAAAACATCACCGAACATTTTCTGGATCTTTTTTTGTTACTGTTGATTTTAAAACTATTCCTTAAAGATTTTCTATGAGGTTTTATTGGTAGTGTATCAATTTTTTCCTTTGAAACGTATTTAATAAGGGACCATGATTTAATACAAATTTCTTATGTTATTTAAGTATTAAGGTATATTTGCTTTAAATAGAAGAAATCCTTTAATATAGGGTATTTCATTGTCTTTAATAACCGAATAGAATTTTCTTATTTGTATGTACTCTTTCTTGTTTTGCTTTTGATATGTTGTAAGGATTCGTTGCCAAAAGTATGAAAAATAAAATTCAGTAGAAGAGAGAAAAATAAAATTTGCCATTTTTGTTTTTAGTGAATTGAGGTTATGTTAGAGGTTAAAAGCATATTTCTTTCTTGTTGTCAAGCGGCGTCGTATTGCGTGGCTCCCTACGATATCCTTGCGTTACTCGCTCTGCTCCTTTTTCTTCTTGACGTCAGATTGTTGTCGTAATAGTTTGCGATTAAGTCATAACTGAATTAGGTGTTTAAGTGTGAGCTTTGAATAAAATGCTCGTAAATGGACGGATTTGATGACGGCCTTTTGAATGAAACCGTTTTTATTGAATGAATTTTCGCCGGGTCGGAGTTGTTGCCAAGTTGTCTGCAATTTAACGTCGAATTAACATGTTTGTCAGTGTGAGTGTAATGACTTCATTTTGAATTAGCGTATGTGTGGCTCAGTAAAATGATACAATTTATATTAGCGCGTGGAAGTAATTTCGCTATTATGCTATTATTTCGCGTGAAAACAATAAATGCTGAGAACAATGTATGTGGTTTGAAGTGATTTAAGAAAACTTGCCTGTTAAACTTTGAAAATTCGATCGAACGAGGGCGTTTTAATGTAACCAATGTGGGATATAAAACTACCTACGAGATTATACGGAAAAAACATTGAAGAATCTGAGGAATAAATTTTTTAACGACTACAAAATTACAGGAAACTCTGATAGCAAATCAAAATACGTGCATTATAACCGTGAATTTGATTGTTTAAATAAATTTCTGTCCAAACAATGTGTCCTAACTGTAGAAAACCGCATAAAATATGACTCGAAATCTTTTTGGTGTTATATTCAATCCAAAAAAGGCTCCTCTAACATCCCAACTTCCACTTTCTATAATGATGAAACTTCCTCTTCAATAACCGAAACAGTAACTCTGTTCGCAAATTATTTTAGTTCTAATTTTGCAAGTAATTTTAGATCCGTTATTGATTCGGTGTCTGCTAATGTGGACTCCGTTTTATCCTTCGGTGATCTTTCACTACTACCGATAAATAGTGAGTCCGCAATCGATTGCCTTAAGAACTCCATTAAATGTGGCCTATATGGTCTTTGTCCTTTTTTCCTTAAGAAATATGTCCATACAATTTCTGTGCCTTTATGTTTAATTTTCAATAAATCGCTTAGTTGTGGTTATTTTATTGATAAATGGAAAACATCCCTTATAACAACTAATTTTAAATCTGGAAATAAACATAATGTTCTCAATTATAGGCCGATTATCAAGATAACAAACATATCGAAAATTTTCGAAAAAATTGTCAAAGAAAAAATCTATTTTGCTATAAAAAAAACATCTACCCTCACCAGCATGGTTTTGCTCCGGGATGGTTTTGCTCCGGGTAGATCTACCACAACGAATCTTCCTGTGTTCCTTAATTACTGTACATCAGTGCTTGAATAGCGATATCAGGTTGATGTCGTTTACTCTGATATATCAAAGGCGTTTGATAAGCTTCCCCATCACATACTGCTATTAAAGCTTGCTAAATTTGGTTTTCATTCAACGTTCCTGTCTTGGTTAGAATCTTATCTTTCCAATAGGGTATCACATGTATTCATTGAGAAATTCAAATCTCATCCTTTTGTGGCGTCTTCGGGTGTACCCCAAGGTAGTATCCTTGGCCCCCTACTTTTTATTATTTTTATAAATGATATCTCAAAATGTTTTAAGACTGCAAGTTTTTTACTCTATGCGGATGATTTAAAGGTTTACTAATTTTTCTGATCCTTACACTTTGATTCGGTTACATACTTCATTTGTTAGATCAAATTTAGAATATGCATCTTTCATATGGAATCCTTTTTATGCCATTCACATAACTCGTTTTGAATCGGTGCAAAAAAGATTCCTCAAATATGCTTTGCGTTCGTTGAACTTTGTAGAACCTGTGCCGTCATACAAATCGCGTTGTATGCTTGTTAATATCTCCACTCTCGAAAATAGGAGATTACTTCATAGTATTATGATCACAAATGATCTTATTAATGGGATTATCATTTGCTATCAGCTTCTTGAACTATTATCTTTTAATATTCCGTCAAGATCTTTCCGAAATTCGGATTACTTTTTCATAAATTTTCAAAAGATTATTTTAAGAAGTCTATAATTTTGTTATTGAATAGCACTTAATCAAACTTCTATGTATGTATATATTTTTATTTTGATTCTATATATTTGTATTAATTAATATATGCTTAGTCTGTAGACGTAAATAAATAAATAAAACCAAAGGAAAATTTAAGATTTTAATCATAACGAAAGAAATTACAATTAGGAACAGTCAACAAATTCCAAACATAAGATCAAAAACATAACAAAAACAAAAAAGCTGTTTAAAAACGAGCGAAAACTGACAAAAAAGGTATGGAAATCCGGGTAGAAAAATTACGGAAAAAAAGAATGTCACGAATAGATAAAAAAAAATATAATTGATTGAAAGAGTAAAAAAAGGGTTCAACCTCAAAACAATATTTGCAGTAGAGCGCGATATTTACACGGCAAAAGTTGTCACTCCGGGTATTTAGCTGAAGATCCCCTGGGCTCCTTAAAATGCAGCTCGCAGTCCTTAAAACTGAAGCTTCCGTAGATGAAGTCGGGAGAACCAGAAACATCTCACAATATAATATGCTGCAGTCTCCTCCTCCTCTTCAGGAAAATACAGGCCATATCCCTCCCCAGATGAATTAGTCGGCATTACATTTTACGTACATACAATACCAATATATGCTTAAGCCAAAAATCACTAGTTCCGCCCACGTGAGATCCGATATTGTGCAGTACTAGTAAATGAACTGCTCATGCACCTGACCAGAAGATTCTTCATTCTTTAAGATTCTGAAATGAAAGCATTTACACTTGAACACCAAAAAAATAAATAATTTACCAAATGCTTTAAGATATCACCCTGATACCTCCATATTTTAAATAACACTCCATTTCCCGAATAGCGAGACTTCCGTCGAGTAACGTTGCAAAAGTGAATTTTTGTGGCGTTAACTTCATTACGTTTCAACACTCAACCTTGTTTTCGCTTTCACTGGCAGTTTAAAGACAGAAAGAAAGAAAAAAGAAATCACCAGATTGCAGCTTTCACTTTGTGGTGTCAGTCCCCTGCCTCAAATCCTCTTTTGACTGTTTAGGGTTTAAAGCATTTGGTGCCGTAAACAAGAACGGTGGCAACAATATTAAGGGGAAATTGCAATTCATTTCCATTTTTATATGATTTTCATCAAAATTTATAACGTACGAAACAAAAATACCCTTACATACGTAGACAGGATGTTAGGGGTCCTGATAGCAACGTATTTGTCTGAAATTCCAGCACAGCGCTCATTAAAACTGTGTTTGGAACAACGGTTAAAGTAGAGGGTGCATATGAATCAGCTCTTTTTTTCGCTGTCAAAGCCCAGAGTTTGAAGAACTTAATGTGGAATTTATTATCATGTTCAATGCGTTGACGGGTTGCGCTTGTTAGGGGAGCATTCCTTTTTTTTCTCCATTTTTTTTTGGCAAAACATAAGAGTGATGTGGGATATGTAAGTGCTTCACTTTGTCAAACTGAGCTTTATTATTAAAGAGGGTGAAAACATATGTTTAGCGCTATCTTGATGCTGACGATAATTGCTTATTGATATGTGATATGATTTCTGAAGCACTTAAGTTGGTTGGAGTTGGGCGTTAAATTTTTCGACTTTGATAATGGCTAATGGTTTCTTTCGATCTAGTGATGCTTAAGTGGAGTTCACTGGCTAATAGATTTTTGTACTATTTATATGCTCCACGGTGTGTTTTGGTTCATTTTGTCACTCCGTTTGTAATGCACAGAAAGAGGTGTGGTAGGTATGGAAAAGTACATCAGCGTCACCTCTTGAGTCGGTTAAGCTATGTGCGACTATCTATATGCTCAAATCTTGATAGCGGAAAATTCAAGCGAGATAATTTGGTAAAATTTGGCTTGGGGAAAAATACTCTTTTCATAGAAATTTGGGACTTGCGTGGACTTTTTTTTTGTTTGTTCAATCCAATGATAACACTCTCACTCGCTCAATTTATTTGCGTAGAGAATCTTTATCTCTTAGTATGTCAGCAAGTTATCACAAAAATAACTGACGAGACAATAGCGCTTAACATCGCATTCTATTTAGATTCGTCTTGAAATATTGCAAGTTGACCATTGAATCCATCTTGTGCTAGCTACCAACAGCTTCCTCATGTTGAGGAGTTTTCTATCAAAAAAGCCATTAATATTCTTATGCTCAGGCGCTCAGGCAAGGAGAATGTTAAAGTGTTGAGCTACATCATTAAGAAGCATTTGGCGTTTTAGGGACATAAGTGAGTTTAGGAAAACTGACTTAAATATTTTATAGTCTGTCTATCGAAAACTTCGCTACGTAATATATTGTTACGAAATTTCTGTCTCTCTGACGATAATTTCGATCTCTCACACTTTTCTGAGTTCGATCACTGGATTGTGTAACAATTAAAAACACACAAACTTATTTAGTTATAAAATGGTTTATTTTATTAACGTTCAAATTCTAATATTAATTTAACACTGTATAGAAAACTGTTTTACTTTACTACGGATCACACTGTATTCACTTTATTGCTTAAATTCAAGTGTTCTGCCTCACTGTTTAAATACAACTGTTCTGCTTCACTGTTTTAATTCTACTGTGTCACTCAACTCAGATGACAACCCTTTTATACTGCAGTCATCACTCTCTCGAATAATCCAGTACCTTCTAATTGGCGTGTAATCTACCATTATCCATAATTTACCAGTACTTTCTAAACGGCGTATCGACGTTGAGTTCACAACTATCCAGAATGTTGCTATTATGCTAGATGGCGTTGTACGACGGCGATAGTTTCTCTCGGTTGTCGAATTTTTATTTATAGTGTACTGCAGCGTCTGTTCGGTTTATTATTTTGCCGCTAGATGGTGCTAGTATCGTTTAGTTTCTTTTGTTGGTATTTATTTCAAGAGTTTTCTAGCATAAACCAAATTTCGCTACAATATGAACAGCCCCTGTCCTAACAAAAATCCTTCATTTCATTGTAGTAAATACCTAATCGACTACCCAGTTAGAAGTTAAGAAATAGCTTTCTCCCCGTGACTTCTCCCTTCCAGTCATCTCCATATGGAGTGCAAGTCCTATAATTCCTTATATATCTGGAACAGTACAGTCTAAACTAGAGCAAACAATGCATTTCGATATCGTAGGTAGGATGCACATGAAAATTGCTGTCTGTACAATAATGCCATATAATAGAATCGATCAAACTAGTCTACTGTTAGTGAGTAATATATCAACTTCTTAATCATGTGCCGAGCAAGTCTTGGGAATATCTCCATCATGTTTGCTGAAAATTCTACAGTGAAAGATTCAATTGACACAACAGCTTGAGGAAAATGACTATGAACCGCAGCAAGATTAGAGTGCTAAAGTCTCAGAGCTCGGTATAGACAATCTTCATTTTTGGCGAAAAATCATTATGAGCGACGAAGCAAATTTCGACTTGGCTGGCTTTATTAATGAACAGAATTGACACTATTCGGGCAGTGAAAAACCTCGATGCTAGGCGCAATGCTGTAACAGTTTCTGGTGATAGCTATCGGAACATATTGGAAATTTCTTGTACCTGAGTTGAATCAATTAAGCCTATAGTACATAAGGTTCCAAAAAGACAGTGCCACATCACACATAGCTCGTGATACGATGAAAGCTTTGCGCGAAATTTTTGTGGCTCAATAATGTCAAAAAGTGGTCACATCGTTTGGATCCCACTGTCACCTGATTTTACCCATCCCAGATGTACATCAACAAACCAACCAAAATCTTGAAGCTTAAAGACATTCGAAACAAAATTACAGAAATAACAGCAGAAGCTTGCGAAATCGTGATGAAAAATGTGTTTAAAAAAACCATTTTTTTATAAATTATAAAATTGTATGTCATAAAAAAACATCGATCTGGAAAATAAAACGCACCAATATTTCTGTTTTTCAGTAGCAATTTTAAAATATGAGCTAGAGACTTTTCAATATTCAGCCCCTGCAGTTCTGTGATTATCATTTCTTCTACGTAAGATGTGTTTTCCGTGACAAGTAGCTTTATTATTTCTTTATAGCAATATGCTTGGAAGTGATCGTGTTCTTGGTATATTGTATCAATTCTATTTTTGCTTAGCTGTTGATGGAAAATCCTTTGCGAATATCTTCATAAACCAGGTAGTACATCTTTACAAAATACGAAGTCATCTTTTTCAGCAAAATATTTGAGAAGATTTTGCTTTCTTGTGCGGCAATAAGAAATTTTGGCTTATTTTATTACCAAATATCATTCTTTCTTTTAATCTAAAAACTAAGGTTTCTGAAGCAGACTTTGACAGTCCCCGGATCGCTGATAAGGTAATTTAAACCAACTTGGCTTAAATGTCTTAACGTCTTCAGATCACATTCAAAGTCACTATCACTACTGTCAGTTTTCGTCTCAAAATCCATTGACTCCTCCTGTGAAGCATTAGCTTGAGGCTTAGATGATTCTTTAGGGCTGAAAACACGTCTATATGACGACCGTTTGCAATCATATTCCCATTTGGCATAATTTTTTCAATTAAATTAATTCCATTATGTTCACCAAACAAAAATAACATTCATCATTGCGGTTCACAAGTTCCTTCCAGATCATAGCAGTTTCGTACCTAAACTTGTTCCTTTTCTTATTTGTCCACAAACGTAGAAACTCAACGCATGTTTTGCAAATCTATTGCGGAATCCAAGGCTTATCTTTAATTTCCAGCGGGTGACTAAAGTGATTTGTGTAAGCCTCTTTTACGAATGCTGTTACATTTAAAAAGTTTTCTTTAAACATATACTCTCCGCAAATGAAACAAAAATGATTCAGATTATTCAGACAAACTCGTCTTGACGATGCCATATCAAATTACACTGTCATCTGACAAGAGCTACTACGAAAAAAAGGAGGGCATATTCAGAATCAGCGACGTCAAATAAGTAAAAATCATGTGATAAAAGTCATTCATCAGACAAAAGTTGTCTTTCTATATAAGATGTATTTTCCATGATAGCTTCATTAGCACCAAATGTGACCTTTCCAAACTTCTTCTGACAGCAATATGCTTGGAAGTGAACGAGTTCTTGATATGATGTATCAATTCTTCCATTTTTACTGTTGATAGAAAGTTTTTTGCGAATCTCTTCATATACTAAACATCTTTCTTTCAATTCTAAGCCCAATACGTCTAGATTATTACTGAAATTGTTTTAACCTGTCAACCCAACTTTTTCATTTTATGAGTTATCAATCAGCAATATCAGCTTACTTTTTTGAGAAACTTTCCTCTTATACATTTGATTTTCAAAGCTTTTTCTTCGAAAATTTCGAATTATTGTAGCAGCAACAATTTTAATAAGTGCGTTGTAGTGAGCAATTACTTTGACTATGTACAAACTTTTAATCTTTTGTAATTTAAATGACGTGTTCCCCAGTCGTAATCAAAATATTGATTTCTCTAAATTGTACTTAGATGAAATACCGGTTCATTTGTTAGAAAACTTAAAGCCTACTAAAAACTTGCTACCATGAGCTTTTTCCTATGTTGTCCCCATGACATATCCTGGACTGCCTACGCTCGTATATATAAGCCGTTCTTAGCAGTATCTGGTTATCTTCGACACACCTAATATTTCAAGGTAATATTTATTTTTTGGAGAAAACATATTTATTTTCATTGAAAATGCTCTAAAATAAGCTACTGATATGTAAAGGCCAGACAATTGTTAGTCATCCATTTGAATCAATAAAAGTAATTTTTACGCTATTATCGATTAACCTTCATAGCTACAATAGAATTCGAATGATTCAGCATTTAATTGCATCTGCTGCAATAATTTTTACAAATTTTCAACGCCCACCTAAATTGCAATAAACTGCTACTGCAAATTAAACTAAACCTGGACGTGTGCCAATGAAAAAAAGAATTTAATTTCCTGCCACCGTAAAAGCAGCAGCAGCTGAGGACAAAAAAAAAGAAAAAAATTACGAAATTTCCACCTAATCGATTCAGTAAAAATTATTTTATATTGAAAATTCTATTAAATGGAAAATTGCAGCACAAAAGCGGTGAAAGTGAAAAATAATGGAAAAATAAAGTGCAGAAAAACGCCTACTCATGCTACATTGTATATCCAAGTTGTCTCCGAACAAAAATGCAGCAAAATCTAAATAATTTTGAAATGACAACATAAATTTCAAACACCTCGAGTAGTTTTGGTAATGTAAAAAGGGATGTGTTGCAAAACCCACATTTTCCACACTAAATTAATTTCAAACGTCCTTTCTGCGCGCACATACAAAGGACAAAGCGCACGCCATAAATATGACAAAGGAATTTTAGGAGGTAGCAATGTGTTTGCGTTATGAGAGTGGACCGCATGTTTCAGAAAAATATAGTTGACTATGACAAAAAGCATCCTTAAGGAAAAAGAATCACAATCTTAATCCTGTTATATTTTCGAAACTCCTATATAAAGTTATAATAAGAGCACTAATTTTTCAATTCATTTTCACGAATATTTGGAAGCGAAAATACTTTTTTTTTTCATATTAAATATCACTGAGTATTTCTATTCCAGTGATAAATCAATTGTTCAAAATCAAGCAGAATGAGGGCATTCTTTTTATGTCAGAACCCAATGTTATGTTAAGAACCTATTCACCCAATTTGAAAAATAAATCGGAACCAAATTAGACGTAGTAGCGTCTGCAGTTCGTCATTCGATTTTAAGATCAGCTTTTTGAATAATTCAATAATAAACGATGAGGCCTGTTTCCTGTTCTATATATGAAGTCATCGACAAATTAAATAACAGATTTTGGGGTACTGAGGATTTCAAGCAATAACATCAGCATCAACTGCATTCCCAAAAATTCACTGTTCGATGAGGGGTTATATTTAAAAAAGTTGTTGGCCCCAGAAAGAACAACGGCATGGTTTCAACAACATGACGTGCACTAACTAGCAAGTCGATGATGAATCTCCAGCGAGAAATTATTGGCGTACGATTAATTTTAAAAGATGTTGGACTTAGTTGGCCTTCGCCTGATACGACTGAATCATACTTTCTTTTGCGGGGCTTGTTGAAAAAAAGAAAGACTTACGTAAATAATTCTCGAACAAACTCAGAGCTTATGGAGAGCATTTGAATTGGTAGCCGACATTGAAATCTGGTGAGTAGGAAAATGGTGATCATTTGTAGGAAGGGTCGCATTACGATTTTTTTTTCGCCCAATGTGTGCGATATTCCGGAAAATGTTGATATATTTTGAAATAATAAGTATGTCCATGAAGGGTATTTTTATCGAATTTTTTTCGGTAAGCGACATGTTTCTCCTAAACTTGTCAATATCCGCTTATAGTCCAAGAGCCGTCTGTAGAAAAGTCGAGTGTATAAGATTACAGGATGGGATGCATGCCAAATGATAGAGCTCGACGAGCCTAAATAGAATATCTAGGGTTGCCTTGCCAAAGCCTGTCCCGATGGCCGAAAATACCCGAATTTTAGGCAATTTTATTGTTCTAATTAAAACTGTAGTACATAACAGCTCGAAATGAATGCCAAATGATAGAACTCGAAGAGGCCTAATTATAATACCTGGAATTGCATTGTTGAATCCTGTCCCAAACATGGGTTTTCACCGGTTTTTTAGATCAATTTTCATTAATGAAGATAAAAGCTTCAAATTTGTGCCAAATGATAGATATCGAAGAGCCTTAATAGAATATATAGGGTTGCCTTGTAGAATCCTGTCCCAAAGCTGTTATGTACTACAGTTTTAAGTAGAACAACAAAATTGACTAAAATTCGGGTATTTTCGGCCATCGGGACAGGCTTTGGCAAGGCAACCCTAGATATTCTATTTAGGCTCATTGAGCTCTATCATTTGGCATACATCTCATCCTGTAATCTTATACACTCGACTTTTCTACAGCCGGCTCTCAGCCTATTAGGCTGATATCAACACTAGTGTTAGACATTAGCGAACCTAGCAGGCATTTTTGTGAGACATAAGCAGCGCAAATTTCAACTTACAGCTGTTGTCAACTAATTGGAAACGAAATCTTTCGTTGTGTTACTGGTAGTTTTTTCATTTACTTTTCTATGTGAACCAGAAAATTTATTAATATTATAAATGTGGAACATATAAGCTCTAAAAAAAAGAACATAATTGAATTCAAATTCATAGCATAAAAGGTTTTATGAGAGATTTTCTGCTCAAACCTCAGATTTGACTGAGTCAACTAATTGGAAACAAAAAAATAATTTGCAAAAAAATAAAAGAAAAACTTGATAAAAGATTCCAGAAACGATATTGTGATCTTGTCATTGCTTGTAAAAGCACTATTTGACTGAATTTGCTTATAAGCGTATCCTTAATCATGGGTTGTGGCCAAAGCTTGTACACCGGCCACGCGTCAATTGTTGAGCTTCGCAAGACGGTCATGAGATATCAGGCGATGGCAACACAGCTAAATTACTCCAAAAAGATGGTATTCAATGCACTTGATCATTTCAATAAGTATGACACAGCAACAAATGTTCCTCGCAAAAAGAGGTCGTAAGACTTCTGGGTACAGGGATCGCCAGATTGTGCGCAAGGCAAAATTGGATCCTCGCAAGACTGCTGTAGACTTCCATCGTGAAATAATTCATCAATATGATGCATAAATATCCAAGTGAACTTTCGCTTGTCGATTGGTTGAGGCTGGACTCCATGGACGAATTTCACGCAAGGGCCCATTGGGGACAGTTAAGCGGAAGAATAGCTACATACAGTTTGGTAAGACGCATGCCGGATGGCCGCTCATTAAATGAAATCATAAATTTTCTGGTTCACATAGAAACTTAAAGGAAAAAACTACCAATTACTCAACGAAAGATTTCGTTTCCAATTAGTTGACAACAACTGTATGTCATAAATGCAGAAAAATCCATTTTGTTAAGTGATTTTTTTGTTTTTTCATTCCCATAGACCTGTATTCAGGACCGGATTTACATTTTTGGTGCCCTAGGCTTTTAAAGAAAATGGTGCCCTAGTTTTTTTATGTTGATTTATTATATGAAAACTGTTTTCTTGATTTTTCAACAGCAAAATCCTTTATAATATCGTCAAAATCGATTTCATGTAGTAGATCACTTTCAATGCAAAGTAAATGCCAAACGTAGCGATGAAATTGATGAATTTCACCAGCAAGTTCGGAACTAAGATCTTCTGGATATTTTGAAATCAAACATTGAGCACTGGTTTTAATATCGACTTCTTCATTTGTAACGCAAAGAAAATCAAATTGTTCAGGGATTTCACGGTAAATCTTGCCTCTTAAGTCCATTTGTAATTGCAATTGGTCTAATATAACGTAAAAAGTGTTTATTCGAAAATTTTCTTTTGGGCTTAGTTGAACTTCGGGAGCATTGCCATCGTTATTCATTTTCGCTACATTTCGCAAAACGCTAAAAAGGCCTAAATTAAATTTTTCAAGCTAGAAACAAAAGCTAAAATAAAATTTATAATAAAACATATAATTTTATATCAGAATTTCAATATCTGGTGCCCTCTCCGCGCTGACGCCCTAGGCCTGCGCCTAGAGTGCCTTAGTATAAATCCAAGGCTGCCTGATTTGGGTTTGAAAAAAACTCTCTTCCAATTGGTATGGAACGCAGAAAAAATCTGCCATTATTTTTCTGTTTATTTGCTCTTTTCATATGAATTATAATATTAAGCAAACTGTTTGATCTAGGAAATTTTGGGAGAATTTTCTTCAAACCAGATTTTATAATATAGGCCTGTGGTACCGCCAAAAAAAATCCTTTCTCGTGTATTTTGTCCGTATTTTCAGCTACTCGGAAAATGTGGGCGTAGTTTGGCAATAGTGGGTGGCATCTCCCATACAAAAAAAAAACGCTATATCTTGGCACCTAATGCAAACTTTTTCTACGTTTTAGTAAGGACTCATTAAAAAAAAAAAAACAAAATAAATTATGCAAAAAGTTTAAGTTGGATATCTTAATAAATACAAACTGAGAAAAGAAATTCCGCTGATACTCACGAATACAATAAGTGATTTCCATCAAAAGGAAATGAACAAGCCCTCGCGGCGTAATGTGTGAACTAAAAGAATATGTCAAATAAGTTGATAAATGTCTAAAGTCGAAGTGTCCAAAAAGTCGAAAGAACTTGGAAAAGTCGGAAGATAATATAATGTAAACATGTCCTACGAAAACTTTGACTACGTTTTGAGTTTTTCTCAAAAGGGGACAAGCTTTGTTTTGAGTACTGCTTGTTAAATGGCCGCTTGAGGAAGAAAGAAAAGATCTAAAGAAAAATAAATCCTTTTATTCTTACAATAAGAAAACCCATAAGTTTTGAATAATTCGGGAAATTTTGAAGAAGCTACATAAGTTGAAAAAAGTTGAAGAAAGTAGAAAATCTAAAACGAGTTGAATATCACTACAAAATTTGAATATATCGAAAAAAGTTCCAAAAGATTGATGATATCGGATAAAATTGAAGAGTTGAGCAAAATTTAAATAGATTGCCACACCGAACGACGTCGAAATTGGTTGAAAATCAAAATAAATTAATAAAAGCGAAAAAAGTTAAAGAATTAAAAAAAAGTGAGAAGTTTGAAGGATTCGATTAATGTTGAAAAATTCAAAATTATATAAAAATATTATAAATGTTGAATAATTGCAAAAAAAAGAAAGTAATAAGGTTGAATACGTCGAAAAAAAACTAAGAAAATCTGTACATAATTGATGAAATACAAATAGTTCAACATTTTTCTACTAAAAAGTTGAAAAAATAAGGAAAATGTTGAAAAGTTGAAATAAGTTGTAAGAGTTATAAAAAAACCCAATAAATGTAGAGAAATTCGAAAAATTTGAAATGGTCGAAAAAGTTTGCAAAGGCTTTGAAGAAAGCAAAAATCTCAAATGAAAACAATGGTCTTGCTATAGGCAGTTAGCAACGACTAAAATCAATTTAAATTTGACTACATTTTAAGAAAAATTGACTCTGCTTATTAAAATAAAAAATTATATAAAATTGATGTGAGGTCCACCCAAACAAAAGATGAAAACTCATAAATTTTATTATTATATAATTTATATTTTTTTTTTTAAGTTTATGCAGAATTTGTATCCTTTCATACGTGCATCGTTTAGTCCGTTTGCACCACCTTAAATAGCATATGATACTCAAACAATTTAAAAGGACATTTTCCATATTTCGTCTTCTTTTTTGTTTGCGACTTTCTCTTTTACTTTTTGGTGTTGCATTAAAACCAATTTTGCGGTTACTAATAAATCACTTATGTAGACGCAATGCGCACAGGCTAAAGGACCGCCCGTGCCCTTGCGTACAGGCAACGCCTACAAAATTCGGAACTCAGGCAAAAATGTTGATTCTTTTTAGAATTTCACTTTTATTTTTTTTTTTAGTTGTAGCAATAAACTCGCGTGCCAGTGCAAATTAAAAATTCCTCCTTTAGTTGAAACAAAAATAAAAAACAATACACTTTCAATATTGTTAGAGCTAAACAGAAAGTGAGAATGTGCAATTTATTTGTTATGAAATTATAATTTATATGGTCGTAGGGTTCAAAGTTGCGTTTCTCCGGAAAATCCCATGTTCTTAACATTAGAAATATCAAATTTTTTTACAAACGATATTTACTTGATTTGAAAGGTCTTTAATTATTGTCGAAGGAAATAAGTTACAATTTGGAATGGAAAAGATCTACAAGGATTCTCTTTCAAATATCACACGCTTCCTCCCAACATTTGCCTAAAAAGTTTTCTGCTATCGCCAAATTAAGTGCACAAAAAAATATCTCATTATCATTTAGTCTAGTGGTGATGAAAAGTTATCACTATTAAAGCTTAAATACAACACCGACGGACGATGGAAAAACTGACCGTAGACAATACAATTTATTATAAAATAAAAATGTTTCTTTAGTCTTAATTAAATAATACTTGCATCTATAAACTTCAGTACAAAAAACTTTTTTTGCAATTCAGCACTATACACTTAAATTTACCATACTGCCGTACTAAGCGAAAAAGACGTATCTCAAAAAAATTCATTTCGAGATAATTGATGTTGTGTTTATGTCAATTTGTTGAAATACTTGTAAAATTGAGATAGAGGAAATTTTCTGAGTATATTTTTTATATGATTGAACTAAGATGCCGACATTTGGAGTATTTCATTAGACGCGTAATTTCTTAAGCTATCCGATGCCATAAGAATCTCGGATATTTTTTTTTTTTTGAGATACGTCTTTTTCGCTTAGTACGGCAGCATAGCCTGTCAAAACCACAGTCTGTCAAAACCACATTAGCAAAAACAAAGTTAGCGAATCCTATAACACTAGCCGACACCAAAAATATTCCATGACATTTCTTAATTTTTTATGATGTAGCTAGGTCCCCTAAATTGAAAGAAATTGTTGATAGATTTTTCTCACGGAGAGTTTTTTTTAAAATTTTTTTTTAGTGTATTTTCAGTTTTTAGGCTATATCTCATCCAAATCTAAACCGATTTTCTTCAAATAAATATTGAAAAAAAAAAAAAAATAACCCACTACTCTTATGGAGGAAATTTTCGAGTTTAAAAAATAGCTTAGGAGATAAAAGCTGTATCCAATTAAAAAATACTTTAAAATTAGAAATATTTAAAACTACATCAATTTAACTCTTTGGATATAAAAACAAACTCTTTTAAAGAAAATATTACCAAGTTTTTGAAAATCCGTTTATTAATGCCGAAGTTATAGCCAATTTGATATAAATTGTCATAATTTAATTTTACCAATTTTTCAGATTTTTCTTATTTACAGGCTATTAAGAACCGACAGCAGCTATCCGGGTGGAATGGGGTGCATTTTTAGAGGTCGAACACAGTTTTTGACGATTTCTGGCTAAATTGTGCATCCTATCAAAAAAAGTTTGAGCGAAAAAGTGTAGTAAATAAAAAGATCTACAACTTTTGCAGTAATCATTTTCACCTTAACCTCACAATTTTTCGAAAAAATTACTGAAAACAGGTTTTTTTTTTAATTTTTTTCTTTGACAAAAAAGTTTCTATGAAGCTGTAACTTGGGCAAAAGATACTTTTTAGTGTAACACAAAGGCAGCAATTTTTTCAGACGGAAATATTAAGAGGTTGTTGTTAAATTTAATTTTTAAACAAAAAAAAAAAAAAAACCGAAATTTTCAACTACGATTCCTCTTAAAACTACACCTCTTAAGGAGTTCTGTTCTGTATCTGAAAATACACATAAAATACACTAAAAAAAGTTTTAAAAAAAAACTAAGTGAGAAAAATCTATCAAAAATATTTTTGAACTTCGGGGACCTAACTACATCATAAAAAAATAAGAAAGTTCATAGATTAAAAAAAAAATGTCAAAAAAGTCGGCTAGTGTAATTAATCAGAATATCGTGTTTCTTTGTAGACGTACTAAACTGATTCCAATACAAAGCATAGTTTTCGCTTTTTGTTTTGCAAAACATAAATAGAAATAAAGCAATCAGTGATATCAACCCAGTAAGTTGATGATGATGATGTTCAGTTAAAACAATGACCGATTTAAGAAATATACACACAAAACATTTCTGTGTACATAAATATGTAAGTATGCATGCATGCAAGTGTAAACAATATTTGTGCTAGACTTACCGGCTAGTAATTAGCGTTACCAAATGCTGATAAATTCTCCAAGTCATGTGTTTTTACTAGAAAGTGCAGACCAGTCAGCAAAAGTTCTCGTTCTAATTCATAGAAAAATTTTACTTCCTTCTTGACTCAGTATGCTGATTATTGAAATAATCAAATATTGGTCATAACTTATGCATGTGTACACGTGCATAGTGCATAAATGCATAACTTTGACAACATTTTAAGCACTAGAAAAAATGTATGCTCGATAGATACATCATGAAATGATACACAAACAGCATATGGCATCGACTATAAATACATATCAAGAGTTATTGAAAACACAAATTGATTTTGAACTTTTAAGTAAAAATGGATCTTTAATGCAATCTTTGCGATTTCATTTCGTGCAGATTTAATTTATTAATTAATTTAATTGGAAGAATTTGAATTTTTAGTAAAATATAAGTTTAACTCACAATATGTAAGAAATAAAAACGTTGAACCAATTTTCGAACATACCAACTTATTCTTAACGTTTATTTGATATATACAGAAAAAAATTATCTTTTTATACATAAAAAGAAAAAAAAAGTGCCATTGCATACTTTTAGTTGTTAATATAAAGTATAATTAGTTTCTTTGAAAATTTCGACCTCCGCTTCTTCTTATTGAAATCAGACGAGACCCCTCCTCCCCCCTCTGGGGAGATTTTCGCTATTATTCTTAAATACATAATTAAAGTTACTTTATATGTTCATGTATTTTGCTTCATGCCACTAATACTAATGTCTACTAATAATAAAATCTGTAATAAAATCTTACAATTCGCATATTAAATAATTTGAAAATTAAACAAAATTAATTATAACAAAGTTCCAGATCCGTTTTTTTTACAAAATACGAATTCGAAACGGATTCGTATTTGAAGTCCGTTACGAATTCGAAACGAATTTGTTTTACTTACAAAAAACGGAATTTACCTCAAAAATTATGGAGTATCAACACAAGTGATGATGCGGGTAAAATGAAACAATAATAATTCATAGTTCCGATGACGTAATAAAATATCAGCGCAAGAGAGGCAGGGTAAAAAAAAAAACAAAAACGTAATAAATAATGTTCAAAAACGTTTCAAATGAAATCAAAAGGATAACATTGACATATTGTAGAAAGATTTCTGAAATGTAACTGAAACTTTGAAAGATTTCATGTGAACGATTCCTGAAAGGCTTATAAAACATTACATGTCGCGGAATATTTAAAATGTTATTATTTACAATTTTTATATAAGCTATTTTCTTTAAAAAAAATAATATGTACATATATTAGGCTGGGTCAAATTGTTCGGGTGGAAAAACCTTGACCAAGCGTCTAGCGGAAACGTAATCTACGGTAAATTCTAAGAAAATTTGACCAATAAACCATTGGTCTAAAATCAATATCGAGCCCCCTATTTTTAACAAGAAGATTTTAACATGAAATTTTTATAAAAAATAAGCAACTTCTTTAGAAAACACAGCTTTATCATCTAAAAAAAAACTTATGTCATTGGTTTTGTCAGCTTTCTGAATCTGTTTTTATCATGAAAATATTTTTAAAAGCAGGCCGAATTTTGGAAAGGTTTTGTGAAAAATAGTTATAAATGCTGAAGATCTTACAAGTTTTTATCACTTCATCTCCAAGAAATAAAATGTTCTTTATAATATTTATTACAGGGACGTGAACCGGTTCTAAACCGTAAAACCACATTTTTTTACTAATTAACTGAACCATTAACCGAACCGAAATTTTCCACAAATGTTTGATCCGAACCGAACCGCGTTTTATAAAGGTTTGAGGACTTATTCTGACCAGTTTTCAATAGACAAATTTTATTCACTTTTTTTATTTGTTCTTTTGTTAAATATGGAAATTGATGAAATTTTCAAAAAAATAGGGAAGCATGAAACAGAGTTCATATATAAATCATTAATAGACAAATCGTTTTGAACTTTTGGAATAACTACCCCGACAAAGAATTATCTGAATTAGCTCAAATAGTTTTTGGTGTTTCAGCCACCCAGATTTCGGTATAGAGGGAATTTTCCACCCTAAAATTTATTCTCGGAGACTTGAGGGGAAACATTGACGAGGACTTGTTAGAAGATTTTCTTCTCATCAATCTCAACTGATTATTGTAAATCAAATTTTTTATCAAATAACAATTTTTTACTACGTTATTACAGCGTAATAAATTATATCTACATATATATTTCCATATTCTTTTGGATTGTTACTGAATGAAAATAATACAATTGAACATAATTTTTTTTTTTTTTATTCCCGAACCGTTGAACCGAACCGAAAACCCGATTCAAAGAAAAAAAACCGCTTTGACGAACCAATCCAAAAGTGCAAAAACGGTTCGAACCGCTGAACCGAACCGACCAAATTTTTCACCTGGTTCACGTCCCTGATATATTAAGCAATTTTGTTAGTTTTTTCGTAACACTTTTCTTATTAAATACACCAATATTTAATTTCTTCTAAATTTAAATTAATTTATAAGCTACTTGCGGTGTGAAAAATGAATATGAGAACATCTTGCTTTCATTTCTTGAACGCTCACTCAAAAAAAAAATCTTAAAATATAGCGAACATTTGGCAAATTAAGTTCGCTCAAAGCACTTGGTAAGCCAAAACTAGTAGAGTTTTGATACGGCATGTGTAGTAAATTTGATCCAGTGACAATTGATGATGACACGTCCATCTCCGAGAAATGTTTTTAAAATTTGAAATAGCGAACAAATATTGACGTAATACACGATCATTTCCAACTGCACAATTTAATCAAAGAAACAATTTGAAAGCAAAAGCAATGAATTGTTTTTTTTAATGTATAAAGAAATGTTCTCGGCAAAAATCGAGGGCTCGATATTGATTTTAGATTCATGGTTTCTTTGGTAAATTTTCTTAGAACTTTCCGTTGATTACGTTTTTGCTAGACGCTTTGTCGCGAAAAAATTTGACCCACCATAATGTATGTATATAGTTGACTCCCCCTTAGTTTCTGGTACAATTTTTATTCTACAAAGCATACTGTCAATAAGCATTTCCTTATAGAGTGGGAAATTCTACTCACCTCTCCTTTTAAACATTCAACCAATTGTTCATGGTTTGAATAAAACCGTCTGTGCACCTTTATTTTTAGTATTATCTACAAATTCACATTCGGATATAGGTCTTAATATATGAATATACACAAGGTGCCTAATAATTCTGACCACGACTGTACATGCTGGAGTTACAGTTAAGTTTCTTATTGTAATTTTACTCTTTTGCAGGATACATAGGCGTGTCCATAGACGAAATTTGCTTATTTTCACAAACTTCAATTCTTTCGTAAGAGGTGCTCCCACTGAGTGCCGTTTTTCTATCAAAATCGGATTTCCGTAGAATGGGCTCAAGTCAGAGTTATGTACAATTTGAATGATACAAAAGAAGGATCAAAAATTGCTTATGCCATTAACCATAGCGTACGCCATTTTATTGACTGTTACCAAACAATACTTTGAAAACAGTGCAAAACTCAGACTTGCGCCCTCACACCATAAGCTAAGTCGTACTAATATTTCAACCAATTCCACGGAAACCAAATCTCCGTACAAAAACTGCGGGGATTTTTATTGGCCTCATTATGTTTAATCAGGTTTACATAATTCACGTGCTATAAAAATCTACGGATTATGCAATAATGCCCGTAGTCTAAAAAAGTCATCTGAATAATTGAGAGTTTTCTACTGTATTCCCAACATATTGTAAATTTTGCCAATATTTTTTTAAGTAACAAAAGGTAGCGAATGTGCAACTGTGGCACAATATATCATAGCATAGGATTAAGAATTTTAATCCTGCCGCAATTCTAGTGAATTATGACACTTATGAATATTTTGTGCCACACATGCTATCGACGCGACTTTATCAATAAAAATTGAAAAACAAAATGAAGCACGTGATCAACGTACAAAAGATATTTCACAAAGAATGTTGTCAAAATTTTTGACATTTTTTTTTTTTTTTTCATAACATATTGCAAGTAAACAAGAGGAAAAAAATGAGTAAAATACACAATGACAGTAATGAAGTCCCTCAGGAAGCATCATGCAACGTGTGCAAGCGACATCATTATTCGCTTTAGTTGAAGAAAAACCAAAAGTCATAAAATATTAAGCTATCATACGCATACTTTTAAGTTTGCACTTTTTTTCTCAGCTGCTATTTACTTCAGCTTTAAGAAATGAAATTTTATTACACAAAAAAGAGTTACCAAATTTCATGAATATGTACATATGTATATGTAGATGCACCTCCTAATCAAAGGAATGACTATTGTTAATTTTGTTTAACAAAGGCTATTTGAGAGCTATGATGTATTTCTGCTAACAACCTCTTTGCACATCTTTTTGCCATGCCATTGTGAGGAAAACACTCTTGGATGTTGCGGGTAACCACAGGAAGAAGAAAGGTATTCATTTACATACAGAACGTTACCAAAGCATGTCGGAAAAATACTGCACCCCTTCTTCTTCTAGACAGGAATTAATAATTTCGGGCATCGCCTTAAATTGAAAACGTTGGAAACATTTAATACAAAATTTTCTTTACGGGCTGTTTCAAACGTTTCCAACTTCCGCCTATATGTAGTCCAGCTTTTGGGTTAAGGTTCTATCTTTACTGCAAAAGCAATAAGATCTTACTTTTTGAGAGATTTGTAACTCCGTAATTGCTGCTCTTGGTAATATGACCTTTTCCGGTATTCGAAAAATTTATATTTTTCACGGTTGATAACTAATACACATTTTGTGATAAATGTGGAAAACTTCTGCATGATACATTCGTATCAAAAGACAATGGAGGAGGTCATGTGTTCCAGATAATATGAAAAGTTTTTTTTTTTCGTTGTCTGGGGAAACAGTTACAAAATCAAATTCATCTCACAGTTGAAAAACTTTGATTTCAGCAAAATACGGGGAATAAGTTTCATTGAGCATTTTTTATTCAAATTTAAGTCTTCGAAAAATGCTTTCTGAATATAACGATATAAATAATTCTATTATATCCCAACTAGAGTCATTACAAGTGAACTTCTCCTTTAATTTGAACTTAAGCCTGTGTAACTGAAATATGATTCTAAGCAAGTGAAATTCATCTTAAAGCATCATGGATACATGTGTTCTAAGTTCTTCTGAAGATTTCGTATCTCCCACCCAGCATAATTCAGGTTGATTTCAGACTTGAAGTTCGGTGAATTAATTGCTCTGCTAGTCAAATTCGTTTTCTTATTTTCCATTCTGTGGTATCATCTTGTTTAGTTGGAACAAAATTTGGAATTTAAGCGTGTATTGAATTGGAGTCGAATAAAAACCATCAAACCAGGCTATGCGTACTGCAAAAGAAATTTGACAATCTTACACCTATTTCGGTGAAAATTAAATAAGAGCAAGTTTCACTTTAGTGCCAACCGAAGTACGCCTAATTTCATTAACCAACTTAATGCAGCATACATGGGCCAACTCACTCTTATCCACAAAAACATGCTCGATATGATCGAGCACCATATCGGAATCTTAAATTTGTAAATTTATCGCAACAGTTATATTTTAGTAAGATCGTAAAATATTTAATAGCTCATCCGTCGTTTCAGACTTCAGCGGCTCACCAAGCCATCTGGAACTTCAAGAAAACAAGAAGATCGTTTGCTTAACTAGTCTGGGCATTTGAACATCCTTCGGAATTAATGAAACATTTTTTTAAATCTCTGCATATACACACATATATGTATATAATTGATATCAATTTCCCACGGTGCTCTTGAACGCGAAAAGAGTTTGCCTACGTTAGCGAATGATTCGGCTTATGGGGCTCTCTCCTGAACGCTCTTATGATAAAAAAGAAACACCATGTTCATTAATGACACTTTTTTGGTCTGTAAATACGCCAAGGTTCATGCTTACGCTGATGACGTTCAGCTTTACCTCTCTAGACCCATTGGATTGGTTGAAGATTTAATCTTTAGGCTTAATGCAGATCTATTTGCTGTTAACAAATGGGCTAGAGATAATTATTTAGTTATAAATCCTTGCAAATCAAAAGTTTTGCCAATAAGTAGAAGCAATTTGAGCTTGCAGGGGATTCCTGAATTGTGCATCGGCACTACAAGTCTGGAATTTGTGAATAAAGTTAGGAATCTTGGCATTATTTTAAATTCTAAGTTAACGTGTGTGGACCATATCAACTCTGTTATTGGTAAGATTTATGGTACCTTGCGCCTTTTACGAAACTCAGTAAGCTTCACGCCCATTAACACCAGACGCAGACTTGTCACTATGCTAATCATGCCTCACATACTATATTCTAATGCAGTTTTTGGTGAGCTTGATTTTCAGTCATTGCATAAACTAAGTGTTGCGTTTAATAGTTCTGTTAGATATGTTTACGGAGTTGGTAGGTTTGATCACATCTTTGAAAGGAGTAGGAGTATGTTGGGTTGCAGTCTAAAAGACTATTTAGATATGCGCAATATTATATTTTTGCACAGATTCATGCACACTCAGACTCCTGCTTATCTATTTGACAAAATTAGCTTTTGTCAATCCGCAAGGTCATTGCATTTAATAATTCCAAGATGCAACTATCTCAATGCGAGCAGGTACTTTTTCATCAGCATCGTTAAGCTATGGAACTCTTTACCTAATAATATTAAACGAATTGAAAAACTCAGTAGCTTTAAGCATGCAATTTATAATTATTATAGGAATAGGCTTTAAATGTTGTTAACTTATTATAAATTTTTGATAAAGTTAAGTTATAATTTCATTTTTCTTTTTTAATTAGGGCTATTAATTAATAACTTTTAATTTATAAGTATGTATATTTTACTACAAATTTATATGTTGAATTAATTCTTACGTTTCGTTGAATAATTGTATTAAATTATATTTAAATTCTTTTTATTAGTTAAGTTATAATTATTTTTATTAATTTTTATGCATATATAATGATATCGTTTGATGTACTATAAAAGTTTAAGACTTAATGTACAATACTTGAAAGGAATAAATTAAATTAAAATTAAATTAAAAAATTAAATTGAACGAAAATATTTTTCTCGAAACAAAAAATGTAAGTCTTTGTAAAACGTTTCAATCGCGGAAATAGTTCATTATTTGATCAAATAAAAATAATTTTCGTAAAAATTAAAAATACAACAAGATTTTTTAAAGTGTCGTTATAGCTTAGGCAATGAAATTTCTAAAATTCATTTGTGACAAACAGAGACAAATGCACGTGCACGTGACAGCATAAACTGTCATTAAGAGTTCTAATTGTTTTTGTTGACTCTGTTTATGCTCAGAAGAACGGGTGCACGCACAGAAATGTCGAACTTTTGTCAAATTATTTTCATTATCTGCTCTCTATACTCTATAAGGAAACATAAATTTTTCAGATATTCAGTTTCTATAACAAAGAAGGGGCATGGGAGGAGTATTGAAAGATACTCGTTTATACCTACGTACTTTCAGCTAAATCATCAATTAATCTTCAGTTTGCATTTGATTCATTTTACTTAAAAGTTTATTTTTATATTTAGCCTTCTTATCTTCAAAGAGTCCATAAATGAAAAGTCGCCGGTTGCTTATTTTTCAGCTCTTTGTTTGCTATGCTATGAGGGGCTATGCTACCTCAACTTCTTCACTCCGCTTTTGGTCTTTGTCCGATTGTCATAAATTAAAACTCAAGTGGATCGGACACAATCATGGCATTGGCATTTCATTTAAGTAACTTGTGATGCAGTGTTCTTTAGTTGTTCGATGACTTCCAGGTATTTCCAATCTATTGAAAAGAAATTTGATAAAACAGATATTGATAAAGTTTTATTGAGAAAAGAAATGCATTTTCCTCAATATGTGTTGATTCATTAGCGTTGGTGATACTTGCTGGAATTTGCAAATGCAATGATATACTACCATACTTTCGAAATAACTCATTTTATTTGAATAACTTTAAACAGTGGAGTCACTGAAAAACTAAAGGGTTTGAAGAAGTCATAGCTTGTTTGTTTTCAATATTTATACCCTACACAGATAGTATATACACTTTATCATTCCGTTTGTAACGTAAACCGGCATAAGCGTCTTTCAGTGTTGGCAATTTCGGTACATTTGTAATTTTTTCAGTACATTTGCGTCGTGAAAAATCGTCATCAGTGCATTGCACAAGTTTTTAGTATATTCGGTATATTTGGTCCATTTTCAGTACATTCAGTTCATATTCAGTACATTTCGACTATATCTGCAAAATAACCATTTCTTTTAGTAACTTTACCGTGAAATATGCCTACATTAAACTCTACTGACCTTTTTTTTTAGTAAAAAAGTTAAAATTGTATTGAAAATTTTTTTTAATTGTGATGTTATTTTTTTATGTTACTGTCAAAAAAGTACATTCGCAATCAAAAAAGTACATTCGGAATCAAAAAGTACATTTCAAGTCTACATTCATTACATTCAAACAAAACCCAAATGCTATTACTGGCGTCATCACCTGAGCTTAGCCATGTCCGTGTCTCTGTGGAAGCCACGATTACGGGAAAAAACCAAACAAACTACTTGAATGACACACTGGCCACACCTTCAAAGAAGCTTCTTGAAAATGAAAATCGGCGAAATCGGTTCACAGACGCGTCTACCGCCCATACAAGTAAAACATTCAAAACGCTATGTTGAAATAGTTATATGATGTAGTTTAACGAAATATCTCAAAAATACTAGGAAAAACTAAGACAAGCACTACAAAATAAGTTGCCAAATTGGCTTTTCCAATGCAAGCGAAAGGTTCAGAATATTGTACTGAGAGAATACGTTAAAATAATTGAGCCGATTTTCACACAAATAGTAAGAATGATTCGGGAAAGCTCTAGACAAGAATTTAGTAGCCGCAAGACCCTCCATCGAAACAAAAACTTTAAAACGTTACATAAAGAGAATTACATCCTATGATTAAGCGAGCTAAAATTGTATGTATGTCGCACCATTCATCGATTCACGGTCAAGAATTTGGATCAACTTTGGCTCGAAGTGCAGCGTGCTTGGTCGGCTATACCGAAGGAGCGATGCCAGGCTTTGTTATCATCAATGGAACGCCGCTGTAATGTTGTCATACGAAAGAAGGGATTTCCAACAAAATACTAATTTGCATTTGTATTAATATGTATTTTATTTTGTTTTTTCTTAGGAAATTACTAAAAATACGCGAAGTGTGCTATTTAATTTGTCTTGTAAAATAGAATATTACTTTCATTTTTATAACATATTTTTTCAATAAGCAATGGAACTGAACTTTTTTTTACTTTAATGCAATAAACAATAGTTATGCTTAATTTTTGCGACTTCGTTATTTTGATTTTGGAAATGTAGAAGTACTTAGTAATTTCAACATCCATAAAAGTTAGGTTACCTGTGCTATTTAAAGCCTATACCAAAATAGACGAGACATAACGAGTAAGTTCGAGTGTATGTAAACCAATGTTGATAGCCAAAATGAACCTACGTAATTGATCGAAAGTGAACGAAACATTTTGATGAGACGTAAGAGTTCCGAAAAAACCGAAATTCAAAACGTTGCTACTCGTCATAACAGCTTTTTCGGTTCGTTGGCTAGCGTAACATTTTGGGTTAAATGTCAAAACAGACGAAACGAGTGCAAACGTTCGTTCAATTGCTACCGTCTCGTCACGTCTATTTTGGTTAAGGCTTACCCTGCGCGCTTCGCTCCAGCTTTAATAGAAAATTTCGTTTTATTCTTTTTTTTATTTCAATAAAATAAAACACTTGAAACTCACTTGCTTTTGAATATGATAAAATTGTAAAACCTGTTCTTAGAAAAAGTATTCGAATATATCAATTCCAATGCAGTGTTGTCAATCGTGCAATTTTGTTTATAGCCTTGGGAGCGTTAAGGTATTACGAATGCATGCTAAGGGGGAATTCAAAATTTTCTTCCTTTTGCTAGCATAAAGAGCGGAGTTATTTTAAAAATTTTACACAAGAAAAAAAAATACAACTTAAGAAAAAATCTTGCGAAAGCTATGCCTCTAAATATATGGACCACGTAGTGTAGATGCAATGTGCGGTCTTCGTGAAAATTCTATTTAAAAAATACTTTTGTATGAGGGCCATCCTTAGTACCTAAGGATTTAAAACCTAAGCTGTGCCTCTTAATATAAAAGCCACGTGATGTAAATTCCATGAGAATCGACTTAGAGGTCTTCGAGAAAATTTTTGTGTGAGTGAAAATGATATTTAAAAATATTTTTGTATGAGGGTCACCCTAAGTATGCACCATTAATAAAATTTTTAGAATCTAATCTGTGCCTCTTTATATAAAAGCCATGTGGTGTAAATTCCATGAGAATCGATTAAGCGGTCTTTAAGAAAATGCTATTTTCAAAATATTTTTGTATGAGGGCCACCCTAAATTTGCACCCTAAATAAAAGTTTTATAGCCTATGATACCTGCCTAATCGATAATAACATATGTGCTTTAAAAATTTCATCAAGATTGGCTGGATAGTTTTCGCGTCCATAAAGGACATACAGACAGACGGACAAAAAATGACTTTTATATGATAGATATTTATATGGCTAAACCTATTTTGGAAACGGCTGCAAGGACTTTGATCAAACTTGGAGCATTGATGAACATATGAACAAAATTCAGATTGGCAAGATTTCAAGTATTTAAAGACTTTTACAGAGCGTGACACCGCCCTAAATTTTAATTCTTATATTATATTTTATTATGTCCCAAACAATGTAAGATATCATGATGAAAGTTGGTAGCAGGATGCAAGCTATATATATCTTGAATTGTACTAAAATAAGATGAAATTAGAAAAGTGAGCGAACGTTGCGAATTCTCTTTTCATGCAAGTATGAATCAATCAGTTCAAATGTTCGAAATGATATCCAAGCAAATTTCAGATTAACACATTAAATCTTCGAATAAGCCTATAATTTTTTTCCAGTATACCTGAAGAATGTGAGCATAAAAATTTTCTCAAGATCAACGCCAAATCTGACGAGTTGGAAATTTCTTTATAACTTTTTTTAGTTTCTGAGGATCTACATCAGCCCTCTACATCCACAATGATAAATACGAGTTTCAAGGGGCTTTCCTTTTCCCACATGGAAATTAAACTACACATCCAGCTACACCTTCGAATGATATGTATGTGTAAAGATAATTGTTGGAGAATACTTGGATCATAATTTTCTATTTACTTTCATAAAAATTTAAAATTATAAATCATAACTATACCCTATTTGGTGTGTGGTCCCAGTAACTAATTAAAATAAATGTACATATAAAAAGCCAGGAATTACAAACAAAACCCCATTGCAAAGACCACTCTTAATCCTGGAAATTCCATTTTTAGTATTCGTATCAATGATTTGCTGAACCAACATTAATCAAATCGAAATGTTAATAAAAAAAAAAACAATTTGTTTTATTTTATTATATTGTGCGGCAAAAGATCCTTTATATTTTGTGTTTTGAAAGTCATTTGATGAATTTACATAAATCATAATTTTAATAATAGAAAATTGGTTTCTATTTTCGGCTTTTTTCTTTTTTTGTGATACCATTAATGTGAAAATAATTTCAGCATTTACTGACCTTTAGTAACAAAAACTACTTTAATATAAACACGCTAATCAATTTCCCCCAAAAAGAAATAAAAAAAGCGTTTACACGCGCACGCAAGTCTTACGACACCATTCTAAGGATAACTCATAAATAATTTTTCGTTGACGTCCTTGAGAGCTAAAATGTCATTTTTGGTTAGTCATTGTGTCTAATGAAGAAAATTAATGGGAATTATAATCATTAATTGAATACGCAATAGGCATTTATTATGGTATTATTGTCGTTCTTTGTTATTTTATTGCCTTACAATTGTTTTCTTGTTTTATCAACATTTGTTTGATTGGGCAGGCTTCTTCTTCCTTTTTGTATAACCTTTAGCCTATAATTAGTTCTTATTGTTCTAACAAATTGATGATATTTTGGAAAGTAGTTGGAGATGCCTACTTTGACAATTTCTCTTTTCGGTTAGAAATTAATTTAGTTATTTGTAATCAATCTTCTCCCACCAGTAGATTAGATTCGATGAAGTACAATGGTCATGTTTGAAGGCCCAAAAAAAATTTTTGTGTTGGTGTGAAATGAGATTTCACTTCACTTATGAAAGTGATATTTTAATAGCAGGCAATTTCCTAAAGTCAATCGAATTAAAGAATTCTTAGTCTATGCTGCGTGAAAGAGATAAGGTGACACAATTGTACATTCGTGCTTGGTAGTGTAATTGTCTTCCCGACAAAGCCTTCACTCAGTTTTGTTGAGAGCACCTTTTTTTCTGGGATGATATCTCAGCATATAATCATGGAGCAAAATTCCACCAGATTTCATAGATTTTATCTGCATACATAGATGAAAGGGTATCCATTATTTTAAGCAGTGAAGGGCACACAGTGGCTCTATTTGCTCTAACCGTTATTCGGCGCTCAAGCAAGCGAAAAAAAATTCACTGAATTTCAACGGTATCGAGGCACAAAATGCACAGAATTTCAACGCTATCGAGGCACAGCGTTGACTTGAGTTCAAATGAAAACAAAAATAAAACACAAAGGCATAAATGACGGCGCCGCATTGTGTCTTGACGAATGTAGCAATTGTTTTTGTTTGTAGTGTAATTTGTTTTTTTTTGTGATAATGGCAATTTTGGAAATGAAAGTAAAAAAAAACTTTAAAATTTCGTTTGTTGTTGTTTTGCTCTTTTGTTAGATTTTTGTGCCCACCGCTGATTTTAAGCATAGAATTATTAAGTCTTTTGGTCTGTCATAGGTGTGGATTATTATCTCAATGAGAGATGCACAAGCCTTTCTACCAATTATTGAAGATTTTGGTGATCAACGGTGATCCTAAGCTAAAAAACATTTTTTATTAATATAAGAATTGTGCTCGATGGAGCTTTCAATGCCGACACTACAGTATTGCCTTGTTGAAACTTGCTACTTAACAGAGTTAGTGAGTGACACAATTAACCCTAATTTAACTCGAAGTAGCTGATTTCTTTTAGCGTCGCCCGGCTATACATTGAAATATGGGTCTGATAATCCTGACTGATGTATTCACATTAAATCTAACAGCAATATTAATGGTATTAATTTTGGCTTGAGAGACGCTGAAACAATAACCGAGCGTAAAAAAATCTCTGTGTTTAGTCCACAACTTAGTCTCTCCAGGAAGCTTAATCTTAGCACTGAAGTCGCTAAACATGAAAATGCCTGACATTTTTTCAAGTTGGCTCTTATTTCTTTGAGTAACAGCTCATGTGTTTTTATCGCTTTGTCCAGCAAAAAAATTTTCGTAACTCCTGCTTACGTTCAAAAAAGTGCCAAATTGTACGCGCTTAAATTTAAAAGCTACCTAACCGTATTGCCCCAATTGCCCATCGCATTTACGTTCAAAAATCTATTTAATAGACGCAAAAAATTATGTGAGCTTGAATAAAGTGTTATTTGAAACGCAAATGCGAATACGGTGACGGGAAAATGTTTCCAGCTAATCTGGAATCAGTCATTTCTCTTAGTTAAACAATTCTCAATCACATATTTTACTTCAGAGGACAGCATATCTACAGCGTCATAAAATCTGCTGAGAAAAATAATTCATTCAAGCGAACCACAACTTATCGATATTGATATTGTAGTACAGCGATGGGCAAAATAAGAAAAATTACCCAATTTTAGCTCTATACCAGCGGTGGGCATAGGAATTTAACAAAAGAGCAAAACAACAACATCAAGCAACAACAAACGAAATTTTAAAGTTTTTTTTTACTTTCATTTCCAAATTTGCCATTAGCACAAAAAAACCAAATTGCACTACAAACAAAAACAATTGCTACATTCCTCAAGACACAATGCGGCGCCGTCGTTTATGCCTTTGTGTTTTGTTTTTATTTGAATTCAAGTCAACGTTGTGCCTCGATAGCGTTGAAATTCTGTGAATTTTTTTTCGCTTGCTTGTGCGTCAAATAACGGTAAGAGCAATGAGAGCAAATAGAGCCACTATGTGCCCATCACTGCTATACAACAAACACTTAATTTTCCTTAAGAAAACAACAAACACATACACTCACCACTGCTACGACACTTTTATCGCTGTGTTTTTTTATACGCGCTATGCACGGGACTTATACTTATTATTGTAATTGTTGCATCATTCAGAAAAAAAAATCGAAGAGAGCGAACAAGAAAGCAACAATGCGCACATTGAGGACAGCTTCTCTCGTTTGTTTGATCTATGTATGTACATTAGGGTGATTCAAATTTTTTTTAAGGTGCTGTTGCTTAAAAAGTAAGTTTATGATATGAAGAAAAAGTTCACGAAAATTCAGCTCTGTAACTCAATTTTATAAGGTGGCGCCGGAGCCTGTTAGTTTTACATGTAAATTGTATGAAAAAATCATTTTTTACAAAAAAGGTATCCCTTTTCAGCTCAACAACACTAATCACCTATTCATTTAGATACCTTTTTTGTAAAAAATAATTTTTTCATACAATTTACATGTAAAACTAACAGGCTCCGGCGCCACCTTATAAAATTGAGTTACAGAACTGAATTTTCGTGAACTTTTTCTTCATATCATAGACTTACTTTTTAAGCAACAGCACCTTAAAAAAAAACGAAAAAAAAATTTGAATCACCCTAATGTACATACATATGTACCTTTATTTCTCCACTCATATTGTTCTGACTTATTTCATGGGATTTGTTTCTGGATTATTGCAGGATTTTTTTCGCAATCGAGATCGAATTTATGAAGGGATTTTTTCTGTTGTTGTAATTGTTGTTTTTGATGTAAGTTGCTCCTGTTTCAAAAATTATGCTCATCTATGGTGAAATTTATCAATATTCTAAGAAGATCTTCAACTTTGCGATATTTGCGACGACATTGAGATATTGTCGCAGTTGCTATTTCCAAGTTATTTCAGCCCTAAATCGATCCAAATTAATCAAGGCACAAATACTTGCCGTAAGGCACGCACATTATGTTTAAGGAGTACGTCATTAGAAATTTGTACATTGTACCTCAGTAAACACTGACTCAATTTTCAAAAGGTTTATATTTTATTAACGCGAATTGAAGAAAATAATAGTAAAAAAAGTATTAATTTTGAAACGTAAAATTTTTTACTTTCTCCGGAACACCTCTCATAAGTCCCTTGATCTTTTTAGTTGCAGCACACCCTTGCGTCTTAAGTCTGTTATGTCCTAGCATGCCTTGTTTGTTGCCTTTAATTGCCACTTCACCAGAGCCCAATATCTCTCGACTGACCGGAGTTAAAGGTAATTGGATGAGTTTGCTACTCTAGGAACGAAAATAATGTTATTTTGCTGGTTCCACTCAAAAGCTGATATACTGTAGTGATACGAAGCAAAATTAGGCCAAAAAAAGGAAGATACCTCATGATCTCTTACAATTTGTCGAAACTTCTTTTGCAAGTATTCCTTGATGCAGATTTCGCTGTTGATTGTGCCTGTGGTCACGAAATTTTGGCCTCTTTTATCGCAACTGCAAATTGCCTGCCAAATAGAATTTTTTTTTTTCAAATTTTTCCAGAACATTTTTCCTAGCGTTGGCAACATAAAATTCTTGAACAGAAAGCTGAAAAGAGTCGGAAAGTACGTACGTCTCGTCATCCATAATGCAACATTCAAATTTGGACACGAAATCTTTACTCAATTGTCAAGCGCGTATTTTGCTTCATAATTCTTTTCAGCATTCCAATCCGGCACTTTCTGAACTTTGTAAGTCTTCAACCCAGCCTTTCCTTTTACTCTTTCCACAATCAACCACTCGGAACAATCTGCTGGCTAAGCGGTTTTTTTTTTAATGAAAGGTTGTGGTTTTTTATCAGTTTGATCACGACTTTCTTTGCCTTCGTTCCCTGCTTTTGATGTATACCTGGGAGACAGTCTTTATACTTTAGCATCCCTTGAAATCCTTTTGAATGTATATTGGTTATTAAAAAAAAAAAAATTTATTTAGTTAGCGCACTTTTCTTTCACTGCTCATGTCTTCACTAACCTGATAAAAACTATTTAAATTGTTTTTTTTAATGAAAGAAGTTATAAGCAAAAATGTGTGCACTAATTTCTAATCACGCAATCTTTAGTGATGAGCCTGAAAACCGAAGAATAATTGCACAAGTCGAATTGGAATGCTTACTCTGAAAATCGAACTTATGTTTAACAAGTTAAGATGTTATCTTCGGCCCGGCCGAAACTCACATACCCTACACTGCACTGAAAGTCGCTTTTAAATAAATGTTAAAAGACGTTGAAGAGGTTAAATAAGTCGAAAAAAATTTGAAATGTAAAAAAGGTCGAAAGAAGTTGAAAAATGTTGAAACAGTTGTAAAAGGCTGAAAAGGTCGAAAAAATATGGAAATCATTGAAGAAAAATGAAAGAAATTCAAAATGTCGAAAATATATGAAAAATGCTTAAAAATGTTGATATAATATAAAAATGTTCAAAAAAGTTGAAAGAGTTCAAAACCGCTGAAAAAGTCTTAAAAATAAAGAAAATAATGAAGAAAAATGAAAGAGGTTGACAAGTTCAAACGAGTACATATGGGATATATTGGAAAAAGTTTAAAGGTTGATAAAGTCAAAAGAATATGGAAAATATTGAAAAAAATCGAATAAAAACTAAGAAATTTAAATGCGCCACGCCCACTTCTCCACTTCCGCCTACTTTTGGGTTACTAAATCATATTCGTCATTGACATCCACATACCAAATCTTAGCCCAATAGGTTGTATAATTTGCGATATATGCCGTAATTAGTCTTAAAATTTAGGGCGGCAACACACCCACTGGTGCAATGTGGTCCGATTTTTATACAGAAATAGCTTTTTATAAGCAACACTCTTTCACCAAATTTCAGTATGATTGATCACATATTTCGAAATATATGCCACTTAAGGTATTTTACTTGTATGGGGAGTGACACGCCCACTCGTGCTATTTCGCCCACTTTTGATTCAGATATACCTTATAGCAAGTTAACCACCTAAATTAAATTTCATACCAATTGCTGCAATAGTTCAATCAATATAGCGATTGCAACTTTATGGTAATATAAGAGGTGCCACGCCCACTACTGCAATCTCGTCTATTCTCATTTAATTTTAAAGCCCATAGCAGCCGACACCTCTAAGCCTAATTTTATGAAGATTACTCTCATAGCACACTATCTATAACAGCAAACGTTTTTTGCTTGTATGGGAGGTGCCACGCCCACATGCTCCATCGCGCAATATTTTTGCAAAAACATACCTTCTAGCAAGTATATATGCCTTATTAAATTTCATAACGATTACGTTGTTAGTTCTCTTAATATAACGTTTATAAATATTGTGGGTGGTGCCACGCCCTTCAACGAGTTTTTTCAGTAAAGTGGCAGAGCTTGTATTGATGACTGCTTTCAGTGGCATCATCTCTAAGATTTTTGTGAAAATTGTTTGAGCCACTTTTGAGATATATGGTATCAAAATGTTTAACTGTTGAAAAGAGCCACGCCCACTTTTTACGATTCCGCCCACTTTTATCACAATTCAGGATATATTTGAAATGCACCCGTTTACCAAATTTCACAATAATATCTTGCACGGCCTACGAGATATGGTGGTAAAAAAGTTAAAAATTAGGGCTGTGCCACGCCCCTGTAGGAAGCTTTAAGAACTTGAAACCTAGCCTAATCCTAATCTTGTTGACATGTGCATTAAATCACCAAGTTTCATCAAAATCGCAGCAACTTTTTTCAAAATTGGCGTGGGTTTATATACATAGGGTAAGGGCGGTAGGCGTGTCCGTAAACCGACTTCGCCCATTTTCAATACCAATATGCCTGCAAGAAGATGTGACCTGTGTGTGAAAGCTACATTCAATTAGCTTTTTTGGTTTTCCCGTAAACCTGATTTCAACAGACAGACAGACAGACAGACAGACAGACAGGCGGACATCGTTAAATCAACTCAGATGGTGACGCTGATCAAGAATATATATACTTTTCCATACCTGCCACGCCTCCTTCTATGTGTTACAAACGGAAGGACAAAGTGAATATACCCTCGGTGTAGGGTATAAAAATTTCGACGAATAGTTCCTCAAGGTGTTTGTATGAAAAACTTATGTGAAAATTACAATAATATTCTATTAATTTTTGGAAAACATTAGGAATAAGATCCAAATCGAGGTTGAGATCATAAATTTACAAATCCTATACTTTCACTTATTAAGAAATCCACTTTTTACTTAACCATTTCTGTTGAGTTCATCGAGGTTTTAAAATACTATCTCCTATTCAGGCTTAGACTTCACCACTTCAAAACTGTGAATCAGGCGTTTTATTCCTTCATTCAGAAAATCAGTTTAACTTTGCGTGATCTTTTCCTTAAAAAGTTCTATTCGCAATATTTTTTTCAAAATGCAAGTCACATTTATGCAATAAATCAATAAAAATCGTTTAAATAAAAACATTGGAGTAACTTATGTTTTTTTTTTCCTGAAAATTCCTCAATGAAAGTAATCTCAAATTGCGCGTAATTTTTTAAACTTTAATTACCTATTCACATTATATGATTGCACAATAAAACTCTACCAAAACCACAAATGTGATCTTACTGGTGGCAATGAGTCAATGCATAATTTATTACGAATAAATTTTACAAGCTCGTTGTTGTTGGCTTTAATTGTTTGATATGTAGTAGACTTAGTAGATTCTTATCATACTATGTAAAAAAAAATATACATACAAGTAAATACCACAAATATGTCAACAACAATAATTTTGAAAAAAAAAATACTTGAATGGAATTTTGTTTTTCCCAAAGTCTACCAAGCAAATGAATAAACCAAATGACGATAGATCAACGAAGTGATAAAATAAATTCTAATTAAGTTATCATAGGAAACACTTTTTCAGCACCATCTACAAGAGTCTTCGAAAAAAGCACCTTAGAGCATAAACTGGTTATTCTTCTGATACTGAATTGTACGGGTGTATTTTAGGAAAAAACCATACAGAAATATTGAGAAACCAACTCTAACGGTGCTAGGCCAAACATGCACCCAATATGGCGACAATGGGCAGCTCAATTATAAATGAATAAATTTTAATTTAAGCGCCTATCGGTGAGAAAATATCTACATTCATAAGTATGCTGGAATATAACTTCATTGAAATATGTAAATTTAAGTTAGGGTTTTAAAAAGGTTTCGTTCATTGAGCTCGGAAGACTTTGATGGCACCAAATTAATGCGCATCAAGTTTTAGTTGACAGTTCTCAATAAAATGTATAAAGTTATTTTTAGTAGGAAGAAAAAATTAAATTTTTTATACTTAAAGACCTTTCTGCGATCATAAATAACAACGATCAATTGTTCCGAAGCGCCTTAAGGGCGCTGTATATATTGCAGTAGCTCTTTATGGCTGTTGCGATCTTGTTACAGTGCACAGAGAAAATTTTGTAGTAGCTGTAGTTGGCTTTTGATTGTATCAACTTTCTTCTCATGGAGCTTGTAGTCACCAAAAAACTCTTGCATCGATGCACGATCATTAGCGAGTGCTTTCAATTCTCTATTTCCTGGTTCTAGGATTGTTGGTTCAGGTTGGTTTGGGACGGCCTCTAATAATTTCAGGGATCTACTACAACCTCTAGCCTACTCTAGCCCCAACCCTAGTTGGGGTCCACCGAACGTAGATCCCAACGTGTGTGCAATCCATTTCTATTCTTGTCAACTAAAGATTTAAGGAGATCCTGGGCCACCAAATTTTCAAAATTAAGTTTAAAAAATTGTTGGTAAACACTTGTATCGTAACCGTTCAGAAAAAATCAGGAATTTTGATCTTTATTGTCTTTGACAGATGCGATGAACTTTCGCCTCGTTGACTTAATTTTACGGTGTCAATCAGCATCTTTGTTATACAGTACAAGAACCGCGTTACCAAACTACAGATACCAAATCAGGATGTGAGGATATAAATTCACCTTGGTGAGGAGTGAGGCCTACCTAGAATTTGGTGACGGCACTAAATTGCAATGCATCTGCACATCGAGCATTCGCTGTTTTGAGTATAAGCATGTTGCAATCCTTATACTTAATTTGAGTCTTCAGAGGCTGCTGACATTCCGTGGTACTAGATAATCTCTGGTCAGTCTACTTTTACTATGACAGAAACCTCTTTCTCGTGTATTGGCCACTAGTCACAAGATTGGTATGAGGATAATGCCAAGCATAAGTCTTACAGGTGGAATAGACAAAGCGACGATACTTTTATCCCTTAGAACAAGCAAGATCAATATCAAACTCTACTTTGCTGTCTTTGTACGTCTTTTCCGTTACTCGAAATCAGCCCAGATAGAATAGAGTAACTGTAGGCGTACGGTACAAAGCAACTAAATGCCGTTGACAGGGACAAATATTGCCAGACATCACGAAGTTAAACGAAAATTATTATCCTGATGTTGGTTCTAGCATCGATGTATTTATTTGTTAAAGTTGAGTAGTGTCCGGGAATGCTTTGAACATTTCAGCCACAATGCGATTTGCACCCACTGAGCGTTTGATATCTCCGTGAATGAAAGTGCCTACAAGACCATTCCGCAGGGGGAACAACAAATACGAACAGTTCCACATGAACGGTTGATGGTCTCCGAAAAATGTTCTTTTCAATGTTATTAGCTGGGCATCTGTAGTAGCTTATAAGTGCTTATGCTTTGCTATTTAGTTTTGATCGAACTTTGTGGGTTATCGTTTTTGAGTTTTTTTTGAAGTGAAAACTTCTTATGGCACGTTGTGCGGCTGAGGAAAAAAGTATAATTTCGCGACACCGACCGTCATCGGGATTCCCCGTCATGAATGCGATAGTAAAATATGAATGTTCTTTGAAGACTTGGGAAACAAACTCGATTTTGGAATTTTGAAGACTTGGGAAACGAACTCGATTTTGGAATTTTGAAGACTTGGGAAACGAACTCGATTTTAGAATTTTGAAGACTTGGGAAACGAACTCGAGTTCAGAAATTTGAAGACTTGGGAAACGAACTCGATTTCAAATTAGGAAGACTTGGGAAACGAACTTGATTTTGGAATTTTGAAGACTTGGGAAACGATCTCGATTTTAGAACTTTGAAGACTTGGAAAACGAACTCGATTTCACAAAATTTAAAAAACGTTGCCTACTTTTAGGCGCTATTAATAATTTGCCCCTAAAAGTATGCAACATTTTCTGAAAAATTTCAAAATATCTCCTAAAAGTAGGCAACGGTTTAAAAATTTCAGATAATGTTGCCTACTTTTAGGCGCTATTTTGAAATTTTTCGGAAAGTGTTGCATACTTTTAGATATAAATTATTAATAGCGCCTAAAAGTAGGCAACGTTTTTCGGAAAAATTGGCCCATGAAAGTATGCAATTTTTTGGAAATTTTTAAATTTGTAGCACATGTTGACTTCCGGTTAGCTGTTGCTCAGTCAGCAAATTCTTCTCTGCTAGCGCAGCCGAAAGCAGAGCCAGCAGCCCAAAGCAGAGAAAAATCTGAAATGCCAGGCCACCATGAACCAGCAGCAAGCAAATTTGGTTTTTTGAAAAACTTTAAAACGTTATATCTCGGCTATTACTGAACCGATTTAGACAAATGATGTGTAATAGTTTTTTTAAGAACAAGCAGATTTTTTTGAAGTCATTTGTGTTTTGATAAACTGTTACTAGATGGCGTTATAAGTAGTTTGAATATTCTAACAGCCATAACTCGGCAAGGAATAAGCCGATTTTGATAAATGTGGTGTCATAGTGTCTGTAGGAAGAAGCAGATTTTTAAGTTAAGTTTCAGAACAATTATATTTAAGCTATTTAGTCACAGGTACAGGTACTTCTTTACCTGATTTTTTCTTATACTTACATAATTTGCAATGATGTTTCTTAATGCAATCAGAATAAATTTTTGTTCTCAAACATAAGGAATACTTAGATGAAATTTAATTATTCACAGTTGAGGCTACTGAGCCGAATATACTTCTTCCAGCAATTTTTGAAGTGAAAACTTCTTATGGCACGTTGTGCGGCTGAGGAAAAAAGTATAAACTCGCGACACCGACCGTCATCGGGATTCCCCATCATGAATGCGATAGTAAAATTTGAATGTTCTATTGTTTCTTTTAAATAAATATTCCAAGTGGAAGACAAAAAGCAAAGCAGACACACTAACTGACACATTCCATTCTCATTCAACGATTGTTATGCTTACATGTTTGTTTCTTTCAAATTCCGCGTTGTTGCGTTGACAAATTGAGAATGAGAGCGAGAGTAAAATTTGAATACATATTCCGTTTTTGTCTTCCATTGCATTGCCATATAAAAAGAAAACGCACACATACCAACTAACACACTAACTTGCCATTAAACGATTTGTTTTCACTTCTGTCGGCACTCCCGGAGTGCAACCCGCCGTTTTTTTTTTTTTTTTGAGTCGTCGATGAAGTTTCCTAAGACAGTGATTCTTGAGTCTTTATGAATTGAGCTCTTGGGCTATTATTCGCATCTGTACATAAACTATCTTGAGCTGATAAGAAGCCACAAGAAGGTGATGATAAGGAGGAAATTTCTTTTTAAGTTTTGTATGATTTGTTTTGTCAAATTTTGCTTGGGGTCATGTATGAAAAAATTTTATAAAAATAAATTTAACTCAATAATGAGTTACAGGTTGGTCTGATCAAATAAAAAAATAACTTGTTAATAAGTACAAAAGAAATCTTTGAATTCACTATAATAAACATAAACAGACAATGTTTCAAATCAGGATCCCAGCTTTAGTTTTCTGAAGGACCACAAAATTGCTCAAACTTGCAAGATACTCTTACTTAAAAGGTTATGTTACATCACGAAATAACTTGACTCCATAAAACTCGCTATGTCAACTGAAAATACTACCCTTTTCCTCCAATATCCGAATGAGCTTTAAAGTTTTCATCTATCACACATTTTCTATGGAGCACAACAATTTTGTGCGCTTATTCCTTTAATTTTTAAGATAAAATTGCGCTGTTTGAACATTTTATGAAGAGCTCAACGACATTACGTTTACATTCGAGGCATGGATCACAAATTGAGAATAGTATTACATCCACTCATGTCTTCAATTCTGCGGTCAGTGCCTCGAAAATTTGAACCTGGTTTCTGGTTTAGTAGGCCAGTCCAATTTGTAATCTGCAGCATACTTTAGAACGACATGCACTCGAAGGTAAAGAGGATTCTCAGAATTCATACTTTCCAAAGTTAAAAATGGTGGTATTACACGAAAACAATAGCAACATGACACCCAAGATCAAGATTCAGTAATAGTTTGAAAATGAGCTCGTCTAGCACCACATTGAGCTGGAATGCTCAATATAGTGCTAATTCGTATAAAGTTTGAAAATACCTCAATAATATTCAGAGGAAGAGAAGGATATTATTAGGAGCAAAAGAAAACTAGTAAATGTGTTATCTTCGGCCAGGCCGAAACTCATATACCGTACACTGCATTGAAAGTAACTTTTAAATAAATGTTAAAATGACGTTGAAGAGGTCGAAAAAAATGTAAATGTAAAAGGATCAAAGAGGTTGAAAAGGGTTGGACCAGTTGAAAAGAACTGAAAAAGTCTAATAAATATAAAAATCATTGAAAAAAAGTGGAAAAAATTGAAAAAGTTGAAAAAAATATAGAAAATATTGAATAAAAGTTGAAAAACTCAAATAAGTTGAATGAGGTTGAGAATGTTGAAACAATTCAAAATCGCTGAAAAAGTCGAAAGAACAAAGAAAATTATGAAGAAAGTAAAAAAATTTTTGATAAAGTCAAAAAAATATGGAAACTGTTGAAAGCGGTTGAAAATCTCAAAAACACAGCTTGAAAGAGATTGAAAAAATCAAAAGAATGCAGAAAATGTTGAAAAAAATTGAATAGAAATGGAGAATATAAAATATGCTACGCCTACTTCTCCAAATGCGCCTACTTTTGGTTCAATTAATTATATTCATGATCGAAATCTAATTTTAGCTCAATAACTTCTATAATTTGCGATATAAGCCGTGATTAGTCATTTAATTTAGGGTGGTGACACATCCACTGCTACAATACAGTCCGACTATGCTCCAGAAATAGCTTGCCATAAACAACACTCTTACACCAAATTTCGGTATGATTTTTCACAAATTTCGGTAGATATGCTACTTAAGATATTTTACTTGTATGGCAGGTTCCACGCCCACTGGCGCTACTTCATCCGCTTTTGATTCAAATATGCCATATAGCAAGTAATCTACCTACACTAAATTTCAGATTAATTTCTGCAATAGTCCACTTAAAATAGCATTTATATTAATGTGGGAGGTACCACGCCTACTAATGCAATCCTGTCCAATTTCATTTAATTTCAAAGCTTATAGTAACTGACACCTCTATACCAAATTTTATGAAGTTTACTCAATACAATTATACCTGCCACGCCCCCTTCTAGGGGGGCGTTTTACCATTCCTGAATTGGGACTTAAGTTCGAGGACCTCTGGGATATAAAAGCTGTGCCACAAGGCTGACTAGACGACAACAATTCCATAGTGAAGAGACTAGATAATATGGCATATTGATTTGATAGACATCACTAAATATAGCAAAATGACGTCGAAAATTTATAAAACCATGAGATAATTTGCCGCATAAACCGTTGCAATCGGTATAATTAAATATGGAACAGAAAAGTTTTCCTAACATACATACATAGTTTCTTATATACTATTATCTTCTTAAATCCTTACTACATCCCTAAATATCATATTAGGAATCGACAGTCAGATCGTCGTTTGGATATTTTCAACATCGTCAGGCACTGATTCCCACAAAACCATAACATCGTGATGTTTTGTTTTTTTTTTCAAATGTGCCATACTCTTTGAGTACATGACCAAATACCCATTTTCCGATCTCCCACGATGCATTGCCAGCAAGCTGTGCTTATATATAGTTTGAGGTCTCAGTTATAGGAATTATTTGTGAGTCTTTCAATTACCCCAACCTTAGAATTAAACAAAAAAAAATATTCTGAAAATAATTTTTATAAGAAAAATGTTGGCAAACTTTGAGCAGAATACTAATTTTCAAATTCGAGGTGCGAGCTTTGATCATAATTGAAATGCATAGTATATCATAAAAAAATTATTCATCTCATTTAACAACTAGAAATTGCAATTCACAATCAAGCGCAAAGTCCTCTAATTTATATAACCCTTCTCTTACAAACTGATGTCAGGTCATTATCGATCAATGATCGCATACTTTACCAAAACAGCTCGGATCCAGAACTTTTCTCATGAATCTTTTTTTGCGCTCTGCTGCAAACAAAAAAAGTTATTCGATGCAGTAATTTCTAAAACACCGCATTTCATGTTTTTTATTACATGCATGATTTTACAGACTTATTCTAAAGGTAGTTTTTATTTTTTTCAGTGTATCGACGCAACTTAGCAGCATTTTATTGGCGCTGCTGATTAATGAATACACTGAATTGCATTAAAAATTTGAATTCATAATTTCATTTTTGACGGATCACCCATGATGACTTGAATTATGATTGACCCGCGCGCGGCACTGACGAATCATGTTTTACAAGGATCGTGCAGCACCTAATTACGCATGCAGTTGCAGTGTAGCCAATTAAGATGAATGGGGCGTGGCCGTGGGCATTTTTCATTTTACTTATTAGTTTTATTATTATGATTTTGCATATTTTCTTCGTTTTTTCCTTTCGTTTTCTGCTCTTTCTTTCTGTGCGTTGCTATTGAGTGTGGAACAACATTTTTATAAGCAAATCCTTAAGTTATTGGCCTCCTTTATGGTTTTATTGTTGTTTTTCTGTTTGATGCACTACATTGTTGTATAAGTAGTTGTTGTTGTTGTTGTTGTTGTTGTTGTAGTTTTTGTAACTCACTCTCGCAACAACGTCACCTTGCGCTAATGACTTTGCGACTCACTGATCTAAACATTTTTTTATATAAGCCAATGTTGCCAGATATCAAGGAATCTGACAGAAAAAATTGCACTTACGCTGTATTTTATTTGGGCATATTTTGTCAGCACTTTCAGTCATATGAAAAATGTGAGCAAGGTTTGACAGCAGTAGGTGGCACATCCCATAAAAAAAAAAAATATCAAAAACCCTATATCCTTGCACTAAAGGCAGACTTTTTCTACGTTTTAGTAAGTCGGTTTTTTCGTAAAATTTCAACGAAATCGGACATAAGCTCTGACCGCGCCGTTTACAGGTTTGAGGTAGGAAGCTCAATTTTTGAGATCATTACTTTTAAGACTCAAGCTAAAATATTGACAAAACAAATAAAAAGAAACAAAAAAATTTTCAAAATAAACACCCTAATTAGTCCAGGAGAAATAGGGTTTGAACAACAAAATAATTCCTTACAGCAATCTGACAGCAGAATATTTTTGAACAAGCTTTTGTAAAAGAGGGCAAAAAAATCGAACTGACAGCAGCTATCCGGGGTGGAATGGGGTGCATTTTTAGAGGTCGAACACATTTTTTCACGATTTCAAGCTAAGCTGTGCATCATATCAAAAAAAAGTTTGATACAAAAGTTGTAGGAAATAATCCGGTTTTTTGGTTTTTAATTTTTTGCTTTGACAAAAAAGTATCTACGAAGCTGAAACTTGGGCAAAAAATACTTTTCAGTGTTACACAAAAGCAGTAACTTTATCAAACGGAAATATTTAGAGGTTGTTGTTAAATTTAATTTTTAAACTAAAAAAACCGAAATTTTTAACTGCGATTCCTTTCAAAACTACACCTCCTAAGGAGTTTTGTTTTTGCTCATTTACTCGTTGTTATGTTGTCTTTAGATAAATGGTAAGAAAAAAGTATACTGCAATGGAAAAAATGACCGAAAAATTGAAAATCTGTGGTCTCTCCGCGAGTAGAGCTTTAGTGTTTCTTGTGTAACAGCTCAAATCCTTTGTTGTTTACACTGTATTCACCTTAATACACTATGATTTGAAATCGTTAATGCCACTACATAAATTTCTATTAAAAAATAAGCGAGAAAAAAAATAAAATTAAATTTTTGGTCCAATTAAAAACCAAAAAACCGGATTTCAGTAATTTTTTATAAAAATTTTTAGGTCAAAATGATCAATGCAAAAGTTGTAGATCTTTTTATTTCCTAGAATTTTTGTATTAATTTTTTTTGATATGATGCACGGTTTAACCAGAAATCGTGAGAAACTGTGTTTGACCTCTAAAAATGCACCCCATTCCACCCCGGATAGCTGCTGTCGGTTCGATTTTATCGTCCTCTTTTACAAGAGCTTGTTCAACAATATTCCGCTGTCAGATTGCTGTAACGAATTATTTTTCTTTTTTCCCATTTTCTCGGCTAATTCTACTGGACTAAATGTGATGGTATCAAAACTGATATTTTCGGTTAAAGCAAAATAAATGAGAAAAAGGACTTTTTTTAACATCATTGCAAACGAACATCAATACGAAAACTTAGCTTTCTGGGGATTTGTCAAAGTTTTGCAAATTGTTATGCCCAAAATGATCTGGCAACACATTTCTGTACGATTTACATTGTTGTTGTTATCGTTTGCTCCTCATAGGCTCTGCCCACATTTACTTGATCAGTGTTGCTGTTGCTGTCGCTCTACTGCCGCTATTGTCCGCAAAGGATCTTCATTTAAAACGTTTTCTAGATTTTAACGATAAGATAATAATTTGGTATTTTATACTCATTAAAATATGAAAAAAAAAATTATATAAAATGTCTGTCTGTATCGCGGTTGTTCGATCGGTGCGGTGTGGCTTTGCAATCACTTGATCGCCAGCAACGCATTCCTTGCATATCGCTACTGATAAGAATCTACGTTTGTAATCGATTGATCGAATCGATCGGTTGCCTGAGAAGAAATTCCGTATTCAGCGGGCAACATTTAATCAATTTCTGTTCTGCTCTGCTGTTGTTAATAAAAGGAAAACTAAATTACAGAATTAGCTCTTTGAGTCGCTTTAATTTTAGGGGTAAAATTAAAATTCATTAATTGAAAATTATTAAGAACTCAATCCGAGCGAGTATTATGTGCGAGGATCTGAACGGTCATTGTTGCCACCAAAGGAAGTAATGATGCTATCAAATAAATATTTAATTAGCTGAGCAAATTATAAAGGTCAGTTTTTAGAAATTCATTTAGAGATATTTTAGTTTACTGGTAGTTCCGAGAAATTTTGAATTCATTTTTGATTTGGCTAAGAATTTGTAGTGACTGAGATTATTTCGTTCTTACTTGGGCTATGTTCCTTATTTAAATAAATATTTTCGATTATAACAAATTAGTTTGTTAAAATAAACATATTTTTTCTCTAGATAAAAATAATTTTCTCATTTTTCTTTTTCAAAGAATCTAAAACATCGGATTTAGCCGATTAATGGAAATATATACTGCAATTTGTGACTGACGCAGTACGTTACATGGTAAGGGCAGGGATTATAATTCAAGCATTTACCAGGAAATGATTCGCTTCACATGCACATTGTTTGACAGATTAGCTAAAATCATGGAAAATTATTTCTCCAGGTAGAGATAATTTGTTTTAAGGAACCAAATAGAGATCGGTTGTTCAATGAAATATATCTAGAGGTGTTCTTACCTCCTCAAGAAATAGTGACCATTCACAGCTATGGCAACAAACGGGAAATGACAGATGGCGCATTATGCATAATGAAATCCCACTTTTTACAGCTGAAACTCACGGATCCAATAGCTCAAGTGTTAGAGCAGCTATCCTAATACTAGTATAATTAATGAAATACCCGAGGTTCAAAACTCTCTAAGTGCAAATTAACCAAAACTGGTTTATGTATTATGTATATCGAAATTGAAATAAGCTCCAATTACACTCTAAATATTACCATGTGAAATATATTATTAATATTACTTATCACACATAACCAAGGTGTTACTAGCAAACTTACTATCGAGAATAATCGTACAACATACAAAAACTTGGAATGAAATGAAAAGTATCAAAAAAAAATTGAAAAACTTTAAAAATATCGAACTAGTATTATCTTTTCAGAGGTGAAATTTGAAACTTAGTCTTATTATTATAGAGGACAGCAGATACATCCCTGATTTCATCCAGCACTAACACGAAATATACCTTTTTTATGACTTAAGAAAATCATCGTTACAGTTGCAGATTTTAAATTGGTAGCTCTTGAGCTATGAAAATTTTTTAACACGAGTGTGATTTGAAATTAGGTGTGTATAATGAAACGCAAAAAGTGACACCATTTTTTTTAACATGACTTCACTTAGCAGTTTTTTTCCCGAAATTAAGGCATAGTTGACCCGATCTAGAATAACTGCAGCAATAAATGATATATCAAATTAAAGTATTCATTATCATCTTTGAGATGTGCTAACCAAAAGCTGAGATATAAGCGTGGAAAGTTTTCTTATGTCTTAAATTTTTTCAAGCATTGCATTGCACCAAAGCCTTATCATAGTGAATAGAAAAAAAACAACAGTTCTCTCTCATTGTAATTTGGTATTGATTTTGATATTTTAATATGAAAAACGCTTAGCTGGAAAACAATAACAATTACAATGAGAGAGAAAATAGTACCTACATTTTTTTCCTTTGCAATGGCAAGGCATTGCTTGAAAAAATAAGAAATCTTTCCACGCTTATATCTCAGCTTTTTGTTGACTGATCTGGAAGCTGATAGTTTTTGGGCACTTTGCTTCATGAGTACTTTAATTTGATATGTCATTTATTGCTGTAGCTGTTCTAGTTCGCGTACAAAAGAGTACATTTGCATGTACTTCAAAATACTTCGTACAGCGGGCAAAGCATAAGTACCGACTGTACTCCCAAAATAAGAACGATTGCTCACGTTATTTATGACCATTGAGCGTTATTTCTTAAGTTCAGTTTTTCCTTGCATATTTCAAAGCCTATCACTGTCAGATGCGAACTTACTAGGGATGCAAGTCCCGGGATCCCAAATTAAAAAATTCTCGAAAAATTTCAAGATTATTCGACAGAGTACAAATATTATTTGCTGACATCATATTGTGACCTTAATGAAATCTAATAATGAGCATATTGATACTTTCAAACTCAACACTTTCGAGTATCAATTTATGCAGTATATAAATATTCTCATTAAGCTTAAAATTTTTGTTGGTCGAAATCTTCACACAAAAATTTTGTTTTTGAAAGTGCTGATTTATTGTTTTAATCAATTGAACATATTAAGAATCGTATTTGTTCAACATATTGTTTACAATTTTGAGCATCATAATACAATACGATGTATTGACAAATTTGTTTATCGATTTTTTGCTGAATTAAGAAAAAAAAACAATTTATGACTAATCATGGAATCCCGGCATTACATTTTGAGATCCCAAAACTTCCGGAATCAGTAGAAGTTCAAATATTAGTATCCCTATTATGTACATGTGTAAGTGAATTAACTTTCTAACATTATACTTCAATTTACTTTCTAATATGAACCATAAAGCTTTCACAATGACAATAAAAATGTAAGCCAAAAAAACAAAAAGTTGTAACAAAAACGTGAATGATAATAAAGACACAACGGAAGATAAAAATAACATTTTATCATCCTGCGGAGCGCCACAGCAGGATGTTTATTTATGATGCAGTTGACATTATTCCCAAAATACAAAACGATACTTCTTCCACTCGTTTTTGCAGCAGTGAAAAGCAATTGCTATAAAATCTTAGGCGCCATTGGCCAATGTTTATTTTTACAATTTCACTGCACACAGGAATATCAATTTTCCATTTTTAGAATGACAATTTTATGTAAAAACCATAAAAAACGTCATCAGTGTGACATTTTCAGAAAAATTGCACACAATTTACAAAATCCGTCATAATTTAATATTGTTGACTTTAACTTTGTAGAATAATTAAATAGAATAGATAAATCTAGAAAATTTTAAAAGGTAAAAACTTTAATCTCTATTCTTGTAGCCAACGAGATCCAGAATCTAGAATACTTTTCAATTGTTGTTTTGTATACAAAATGGAAATAAATTTAGAAGCCAGAATAAAGTCAGGAAAATGTCGTAGTATGGAAGTTTAACAAAAAGGCACATGTTCATTAAGGGGCTTAGCAAAAAGGCACAAGTCCATTTAAGGGTTTAGCAAAAAGGCACATGTCCATTAATGGGTTAAACAAAAAGTTAGTCCAGTCTAGTTAGCCCCTGCAAAAGGACACAAGTCCATTTTTTTCTTGCTTTCTCTTAAAGTATTAAGCCATTTTAAAACATTTTTTGGTCTAAATGAGTTAAAATAATAGCACGAACTGACGTAATCATAGTAGGGGAAAGTGGGGTACCTTTGACACTTAATTTTCAAAGGCCTATATTTCCTTAAACAAATAATGGACTTTAAAAATTGTTGCTGTTTTTTATACATTGACTATTTGGCATCAAACCTCGAAAAAGATTTTAAAAAAAACTACGTCACCGTATTTTTTTCAGCTTTTTCAAAAAAAGTCATTTTTGTCAAAAGTACACGGGGCACTTTTGACTTTTTAAGGGCAACATTTGACTTCGAATTCGGTGCACTTTTTACAATTCATATTCGGTCTTACAAGCAAATGTGTTTTATTCAAAAAAAATGGGGCTATTAAATTTACTATTGGTTAAATTGGAAACTACTTAGTTAACTTTTTTTAAAACGACTTATTACAAAAGAAAAAACGAAAAATACATATTAATTCGTTCAATTTAATTAAGAAACTTAACATAAATGAGTTCAAAACATAAAAGCTATCAGTTAATTTTAAAGCATTTCAACTGTCAGTTCACTTAAATCACAATTTTTGACATATTCAACCAAATTCTCTGTATGGTGGTGTATATTCAGATGTCAAATGTACCCCTTTGGCAGAAGTCAAATGTGCCCCAAACGTTCAAGCGTCGTTTTCCTATTTTTTTATACCCTACACCGTGGGTATATTCACTTTGTCTCTCCGTTTGTAACACATCGAAGGGGGCGTGGCAGGTATGGAAAAGTATATATATTCTTGATCAGCGTCACCACTTGAGTCGATTTAGCGATGTCCGTCTGTCTGTCTGTCTGTCTGGGTGTCTGTTGAAATCAGTTTTACGGGAAAACCAAGAAAGTTAATTGAATGAAACTATCACACACAGGTCACATCTTCTTGCAGGCATCTTGCTATTGAAAATGGGCAAAATCGGTTGACAGACACGCCTACCGCCCATACTCTATGTATATTTACCCCGGCCAATTTTGAAAAAAGTTTCAGCGATTTTGATGAAACTTGGTGATTTAGTGCACATGTGAACCAAATTAGGATTAGGCTGGGTTTCAAGCTTCCAAAAGGTCGTACAGGGGCGTGGCACAGCCCTAAATTTTATCATTAATACTACCATATCTTGTAAGCCGTTCAAGATATTGCGATTAAATTTGGTAAACGGATACATATAAAATATATCTTGAATTGTGATAAAAGTGGGCGGAATCGAAAAAGTGGGCGTGGCACTTTTCAACTGTTAAAAATTTTGATTCCGTATATCTCAAAATTCGCACAAACGATTTCCATAAAAATTTTGGAGATGATGCCGCTGAAAGCAGTCATCAATACAAGCTCAGCTACTGGACCGAAAAAACTCGTTGAAGGGCGTGGCACAGCCCACAATATTTATAAACGTTATATTTAAAGAATTAACAACGTAATCGTTATAAAGTTTAATGAGGCAGATATACTTGCTATAAGGTCTCTTACTACAAAAATTTGGTCCAATAGTGCCTGTGTGCGTGGCACCTCCCATATAAGCAAAAAACGTTTATTGTTATAGATAGTGTGCTATGAGAGTAATCTTCATAAAATTTGGTGTATAGATGTCAGTTACTATAAGCTTTAAAAATAAATTAATTTTGACAGGATTGCATCAGTGGGCGTGGCACCTCCCATATTAACATAAATTTGTTAGCGCTGTTTTAAGTGAACTATTGCAGCAATTGGTATGAAATTTAATGTATGTATTTCTGTCGCTATAGGGCATATCTGAATCAAAAGTGGCTGAAATAGCATCAGTAGGCGTGGCACCTCCCATACAAATAAAATACGGTAAGTGGCATATTTATCGAAATATGTGAGCAATCATACTAAAATTTGGTGTTAGGGGTTTGATTATGGAAAGCTATTTCTGGATCAAAACCGGGCTGGATTGTACCAGTGGGTGTGCCACCGCCCTAAATTTTGAATTTTTGCTGCAGCATATATCGCAAACTATACAAGCTATTGAGCTAAAATTTAATATGAGGATGTCGATCGCGAATATAATTTATTGTACCAAAAGTGGGCGGAACTGGAGAAGTGGGCGTGGCATATTTCAAAATTTTCATTTCTATTCGATTTTTTCCAATATTTTCTACATTCTTTCGACTTTTTCAACCTTTCAACTTTTTCCAATATATCCTATATGTATTTGTTCGACATTTTCAACCTCTTTCAACTTCCTTCATAAGTTTCTTTATTTTTTCGACTTTTTCATCATTTTTGAATTGTTTAAAAAATTTTCAACCTTTTTCCACTTTTTTAGAGTTTTTCAACCTCTCTCAACTTTTTTCAACATTTTGCATATATTTTCGACATTTTCCAACCTCTGCCAATCTTTCTAACATTTCACATTTTTTTCGACTTACTCAACCTCTTCAATGTCTTTTCAACATTTATTTAAAAGGTTATTTCAGTGCAGTGTAGGGTATGTGAGTTTCGGCCTGGCCGAAGATAACACCTTAACTTGTTTATGATTACTGTTTTATTTTCACAAAGCACACTTTAATTATGTTGTTACTTAAACGTAATGCTAACATATTTTGCCGTTCAATTTACAAAAACAACCACTTATAATTCACAAAACGCTTACGTACTTCGTATTGAAAATTACATCAGGGATCGCGAAAACAGAAAAACTCGTGCTACTCCGAAGAGAGTTGAAGAAGAACTGTCAAAGTTCATAACGTTTTTTTAAGTCAAAGTAGGTTGCTTTCTGCACTTAAACTTTTTGGCGCCTAAGTCGTTTTCATACTGAAATTGGCAAAGTCAAATGTGCCCCAGTGTCAAAGGTACCCCACTTTCCCCTATCATGGAAGGATTTTGTAAAGATTTTCAATTTATTGGTCTAAAAGGGTTCGATCTAAAACCCTGTATGAGAACAAATTTTTATTTTATTATTTATTTAATGCATCAGCCGTAAATGTCGCTGAAAGCTAAAGCTTCATTGAGCCGCGATTCATTAATGCGGAGTAAAAGCTTAGCGCGAATATTTCATTAAGATTTTGATTCTTCACAAATTATTCCTTGATTTTTTCAATGTGGAAATGATCATTTATTTATTATAATTTTATACCCATATGTGGGGTCAAAGAACCTCTTATTGTTGGCAATATCGTTTCATGAACATACCAACGATTGATATATATCATTTTTGTTCAAGCCAACACACCTCTTACAGAAGTCAGAGACAAAATTCTGGTCGTGTACAAAATTCATTTTTGAGCTTTCCCATCCATTGGTGCAAAAATCTTTTGTAAACTTTTATTAGTTCCTTAAGATAGTTGGAACACCTCCTGGTGATGTACAAGGCTCATTTCCGATCTTTTCGCATCGCCGCATATCAGTACATAAAACTGATTTTTCTTACAAAACAAATGACAAAACAATCCCAAAGGCTGGTTAGAGACTACTCTGTTGATTTTATTTCCTACCATTTCCCAAAGACTAGTGCAACTTTGTTTTATAAAAAACATAACCAAAACATCAAGCAAAAAAAATGCATCCTTCATCATTCTGTTTACATTGGTGAAATATAATATACCTACAAATGTCAGCGCAAAATCGACACTTAAACATTTAAAATATAAATTTTAAATTTCATTTTAGGCTGTCCCTAAAAAAATTTTTCAAGAAAATACTGCCAACCAAGTAGCTTGGAAGAAGAGCGGTTTCTTCACTATTTTTACGGTTAGAAATATACTATTTTTATTACTGTTAGTTACTTTTTGGCAACATAAAATCGTTCCCATTCAAAAAATAATCAATCTTCCTTGTACAAAACGTTGCGTTCAAGGAGGTGTGCAAAGGACTTGAGAGACACCAAAAATACTTTCAACTTTTTGGATTGAAATTTTGTGAATATATTTTGTTCATGTTCAACTAGATCCGGATGAGTATACAGAATTGCTTTCATTAGTTTTGAGTAGATCCAAGCAGATTTTTTTTTTTTAATTTCTTAGAGGTTCAGTCATACAATTCTTCAAACCTTTTTTAAATATATATTCTTAAAAAGGTGCACTAGTCATAAATTTTATATTCACGTGTCCGAATTTTTTCTTATTTGCCTATTTAGTAAGTTATTGATCGTCAGTAAATAATGCCACTGGTCTGCCGCTCAGTTTGTGCAGCAGAGTCGTACGGTGCGCCCAAGTTGATTATCCTTGGATAGATAGCTCAAAATGGAATCCAAATGATTGATATTTGGTTCCTCAAAGGCTTTTCGATCGGAAAACACGAATCCAGCATAGGTTTTTTGATTAAAAGAACGTATGATTCAATATGGTCACTTGAATTCAAACTTAATCGGAAATATTTCAGTTTTAGTCAATGTACACGAAAAGTACCTATACCTCAAATTAAAAAATATTGTATTATATATATCGCAGAGGAAAAAACACTTAGGTTTTTGATTAAACAAATAAATTCTAACATAAGTTCTACGCTAGTTACATTTATGTATAAAGCACACGATGAATTGAGTCAACAAATCTGATGAGCACCTTGAGAGCACGCTGAAAATTGCAGCTACTTCCGTCAAACCAAACATCGAATGTTGTTTTTTCTCGAAAACATTAACAAATATCTTACTATTTCCATATTGTTGCCTTGTTTTATTTACTTTCATAATATAAGACTTATGAGTTAAATTTGTTTTGTTATTTTTACGTACATTTGTTAGGTAATTTATATTCCAAAATTTTTTTTGCGGAATTTATTGGGTATATTTTAAGTATGCCTAAGGTTGCCAACCAACCAGCGGTGTTATTTGACCAGGAGATTCCGAAAACCGAAAGTCTCAGGAAATCGCAAAACCACGTAAATGTAATTAATATAAGTACTACCAAGTAACTGACAGAGTTCTAATTTTGAGTTCTAATTTTTTTGCCGAAATATAAGTTTTTGTACATTAAAATTCAAAATGAAATCACTCATGTTTCGTCCAAGACCTTTAGTATTCCATTAAGCAATTTCTCGCATTATGCGCTCAGTTTAACGGATGAAAGAGATATGATATAAGAATAATTAGTGATAGCCGAATTATGTGATGAGCCTGAATGTGTTTTAATAAACTTAAGTAGAAATTTTGTACTTATATTATTTTTTATTTAACTTATTAAGGTCCGGTACCAGTTCGCTCATACGATTTTTTTAAAATTTCATTTGCAACCTGTAATTGGTCTAAAATGATCACAAACAATTTCAGCGTTCTATCTCTTTGGACTACTGAGACATCGACTGGGTATTTTTCCACTCAATGGGCCCTCGTGGTTACTATTTTTTGTATTTTTTTTTATCTTAAACGGAAGAGTTTATTCTGTGGCAATACCTGTCAGCCAAAAATTGTTTCGATTGATTTTAGCGGTTGAGAGTGAAAGCAAAAGCGCAGGTTTTTAAACAAACGGCTTATTTGATAATAAGTTTTACATTTTCAATTCTGCTATTTTGCAGTGCGGAGCAAAATTCATCGTCGTTATTGTTCTACGCAAGCAGAACTGGAGTTGTTATTGGGCACATAGAGTAAAGAAGAAGGAGAATGTGGGTGAAATGCCGATTTAATTGATGTGATTATAAATTCACTTTCGGTCATCGAAGTTAGCGACGAAGAAGATTTCGATGAATATTTCATGCACCAAAATGAAAATAACGTCTTTGCATTGCCTGGTGAAGTCGTAGATATCTTCGAGGTGGAATACAACTATAACGATGGACATGTTCAATGTCCTGTTGATGATGATGAGGATAACGTGTCATCGCTAGCAGCACCGAAGAGTGTTCGGCAGGAAACAATTCATACACTCCCACTATTCAAATTTTTTAGGTTGTTACGATGATGTTGAACCATCTTTCTCATGAGCCTTTGGCTAAGGCCAAGCGATTCGACCATCAGATGAAGAAATATGTTTGGTTGCTGCAACCGCACGTGACCAACAAATATAACCAAAACATGATTTGTGCTGACTTTTTTTAAAATCCGATGAAAAACCTTCGAAGTCGTATCCGTGGGAAAAAGTAGTATTGTCCACTTTTTGCAAATGCATTGGATGCCATGGTAAATGCATGAAAATTGCACTGCCTGAGCGAACTGCTAATGAACCAATTCGAATATCGCCTTGCCGTCATTAAAGACATCGTCATCCCTATGGCCATGGTAAATCATCAAACGAATCAACAAAATTTCAAAAATGATCCCGCTACCCTGAATGGAGAATCAAAGTGTGATACGTATGCCGAAAATGCAGTGTAGATTTACATTTCAAGTGCTTTTTAAACTATCACAATAACGTGCTATGTTTATAAATTTTAATTTAAATAAAACATACAATTTTTCATACAAAAAATGCTTTTTTTGATTAATTTTCATGTGACAGCTTTTTCAGAAAAATAATAATCACTACGGCCCAATGGGTAAAAAATTACCCAAACAGGTAAATCCTCTACGTATATCACGTAGACAAATTACGTATTTAAAAAAAAACAAAATTAGTATTGTTAGAAAGAAAAGACAAGAGGTTAAATGTACAAATATAGGGCTTATCCATTTTACAATTCCCATATTTTCTTCCGTCACATATCCGACTCACAAAATATTTGAGTTTTTTAGCGTCAGCTAACGCGAGGAAAATGACGAAATCTTGGGGTGGTCTCTACTTGACTAAAGTAGCCACATTTTATAGCTAACCAACCATGTCAAAAATTTTGCTATATCTCTCACACAATTTTTTGAAAAAAAAACTAATTTTATGGGTATTTTATACCCATTGGACATTAATGGGTTAATATAATTTGTTTATTCAATGTTAGCAAACATTGACATAACTTTATAAAATATTGAAGAAAAAACAGTTTATTTAATTTATTTTAAAACTAATTGAGACTTGGTAGTTCCGTTCGAAAATATTCATGATTTAATGGTAGTCTCCCTTCACACGTTACTCATACGACATACGCATCCGACCCAACTAAAATTTAACAAAATAGTTGGTAACCCTATTTGTGGACCAACTCATCTTCTTCTACTGTGCCACTGACTGATTTAAATATTTTGGAAAAATTCCAAACTTAATTAAGCAATCACGCGAATTATCAGTCTCATGTTAAGTCCGTCTTGAATATTTTGACACAAATTGCAGGAATAATCCGCACATGCAGTGGCGTCACATGGCGTTTGATATCGGTGGAATTTTTGTTGTTTCTTCTATTGATTATCATTAAGATTAATTCTGACAAAAGAATTCAACCTCATTCGCAATATAAATTAATTTGAATGATAAATATTATCGGACAACACTTACGTCAACCACCCACGCAACAAATACACTTTAGAACGTAATAACTTGTATATGTTGTCAAAATATTTTTAAATTGGTAAAAAAAAATATTTATCGCAATAAAGATATGTTCCCGTGCTCACTTAAATACGCCTCTATGTACCTTTTGTTAAATGAAGTTGACTTATAATCCAAAACGAGAATGGGAAAATGTGAGAAATACTGATTACTTTCCCGCCAAATTTGGAGAAAAGAATTTGTTTAGGAAAATATTGTAAGTTACCAAAGGACCAGGGTGGCTGCCAATTTGAAAAGAATCCATTTTCGGCCTTCTCAAATAAAAAATAATAATTTAATAACTCTTTCTCTCACATTTTCCTTTGGGGAAAAGTTACGCATTATTTTTTTTTTTTGCTGGGAAAAACTTGATGACTTTTATTCTCGACTATTTCAGAAATTTTTAAATTCCCACCAGGCCCTTGGCTTTCACTTGAAATTCCGAGCTTCACCAGGTTGATCCCGGTCACTTGGTAATAATGCAAAGTAGTAACAGCTGGAGAAAAACGGGAATGAAAACAAAGCAGCGATCGGGAAGACCAAAACAATTTGCGTATCAGCTAAAATGTAATTTATTGAGCTATAAAATCAGTATGCAAAAAGAAAAGTTTTTAAAATTTTAAAAATATGTAGTTGCATATTTTTAAAACTTACAATGTTTAACTTGTTCTTGTACCCATTTTTATTGTAGTTAAGGTGTTCGTGGAGGACAATTACACTCTTCTGCTCTCGCAATTTATGACTAAGAACTTACTTAACTGATGAGTACGGAAACATAGCTAATAAGGTATCACAAGTGTGGCAAATTAAAAGCGCAGTGTTAATAAATTTGTTTTTTTTATTTCTCATTTGACAACATGTGGTTATGCTGTTTAGCATAATCAGCAACTGTCAAATGTCATAACATTCTGTAGAGCTAAGCAATTAACATCGACATAAGAACTGTGGTTAGTAAATTTCGATTAGCTTATGTAAAATTTACACTTTTTAAAATGAGACAAAATACATCAATTTTAATTAGTAAGCACTTGATATTTTAATTTAATTTATAGCGAAAACTGGAAACACCCAATTTCTTCGAAACAATAAATAAATAAAAATTTAAAGTACTTTGTGTATGGTATGGTATGTAGGTGCCACAGCGAAACTTAATAGGGTAATGACATTTTTACCAACAAAATGTCCAATTACACAGGCCAACAAAAAAAAATGTTGATCCAAAAACTAAACCCACTGATTCTTGTGTAAAATTCTTCGCTGAGTTCGAAAGAAAAAAATTGCCACTCTCACTCTCTCCATTTCCCACACTCTACTCACCGAAATATTTAAAAAATCCAATTTTTGTTTCTAAATATACCTATCCTTTGAAAAATTCTTCGCTGAATTCTAAAAAAAATTGTAAAATTCTTCGTTGAGTTCGAAAAAAAAAATGTTGTCGAACTAATTCAACTCACTCCCCATTTTCTACACTATTCTCACTAAAATATTTAAAAACTCCAATTTTTCTTTTCATATATACCTATCCTTTGTAAAATTATTCGCTGAATTCATTAAATAAATTTCGAGCCAATTCCCCCACTCTCCCTACAGTGGCGTCATTTCACAAAAAGCTTGGGGGGAAAGAGTTTAAATAACATGTCGAATCGATGATATTTTGAATTAAATCGATGTAATTAATAATAATATCAGATTCTTTGGGGGGCCAATGCCCCCTAGTCCTACTCAATTGTCTTCCCATTTCCCCCACCTTTCTCACCAAAATATTTAAGACATTAAATTTTTTATTTGTCTCTACACCGAAGAATTCAAACTTAGCGAAGAATTTTGAAAAGGAGAGGTGTATTAGAAACAAAAATTTGATTTTTCTAAATATTTTGGTGAGAAAAGTGATGGAATTTGGGGGAGTGGGGGAATTGGCAAGGACAACACTTTTTTTTTTTTAATTTTTTAGAGTTCACATAGAATCAGTGGGTTTGGTTTTCAGACCAAAACTTTCTTTTTGTTCACCTGTGTTATTAATAAATTAATTCTACAGATAAAATACGTATTTCGTAGAAAGTTCATAGTGAAATTTTATTTTCGCATATCACGCAATAAATCGATAATGCCGTTCTTAGTAATGTGGAAAAATACCTAACCTTTTCTGTCTAATGTTTGTACATAAATTGCTATACTAATTGAACAATTAACACTATACCTAATACTACGTATATGTACATAATTATATATTATAAAATCGGTGATACAAATTAATCATCATTGATGTATTAACGTTTCAGCTTAAACAGGCAATAATTTGCACCTTAGGCGCACGATTTCAATCGGAATTTAATCTTGAATTTATTACAAAAATTCGATGTCAAATATTCTTTTTATCATTAAACCAATTGTTCAATGGAATTCTTAAATGTTATCAATTGAATTGTTGGTATTTCAGGTGTGTTTGTACAAACAATTGTGTTTTTTTTTTTTTTTGCATATACGCAAAATAAAATAAATAAATTTCTTTCATATTAATTTTTCATTCAATAAAATGTTTGAGTACATGGCATTCTAGGAAATTTTTAATGAAGCAATAAATTCATTTTAATTTACAATTATCAAAAAAAACAAACAATAATTCGCTGTAGGTTATGCGTGGTGAAAGTTATATTCTTTAAAAAAATTTCACAAAAAAATGTAGCAGTGATATATGAGGCGCCCAGTTGCAAAACCGGCCAAGTCCCTTTTTCATACTTTTGGAAAAACAACGAAAAACGTTAGTATTCATCCATTTTCATTGAAAAATTAAAACGTATTTCCCACATAATAACTTATAAAATTTTTTACTCAAAGCAAGTCAAATCAGACTTTTCGAGTTTTATTTGCGTATGTTTTTGAGAAAACAATTTTGAACTTGGCCGATTATGATACCAATATACTGGACTTGGCCGGTTTTGACTCCAAGGCGTTGCACCGGTCTTGAAAGCAAGTTCATGGACTTGGCCGGTTTTGAAATCCATCCATCAAAATATACATAAAAAATGTAATATTTCTGTCAAAAAAATTTTTTTAATCTAAAATCATTGTGGAAAGATAGAGCATGGTCTAGATTTTAATATATAAGAATATCTCAAAATTGAATTTTTTCCGACTTGGCCGGTCTTGCAACTGGGTGCCTCATATGGGGTTTCAGAAATTATGAAATTTTAATTTCAGAGTTTTGCTTTTTGCATAAGAGATGAGATTTTTGACTTGTTAATTATATACTTCAATTTTACGAGCAATAATAATTTAATTTCGTTAGAAATAAGGGTCTTTCATTCTTTGAAAAATAGAAACAAACCCGTGAAATAATATTGAAGTTTGGAGACAGCACCACTTTTCATGCTCAGAAAAAGAGAATAAGTTTTACATTTTGCCAATATTAACATTCACGAAAAATGTGTTGTATTGCTTACTTCAGGATCACTAGAGAGGAATATCACATACGGACTCCGTCTTTTGAAAAAGTGTTTAGTTAGAGCATTGTATGAATGTTTAGCAAAAAATATATTTAAAAATTTCTACGGTGCACCCTTCCAATTTTGTTTTTTCTGGGAAATTCAAGAAGACCAAATTTAAACAAATCTCAATGTACATAAAACATTTGAGCAAACAAGTTCCGATTCAAGCATTGTTTTCAAATAAATGAGCATAAAGCGTTTTTTTGACCTCTCAAGAGAGCCACCACTACCGTCACACAGTGGATGGGTTTGTATGAAACACTGGCCATATATGGTAATAATTGTGCTAGACTGTTGAAATTGGGTGCAGAAGTTTTTTAGGATAAAACAATTTGTGAATATGAAAATATACCATTTACGGACACTCCCAACTCCTACACTAAGGAAGGATGTGCCTGAGGCTTTTCCTTCAAAATGGGTATCAAATTCCAGTGATTTGGCAATGCTGATTTCAAAAATGTTACAAGTGAGGCGATAGCTTTTATAGTTTTCAAGTTATCTGAGAAACCCCAAAAACGGTGGCCATAAAAAGTAATAATAGCGCAAGACTCTTGGTATTTGGTACAGATCTTTTTTGGGTTAAGGCAAAAACAATTTGTGAAAACGTTGAAAAAACCCCCATGGACACAAATACTTCCCATACAAAAGTGAGATGTGTCTAAGGCTTTTCCTTCAAAATGGGTATCAATTTACATAATATGTAATGAAGGAAATCCGGAGAAATTCTTATTTATTAACGGTCAAAATTTTCAGAGCTTCTCGAGCATGACTTTTTACGCTATAATTTTCAGAAAATCAGCATTATTCACATGTAAAATATAATAACGCTAGCAAACGTTTTTTAACACGTATACAATATGAACTTTTTGCGAATATTCTATTTTAGTAGATTTCGACTCCAATAAATTTATAAGAGCGTTTCATAAAGTATTCTAGCTAAAATAAATCAAAACTAAATTATTTCAGATTTTGATTAACTTGGGTAGTTATTTTTATACTAAGTTTTTAGCGAACAGTTTTGTGACTTAAAGTAATAAAATTATTTTAAATAGTTTTTTTAATATTTTATGTGGCCGTTTTTGACTCTTATGATGAGCAGTATTTTCTTAGGCATACTCGCTTTCAATTTTTCTAGTATTTGAGTACTGATCACGGACCATTGTCCATTGGCAACCTTCCATAGCTCGTCCAGATATTGTGAGATTGTTTGACTCATTGGTATTTTTTTCATAAAAATATTCCACAGAAATTTCAATATCTGGTGACTGTGCTGGTCAATCCAAGTAGCTAATTATTCAGTCTCGGAGCAATTTCGTTGTTATTTTAGCCATATATTTAGGGGCATTATCCTGTTAATTGATGACATCGCCTGGTTCGTAGCTGAATTTTTCCAGAATGGGTGGGTATAAGGCCACTTGAATCTTAAAATAACCTCATGCTTCCATTATCCTATTGATTTTATTAAGAACACTCTGTTTATAACGATGAAAACAGCACTATTTCATCAAGGAGTCATCGCCAAACTTGTAACTGCATGCAGTAATGCCAACTCTTTTGCCATATCAACACCACGTGCCAATGTAACTAGCATAAACTGGTTCGATGCGTCCAAAATAAATCTCCATACTGTACTTCATCCAACTCATAAAAAAACATATTTTTCTGTTCAGGGTGTGGTGCCACCTACTTAAAAACAACCAACCTACTTCCCAACGTTAATACTACAACATGGCTCTCAGAAGCGAAAAGCGGTGTGTCAAAAAATGCATATTCCTGATATAACATATATGGCATCCTATAGCTTTACCCATATCGTACCTTGGATTCGTTAACGAATCACGAAAATTGTTCATGTTTGGACATTTTTTTTCATCATAAAATAACAAAAAATTCGAAGGCTTATATTTTTTATAATAAAGTTTAATCTATTGGCTTTTCTTTAAAAATTTCCTTTCTCATACCACTCCCACTTTTTAGGATTAAGTGTGAGTTCAAAAAAACAATTGTTTTGGAAAATTTTTTGGAAATTAATAAAAAATATTAAAATTAATCAAATTTGGACAAAACCTACACAGAATACATTCAAAAGGACTAATATTATTCTCCACAATAAAAATTATATATCCAGATTGTTTAGGTGAGCTATATATAGCACTCAATTATGGTGATGCGTATACGAATCAATGGCCACTTCCCAGAGTAACTAAGTATTTGGCAATTTTTATTATTGAAGATGTCAATTTGTTTGAGTACGTCAAGCGCTGAATAAATTCAAAAAAAATTTTGGATAAGTACACTTTCCGATCGACCTCAAACTTATTTTTCGCCATTTTTTCCACTCAATTTACCACCTCATTACAACTTTTTTTAAAAAGAAAAGTAATACATGGGTTAAGAGTTTTCGCATCTAATGAACTATTCCAAATGCCGGTATCTTAGTTCAAACATATAAAAATCTCCAAAGAGAATTTTTTCTATCTCAATTTTGGTGGTATTTCAAGAATACGACATTAACTAAAGATCAGTTTTCTCGAAACTCACTTCCACTGAGATACCGCTAAGGCAGAACAGCTCTTATAAGAATAAAAAAAAGACGCATTTTTGAAAAAAAGTTGAAAACTCGTAATAGTTCCATTCCATGTAAAAAAAATAGTTCATCATTTCCTTTAAAGAATATTTCTTATTTTAAGTTATTTAAATAGTCGGTCAATGACTACAGCTGCTGTCGATAACTTTCATCCAACACTGCATGTGACTTGCTTAGGACACGTGTAAGTTTTGTTCTGATTAGCTCCTATATGTTGGTTAAATTGATTTTATGCAAGTCATTATCCTTTTTTACTCTTGAGCAAATTTTGTAAATATTTTGTTTTATTCAGCAATTGATGTCTTTTGTCATTCACTTTTCTTAACATTTTGTAACGTCATGTTATATAAAAGCAATTTTTGTTTCTTCTGATTTGTTCCTTTAACCGTTACGGTATAGCTTCCGGTAATGTATACAACAGTAACAACACCAAGAACAAACAAAAGCAATTTGAACGTATCCTTTGTGGTTTCGTACGCGTCTTGAATTTACGAAATTTTTTGACTGCGGTTCAGGCAGCAGACACTACTGTGCTGTGGTCAGAACGTCTTCCTTTTTGGGTGAAAATTAATACAAAAAAATGACAGCTGCATGCCGAAAAGCGAAGCTCATTAGTGGAGAATAAAAGAAAGAAAATAAGAGGTATGGTTGCAGAAAGTGAATGTGCACAAAGGATATTTTGATATATCTGTGATTTTGTGTCCTGCTAAACTTTCTCGTTTTGCAGAGGAAATTAAATATTAGGGGAGAGCAGGGCAAGAAGGGACCATAAAAAAAGAGATGCAAATTTTATAAAAGTAGCAAGTTATGCAATGGGTTTTTCTTTTGTTATTCATGCTTTTCCGCTCTCTCCCTTACACCACTGTATATTTTTGAGAAGTTGATTTAGGCATTTTGACCCCTTCTGTTCTTACTTCTTTTTAGTGACGGATATATGTCGGGCTCTTAACATCTCTAAGTATCCTTGAGAATAACTTTCATACAAACTTGAACGTCAGCAAAACGGCGCCATTGACATTTCTAGTTCTCGAGGGCTACATGGTATTTTTTCTTCTAAAAATTTCTCAACATATATTTTCCTTTTTACACCAATTATCAAGGAACTGCTATATAACGAAACGTTATCAACTGTTGTTGTTGTTGTTGTTGTTGCACTAATTTCATAGATAGCATTAAGCTCATTTTGTTTGAGCTTAAATTTGAATTTAACCAATTGCCATATATCGGATACTGTAAGTTGCAGACAACTCTTTTATATCATAATAAAATTTGGTACTGGAATGTCTGGTACCTTAAGCTTTTTAAGGGGGGGTCACCACCCATAAGCAGGAAAATGTAAACGTTACTTTAAATGAATTATCATAATTGTTATTATGAAATTTAAAATACGTTAAAGAGAAAATGGGAGGAATTTCGCAGCGACATTAACAATGACCCACAGGGCCTTGGCTTTAAGCTAGTTACACAGAAGCTTGGCGCTAAGCACCCTATGGCAAACTTTTCGGAAGGAAAGATGAAAAACATCGTAAATACACTCTTCTCAACACATGAAGTTAGATGCGCTGAAACAGATAGGCAGACAAGCGACGAATCGCTAGATTTATTCACAGAAAAAGAGCTAATCATAGAGGCCAACTCCGTGAAAAACAAAGAGCACCGGGTCCAGACGATATTATACCGACCATGCTAATAAACGAAGGGGACTGGATGTTGATGTCACAATATGTCGAAAACGTACTTCACATGAAGGAGAGAGACCTGGACGCTTACCAAATTGGAATGAATTGAGGTGATGGAGACCTGAATACAGGTTTAGAAAACAAATGATGGCAAAGACCTCCAAAGTAAAGGGAACAACCCTGAAGTAATGCTTAACAAGTTATCTAGGGGGGATGCATTCTACCATTAGGGGAACCCAACACACCGGCCTGGTGACGATCCGACCGATGGTGCATAAAACATTACACCAACCTCACCCAAAAAAAAATATATATACGTAGGTCGTCTTTGAAAATACACCAGTGGCGTAGCACCTCTCAAAGAGAAAACACTTTGAATTTGTATTGAGTGTACTTTGACAGCGACCAAAATAAAAAATGGTCAGATGATCTCAATATTACAAATTTTTCTAATCGATGAAGTTTTATTGGTAGGAATTTTTATGAAACTTTTCCAGTTTTGCACTTGCTGTAAACTAAGTGGGAGTGGCATCTTTATACAAGCAGAAATTATATTCATTCAGTAATATGATGTTAGTTACGATAAAATTTTCTGAATATGAAATAGATATGATTGCAGCAGTAGGCGTGGCATCTGTCATATACTCATAGCTGGGCATTAACTCGTTAATCGTTAATTAACGAAGTTAACATTTCGACTAACGAATTAACTTTTAAGTTAAGTCCGTTAATTGTTAATCCAGTGCCTGCTATTTAACAAAAAGAGACAGAACGCACTGCGCCGTGCCGAGAAAAACACGTTCTGACAACAAATACGTTCTGGTTGATATTGCTGGAAACATATGACAGCAGCCGAGTGGATGCAATAAAAAAATGCATGAAAAAAAAAAGGTAGAAGAGACACTACGACGAAAAGCTGTTCGAAGAACAGATATATTTTATTTGGCGGAGGCATCAACGCGAGTTACAACGACGATGATGAGGAACACTTTTTCAATTCTGTCATTCAGTCTAAAGAAAAACCTAAGAGCCACAAATCTTTGAAAAGTAAAACTCGAAATCTCGTCAAAATGTGGCTAGCCATGAAATCAAAAGACTTGTTCAACGATGCGGAATTCCAGAACAGATATTCATAAATCTGTTTATTAAATATAATACAGCCATGCCCTCCAGCGCTGCATTTCAAAATATTTTTTCCACGGGCAAAGATCTTCAACATATTAATGTTCATCAAGGAGAATATCCACATTTTGTTAGATGACTAAATTACACACTACAACTTTAAACTTCTTATTGTTGTTCCTAACCTGTTTACTTCCAGAACCCAAACCAAGAGTTTTTATTAGAAGATCACTAACACAACAGATTAAAAATTAACTTTAACTTGCGTTATGTCTTCCGAAAGATAACGCTTTAGCGTTTAACGAAGTTAACTTTTTTAGTAACGGATTAACAAAGTTAGCTATTTGATTAACGTTGCCCTGCTTTGCATATGTATACTACATAAAACTGACTGCAACACGTATGTACGTATGTATCTACCCAGCAGGCAAATGAGCAAGGCCTTACTCGGAGCTGCGATTATATAAGGACTTCTCAAAACTAGATTTTCATGCAAATAAAAATACAATCACAGAAGGCATAATATGCCTTCCCACAGGAGACGTGATATCAGGCCTGATATTAGAAGGCAAAGAAGAAGGACTCCATTTACTTAAGCGCTTTTCTGTTTCTTTTTTATTTCATGTATTGCAATGTTTTATGATTCGGCATTACTTTTTTGTCATATGCATTGTATATATTCGACATGAAAAGTATACACGTTAGAAATTAAGAGAAGTGTGCATACTGCCAGGCTAGTCTTCTGTTGTTTCATGATATGTTAAGGAGGTAGAGTTATGTGTATTCTTTGTCAAATTACAAATTAAGAAACATCACAAAAAAAAAATTATTAAAAAAATATCAACGCAAGTGAGATGGCGCGAACAAAAAAAAAACAAAACAATTAATATTACGATGTATTAAAATTAAATTTTTGCCAAGTACTTCTGAGAGTCCTTGTACGGTAAGCGGTCTTAGAAAGCCTGCTTAGGAAGGCCTGTTTTCTTCGGCCATTTCATACAAAAAAGAAAGTACGTTTGAAAGAAAGGCATTATACTTACCAAGGAAGGTCTTCTAGAAGCACTGTTAGCTCCTGCCCTTGCCTACTGGGTATGTTTCCAAAATTTTTATTCGATCCTACATCCATGGATCTCTGTACGATAAGCACTACATTACCGCAGAGAACGAGATGTCGACCAGCCCTTTTCTTTTTCGAGTTGAACATCTCGTGCTCGGGTGAAAGAAGTCAGGCTTCTGAAATAGCATAGCTTAAAAGCAGAAAATTCTTCTGTTGTGGCATATATTATTACATGCTTCCATTGGAGTCGTAGAATCCACAAATGGAAATAGCGATTGAAGAAGAAATGTCGGCGAACATATAAGAACTTGTTACACAAAGAGACTATAACGTTTATAGATTCTATAAAAGAAATGATTACGAAATGAATAAAAATTTCGACAATAACATCATTTTTAGGATTTCTTAAATAAAAATTTATCAAAAGTATCGATTAAGGGTACTTCTTTTAAGTTATCCCAAAAATAACCAATGCCTCATATCATGAGTTTAACAACTTATTGTGTGTATTAATCGCCAGCCACGTCTTACCCTACCTTTATGATATATGAACGAAGCCCAACAATGACATAGAAAAGTAATAATAAATACCTCGCCTTATTTAAAAATGATATATTTACGCTACTACTGTTAAATAAAATTTCTTCGAATTACGCTCCAAACAGCAGCTACGCAACCTCCCTCAACTTCGAAATTCCATCAATTGGAAATTCAAAATCAATTAACGACCAAGTGTGAATTGCGAGTCAAACAAATCGCATGGTGAATTCTGAGTTTTTTTTTTTTGAAAATAAATTGTAATTTTAAATATTTAAGTAAAATCGAATGTTACATGAAGTATTGACAAAAGAAAAAATTCAATGAGAACAGTGATATAGCACTTTCTGGTCATTTACTTAATTTTCTGTTTGATGACTTAACCTCAAAAAATTTTAATTAAAAATGTAAAAATAAAAAAAAAGGAAAAACCGCATTAAAGTTAATTGCAAATAATCGGTCACTATATTAAAATTGGAAGTGATCTTTGGTGTTAGCAGTCTTGAAACTTTCAAAAATTTTTACAAGTCGACTAATTCCTTGATTTTCTCATGCACATTTGTTCCCACTACTACTAAAAATTACAGTTTTAATTGAATTTGTGTCTTCATTACCATTAAATTCTTAGTGGTTTTTGAATCCAAACTTTACTACATTCGGAAGAACCATTAATCATTTGATGGTAACTAATAAAATTCGAAAAGCACTGCTATATCCAGTTGGCCTTATTAAAGTAGTAGAGCAGATATCCGATTTCGATTTCGGTAAATTCGCTGTGGTCATTAAGGAAGGTTTTTCCAGACATCTTAGCCTGATTCTTGCTAAGGCTGGATAGCGGCAAAGAAAGTGCTCGAGTGATTCATTCTCGCTTGCATTCGAGCAGCTGCGGCAGAAAGAATTGAATGGGATACCTAATCTTTCAGCATCATTGCCGATTGCCTAGTGTCCAGTGCAGGTCACTGTGAGTCCGGCTTTTAGACAGTAAGTAGGTGGTTTATTATAAGCCTATTGTAAAAACTTCCAGTGATTTTCGGCTACAGATAGAAAATGAAAAAAAAACTCTCTTCTAAACTAAACTTTAATTTCTCTCAATGTTAATGTGGCCTGGAACCCATATGAGAGTAATGTCAAATTGGTGTCCTAGCCTGACAGTTCTCTCCCTCATTGTTCTTATAGCTTCGATTTTATATATGCTGAGCTCAACGCTTCAATTATGTCTTGGCTATCGGAGGGAATTGCTATTTTCTTCTCTGAATTAATACAGCCAGCCAATCTGTAGGCTTCAAGAATTGTAAAAACTTCTGCCTGGAAAACGCTAGCTAAATCAGGTAAATGGAACGATTGAGAGATTGCTGGATCTTTTGAGTAGACTCCTACGCCTACTCTACAGTTCATCTTAGACCCATCGGGGAATATAGTGGTTTCAAAATTTAAGTTGAAAGTGCCCTCTTCCCACTGAACTCGCTCCAGAAACTTCACCTGAAAATTTTTTCCCAAGCTGAGTGTAGAACAGATGTAGTCCGTTGGGAAATTTAAAAGTTCGATTGAAAAGGTGTCTGCCATAGAGCATGCTTTTGAGATGAAGTAGTGAGAATCTTTTCCTTTTTGCTTTTAAGCTCTAAGAAAATCTTTTCCATAGAAAAATCATTCAGTATTAGTACGACCTGGTTCCTAGAGAGGTGGCTGTCGTCCACCTGACAAGCAATTAATGCTCTTTGAATTAGTTCATACTTATCAGGTCGATTTTAATGAAAGCAAGACCCAATGCTGTCTCTTGTCTCAGGAATGAATCGGTTCTTTCCCATGATTTAATATGACTGACTCAAATATTTCGAGTGCAAAAACTCTCAATCAATCCAAACTTAGACAGATCATGTTTCCGATCAAAAGTTGTAAGTCTCTAAATTTATAAAATGTTTCACTTCACTCGTATTGATCTTTGTGCTATACTTTTCAAATATATCCTACAACTGTTTTGGAGCTGCTAGATTGAGTTCAGCAATTAATTTTAAAAGTATGCGGTTATTGTCCCCAATATTAATTCTCCTGAGAATCGACGTAATTTTTGATATTTAGCTGTTTTCTATAGATATTACCTTCGAGAAATTCGTAAAATGATCCTATCAGTTCGAGTATTCTCTCACAGCATTCGAGTTTCCACTTTAGCGTTGTAATGCGTACGTTGCACTTAATTTTCAAATATCAGTACAATAACTTTTGCTGTCATCATATGCCAGAAGCAATTAAAAACACGTTGAAAAATTCAATTTCAAAATCAAATTTCTAACAAATTATTATGAAACGATCTCTCACGCACTAAATAAGAATAAATTAATGCTGGCACCGATCGTGTCTTGTTTTGTAAACAAGCGCATGTCCACCAACCATGCAATTGCTAACACTAGTACGAACACGACACCGACATCACAATCACCAACATTAATGCTGGGGGTATCACCCATCACCAATAGCAATAATGGACTATTGGTGATCAACTCAACAAAGTGATCAATTCATAAATAATGTATTAGCAAACAATCGATCGATTAGCGAACTTGCAATAGATGGTTAGATGGATGCACTTTGAGGCTATGATTGTGGCGCATGCGTCATTTGACAACGTCGCCACCTCGTGCAGACAAAAGAAAGTTATGACAGCAAATGAGAAGAAGTGCAAACTGGATGGGTTGCCAAATATCTATCATTCATCTTGAATGAAATATCTTTAAAACACTGAATTTAGAAATTGATTTAAAGAAACAGCTCTTCCATTTTATGTCAAAAGAAAATTGGCCCGTCACGATATTTTGTACAGTGATTTCTCAGATTTTGTGGCCAATGACCATCTTTAATGTCAAATTGATCACCAGATGTCGTCGAAATCCGATTTCTATTCAAATCAAACGATGAAAAGGGAAATGGATTGGACATAATGAATGAATAGAGCTATTAACCTTATTAGCTATCTAGCAAAAAAGATTTGATTCATAGTCTCAAGTCCATTTCTTAGGAGATATATTGAACATAGTAAATCATACAGGTGGCATCTCTGCTTACAGCGGCTGTCAATTTTAATTGATCAGCATTTCTGATACAAAATTATAAATAGAAAGAGAGGAAAAAAATACAGTTGCAAACGATCGCCACGATCCACATTAAATGATAACATTTCAGGGCAAACGAGGAGCTGCCGCTGCATTTTAAGTGCTGCCCATTTCTTCTTCTTCTGCTTCTTGCAACTATCAACTAACGATCAAGTGGTGATCAGTGAGCAGGCGTTCGAGCGAACTTGGTCACGTTTATAAGCGTCACAAGGCCACTAATACAAACACTCTCCAAGCACACTCTTGTTGTTGTTGTTGTTGTTGTTGTTGTTGTTGGTGTTCTTGGCCACCGGCAGCGGTTGTCTCTTTGCGTTTTGCACTTGCGGAGGCGATTGTCACGATCACGATCGCGTAGCGGATCGCACAGTGAAACGTGTGGCAATTGCGTGAAACACTAAATGTTCGTGTGTATGCGAGTGTGTGTTGTGTATTTCCAGTAGCCGCCAAACATGCTTTTTAAATTCAAATTCAAATAAGCTCAGAAATTAAGTGGCAGGTTGCGCCATGTCAACATGATCGCCACTGCACCGGGATGTTTAAGATGGACAGACCCAGAGACGGACGTACTGGTTGATTGTCCCAAGTGATTGGCTTCTTCATGGGTGGTTCATACAGCGACATCGTTAAACAATACCAATTGTGCGTAGGAATCAATGTGGAATGTGAACCAAATGGAATAGAATGAAATGTGGGTATGGGCTGCAATCTACTTAAGTCGGCCGGATAAGGCGTTGCAAACTTTTATAATGTCATGACTATTTAATGTGGAATTCTTAAAATGAAACTCTAGTCACGATTGGAAATTTTTAGAAAGTTTAGAAATGCATTGAGATGAAAATGTCAGTTTGAATTTAGAAAGGTCGCTAATGCGTTCACAAAAATATCGACCTCTGCGTGCAGATCGTTACTGGCAGCGAGTATGCAAGAATATCTGCATATGCTGGACTTAATTGGTGGGAAGAGTTGGCTAACGATAACATTAACATTTCAACATTTTTTGAGAAACATAACAAAACATCATTAAGTTCAGATATCAATATCTTAACGTTAGTGTAATCTTAGCCTGGTAATAAGTTCAATCCAATATTCACGTGAAGGGAAGAATGAGCACACTATTCCCAAGTTGATTGCCGTTCAACCGCTATATCAATTGTTAATGAAAGTGATTGAAATGAATGATTGATTGAGTGATAGAGAACTTTGTCGCAAGCATGCAATCTTTGGTCGGATCAACAATTTAAGCTCAAGGTTGATACTACTCCATCTAGATCAATCATAAATTACTATAAATCAACAGAAGATTCTACGAAATGATTCTACACAAAACACAATATTTGTCCAATCACTCTTCTATATATATATATACACACATAAATGTCAATGTATGTTTGTGTGTGTGGTGTGTGTGGATTTTATCTGTCAACTCCTAAGCCGTTCAACCGAAAGGCTTAGTACTTATATATCCTATGATTTGTGGAAGCTTCTTGAAATAGTTTGGCTTGGAAAAAATTGGCGATGCCACGCCGATCTATATATGTAAGAGAAAAATAAAATTTGTCATATCTCATCAACTATATATAAAAGATACGGGAATACCACGCCTCTAAAATGAGAAAGAGCCAACGTTTTTTATATCTGATCAACTACTTGGCGCATATGAATGAAACTTGGTACATACGTTCATATGGTTTTTGAAGGTTTCTTAGCATAGCTTCGTTTGGAAAATGGGATATTCCATTCCCTCCCACACAAAACAAAATTCTAATTCATAATATCTCATCAATTTTTTGACGTAGACGAATAAAACTTGATTTTTATAACAAAGGTACGAGAAAGAGAAAGTTTTAATGAAAAAATAGGCGGTGCCACACCTTTCTTATGAGAAAACCGTATGTCACATTTAAACTCGCGGACACGAAATTTTCATTAGCCTTTTATAAATGTTTTTTTATGTTCTGTGGAAGGTTTTAAGCAAAGTTTGGTTTAGAAAAATGGGCGATGACACGCCCTCCAAAATTAAATTTATCATATCTCATCAACTTTTTGATGCAGATGAATGAGACTTGATACTTATGTTAAAGCTACGTGCAAAAAAAAGCGCCAATGAAAAAATGGATGGTGCCATTTTTATAATTTGAGAAAAAACCAAAATTTTTAATACCTCAGCAACTGTTTGACGCAGATGGAAAAAATTTTTTCTTATGGCTAGAGAAAAGTTTTTAGCAAAGTTAAGCTTGCAAAAATGGGGGCTACCACGCCTCCCATATAAGAGGAAAATCTAATTTATCATATTTCCTCGACTACTGGATGGAACTTGGTACATATTTAAAATCCAGCATTTTATTTCTTAAAATTCAATGTACGGACCTTATGTTCGAATTGTCAATTTCAAACATCCAGCAGTTAATTTTTGTTTATTCAAATAACCTGCAATTTTCGCGCTCGATTATTGGGGCTACAAACTTTTCGGTCTCTTTGCATATTCTCCATTCGTGCTAATGACATCTTCTGTTCAGACTTTCTTAAACAAGAACTAAAACCAAACTAAACTCATCGCTCAGTCTACCGGTAAGGGCAGAAAAACTTTTACAGGAAAATTTCAAGTCAGTCTTATTGGAAATCAAGGAATAAAAAAGATTATAACAAACTTCTAAGCATTAAACTCAATTTAATGAGCATGGAATGTATAGCTGCATTGAACAAAAAGTGGGGGAAATTAAAAAGGAAGCGAGGCATCTCCCATAAAAGCAAAGACATTGACACGATGTGTTAAAATTCAATTCGTAAACCTTAAGCGATTCGAATGGGATGATAGAGGCAACAACGTAGAATACTTGAAGGATATCAAGCTTAGTTCAAATGTAAGACTTAACAAAAAAAGAAGTAGAATTTATTTCAAATATCAAAGAAGCCGCATGATAATTCAAAATATTTAAAAACTATATTAGAACTTTTTAACAAATGTATGCATTTATTTTTAGAAATTTAGAGAAATACAATTAAAGCATACCTTCATGGCTTATTACCTAAATATGAAAGCATTATTTTTCACATGTCTTAACTTGATAAATAATCGAACAAACTAATGTATTTATGCATACGAATATATAGTATCGATGGACACATTATCACTATTGTGTTACATGCAATGGATTTTAAATTATCGTATCACAAATTGAAACAAACATCTGCCCAAAAATTGTCAATTAGCATATATATTATTCTTGTATCCAAATATTTTTCTAAGGCACACCTTAAATTTTAAACTGAACTTATCTGTCTGTATGTATCAAGTTAAATTTATGTTAATGTTCATCAATATTTATGTTATTACTTAAAAGTATTGTATTTATTTGCGAAATATAATACTCTTACGATTGATTTGATATTCGCAAGGTATTTGCTGTTAGACTTTTGTACCTAGGTAGCATGTGTTGGCCATTAGGAGAAGACCTGAATATAAAATATAACAATTTATTACTAGATCAATTTTTAATGGCTTAACTTGCGGAATAATTTTAAAAACTTTTTCCTTAAGGTGTTTTCTATTTAAGGTGAATCTGCTTTTTAAGCAGTCTTATTAGTAAGTATTTAGGCGTATATGATTCGATTAATCGAATACCAAATAAATCGGATATTAATAGTCGATCAGAGGTATTCGAATAGTCAGATCCATTCTCATATTGTATTATGTTAAGTAACTCTCTCAGTATAGTGTGTATTGAAATTTTTGATTGTGCGGCAAGTGCCACGACTTCTTTTTGAAAGTTGGTTTATTTTTGTCTAAAGCTTGTATGAAACATTCCTTACATAACTATCTACAGCAGTGATGGGCACATAGTGGCTCTATTTGCTCTCATTGCTCTCATCGTTATTCGACGCACAAGCAAGCGAAAAAAAATTCGCAGAGTTTCAACGCTATCGAGGCACAGCGTTGACTTGAATTCAAATGAAAACAAAAACCAAACACAAAGTCATAAGCGACGGGGCCGCATTGTGTCTTGACGAATGTACATAGCAATTGTTTTTGTGTGTAGTGCAATCAGTGGCGTCAATTGCATAGGGCTAGGGGGAAATTGCCCCCCCCCCCCAAGGATCTGATATTATTATTAATTACATCGATTCAATTCAAAATATCATCGATTCGAAACGTTATTTAAACTCTCGCCCCCCCCCCAAGCTTTTTGTGAAATGACGCCACTGAGTGCAATTTGGTTTTTTTTTTTGTGCTAATGGCAAATTAAAGTAAAAAAACTTTAAAATTTTGTTTGTTGTTGCTTGATGTTGTTGTTTTGCTCTTTTGTTAGATTTCTATGCGCACCGCTGATCTACAGGATATCATTTAGAAATATTCCAGAAGGAAATCAAACATGAAGGTACTCTGCGATGGCGACTGACCGAATCCGACCGTGAAGATGTCTGTCTACATTAGCATTTTCAAGTCGTAAACGGGTACTGCCCTATATGGAAAATGTACCAAAACTTGACACAAATAGGGACTTCGGAGCTACCTCAAATGTATCATATAGACTGTTAAAATCAACTGCTTTTACAGTAGGACACCCACACTGTGAAAATATGTTCAGCTGCCATTGTGGTTGGGGATGTAAAGAGCTCCGTCATTCTATAACTTTTGTGTCAGTTGTATTATTTCTGAAAAATGTGGTGATTCCGTACGTTTAATGTTGAATTGCTGCAATTAGCTCGTAGCGTAGTAACGATTCTCTAGAGGTTAATGATTCTGATGTTGTTGTCCGTTTGAATTGAGACATTTATTTTCCATTCTGTTATTGAGCGCGATAGGAAGTCTGACTTAGAGGTACTAATACTTTTAATATTTAATTGAAAGTTCTGTAGTGACTATTTTTGCCCTTATTGTAAGATAACAACATTGATATCCCATCCCTGTAATTGTGACTCATGTATTTTTCTATTTTTGACAACATTGTTTTTCTAGCACGTTTTTTGAGATTCCCGCGTTGTAATCAGACATTGAATTTTTATTAATTAATTAAATATATTTTTATATAAAATAATAGTAGTTTAATTTATTATAGCAATAATAGCTATAGTTCATTTAGCCTCCACGAAATATTCTTGTTTTGCATGTTAGTTGTGATCGAAAACATACATATTGTAGCGAAATTCGGTTTATGTCAGAAAATTCTCGAAATAAAAACCAACAAAAGAAAACTAAACTATACTAGCTAGCATCACTGGCTGTATAAATACTTTTACACCATCTAGCGGCCAAGTATAGTTTTTGTACTAAAAATGTTAAACCGAAAAGGCGCTGCAGTACACTATAAAAGTCGACAACCGAGAGAAATTATCGCCGTCGTTAAACGCCATCTAGAAGGTACTGGCAACATTCTGGATAGTTGTGGATTCCACGCCGATACGCCACTTAGAAGGTACTTGATTATTCGAGAAAGTGATTGTGGATTCCACGCCAAAACGCCATCTAAAAGGTACTGGATTATTCGAGAAAGTGATGACTGTAGTATAAAAAGGTTGTCATCTGAGTAGTTGAACACAATTGAATTTAAGCAACAAAGTAAAGCAGTTGAATTTAAGCAATTAAGCAACACAGTTGACTTTAAGTAGTAAAGTAAGACATTTGATTTTAACACAGTGGATTTTAAGTGAATAAGTAAAACAGTGGTCTATACAGTGCCAGATTAATATTAGAGTTTGAATGTTAATGAAATAAACAATTGTACCGTGTAAAAACTAACTTTTGTGATTTAAATAAACAATTTTATAATAAAATAAGTCTGTGTGTTTTTGATTGTTACACAATCCAGTGATCGAACTCAGAAAAGTGTAAGAGATCGAAATTATCGTCTAAGAGACAGGAATTTCGTAACAATATTTTTGCAATAGCTCGTAGATCAATCAGGTCTTATTGTTAACAATAAATTTGGCTTCCAGAAGTTGTAGCTCATTGTACATAAAATGCCTTGAGGAGACAAAATACCTTTGATTTCGGGACAGAGAATCCTTGCACACAATAAAAACTAACTAATAAACATCAATCTTCTCTAGGCAAAATTCTATTGAATCAACTCAAAAATGATTTAATGAATCGATGTTATAATTAAATTTTAAGATCCGATCAGGCAGAAGTCAATTTTTTCACAGTTTCTTTTATAGTAATAAACAAGACATATAGATTTTATGAATTGTTAATCAGCCACAAAATTGAAGGAAATAATGCACAATAAAAAATACTGATAGTTTTACCCCAAATGCTCAAACTATTTATCAATTTGATGAACAACAAACTACATATAACTGATCGCATCGTTAAATTCAGTTGTTCCCAATTAGTTTTATTGCCCAACAAATCAATCGTGGGCATTATTATTCCTTCAGCTCTTGCCAAAGGTGTCAAAATCATTTGTCATACGCTGAAATCAACACAACGGTAAAGCAATAAATTTTGATGAGGCATTTCTTTTAATGTTTTCCATTGGAAATGATTGAATGCACTGCTTAGGCGGTGGCCAATTGCTGGTGCGGGTGTGCGCCGTAGTCCAGTTACATTCTCTCTGCAAGCACTAAGGCAAAATTTTATGTGTAAGTAGGCGCACAGTCGCTCGTTAACCAAACACTGACCTTCCGCATTCCGATGAAATGTAGGTATTTTCGAACTTCCAATCCATACAATACACACAGTGCTCCGCGCTCAAAGTGAGTAATAAAAGAAAGGAACGTTACACACTAACCAAGGGTTACAGAATATAAAAATAGAAGAAAATTTAAACACTCAAAATGTGTAATTTGGTCAACATTGTCTTTGCAGTTAACACTTTACAAAATAACTCTTTATTTTAGTATAGGCAACACTGCGTAACAAAATTCAACTTTTTACAAGTAAGCCTCGATTCTTGTAGAAGACTGAAAGCAAAAAATATGTATGTAACGGCTTAAACCATTTTTGGAATGGTTTGAAGCTTTCATAAATTTCTCAGAAAACAAATGAAATGATATAAAAAGTGTGTGAACATTTACATTTCAGATGAATCTTGGCCTTGAAACTCTAAGGTGGAGTCCCCCGAAAAATACTATCTTAAAACATTTCATATGCTCTGGAGAATATTTTCGACAACATTTTAACCCATTATAACTCTAAGAAGTTCCCAAAAAGGACATTGAAAGGTTGAAGTAAGTGTTCCACCAAAACATTATCCAGAAAGTTTTAATAGAGACGCCAAAAAAAAGAAGCAACTACGGGAAAAATTGTAAGCCACTTAAATCCTTTTGATTTATTTTCTAGCCATCAGTTTAAGACTTTAAAACAATTCCCGATTGGTATCCCTTCCAGGATACCGATCAGAAGTCTATGGAAGGATGCGATACTGTTGAAACGTTACTGCTCAACTGTGTGCTGTCATCTCTATTCACTTTATCGCTCTATCATTTTACACTGACGACTATGGCCCAAAACTGTCCACGCTTCCACACATATAAAATAATCAAATGCATGCACAATGTTTTATTGTTTTTGCATATTACACGTAGGTGTTTCTTGTCCAAGGTGATTCATAGTAAAATTTTCTGGAAAAAATTACCTATTATAAAACATTTTAATCCCCAAACACCCCTTTTAAGGAAACTTTTATGTAACTTCTCAAAAACCATTAAAAAGACACATAATCATAGGTGTGAATGGGCTAAAATGTTCTAGAAAATATTTCTCGCAAAATTGTAATATATGATTATAAATTTAATATTTATCTTAAATGAAGATCTGCACATGTATTCTATGTCATTTCAGTTGACTTTTAACAAAAAAAAAAAACATATAGAAAATTCAACTCACTTTAAAAAAAATGTTCGATGTAAGCTTTTGAATCGCCGGTAAATGTGACTTATACATATATGTATATTAAGGTGGCCCCCGTGTGTATGTGAAAATTTTGTTTCAGTGCGAGTTTTGATCGATCCCCCTTAAAGTGTGCCAATAGATGAAAAACGATAAAATGTGAAATTTCAGATCAATCCGGAGGGATTTGGAGGTCGCTCAAGCCGAAATTTCGAAAAATATGATTTTTTTGCATTTTGTTCATTTACTGACTTCTGAATGTATCAAACCACAAAATTAATTACTAATGCATATTATATAATTAATTACCTTTCTAACAAGCTAAAAATCATAAAAATCGGTTGAAAAATAAAGAAGCTATGGTTTTTTTTTTATCATTATTATTAGGGAACAGTGCCCGAGACGAACTAGGTCCCGGTACAAAGTCCACTTTGCAAAGAATTTGGAATGCTTCTATCGTTGCGTATGCACATGCTCAAATGGAAGTTTCACGATCGATGCCAATAAGGGTGGAGGATATATTTATAATAAGTAGCTGGACGGTCAGACCTTTTTAAACGCGAATGTGCTGAAGCGTTGGCAAGTGGCGTAGCTAATGAATTGATGTGATTTTGCAGTTTTTGGAGGTATTTTTCTCTTTTCATCCTTAATCATAGGTATATGGAAATCTCTATGGATATGCTCATTTCTAATGAACCAAGGTGATCCTGTTATTGTCCTTAGTATCTTTGCTTGAACTCTTTGTAGAATTTCTATATTTGATGAACTAGCGAATCCATATACATAGCTGTATGCCATAAGTCCAGATAGGCTTGATGACACTATTGTATAGTAGAACTTTATACTCCAATTTTAGAGGAGAGTGTCTGTTAATTAACCAGTGTAAGCTAGCAGCTTTGAGTTTGATTTGCGTTTTTTTGGCTTCGATATGTTAACGCCAAGTTAAGCGTTTATCGAAGTGAATGCCAAGATAAGTTACATCATTTGCTTCTGGAACTCGAATACCATTTAATGTTAAGGTTGAAGTTGGATTTCAATTTAATGTAAATATGACATTTCGGCAATTTTGTTCATTTAACTTGATACGCCATTTTGATAGCCAGTTTTTAATAAGAACTAGATGATTTTGAAGCTGGTTGGTGGCAACCACAGCATTTTTGTGACGACTTAAAATTGCCGTATCGTCAGCAAAGGTGGAGGTGACTAGCTGGTCATTTGTCGGAATATCAGAGGTGAATAAAATATATAAAAACGGACCAAGAACCCTACCCTGAGGAACTTCAGCGACAATCCAAAATTTAGATGTATTAAAACTTTGATACTTAACCCTATAGCACCTGTTTGCCAAGTATGACTCTAGGACTGCATGGATATTTTTAGGTAGGAGCTGTCTGATTTTGTAAATTAGACCTTCATGCTATACTTTATCAAAAGCTTGTTTAACATCGATATGGCGGTGCAGTTCCAATAGTTCCATGTTTTTCACTAAAGCCAAACTGATGTGAAGGAATAAGTTAATAATCTTGAAGGTATGACCTAAGCTTTTCTAAGAACACTTTTTCAAACAGTTTTGAGAGGCAGGAAGGCAAGCTAATAGGTCTGTATGAAGATGGTAAAGTAGAATCTTTGCCGGGCTTCGAGAACATTTTAGTTATTGATTTTCTCCAATCATCAGGATAATGGCCAAAATTAATTATAGCGTTAAAGAGCCTGGTAATGAAGACTATAGCTGTTTAGGGTAAATTTTTCAGCAATATGGGGATAATGGAGTCATGGCCAGGAGCTTTTCTGCAAATAAGTTAAACATTTATGACATTGGCTACCTCATTTGGAGTAATATGCATATTTATATTTTGGGTGTTACTTATTTGCGAAGGAAGATCAATAATGATTTTTTAAATGAAGAAGAAGTGGAACGTCAATGAAGCTTATAAAAAGGGAAATAATATAATTCATAATATAAACTTGGTAAATGATGCAGCAGAGCTTGGAGTAAAATTAATTGAAGAATACAATAAAATTTTAACCAAGAAAGAACAAGAAAAGCAATATTTATTGCAAATGGTTACTGACTATCGAAAAAACTTCAAATTACATACTAAATCAGCCCTGACTTAAATATTACTTTTTTATTATTTTTCCTGTTGAATTTTCTTAGTGTTAAAAAAAAAATCTCTATATGTATAGAAATCAAAATGTTTGGTTTTTAAATAATATAAATGACCACAACTCCATTATTTGTCAACCGATTTTTAGCTGGTTGGAAAGGTAATCAATTGCATAATATGTATAAATATTTACTTTTCTGTTCAAGATTGGTTTAATAAACCTCAAGGGTGGGTAAAAGGAAAAAAATAGAAAAAAAAAACATTTTTCGATATTTTGACCGGCTTGAGCGACCTCTAAATCACTTCGGATTAATCTAAAACTTCACATTTTATCGTTTTTCATCTATTCGCAAATTGTTAGGGGGATCGATTTAAGAAAACGACACTTTTGAAAATAAGAGCCACCTTAATGTATATAGAAACTTATCACATAATCGAGTGTTAAAATTTTGTTATTTGTAGTTTTTTTTTTTTTTTTGTTGTACAGTGAAGTTTTTATGTTTTAATTGTAAGGCAATTTAGGTGCTGCAAGTTCAATGTTTTTTTGCAAATAAAAAACATACATAAAAATAATTAAAAATATTTTTATGGAAGAAGTTATAATGAAGTTAAATTTTTTATATATAATGTCGAAGCTTTTAAGATTTTAAAAAGGAAAATATTTCGTTTCAATAGAGCTTGGTTTGAAAAAACGTTTCGAAAATGAAGAAGAATGAGAAGATGGTCCCTATAAATACAAATCATAGTGCTGGCTTGCAGGAAGGGAGAATAGTTAAGTGTCTTTACGATTTTCCTTTGGACTTTCATGAGGTTACAAAATATGAGTAGGTAATATTTGTGATAATAAAACTTAAAATTTTTACAGGTGTTTTTTTATTTTTCTATTTGATTTCTCAAAAACAACTGATCAGTGATGGCATTTGGGTTTTGTGGAAATGTACTTTTTAGATGCCGAATGTATTTTTGTCAACATGAATATCAAAAAGTTACTTAACAGCCAAATGTACTGAAAATAGGCCAAATGTGCCGAATGTACTGAAATCTTGTCGAATGTACTGAACACGATTTCTCACTACGCAAATGTACTGAAAAAAGTACAAATGTACCGAAAATGCCATCACTGAAACTAGTTATTGTGACCTATAGTTAGTTTTGACAAGGCTTTACAGATTTTCATGAAATTCGGTATGAATTTACATACCTATATTAAAAAATTAAATTTGAAGAGTTTCAGTTTTGAAGACGTTGGAAAGAAAAGTGCTTGCTCAAAAAAAGGCACGCTCATAATGAGAGATAACATATATGTACATTAGGGAGGAGGTTCAGACATATATGAAAAAAAAATTAAAGTTGTTCCAAACTTCGCTCCCCGGGCACCAAAAGTTTCGTATTGGTGCCAATAAGAACCACATAAAATTTTGTCCATTTCAGAATACATTTGATGGACCCGCCACCCTTTTGAAAACTGGAAAATGGTCCTCTATCTATCAAAAATCATTAATATCTCTCCGAAGCTGCCCCCTAGAGGGACCAAATGTATGACAAGATCCCATTATTTTTTCTTCTCCAACATTTTTCCTGAACATACTTACCTCCTATCACAACTCCTTAGGGGTGCTCCCCTGCAAAAATTACATTCTTCTGAAATTATGAAATTGACTTTCCCCTCTTCTCAGATGCCTCAGAAGGGTTAAAACTCAAGACGAACTCGCATTTTTTTACTCTCCCAAACTTTTCAGTGTACACATCTACCCCCTATCTGCCACTCTTTTGGGGGTCCCCCTACAAAAAACACAAAAAATTTCGAAAAATAGTTCATAGCTCCCCCGAAGTGACCCAAGTGTTGATATGTATCACTAAGTCCTATTATATTTTTTTCCAATATTTTTCCCCAACATACCTACCGTATATCTGCCACCCTTTTGGGGGTCCCCCTACAAAAAACAAAAAAAATTAAAAAAATTTCTAAAAATAGTTCATAGCTTTCCCTGAGTGACCCGTAGAGTGGTCTAATGTATTACCAGGTCCTCCCTACATTTTTCCGAACATACTTACCCTCTATCTCAACCCCTTTGGGGGGATCCCTTTGAAAAAATGAAAAAAGTTTCGAAAAATAATTCATATCAGTACTAGGTTGTATTATATTCATTTTTATTGCGTTCATTGTTTATATTAACTGACTCTTTTCACAAAAAAGGATACTTTTTGCGATATACTTCTACGATTTGTAGCATTAGCTGTTTTTTTTCTTCATCATTTGACAAAATTTGGTTGTAGTCTTTCACAAACGCAACACCTCTTTCAGCGGTGTCATTTACGACAGCTAAGTCTTTACAAAAAGAGAGCACATCTCTGATCTCATCATCAGATTCCCATGATTATTGAAAATTCTGTTTTCAATTCAAGGAAAACAAAAAAGTTTTTGGTTCTGTGTGAAAAAAAGTAACTTAGACTGTGGTTTAGTAAAATTTTGATGTTTTCGATGTTCCTGCCGTTTGTCAATTTCACGACGGGATGCAAGAATTTGAGAAGCTCAACTGTTTTTCCATTTTCTGCATGAGATACTCTACAATCAAAAAATGCGAGAGATACTGTTTCCTCTACCAAATACCACAAATGGGAGTGGGGAGCTATGAACTATTTTTCGAAATATTTTGTGTTTTTTGTAGGGGGACCCCCAAAAGGGGTATTTAAAAAATATTTTTTTTGTATGATCATAAAGATTATCCGATAATATATATTTTTCTGATTTTTTTTTTTTTATTTTTGAAAAAATCATTGCAACAAATTTAATAATTCTCAGTGCCACGCTACTAGTTAAAACTCTATAAAACTTAAGCTCTCCGAAATCAATTTTTTGATGTAGATATAACCCAAATTTTATCATAATGGATCGCGCCGTTTTAACAAAAAAATAACTACAGACATGAGAATACAAAGGTTAGTTGGAAGAGGGAATGATCGAGTTGTATCACTCGTGGAGAAACATTCGCAGGGAAGCTGTTTCACAATTTTATACTGCGCCCAAAGCTTGGATTATCACAAAATTGTAATGTATAGCGTAACAGAAATGGACCCAATGGGACGCACACCTGCTACGAAAAAAACCCGTAAAGATGAAACCATATTTCTCTTAACCATATTCCACTGTAACTTCTATAGTGGAAGTGAAATCCTCATCTTCTAACATATAAGTTTCATTATACCATGCTAAGGTTGATGTACGAAATTTGAAAATAGCTCTCAAGATACAGCAAAAAGTGATGCACTGCAATGTTCAACTGCTGCTGATGAATCCTTAAACGATAAAGATTAACTGATCAACTATGCCCGATTCAAATGAATGTACACACTTTAAATATGGGGATGCACAAAACTCTACAATCATACATTAAATAAATTTCTTTTGAAAATTACACCCGGATCCTCAAGAATGTGTACGAAATTTTAATTTTAATTTTTGTATAGACTTCAAAAAAAAAACTTTTAGTACGAAATTCTTTCCCGGTATTATCAATTAACAATAAAATTTAATATTTTTTGAGAAATTCATTTTTTTGACTGTATAACATTTTATCCAAACCACACGTTAACTTATGCTAAGCTTATAATCTGTTATTTGTTTATTTTTAATAAGATAAAAATGATAATTGTAGAAACTTTATAAGCTAATTCTCGTATAAATTAAGAAAACAAAAAAATACTAACCATAATTCAAAACTGAGCAAAAAAACATGAAAATTTTGATTACCTAAAAAACGAAACTTGTTAAATTGCCAGTTTTTTGGCGCCAAACAGACCGCGCTATTATCATGTAAATTTAACTTAATTTACAAGTATATAAATTTGTTAAAGTTTTTGTATTTAACATTAAACAAAGTCTCACAAAGAGTTGGATAAAAAAAGAAGATTTACAAAATTTTATTAACACTTCGACACCGACACGAGACGGCGCCGTCATTTTATTTAGTTATTTATTTTTTTTTTTAAATGAATTTTTTTATTTAATTTTTTCATTTTTTTATTTATTTCGAAATGATAACAAAAGTGACAAAATATTAATAGAAGCGAACAGCTATTTGACATCTTAAGCTTAATGCTTAAAAATATTGGGTATTTTTGGCTTGAAAATTTTATTAATGTTTACTAATTTCATTACCGGCAAGTGTCATTTTTCAAATGGAATTTGCATATTTACTGCAAAGATAAAAAAAGTGTTCATACTAACAATATTTTTAAGTTTTTATTAAAAAGTCAATAAATCATTTCAACTTTGCATTAATTAAGGTGTTTTTTTTCTCTCTCTCTCTCTCTACTAGAAATCTCTGTTGACACATGTGAGTATTTATGATTTATTTTGTCATCGCCAGAGAAAAAAAGGTATCGTTTTAAATAGAGTTGTTGAGATTGGGATTCGTGTCAATGGTGGGGTAAGGGCACATATCGTAGATCTCTTTTCTGAAATAAATTAAAAATCGTTTATTATCTTATTTCTTAGATGTAAATTTGAAAATCGCGCTATATTCTGAAATTATCATTTGACTTAAGAAACTGTTGTATTGGCAAAAATGAAGTATATTTATAAAGGTATAATTTTCCGCTGTATTTTTAATTATTTTATTTGTCATAAAAATTTATCGCTACTAACATAGATGACGCAAATAGTTCTTGCCCTGATCATTGCTTTCAAAAATTTTCATTATGAAGCATTGAAAATTTGATGAAACTTGAAGAGGTTAAAAAAAAGCCTCAAAAACAAACATTATTATATTTTCAAAAAAATATTTCTTATGTTTGGATAATCAGTTTTAGTTAAGTAAATTTTAAGGAAATGTTTTTTTTTATTATCTGAAAATGCCTCAACAAGTCATTTCGCAGTTCTAGTAATCGATATTTTTGTTGTTTCTTAAATGAAATTTATTTGTAAGGAATTGCGAGATAACATTGATTTTCGGAAATCGAAAATCGAGTTTGTTTTTTCAAAACAAAGTGTGAGGTAATACACATAAACATAATTTAATCAATGGTCGCACAAAAAAGTAAAAATGGCTGCAATTTTGGCACCCCTGTATTAGACTAATAAATACTGCACTTTGTATAAATAAGCCGATTCTAAAATTGTCTCTACTAATAGAAAGTTATTCTATATCTGAGTATCATAAGCTATATTTTATTTTGGGAAAAATAAGTTTTTAGTTTCGAAACTATAGAAAAATGTTCAGTGGAAAAATGAAGCATCGAATTTTACCGACATATTGTGATGTATCTAGGGTAACCAGATGACATACTTTAGTAGTGAATGTACTACTTTTGCAAGGCAAAAATACTTTAATACATTTCACCTGAAATGTACTACTTTTAGTGAAAATGTCATACTTTTCAATACTTTTGAAGTTTGCATTGTAAAATATTTTCTGAATGGAGAATGTAAGTGTATTTGTAACAGGGACGTGAACCGGGTGAAAAATTTGGTCGGTTCGGTTCATCGGTTCGAACCGTTTTTGCACTTTTGGATTGGTTCGTCAAAACGGTTTTTGGTTTTCTTTGAACCGGGGTTTCGGTTCGGTTCAGCGGTTCGAGAATAAAAAAAAGCTATGCAAATTTGTGTTATTTTTATTCAGTAACAATCCAAAATTAATATAGAAGTATATATGAACATATAATTTATGTCATACGCTATAAGTACGTAGTAAAAAATGAGTATTTGAAAAAAAAATTTATTTACAATAATCAGTTGAGATTGATGAGAATTGATGGGGTGATTTTTCCAGTAAATTTTGAAATGTTTTGTAAGAAAAAAAGAAGAAGAAGAAAAACTAATCACGAATTCGAATTCCCCGATTGATGGTTACTGTTTTAAATAAAAAAAAAAATTATAATAACCTTAATATGCAGATTTGTCGACTCCGATTCGAAAAAAATCAGGTCTGTTAATTTAGAAAAATGCAGATATCTTTGTTTTAAAATAAGATAATGATATGCGGTTTCGGCACTCATTTAAAGGAATATCAGTTCATTAAAAATTATGTACCATGGGATCGGCGGTAACATAATATTTGAGGTGTTGGAGCTAGAAAGTGGAAAATCGCTCCTTTTTTACTTTTGTCCGGTGAATTCTCAATTTTTTTGTAAGAAAAGAAGAAGAAGAAGAAAAACCAATCACGGATTTGAATTTCCCGATCGATTGTTTCCCGAAAACCATACCCACTTTGTTGGAAAATTTTATAACCTCTACAACTTGCAGCATTTTTTACATCAAGATTTTTGAAAATGGGTTGTTTACTTAAAACAGAGGGCGCTAATCCAGTTTTCAATATTAACCTTAATCCTAGTAATGGGGCTTGTCCACACATATAAGGCTATTGTAATCCGCTGACACATCGTGAAAATATCAAAAAGTTTTTTTTTTGAACCGCTCTAATGTATATATATATAAATATATTTGTATATGGCTGAAGTCTATTTTGAAAACGGCAACATCGATTTTAACGAAACTTGGGGATTCCGTGCATATGTAAACAAAATTTAGATTGGGCTAGGTTTTAAGTTTTTCAAGACCCTATTAGTGGCGTGGCATATCCCTTAACTTTAATTTTTATAACGTGATATCTCGTAAACTATTGAACATATTGTAATGAAATTTGGTAGACGGATGTAGATCATAAATATCTTTAATTGTACATAAAATGGGCAGAATTAGAAAAGTACGCATGGCATTTTTTAATAATTGAAAATTTTTATACAATTTTTTTTTTTCTTAAACATATTTTTGTTGGTATGCCTCTACATCTACATTATAAGATGAGCCCACAAACCAAATCTTCTTAACGAATCGAATTTTAAAAAATTTTATCGCTTGTAAGAAATTTTTTTCAAATTTTAATGAATGTAATTGCAGAAAAAAGTGTAATTAATTACATTTTTGTTTCAAATTACTTGGCAAAAGTAATGGATTACAAAAATCAAAAAGATTACATTTTCATGGATTACTAATCCAATTACAATTGAATGTAATTGTAATTTTAAATTACATGTAATTTAAATTAATGTAATTGAAAAAAACTTCAATTACAATTACTTTTAATTGAATTTTTCAATTACAGGTAAGGATTAATGTAATTTTAATTGAAAAAAATGTAATTCAAAAATTCCCAAGTTTGGATTTGATTTTATCTATTAATGATTTATTTTTGAACTCTGTCTCATTCTTCCCTATTTCTTTCAAAACTTCATCAATTTCCATATTTAACAAAAAAAAAATAATAAAACAAGTGGGGAAAATTTGTCCATTGAAAATTGGTCAGAATGAACCCTCAAACCGTTATAAAAAGTGGTTCGGTTTTCGGTTCGGATCAATCATTTGTGGAATATTTCGGTTCGGTTAATGGTTCAGTTAATTACACTAGTTTACACTCAAAATGTTCCACTGATCTGAGTTTACTTTTCGTATGTAGATTTTCCTGCTGAGTTCGAAAATGAAAATGAAAATTTTTTGAATGGTACAGTTTTCGAGATATTGTGGTTTTTCACTTTTTCGACCTCTCTTCACTTTGAAACTCATATCTTGAGCTACAAATGCCCAATTTCCTTTTTCTTGATGTCATATTAAAGATAATAAATTCACAAATAAACGTGTGCAATTACATTTCTTATTAAAAAAGTGGTTCAAAAGATATAGATAAAAATAGACCAGATTTTAAGAAAAATCAAATTTTACATTTGATTCTGTGGCCACGAAAAAATATAAATAAAATAAAAAAAAATAATTTTACTTTTTGCACGTAGAGCTGATACTTTTACGCAAATATTAAAACATTTCACAAGAAAATCGACTGTAAAATAACAACGTTAGAATCGATTGAATGAATGAATCCAAATTCGACATTTTATGAATATATTAATTTTTTCGACAATTTGTTGAGCCTAACCGTTACAAAAAGATTTTTTCTTTTCACTTTGAAACTCATATCTTGAGCTAGAAATGCCCAATTTCCTTTTTTTTTAGTGTTATATTAAAGATAATAAAATGACAAATAAACATATGTAATTACATTTCTTATTAAGAAAGTGGTTCAAAAGATATAGATGAAAATAGACCAGATTTTAAGAAAAATCAAATTTTATATTTGATTCTGTGGCCACGAAAAAATATAAATAAAAAAAAAAAAATAATTTTACTTTTTGCACGTAGAGCTGATACTTTTACGCAAATATTAAAACATTCCACAAGAAAATCGACTGTAAAATAACAACGTTAGAAGCGATTGAATGAATACCATATGTCTAAGTCCCACATTTTTTGATCATATAAATTTTTTCGACAATTTGTTGAGTTTAATCGCTGCAATTCTCTATATTATTTGGTGTTTTCTTATTATTAGAATAAATTTGATTAAAACCTTCAATAGCCCTGAAAATAAAAAGGCACCGGTTACTGTGGAAAAGGAACTATGTCCAAAAAACCACATTTATTTGCACACACAAGCACAGGCTAGCACAAACAATCATAATATACGACACAAAGTTATATATATGTATGTACTTAGCTGTGGCTTTTGTTTTGTCTTCTGTTGCTTTTGGGATCCGTTTCTCTAGTGAGGAACCATAGTCTCCCAACATTGCTTCATCCCAAAACCCTTGATAGCGCCGCTCAATAGTTTTAATTTGTTGGTGAAATCTCTCACCGTGTTCGTCACCTACGTCACCAAGGTTGTCGGGAAAGAAATTTAAATGCGAATGCAATAAATGGATTTTCAGAGACATATTTACGCCTGATAAAAATAAATTTAATGGTAAAAAATACACTAGAATATTAATAAGAATGAAATGACATTCCATACCCATCTTTTTGTAGTTCTCCAGCAAATCGGTAATAATTGCCTCGTAGTCAGGGCTTTTGTGGTTCCCAAGAAAACTAGTAACAACCAGCTGAAATGAATTCCAGGCCTCGTTTTCAACCGATGTCAAATATATTGGAAAATCTGTGCTTTTCATCAATTTTCTTATGTCTGGACCATCGAAAACGTCTTCCTTAATTTTAGCTATAGACAGCTTAGGATAAAGAGTTTTCAAGTAAGTGAAAGCTTGGCCTTCTACGTTGAGGGCCTTCACAAAATTTTTAATAAGGCCAAGTTTTAAGTATGTAACGCTGGAAGAATTATACTTTCTTTCTTGACAAGTGAAACGTCTATTTTTTCGTGGCCACAGAATCAAATGTAAAGTTTGATTTTTCTTAAAATCTGGTCTATTTTCATCTATATCTTTTGAACCACTTTCTTAATAAGAAATGTAATTACACATGTTTATTTGTCATTTTATTATCTTTAATATAACACTAAAAAAAAAGGAAATTGGGCATTTCTAGCTCAAGATATGAGTTTCAAAGTGAAAAGAAAAAATCTTTTTGTAACGGTTAGGCTCAACAAATTGTCGAAAAAATTAATATATTCATAAAATGTCGAATTTGGATTCATTCATTCAATCGCTTCTAACGTTGTTATTTTACAGTCGATTTTCTTGTGAAATGTTTTAATATTTGCGTAAAAGTATCAGCTCTACGTGCAAAAAGTAAAATTATTTTTTTTTATTTTATTTATATTTTTTCGTGGCCACAGAATCAAATGTAAAATTTGATTTTTCTTAAAATCTGGTCTATTTTTATCTATATCTTTTGAACCACTTTTTTAATAAGAAATGTAATTGCACACGTTTATTTGTGAATTTATTATCTTTAATATGACATCAAGAAAAAGGAAATTGGGCATTTGTAGCTCAAGATATGAGTTTCAAAGTGAAGAGAGGTCGAAAAAGTGAAAAAACCACAATATCTCGAAAACTGTACCATTCAAAAAATTTTCATTTTCATTTTCGAACTCAGCAGGAAAATCTACATACGAAAAGTAAACTCAGATCAATGGAACAGAAAAAAAAAATCATTTTGTAAACTAGTGTTATTAAAAAAAAGCGGTTTTCCGGTTCAAAACCGCTTCGGTTCAAAACCGGTTCACGTCCCTGATTTGTAATATTTTTTTCATTTTGCTAGTGTTTTTCGTTCAGCAACGAGGAGACCTTTTTTTTTTGCTCATCGAAAATATTTGTTTGGAAATATTTTGAAAATATTTGTTAGAAAATTTTAATTTTTTCAGATGTACTATACTTTCGTAAGCAGGGCATCTGGTAACCCTAGATGTATCGAATAATTCGATTAAAGTCAAAACAGGTTGAATAAGTAGTATGAAGGAAATCGATACAAATTTAACGTAATAACGCCCGACACAGTTTTATCGTTGCATATCTATCATTTGATTATTTTAGCTACGGCAGAAGTATTTTTATTGAAATACAGGATGGGCCAAAAGTCACCATGGGGTTTAAAATTTTGATAACTATTTCGTTTTCTATATTTTTTTATTTTTTTTTTCCAGATAATATAAATAATACCTGGAGAATAAGTAATGGATAGATTCACAGCTGAACAAAGAACCAGAATAATAGTATTTAATTATTTAAATCAGCAATCAATTATTTTAACGCTGATCATGAGAGATGAAGCCAATTTTCATTTGAATGGTTTAGTTAAAAAGCAGAACTGCAGGTTCTGGCATTCTGAAAATCCAAGAACCATTCATCAACGCCAATTTCACCTCATTAGGTGTACAGTATGATGTGGAATTACATCAGAAAATATCATTGGGTCTTACTTCTTCGAAAATGAAGATGGAAGTGCTGTAACCGTAAATGGAGAGCGGTATCGGCTTATGATAGAATATATTTTACGTCCTGCTCTTGAAAACAGACCTGAGATGTAGTTTTAAGAGAATGGAGCCACTGCCCACACTGCTCGAGTCACAATGGCACTTTTAAGGCAAATTTTTGAAAAGCAAATAATTTCCAAAAATTAATTGACGCTAGATTTGTCAGCACCCGACTATTTTCTTTGGGGTTAAATGAACCAGCGAGTATATGTGAACAAGCCCGAGCTTTGACCCTTAAAAATAAAGTGTAACTATAACAGTAACTGAGATAAAAAAGAGCTAGATTTTTACTAAATTTTTCTGTAGATAAGACATTTAAGGAAGCATGCGGTATAGATTAGGAAAGAAAAGTATCAAAAAACTCGTAAGAACAAGAGCACTAACGATTGATTCAAAAACAGAAGATGAAGAGAGTTAGACTGTACCCGTCTCAAAACCTAGACTGTCATTTATCAATGAGTGCGAATTTAGTTGTGTTTTGAACAATAATCGTATTGGTAATGTTTTACAACTACCTATAAGAGGGCTGGATCGGAAGTTGGCACTTGACTTTTGCACTTATTTATGGTTAAGATAATAGTCGGGCCACAGTCCAAGATGATTCAATGATGCACCTTGTTATAGGTTCTCACAAAAGAATCAGTTCAAGAGTATTAATCGAACTAACGTTGTAACTCTTCCTGCAAGCTCTGAGGTGTCCCTATAGAAATATAGCCTATACGTTTTCTTATTCCACTAGCAGTAAACCTTTTAATTACCTAATCTATACTTAAATAATATTCTGCGACAAAATTTTACGTTTTGATTTATAAAAAATGTTACCTTGAAAGATTAAACTAGAAAATGAATGAAATACGTCCGACAATAAAAAGCCTATCGAATCCTCAAATAAAATCGACATAAAATTAAAACGATTTCTGTGTTAGAAATTAATCACCTTGTCAACACCAGATCACCAACTATCAGCTTAACGGATGTATAAATCTTCTACAACAAATATCAGGAAAGTGACAACTTTATGTCAATGTCAAACTGATGAAAGTGATGCCAATGAAATGATATAACAAGAGTTACAACAAACTTTCTAGTGAATAAAAATTTCTCAATGAAAACACACACACACATGCTCCATAACAGATAAATCACTTGAGAAATGTCAATGTCAATTTGAAAAATGCGTTATACCTTTTCTATCGGAAACTCAAAATGCAACCGAATAATCGGCTTTGAACTAAACCGCACAATAGGATCACATGCACAAAAACAACAATGCAATGGCAGTGATCACAGAAGCACACGTCACGCCACCAATCTGAACACCAATGGCCCAATTTGCAAAGTACGTACGGGAAATACTATGAGAAATCGTTTATGAATTACCAAGAAATTGCTTTCCAATTATCTCTTGTGTCCATCCATCCAAATGCATCCAAATCGATCTTCATTCGGCTTGTCCAACCCTGTGATGTGATCGTGTTACTTGGAAAATTATTACTTTTTATCAATGTGCAATTATTTACGGTCATAAATTGTCCAATTAATGGGCTTAGATCTGTGTTTGTAGGTATGCAGATAGTGAGAGTGTCATGTCAGTAAACCCTTCGCTGACCAGTCAGTCAGTCATTGTCGTTTTAGGGCGCACAATTGTACGTAATGGCATTGCAATGTTTTTGTTACACTTCATTATTTAGCCAGCTGATCGTATTTGCTCATTGCTGGCAATTCAGGGTTACGATCACATGCTGTTCTGTATATCGCTGTATTAATGTTGGTTATTTGGCAATACTTTTCTTAGTATTACCTTTATTTAGATCGTGTTATAGATTAGTTCGATTAGTTTTTCGTTTTTGTCAGTTCTTTCTCATTTGGCTTTGATTTTTGTAAAAGTTTTTAACTCTTATTTCATGCTGCGATGATAAGAGTGGTAACTTCTTTGGTGGTAAAAAGATGATCACGGTAACGTATTTTCAACATTTATTATGTTTTCTTTAAGAATAAGCCAAAACTACCAAAACAATTGACGGGGCTTATAAGAATTGGTATATAAATACATGTTTCAGTAGATTTTTTTAAAAATTGTTTTAAGAATCTATATTGATAAAATGGAAATGGTTTTGGCTGAAATTTTGCTTAGCTAAGCTTTGCAGAAAATATGTTCTGTTTTTGTAAAATTTTGCGTAACTGTGAACATCTGGCAAAGGATCAGCAAACAACTAGAATACGTTGAAAACTGGAAAGTGATCCATTTTACATACTGAAGTAAAGTCTTCAACTCAAATGATATGTACCTCACTTGTAAAGTGTTTTAAGTACTACAACTTATACTCAGAGGAAGAAATAATACAATATACAGTCTTACAAAGTATTTCGTTGGTCCAGCACGTGAAGGGTTCCGAGATCAGAGCTTTCGAGCCCAGAAGTTTTATTACACCAAAACTAGGTTCACCTTTCTTTTGGATCTCCAACAAGATATCGTTTTTAAAGTTGTCGTTTTTTGAGTTGACATTTAACTCCAAGGTGGGAAACCTCTTTGGCTACCTTGAAAATATAGTATCAATAATAAGTTGTCCCAGGTGGAACCAAATATCGCACTAAGGCAGTAAATACTATTTTTCGTGACATTACATTCGTCACTTAAGAAAAACCCAAAATTCCCAAAATGACAGATATCAGTCAATAAAATAAAACTTACGGATATTACACGCTGACTAATTTGAGTGCAATAAAACTCCATGTTTTCAGTTAGCGGTTTTATGGATGGAAACATTATACCGGCTGCATGTTCAAGCCACAATGCTCATGAAATGTTACAAACGACATGAAATAAACAACTAAAATGCATTAAAAAAATACAAGAAAAATGAAAAAAATTTACATATTGTTGATCTTGATGATGTTGGTGTGTAGTCAACGATCTACGATCTCACCTTTACTTTGAACTTGAAATGAGTTGGTAAAGGTTACATTTTATCGATCTTAAATTAAAAATTTCCGTTGATCATACCAAAACGATTTTAAGTTTTGATTACACTGCTGTACAAAAAAAAGGTGAGATTTTTGCCTACTGATTCCGAAAATGTACACAACTTTTTTAAACAGATTCGGTGTTGAGATATATAAAAATGCCGACTTTTAGAGACACTCATCAGGATTAAAGGTTTTATTATTTAATGTAAGAGTACATTAGACCGCGTCGATTTGTATGAAGAAAAAGAAAGTCAGCCAGACACCGACTCAAAAGTTAGAAGGACCCTTAAAAACGATATCTGCGTCATTTTTTTTTTTTTTTTTCGATCTGAGAAAAACCAATTGTTTCTCCTGAAGGTCCGCTTTGACTAAATAATATGTTTTTTGTTCGTAACTTTTTTTCTTCACAGAATGGATACCTGAATTTGCTTGAAAAATAAAGACTGCATTCTTGCAAAAAATTTGGCGTTAAAAAATTTTAATTGTTTTTTTCTGTAATAGATGATGTTTAGTCCCAAAACTCGATTTTTCCATACAAAAAATGAGAAAAAATCGAAATTTGGGACTAATTATTATCTATAACAGAAAAAAAAATTAAATTTTTTAACGTCATATTTTTTGCAAGAACGCATTCTTTATTTTTCGAGTGAATTTGGGTACCTTTCGGTGAAGAAAAAAAGTTATGAGAAAAACACTTTTTTTTAGCAAAAAGGGACCTTCAGGGGAATCAAAATTAAGCAGATATCGTTTTTAGTTGTCCTTTTAACTTTTGAGTCGATGTCTGGATGAATCTAAATTTCGACCCAGTCTAGAGTACATATACAAATATAAAAGCTTCAGAATGGAAAAATTAGCTAATTTTAGCTCTTTACAACAAAACAGACTTAGCTTTTTTTAAGAAAAATATCCTAAACAACAAACACATTCACTCACCACTGCCACCCATATTTTAATTGCTTTATTGTCATTGTTGCATCATTCAGAAGAGAGCGAACAAGGAAACATCAATGCGCACATTGAGAACAGCTTCTCTCGTTACGTTTGATCGGTGTACTTTTATTTCTACACTCATGTTGTTCTTGCTTGGTCCTTGGAATTTACCTTTCTTTGCTATCAATATCGAACTTATGGTGGAGTTTTTTCTGTTATTGTAATTGTTGTTTTTGTTGCTTTGCTTTGTAGCTGTTACTTCCAAAATTTTGAGCATCTATGTATTAGACGAATAAATATTAAACTGTATATAAAATATTCGGAATTCACTTCTATTAAAATGAGATAAAATTTGCTTGAATGTAACGGTTTGTCTCTGGAACTACACAACCGATTCTCAAAATGTATCTTTTAATATAAAGCTACACTACCTTTGAGTAACTTAAGCTACATTTTATTTTGAAAGAAATAAGTTTCAAATTTTTTCTACTGATTAATGCAATTTTAGTTGCTTATTTGATTCCTGGGTGTGGTTGGCTGCTATTTAAGTCAATGATAAGCAAAAAAATTTACTGCTTGAATAACACAATATTTTCATTTACGCGATCAGTGGACTAAAATCATCAATGAAAGTGAACATAGAACTATGCCACCATTTTTTTTTTTTTATTTTGTAAGGCAGTGTTATTTTTATGTAAGATCTTTTACTACACCAACGTCCAATTCTCTTCAAATGTGAAATCATAAAATTTGTAACAGTAACGACAGAGCATGGTGGTGATAATGATGGCTGCATAAATTACAAAACTTACAAATTTTGTAATAATAAATTTTGTAATAAAATCTTAATTTTAATGTTTTTTTATATAATTTACGGCTATTAAATATGGTAGTTTTATGACTTTTTACACAAATGGAACTTTTGACATGTTGTGACACTTGAGCAAAGGAATTTTGTTCTCATTGTAATATTTTAATATTGGAAGTTGCTACCAGGCATGATAATGTAACAGGAGTGATAAAGTAGTTAAGACTTTATATATCATTTATCAAAGTCTTATTATAGTATTTCATACAAAGTGTAATAATTTCTTTTAAAAATAACCCATTGCTGCATAAGTATAATTGTTATTGCCTTTTTTTTTTTTTGACATTAAATGAAGTCATCATCGAAAGTATCGTCTCTCCATTTGATCGAAGCGTGTTCCAAAACAATCCCGTCAAGTTTTGTGTTAACACCTGTTCCCGCTTGATTCGATCGGTTGGCATTGTATTCGCCTGTCCGTAATAAATTCAGACTTTTGATGATCATTTAGAGACTGATTATGATGTTTATTAAAACTTATAAATATTTAACGACACTAGGTCAAATTTATTTATTAACACATTAAGTTTTTTTTCTTTGTAAGCTTAACTTTAAATAAATTGGGCACACCTTTCTTGACGCATTTTTGCTCGTTTTCTATTCAGTGCGATTTTTTTTCTTTTCTTTTTTGAAACAGGAATCACTTCCATTGTCTGATGAGTTTTCAATTTTTTTTTTTCTATCTCTTATGGCTATCATTTTGCTGATTGAGCGTGAAGTATTTAATGATATGTAGCTATAATTATACATTTTTGAAAGAATCTAAAGAATTAATTATTAAATGTTACGATTCACGATTCGCATTTGAAGTCATAAGCATTTATGCATAATTGATAGTTAAATGTTCATTATAGCAATTTTTTTATATGATTTTTTGCTGTTGTCTTTTTGTATAAAAATCTATTTTTAGTTAAATTTTGAAGAACAAATGATTTTTTGTTCGTTACTTTTAATTAGTCACACAATATTTTGAGCATTACATACAAAAATTCGCTAAAAACTTAATTGATTTTTGAGTTTGAAATGCGTTGTTATTAAACAAAATAGCATACCTATAAATAAATATATTTTTATATAATCTATATGAGAATATAACTAATAATATAAAAGACTTTACTTATTTTTAGAGGATTACATATCTCAAGCGGCACATTGTAAATCCGCGACTGTAAGCTAAGTAAGCACTTCTACCGTATCGCTTCTACGGCACTGGTTAAAAAATGAAAGCATTTAGTTTTTGGAAGGCCTAAAATAACCACCCTTATTGTAGCTTTATCTATATAAAATCCAACAAATGTATCTTATATATATTTATCAAGAAATTGGCGCTATATTAAAATTAAAAAATCTAGCTTAATTATTCTTAATTCCTAAATCTGCAAACTCTGCAAGAGATATATCTCACCTCTGTCCTGAGTTCCTTAGCTCTAATTTTATACCTCAGACTGGTTCCGGTGTAAGCTCATCTTAAACTCCATCATCGCCACTTCATTTAGGGTCTTTATTACTAAATTATGATGATGTGATCGGAGGTATTGAACGACTTAAGTCTTCTACCTAAGACGTTGATGGACTCTCGAAAATTTTGCTCAAGAAATGCACCTCTCTTGTTTATTCTTTGACGGTTATATTAAATAAATCTCTGTCTTCTGATATTTTTATTAATGATAAGGTGCTGCTAATAAATATAAACTCATAGGTAATTTTGACTTATTTTTTTACTGATGAAATATTAAGTTGAACCTATAATATAAAATAAACATTGGATCAATATTAAATTTTAAAAATAAAAAAATTCATATTTAATTTTGTTTTTTACAGATATAAAGCAAAATTTAAAAAAAAGTCCTTACAAAATTGCGAATAAATATAAACTCAAATGCATTTTTAGCTTAATATTTGGAAGATTTTCCCTTGTTTTTTATAATATGGAGTAGTCGTTTAGGAACACTTTTGTTATTAAGGGTCGTGTCAGGGACTTCGTTCCATGCAGACATAATCCTATCGCTCAATTCACTGACATTTTCAATTGATCCTTGTTCTGGATTGTAAATGGTACTCTATGAGGAGGTGCATTATCCTGTTGGAAAACAGCTTTTTTCGTTTTCTGAAATTGTTATAAATGGGAGAAGGTATTCAGAAAAGACGCCTTGATAGTCAACAGCTTTCATTCTTCCGATTACAAAGGCTATTTCGGACTTTAAGTTCATTTTGCAATGCAGCCCTAATCATAACACTTCCTCCCCCGTGAACCCTCTTTGACATAATGCGTCTTTCATTTCTGAGATCATGCCAATAATATCGAAAACCATTCGGACCGTCAAGATTAAATTTTTTTTCATCGCTAAAGATCATATTTTTCCATATACTTCCTTTTTGAATGAATTTTTCAGCAAATTCAACTCTAGCGTCCTTGTGATGTTGTTTTAGCACTGGTTTAGACAGGCATTTCATGAATTTGAGCTATCCACAAGACGATGCCCACTTGCGCACAGTACTGGGATGACAGTTTAAGTTTAATCTGCTTACAATTTTTGATGAGGACAATCCAGTTACTGACATCTCCCTGATTTTGTGTATCAAAAAACTTTTTTGGACGTCCTGTTCCCTTTGTTTTGGCATAATTTGCGATGCCTAGTTTTAAAAAGTTCTTCCCAACGCTTTGCGACCTGTTTATAATAACACCGATCTCCATTTGAGTTTTACCATCGTATCTAAGTTCATAAATTCTTTGCTTTTCAATATCGCTCAAGGTTTTTCCGCGTGGCATATTAAAACAAAATTTAGATTCAAATTAAAACGACGCAAAAACAGATATTTATTGAATATAAGTATACAATAAAAAAATTTGACCGCACTTCTTGCAACAAGCGTTGTAACTGCTGTGAGTTTATAATTATTCGCAATGTTTTCTTTGTATTTTGCATCTATCACTCATATAACGGTAAATTTTTACTGTTCCATAACAGCCATCGGGGAGATTACGATCCTTGTGAGAGAGCTGATCTCGCTCTCTCTTAAAAAATCTCCCACTTTTGTGTCTTATAACTTTGAGAGCTAAAAATCAAAAAATTAATGTGAAAATAATTTTGAGTTTATACTTATTAGCAGCACTGTATTTCTGCCTTTCAAAAAGGCTTTCAGGTTGATGCAGTTTACACTGACTTTTCCAAAGTTTTTGATACGGTTCCTCATGAAATCATATCAAAAAAATTAGCGTGGCTGGGATTTCATTTCGTTTTTCTGGAATGAATCATATCCTACTGAAGCAATTGCAGGTTTTTGGTTGTTGTGGATAGTGTTCAGTCTAATTCTTTTATTCCATCGTCGTGCGTACCACAAGGTAGTATTCAAGGGCATTTACTTTTAGTATTATTTGTCAATGATATTATGATTTTGTTGAAATTAAATTTCTGCTGTATGTTTCGAAAGAAACGCACCATTTTTTAAGGAAAATCCTTATGTTGCACAAAATCTTAAATATTTAATATATTGCCAAAAAAATTAAAAATAGTTCCATCATTTAAGTCTAGATGTATGCTTACAAATTTAAAAACATTACAAGACAGGAGAACTGCACTATTATAAGCTTTTGTTTTTGATGTCATTCGAAGAGTGGTTGACTGTCTGCACAAAATAAATTTTCGAAATAAATTTTTTTTTTCTGAAACGCTATATCTGATCACAAAACTTCTGAACAATTACAAAAAAGTTCGATGATTTTTTTAGTAATACCACACGATTCTATACCTTTCACCCTATGTGATTCTGCACTTAACTCAAATCCAGTTTACTATCAAATTTGATGGGTTATAACAGAGAAGGTCAGATATTTACATTACTGGAAACAAAAAATAATAATTACAATTCCATCAATAATTTCTGGTTGTTAATGACACACAGAAAGCAATAACGAAATATCATTAAATTTAAAAAAAAAACTCGATAGTTTGCAAACGCCTCATTTTTTAAGTGAAACAAAAACTCCTTTTCAAAGTACAAATTAATTTGCATAAATTGTCACCGCATTAAATAACCTAGAAATAATTATAATCATATTAATTTAAGCAATTTATTATCATATTTAAATTAAGACACTATCTGCTATATATTTTGGCCTGATTTCATACATGTTGATTCTGTAACTAAACTTCATAGCTTAGAGGCGGCACAAACTTGTTTACCTAGTAACCCACTCGTACTCGTATATTCTGACTGTCCCTATCTTAATTGCCTCTTAATGAGTTCATACAATAAAATTTTATGTGAACATATTTCAGCGAGCTCTCAAGAATTTATCACTTTCGCGCATTCATGTCTTTACAACGCTGGCCTCTAATTGTGGGGAGTTGCCATGCAAATGCCGGGAAATCTTGAAAATAACAAAAATTTATTCAATTTAATGTTGAGATTTAATATCAAATATGAAATTTAAGTACAACAATTTCTCCAATCGACATTCAATTAAAATTAATTGGTTTTTTTGCGCTTGGAGTAGGTCACGGTCGGTTATCGATAACTAAGAAACCATACTGGTACTACAACGAGTAGCCATATCAGGAGGCCATGTGTTTATGAGCGACAATATGAATCACTTAACGAGTATGATATGCGAGTGCGAGTACACAGAAAAATAATTTGTTGTTGTTTATGTCGTTTTAATAGTTTTATGCAAACAAAATGCAGATATCTTCATATTTCGAAATGTTTATGGATACAAATCATTAGATTCTCTTCTTCTAACATTTTAAAAATATATTATATTATTTTATCATTTTATGTATAACTTTAAAAAAACATAAGTATGCAATAACCTTCTTTAGCAAAAATTTGTTGTTTTAAAAAATCATTTTTTAAAATCGGTTCAGCATATTTTGCACCAAAGCGTTATAAACCTTTCCATATGAAAAATTTTATATAAATAGCATTGATGATCCCAATCCGCTATTACTGCGATTAAATCGGAAGGGATTGTGCAAGGATTTAATCAGTGCGTAAATTGTCATCACAGATCGACTTTAGCTGTTTTTCCTTGTGGCCACAAAATTGATCCGTAAGGCACTTTATGGAAGTTGCTATTAAAGATCTGCGCTTGACAAAACAAACAGTACTATGTACTACCAATTCAATTTTACTAAATATTTCTTGAGATGAGTTTTTTTTTTCAAAATCAATTTTTTTCTTACTGTGTAAGCTCATATCCTAGGTGCTTATTAAAATCTTACAAATTTAATTGCTTTTAATCAATGATTCTTGTATATGTATATAGTTCTGGAAGCCATTCTCACAAGGTTGTTTTGTCGGCGTTAGTTGATAGTAGCAGTAGTAGCTTGCGTATAGCGTCGGTGTTGCCCTGGCTATTAAACTGCTTAGATCGCTATCAAATTCCGATGGTCATTGCTTATTGATTTATAGATCAAATATTTTTTATTTTGACTTTTATGGGTTTTTGCTAATTTAACAACTTATGCAATTCAGGTTGGATTATTCAGTGCTTGAGGCTTTCTTTACTAACTATGTACGAAATTATTAAGAAATTTACAATAAAGTTTTTTTCTACATATTTTATGGCGATTTAATTCTTATATCACAATTTTTACTGCCAGTTTTACGAACACTTCACCTGTAATTTACGTGATTTCATACATAAACCGAAGAATGGTCAGAAGGTGTTCTGTTGCCAAGAATTGTTGAAGCAAGTCAGAATGATTTTTGCACTGAATTGGTGTGATATATGTGGTGCTATAAGAGAAATAAAAATGCAATGGTAACTACACAGTGGAATAAAATTAATTAAAATTTCTTAAAATAATAATTCTTATTATGGTTAGTATTCTACGCTGCAAAGTTGCTGTTAAAGTAAATATCAAAAGCACTGGAACAAAAATTCATAAAATCAGTTACATACAATATTTCTTTTTAGTAACTCTTCTATAACAATTTGCAGCTATTTTTCTTATCCGCTGTCATTGTTGCTAGATTTGTTGAAAACTGTTGAAACAGATGCGATATGTTCGTGAATCTCTCTGGAGCGAAACCCAAACCCAAGAAAATCAAATGAGGTGAAGACATCCGCTTTCTCTAATAACTTTATCGCACGTCTTTGAATTCGATCTATAAGCCCCAGGCCCAGTTATACCGATATGCCGAGAACGTCAGAATATGTTTATCTGGTAATATCTACGAGCGTTGCGGATAGACTGTAACAGGCACGGAGCATTGGTGTTTCAACAAGACGACGCCTTATCTGTATACCTCTGCGAGAGCAAGTCGAGGATCAGATCCGAGTACGAGTTTATCGACATATCTATGTGTTATGCTTGTCTCGTGCAGTTTGACTGTAGTTCGATAGCCTAGGAGAAGCAAGTTGACTGCAGCATACACGGAGATTCGGTGTATCAGCAAGACGACGGTTGCGCCTTGCATGTGCATTGACACAGCGGAAACGCCAAGCGTCAGAGTCGAAATGGGCTTGGCATAACAAAAAATATTGGGGAGTAGATGTCCACCCAGCCCCTATATGATTTATATGGGAAAGAATGCTTTAGTAGACAGCTTTGTCTATACATCGTGAAAAAAAAAAATCTTACACAAACGTGACCAAGCCCAGGAAAAAAAATAAAATTTTTTCTCAATATCCGGAATATCCGTAAGCTCTGAACAGTGTTAATAAACTGACGAAAGATTATCTTCATGCCCTGGCTTGGATTAACCTTACAGGCGGAGAGAGTAGGCACGTGCCTAAGGCGGCAAGATTTAAAGGGCGGCAAATCTTGGCGGAAACTTTGAAAAAAAATTACTGGCGGAAACTTTGAAAAAAAATTATTGGCGGAAACTTTGACAAATGAAAAGAAATAATTTTTTCTAATAAATGAAGAAGTTTTGAGGAGGGGCCGGCAATTTTTGGAACTGCCTAGGGGCGGTAAATTTCTTAATCCGGGCCTGTTCATGCCAGAAATTTAAAAGATTTTGCTTATGGAAAATTTCCAATTTACTTTAAAATAAAAAAAAAAATTGAAAACAAAAGTTTATTTGCGTTACTTTGTACTTCAAATGAAGTGTATATGGAGCATTCTTGGCAAAAACTAAAATAGGCTGGACTTCGAGATCTTCAATTTGGCTGATTTATTGTGTATAGTATCTGACTAGTTGACAAGGATACCAAATGAATGGCATTGACTCAGACTGGTCAGGAGTTTCATGTCATGTAATGTTGAAAATTCCGGGAATTCGACGACTCTAGCGAAATAAACTTGACATTTTTGTTTAATGAGAAAAAAAAGGTCATGACACAAAAAAGTTTAAATTCTTACCATTTTACACCAAAGCTTTTTTCATATTGGTGTGACAAAAAAAAAAAACAGATCATCAGTTTGCTTACACAAAAAAATTTCTGTACGACTTGATAGCCCTGCTGGATAAAGATTTACCATACATCATTTTGGCATAAAATACATCATTTTGGCAAAACTTAAGTAAAATAAAAGTATTAATTTTTCAAATATTTTTTATCTTTGCAAATATCAACTACATATTCGAGAAAAGTTGTCTGAATTTTTCGGAAAAAAAGTTACATATATTCCTAGTTGAGTAATATTTTGAGTTAAGATTGAAAATTGGATATATTTAAGTACGAAATTCATTTGCTTAGTTTTTTTCTCAAATTTTCAAAAAACAACACAAAATATACATCAAATCCAAAATGAGACCTTAATATCTGCTTTTATTTAATTTTTGAAAAACTTTCTGCGGAAACAACATTTTTCTAACATTTAGAACAAATTACGGGCATTAAGCTACCATTTAAATTTAGATATCATTTTCCCTGTTTTTTGTGCAAATTTCAGAAAAAAGGAAGCAAACAGAGTAATTTAAATTGTGGCCAATTTTTAACTCAAAATATCATTTACTTTATTAGAGATAAAAATATAAGTTTTTATATTCACAAAACAAAATAGTTCCTAATATTTTATATACCAACAGCAGAGAGATGTAAGAATTTAATTTCTTTTATTACTCATGCATTTTTGTAAAAATGTAGTAGTTGTATCTCTGCGAAATGATATATTTTAATCAACAGCCAGTCAAATACTACCCAAAACAGAAAAATCGGAGAACTTGTGTTCCAATTGTTCTCGTTTTGTCAATTAAGGAAATAACGTGCCATATGTATCATTCGTAGTTGACTTACTTTGCGCAATGTTCCAAAAATGCTTATCCAATAATCAAAATTTAGATTTATCCTGGCATACATACGAATATTTTTATGGATTTAATACCTTTAAAAATTTATTTGATTGTACCCGAATCTTCTTATTCCACTGTACACTGTATAGCAAAGTGCTAAATTCTTTAAAACACCATTAAGAATCAATCTGCAAACATTGCAACAATTTGTAACAATTACAAACATTCGCGGAATTTTCAGACTGGTAATGTTCTTTAAATTGTCTTTCTGTTGCGGGTATTTTTTTTTTGAATGTTGTTTACTTTTATAACGTTTATTACAAGAGCAAACAATTGATACTTAATAGACTGCATTTCCAGAGGTGTAAGAAACCACTTATAATTTAATTGTAATAACAGCACCAATTAATCGTTTCCGTCTAAGTACATGCAATTGGAATTTTCACGAATGTACTGAATTAGAATTCAAGGTCGAACTTATTTTTAACTCAATTCTTCCGAAAATTAGTAAAAAAAAAATAGTTATGTGTAGTCAATGTAAAATTTTACAGAGAAAACTTTATCGCCGAAGTGCATTATTAAAGTTGTTCAGCGACAATGCAGCCACGTTCGGACTATGAACTCTATGAAAACTGTAGCAATAGCAACAATAACACTTCCCTCAAATTTTAAGGAACAACATTAGCAACAACACATCGTGCTGCTAACTTGGTAGCTTTCACAGGACAAAATACGATACCGAACAAGTCGTAGCAGCGAATATCAACAATGTGAGATGTACATATCTTTGCACAACTCAACTATCAAGACTTGACTTTCTTAAGTCAAAAATCCGTTCAAGATATTGCGATGAAATTTGGTAAATGGATACATATCAAGTATATCTTTAATTAAGAAAAGTGGAAGGAATTGAAAAAGTAGGCGTGGCACTTTTCAACTTTTAAAAATTTTGATTCCTTATATCTCAAAATTGGCATAAACGATTTCCATAAAAATTTTGTAGATAATGCCGCTGAAAGCAGTCAGCTTAGCCACTTTACTGAAAAAACTCGTTGAAGGGCGTGGCACCGCCTACAATATTTATAAACGTTATATTTAGAGAACTACCAACGTAATCGTTATGAAATTTAGTGAGGTAGATATGCTTGCTATAAGGTCTCTTATAACAAAATTTGGGTCAATAGTACCTGTGGGCGTGTCACCTCTCATATAAGCAAAAATAAGTTTTAAAAATAAATGAATTTTGACGAGATTGCATCAGTGGGCGTGGCACCTCCCATATTAACACAAATTTGTAAGCGCTGTTTTAAGTGAACTATTGCAGCGATTTCTATCAAATTTAATGTAAGTGGTTCAGCTGCTATAGAGTATATCTGAGGGGCCGTTCAAGTATTACGTAACGCAATTAGGGGGGGAGGGGGGGTCTTGTGAAACGTTACGATGCGTTACAGGGGAGGGGGGGGGGGTTCGAACAACGCGTTACGTAACATTGTTTTAGAAGTGAAACTACTTTAGCGGGTGGTAATTTGAAATGAGGTATGTAAGTATAATGAAACGCTTTCTTTATGTGTATGCTTATTGAATAGCTACAGCCAAAAATTTTTATTATAATGATAAAAGTTGATGGGATCTAGATAATTTACAGCAATAAATGATATGTTAAATTAAAGCACTTATCAAGCAGAATGTCCTAAAACTATCATCTTCGAGATTGGTTAACCAAAACCAGAGATGTAAGCGTGGAAAGATTTCCTATTTTTCTCATTTATTGCTGTAGCTGTTCTAGATCCCATCAACTTTTATCATTTGAATAAAATATGTTCGTCTCATTTTTCGCCATTTTAACATATTTTAAGCTAATGTTTATTACATTATGTGTGATTTTTATTAAATAACAATATGAACAAGTTAAGGTGTTATCTTCAGTCAGGCCGAAACTCACATACCCTACACTGCACTCAAAGTAGGTACATATATTTCAGTAAAAAAAGACGTTGAAGAGGTTAAATAATTCGAAAAAAGTGTGAAATGTTTAAGAGGTTGAAAACTGTTGAAAAGTCGTAAATATATGCAAAATGTTAATGTTGAGAGAGGTTGAAAAAGTCTAAACAATTTAAAATCGATGAAAAAGTCGAAAAAATAAAGAAATTTCATTACAATATCTTGCACGGCTTACGAGATATGGTGGTATAGAGGTTAAAATTTAGGACCGTGCCACGCGAATCTTTGGAAACTTGAAACTTAGCCTAATCTTAAATTAGTTCAAATGTACACCTAATCACCAAGTTTCATCAAAATCGCTGCATTTTTTTTCAAAATGGATTACGTCCATTTTCAATAGCAAGATGCCTGCAAGAAGGTCTGACCTGAGTGTGCTAATTTTATACAATTAGCTTTCTTGGTTTTTCCGTAAACCTGATTTGAACAGACAGACAGACGGACATAGCTAAATCAACTCAGGTGGTGACGCTGATCAAGAATATATCTATATACTTTTTCATACCTACCACCGCCCTCTTCTATGCGTTACAAACAAAATGACAAAGTGAATATACCCTCGGTGTAGGGTATAATAAAGAAAATAAACAACATACGCATGTATTTCCGGTACTTTTCGCAACATAATTGTGATTTTTAGGTAAATATGGTCACTTGGGTGTTACGTAACGTTTAAGGGGGGGTAGAGGAAAACGTTACGGCGCGTTACATAGGGGGGAGGGGGGGTCAAAAATCTTCGAAAATTGCGTTACGTAATACTTGAACGGTCCCTGAATCAAAAGTGGCTGAAATAGCACCAGTGGGAGTGGCACTTCCCATAGAAATAAAATACGGTAAGAGGTATATTTATCGAAATATATGAGCAATCATACCTACTAATATTTGGTGTAAGGGGTTTGCTTATGAAAAGCTATTTCTGGATCAAAACCGGGCTGGATTGTACCAGTGGGTGTGTCACCGCCCTAAATTTTAAATTTAACTGCGGCATATATCGCAAACTATACAAGCTATTGTGCTAAAATTTAATAAGAGGATGTTGATCACGAATATAATTCATTGAACCAAAAGTGGGCGGATTTGGAGAAGTGGGCGTGGCATATTTCAAATTTTTCATTTTCATTCGATTTTTTCAACATTTTTCATATTCTTTCGACTTTTTCAACTCTTTAACTGATTCCAATATATCCTATATGTATTTGTTCGACTTTTTCAACCTCTTTCAACTTTCTTCATAAGTCTCCTTATTTTTTCGACTTTTTCATCAATTTTGAATAGTTTCAAATTTTTTTAACCTTTTTCTTTCTTTAGAGTTTTTCAACCTCTCTCAACTTTTTTCAACATTTTGCATATATTTACAACTTTTTCAACATTTTTCAACCTCTGTCAACCTTTCTAACATTTCACATTTTTTTCGACTTACTCAACCTCTTCAACGTCTTTTTAACATTTATTGAAAAGGTATTTTCAGTGCAGTGTTGGGTATGTGAGTTTCGGCCTGGCCGAAGATAACACCTTAACTTGTTTTTAATTACGATTTTTCAGTAAATATTGAAAAAAAGTTAGTGAAATTTTCGTGATAGAACAAGAAATGTTTCACAATTTATATGAAACAAAGTTTTTATAAAAAATTTATATATAAAATTAAGTTTTTAATACACAAATAGAATTTAAACCAACTTCTCATATGTTCAGAAACAAAATTTTTCCACAGAATTGTTTTGTAAAATCTACTAAACTTTTTCCTGAAAAAAAATTTTAGTACGTTTCATAAATAATAAAGTTATGAATGTTAAAGTGTGACCACCTAGGCAATTTTACTCCTACAAGCCATCCGATAAGAAACCGAACTCAATTGATATGTTTGAGCCGAGTATTGAAGCAAAAAAGGCCACAATACGAGCAAAAGCACGACAAGCGATAACTCTTTAGCATGACAACTCTCGGCCACATGTTGCGCAACCGGTCAGAAAATATCTTGAAACCTAGCCCAGATATTGCTCCTTCCGACTACTACGTTGATGACGCATGCCCTTAAGGATCAGCACTTTCGCTCTTTTGAAGAACTCCAAAATTGGATCGATTCGTGGTTTGCGTCAAAAGACTCATCGTTTTTTCGATATGGTATCCAAAATATGTCTGAAAGATGGGAAAAATAGTGGCTATCGATGGACAATACTTTAAAAAATAAATTTGTAACAAATTTTTCACAATAAGCGTCTAACTTGAAAAACAAATCGTTTAAAACTTTTTTGTACACCTGATATTTTGTTGAAAACTTGCAAAATAAGTGGTCTCAAATTTTGTTTGAACTGAAAAATATTTCATTTTGCTAGAGTTTTTGTAATGTAAAAAGTGACGATCTTTTTTTCGAAAAATTTTTATTTTTAAATTTTTGGCTGGAAGAATATTCATATTAAGCTTTTCGTCCTGTACAATGAGATGTATGACATACTATCCAATAATAATGTCATGGTAAAAATGTTAAGAAAAACTGTATTTATAAAATATTGTATAATATTGGCCGATAATCACAAAAAGGACAAGTCCAGTCCGAGATGGTTTTCCGTTCAAATGTAACCCATATGTCAGCGCAGTCTTAGAGAATTTCTCAAAATTTTCCATTGTAAATAATTTATTAATCTTGACCACCATTCACTAATCAGCTTTATACTTTGTGTTCTGATTTTACGATTTGCAATTTCATACTAGAAATTATAAATTTAAGAATAAAATTATTATCAAAATAACGGCCCATAAAACTTAGCTTATCGAGCATTCCGTGGGAGTGTCGTCAGTGAAGGCCGCTGGAATAATTAGCCAATTACCTCATAATAAATGGGTAGTTTAGCAATAACACTTAAATGTTATTGCTTAATAATTTAATATTTTTTTTTTCCATAAATGTCGATAATGAGGTCATCAGAATGAGAAGAATTTTTTATTTTTAAATTTCAATATTCAGTCTAAGGTATTTATGGATCACTTATCATAAATATTTTTATTTTGTATTGATTAAGTATAATATGCATATAAAAGTTAGCTAATTGTTTACTTTCGTTTTCAAAAACTTGAAGAAATACGACCATGACAATTTCATAATGTTAATAAAAATAATTTCTTCCTCTAAAAGTTTTATAGGATCTTAATTGGATTGCTAATTGGCAAATCAGATGTCTTTTGAGATATAATACATGCCGACAAAACAAAAAACTTCGCACAAGTGGTCAAGTGCTAGAACATAAAATAATTTTTAATCAGAGGTTTTTATTAACATGCAACGCTGAATTTCGCTTGAGATTATGTTTAAGTTTTGTTCATTTTCTACCAGATTTAAGCAGGTTGATGCGTCAAAATTTTGCGAGTTCTACAGTTGGAGTATCATAAAATATTTGGTTTCATCACAAATTAATTTTGAGCAATAGTTACTGATACAGAATTTCTCCTAAGCACTTGGATTTGTTATTGCGTACATAACTAAACATTTCCAGTTATTAAACATTAACGATTAAAAGTCAGTTGAAAATGGTTTAATCTATGAGTGGAAATGCAAAAACAATCAATTTGAAGTTGCTAACAAAGTTGCTATGAAATATATATCTTCGATAAATCTGTTCTTCATCAACGCTAAAGAGTTTGTTTCCGGTTCGAAATTCACATTATTACTAATAAGGCTTGGAGAAAGTCCAATTTAAGTTCAGCAATCATATAATTTTGCCCCTTTTTTCAATATCGAGATTAGCAGTTGTTAAGTAAAATTTTGTTGTTAATGAAAAACGGGGTGTGCGCTGTCAAAATTGTTATAATGTCAAGATTATCGCAACTATAAAATGATTAATAATTAAAATTAAATTTTGTGGCATAAATATGAACTTTAATGAATTTAGCTTTAAGTTTGTTGTTTTGTTTGTATATTTTTAGAAACTAGTAGCAGGAGACCGAACATAGTTCGGCTTTTAGTTTTGAGTTTCAAAGTCGAAATAGTATGGAAAATGTTGAAAGAGATTGAATAAATCGAATAAGACAACAAAATCAAAAAAAAAAAACAGAAAATGTTGGAAAGTGTGGAAAAGACTGAAAAAGTAAACAAGTTAAGATGTTATCTTCGCCCAGGCCGAAACTCACATACCCTACACTGCACTGAAAGTACCTTTTGCATATATGTTAAAAAGACGTTGAAGAGGTTGAATAAGTCGAAAAAAAATGTGAAATGTTGGAAAGGTTGACATAGGTCTAAAAAAGTTGAAAGATGTTGAAAAAACTTGAAACAATTCGAAATTGATGAAAAAATTTAAAAAATAAAGTTACTTATGAAACAAGTTAAATGAGGTTGAAAAAATCGAACAAATACATATACGATATATTGGATCAAGTTAAATGGTTGAAAAGTCGAAAGGATATGGAAAATGTTGAATAAAATTCAATAGAAATGAAAAATTTGAGATATGCCACGTCCACTTCTCCAATTCCGCCCACTTTTGGTTCAATAAATTATATTCGTGATCGAGATCCTCATTAAATTTTAGCACAATAGCTTGTATAGTTTGTGATATGTGCCGCAGTAAAATTTAAAATTTAGGGTGGTGACACACCCACTGGTACAATCCAGCCTGGTTTTGATGGAGAAATAGCTTTCCATAAGAAAACCCTTTACGCCAAATTTTAGTATGATTGCTCACATATTTCGATAAATATGCCACTTTCCATATTTTATTTGTACGGGAAGTGCCACGCCCACTGGTACTATTTCAGTCACTTTTGATTCAGATATACTCTATAGCAACTGAAGCACTTACATTAAATTTCATAGCAATTGCTGCAATAGTTCACTTAAAACAGCGCTTACAAATTTATGTTAATATGGGAGATGCCACGCCCACTGATGCAATCCCGTTCAAATTTATTTATTTTTAAAGCTTACAGTAACTGACATCTATACCCCAATTTTATGAAGATTACTCTCATAGCACACTCCCTATAACAATAAACGTTTTTTGCTTATATGGGAGGTGCCACGCCCACAAGTACTATTGGACCAAATTTTTGTAATAAGAAACCATATAGCAAGTATATATACCTCATTAAATTTCATAACGATTACGTTGTTAGTTCTCTGAATATAGCGTTTATAAATATTATAGGCGGTGCCACGCCTTTCAACGAGTTTTTTCAGTAAACTGGCTAAGCTTGTATTGATGACTGTTTTCAGCGGCATCATCTCTAAAATTTTTATGAAAATCGTTTGTGCCAATTTTTACATATACGGAATCAAAACTTTGAACAGTTGAAAAATTCCACGCCCACTCTTATCACAATTGAAGACATATTTGATATGTATCCATTTACCAAATTTTATCGCAATATCTTGAACGGTTTACAAGATATGGTAGTATAAATAATAAAATTTAGGGCTACGCCACGCCCCAGTACGATCCTTCGGAAACTTGAAACCCAGCCATATCCTAATTTGGTTCACATGTGCACCAAATCACCAAGTTTCATCAAAATCGCTACAACTTTTTTCAAAATTGGCCTGGGTAAATATACATAGAGTATGGGCGGTAGGCGTGTCCGTTAACCGATTTTGCCCATTTTCAATAGCAAAATACCTGCAAGAAGGTGTGACCTGTGTGTGAAAGTTTCATTCAATTAGCTTCCTTGGTTTTCCCGTAAACCTGATTTCAACGGACAGACAGACAGACAAACGGACATCGCTAAATCGACTCAGGTGGTGACGCTGATCAAGAATATATATACTTTTCCATATCTGCCACGCCCCCTTCGAGGTGTTACAAACGGAGAGACAAAGTGAATATACCCTCGGTGTAGGGTATAAAAATAAGACATGTCAAAAAAGTCGGATGGGTTGGTCTTTCAAGGTTGAAAATTTTGAAAATAGTTGAAAAATCAGAAAATGTCTAAAAAAAAATAGAAAAGAGTAAAAAAAAGTTGAACGAGGTTGAAAAATCTTGAAACAGTTGAAAAAGGCTGAAAAATTAAAAAAAAAAATATGTAAAATGTTGAAAAGGTCGAAAAATGTTTAAAAAATTTAAATAGGTTGACAGAAAAAGTTGATAAAAATTGAATCGGGTTGAAAAAACCACAAAAAAAACAAATGGAAAATGTTTAAAACACTTAAAAGAGGTTGAACAAGTTTGAAAAGTCGATAAAATATGGCAAATGTTGAAAAAAAATTATTTGAATTGGAATAGGTTGAAAAATGTTGAAAATAACTGAAAATGTCGAAAAAATATAGAAAATGTTATAAAAAGTTCAAAAAAGTTGCGAAATGTTAAAGCAGTTGAAAAGACTGATGAAGTCGATAAAATATAGAAAATGGTGAAAAATTTGATAAAACAAAGTTGGGAGATGTTGAATAATTCGAAAAAATTTAAATGAATTCAAAAATTCAAAAAAGTAGGTAAGCACCATGTTAAAAAAAAAAAAAGTTTAAAGAGGTTGAAACAGTTGAAAAAGATCGATAAAATATGAGAAAGATCGAAAAATTGAAAGAGGTTGAAAAAGGTGAAAGCGGTTAAAAAACACGAAAAGAATTTAAATAGGTTGAAAAAATCGTGTTGAAAAATCTTGGTAGATTTGACTGAGTTCAATAAAGTTAAAAAAATAAAAACAAAATGGTAAAATGTAGTAAAAGTTGATATAGTCAAAAAAAAGTAAAATATGTTTAAAAAGTACAAGAAGTTGAAAAAGTCGAAGAAAGCTGAAAGAAAATGAAAATTAAATATGGCGAAAAATGTCACGTCCACTTTTCCGATTCCGTCTACTATTGGATCAATAATTTGTGATCGGTATACAATACCAAATTTTATCAAAATAGCTTGTAAATACACCTACACACTGATACAATTCAGCCCGATTTTTTCAAGAAATATATTTTTTGTGAACAACATTTTCACACACAATTTTAGTATGATTGCTCACATATTTAGTTTGCTAGATGTGTAACTTGAGGTTATTTACTTGTATGGGCGGTGCTACGCTCAATAGTCACAGGAAGTAAACTATCAACATTAAATTTCATATCAATTGCTGCAATAGTTCACTTTAAATAACGTTTACAACTTTTTATTAATATGGGAGGTGTCACGCCTACTGATGCAATCCCGTCGAATCTTATTTAATTTCAAAGTAAAAGGCAAATCTACACTTAATTTCATTAGTTTTGCTCCCATAGGACACTAAATACAACATTTAATGCGATTTGATTGTACAGGATGTGCAACACCCCAGGTGCTATTGTGACCATTTTGGGTTATGAGATACATTAAAGCACGTAGATCCGCCATATTAGATTTCATGACGATTATATTATTTTATCTTATTATACCTTTTTTTTAATTTGTTGAATTTTTTTTTTAACATCTTCCCTTTGACTTTTTCAACTTAATCGAATTTACCATGACTTCTCAACAATTCAACACGACTTTTCAACCCCTTCAATTTTTTTCTGAGACATCTACTATATTATTTATTATTTGATATATATTATTTTAACTCCTATTATATTTTCATATATAATAAGCAATAAATATTTTTTTGGTAGGTATTTATAGAAAACATTCAAAGCTGTACGTAGTGCATAATTTTCTTAACAAAAGCAAAACACATTCAGTGGAAGTTGGAAGTTTAAAGCTTAAAATTGATCCTTTGAAAAGTAACCCACTTGGCAAAAGTAAAAAACGATAATTTACAGCTAAAAATAAAGCTAATCACCTACTCAATTGCATTAGTTTTAGAGCACTTTTCTGCTATTTTTATACCTAAAATTCTTGTTTCCCCTTGTAAAATGTCAATAACTAACTAAACATTGTTGGCGAAACATTTTTATATTGTTAATACTGAATAGAGTATTTCCTTTCAGGCTGGCTAAAGATAACACATCTAAATGACTCATTTTGAGAGCCAAATACGTTTTGTTTTGTTCGAACAAACTTTGCCATTGTTAAGATAATTCGATGTTAAGATATTTCTTTATTTTCTTTTATCATCAAGCTTAGCCCTGAACAGGCTTCAGATCATATCCCCTTATTCTTTGATATAAACGTAATAAATGAGTATGGGTCTTCCCTTTCAAAATTAATTTTGCACCATTAGTTTAGCTTTTTTGTAGATACTGAAATAAAGGGTTATCCAAGCAAAGTTAAGGCAACACTTTTGAAAAAACACAAAGTCCTAGTGAAGTCATTTTAGAAATTTAGAAAAAATCGGCAAAATGCAAAATAGAAGAATAGATTAAATACTACAAATGACTCGTTCACCTTCACTCATTTTTTCTGAAAGAAAATTACAGCGACTAGCCCCACTGAGAGCACAGGGATAAAAAAAGGGGTATTAAATTTCTTAAAATTCTTTTCTAAATTTGAAAACTCTATCGTATACCTAGAGAATGACTCATAGGAACCTTGGTGGATGTAGTAAAAACAGGGATAATGATGAGAGCGATATCAACACGGTGGGCTTTAACCAACTTTTAATAAAAGTGTGAGTTACAACAAAAACTTCAATGGGAGATTGTTAAGGATGTAAGTTAAAGTCGATATACATATGATAAAACAAAAGAAATCATTAGAGCTTTTTTTTAATTTCATATTTACTGATTTTTAATGATATGACATATAAGTAACATATGTACGTACGAAATATCCGATTTTGTTCAAATTTTGATACGTCAAAACACCTTAACAGATAGCACCACAGCACAAATTTCAGATCCCTAGGAGGTCGGGATTCTGAGGAATAGTCATATTTTAGCCTGAAAACAGCCGTTTTTAGCCCGTTTTAAAAATTTTCGTTCTAAAAGCCGACAATTCCAAATTTAAAGTTTTAGGTATGAATTTTTTTTTTTTTGTTATGTCATCTTTAATGCTTTAAAAAAATGTAAGCTCTCAGGCCTTAAGACTTTTTTTTGCCACCCGATTAAGAGAAATAGGTCTTAGTAAAATATGACCGCTTTGAAAATGATGCACTAAGTCGTAGTCTTATTCATAATACTAAAGATAGATCTTATTTTGTTTGTTCACCTGTTCGCTTTTAAATGAGTCATCTAGTGAAAATTCGGCTATTTTCGCAAAAAATTCGTTTTTTTCGAAATTTTACCTAACAGATCTCCAGATTCCGAATACTTAGAGAGCTGAAATTTAAGTTGTCAGACTATTTTGTTACGTTCTTAAACGTGTCAAAATTTGAGCGCAATCGGATGTTAAATAATATTACTAAAAAGCAGTAAATATGGAATTAAAAAAAAAGCTCTAAGATTTTTTTTCCTTTTGACGTATTTCAACTACGATTAACATCCCAAATAATTCCACATTCAAGTTTTTGTTGTTACTCAACTTGCCACTTAAAGTTGGTTAAAGCTTACCGCGTCAATTGTAATCATAACTTAGACAGCAGTTGGGCCCATCCATATATCTGATGTACCTATGTATTGCAAACTATATAAACATTTTCATAGACTTTCATATAGACTCGAAGAAGTGAGATTCAAATGTCTTGAAACGCCAGCTTATACTCATAAATAATAAAAGACAGTCGCTTCCGCAGCAATATTTTTACAACTTCTAGAAGGATTTCCTACAACAGAAAGTCTTGAGATATGCTTGCCAAAAAAAAGTCATCACGAAAATCTTACTCACCGACTCAATGAAAAAATATAACCATTTATCCAGAAACAGCAGGGAGGTTTTCGCCTAAAGAGATCTTTTACTGATCAAATAAATACCATTCGTACTTCCGCAGTACAGATAAATGAGTGGCTGGCCACGATTTATTTAATTTTGATCGATTGCATTACAGCACCCAAGATCATTTACCACATCCAGGCTCAACACGAAGGTTTTAAATATAAAGTATTGCATAACGAAAAACTTTCTGGTCTTTTTGAGCCCGTCTCTGGTATGCGCCAAGGTTGTCTGTAAATGATGGTTTCTAAAACTTCACGACGGTGTTTTTAGTAGAGCTCTAGACTTTCAGCGAGTATCAGATCACTCTCACCTACGATATACCATATGCTCGATATAACATACTGCCTTCAGACCTTCTTCGGAATAAGTAGGTCTGAAAACCAACATGCACTTAACAAAAAGCATTTCATCCAACCGGGGCAATCAATAGCTTCAATATAACGAATCCATCATAGAAGTAGCGGATCAATTTAATTACTTAAGCAGCATAATAACAGCTTTAAAGAAATCCCCGCTAGTATGTACAAAGCGAAAGGTACCTTCGTCCAACTTTAAATGTCCAGCAATGTTCGTTCCATCCGTAGTCCGTAAGGAGATAATGGACACAAGATAATGTCAATTTAACCAGCAAAATCGCAAAGAAACCGACTGAAAGAGTCGTATGTAAAATGTCGAAAAAAATGTAAATTAAAAAAGTCGAAGTATTTGAAAACGTCGAAAAATCGATGTCTAAAATAGCACACGCATGACGTTAGCTCCGTTTATGCACACCTGCCAGCAAAGATGTTCACACAACAAAAATACACTAATTTTTAAGTTCTTAAAGTTCAAAGTTCAATAGAGTTATTCCAAAACAACAAAAAAATTGTTTTTTCTGAGCATTTGTAAATATTTGAATGCCACATTGCTACTCAAGCACAACCGTAAAGGAACATGCCAACAACATTAATTTTAACCAGAGAATTAAACAAATTAAAAATTCTAAACGATCACCAATTTGTCAAGAGAATTCAACAATCGACGCCATTTAATTAGGCACCATTGATTGAAAGTTATGCGTACCGTATTACGGCAACAACAACAATAACCAGTCATCACTATTAAAGGCTACAACTTTGTATATAGTACCACATGCACGATCCAGCCAATGACTTTTTTGTCCGCTGGATTTTTACTTTTTAAAATGCAGCTTTTATTGTCATATTTAAGAACGTGCACAGTGGGTCGACTTTAAAAAAAACTTGTAATTCTGATAGTTATGTACCTTCTTTAGCACTTACTAGTTCATTTAAAAATTTAAATAATGTCCTTTGAATAATAACAAATTTTTATAGATAACACTTCAGTCTTTATGACTCAAGCACACAATGGCAGTAGCTGTAACGAATAAATAATTAATTGTATGCTTTTTTTAAATAAAAAGTGACTACAGGTTGCTCACAGCAATCATTTGCACAGCATGTTCAGTAGTATAAATCACCACCTAAAATCTGGTTGATCAACTATTTTGGTGAGAGCTATAAATTCTTTTGCACCGATCAAACTCAGCTGCACTATCGAGTTGTTTTCACCATGCTAGAATTCCGAAGGTTAAGCGACTGCTTTCTACATTTAGGGGATGATGTGCAATTTTAGACTCCATTTTTCCCCAAACGTGCGTTATTTTCATCGTCACCTTCATCGTTTCTTTACTCCGAGTACTTTCTCCAAAAAAAATTTTAAGTATACAGTGACACTTAAGTACTTGTCTACATTTACAAAGTAAATGGTGTTTATTAGAGTGTCGTATTTTCCAATATGTATTAAATTTTAAAAAAATTGAATCAAATCTACTCAGCAGGGTTTAGCAATCGCGGAAATTTCCTATATTCATAAAAAGTCTCACTCAAAATTCATATAACTTCTAAAAATTAAGAAACCAATTCACTGCCAAGATTGCGTGATTTGACACCTCGCAATAATTTTTTTTCTAAGTATATGCCGAGATATGGCCCCAGATGCTTGCAAAAGCTGTAGATGTATCACGATGCTTCGAGCACAATCATATTTGAATCCTATATGGCGTAAAACTGTTCTTTTGGGTTTTTTTTTTATTTCAATTCAAAACTACGAATTTCTAAAAAATACTGAATATAAGCAATGATTTGTAAAAGATGTCTTCTTTTATTCGGAATGAAAAATTTTGGTTTTGGGGTTTGAAAAATAAATAAGATTTATTTTCCGTCATTTCATAATATCCTATACATAAATAATTTGAATAAATCGATTGGGAAAACTGGAAGCTTAAAAGGGGAGCACGTCAGATAGCTTCTTCGGAAGCACTCAATTCGAAATTCTATTTAGCTTACAAAAAAAAAAGCTTTTATTCCGCATCGACTGGGGTTTGAACCTGGGCATTTTGTGTTGTTACATGCGCAGTTTAAAAATATCACCCAATCCTTTAGTTATTTTTTGGCTAGCTAATAGAAGTTTATATTATAGGTACTTATTTTTCATTTTGACGGAAAACTAATGTTGCTTTAGTCTCACCGAAATTAATAATAAGAGATGCTCAGTTGGTTAAGATGCGCGTCTAGGTTCAATTCTGATCGGTGACATAAAAAAATTATGAAGTTTCTTTGAACTTTAAAAATTGCAACGCAATCAAATTCGGTTATAAGCTTCCTTCCTTGAGATGGCGCAGCATTTTAACATTCACCTCATCTGGGTGCCTGGGCATAGGAACATTGATGGCAATTGCAAAGCTGATGAACTTGCTAGGCAGGGGACTACTGCACAAATTCCTCAAGACAAGGAAGGTGTTGGCATGCCACTTGCTACCTGCAAGTTACTGCTTAAAGAAGACATGATAAAAAAGGCTAACATAAGATGGACCCAAGGGTTAACTTGCAATATAACAAGGCAAATCTGGCCGGAATGGAACGCTAAGCGATCTCTAGAACTGATATCCCGATCTAGACACAGTGTCTCGTCAGTTGTTGCAGTAATAACTGGCCACTGGCTTATCGGCAGACATGCGGAGAGATTAGGTATTCGGTCTTTTGACTACTGTAGAAGTTGTGGGGATGTGGAGGAGGAGGAAAACATTAAACATTTTCTTTGCTCCTGCCCTGCACTTGCTAGAAAACGCCACAAAACACTTGGTTCATTTTTGTTTGATGACCTGGAGGACCTTAGACATGTTAGCATAGGTCAGTTATTTAGTTTCATTACGAAATCTGGATGGTTCAATGAGAGGGTATAGTCAAGTACCTTGTGGTATCACAATGGACCAAACTTGGTCTAAGTGAGTCGGTTTTGTAACTGACTGCCACTCCTACCTAACCTAACCTCCTTGAATATTATATGCTTCCCAAAAAGAAATTCTACTCAACATCCAAGGAATCGTATTTTATATGCTTCCAACGATGTGCTACTACTTAGCATTCACGGAAGCGCTTTTCATATGCTCCCAAAGATGTGCATCCTGGCAATGGCATCCTAATTATGTTTAAAAAGATGAGCCGTGTATTGGAAGCAGCTTTCTGCTTTCCTCAAAGCACATCCGAAGTGCTTTGTACGCGCATCCGCTTAACGTTGGGAAGCCTCTATGAAGCTTTTAGATGACAAAACTATGTCACTGAAAGTAAATTTCCTTTGTCTTTTTTTGCGACAAAGACACCAACGTCTTAATCTGCTTCTTAAGATTTTTACTTGTTTACATATGCTTATACACTTCATCCCACTGTGCAGCGTCCAACTCATTTGACGCGGTTGATTGAAAAATTTCAAAAAAAGACCACCTCATTAAAAACCAATAAATATTAAACAGCAACGTAGATTCTGAAAACAATCACAAAAGTAGTAAGAATAGACTGAAGAAACCATACTGTGATCAAATGATGAGACGTCTTTTCGGCATTTCATGTGACAACTTTTTATTTTCTCTCATTCAACTGAAAATTTTACGAAAATGCGTTTTTTATTTAAAAAATTTTAAGCTCATATGGAAATCTTAGTCAAAAACTATTGTTATTTTCAATGTTATATGTGGGAAAAATTTTTTAAGTTGATATTTTCATGTTACTCTTGGGATTATCGTACGAACTCACATTTGAGACTTGGGGAAAAAAAAGGTGAGAATTTATGTAAATTTTAAGTTGCACGCGCGCTGCGTATAACCAGTGCTGCCACCTGCTTCGTTGGTAATTTGTCAATTTATTAAATACATTATGTGATTGACAGACAATATTGTTGTTGGATCAAATGTAAATACAATAAGAAAAGTTGAAAGAAAAAAAAAACGAAACAAATAAGATACAGAAATTCCACAGTTTTATTCTAGTAGTAGATAGAGGTTTGTATACTCAAGCTTTGTACGATAAAAGTTTTAAGGTTTTGCTTTAAAATATATAGCACCCAGCAAAAGAATATCGTATTCAATATTTTGACGAAAATGGAATTTATAAAAAAGATTTAAAATTTTCAAAAGTTTGTATTATCCACTATTTAAAGAGATGATTTTTATAAATTCCATTTTTTCAAATTGTTAAGTATCCAACACATCTAATTTGAATATGATGCTCTTTAGCTTGGTACTATATATTTTGAAGCAATATTTTCGGAGTACCTGAATTTCTCAAGCAATCATCAATTATTTTCCCCGCAAAAAAGTATCGTTACTGTAGCACTCTCCTATAGGAGAATTGCATTCGTATTCAATTAATCAATTAAAGTCAATAAAATTCAACAATAAAAAATTGATAATGACGCCATGGCACTGTTTTTATTACAAATCGTACTTTTTATGACAATAAAAAACGTTAAGCCTTAACTTTGCTGGTGGGTGTTGCCATAAATTGGCGACATGTTGTTTAATGACATTTTAAAGCAATAATGCACCAATAAAATCTCCGTTTTTAAATAATGAATCTCTGGGAATAAAATTAAGTTATAATTGATGATATTCATACTACTCTTATGAGCAAAAAACGGTTAAATATTAAGCGAAAAAAGAAGATTAAAAGGTATAAAAGCAGGAAAAAGTTGGACAAAAAGTGGACTAACATTTAACAAGAAGCGGATATGTTATGGATGAAGAATAATTGAATTTAATAAGCTGCAAAAATTAACAAATACTATAATTAAAATTACAAAAAACATAAAAAAGTTGTTAAAGTCAAGAAAAAAAGTTTTAGGAAATCAGTCAAATTGCTAAAAAAGATAAGAAAAGAGAAAATTTCAAAACAAAATTTTAAATTTATATCAAAATATACTAAAATGTAAAAATAATAATGCAGAAAAATGGGTAAAAGTTTTACAGAAAAGATATTACTTTTCAGTATGACGAAAAATTTATTAAAAATCGGGCTAAAATCTGACAAAAAAGTTGGTCAAAAAGAGCGCTTAACGAAATAAATATACACCGAGCATTAACCCAATTTCCAATTTGCAATTTCTTATCTTTAAATTGATAATCAAACTCCACAAAATTTTTCTTCCTGGTAAATATCATAGTTTGGCATTTATCAGGATTAAGATATAAGCTATCCTTAGAACATCAAACTTCAAAGGATTTCAAGTCAGACTGAAGTGGAAAAGTATTACCAACCGTCATTAATTGCTAAAATGAACAGTAGCGGTCTCAGGTGGCTTCCTTGTGGAGCACCTGATGTCGCGCTAAATGGGGAGGAAAACACCCTCCGATCAGATAAATAAGATTCAATCCAGCTGGCGAAACTTAAAGGAAATCCAAGCTTCTTTAATTTAAACAAAATCAAATTATGTGGTAATTTAACAAATTCTTTACTGAAGTAAGTGTAGATGCTGTCAACTTGCCCACCAGAGTCTAAAGAGCTTAATGCAAAAGAAGTGAAATCAAGGAGGTTAGAAACTGTAGATCTGCCATTAACAAAACCATGCTGACGAGAGTTGTTATGACTTCACCACAGCACACCTTAACCTGATCATATATACATAATGTGTTCAAAAATTTTCGGTATCGATGATAACTTAGCGACGGGCATGTAGTTTGAAACCTCATTTTAACACCCTTTCTTGAAAATGGGCCTTATGTATGCTTTTTTCCAAAATTTAGGAAAATTGCTTTCTCTGATAGATTTATTAAATAAAAAACTGAATGCCTGACTCAGCACAAAGCACAGAGAAAGATATCTCATTAACCATTAAACTAAAGGGTTGTTATCCATATATTCTAAATAGTTGATCTCAAGGCTAAAAAATTCTGTAGAAAATGATTCTTTGAACAAATTAGCAAACAATCCAGCAATAATTTGCGGATCGCTAGTGATCCCATCAACCGTTCTGAACTCAGATGGAAACCTGTGAGACTTTTTTATTGGAATTAACAAATCCCCAAAAATGCTTGGGGTCATGAAGCATATTCAGCCTAATTTTATTCAAATATTCAAAATAAACTAAGGCTAACATATCTTTAAATTCATGGAACAGCCGCTGATAAGCAGCTAGGTCATTTCGGTCCTTTTTTTTTACTAATCACCGGAAAATAAAATCTGGTCATATTTTTTATAATCTTATTCAGCGCCGAACTAAGCTTGGGGCTTAAAAATGCCAAGAAACCCTTTACAAATCAAAGGAATATTTTCGAAAAAAAAGTCCAGCTTAATAATACTCATGATGATTAGGTTTTACTGAAATCCACCATTTGAAAGTTTTAATGTAATACATTTAACTCTAACGGTTTTTTCGAGCTTTCAACTTTACAAAACCACAAATTTTTCAAAATACAACGTACGTAGCAAATCGCAATGTTCGATGATATTGTATGGTATGTATATCGATAAATGTTTTTTATTCCATTTAAGGTTGAAAATGAGCTTACCGACTCGCAATTCGTTATCGGATTCGATATAAAAACTTTTTGAAACTCATTAATCAGATTATGCCCCACAATTCATTTCGGAACTTATATTGGAATCAATGTTTTTTCGGTTTTATCTTTCTCTGAACCTTCTGGTTGCGACTTTAGTTGCGGTAAGAACTGTGTTATTTTCAATGCTAAATCAATATTTATATAATCCGGACATTCCTTGATTATACTTATCACTCATATCTTGTAACTTTCTCAAAAGCCTAAGCAATTCAGTAAATTAATTTTGAGTTTTCAACAAAATATTTTGGGGGCCTGGGGCTGTTGCCCCTTCTAGCCCTAACTTAATCCACCGCTGACCTTATATTATTGTGAAAGACCCGATAACATTCACTCCACTAAAGTCTGCGCGCAATTAAGAAACAAAATATTTGTGTCCCTCTCTATTTGAATTTTTGATGACATGCTTTCAACATTTTCATGAATTATGGCAAATTGAGATAGCGCAGATAAAAGTTTTAACAAAAGGTCATGGTCATTGATCAAAATAATTATAATTATTTGTGAACAATAAAAGTATTAAAGACATGATGTCAGATGTACTTATGTTTCATTATATAGATTTTGACAAGACTGTTTTGACAACTTCAGTTGAAACCCAGACATCAGTGGACATCTTTGATTTACCTCCAGAACGTAAAATCCGATGAAGTTACTTCTGTGACTTTTAGTTACTCTTTGGAAGAGGTCGAAAAAAGATTTATAGTAATTACTCAAAAATTGGGTCTCAAATCGAAAAATATGTTGAGAGCAAAGTTATAGAGGAGGAGATAATAAACACAACTTCTTGTCCAAGAAATCATTGTACAATAAGATTCAGCCAAAGTTACAACATTTTGAAATTTCTCATAAGAACCGAATCAACATTTTACAGCTTTTTCTAAATTTTCTCGAAAAGTAAATTTTAAATCGAGAATTATATTAAGATCAAAGTTATAGAAGAAGAATATATACATTGAGGGTATTCCTCTTAAGACAAAGCTCGAAAAACATGAACTCAAGATTCTTTTCGAGACTCGAAAATGTTCTCAGCTTACGCAGTTTACACAGTTTTCGAGGCATCTTCGCACTTAAAAGAATAATTAATTTTTTATTGTAAAATAAATATCTATACAATGTGATTTGACCAGACTAGTGTACTTTCCGGCTTAAGTGTTTAGGCCGATTTAGACATAGACTATAAAAAACAATTACTGACACTCTTTTGAATTTTGAATTTTTTCTACGTGCAGGGTTTACTAATCAGCTGTAATCTATGTCTACAATATTATCAAATAGAAGCATGAAATTTAAAGAAATATTTTGGCAAAAAATAATGGTTTTACTTATGAAGTAATAAAACAATAACTACGCTATATTCACTGCGGGTTGAAAATGACAAGCAACAACCGAGAGATAAAATGAAAGCAGTAGTATAACAGAGCTGGCAAGTTAACAACGACATCCGCATGGCCAGATGGATGGATTGGTAGATTTCAGAAATACACGAGAATATTTGAGGGTTTCGTGTAAGCCAGCAACACCTTGCGTTACTAGCTTAAATTTTATTTTGTGTATAAGTCATCGTATCTCGGGTAAAGGTACGTTTTAATAAGTAAGGACTGTCCCAGAAAAAACTTTCGGTTTGTTTTTCAGCTATAAAAATTACCCAATAAGCTTTTTAAGTCTGAAGTCTTGTAACTCTCTTCTTATTAGAGCCCGATATCTCTCAATTGGGCGAAGCTCTGGGCTGTTTGGCGGAATTGCTATTTTTGGTACGAATTTGAGAGAATAATGAGAGGTTACTCAATCCGGTCAGAGCATCACTGTTCCCTCATGTGTACGAATACATTCGAGTCACTCGTCTAAATAAACTTTTGAATTCATTGTGCCTTGCGTAACAAAGAAGCTGCTTCTGATTCAACAGGTACATGTGACCTGCCAAACCATATATTGCTTCAAAAATTTCGAAATTTTTTTCTCTTTGAATATACTAGGCATATGCCTCTTCTTTGGTGACGTATAATATTTGTTCCCAGGTAGCGCCTTAAAATCTGCTTTGACGTAAGTTCCGTCGTCCATAACGCAGCAATCAAATTTAGTCAGGTACCTTTCATACAATTTTCAGGCTCTTATCTGAACCATCAACTGCTATTCATCAGAACGGTCAGTTACTTTTTGAACTCTATATGTCTTCAGCTTACTTTTTTCCTTCATCCTTTTTACAGTAGATTTTGATGTACCTGCTCTAGCCGCCATATCTCTCACTGAGGTGCGCTGGGACTTAGCTTAAAAAGACTCTTCACTTTCGCCACTACCCTTGAGTTAGAAAATTCTGGTTTTCCGCCAGAACCTTTTTTTCGTGAAACAGTCAGACCCTTCTTATAATTAAAAATAACCCTCAAAACAGTTCTATCTGATGCTCCAACTATTTTTGCTAAAGCTGAATATTTTAGCTCTGGATTTTGCAGGTATTGGGACAAAATGAGTTCGCAGACTTTTTATTGCCTGTCGTTGAAAGTGCTATCGCCAAGTGTTATACATCATATTAAACGTCACTTTATGCAGAACAAATATTGTGTCTCTTTAGACCTATAAAAATATCAGGTACAGTATAATCAAACAAAATAAAACCGAAAGTTTTTTCAGGGACAGTCCTTATTTTTTAACTTTTCAAGATATTCAAGATCAAAGGTCGCGAAAATGATTGTTTTCGTTTCCTTTGCTCTGAATACCATTTAAAGTTACTAAAAAAATTGTAGAGCGTAAAATTCTCTATGAGTTAAGTTTTAGGTTATATTATATATGTACATTAGGGTGATAAAAAAAAACCAACATTTCGATTTCTATGTTGCTTATATGACAAGTAGTTAGTGTAATGTAAAAAAATAAAGCACTGAAAATTTCATTAAAAAATATTGACATCTAGAGATCACTTCTGCATTGAATCCATTCTTTTTATTTGAGAGTGATTAAAACTCTTCCCAAAAGGCAATACCGCATGAGGTACGGGCTGTCGGCATTGACTCTTATATTTTCGGTTCGGGTCTACTGAACACGATGCTGATAGTTGGTTTGCTATACAGTGGCAGTGTTTCTTGGTAGCATCGAAAGATCTCCAGAAAATAGCGAAAAAACAGCGTAAATTTGGGTTTATGTGAGGCAATTCCGGAGAATATTTTTTTTTCTTAGCAAAATGTTCTTCAACATTATAGTCCCGATGTTCCAGTATTTTTTTATCAGAAGACCAGAGTAATAGAAAAATGCAAAACCCTCGGAAAAACGGCCTCAAAATCAACTCATCATGTCAGAACTCTGAAATATTTGATGCTAAGTACCGAAACAATAAGGTCTTTTTCTACTTTCGAGTACATGCATATGTTTCAAAAAAATCTATATTTTTAATAAAAGTATCAGTTAGTACCGTCCTTCCCCTTTAAAATGAGATTTCAGGTTGTCAACTATGATATTTCCTCGCAAAGTTACAGACATTTTAAGATGACATGAAATGATGACCCTCATTTCGGAATCATTAGTAACATTTTTAATGCGCAGGCAACATTCAGTGCCCACACTACAGGTAGTAGTTGAAAAACGGTGCGACTCTTACTAATCATTATACTACTTACTTTTTCTGAACCGCCTTAGGGCCACCCATCCGCTGTTAAAAGGTTGTTCACTATTTATGGAACACCCTGGATTTCGCATACACCGCACTCTATCCTAAGAGTGATCAAGTGTATTAAAAATTAACCAAGATAAAATTTGTGGAGAATTTTACGCGGTATAACTTTTCAAATAACTCCAAGCGTTATTCAGAACAAAGGAAACATGATATATGTGTAGAAAAAATCGGTTTTCGTGACCTTTCACCTCGAATATCTTTACGCCCGTACGCTATATTCTATGAGACTTTTAAGCAAACTTAGAAAAAGCTTTGCACAAGAATACAGCTTATAAGCCCTTCATTTCGAGATTCATTTCATTTTGCCCCTTAAATGATTTAAAACTTAAGTCCAAAGCAGAATTGGGTTGCTCAAAAAATATATATAATCTTTGTAGAGTTGTCGGCAATAACAGAGAATAGAAGAAAGCAATCAATCCAATCAAGTTGCGATGGCAGGCAGCTGAAAATTTAGAAAATAAAAGAAACTTCATATCTGTATTGTACTATAGTTTTTTCATATTTATTGTGATTATTATTTCGTTTGTCGCTCAACAATTGTCGCATACGAAATAAACGATTTCGTAGCGCAAATACTGAAGCGACATTATCGTTATTATCATGGTTAACAACAGAGTTTTTTGAATTTTGATTATTGAAATTATTAGCATTATAATTTTCAACGTCAACTTCAACTAAAGAACTATGAACATCATCATCATCGTCATCATCAGCGACATCATTGTCAGCATTGTTGTCGTAATTATTATCGACAGCAACATGATTATTATTAGCATTAACATGATTAACATCATCAACTGGATAAGCGGGCGGCGCAGCGGCGCTATTTCGATTAATGCTACTAAATATAGGCGACATTACATTCAAATTATTGTCCACTAATTGATTAGAAGCGTCAACATTAACCTTAGTACTAGCGGCGGCGGCGCGTTTGCTTCTTAGGTTAGAATTTATATTTAAATTAGAATTAGAATTAGCATTAGCATTAGCATTTAAATTTAGGTTAGCACTATCTTCATTAACAATATCATCATTATTATTTTCATTAATATTAACAATTGCATTAGGGCTTATACTAGTATGGGGATGCTGATGGGGTTGGTGAGAATGCTGATGGCGTTGATGATGCTGTTGGCTATGATCATTATGACTACTAAACTTAGGACTACTACTATAATCAGTCAAACTATTATCTTCATTATCATTATTATTAATATTTTCATTATGATACAAGTTTTTTGGCAAGGCAGGTATTGCATTATGATTACTTTTTATATTTTTAACATTAATTTTACTTTTGTTATTTGAGTATTCGTTTTGTTGCAATGAATGTTGCGGCAACTCGTGTTGCACAACATTCTTATTGTTGCTATTCGTTGCGGTCACTGGCGATTGTTGCTGCTGCTGCTGCTGTTCATGGTAATTATGTTCGTGTTGCTGCTTTGCTTGCAGATGCTGCTGATAAAATCGTGCTAGCTCATCATCGGCATTAGCTGCAGCAAAAAAATTACCTCCACCTGTTGTTGTTGCTATTTGCATATCCATGTTATGCGTACGCTTAGCAGCAGTTGCTAACTCACTTTCATCGGCATCAACATCAACAGTCTCATCGTCACTTTTCCGTCTGCCGCGCTTGCGCCGACTTGCTGCCAACATGGCAACAATATTGAGTGCCGATGGCGCCAGCGATGCTGTTGCTGTAAATGCTGTTGTTGTCGCAGTTGTTGACGACGATGTTGCTGGCAGCTCCGTTTGCTGTTGCTCCGGCTGTTGACGCATTTGTCTGCGCATGTGTCGCTGCTTTTGTTCACGTTCGTGTTGCCGCCGCCGTGCCAACAGCGTGCTGTTGTCATGATGATGACGCACCAGATTTTTTGGCTGTGGTTTTGCTGCTGATGCTACCGCCGCCGATTTGGCATGTTGTTTGCGTTTGCGTTGACGTGGCTTCGGCGGCACGGCATCTAGCTGTTGTTGCTGCTGCTGCTGCTGATTGTCAACAACATCGCTTGTTGGTTTTTGTCTTAGCAAGTTTTTTAAACGATTCTGTTTACGTGTTCTTGGAACATTTTGATTTTCTTGTTTATTTTGATTTTCGTTGCCGCTGTTGCTGTTGCGGCTAATACTTGTGGCTTCTGCATTTGTGCGCTGACGTTTTGTTGGTATCGCTGCAATTTCTTGTTGTTGCACTGCTGCACTTTTAGCCGCAAAGAATTCTTGATCGAAATGTTCCGCCTTGATTTTTACAAACAGGAAGCAGGCGTTCCGCAAGTTTTGTGGCCGCAGCATATGTTTGGGTCCAACTGGCTTAAAACGTCGCGTAAAGCCGACACGCAGCGTCTGGTTGTAAGCATTGGAATAGAGGAAGTATCCACGATCGAGTGATTCGGTAAAGTGGCAGTCGGGCGTGAGACTTTTCTGTTAGAAAAGAAAAGATCATAGAGAGAAGTTTTGTCGTTAGTTAATTGTTTGCTGCTGAGGTTTGGATTAAAAGTTATGCTAACAAAATAAGTCCAGTAAAGTAAAGTAAAAGTCCAGAAAAACTTTCAAAAGAAAGATATTCCCAATACATATATATCTAAATGTTTTTAAGTGCCTTCTTAAATTGAAAATAATATTGTGAAAGGTCTATACCTCCCATATACGTGAAATTTCGGGAGTTGAAAATTATTCCTTATAAGTGACTCTGCCTTTTTTGCAGAATTTGATCTATACTGTTAATAAAATCAGAAGAAAGTTTTCTAAGATAATAAATGAGAGAAGTTTTGTGTAATTTTATGAATTTTAGAATAAAGATCTTAGAGCCATTCAGAAAATTTAAGGATTCAAAAAAAATTTCTTGGAAAATCTACATACATATTACATGAAAGGTATTCCTCAAGAAAAAATGGTAGTCCAAACATGAGATTTGAACTAAACTTTTATTTCAAAAAGGCTTTATTAGGAAATGCATTTCAAGTAAGAGATCAAAAGGCTCCGAAGAAAATCACTAAATTTTGAAAAAAATGTACTGAGCCCTTGAAACATCCCTCAACTCGAAAAGTTTCTAAATCGCTTTGTGACCAAATAGTTATATTATTGTTGATTTAATTACGCAACTGTCATAGACTGACTGCTTTTCCTAAGTAATTATATGACCCACTAAATAGTCGCAAATTATCAAAATGTTAATGATAAGGAAAAAAATACTAACCGATCCAACAAGTTTTCCTTTTCTGAAACAAAGATATAGACCGGCTTCCTTGGAGTATAATGTTAATTTGTATATTCCGTTGATGTAATCGCCAATGCTGTTCATTGTGAAAAATTCTGCAAGAAAAAAATAAAAATACAATAAAATTAGATATATTTTATAAAAACCTGATTTCTATTTATACTATTTATACAAAATTGCTTACATTAAAATAGTTTGTAACGCTTTGGCGCAAAATATAGGGAACCGATTTCAAAAATTTATTTTTTAAAACAACAAATTTGTGCTTAAGAAGGTTATTGCATACTTATTTTTTTTTTTTATTTTTTTAAAATTAAAAATCCTTTTTTAGGATTAAGTTTTTGCATAACCTCACATAAAAGTCGTTTGCTGTGTTTGTTGAAGTTTTTTTTTTTCTCATTTGGCTTCAAAGTTCAAAAAGCAAACTCTCCTTAGAATTGTTACTTTTGAAGAGAGAATATGGAATTAGTTGTTATGGGACATCGGGACGTGTGCGTACGAAGCCGCGTGTACCACTAATTTTAATATAAAAAAGAAACTTCATCCACCACTCCGAAATTATCATAAATTCATTGCGATAATATGGCAAAATATATAACCGCATTGAAACATTATATCGATACAATAACTTTTATTTGTATAATTTTGAAAGCTTTAAGTAGTTTTTTATAGTAAATGAATGGCACTGAGGAGTTAATGTTTTTTTTTTTTTTTTGTTGTGTACTTTCACACTTTTTTGTAAATTTTGCCAAAAAGTCAAACATTTTTTTATTTATTTTTCAAGAAAAGTAAATAAAATTTTAAGTAAAATCATAAAAATATTATTTATTATGTTTGCCAACAAGCAGTGGAGTATTAAATTTTTTCGCATTTTATCGCTCGCAACTTTTTTTATGTACCGAAAATATACACTATCTCAAAGTCTATATGGTTAGTGTCGTCCAATATTAAGTGGCCAATACTTAGTGTTAAGATATTAAGTAAATTAGCAAAAAAAAAGTAAAAACAACAAATCACAAAACGGCATAGGGCTTTTTTTTTGTGAACCGGCAAATATTAATTAAAGACGCAATTCCCATAGTCATTGAACTGTCAATTTGTGATATCTCAGTGATTATGGTGTATTGCTTTGCCATATTCTTTTTCATTAACTTTTATCGCTTTACAGCGAGAATTCGGTAATCACCCTTGAAAAAATAATACATTTATCAAGGTTTCAATCAAACGACGAAAACTCTACACTTCCTATGGAGTATAGTTGGCCGAATCGAGCCGAAAAATTCTCATATTTGTTTATCAACAAATTGCTAGCAAAATTGCCAAAAACAATAACAAAAAAAAAACCTTAGTTAACAATAACAAAAAGCTAGATACTAGTAACCCACATTATAGTATAAATTAAGATATTTTCTACTTATACGAGCACTAATATACTATATGTATGCTAGAAATTCAACCTTGTCGTAACATTTCCTTGATTCTCGGAACTACAATCAATATTGCGCCACAATAATAAATAACTTTCTTTTAAAAAAAGCATACACCGAAAATAGTTCTTTTGAAGTAAATGTACATATGTCGTTCTGATTATTTGGTTTTTTTTTTTTTAATTTTATGACATCGTTTTCTTAATGTAGCGCAATTTCGTTGAAATTTTAATTTTTTTTTCTTCTTCCAATTGATAAAGGCGCATAATTGACGTGAGAAACAACTAACTACAGGTGAGGGTGTGTTAGCAGTTGAGATATGAGGCACACTGCTTAATAAAGTTATAAAGTTGGTGATGAGTGAGTGACGTTTTTTTTTTTTTGTTAAGTTGATGAAGGCGTTAAAACAAAATTTTTGTTCTTCAGAAATTATGAAAAGCCATCGTCTAATACTTAATTTCCCTCCCACTGTAATAAGTGAGGCAAACGTTCTTAGGGCAACTAAGAAATTTGCTGAAAACCTTATTTCCGTACGATATAAATAGCGTTTTATTATGACACTTACGAACTCAGCAGTATAAGGCTCTCACAACAAAGAAGCGCTGTCGTGCCAAAAGAATCCTCCAAAAATGTTCCATATGCCCTAAGGGTCTGTTAAGACCAAGTTCAAGTAACAGACAAATTATTTCACAAATCAAAAGGTTGGAGTCAAAGAATCACTCTAGAGCCAAAAAGCACTTACGAGCCAGAAGAGTGCTCCAAACGTATTCTATTCCAAAGGTTTGTTTAGGCTAAGGAAAAAAAAAAAAAATTTTTTTTTCACTTATCGATGGGAAAAAGTGGTGCTATATATCAGAGATGCACACAAAAATCCGCATCGGGAGCTTTGACAAAAGGAAGAGCTGAAATTGCAAGTGACTTGAAGAGAAAACATACAAACAGAAGGCAAGCAGCAATTGCGAGCCGTATGTGCTTACCTCGAGTAACGGAAAGAGCTAATGGGCCAGCGTCTTGAAGACAAAATTTACAATAACAAAAAGCATGCGGTGATTGCGAATTGAAATTGTTTAACATTGCTTTCAAGACAAAATTACACAAACAAAAAGCATGAAGTGGTTGCGAATCGCAATTGTTTAACTTTAGAAAGTGACTTGAAGACAACATTACGCAAACAAAAAGCAAACAGCGATTGCGAGCCGAAATGATTAAACTCGAATAATTGAAAGAGCTGAATATTTTTTGTTATTGATGTAAGAGCTGAACGAGCTACAAGCTCTGCATCCTTGCTATATACAATAATTTGATATAAATTCAGAGGGCTTAACTAGATTAAGGTTTTATGCTTAGATAAATTCGAAAAGCTGAAATGTAGCACTTAAAGGTTTAAAAATAGGAATAAGCCAATAGATTTATGATTGAATTTTATAAAAAATAAGTAAGTAAACAAAAGGAACGGCAAGACCACAGATTACATACGAACAAATTAAAATTCATACTTTAAGTCTCAAAATTTATCAAAATATGCCTTTAATTGCCTGTTTTATTTTAAGCTTATATTTGCTTACAAATCAATATATTAACTAATGATTGCTAATTAAAAATTGTACCCATCTGGTACAGTTTAGAATTCTTAAATTTTCTTATCATCATATGAATACTTAAAAATACAAAGTTTCTGTTTACAAGTTCAAAAACAACTGTCACCTTCACGTGAGAATTACAAAATTTTTCCATCGTAATAAAAATCCCTTGATATGGAAATTCCTTTAATAACAAAATCTATATTAACTCAATGGCGTTATCAGTCTAATGCCATGATAAATATAGACAAAAACTTTGGAGAGGTATTACAACTCGTAAAAACAACGCAGCAAAATAAAAACAAAGTACGCCTTGGCGAGAACTTACACTTGGGGCCAACTGCTAGTAAGCTATTTTAAGATACCTAAACATTTTTGTAAGTATTTTAAGCCAATAACAAGATTGTGGTCTAGCTACGACAAGGTTCTCTAATTTGAGCAAGAGTTATGAAAATTATATAAGAATCTATATGAAAAGGCTCAAAATTTGTATTTCAATAGTTGGACCACTCTTCTAAAGTAGCCTCATAAAACTGTACTTTTTTTAGAAAACATCAAATCTTTTATTTTATTTTAACAACATTGCAACTTTGTTACGAGTGAGACGATTTTATCACAACACAATGACTTTCGTTTTTGTGCGCGACTATCTCTAGGCCATAGCACTTCGCCTTCTAGTCACTTGATATTCGATATTTAACAAAAAACAAAATCAATTGCATTATTGTAGTTTTCTGTCGCTAATCAGCAACATGGCACACGGCGAACTTTTCTTATCGTCAAATAAAATGCAGTACAAATCGATTGGAGGACCTATTTTGACGGTAGGTACTACGTACAACTCCCAATTGCGACATTACTTACTACCTGTCTTAAGACAATCGTAAGCGCATTAACCATCGAGTGGGTTCATGGCATAACATGCGCCATGGCGTAATTTTGATTGATGGGAGTTCTCATATATATAAAGCCATATATTATAAATTATTGCTGAAACACAAACCTATTTGCAATATTTATTTTTCTTACCAAAAATAATAAATAGCTACTCGTATTGTATTTGGCTCGTTTCTTGGAAATACTATGGAATTTTATCAATTTCATTTGATAATAATATATTGTTTGTTTTTCGAGTTTTTACAAAATTAATTCAAATAAAAGAAAAAGTTTTTATCAATAAAATACTGCGATTTGTTTTTGTAAGAAATAGAGCTTGTACAAACCTACCTACCTACATACAATCGTTTGTGCAAATTGATTTTGAGATTGATTGCTATTGTAGACTTGGTCTGCTTGTTATGGCACTAAGATTGTAGGTACAACAATACGAATAAATGTTATCGACAGTTTGAAGGGCTTCTTAATAAATTAAAGTATCATCCAAACGGTTAGTTACATAGTGAGGATTTGAAAAAATTCTATTTCTGTCGCAAATATTTTTGTAGTATGAAAGAAATTGAAAGAAAAACACTTGTTTGCTTATTTTAAGAATCGGGGGTTTTCTGATTCAACTTAAGTTCGGAAGTGGATTTGAAATCCAAACTTAAATATCAATAGCTCCCTAAATCTAATGATCGGATTTTTTAATGGACTTGAGCTGTTTTCAATATTTTCGAAACTTTTCGAATTCGATGTTTTTCGTTACTTTTCGACTTTTTCTATGTTTTTCGGTACTTTGCGATATTCATCGATATCTTTCAATTTAATAATGTATTGCTTTAAAGATATGTTTCCACTATTTCCATACTTTTTTGAACTTTTTTCGTGCTGTTTTTTGATAGCTATTTTTTCGATACTTTTCGACTACTGCGATGTTTTTCGATACTTTCAGTTTTTTTCTATATTTCCGATAATATGCGATATATATCGATTTTATATATATGTATCGACTTTATTATGTTTTTCAACGCTGTCCGACACTATTTGACTTTCAAAAGATATATGTTTCAATAATATTCCATACTTTTCGACTCCTGCGATGTTCTTCGGTAGCCTTGTATTTTTTCTATATTTTTCGGTATTATTCGATACTCATTGATATATTATGGTATTTTGCGATTTTTTTCAATACTATTAGACGCTCTCCGATTTTGCCTATTTTCAATCGTTTCGATTCTATTCGATAGTTTTTAATATTTTCGATATTATTTGAAATTTTTCGATTCGTTCGCTTTTTTTTTCTTTTATAATTATATTTAAGAAACCGACCAACTTTTGATGTGTATTTCGATAATTTTACCACACATATTATTCTTTTTAAAAAATAAATTTTCTAAAAATAAACCAGAAATTAATTTAATTAATATTTTTTGATATCTTATAAAAAAATGAATGAAAAATTACTTTTTAACCACCCTGTACAATGCAAATGACGTATATTTGAACTGCTACAAAAGTTAACGTTATATGCAAAATCATTTTACGTCACAATCAAACAGTTATACGCAGTCGTTTTAATATTATGTCCGTGAAAAAATATGAACTCAATATAAGCTATAATATATACACGATAATAAATTAAAGATCGATGTTACTTTTGATTAATTTGTTTTCGCGCTTTATAACGTCTTAATTTAATTGCTTATTAAATATGCAGACGACTAAAAAATATTTAATGTTTTTTTTTTTTTTTTTGTAGAAATACAGGGCAATTTATGATGTGGTAAGACAAGTATTATAATCTGGGATCCAAAAATGTCAAAATTTGATTTGAGCTATAAAAAATACCACTTAACCAAAACACCGTAACCGTTTTGTTTATCGCTTAAGGATATTTTCTATTTTTCAAATTAATTGTTTTGTTAAGTAAATGAAAAATTTTCGGCATTTTAAAAATCAGAAAAATATTTTAAAAAAAATAATTATCTTTCTAAATTATTTGCCTTAAAATTCTAGTCCTTAGTTATAATTCTTACATATTTTTGTATTATGAAAACTTAAAGAATAAGAAGAACATGGAGTTATTTGACAAATTTTAGCACGCAGATTTATTTGTAGCACCGATTTTTTTTCACAGTTTTAAAATTAATAACCCAGAAATTTATTTTATTAACATCAATTAGTGTGGCGTCATCGAAAAATATCAATTAAATCTAATGAAAACATCGGTATCATCAATCATAAAACAAATTTGCCATGACGATTGTTGAAAGAAAAAATTTTACAATATACAAACTAACTATGGTTATAATAAAAGTTTTATTTAATTTAATTTGCACTAATAATCAAGTTTCAAGAAACACCGCAAAAAAGTGTACAAATTTACACACAGATGGCGCCAATGTCAAAAGTGGGTATGGTACAAATAAACAATAAATTTAAAAAAAAATCGTTTGGCTTTAGGGCAAACAAAAGAGCGGCACTGATTCATGGCATCTTAAATTAATTTTTTTTTCTTTTTTTGTGGTTCATCTTTTTTCAATTCAATTAAGCAATTTACTGAATTTTTTTTGTCGCAACTACTACATTCTACAAATCATCAATAAATAAATATATTGAATTACCATAATTAAATTTCAGAAGAAATGTTGACGCGCCCTCTGTCTGTCTATCTGTGCTGCCACTTAAAAACCAGGCAAATGTCAATTTAATGCAATAAAATTTTAAGTTGGGAATTTAAAAAAAAAATATATATGGTATACGCACGTTATTGCGGTTTTGATTGAGAGCTTGATTTATGAACCCAATAATAATATGCATACTTTCAGTATAAATTCGTAGTATATTCCAGCAGCAATTTTTATTCAAAATTGAATCAATAACCAATGCAAGAAAGTCCATTCCGCTGTTTAAGTATTAAAGTTATTAAGTTTACTACAAATTTATGTTAATTTATTGTAGGTGTGCTTAATATTTTCATACAATTTATAATACTAAATAAAGATTATCATTTAATTTACATCAATCGCAAGTTGTTTTTTTTTTTTTTTTTTTTTGAGCACATTTATGTTGCAATTTCTTTTCCTCTTTAGTATATTATTTATAAGTGTTAAATCATTATTTTTAATCATATTTCATAAATCAAAGTTAACATACCACGCGAAAAATATTAAATAAAGTAACGCACAATACAACTTTCAGGCTCTGGAGAAAAAAAAAATAATTCAACTTTTAAAATTTTTATTTCAAAACTAACGCTTTTGTGAACTTTTACTGTGATTACATTTTTGAAAAAAGTCTCTTCCGCTTCGAGAAATTTTTAATTGTTTAAACAAGTAATATAGACCACTTTTGCTTTTAGAACTTCATTAAAGCTTCTTCGACTGTAAGCTATGTTAGTTTCTTAGATATATAAAGACTTAATAATAGTAATAGGCTTAAGCTACTACAGCTGTTAGCCCTCTTAGCTAACAGCTAAGCTTAGAGCCTTTAGTCAAGGAAGAAGCTTTTTTCCTGGATGAAAAGCGTAAAAGTATATATAAGACCAAACTTAAAATTAATTCTTATATATTATATAAAATGTTCAATACACTTACGTGCCAATGATATATCGGCTGCTGTCACTCTGCCTGCGGCATTTATGTGTAGTGCTTTGTCGTTGTGGGTCTTTAACATGATAACATAGTCGTTTGTTTGGTTTGTACATACTGTTGTTGCAAAGGCAAACATTACCTGAAAGTAAATAAATTGAAAATTTTTTAATAAAACAATGGTATATGAATTCATTTGGAAAAAGAATATATTTTAATTTTTATGATTATGCGATTTTCTATCTTTCGACACTACTCGGACTTTACAGTATTGTAACTAGGGGGGAAGAGGCAGAGGCCATCACCCCGAGCGTAAAGGCTTGAAGGTCGTTCAAATTGTTCTTGGAATTCATTGAAATTTTGCAAATAATATTGAATACATAAAAATTTGTATTTGATCAGAACTTTAAATTTTTATTATGTTTTTTGAAAAATTTTTGTGTGAGCTTAAAAAATAAAAATAATAAGTATGCAATAACCTTCTTAAGCACAAATATGTTTTTTATAAAAAGAAATTATTAAAATTGGTTCAGTATATCTTGTGCCAAAGCGTTACAAACCATATAAGCAATTTTATATAAATAATACGAATGAATGTGATAGTACAGTTTTCAATATTTGATCAAAGATGCGAAAAGAAAATCTTTTTTCTCTGTAAATTTTTATTTGTTAATGACAGTTTTAATATATTTCGAAAGCAGAGTACGTCAGATTTATTTTTCGCCCCGGGCAGCAAATTTTCAAGGTATGCCACTGGGATTCAAACAAGATTGGTATGCAATTTTGCTAGCGCTAAATGAAATGGTTGCATTCATATTTCTTCCCTGAGCGAGACACTCGTTTTACACGAAATAACGTAATCGGAGGGCAGCAAGTTCTACATGTTCAACATAGCAGACTAGTAAGCTGAGAGCGTTCTTTTTTTTCATTAATTTAAGCGCCTTAAAATCAGCGCCCTTGCTGTGGATAGCAAACATGATATACAATAGACCGATGAGCTGATAGATGATCTCTTACCATAAGCCCCAGCGTCTCTAAACAGCATAGCCGGATATACAAAATAAGATATTTCGCATATGAAGTGAATTGTATTCATGAAGAAAACAATTTGAGAAGAATTTATATTTCAGACTGGTTAACGAATTCGTTTAATTCCACAATAGTGAAATACTTAGTTGAAACAAATTGTAAACTTTTTACCCAACGGTCGAAATTGCATATCGGATGTTGATTTCTACAGTTCTGCAGCGCTAATAGATCATTTTCTTACTTTACAAAAGGACTTAAAATGTTGTACGCTCAACGATAACTTTATTTATTTTATGCATTTGCGTCATTCCTTAAATTGCGCAAATTGCTGGTCAAAAAATCATTAACTCAGTAATTGCGACTCATATGAAAAAGTTCAAGTTACTTGCTACAATACAAATATATAATACCAAAACCAAAATAAGAATAAAATATTTTATTATTTTTATTTACTTCTCCATAAAATTAAATATAAAAGGCAAATAAAAAATTCAAACCAGCAAAAAAAATTGTATTACATAAAAGCGGAAATAACACTCTCAAGCTACACTTGGTTCCTGCACTCCTGCAGGTTATGCGATTCAGGTAAAATGCCATAAAACAACAATAAAAATAACAAGACACGTCAAAAAGCAGTGCAATTAACATACATAATATGCTGACATATGTAGCGTGTCGGATTAAAATGTCATTTCAATTTTATTTTCATTTCATTTCATTTGCTACTTCAAGTTAATTGTGTAACTTATAAAATGAAGGGAACCAATTTATCATTTAATGTGGAATTCAAAAGATGCGAGTTGTGAAGCGAAAGTGCTCCAAGGAAAATACGATAGTTAAGAGGCGTAACAATGATTCACACACAACTAGCATCATTATAGATCAAAATTTGGTACTATAAATGTAATAAACAGCTTAGAAGTAAATAATTAACAAAAAAAGCAAGTATGCCATATTACCAAACTTCAACAAAAATGCAGTTATCTTTTAAATTCTTACAAGCAAAAATATTTTGATGATAGAAATGAAGTAATGTGAAATTTTGTACAATACCGACCTTTACCAATGGCAATATTCTTTATAAATATTTTATATAAAATTAAGCAATTTATGTGTGCCACGTTACCAACCCATAACAAAATGATTGTTATTTATAAAAATTTTAAGAAAACTTAAAGATTAACAACCAGCTACGTAGTAAACAAATAAATATTAAACTTTTCAACAACATGTGCCACATTACCAACCCCTATTGTTAGAGCTCTATGTTTTCTTCCAGAAATTTAAACAAAATATTGCCAAAAAGACTCAATTTTTTTTTTTTGTGACAAACATTTTGCATTACTACAATGCACCATAAGCCACATTACAAACAGAGCATAACATAAATTTTATGCTGCAAACCAAAGGACACTCGATATTTTTTTTTTTACTGCAATACCGACACAACATGACAAAATGAAATCGGAATTAATGGCAGTTTATTGAAATGCATTCATGTTGAAAATAGATTTCACATACAATACAACATTCACTCCACTCCAATCATTCAACCAGTTGAACCTGCAAATGTCATATGACTTGGGGGATGAGCGCAGTAAGCAAATGTGTTCCCAACGCGAAATAAAAGCGTTCCAAAAATACTACTGTTGCTTTTCCACAGAATCTAGAAGCTGCTACCAATGTCATTGAGACTTTATATATTTTATAAGACAGCTTGTTTTTTGTGGGAAGCACAACTTTATAAATGTTGCGGTGAATCAAGTCCATGAGAGCACAGTAAATGTTGTGCCTTAACGAAATTTTAATAAGATTTCTTATATTTTACCAAGATAAGATGTAAAATTTGCTGCTAGTAGATTAATTTGTCACCACTTCTAGCCAAGTTCCCTTGGAAGCAGCTAGCAAAACTTCCCATTGGGTTGTGTCTGTCTGCCTGACTGCAATAAAAAGCAGCATTGATATTGGGATTATAATACAACTACTAGCAGAAGTAGTGGTACATGCAAAAATCCTTAATTCAGTCACACAGCAAATGACTTTAATTCAATTCAGTACGCATTTATTATGGTTGGATGTGCCATAATACAACGACTAATATTGCGATTTAAGTAATAATGAATTTAAATCAGTTATAGAAATTTTGCTGTTTAAGCAACCATTCAAATCATTTAATGAGATCTTAAAAATGGGATTAGTTGTGGGCAGTTGACAGCGCTCAGTAGAGTCTTGGGATTAGGACTGGTATGTAAATTGAATATCAGTTTGATAATGTACAGTACAACATAAGGAATAACAAAAAGTTTTCATACTGTGCACAAAAGTATGCAATAGAAAATGTACAAAATGCTATCACCGCGCACGAGTTTCTCGAATATATATACATATTTTGAAAGACCAATATCCATTAATCTTTTTTGGTTTTGTATTTTTTTTTTTTAGCAATTTTACCTAATTTTCTCATAAATTATACATCAATCGTGTATAAATAGCAATTACGTTTTAAATTGAAATACCAACCAAATTACCAATAACTCTTTATTTCTTTAGGTACGAAAGTAGCTAACGCAAATATTTCATATTGAACTGTTAAGCCCATAGGTATTAAAAACAACTTAAGATATATAAATTATTATTGTAATTAAAATTATACATTTAGTTTGTCCTCTATGAAGACAATGTCTATTAAGGAGAAGAGGCTACACATTTTTGTATGGTAATCAATCAAAGCAATTAGTACGCTGCATAAACCATGTGGTTTAAGCGTGATTTTGTTATGAAAATATAATGCTGCAGTTGACACCCTTAAGACACTCGTATGCTGTCATAGGAACTTAATAAAAAGTTGTACTTTGATGAAAAAAAACAAAACAAAGTTCTTGAGACAGTTAAATTTAGTGATTTCATGTTTTTAACTTATCTCTTTCTATTTTTAGAAAATTGAAAATATTTCGGACCCTCGGACAGTGGTAGCAAACGGTAGTCTGTGTGAGCGAAATTATGTTTGTATTTCTTTAAGTAATGTACTCGACTAAGCTGCAAAAAATTTTTTTCAGGAAAAATAGTAAAGAAGTATCGAATAGTTTTTAAAAGTATTCTAAAATCGAAGAGTACTAAATATTTCCAAAAAGTTGAAAAAAGTTGAAGGCATCCACTAGTATCGTAAAATATAAATCGACCACTTTTATATTTTTCCAGAAATTGATAAAAAAAAAGTTATAAATTTTGAATGATAAATGTAGATAAAAGTCGAGTAAAATGCCGTTAAGTCCAAAAATGTCGAACAGTAACAAAAAATTCGAATAAAATCGAATAAGTTTATAAAAGTCAAATGAACCGAAAAATTCAATTCTGGTAGAAAAATGTCGAATAGTAACGAAAAGTTTCCAAAAATATTGAAAATGTCAAAAAAAAATATCGTGCCAGTCGAAAAACTATCAAATCGGAAAAATGTCTAAAAAGGTAAAAAAAAAACATTGAAGCAGTCAAAACATTTGGAAAATTTAATTGCGTCGAATGCTTAAAATGTCAATAAATGTGGGAAAAAACAAAAATTCTGACAAAGTGAAAAAGTTTCGAAAGAGTCAAGAATAATGTAAAAGTCAAAATATATTAAGAAAGTTCAAAAAATGTCGAAAATGTTGAAAGTTAAATATGGTTGAAGAAGATGAAAGATGTAAAAGGATGCGAAAAAAGTCTATGGGTGTCGAAAGATTCGGGTTGATTTAATTGCAAATGAACTCCAAGAATTGATATTAATATGGATATTAATTGCTTTGTAAAGATTAAAAAACTGACAATAAACTACAAACGATGTGGATGGCAATGACGTCGAAAGTATAAGGCTTGTTTGAATAAAGTTCATATAATCTTTGTTTCACTTTCACTTGGAAGTGCAATGCAGAACATGACTGTATAATTTCCATTTGCCAAGTTGCAAAAAATCTATCATCATTTCGAACTCTAGCGATACATATGATTAGTCTTGATAACATTAGACTCGCTTGTTTGTTTTTAAGTTCAAAGAACATGTTAGCTCGTTTTTTTTTTGATTGTGACCTATGTCAGATTTTTATCCGGTTATCTTATCCATCAAATAATGTTCGGGTGAACAACATTTTTTTTTTCTGATTCCTATTTGAACACTGAGCATACATATACATATGTATATTCATACAAAACTTTTCAATTTGCATAATTTAAACGTTTCAGCATACACGAAAAACTCAGTGATATTCAATATGAGACTTGACTTCAACTTCATAGCACTTCCGCAATACTACGAACATCATCATCTACACTAAATCATGACATACTCGTAGAATTGCAATAAAAACATCCGCCATAATATAGCCGGTACTAAAGTCTAATATATAAAATGTAAATGTTATTTGTTTTTGTTGTTGTTGTTGTTGTTTTTTCAACTAATCATAATAATTTGTTTGGAAGAGTCAATTTCGACAACAACGAAATCAATTACAAATTCATCAAACAATCAACCAATGGCAACGGGCAATAACCACAGTAACAATGCGATGCTTTACACTATGAGATTTTATTTTAGTTTTTAATCTATCATCTTTGAGTGATGACAGCAGAATTTAATATTAAATAACTTCACCATATACTTATATATGTATATAGCTTAGGAAGATAGAGATTTTTTTTGATTTAGGCACACGCTATAAGTCCATTCGCCGGTTGCGTTATTTAATCACACAAATGTCAAAAGATGACTCGATCTTATTTTATTTCTGTTTCTTGTTTTACGACCATGTTTTACAACGACCTTTTAATAGCAGTTCAATGATGTTTAGACCCAGTAACTTTGTCAAAATGTTATTGATTATACAGCGTGCGTAGCAGTGTTGCTAAAGATGTACCTTTTTGGGGGCTATTTCTCAATTTCCAGCAAGAATACAAGATACTGCATTCTTAGAAACGATACGTACAGTACTCGTATATGAAAATACTGCAGTAATATGATTCTCAAGTTTACTTCAATAGAATTCAATTACCAAATAAAAAACTGCATAATAATGAACTTATTGAGGTATGCCCAAAATGGAAAGTTCTGAAATATAAGGAGCGCTTTTCCCCAAGCCGATTTTTCCGTGAAAAAAATTTTTTTTAGAATAGTCCAACTTTTATTTTGCTAACAATAAAAACACTTCTTTTTACGAATTAAGATTTTGTAAATGTGTATAGGGCGATTTTTTAAGCAACTCCAGTAGTTCCAATAAGGGTAACTGTCAAATAAGATTTGACAGATTGCGCAGAAAATTGGCATTTATATTAAGCAAGCTTTGAAGTTTTATCATCACCAAAATGCTTACTATATACCTGCAAGATCCAATTGGTTCAAAAACATAATAAGCCTTAAGGCTATTGTTTTCGTCGTAATCGTATTGAATGTGCTGAAAACCAAGTGTAAATTGAGCTCTTTCTAACCCTCAACATTGTGATCAGCAATTAAGCTCATCTTTGGCTCCAAGACCCGTTGCTTCTTAAAAATTCAATGAATTGGTACTTTTTTTCGCAAGGAAGCCAGATTGTGCATTACTGGTATGTTACAGATAAATTATTAAAAATTTTTGCTTACGGATTATCAAGGCCTCGATCTGTGCATATGAACCCAGCACATGTTATTCTTGCTATTATAGTATATGCATAAAATATCCGATTTACTGAAACAACACTTTGACAGCATCGTTATTTCCAGAAATTGAACTATGAATTAGTCTCCAAGCTCATGTGACATCTTTGGATTGTCTTCTTTTGGGGTACAAAAAATTGCCGCTTTTAAAATAAAATTAACTCGAGTTGAATTGCTTCAAATCGTTAACGGAAACAATTTACATATATGTACTACACTTTATTGATCTTTCAAACGATCATCCGGAAGAAAAATATCTCTGACAAAAAAGAATTTAAGAAGAAAAGTACAATTGTTCCCTCAATAAGGTACAATTTCAAACACTCGCAATATCATCACTGATACGTCAAACCATAAGCAATGAGCTTAGTAAAAAATGAAATATTACATTATGGTATTAATTAAATATCAGGAATCATGTAGTAATTTGTTGTAGTGATGTATTATTGTAATGCGTTGTTTATTTTAATTTACAAATGCTGAAAGTCGTAGTAAATATAGTATGTATTAGTTTTATTTGTCTTTTTAACAAAAAATTCTAAAGTATTTATTGAGAATTTTCGTTGAAGTGGTAGATGTATGGAAAACAAATCAATTAATTCAATATGGCGTCAAGTAAAACGTAATGATATTGTTGTTATAAAACTTTACGTCTATTACGGCCAGAGTCGTGTATTTGTATGAATTTGCATTTCTATTAAAACTTGAACCTACATACATATGCTATAAATAAGCTTGAAGCAATATTTTTTAATAGAAAATGATATATCACTAGTGATGTGATGCAACCTTTAGATGCTATGTACTTGTCAAATTTATTAGGTGTAAACTTACCATCAGTAAAAAAATTATCCTGGCATTGAGCGTGAACTGTGGTAACCTGAAATTGAGAAGAAAAATGTAGATATATAAGTATATTTGTGGTAAAAAAAATGTATTAATAATAATTTATTTTTATTAATTTCTATATAAAAAAAAACGAAAGTTTAATATTGCAGTTGTAAAAATGATATGGAAAATTGTCTGAAAACTTTGTGTTCATTAAAAAATATTTTATTACATCTAAGTAAATAATTTTCTAAAAATAACTTAAAGAACCTTCCAATGCTTACAATATCCATTGCAAAAAATGTGCTTATAACGTTGCAACAAAAATGTTTGTCTGCGTCTTCATAGTTTCTGAACTTTAAAATACTAAAATAAGCAAAAGTCATAGCGAAAATAATCCCCGCAAAGGTCATTGATTTTACCACCTCTCAAAAGCTACTCAGCACTATCAGGGTAGGTTAGCAGCATTGTATAGCCATAGGCAGCAATATGTATATGTGCCTTATATATATGAATATATTTAAAGGTATAAAGACGTCTGCCATGGCAGGAGGTACAGAAAAGTGAAAACTTTTCAAGGTAAAAAAAAAAAAATCATTAAAAAATTATTAAAACCTACAATATAAGCAAAAAGTTGTTTACAAAATCAAAAATTTTAAAATATAAAAATTAAAAAGAACAGAAAAAATTACTGGAGTTCAAAGGAATGACGATCGCAAAATTTATGTACCATACAAAAGAACCAAGAAGCAAACAAACAAAAAAAAAACAAATCATTTCATTTTGAGAAAATTAAAAATATACGCCAAGAAATTGAAATTCTTTTGTATTTTCGGCACGTAACATAACATATAAAAAAAAAATACGCAAGAAAAAAAGTCGAAAATTCAAAAACCAAATCAAATAAAACCATACTAGGAGCTCACAGTGGGTAGTCCTGAAATATTGCAAGCCAACGTGTGACTTTGCATGATGTTGTTAGAGCGACCAAGCGATTTTTATCTCATTTTCCAATTTAGCAGCAGACAATAGAAAGGTATCACCACCACCACAAAAAGTAAAAAATTAAAAAAAAAAAAAATAAGCTGCATTTTTGCATAGCGCTAAGAAACATCTTGTGTTATAAATTTTAGTTTTCTGGAAAGTTAACTCAATTGATTTACAATTTTTAAGGTTTTTTTTGTTTTTTGTTTTGGAATGTTGCCTAATTTTAGGCTAAGAAAATTATGAAAAACGTGACAAGTAGTTAATTGAAAAATTCAAAACTTGAGGTGTTTATGTTACACATGTCATTTGTTTTTCTATTTTTTTTTCAAATGGTTTAAAGTTTTTATTAGATTTCTCAAGTATATGGTAAATTAAGAGCTAATAAATGTTGAAGTTTTAAGGCACAATATTAGTAAAATAATAATGGTGATGAGTTTTAATTTGATACTTTTTGTTTATATATTATATGAGTGATATTTGCTTAAAAATAATATAAGTTATACACAATTTAATGTGAGCAATTTTTACACTAGGAAAAAATGTTCGTCTCAAATGAGTCACTAAGACTCGAAACCGCCTAAGTACATTTTTGAAAAATCTTTATATAATTCCAATAGCATTGGACAATAAGATGCCAAGGTGACAATTAATTAACTAAAAATCTAGTTTTAATTTTAAGACTTTTATCAAAAATGTCTAAGTCTTTATACGTTAGATATCAAAAGAGCCTAAGTCCAAAACAACCAATCAAATAGCAGCAATCTAAAATAGAAATTATTGAAAATAATGAATGTATCAAAATTGAGTGAGTTCAGAAGTTTTTTCTTCGTTTTTAGTATAAAAAATATTTCTATCAATAGAAATTTTTCCTTAGTATAAGTATAGTAATTCTTTTTAGTTTACTTTTGAATAAGAAAATTACTATGTACATAACTATAATAAACGATACTAGAGGTACATAATGAAATTATGTATTTCAAAATTAAATTACTCTCTTAATATCTCATTTCATCTTCTCTCTTCAAAAGTAACCAAAAAAAAAAATAAAAGGGAGTTTGTCCTTTGAATTTCGAAGCCAAGTCCAAGCAGTACAAATGAGAAGAAAAAAAAACAACAATAACAACACAGAATTCAAGAAGCAGCATAAGCAACGAAAAATCGAACGAAAATTTTTATGTGAGGTTTTGCAAAAACTTAATCCTAAAAAATGATGTATAACTTTAAAAAACAAGTACGCAATAACCTTCTTTATCACAAATATATCAATTTAAAAAATAAATTATTAAAATTGGTTCAGAATATTTTGCGCCAAAGCGTTACAAACCATTGCCATAAAAGCAATTTTAAAGAAATAGTATAGATGGACTACTATGGTTATACGCCAGATAATGGACACTTGTATTGTGACCCAATTATTTTGTTCAAGTCTTTCGATGATCCACAATTAATTTGGCTTAGAGCTATGTGTATTAATGAATAGCCTTAGTTCTTACCAGCGTGACATATGAAATATATTGATTTATGATGAATCATGAAAAAAATTTAAGTTTTTCTTCGAGTAAATTTTCAGCTTGCCTATTTAAATTGTTAACCTTTCAAATAGTCAATGTCAAATGTAGGCTATGTACTTACTGCAACACTTTTTTACTATCCTTAAAAATGGCAACATTTTTGGCAAGCTGCCAAATCCTTGTATTTAATTTTTTTGTTAGTTTCACTAAAAAAAAAAAAAAAACTTTTCGAATTAGAGCACACATTTTCTTCGATACGTAACGTTTCCCTCTACTCTGTTGCCAAGCAAAACGTATAAAAAGTTCAAATTTCATTAAAATACCCATACTGTGCACATCATCATCACATGGGTGAAGGATATTTCGTCTTTTCGGTATATTAGCGAGCAAAAAAGCTTCAATTCTTTCATTTTTTATTTATTTTTTTTTTCTCTCTTTTTTTTAGTTTATAATTTCGTTTATCCTGCATGAGCAATACAAAAGTATTTCTTAGACTTGAATTGAAATTCGATATAGTTTTGACTATACACGTACGAGTATGTCTGACGATTTGTATTTGTACTCATATCTGTCTTGTATTCGCCTACTTGGTATGCATAACTTCTTGTACATTTGAAGACATATAGACCAGTTCTATTGTCAGCGACAAGTAAAAGTGTGCACAAAGAGGCTACTACCCTTAAGAGATTCTTACCATGCGGGAAAAGTTTAAGTGTCTGTTGTGTCTTTATAAAAAATTTTGTATTAGAACTTGTGTCAGCTTGTGTCTCTACAGCAACTTTCCGATCGGGTAACTACTTATGAAACCATTATCCCAAAACTTGAAACTAACTTCTGTTTTTTATATGTATTTTTTTTTTTCCTCATGCAATTCTTACGTATTAAAGGTATTTTTTATGGGTTTTCAATAGTTTAATTTTTTTTTTTCGAAAGTCGTTTCTTCCTTATTTTATAAGATGTTTCTCAAAATGTGTTTTGAATATTAAACAGCAGCAGTAAAAGTTTTGTGTATTTGTACATTTCAATTGATTTTTATTTTATGAAAACATTTTTATTCCGCTATGGCTATGCGGAGGGTATGCTAACTTTCAATGTACCAATGTCATCGAATCGCTTAAATTGTTTTCTCCGTGAAAAGTTGACTCATTTTAGACATATTTTTTTTCTCTAAGTACTTGAAAAATTATCGCATTTTCAGATTTTTCTAAGCTATTCTTCTGTATTATAATAAACTTTGTACACCGAATTAGTAACATTTCAGTATGAAGCTTTTTCATATAAGTAAGTTTTTTTTCATACTAAGAAATTCTTCCTTGCACTAAATCAATAAGTCCTTTTAAATGAATCCATGTTCTATCTAAGAAAGTCCCTTGATAATGTAGATCAGTCAAAGAAAAACCATTTCTTTTTTTTTCAGAGCAACCTTTACTTAATTCAAATATGTATTTTCTTGCAGTAGGCGTGTGCTTTACTTAAAGAATTTTGTACTTGATATTAGGAAATATTTACTTGATATAAAGAATTTTTTATTTGATATAAGGAAATTTTTCCTTAAATAAAGTTATATTTGCAAATTCTTTTCTGCTATATTTTATTTTATTTCTATGCATAAGCTGATTGTTGATTGAGCAAACTTTCTTCTTTTTATAGCTCCCAATTTCTTAATCGAAACTTTAAAAAAAGGATCGTAGTAGATGAGTAAAGAATTCACAACAGTAATTGAAGGTAAGCTATTATTATGCTTATCCGACCAATAACATTTGTCGTATACTATTGTACAAATAAAAATATTTATAATAATATTTCTTACAAGCAAATAAGTTTCATAATTCTATAAAAAATTTCAGCAAATATTTTTTCCTTCAGCGAAGTAAATAATTCCTCACTTCAAGTAAGCTTACCCTATTACACCTTTCACTTGAAAAGGTGCTATTTCAGTAGATTAATTTACATTTCAAAGAAATCAAATTTGCTTACTCTAAAGAAGCAAAATTGTTTATTTCAAGGATTGCATCACATTTTTCCACTTTTTTTTTTAATTTCTAAATTCTTTTCGAAGCTGACAGTGGCTTATTCTTCGGTGTAGTCTATAAAAGTTTTTGATTGATTTCAGCGCTATCAGTGACTATGCGGCAGTATCTACATAAACGTGTGTAACTTAACTTTAAAAACAAATTTTCTTAAAATAAAAAAGTCATATGACCACTTTTTCCCAAAGTGTAGATCATTTAACTAAATATGGCAAGTTTTAAGCACCTAAAGAAAAAAAAAACAAATTTACATATTCTCTTCAATAACCTAGAAATCAACTTAAGCTATCGAAGGGCGTCAAAACAATATATTCAATCGATATGCTTGAGATACTTGTACAATATTAACATAACTACGAGTATTCATGGAGAAAAGTGGCATTTTCTGAAGAAGCACTTTACCATGTGGAAAAGTGGAATGGCAACAAAAAATAAAAAAACGACAACAACTATAAAAATACATATACATACATATAAAAAAATTATATATGTATATATTTGTATGATACTTAAAGTTGATATAATGAAAAGGCAATCAAGAAAAATACAAAATTTTTGTATTTAAACGAATGAAAAAAAAAATCTAGACTACAGCTCAGACAAATTTAAATGACAAAAGCACAAAAATATGAAATGCAGTTTCTCGACTTCCTGACATATTTTTTGGGTCACTAGAGCTTTTGTTGTAGTTGCTGGTTGTTTTTTTATTTTTATTATTTTGAATAAACTGCAACTGAGTTTCTTTGTGGCAGCAACAACTTGAAACAAATCTCTGTATAGCAATTTCTCACTATTTCATATATAACAATTTTTTTTTTTTTTGACAGTTGAAGAGGCACTCCAGTCAAGTGGAGTCCAATGTTTAGAGAAAAATAGATGAAAAACAGAAGAAGAGACGAAATAGAAAAGTGAATGAAAGAGCGCGCGAAAAAACGATTAATGTCAGCGGCAGAAAACAAGTGGCTCCCACCATGTCACATTCCCATGAAATTTGGTGTTGAAGTGTAGAGCGTTGGTCAGTTGTTGAAAAACTGAAGAAAAAAAAAATTATAAACTTTTTTTTTTTTTTGAAGGAGGGGTAGCTGTTGTTTTGGGTAGGAGAAGTGTGAAAAAAACCAATTACTGTGGTCTTTTCGAAAAAGTAAAAATAAATAAATTTCAATAAATATTTAAAAATAAACTATCGAGTACGAAAATATTGAAGTTTTGGCAAAAAAAGTGGTGTAACAGCATTTATTTGAAAAGAGCTAAATTAAAATGTGCGATTTCGGGAACTTAAAAATAAAACTATAAGAATGTAGTCTTGAAACAGTATACACTAATTGAGCTAACAAGCAATTCGTATATTGACATAAGACTTAAACTTTTTGGCTATTGACTTGTGCTTTCAAAGGGCAAAAAATATCTCGTGTAAATTTCCCTCCCGCTATTTGAACTAAAATACTATATAATAATATATGCATGGATATATTTCGGAAATTTTCTCATTTACGTTAATTAACTAGCATGAAAAAAAGTTTGTGAAGTGTAAAATTGCAAATAGGAACACCGATTTTTGGTAAGAAAAACCACCGTATTGCGATAAAGTTTTTCGGCAAGTTTATTTTAGAGTCTGATAGATCTACATGAGTTATATAGAAAATTTTAGGACACATTTTTCAATATACGTTTATACGAAATATTTGCGGTCTTTTAATAAACGCGTTTTTATTTCAGAAAATATATATTTGATTTTTCTAGGGTTTTCGGAATGTGAAAGTAAGAACAATTTTTTTTAGTAAATATTTGTATATTTGTACTATAGTTATCGAATGTGCAAGAGGCGACCAACAAAAAAAAAGGTCATAAGCTTCTTCCTGAAAAATTTTAGAAATTTTGATGGATTTTTTTGCTGTTTTGCCGAAAAATATCTGGTCACGTTAGAGCCTTGCTTCCTTGGAAACTCGATAAGCTTAGCAGAAAACATCATATACTTACAACTTATGATACATGATTTGGTGTAAGATGTTGGATGTGTTAAATGCTATATATCGTATACCTCGAGATCCAAACCAGATATCATTGGTTTAATATTTATTGCTAGTCTCTCTAATTTCTACAGGAATGAAGAATCAAATAGTTCTTTCTACGAATAAAAGCATAGTGTATCTCGAAGACCAAACGAAATATTGCACAAATTACTGATGTTTATTGATTGTCCAGCGCTAAGTATTCAGTATTGCCGATAATTCCTTAAAACTCGCTTGAACCCAAAGCTTGATATTGTAGTCTTAGACTACATTCAGAATTCCAAAATCTACTTCAAGTATGGCCAACGATCGTTCATAGTAATTGCATTGCACATTGGGGCCAAATCGCAAATTTGTGTGACAAATTTTAAAAATGAATATCATAAGAGCTATTGCTAATGTTGCATTTGTAGCTAAAAATTGATGGTTCTTAGTCAACCGGCGCCCTTTGCTTAGACAACATACAAATTCCGTTAAGAAAAATATTTGTTAAAGAAAATATTTCCACAAGAAAGAAAAATTCACTATGCAATAAAATGAAGTTTCTAACGAATGCTGCTACGTACTTTTTAATACTCGGTACACATGTCTGTCTGTCCGACTTTATGTCAATGCGTTAAGCAAAAAAAAACTAAATTTAAAAAAGAAAATCAACTTGTCAAAATTTTGTTTATCTAACAAATACAGGTAGTGCAGCAGCGAGCGTAACTATACACCAACAACTAAAATTACTAGCTGCGTTTTCTATTTTGTTTTTTTTTTTTTTTTTTCTTACACGCTCTTTAAAATTGATTTTGCAATCACAGCGTTGCATTAATTATGCTGTGTTTGCAAAGTAGGTGTGGCATTTAACATAAGTATGTATAGGTGATTGCTTGAATTGTTGTTGCTGTTGTTGTTACTTTGGTTGTAGGTCAGGTGCATGCAATAAGTAAGCATGCGTGCATGCATTTATTAGTAAACGTATGCGTCGTCGTCGTCATCGTCGTCGGAGTCGTCATGCTCGCGGTATGCAATTTATGAGTTATGAACGATTTCAAAATTTTAAATGCAAATATTTATTTGTTGAAAAAAAAGAAAAAAAAATCTGCCCATTTTTACTAAACGAATGGGACTTCTACTCAATAAAGTCTTCGTTTCCCAGTAAGTGCTTATTTTGCATATTTTAAGCAATTTGCTATAGCCAAAACATTTTTTGAAAGTAAGTCAACTCTTGTACATTCAACATTTATTGCTTTTATAACAAAAAGCAATAATCACCTTAAATCTATGCAAATATGTCGGGAACTCCCTTTTATGAAAATAATCAGTGACGACATGCATTACCACTCAGTGAATGAATGAGCAACATCCTTTTTTTAAGTTCTTGCTAACTCCTTAACATCAACGGAAACAGTCAAATCGTGTACAAATGTAACAAATAAAAAATATATATATATACAATATATATTTATCGGTCGGTTAATTTCTTAAACATACGTTTCACTGTAAATACCAAAGGAGTAACTAAAGAAATGATATGTTTGATAATTGAAAAAATCAACATTAATAAGAAGCTGCAGAGAAGAACAGCAGATAGAAAAAAAATTAAAATAAAATGTAGCAGCTACAACAGACATAAAAATACATTTAAGCGATGGTATGTGAGGAAGAAAGAGTCGAAGAAAAATCAAATGAAACCCTTTCGAACACCGACCGCGCGCTATACAACAACTGTCGGATATACCAAACATATTACCATATGCCGCGGCGTATCTAGAAAAGGTATTATAACACGTAAAGCCGTTAGGCATTCAAAAAACAACAACAACAACAAAAACAGCAAACAATGCATTACAAATACACGTGATTTCAATGAATTCCAAACTGAAGATGAAAAGAGAAAAAAAAAACAACCTCAAACTTGTAGTAGTGTAGTCAAGTTAAAGAATCTGCCATGCAGTCAAAGATAAAAAGCTAAAGGAACAAATTTTCGAAAACCCTTTTTTTACTTGCTTTTAAATTTTTTTTTTTTTTTTTTTTTTTCATTTAAAATTAACAAGATATAGGTAAATTTAAAAATTCGTAACGAGCATGCTCTGAATTAAAAATCAGTTGATGCATAAAGGTCGTACCGCATCTACAGCCAATAAAGGATAACGTGACTATGTCACGATGGCAATGTTGTTTTACTTAGTAATAATGATGATGATGATGATGATGAGTCATCAGCGGTAAGTGGTGCTGTCAAAGAATCGCGTGATCACATTTTTGGTTAAAAAACGAAGTGGAACAATAAAAAATTGCTCTAAATGAAAAGTTGTGTTGAACTTAGTTACTTATACTTATGATATAATGGTGAAATTGGGTTATATTTTGAATCGATTTTCGAGAGAAAAAAAATTAAATTTTTCTTAAAGTTGCACTAAGCTCTCTAGGTTAACTTCTCATGCATTTAAATGGATTTTTGAGATAGACATTTTTTTTTTTTTGAAACTAATACGATTTTACTGTTTATTTTACTGTCCGATTTCCGCAAAATTATACTTAAAATATTTGCAAAAAAATTTAATTCTAAAAATATGAAAAAAAAAATTTTCCATTCAAATGGAGCAATTGAAATTTAGTGATTTTTAAAAAAGAAAAATTTTAGTTTTGAGTCGAAAAAAAATTCATCAAGATATAGCCCAGCGGTGGGCACAAAAATATAACAAAAGAGTTTTTTTTACTTTCATTTCCAAAATTGACATTATCACAAAAAAAAAACAAATTACACTACAAACAAAAACAATTGCTACATTCGTCAAGACACAATGCGGCGCCGTCATTTATGCCTTTGTGTTTTGTTTTTGTTTTCATTTGAACTCAAGTCAACGCTGTGCCTCGATAGCATTGAAATTCTGCGAATTTTGTGCCTCGATAGCGTTGAAATTCTGGGCATTTTTTTTCGCTTGGTTGTGCGTCGAATAACGGTTAGAGCAATGTGAGGAAATTGAGGCACTAAGTGCCCTTCACTGATATAGCCAAATAAATGAAAAAAGTGCCGAAAAAGGGGTTTTTTGGGTATATCTCGAAAACGATTCTTAAGAAAAAAAAAAATGGTTGCCTTTTTTGGAATCCACGCCCCAAAATACATCGAAAAAAGTTTATGAGAAACCAGATCTTTTTTCTTGTAAACTAGTATAATGCACGCCAGACGCATTAGAACGATTTTCGAGACAGCCATACGGTCACGCCTTTTTCAGGAAAGCCGTCAAAATCATTTAATACATTAATGCCGAAAAAGCATTTTAGTCAGTGTATGCCGTTAGTAAGTTTTTTTTATTTTTTTTTGTTAGTGGCAAGTGTTAATTTACTGAAATGTTATCAAAATCAAAACATTTTCACTTTTCCCACATTTACCGAAAAATGTTAAAGTTCTTAGCGACAACTAGCGCTCCCAGAAAATTTAAAGTTTTTTTAAAGTTCCTTTCAATCGTAATATTGTTGGATACGTGCCGTTTTGATGCAAATAATATGAAGATGCTTCGTTTTGAAAACTTTTTGCAAGAATTTATTTCTTTGGCAACAAAGTTTCTTGCCCATTATAAATGGGCGTATTTTGCTACTCTCTGATATAGATTTAGGATTAATCGAGCACGGAACTTCCTTGAAGAAACTACTAAACCAGTAGAGGTCCAAATTGTATCAGCATGTATACAGATGGTTCCAAACAAAACAAAGGGGTAGGTACGGGTATCTTCAATGTCAATCCCAGTAGCCTTGGGCGAAATAAAATATTTCTAGCTTAAAATTTTCCCATCAATAGTGTCATCCGTACTATTTATAATTTTTTAACCTATTTTCACTTAGTAAAATTCTTTTGTTTTCTTAATTAAATTAACTACACGAGTGCATATAAATTTTTATCGGAATTTCAATCAAAATTGCTGCTTTTTTATTTTTTGATTTGATTAAATATCGTTACTAGTTAACTTATTTTATTTGATTTATTTATGTTTGTTTTGTTATTATTTTTATTAGATATTTCTGAAAAAAGATACATGTATAAAGTTCAAGTACTTTGGTGCGCAAAATCAAAAAATATTTTGACAAAGTCCAAAAAAATTTTTTTCTCAATTGAAAAAACAAACAAATTGAAGAACAAACAAAAATTATTTTGAATTTATGACTTTGATTTCATTGCGATCAGACATTAACGCTCTATATATTAATGTCAGGTAAGTGTAAAGCAGGTTGTATATTTTAGTTTTATTTTTATTTTAAAATAAAATAAAAAAACACAAAAAAAAAATATACAATAAATTGTTCAGTAAAGAATTTTAATTAAATTTTCAAATTAAAACAAGTCCGTTATCTTATCGTACCGTATACGTATCTGCTACAACAACAACAACAAAAACAATAACAACATGTTGCTGCGAAAGATGTTACACTTAGGAATATGTTGCTCAAGTGTTAGGAATACTTTTACTACTCTACTTGCCAACGTCTCATCCTGCACATTGCATTTGAAAAAAAAGGTGTAGAAAAAGATATATCTATAGCGCGAAAAAAACCCACTTGAGCTTTTTGTTTTACGCAAGAATGACGTGCAAAGTCTGAATATTTTTTTTTTTTTTTTTTTTTTTGTTTTTTCATATTTAGAATGGCGTATGATTAGTATATTAAAATGATAATTATTGCTCAAAAAATAAATCGTAATCATTGGCACATTTTTAAATAATCATGTGAAAAAGACGTGATTTAAGAAAATCAAAATTAAAGAGAATCTACAAATAAAACTAATTTTCTGCGATTTTTTTAAGTTTTGACAATGTACATATATAAAGCTTTCGAACACCTCTTATGTCTAGCTTAAAATATCTTTGTTTTAGCATAAAACAGCGCAAAGGCCCACGATGGGCTAGCCATAAATCTGTTAGCTCCACTTGGCCAATGAACAGGTATTTTTTAATGTATAATTCTAAGCTAGCACTTGACACTTGACTTGGAAGAGTTTGAAAAGGAAGACAGAAGAGTGAGAAATTATTTTACTAACTATCAAACAGTACACAGGTTCTCTGATTTAAATAGTCCACGGTATAAAATTCAAAACATTTTTTATATGTCAAGTTGGCAACACTCTAATTGGCGTTAGTGTCAAATTTTAGCTTATGTCAGCTGTTTTTGAAATTCTAGTCTTATGTTACTCCCGGTTTTTACTATATGAAAAAGCTCAAGGAAAATTTCCAATTTTGAAGACACAAAACAATATAGAATTTCTATGCAGACGCTGCTTTGACTAAAACCTAGGCACATGAAACTCACCCTAGTAGCATCAGGGGAAGTTATGACGACAAAAATCCAGCTTACAAAACAGAGATGTCTTTAAAATAGCTTTGTATCAAAATTAAGAAGATACTTCGCTTTTGTAGCAAAATTTGGTTTCATAATATCTTGCTAGAACAAGATATAAAATCTTGATAAAGAGACCGCTTGTCTCTTATGTCTTAATATTGTAGCCATAGAAGTCACTTGAAAAACATGACGTCTCATGTTTTCAGGGGCACATTATTGTCCATTTTTTGTCGCTTTACCAAAACAAAACAGAGAAAGATATGATTCGTCTTTGACATGTAATATAATATATGACAGCTAGCCTAGTAGGTTGCGCGTAGGACTATAAATCACTGGGACATGGGTTTGAGACTGAATTTGCAAATTTGTAAATCGTAAGTAAAAATTAAATTTGATAAGTAATAAAATAAAATTATGTATAACATTATGTTTTAAGGTGTCTTTTAAACAGCTCAAAAAGGTACTTCACGGAGTCTCTTGAAAGATAACAAAGAGGGGAAAATTTGGATACTTTATACGCCAAATGGCTTTTCTCAGCCCCTGTAAAGAATTTATAAATAAAGTTTGTTGACTTTCTACTTGTCTTTAAAAGGCCTGTAAAAGAAGCTATAAAAATTTTTTTTGCTACTAGAGCAGGCAGCTCAGAAACTGGAGGACCCAATTTGGTCTTCATATATTTTGAAGTTAAAAAAGTTTATTATCTTCAAAGCTACCACTCGATAGTTTCCGAGAGTCAAACAGACATTAAGAGTATAGTGCTGAAAAAGCCCTTGATTAGTGAGCTTTTGAAGGTAAGTTATCAAATAATTTGAAAAAAAATCTCCCTCAAATAAGTATTCATATTTTATGCAGATAAAAACAAATCCAAGGACTAATCAATATATTGACAGATTTATATACAGATTAAGAAATTCCAAGGATTATCTTAATATTGATAAGATTAACTTTGGTAAGTGCGAGTGTTTTGAATTTTTGTTGTTAGACAAGATATAAAAACTACTATAATCCATAGAAAAAGAAAGCAATACAAAACATTTTCATTATCAGAAGAATTTACTGTAGCGCGTGCTTGTGACAGTACAAGCGATACTCGTTAAACACTGAGAGAAAGTGTCATATTCGTACATGCAATTATTCTGCCATAACAACAGCAAAAAAATCAATGTAGTATATTATATCCAAAACCACAATTTCCCATTTTTAAATAAGTACTCATGGTGTACTAATGAAAACTTTTATCGAATTTCAACGATAAATCTCGACACGCGCTTGTGTTCGAAAAGGATCTACCGCACCGAAAGAGTGAATTACTGCTGCTGCTGCTGCAACGTGTCAACGTTTAAAAAACATTTTATAGTTGTTGCACCCTTCAATCAGCTATAAAACAAATAATGCGTAATCGTTGGAAAAAAAAAATGTCCTTAAAAAGGAAGTCTTACACACACACACACACACGAAAACTGTAATGCCAGGTTATCAACGCAAGTCGTTAATCAATCATGTAATCGGATAATAATTGGGATTGGTATTGAAATTGGGTGCGCAATTTAATGTTTCGTTCTTACGTTGGGGAAATGTGCATGGTGTGAAATGAGACACGGCCTGCAAGGGCCTATTGGGCTTAAAAACTATATGCTGTGAAAAATGCAGAAAATTATGCTGATCGCATGATGGTCACCCTTTTTTTTCTTCATCGCATTGGTTTTTGTACTTTTAACGATTTTTATTTGTTTTATGGATTGCAGTTTTAGGGGTTGGTTTTTGTTGTGGTACAAGAAGGGTTTCTGTTTTTTTTTTACTTTTATTTTTATTGCGGATGCACTGTGCATTTATTTTTTTTAAGTTTTTTTTTTTTGCTGACTGCAAGTAGCTGCATTGAAAAATTGAAAAAAAAAAGTAGCTTGTCACCTTTTCAAAGGGGATGGCTTATATTTTTTATACTTTGTACAAGAGAAATTAAGTAACAAAGTAGAAAGTGTTGGTTTTATCATTACAGCAGTAAAATGTTTACAAAAAAAGAGGTGTGGCAGCTAATAATAAAAAAAATCCTCGAACAATTCTGTTATCTGCAAATATTTTGATAATTTGAAGAACATGGAATTTTAATGAAGTGCCCGATAGACGTAAGAAAAACAAAAATACAGGCTAGGTATAGGAATAAGTTTTCAATTAAAGAATTTCAAGTGAGAGAAACACTACATTATTTAAAAATGTATGGCAAGCCTATGCAAAGTAGTGCTGGGTAACTTTAAAAGTTGCAATAATTGTATATTTGAAAAATTTTGGAACACTCTTTATCTGAAATATTTTTTTTTGAATATGCTAAAAAAGTTATGAATATATATAATTTTATACGATTCGTTATTTTCATCGTCCTTCGCACACTGTTTTAAAACTAAGCACGAAAAAGGAGTTTTCCCACTTAAAACACAGGGTGCACTGCAAACGAAAAAAGTAATTTAGTATATTGGGTTAAAGTTTTCATCAACTCAATTTTTTAGAATTTATTACAAATTTTATAATCAATTATTTCAACAGTTTTCAAATTATTAATTGGGAACTATTTTTCCGAAATAGATGTTATAATAGAGCCATTTAATTATTTTTTATATTAAAAAATAATTCGAATAATTTTTAATTTTTTGAAATTTAAAAAATTGAAGAAAAAAAATAGTAAAAGTTTACCCCAGCTGCTGTACAAAAGATTTTAATGTTTTCATTTAAAAAAAAAACACCCTTTATTTCAATTTTAAAAATTCTTCCTATGTCATATTTTAAATAAAAAAGGGTTTTAGCAAAATACATAATCCAACTTTGTCACTTATAAATTTTTTAAGCTATTTTTTCCTGTCCCACTCTCAGGATCATAGCATAGGGTACGCCATTTTCCTTTATTCAAATGGTTACATTGTCAAGGAAACTATACATGTAACACTACAATATCAGCCCAAAATCCAATTTTTCGTAAGAGGAGAAAAATAATGACCAATATGCATAATAATTATTGCAAGTATTTTACTTGTTTATCTGCCCATATTGCACCAAACATTTTATCAATTTTAAAAACCATATGGTTTTATTAAATTTTCTTTTTCTCTTTTCTTTTTTATCCAAAACGCCTGATTATTTTATTAAGGTTCACCTAAAAAATGTAAACAACAACAGACCACCCAAGTATTTATTACTATTATTAATTGTTATTATTGCATTTGAAGTCTTTTATTACAGTACAGTACTAACTAGTTTCTGAATTATCAAATATTAAAACAAAAAGTGTAAATCTAATTACAATATAAAACAAAAAGTAAATCTCTTTATATGTCTGAATAAAAATGCAGGTGAGATTAGTAAAAAATAGTAAGGCACGTGCCTTATTGTTGCGCATTATTGAGTAAGTACTGTGTTTTTTGTAAAAAATTGAAACCAACCAATCATGCGACGTGGTATGAAGGCATAGTAGTATAATGCCGCAAAAATAAACATTAACAAATAAGTTCAAAATGCTATAAAATAATAAAATCAAAAATAACAAAAAAAAAAGATTAAATTTTTATAATGAAAAAATGTGTTTTATCATGAAAAACGTCTAGCCGCACAGACAAGCGCCTCTAGTGGAGAAACGCCTAGCAATATATGCAGTGTAATGCTTAGTCTAATAGCAATACAGCTATGCTTATGTGGATAGGCCTATGAAAATGTGCTAACTTGGCAACTGATTTTGAAGTGCATAATTTTTATCTTTGATTATAATTAATTGCGTATAAAGTTAGGTCACTTTTTCCGAAATGACAAAAAACCTAACTAGAGATAATTTTTAAAAGTTAATTTTTGAGATCAAAGCACCATACATACGAATTTTATAAAGGTGTCCGGGCCACTGAGTTTGTTCTTTGCAGTCTAATGTTATCTGATGAACAGTGGACTACTGGTTGTATTGTATCAAGAAAAAGAGCTGTCTCTTCATATAGTATCTTGGGAGATATTAAAATTTTCATAAAATTAGGTTCCAAGAGACTGACTTCTTTTTTTATTTCTAAGAATATTGCTATTGTGCGTTTCAAAAATATGTTCATTCAGTATATTTAACAAAGTATTGGACTTTAGTGAGAGTACCCTTTTCAAATTTATTCCATACTATTCGTTACAATTTGACTTTTATCAAGTTTTTCGAAACTGTACTGTACTGATATATATCGGTTTGTTTCGATATTTTTCGATGTCTTTCGACTTTTTCGATATTTTTTGGTTTTTCGGATTTTTTTTCGATGCCATTCGATATTTCTAGAAATTTTCGATTTTATTCGATACCAATTCAATACCTTCCGACTCATATCGTTTCTTTTTAATTCTTTTTCGATGATATTCAAAATTTCTAGACTACTTTCAACTTTTTCAATAATCTATGATATTTTAAGAACATTGTCGACTTTTTCAATGCTTTCTGATGACTTTCTAGACATTTCCGATACCATAAGCAACTAATTCAATTTAAAGCTTTCGGCTCCAATAGCAAAATTTTGACTGCAATAGACTTCTTAAGACTTTTTCAGTTCTGTATGTTACGTTTCGTCAAATTTTGTCACTGGCGAATGCCATAGGCGCTGATATTTTAGTTATATAAGAAACATTTTTGTATAGTTTAATAAAGTATATGTTTATTCTTGAGATGATATAGTACCAATATTTTTCACTATAACTACCAAATATGGGTCAAACCGAGTTAAGTGCAGAAATGAGTAACTAATATAAATATATCAAATTTTTATGAAAGAGGAAAGAAGTGTGCATGTATCACATTCTAGTGTTCAAAAAACATTTCATTTTTAGAACATACTGGAAATTTACTTAAGAACTTTAAATTAATTTTTTTCAAAAACACAAAAATATCATCTATACGACTTTTTTCACGTATTTAAAAATCATCCCACACTTTTTTTTAACTATTAAATCAGTATTTTTTGTTAGTTTCCAACACCTTGCAGGGTTGCCAGAGCAAAAAACAATAATCACTGCAATGTAAAAATAACAAACCACAGACAAATATTTCATCCACTCAATGTAAAAGTCATTCAAATGTGAGGAGAATAAAATGTTTCCAGCAAAAATATTTTTCTTTCTAACATTTCGCCCCGACTCATACAGTAAAGGTAGATTTATTTGCATACGCATATACGCCCATAAACATATACACATATGTACACATGTACGTAGCTCAAAGGTATGCAAAATCTATGTTAGACCACATACTATACTGAGCAATATTATGATGTTGTCATTCGTATTTAAAAGAAAAGGGTAATAGCAACGAGAAAAGCCATAAAAAGCAAAAAATGACAAACAGAAAGTTCAACCGAAAATTTAATACCCTACATTCTCTTGAGTTTTCTTTGCTTTTTTTTTTGTGAAAGTCGACTTATGTCTACAGAAAGTTTTTAAGAAAATCTGCTGGAATATGGGGCAAATTTGAATTTTGAATGAGAAAAGGGTCAGAGGAGATATTTGATTTTAATTTACAATTTTCAAATCGAAAATTTTATTTTTAGTTTATGAAAAGTCATTTCTAAGATATATATATATGTATATCTCAATAGCATATGTACTTTAATTCAAAATATAAGGAATGTGCCCTAAAGCTTTTGCCAGAAGCTAAATATCGAAATATGCGTCAATTTTGTATCGGTGTGGTAAATTTCTCAAAGAAAGAAGCTGGGCGACTTCATAAAATGTAAAGTTTACTTCAGCCAGTGGAATTAGTATGCATGTACCCGAACGTAGGGTATGAAACAAATATAGTATCATACGGAAAATGTATAAAAATCGAGAAAAAATGTATTAAAAGAAAGCATAAGTAAAGGAATGTCAAATAAAGCGACACACAAACGAACAAACAAAATCGTACAAAATGAACTTAAAGTCGACATTGTTTAAAGACATCATTATGCGATGTAAAAGTGCCTGTATTTGTATGTGTGTATGTAGTATGTTTGTGTGCCTCAAAGGTGTGTACGGATTTGTTTATGAAAAGGGTTCATGTTGAAGAATACACTTGAGTTGACAATCGGAAGTTAATCAGCAATGAAAACAAAACAGTTGAGCATGTAAAATAAATGTCGGAAAATGAAATAAAATAAAAAATGCAATAAAAAAATAGGGGAAAGACAAACCGAACAGAACAGAGCAGACATACATAACTAAACATTTTACAGGCAAAGGACATAAAAGGATAATGAGCTTTACGAAAGCTAGTTTGCCTAACGCAAATACATATATACATTGTTAACGATAAGGTACTTAAAAAGTGATAATTTTTACTTTAAAAGATTTTTATGTTGGAAAAATTATAAATTTTTATAAAGCCTTAAAGTATGCAATATAAAGTTTTGAATATCTCAAAAATTACTGTTAAGATATAGAGCAAATACGGAAATACCAATTGTTGAACTCTGTTGGAAATATGCTAAAAAATATTATTTGATATCTTCCGTTGATATTCGATAACTGCAAATACCTTGCAATATCAATCGACACTTCCGATAACTTTCGTTACCATTCGATATCTAGAATTATGCGATCTATGCAGTGCTGTCCGTTATTAAATGATGCTTTCTGGTATCTTTCGAAATTTTCCAAAACCTTTCGGTATCATTTGTTCAATCTGTTGACTTTCAGCCTTATCAGATGTTGTATAATACCAAGCGTTGCCATTCGTTGCTTTCCGATATCTCTCGATGCCATATAATTTGCTTTTCGTTGTAAAACGTCCACTATATTCTGGAACTTTTTAGTACAATTTACTGGCTTTTGTCATTTTAGATATCATTCGTCGATTGCTGATATTATCCAAACTAACATGTATGGCCACCACTCTACCCTATCGGTGTCGTTGTATTATATTATGCTAAGTCAAAAAAATCCTTTTATATATATTCTAACTAAATATTATATTGAGTTCAAAGGCCTTTCTGCATTATGATACTGTGTATGCTAACACAAAATATTCATTCGGTTTTAGCTCAAAACTCGCACTCAAGATTCGATTTGAAACGATACTTCAGTTCATTTGTTCTCAAAATCGATTTGTTTGAATTGAGCTTATAACTCTTAAAGTTTTAAGCTATAGAAATTTGGCAAAACAATTGTATTCTATATAATTATAATATGGACTAAATTTCAATTTGAACCTAACGCAAGATATAAGGTTCCAAGGCGCAGTTCGCACATATAAATTTTAAACTTTCATCTCAAACGAAGCAACATGATAGTGTAAGATATCGCAATAAAATGCTGTCTAGCTTTCTAAACTCAAACTGAGTACAACCCTCATACCACGTGACCTAATATTTCTCATTGTATAAATATTCATGGCGATTATAATAAAATGAATGAACGTCAGGCGTTACAGATATATGTTAATTTCTGAGTGCACAAATTAATGAGAAAAAATTATGAAAAATAAAGCTCAAACTTTCATCCTGCACCGTAGAAATTTGAAAAATGCAATTTAAGCCATTTACGCTTATGATGTCAGTCAGTCTGTTAATAAACGAGATACGACTACCATGACTAACGTTTGAAATCAATTCAAAAGCGTCACCCAGAAAAAGCACGTTTCACGTTTGACGTTTTGAAACAAAAAAACAATAAATGATATATACCATATATATTTATTTGTTGGTGTGGTTTTTAGTTTGTTTTTTTTTTTTTTTTTTTTTTCATTAAAAAATTGCATTTTTCGAAAGAAAAAAAAATCACCAGTAAAAGTTATTACTTTCCAATTTCGTTGTGTAAAAAACGCAAAAATTCGCTTTCTTTTGTTTTGAATGATCTTTTTGGCAGAGAAAAGTGTGGGTGATGTAGATAAATAAATTTGCTGTTTTTGATAAGAACTTAAAACATAAAATTTAGAAATCCTAGGTCTTGCAAGAAACAGCTTTTTGTGTATGCCCTAAGCTTAGAACTCATTAAAATTTATTTAAGCTACAATGTTGCTACTTTTTTGTTTCCAGTTTTTTTTCTTTTGTTTTATAAATGCATTAAAATCTCTGTGCGCAAAAAGTTTTTTTTTTCGAGAAAAAAACTGTCGTCAAGCTTCGAAAAAGTGTTGAAAATGATATACATAATTGCTGATGATATGAGTAATCCAACAATTATTGTATATAGTGTCTATAAAACAGCTCATATCTAACTATTGCGACTTATTAATTTATAACCAGATGATATGCGCAAAATAAAAATATTTAATTTTATATTAGCACTGATTTTCTTGAAAAGTTTTTATTGCACTTTATATTGCCCTACAAAAAAAGTAACGCAAATAAATCAAGGCTACAGATTTGCCATAGTATAAAATTAAAATCCATGTGCAGAGACAATATTTAAGTCATATTATTTTATTTTATTTTTTGTTACATATAATAAATTCGATTTTCAAATCAAATTGTTGCATATCATAAAAATAACAAAAAATAGAACTTGATAAGCCAACCAGCTATGGCGACAGCTTGGCATTTACTATATCTCGCTTAAACCATTGGTTGTAAAATTACTTTGTGTATGTTAGCTATTACTACTGCTGGGGGGGGGGAATAAAATATAGGTTTATAGGGTTAATTTATAATGCAACAAAGTGTTGGCCACTTCAATAGTGTTGGTTGTGCTACAAAGCGCTAGTGTAGTTAAATTGTTAAAAAAACAAAAAATCGAATATCGAAAAAATGTTCAGTTTTGTACAACACTTACAACTTGTAATATATGGAAGTTAATTGCACTAATGCTTCAAGATATCAGCCGAGTATTTACGATTTTATGTATCATGTAAACATGATGTTAATGCTTATGTTAGCAAAAATGTATGGCACTGGGTAGTAACTTATATTTGCGCTGTGAAACTGCTTAGTTTTTGATGATAGTTAATAAAATAAATATAAAATGTTTATGTTTTGTCTAGAAATTTGCAAAATTATCACTTTTTGAAGTTCATTAATGTTGTACCAATAATAACTACTGTAGAGTGCATAATGTTGCAATGCATAAAAAGTTATAGCCCAACTTTTAACTTACAGACCTACGTTTGCGGATAGAAATCTCAGCAAAGTAATAAATGAAGAACTAAAATTATTCAACAATAATTTAAATTGGTTTTTTAATTTTCATGAAAACTTAACAATATTTAACTGAAATTTATAAAAAATTTCAATACTGTTGGTGTTCGTCCAACGCAAAATTCTTAACACTTTCTGCATTAACTTCTTGAATTCCATTAAATCTTCATCACTTAAATCTTTTTTGTTTTTGCTACGAAGGTAACATAGTCCACAGTTGCCTTCAGTGCGGATTCATTGAGTTTTGAGATACCCTGAAACTGAATCAGTGCTCATAATTGCTCTATCACGTAAGGTTTTCGAGATATTCTAAGCTAAAAGTGCTAAAAGCACTGTTTTTTGACATATTTGAGGCTATGTAGCACCGTGAATTTTTTTTTTTTTTTTCAAAAAACTGTGTATGAGATCTTAAAATACAATTCTTCTGCTTTCAAATGCCGTTGAGTTTTCCGAATTTTTTTTTTTCGCAGAGTTATGACATTTTAAAATCTTTTGATATACAAATGTCCCTAATGAATTTTCATGTTTAGGGAAAACCACAAATATGAAAATTTTTAAATGCATTAACTCGGCGAAAAAAAAAAGATATTTCAGAAAACTCAACGTCATTTGAAAGAAGAAGAATTGCACTTTAAGATCTCACACATAGTTTTTTAAAGAACAAAAAAAAAATCACAATGTTTTTTTGCACTTTTAGATTAGAAAATTTTTAAAAAACCTGGAATTTTTTGAGAATTTTCCCAACAAAAATGACACAATAGAAACTCTACTTGAACTTTAAAATAGGAATTTGTTTTCGGACTGTGCAATCAACATTTTCGGTCAACATTCGCACTAACTTTGGAAATATGTTTCCTTGAGAAAAATAAATTTTTCTCAAATAAACTTAATAAGTTCTTTTGCCAAAAAAAAAACTGCTCTTCTTACAAACGAAAGCCAACATTCACTTATGCTTAGATAAGCAGTTAACTTCTTTTAAGGAGAGCATGCCTTCAGCACATATTGAACAATACATTTTTAATAATTTTTGGAATCCATTCTTAACCCGAATCAACCTGAGTAAATTTTTACTTTGCTCACTTTGTGACACTCCAGCTTCAACAAACAATTACTCACTGACCCCGTAACGATTTTTTTCTAAGAGACGAACAATTGCGAACTGCAAAATATCAGTTCTTGAATTTGTTTCCATTTTGTGATCGTTTGAAAGTGATGACTTTGCGTTGCCATATGGCAACGCCAGGTTGATTCGGGTTAAGCAAAGTAATTTTTTTCTTGGTATAAAATAATTTTTGTTTCATTAATTTTCAAACATTTTGTAAGACTTCTTGGAGCTTGTCCACTCAGCAAAGTGATCTATGTACAATGCCGAGGATATTAAAATTCCCAAAGTGCTTACAAAAAACGCCACTCTCAATATTTTTTGGGAGATAATTTTACTTTAACGATGATTTTTTAACTAATAGTGGGTGGGCACACCTCTAACACTTTCGGTAACAACATTTTTAAAGAAAAAATAGTATTTCCAAAACTTAGCAGATAACTTATGCTGAGTATCAAAACGTTTATTTTTAAAAATTTATATTTTTATAACAATATAAATGGGCACATGTGTAATTCTTCTACAAAAATTAATATCTTAAGTTATACTTCTTATCAGAAAACCCCCTTTTCTGTCAATTCGTTTAAAAAATTTCCTCATCAAATTTTTGTTGACTCATTTCATAAATATTTTAATTTAGTAATGTATAAAAATTTAAAAATAGCTCGTCGCATTTCTTTCACAAAAAAAAAAAAAAATTAAAGGTTGCGGCGCATTTATTGTCTTAATACCGTACAAATCCCATTTAAATGCTCACCATCAAATACAAAACTACGATTTCTTTTATAGCTTTTTAATCTCTCACTGTACGATAAGAATATTTTTCAAATTTTTATTTACAAGTATTGTTATTGTTATTAATTTGATAAAAATACAACAAATTACGAAAAGATATATAAAGCATGTGGTAAGTTGTTGAAATGCTTTAGCCCGCCGTCAAGGGTATAATTAAGTGAAGGCTCGTTTCTGGGGTTTTGTTTTATTAGAAAATGCCAAAGTATGCTATGCTATGGATTTTAAGTTACGATTTTCGTAAAATATAATATTGCTGTTTTTTATGTATTGTAACTAAGCAGTTGACGAGGTCATATCGTTCGTTACCTTAATGTAGTGTGGTGATAGTGAAAAACATGCGATTTATGTCTGCAACAAAAAGGGGTTGCTTCTTTACTCGTTGCAATTGATTTATGTTGTTGTTAGAAAAGGTTGATGTTTTTTTACGCTCGTGCTATGGTTTTTTGTTACAATGTTATTTTTATTTCTTTATTTTATTTTTCTTAAAAGTTGTTATAGTATAGGGGGCTATAATTTGCTAGCTATTTAACATACAAAAAGTACTTATGGAATAGTGAAAATAGCAGTTACAGCCTGTTCGATATGTTATTTTAAGTTGTTTTTTCTGCTGTTTATACGGTCTGTTGTTGAACAGCAACAAAAAAAATATAAATTTTTTTGACATGCAATTTATATTTATTTTAATAAAACATGTTTTTTTTTCGCTATGCTATTCAGAAGTTTGCATCAACTTTTTTCATTTATTTTTATTGCTATATAGCAGTGCTTTCTCTACTCTACCTATTAAAGGCTCCTCGCTGACAAGGACATTTGAGGTTCCTTAGAGTTCAACTGCGTTGCTTTTGGTTTATTGTTTTTTTTTATTCGAGTATTTTATTTTTTTATGAGTATTATGTTTTGTTCACGTACATAAGATTGTACCTTTTTTTGTTTGGGTTTTTCTCTTCAAACAAACAATTGTGCGAGGTGACAAGTACGCGTACTTGTATTTGTCTTAAAGGTATCTTAAAGTTGTAGCTCACACCTTCTATGAGAATAGCAAATTAAGGCAAGAAGCAGATTTTAGAAAGTATTTTTTTTTTTACTAGAGAATAAGTTGCAGATAGCCTAAGAAATAAGTTGTGTGCGTTAAAAAATTTCACATATATTTATATCAAGCAGGTATCTGATTTTGCTTGAATGTTTGAAAAAATTTAAGAAAAAAAAGTCGAAGGCGACTTAACTGATTTCAATCATATGTGTGCAATAAAATTTGAAAAAATAATTATCATCTCCCACATAATTTAAGGGCCTGTCGTCGTATGCGTAACATTTAATCTATGTTATTCATTATAAGACCCCCATATATTGCGAGTGATGCATTTCGCGAAGAAAAAATTAAATATATTTTGTACAGTGCATTTCAAGTTATGTACTTTATTTTTTTTGTCTTCAGCAAAGAGGGACTTTCACCACTTTCATCTTTCACTTTCATATTGTAGTTAACTTTAATTTAGAAAATATTAAATTTCAATTTTGAAAATATGTAACCGTTGGTACGAAATACATTGAACTAAAAATTAAAAGTCGGGTAAAGTTTGCAGGTTTTGGAAAAAAAGAAATGACTTCATTTTAAAATTTATTATTTATTAAAAAAAAGTTTCAAATTTTAAAAATAACGCTATATTAACTAAAATTAAAAATGAAAATGAAATTAAAAATTGTATACGCTTATGATTTAGCACCAAGTCCGAAATAAATGAATGTATAATAAAAAAGAGTAATTTCAAATAGCTCTCAAACTCAAAATGCAATTTGAAGTTTTTTACGATTGAATTAAAGTTAAAAAACGTTATATTCAATAGTTTTCGAGTTCAAAATGAATTTAAATCTATTTGTGTTAAAAGTGGAGAGTGCGGTACCAAAAGTGTTGGAGCAGTGTGCTTTTAGGAAGCTTTTGGGTGCTAGACCGGGATCTAGCTCATCTCGGCTACCGCTGCAAAGCTATCCTCGTTGCACTAGCTCTCCCCAACTTGATAGACCGGGACCTAGCTTGTCTCGGCAACCATGTCACAATAATATCGAGGTACTAGTTACCTCTATGATGCTGGACAGGGACCTAGCTCGTCTCTGCTACCACGCAAACTCAGACCGGGACCTCGCTCGTCTCGGCTGAACATTCATCAGGGGATACTTAATAGTCAACAGCTACAACTATTGATGGTTGTCATAAACATATCGCCGCGACATCGCTCCAACGGGTTATCCCATTCTCACCTACCGCAATTGCAGAAATAAACAAGAGATGTGCTTAGCAATATTTATTTTTAGACCAACTAAAGTCTTTGAGTCCCCGTATAGCTTTGAATTACTTATTATAATACAAATACCAATTTGTATAAAATTTATAATTTGTAATAGTTTTTTTTTTTTAATTAGAAATAAGAGTTCATAACTTATTGTTAGTCTTTACAAATTAAAGAGATACAATAAACTAGAAAAGAGTTTGAAAAAAAAAATTAAGGGGAAAAAGGTTAGTTTTACTGTTTTCAACTTTTAAATTTGAGGCTTTAAGTCAAAAACAAAATTTTAAAATTTCAGATGCTATTTTTTCCTGAATTTAAATGTTGATAACTATACTTTTAAGCATATCGTAATCACTCGTAACTCGGTTTTCAAATCATTATAATGAAGTTAAAGAGACAATTCCAAAAGAAAAAAAATGTTTTTTACGACGGTCTTCTTTATGCCGCCATATTGAATTTTTCGAATTTCCTAATGTAATTTAATATTACGGCAAATTTAAGGCGAAGAGGTGATCTTATTGACGTGAAACGTCACATATATCTATAAATATTAGAGTGATCCAAAATCGTACGGAAAAACATAACACGTAATTTTACTTAAAGCATGTGACTTTCACCATTGTATTGGTGTATCCTTAGAAAAACTAGCTTTTTAAAAAATTTTAATTGAATTTCGTTAAGAAAATATTTGTTGATTTTTAATTTAAATAATTAACCATTTATGCCTTACTTTTCTCTTATAATATATGATGTTTTAATTCTTTCATGAATTTTGAATGGGCCATTTTGATTATATTTTACTCAACTGAATCTCGCTAAAATTTTCGAATTTTTATAAAATAATTTATCTACGCATTTCAGTTTCTTTAGTTTGACTTAAGACTTTAGAGTCCTTATTCTTCAAAAATATTAGTAAAAATTGTTAAAAAAAATTTATCGACTTTTTTAACATTTGTACTTTTATGAACTAAAAAAATCTATAATCTATATATATATATATATATATATATATATATATATATATATATATATATATATTTAGAAGAATGAAATGCTGTCCGATCGAGTCCACTTTTCTCAGAAGGATATATTTTTTTATATATTGTTCGTTATTGTTTGGAGAAATTTGGAAAAATATCGGAAAAACCCGAAAGCCCGATAAAGTTTTTTGTGTTGAAATTTTTTATAGAGAAAGCACAGCATAACTGGCGATTGAATTCAAGAACCACGTTTTTCTGAGCGACAAACGTCTGCCGGTCTAGGACCGGGAAGTGGATGGGGCCACAGATAAGGACACGTGGGGCAGAACAACGACTGCCAGGTATACTATTTCTATACATATATTCCTGATCTCAAGTCAAGTCAATTCAAATCTTTAGCTAAATAAGTATAAAAAAATTCAAAAACAAAGCAAAATTCTAAATTTAAAGAATCAAATCTGAATAATTTCTATCATCAAACTTGATATTTGATACTTAAATTTTGCATGTTCTACTCTTTGCATAAAAAGAGAATATATTTTTTTTTCTGACATTTTATGTCATTTCTTGTTTTTTTGACGGTTCATAACAAAAATAGACAAAAACTTACAAAATGTAATAAAATGGGACATTTACGCTAATCAAATTGTAATTTTCATAATTTTTTAGTTTCTCAAAATTTTCAATATTCTTAAAACATAAGTAAATAAAATAATTTTTTTTTGCTTACATCGTATCTTTCTGGCTTCATTGTATCCCCCGCTTTAAGGGTTTAATTTATAATCCAACATGTGTTTTTGGTGCGTACTGCCAAAAATACAACATTCAAGAGCACAACGAATGTAAAATTCACAATTAATTAAAAAATTAAAGATTTTCACTTTTTATTGTGGTTTTTTTTCTATTTTGGAACTTTTTGTTTATTTTTTCAATTTAATGAAAATAACTTAAGCAAAACTTGTCGACGAACAAAATATATTTGTATGTAGATATTGCACAATTAAATTTGTGGTCACAAACGGATTTAACACCACTGTGCGGATACGCGTTAATATTCAAATGTACGAGTGTCGCTACGTAATTTTAACTTTGCTGTAAGCGGCTTAACTTTTATTTCTTTTTTGTGTCACAAAATTTATTTTTTACAATTATTATAATTTATGGAAAAAAAAACAACATTTAAAAAAAATATTACTGTTGATTTTTACTATGTTGCAGTAGTAGTAGTAGTTAAAGTAGAGAATCCTTTAGTATCCTGTCGGCAGGATGCACGCGTTTGTTTTTCGTATTTATTGCGGTCGCTTTTTTTTGAAAATTTTTATAAATTGTTTTAAAAAGATTCACAGGTATATATATTTATATTGATCTTTCTTAAAGTTAAAAAATACTGGGCACAGATTTTGGTGAATTTTGAAAGGTTTTTTTTTTGAAATTTTTTTACAAAACTTTTTATCGGAAGCTTTAAAATTTTTGTACACTCTTGTAAGCTGCGGGATTGTTATTTTATAATTAAAAAATTTTAAACTCTTCTCGAAAAAGTTACAGTTAGTGGGTTTTCTTTAAATTGCAAACATTTTTTCTTTTTTGTTTGGTTTTTCTGAATTCAAAAAATCAAAATTTTTGATTTTGAAACGTTCACGATTTCCGTTAAATTTACAAATTCATATTGATTTTTAAAACAAAATCAATTTCTGATTATATTATTGTGAAACATTAAGTTTCGTTGGTTTATATTTTGCAATTAAATTTGAAATATTCTTTTCTGGAAAACAAAAAAAAAATCGCATCACTTTGCAGTTGATTTTTGCTTCTTCCGTCTTGTTTTTTATGATTATTGTTGTAGTAGTTGTTGTTGTTATTTATCTATTAACTTTTAGACTTGATGTTGATGTTTTGTTGTTTCTGCTTTTTAGTTGATTTGAAACTTTATTTTATTTTGCCATCTATCTAAGCGAGTTAAGCGTTTTAACGATCTAAACCCAACGAAAGGTGCTACAAAACTGATTCCAAAATATAAAGCATAGAACCCGCAAGCAGTATCGCGGACGACCACCAACCGAACGAACGATACCAAAGCAGCAAGCGAACCAACGACGTACGAACACAGCGACCGCACCGTTGTACCTTTTCGTACGAAAGATACAAGCGAGCGAGTGAATGAATGTATCCGCGTATCTACGAGCTGTACGAACAGTATCTGTACAGTACAACAACAACAACAACAGTAACTTAAACAAATCGAACTGAAACGCGCAGCGTTTTCAACAAATAACAGTCCAACAAATGTACGATGAAAAATCTTTTCCTGTTGTCTGTAGCTTCTTCAGATTGGCGTAGAGTATTAGAACCCATGCTGCTGCTGCTGTTGCTGCTAAGTGCGGTACAGCATTGGACAGCGCAACAACAGCAGTACCACAAGTAAGACTTAATTCAATCACTGTTCACATTTTGGTCTTACAGCATTTTGTTGCAAGTAAAAATGTTAAAGTGTTGCACTTACTTCCAAAAGACTTAGGCAACAAACCTGACGTTTAAGGGTTGTTGCGGTTGCCTTTCAACTTTTCACTTTCAATTTCTGACAGTGGCACTAAAACGTGCAGCATAGGTAGACAAAATCGTGATGGACCTTAGAAATTAAAAACAATTCGCCAGTGAATTCAAGTGGAACTTTCGCCTAAAATTAATAGAAAAAAAAAACAGCAAAGAAAAGTTTGTAACAGGGGCATGGCACAGCCCTAAGCTTTAATTTTCATAACATCATATCTCGCAAGCCATTTAGGATATTGTAATGAAATTTAGTAGATGGCTGCAGATCATAAATATTTTAAATTGTACCAAACGAAGGCAGATTTCAATAATTGAATATTTTGATTCAACATCATTTTGCCCCCCCCTACTCGGAAATAAGTTATATCATAGTTTGATCAACATTTTTAGGACTCAGCAAATCTTTTTACCAATGTGAGATTATCTCACATCTTGAGTCTCTCAAAATGTGACAAAATTAACATTTAAGAAAGAGTATATGAAAAATCTTTCAAATTTGACCTACAGTTTTGGAGATGAGATGATTTTTCTGAAAAATTTAAAAATATTTTTTTTAAAAAACTGTTATTTCTTCAATAAATAAACTAAATTTTTAAAGAGCTTGAATATTCTTCTGGACCAGAATCAGAAAAATCTCTCGACTCTTAGAACAAACCCATTGTTCCACTCCTGAAGTAAAATTATCATCAAGAGATCGATTTTGAAGTGTTGGACCTTCTCTCAAGCGAATTGGAAAGAAGATTTGACCAAAAATTTAATACTTTTCATATTACGATCTACTCGACGTTTCTTTGGTATATTTTTTGATTTGATAAAAAATTTCACAATAATAATAATGATTCGAATAATAAATGATATTGATGAAAATGATAAATAATAATCAAAATTAATGATGATGAAATGAATATCAATCATTTTGAATCATAAATAGTAATGGTAAGAGCAACAGAAAATATTCACGTTGAAACCTGAAAATATTAATTGATCATTTACGAAACACAGCCAAAGTATTGAAAATATTTCAGGTAAATATTTTGAGTATTCTCAACTTGGAATTTTAACGGGTTGTCAATTATATCACCTTGAAAAAGTCAAAAATATTCACGACAACGCAAGCGATTAGCGAAAGATCTGTATATAATCTTTTTTATTTAATTACTGTTGCACTGATAATGATGATAATTCATTTGTAATAATTTTTTTTATACTTTTATGCTTTAGAGCAGGGGTCGTCAAAATTTGATGCGTGTGCTGTACTCCAGCTCAATTGAGTATGGAAAATCGAATTTTGCCGACCCCTGCTTTAGAGTCGTTAGAAAATATGCTACTTGATGCATACAAAGGAAATGTACCCACTGAAGAAATTTTGGAGTCAAAACTGGGTATTTTCTCAGATGATTTTCACTGTCCAACCTCCATCTTCAACTTTAAATATTGAAAAACATGCCTGGTAATAAGCCAACGTGCTGTCCTGAAATCACTGACCAACTTCAGAAATCATCTCACACAACGAAACACCTTCTAGATCAAGTTTATCGACTGGTCAGTTTAATTATGACAGTGCTAGGCTCAACAGCTTCTTGTGAAAGGTCATTTAGCGCTTTGCGACGGTTGAAGACTTATCTTCGTTTACAAATGACCCAAAAACGTCTTACCCATACAACGCTCCTTCATGCTTATAAGGAAAAAAACTGGATCCTTAGATTAACGAATGGTAATGAAAGAATTCTTCTCGCGAAGAAATCGAAAAGCCACTTTTGGAAACATTTGAACAAAATTTACTTTATCTTTAATTAATGGAAATAGCAACGAATTAAAAACATTTTCATACTAAGTTCTCCTTATGCCTCGTCCTAAAGTATAGAATAAATCCATTTTTTTTTTTAAAAAAAAATTATCGACCTTTTTTATTTATGTTTGCCCCCCCATGAAAAATTTCGTTGCGACGACCCTGGTGTTGGGAGTAATTTTTTAAAATATGGTTTATAGGTGTCGGTTGCTATAAGCTTTGAAACTAAAGGGATTCTGACGGGATGGTGTTAGTGGGCGTGGTACCATTCATTTAGGCAAAAAACTTTTAATGTTATATTTAGTGTACTATAGGAGTAATAACAATAAAATTTGGTATAGAGATGTCTGTTACTATAAACTTTAAATTTAAATGAATTTCGACGGGATTGTAATGGTGGGCGTGGCACCTCCCATTCAAGCAAGAAACGTTTAATGTTATATTGAGAGAACTATAGGATTGATCATAATGAAATCGGTTACCATAAGCTTTTCTATAAAATGATATTTGATAGGATTGCGTCAGTGGGCGTTTCACCTCCCATCTTAACAAAAAGTTCTAAGCGTTACATTTTTTGATTTTTTTAAATATTTTTTGACCATTTCAATTTTTTTCAACATTTTCCTTCGACTTTTTAACCTCATTCAACTTAATTAAATTTACCAAGATTTTTCAACATGATTTTTTCAATTATTTTTTACTGAGCCTTCTGTTCAGTACTGTAAGTGCGAGAAAAACACAAAAAAATTACAGCGCAAAATGCATAAAAAGAAACAAATCATTTCTTTTGGGCAAACCAGCAGCAGCATTTTTTCAATCTGTTTCAATTTTCTTCGAAATTTTCAACTATTTTCAACTTTTTTCGAGTTTTTAAACCTCTCTCAACTTTTTTCAACATTTTTTATATTATATCGATGTTATCAACCTTTTTCTACTGTTTCCATTTCTTTCAACTTTTTTCAACATCTATGAATTATATATTTGATTTTTTTCGTCATTTTCTATAGACATTTTAGCTTTTTTCAACTATTTCAACATTATTTTCAACTTCTTTCAATTTTTTTCTCAACATTTCTAATTTTATTTCGGCTTTTCAACCCATTTCAATATATTTTACACATACAAGACCTATTCAACTTTTTTCAATATTTTTCATACTTTATCGACTTTCAGTCGTGTCAACTTTCTTCATTAGCGATTGTAAACTATATTATCTCATCCTCATCCAACTTTTTTCAACATGTTGCATATTTTTTTCGACTTTTTCAACCTCTTTCAATTTATTTCAACTTTATTCAACATTTTCCATGTTTTTCGACTGCTTCAGCCTTTTCCAAAATTTTTTAAAATTTTTTAAGTCTTTCCCATTTTTTTCCGACTGTTCTAACATTTTTCGGTTTTTACAACGCATTTCAACATTTTCCATACTTTGTTAATAACCTCTTTTGACTTTTTTCGACATTTTCAATATTTTATCAACATCTACAACTTTTTGAATATTTTCCATATTCTTTCGACATTGCTTAATTTTTCGACTTTTTCAACCTCAAAAAAAAAAAAAAAGCCGAAATATGGTTCATGATACAAGGGCTTAAATGGTAAATTTTTCCCTATAAGTGAAAAAAATTATATTTCGTTTGTTAAACTCAGCTGAGTCGATAAGGAGCTATAGTTTTCCAAAACTATTTTTGTACCTACAAGACAATTTTTCTGAGTCTTTAATATGTTTCTACAGAAGTTGGGAAAGTAAAATTTCTATTGCAAAAATTATATGTCTGGTAGGTGCAGTATTTTCCTATCGATTTTCGTCTGCTAAGTACAAATTCGGTTTTGTTCGACAGTTCTTTTTCACTTTTCCTTCTCTGACATTAATATTCTTAAATTCAACATTGCGAACGATGTAAGAAACGTTAATGCAATCCTTGTGGAGCAAATATCTCGAACTTTCGAGCAAATTGGTAATCGTCGGATTTCGATTCAACGCGTCAAAATATATACGTACTCGTACATAGAAATACACCTGTATTATGGCCTGGTAGGAAATTTCTTATATTTATGTATTTATCTTCATTTTTCAGGTTTTAATTAGCATTAGCGATTTAATCGTTCGGACAATATTATTACATAGTTGCATAAGTCTTAATACATATTTTCTATTATATCTCTATATAAATTTTTAAAAGTAAGCAATCACAATTTCTTATTAATCAAAAATATCAAAAACACCTAAGTTTTATAAAAAGAAAATTGTTTTTTGCAAACCGTAATATTGTTCTAATGAATTTAAAAGCAGTGTAAAGTTAACCATGCCAGATTTTAATTATTTCATGCAATTGTCAAAAAATGTTTATCATATCTATTTTCGTTTGTTTTTAAAGTGTAAAAATATATATTTTCCATACCATAGCTTCTTCAATGTACTTTGTACCCCATTGGAAACTTTGTACCCATAATGGTATCATCTCTTGCTTCTTTTTGAAAGTCACTCTTCATCTTATTTCGTGTTAGATAACAAATTTTAAATTGTTGTAAACAAAAATTTGACAAAAAATTTATACATTTTCTTATCAACATTTTATACTAAACTTGCTGTGGGGTATGATTAATAGCTGGTTTCCCAGAACTTTATAGAATTTTAGTAATTAAATATATGGAATATTTAAATTTAATAAGTGCCTTGTTGAAGCTCGGCAAACATAGATGCGAAAGAATTGTAAACATTTTGGCGCGTGGTATGTACCTAATTATTTTATGATCAACAATTTATTTTGGTCTTTCCAACACAGCTTAGTCACATGTGGGGCAAACTCACATCTGGTTATCAAGCTCAAACCGTGTTCCTCAACCAATTAGTTTAATTAGAGCATAAAATCGCAAGCATTAGTCACCATAACATGTGCTCAACAATTATTTTTAAGTATATTTATTCAACTTTTTTTTTCAGGAATACTTGGAAATTCCCAATCTTGAAAATTTAGAAGCACGAATTTGAAGCATTAAGATTTCAAATAATTTTTAGTTGTCAAACATAATTTTATTATTTGCAATAAAAAAATGTGTGTAATCTAATGTAATATTTCTTAGAAAATATAACCTGTGATTGGGTTTTTAAGAGTCGGTAAGCTTCACCCATCATTATTGCTGGAAACTCATTCAAGCAATTTCTGAACTTATAGGTCAAGAGCCAGTAGCGTCATTCCACCAAAAGCTTGGGGGGAGGAGAGTTTAAATAATATATCGAATCGATGATACTTTGAATCGATGTGATTAATAATAATATCAGATCCTTGGGGAGCATTGGCTCCCCAGCCTTACCCAATTGACGATTCTGCCAAGAACACAGTTTGTTGGAATTTTGGTAAGATATGATTAAAAGAAAAATTATCAATTTCGGACAAGATTTGCGACCTCAAGCCATTTTTGCACCAAAAAAATTGAAAAAAAAAAATTTTTTGGGACTTAACTTAAAACAATTTACCACGTAAACAATTTTTCAAAATTCGAGCACCATCGATTCGTTAGAATTTTAGTTGGCTTTTATTAAAAAAATAAATTTTTCATTTCCGACAAGATTTGTACTCTCTAACGTTTTTGGAACCCAAAAATATATGAAAAAAAGTTTATTTAGGCCTTTAACTTAATATAATAAAAACTTAACATTTTGTTTCAAAATTCAGGGTCTGCTGATTTGTTGGCAATTAAGTTAGCTCTCATTTAAAAAAGAAAATTGTTAATTTTCGACATTTTCAGTCCCTACCAATTTTTGAACCAAATAATATTTTAAAAAATTTTTTTTTGGCCTTTTCCAAAAAACAGTATTTTATTTTGCATATTCAGGCTCCAATCATTTGTTGGAATTTTAATAAGCTTTAAAAATACATATCAACAAAATTGTTTTTATTTTTGGAATATAACTTAAAATAAAAAAATGATAATTTTTTTATCAAAATTCAGGCTCGGGCGACTTGTTGGAATTTTAATAAGCTTTCATTTAAAAAAAAAATGTTAATTTTTGAGAAGATTTGCGCTCTCTAGCGATTTTTGAACCAAAAAACACGTTTGGGGACCACTGTGAAGAGCTTGTAAAGCATTTTAGAGTGATTCTTGATAAAGGTTCAAATATGTGATACTACTGACTAACCTGATTACGATCAGATATGGTCGCTTACGGTGTATTACTTGAATAAATTGTCTTAAATAAAAAATGTCATAATTTGAAACTTGTAAATGATTATGATCGCTGCCGAAAAGCACTGTGGTGGAATATTAAGTCGGCGTTTACACGAGGAAAGTCTGAGAGACAAATGCTTGTCCATTCTCTTTTGTGATTTTCGTTTCGCGTTTGCAACATATGACAAATTTTTTACCTCGTCCCTTTCGCTTTTCCCTTCTTGCCATCAAACTAGGAAACTTTGCCGAAAAAGTTTCCTCGTGTAAACCTTGACTAAGGATAGAATTTAATAAGTTTTTGTCTGTCTGTCTACCACCCACTCAAATCTATTCCCTGGAAGATATTTTTTCACTAAAGTCAACACTTTTTTTCTCGTCTACCATATTACTCAAATATATATGTATGTTTTTTTATATATACGTCATATTTTCTGAAAACAGTGATTATATTGTTAAGTATATTCGGTAGCATTTTTATGTCTCCAAAGTAAATGAGTTTTTGAAAGGCAAGATAATTATATCGGCTTATGGGCCGTTTTGCACAACCTTTATTCGCTTAACATCGCGTTTTTGTAGAGCACCTTAACGTCAATTATCGGTATATGCCAACAACACGGGTGGTTTTTTTATCCTGTATAACTTTTTAGCTAGATTATGCAGCACTTCCGGGACCAATTACCAAATTGTGGTTAAAAAACACAAGGTTGAAAATTTTTGACCGAAACAAAAAAATTTATAAGAATCCATGTGTTTTTGATTTTTTAAATGCAAAAAAAAAATAACAAACAAAAATTTTTTAAGCCAAAATCTACATACACATATATCATCAATATTTATGTAAGTATATTAGGGTGGTTCTTAGGAAAAAAAATTGGGGACAATTCAAAATAGGTTAAAAAAAATTTAAAAATTAATTTAAAATTTTTATCTTTAACCCCTACGGACCCTATTTCAAAGTAAAATTTGGCCTAAGCCGCCATTTTTTTTAAACTATTTTTTCTTGAGTTGCTTTTAATTTTAAGAAAGAAAACAATAAAAAAAGTATCATTTGGATCTAGTTTTCGAGATATAGTCATGTGAAGTTGCGGATATAGCTTTTCTAAAAATGATTTTAAGTTGGAAACTCCTGAACAGATTTTACATATATATCCCAACATTTGAGCTTCCTAGCTCAAACCTGTAAACGGCGGGGGCAGAGTTTTTGTCCAATTTCGTTGAAATTTAACGAAAAAACCGACTTACTAAAACGTAGAAAAAGTCTGCCTTAGGTGCCAAGATATAGCATTTTGGGTTTTTTAGTTGAATGGGGGTCGCCATCCACTGTTGTAAGCCACACCCACATTTTTCGTGTGACTAAAATTGCGGAAAAAATACACCTAAAGGAGGTATTTTTATTTTTTAAATTTGCGGCCCTATATGCCAATATAATAGAATCGGGTTTGAAAAAAATTCTCAGCTTCCTAGATCAAACCTGCGAACGGCGCAGCAAAACAACGAAAAACAGAATTTTTTTTGAGTTTTAGTAAATTTTCTATTTTTCGTCGTTTTGCTTTTTAATTTTTCATATGAATTGTACTAAGAAACAAATGACTAGAATTTTTGGGGAAAGTTAATCCGAAACGAAAATCTGTTTCACGAAAAGAATTGTTTGTGTTGAGGTTTGCCGAAATCTATAAGGACGAAGGAAAAGCCTCAAAAAAAAAATGTTTTCAATTTCATTTAAGTTTTTAGTTCATTTTCTTTTTAGAATACTAAATTTTTGTAGTCCCAGAATATTTTTACAAAAAAGAATTTAATAGCATTATTTCATAGATATTACCGTATCCATATAGGATGTACTTTAAATCACATTCTCCAAAATCTAAGTTTCTGAGGTTAGCAAGGGTTGTTTCAGATTTCATTTTAAAAGAAATATATATTTAATCAATCCGATCAAAAATATTTCGGTGTCAAAAAATTTGCGTATAATGAAAGCAGAAAGAAAAACGAACAAAACAAAACCAATGGTAAGAGGAAGAAACAAAAATTTCATTGCATACTTTTAATTGTTAAAGAAATTTTTAATTTGTTTTAGTCGACTGAATGTTATTAATTAATTTGAAATTTTTAATCGAACTTTACAGTCAATTGCAGTAACCAATGTTCTTGTGAAATTTCACAAATCGGTTAATGCTTTATAAACAAACATGACAAAGACAACAAATGGAACAATTTAACCTGGTAATTGGTGACATATGTTTCGGCTATTACCACATATATACACATATTCATATGTATATACATAGCCTCATCAGACCAGTTTTGGTGAATTTGTAATGTGATTCGAACCCCCGACCATTCCATGAATTATATGTGGACGGCCGCTCTAACACTTGAGCCACGGAGGTTGTGCTGAACGACATACACAAAGTGCAATTTTATATTATGCGATTGCGCCATCTGTTGTAATTTTATTGTCATTTCTCGTTTGCTGCATAGCTTTGTTAAACCATCGGTTTAAGGACTTGCTATATGATGTAGCTTTATTATTTCGAATTTCGGGCTTCCGCCACTTATTCTCCGAATAATTGTTGGACGTATTCTTCCGGTTTTAGAAATTTTTAATTTGTTTTAGTCGACTGAATGTTATTAATTAATTTGAAATTTTTAATCGAATTTCGATTCATATTAAGCAAAGTGCGTATGTTTTGCATTAGCTTGGTTAAAGTGACCCAAAACCTATTAAATTTACTGTAGATTAGGCATTAGCTTTTCTTTTTGAAATAATTTCACAGATTACATCACGCCCGCAGAAGCAGCCGTACTAGTAACCTACTAGATGTTTTTAATAGACCTGTTGATACAGCAGATCCCCTGATTTCGATAAAATATTTGAATAGATGCATACAACAACAAAATCGCTTAGAACTTCCACCTGAAGTTATCGAATTATTAAGTTGCGACGATCCAGCGGAAGATAGTTATGATGACTATGAAATCAATGACATTTTATCTGCAACTTCTGTAAATATTTTAAATGAATTTAATTTGCAAAGTGAAATAAATTTATTTGATTCAAGTCTTTAAAAAAAAAAAAAAAAAAAAACAATTATGTATGTATGTAAAAAAAAAATATTGAAATTATCACGAAATTGTTAGTGTGTTTTTTTTCCATTTTTAAATTCCTTATTTCTATCTTAAGGTTTTTGTTTCAAATAAGATTATATTTAAACTAGGCCTAAAAAGGGTCAAGGGTTACGCAGTGATTAATTTTTTTCTTAAATTTATTAAAACTGTTTTTACTTATGTTGTTCTTACATTTTGTGGTTTAAAGAACACAAAATTTTAGCTGTTATTAATTTCCCACTGAAAAAGCAGCTACTTGACCTAATGTGCAATGGTTCAATTATCACATGTATTGATTTGTCCAAAAACTATAGTTTCAAAGCACATTATCTCTAAAATCAAGTGAAATACATACAATGTGTTTTGCGTGTTGATTTTTCAGTATATCAAAATCTATAAATTACCTTCGTCAAATGACCTTCGTTTTTAAATTATTGGCCATTTACATTTCTTTTACACTATTAACGCAATTTGTAGAAATTGAGTAATGGGTAGTGAAAAACTTATTGAGGCATTTTTGTGCAGAGGCTTACGAAGATAAATCACTTCACACTCCTTTTAATTTAAATCTGTCAGAATATATTTTAATACCCACTGTTCCTAATATCTAATGTGTCTGCAGTGACTGTTAAATAATATGAATTTAAAGAATGTTAACATAACAACTTTGTGACCGATACAAATGTTAACAGATATCAAGTGTACAAATCTTACAGTAATTTAATATCATGCAACCAAGTTGCATCGAACATGTTTGAGCAATTTTATTAACAGAATTGTTATAGTTATGTTATCGTTAACAGATGGAACTTAGTATGCGTTCGATACATCTTACATATTTGAAAAAATTTATCGGAATATAAAGACAAAAATGTTAAATTGTTTGTGACGGAAGCAACCTATGTTACTGTAAAAGAAATAGTTATTGGACAATCAAACCTTGGTAATGGAAATTAGAAGAAGTTGACAAACCTTCTTGCAGAAAGTTTTTATCTATTAGTGAGAATATAAAATTAATATATGTACTTAGATCACACCAAGTTCTTCGAGATATCAAGGCGTGATGTACGAACTTAATGAGGTTTTACTCAGTTCGAATAAAAAAGTATCAAGCAGTGTCAGTATCAGTATCGAGTAGGACTGAAAAGTATTGGCAAAGTCAAAGAGTACCTACTAAATAGTTTCAAAAAAATTGATTAAGATGAAAAAACATATTATTAGCATCGAAATATATTGAGAAATTGATAAAAGATATGAATCAAATGATATCGAAAATTCGAGAAATTTTGAATAATAGCGAAAAAGTTATCAGAAGTTGAAAAATTTGCATAAATATTGTATCAAAGGAATCTATATGGATGTCGACCATAATCTTAACATTTCAGGGATACCAATGTATTATAGTAACGTATCACGTGAACATTTCATGTTTCGATAATGGGCCTGACGGGGCCCAATCTCCAAGTTTGAATAATAGTTCTTGTAAAATCTTTCACATATGTAATACCTAACACGTTTTTATCCCTTGAATTTTAAACTATGGAGCTTTACATGTAAAATCTATGAGTGAATATGTCAGGTAAAAGTGTGATAGATCTGTGATACCGATCTCTTCACTGATTGACATTTAAATGTAGAAAACATCCAAATAATCAAAAAAAAAGTTTAACATTTTAACAATTTTCATGCCTTACATGTTTTTGGGATGTGTTTTCTACAGAAATATCAAACATAATGAGGGTTGCAACTTTTTAAAGATTGCAAAGAAAAATTTCCAGCGCTTTAGGACATAGTAAAGAAGGTAAGTTCAGCCCTGAGGTATGTGATATTCTGATAATCTGATAAGAATATTGATGCAGTATATTGGAGAGGTAATTTTCCGCCCTCTATCCAAAAAAAAATTTTTTTTTTTCACCAAAAAATAAACAAATTTTTAGGTAAGTCGAAAAATGCCATTGTAAGTTTTACTGAAAAACATCATAGAAGTCGATAATACTCGAATAATATCAAAAAGCATTGAAATTCCCATAAAATTTGAAAATCATTAAAAAAAGTCAAGAAGTATTGAATAGTATCGAGAATCATTGAAAAATTCGGAAAGTATCAAATAGTAACTGAAAAATTCGATACATGTCAATTAGATTCGAAATGCATTGAAAATATTAATACACAATAAAAACTTTGTAAAAGTTGACAAGTATTGAAAACATCAAATATCCAAAAAAAATCGGTAAAATGAACATCCAAAAACACAATAGAAGAGGAAAATATCGAAAAATTCAATGGAAGACCGACAAAATCGAATGTTTTTCAAATAACAGCCGTCTTTAAAATCTATCAATATCGAATGATAATAAGAAAACCAAGCGGAAGAGTAAGACTCGCTTAAAATCGCATTAATATCAGATATTTTGTTTCAGAGATACAAATTGCTATACTTTAATTTTTACCTGTAACTCCACCTATGGTCAAATTTTTAAAGCTTTATATCCACCCATTGGTCATTTTGTACCCTTGCGCATGCGAACTTTTATAACAACTCAAAAGTTTTGCTTTTTTGATAGGTGTCACATTCGCACTTCTTCGATTCTGCTACCATAGCGTCTGGATCGTGGGTTTGTCATTTTATACCCCTGTACAAAGTTTCATTACCTTCTATTGGAACACTTTCCAGATATGCTAGCTTATGGTTTTGCCACAATAAGACGTGCCACACTCTCTTGTCCACATCCACTTTGCCAGAGCAATGTCTTTGCTACTTTGTACAAAGTTTGTTTTGGAAAAAGCTATAGATATACGCCCATTTGCCTGATCTCGTTAACTTGTATAAATACTTACTTCACCAGACTACCAGGCTTCACTGCTATCTTTTAGATACACGGAAAAAAAAATTCTGTAAAAATTCATTGGATTTCCGACAATAATTACAGTTTTTCCCTGTAATGCCCAGATAGTAAGCGAAAAACTGTTATAATTGATTGTGATTGTTAATGAAAAATTACAGTGCTCACACTGTAAAATTTATCATTTACTCCGAAAAAATTTTAAAAACGAAAATTTTACTTTTTGTTTTTATTTTATTTTTTTCTTATTTTATGTTTCATTATACTTCCTAACCATACTTCTTAACTTAGCACGAAACAGAGAACCAGCCTGGCAACATTCATATAATTATTTTCTTGTAACCATATATCTACATTTTATGTCGTATTTGTACAACGCAGGTGACAAAAAAGTTATATCGAATCATAAGATAAATAATTTATTATGTGATACTTATTGAAGTTTATACAGTTTACCCTGTAATTTTTATTTGTCGATCATATGAAATTTTCATTAATAATTTAGTACTTTTTGCTAACTAAATATTTCCCTGACCACATTGTATATTTTCCATTCTGAAACTGTAATAATAAAGTTTTAGACTGTAATGATTGCAGGTTGCGCATCAATTTATACTGAGTATTCCATGAAATTAGAAATTACAGGGCTATGCGACAATTTTTCTCGATTATTTTGCTTTTTTTGAATATCTCACGCTATTTTTTACGAAACCTTTTTTTCCGTGTAGCTTCTGAAAAAAAATGAATTTAAACTATTTGCTAGGTACTTTACGATTCGAATTTCAAACAATTTTTCGTGAATATCGGAATCTTGTGCTGAAAAATTATTGGTTTCACAACTTTCGTATGGTTCAAGCAATTCCATGCAGTGGAAAAAGTTTGGAAAAGCAAAACTAAAAATGCCTTCGCTGTGGAATACTCTCTTAGGACATAAGTTTCAAAAAACAATTCCTTAAACAAACTCCGAACTACAGCAAGACTGGGGAGGGGACAATAGCTACAAGTACAAGGGGGCTTTTCTTTGCCACCAATTTTAGCCCCTACGCTGAATTAAAAAATAAGTTTGGTCTGGACGATAATTGGAAGTCAGTTGAAGAACCAGTTTTTTATAACGGTCATTCTTTAAATAATTCCACATTTTGTTTTATTTTTTAATTAAATGAAAATTTTTTTGAATCGGAATATCTCAAACACTATATGGAAAAAAAAACCAAAAAATTTTAGAGGATTGATACCAAACTGGGTAATAAAAGTCACTACATGACAGTGTTGGCATGTCACAAGGATTTTTAGGTTTACGACGGTCACACGTCGTAAACTGTCGTAATTGTCACAAATGTCACAAAAGTCGCAAACTAAAGATCAACTTCTTTTTCACAACTACTAAAATTGTTTGTCAAACAATTTAACGAACAAAAAATTATATATAATTTGATGAGTATTTGAATATGTTTGACAAACAATTTGATGATCTGAATCAAGTTATAAATAAATAATTTTTCCCAGTATGAACTTAAAAATTCGTCTTTGTCACAAACTCAAGTCTTGTCACAAAGGCTCGATGGTTTACAACGTTTACGAGCGTATGTCAAAAACGTCGTAAATGTCGCAAATGTCACGCGCATTTGTGACATGCCAGCACTTCTACATGAACATGACATCGTATGTCAATAAAACATAAATCCGGAATGTGGTGCATGTCGATACTTTCGAAAAATGTTATATGGCACACTTCGCACTCTTTAGCGAAGTTTTTAAAATAATTGATGACTTTTAGTGATGGATTTCTGCAATTGCAGACCCGATTTTAAATCAATTCAGGAGTATAAGTTATTGATCCACTTGAACAAAATGGATATCATTTGACTTATAATCCATTCAGCTATTAAGTTGGTACGGAAAGCTTAAGAATTTTAAGAACAAACTCTATCATTTCAAACAAATAAAAATATATAAAATTTTACTTAAATTTTTACTAACATATTATGCATATTGATGTTTAAGTTTAATTGAAATTCAAATGGGTGCAGCATCGCCTATACTTTATAATGATATTCTGTGGAATGAAGTCTTCTCGATGATGTGAAAAAACAACCACCAATACAGTAGGCTTTATAACAATTTGCGCAAATATAAGGGATCGCGTAAGTTCAATTGCGTTCAAATTTTTCACTTCCTCTTTTTAAATACATAAATATTTTGCAAAAAAAAAATAAAATATCAGCTATACATAAATAACTTAATTACCAGTTAGTCCACTAAAACAATCAAATTAATTAAGCGAATGAAAAATATTTCAACACTTCAATTGCAATCAATTTGACTTTATTGCATGAGTAATTAGCCAAATACGGGCGCCTACCAAACTCGTTTATCTGTCAATAAAAAATTAAATCTCCAGCTACTTTACTGAAGAATCCACATTAGTGATGGCATTTGGAGTCTTCACGAATGTACTGAATTAAGAGTCGGTACAGAATTTGGAGATCGAGCGTGTTTTTTTTTTCTCAATTTTTCCAAAAAATAAAAGAAAACCAAAAATAGGGATATTCCGATATATCGATATCGGCGATATTTATTTGCCGATACACCAATATATAGTAAAAAAGTTTACCTAATTTTGTGTTCTAAAAGATTAAATTAAGAATAAAAACGAATAATAAGAATAAATTTAAGAAAAAACGAAAATTGCACAACTTAAAAGAACAATTAATAAAAGTAAAAATAGTGTAAAAAATAAACCTTAGTAAAAAAATAACTCATGGATTTATGGTATCGGCGATAAATTTTTATGAATATCGAACGTTACATCCTTAATCAAAAATAGTTTTTCAATTTTGGACCTAAATAGGTCAATTTGGGCTCAAACAATGTATGATTACAAACAGACCAATTTTTATCTAAAAAGCTCTTTCTATAAATACTTTTTACACATAGCAGTATACTGCAAGTGCCACCACTGATAAACAACCGGAGCACAACCGAAGCGGCTAATGCGCATTGCGTTGTCACTTTAAAATTTCAACAGTAAAAATATAAATCTGACAAATTAAGCTACGATGGGACTTTAATCACGATTTTTTCGCAAATTATTTCATCACAGGACATTCAGCCAGCAGCGTAACGTTTTGGTGAATGAAGCTCATTTATCAAATTATAAGCCTTAATTAAGATATTTTCACATAAATTCAATATTGATTTTATTATCTGAAAGTTCATTCGTTTGTTTTATGTATGTGAGTATCTACTTATATCTTATGGTAGTCTATACTTAACATTCTAATGATACCAATTTAGATATCCATTTCAGTGGGAGAACAATTATACAGATTTTTTACCATTTGCTTAGCGGCCCCTTCAAGATCATTATTTTACAAAAAGCAAGTTGTAGATTCACTCTTCCTTCCACAGTGCTGCTAACCTTTCACTGGACTTTATGTTGAAAAAATCAGTTTTCGTTAATAACACTAGTTTACAGAAAAATTGGTTTGATTTCCAAGAAAAAATTAACAAGCGAGTGAGTACAAGCTCTCGGGGTGAGAGTCTACATACAAAAATTCCAAAAAATTTAACTCAAATTATTAAATTTTTTTAGGTTTTCGATCTATTTCTTTTAAGATGAGAGATGAAAATAATTATTTGTAATACTATGAAGCTTGGAGTGGAAAAGTCAGGTGAGAGTAAGACTACTTACGCCTTCATTATAAAAGTTGTCATGATCCGAGAGTGTGTGTGGGTAATATCTAACCCTGTCCCCCCGTCCAAAGGCATTCACTGAGTTACATGGTATCATTTGTTGATAATATTAAGGCTTTGACCATATGGGAGGAACCACGTTCTTTTTAAATACCATCATTTCTGTGTCAAATAAATCTCACTGTTGAATCTACAAAGATAAGCTTTAGAAGAGACAGTCCGTTATGCACAGCCGAAGCTTAAATTTTAGTATTGGAATAAAAGAAAAAATTACTTCTTCTATTCTTTCCAAGTGAATTTAGCTAAACATATTTAGCTTTCGATATCAGTTACAAACTCCTTTTTTGACGATGGAGCGCATTTCGCTTTATCCGTCGTACATAATATCGTCTACATTCCTTAAGACTTCCACCATTTATTCCAAATTTTTCGCTCAGTATGGTGCAAGACACATAGAAACAGAAACCTTCCTCGGGAAAAATCGAAATATAATAATTAGTAAATTCATTCACAAATCTTTTTTTTTTCAAAACACTAGTTTACATGCAAATTGGTCTAATTACGAAGAAAAAATTAAACAAATCTACAAAAATTCCAAAAATTTAAGTCAAATTATTAAATTTTTGTAGGTTTTCGATCGATTTCTTTTAAAATGAGAGATGAAAATAGATATTTGTAATAATATGAAACTTGGAGTGGAAAAGTCAGGTAACCCAAGAAAACGTTAGCAAATGCAATGCTGAGTTACACAAGAGTAAGACTACTGACGTCTATATTGCGAAAGTTGTCATGATCCACGAATATGTGTGGGTGATATCCGGTGCTGCCCAGAGAACGAGCAGGCGCTCAAAGAGCGTAAAAATGAGAACAATCAGGCGCTTAAAGAGCGTAAAAAAGCATGCACGTATACAGAATTGATAAACAAATCATCAACACATGCTTATCGTGAGATCGTTTGCTTGTAGTAGTGGGCACCACTGGTGATATCTAAGCCAGTTCCCGTCCAAAGGCATTCACTGAATTACATGGTAACATTTGTTGATAATTTAAAGACTTTGACCATATGGAAGGAACCATGTTCTTTTTGAATACCACCATTTCTGTGTCAAATAAATCTCACTGTTAAATCCACAAAGAAGTGCATTCAATAAGTCTTAGAAGAGCCAGTACATTATGCACAGCCTTGGCTTAAATTTAAGTATTGTAACAAAAAATGTAAACTTGTATTTATTCTAAGTGAATTTAGCTAAAAATATAAATATTTAATAAGATCAACATCTAGTCAATCAAATTGAAAAAATTAACAAAACAAAAAACGATTAATAATATTAATAAAAGATACAAACTTAATCATCTTGAGTCCATAGACTTTGAACCCATTCCTTTAAATTATCTATAACTGACATAGCAGTCACTTCGTTCTCGTTTGGTTTGTTAATGACAGGAACATTCGTTGCGTCAACATCTTTTTCATCCAACCAGACAGCATCAACATCCTAAAAAAGAATTTATCTGGCACGTCTAGCAGCATTTCTTTGAGGACGAATCTTTGCAATGGACAAAACTTCTTGTTGCCTCTTATTTGATTACCTCTTAGTGGCCTTGTATGATACAAAACATAGACCACAGATGCCGCACGATCGCTTAAACAAGTATGCCTCGACACTGTGCCAATAGCTGTCATACGGAACTTGCTTCAAATGTGATGACGCTCGGAGATCCAAAGATAGCTGAAGTAAGAGTGGAGCGAATTTACCTTGAGTGTCATCTTTTTCTATTGTTACATACCCGTTTGACATCTGTTTAATTAAAACAGGTGTTGGTAAAAAACCCTCTCCTAATAGTCGTTAAAGGCTATATCGTCGCACACCACAACACAGGACATCCTCGCATTTTAATATTTGTAATAAATAATGTGATTTGCGTACCAAGTCGCATTATTTTTCAATACCTTAGCCTGTTCAATATCCAGTCTGGTATCTGTTGGCATAATGTATTCGGCATCAATGACTCCAAATATAAGCCAGCACAATGCCTGCACTCTCAAAGTTTCGTTTTTCTAACTCCAAGTAATTGTTTGCCATATTTTAAAACAACACCAGTAAGTTCACGACTAAGAGGCGCCCACTCTGTAGCAAGCACTTCTTCCTGGAGCATTTGCGGCAACGTAAAAGCATCCAAGTCAAAGTAGGAAATCCTTCACACTTATATCTCAGCTTAAGGTTGACCGATCTCGAAGCTGATAATTTTAGGACACTCTTCTTGATAAGTACTTTTATCATTTAGATAAAAAAAATTTCGTCTCATTCTATCGCAGTTTAGTTTTCTAGAGGTTTCACTTCGATCACGTGTGAACTGCACATATGATTTTTTTTTAGAGAATTTTATGCAAAAGAATATTAAAAGTATTAGTGTACTTTAATGTATTAAATTTTGAAATGTGACGTCACGAAATTTAGGACCTCCATTTATTAAAGTACCATGGATAGTAACAAGACAAATAATGCAACCTGGGAATATTTCATGTGAAATAGTCAACGTTGCACACAATGTGTATCAAGTCGCCTCATTTTTCTGAAACTACGTATATGTCTCTTACATTAATATCTTCGATTTTGCTCCAAAAATAATCAGTTATAGCCCTCAGTAGCGTACGTAACATATCGTCGCTTACAAGCAAAATTGACTATCTGCAAAAAAATAATTGATGAGTAACGCTGATTATTATTTTAATTATGCTTAAATCCTATTAACTTTGTGATATATTATTTTCGGTTATTAAAAATAAATGTATACAGTGCCTGATGAGGTATGTTATAAGAGCACATTCTTACATTAACAATTAGAATTTGTACACTTTCCATCAAAAACACTAAGTTTAATTTATTGTAGATGGTCAATTTTGCTTGTAAGCCGAGGATATACATATATGATGCGATTTAACTTGTTAACATACCAAGCGAGTTCAAGACTTACTAGCCCAGAGAAAATTTTCATCGAAAACCCAGCATCAATATCAAGCAATGAACTTTTGCTTCAGTTCTTGTGTAGATACATACACATTAGCTATGGAATAGTGGAGGATTTTTTGATTCCGATACGCTGGGACCATATATTTTGTGAGGTTTGATAAATAATGATTGAGCCAAAAAATTAAGGGGATCAGAGTGGGGTAAATGGCGTCTCATCAAGGTCAAAGTTGAAAAATTTGGGAGATTTTCAGACAAATCATCCCATAGCTGCTTAGAAGTAGCCCATAGAGCGGTAGGTTGTAAGACCGACCCTCAATCATTTTTCATGCCCAATATTTTTTCGAACAAACTTACCCCCCCTCTCCAACCCTTTAGGGGGTTCCCATACAAAAATTATGTTTTTATGAAATTTACTCCCAACATTCTCAATGCTGCCAGGGTGCCCCTAGATGATTCAAGTTTATGGCCAGCCCCTATTAATATATTCTTCCCAACATTTCTGCAGAACATAATATCCCCCTATCTTCACCCCTTAAGGGGTTCCCCAAATTGAGTTTCTTACGCAATTTAGCTCCTTCCAACCCTCCAAGGCGCTACTAAATGGTTGCATGCTATTTTTTTAAACAACTTACCCGCTTTCTGCTCTCCCTTATATAGGTTTCCTAAACAAAAAAAAACGTAAAAACCACTTTGGAACAAATTAACCTAATAAATATTTTTTCAAAAAATAGCCACCTTTATTTTTTAAAGAAATGTAAACTTGTGTTAACGTTCAATAAGAAATGATCTTATTATTGTTCCTTTCGTTGAATCATATTAATTGAAAATTGTTTTTCTTTTTCATTCCGACACAGGACGTTGTTATATTCCTTTATTAATTTTATGCCTCTTTCGGCAACATCATTGATTATATGTAATTTAGACACGATCTCTTCCGCTTGCTGGTAGTCTTCAGGCTCTACCGAAGTTTCTGTTTCGGTAGAAATGAAGTCTGTTGGCAATTTGAAACGTTTGAAATATATGATGATGTCTCAGACGTGACGAATTGGCTTAAGACTTTTGAGTTCAGTTCCTTATTCAATTGTTTCCAATTCAATTTTACTCTTTTAACGACTTGATGTAAGTAATTTTCAGGTTTTTTATGAATGTCTTGGCCGTTATCCTCACTCTTTTCATTAGATTTCTCACTCTCCTCCTCAGAAACTATGTCTGTGCTTTCCTCTTTACCCATATCAAACGCACGAATTGCTTCAGTCATTTTCCGTTTGATGTCGTAAGAGACGCTTGGATCGAATAAAGCAAGAGCCACAGCTTCGCCACTGAGATACCAAAGATGTCCACAGAATTTCGCCATAAATTTATGTGACCTAATCTGTTCAATTGAAGCATACCCAGCAGGCTTATTCAAAAATTAAAAACCTTGATTGGGGGCTCTATAGCTCTGCTGCTCCCAAACTAAGCTTCCACTTAAAGCATCACTTAGTTCTTTTTCAGTCCAGCAAAAATGCTTTCGAAATAAAAATATTTTGTTGCAGTATATGGCCTTTGCCATCCATCGAGCATGACTGATGGCTCCTGGTGGTCTGACACGGTAATTGGGAATGTTTTCGCCAAGGAAAAAGAGAACGATTTTCAAGAACTCCTTGTAATATACTCTGGGATGTTTTTCATTCAGTTGAGCCAAACAAAATGTCATTATTTGAAGTTGAAAATGAGCAGGTGATTTGGCAGCGACTACATCGTCCTCAATGCCAGGGCTGAAGATTTTGTTTTTACATTGTCCTAGTAATCTTTGAAACGTGAAAATATTAACACTCCTGGGCCAGACGTTTTACCAAATTTGATTTCGAACACTTCTTTTAATACAAATGAATCCTCTTAGGACACACTGGAAGCAAAGGAAAGGTAGGAATAGTCAGTCAAATTTCGTAAGAAATTCAGTTTTGTATGGCGAACACTTTAAAGGAATGGAGATAGAGGGTTAGTATTCTCTGAAGAAATGTTGGGAAGAATAAATTAATAGGGGTTGGGCATAAACTTGAATCTTCTAGAGGCACCCCGGTAGCATTGGGAACATTGTGAGTAGATTTCATAAAAACACCACTTTCGTATGGAAACCCCGCAAAGGGATGGAGAGAGGGGGTAAATGTGTTTGAAAAAAATGTTGGGGATGAAAAATTAATGTGGTCGGCAATACAAAAGAATCCTCTTATGACACACTGGAGCGGTTTAAAGGTAGGAATATTCAGCCAAATTCCGTAAGAATTTCAATTTTGTATGGGGAACCCCTTAACGAGTGGAGATTGGGTATATTCTGAAGAAATGTTGGGAAGAATAAATTAATAGGGGTTAGGCATAGATTTGAATCATCTAGTGGCACCCTGGTAGCATTGGGAACGTTGGGAGTAAATTTCACAAAAAATCAGTTTTGTATGGGAACCTCCCAAAGGGCTGGAGAAAGGGGGTAAGTTTGTTTGAAAAAAATGCTGGGCTTGAAAAATGATTGAGGATCGGTCCTGCGACCTACAGCTCTATGGGCTACTCCTGAGCAGCTTTGGGCTGATTTATCTGAAAATCTCCCAAATTTTTCAACTTTGACCTTGATGAGACGCCATTTACCCTTCTTCCGTCTCCATAATTTTGTGGCTCCAGCATTATTTTATCAAACCTCACAAAATAAACTGCCCCAGCGTATCGAAAAACAAATATTAATAATCTCCATATGTCACTCTTCCATAGCTAATACACATACTGTACTTTATAAGGACTGTCCCAGAAAAAACTTTCGGTTTTTATTTTTTTTATAGGTTCTTTTTTATAAGCACCATTAGACTGTGGAACTCACTTCCCAACTATTTAAGACAGGAAACTTCTATAAACAGCTTCTAACGATCTATTTTCAATTACTGATTAGCTCTGTCTCTGATATAACTTTACTAGTTTATGCCTTATCCTTTTATATTTTCTTTTTCCTTATTTTCTTGTTTTGATCATATTTATTTTTTTATGTAAGCTTATCATTTTGTAATTTAAGATTAATTATCTATTATATAAAATTCATTTTTTGTCTGTCTGTCTGTCTGTATGTCCTTTATGGACGCGAAAGCTATCCAGCCGATCTTGATGAAATTTTTACAGTATGTTAGTATCGATCAGGCGGGTGTCAAAGGCTATAAAAGTTTTATTTAAGGTGCATATTTAGGGTGGCACTCATACACAAATATTTTAAAAATAGCGATTTCCCAAAGTGAGGCAAATCGATTCTCATGAAATTTACACCGTATGGCTTTTATGTTAAGGGGCACAGATTGGATGGGAAAAATTTTATTTAGAGTGCAAACTTAAGGTGGCCCTCATACAAAAATATTTTTTAATACTATCTCGAAGTCGGCTAATTCGATTCTCATGTACATAATTTACACCACATGAAGTTTATATAGACGATTGCCTCGAAAAACGTGTTCTACTATTTATTCGTGCACATGAGGGTACAGTGTTGTTCTGGCCTGATTTAGCAACCTATTATTGCTCTAAAGTTACGATGGAATGGTATCAAAGTAAAAAAAGATCAATTTCATACCAAAGATAGCAAATCCACCAAACTGCCCAGAGCTTCGCCCAATTGAGAGATATATACAAATTTACAAGACTTCAGACTAAGGTGGAAAAAATCGTACCATACTGTCGATGAAACAACTGTATAAAATTTAATGAAGGGCCTTATGAAAAAAGTTAAAAGCTTTTATAAAAAAAATTGTTAATTAGTTTTCAGTTAGTTATATTCTTAACACTAGCCATTATTAATAAAAAAAGAAAAAAGACCAAAAACTTTATAGCGTATTTTTTTAAAACTGAAAATGAAACCGAAAAACTTCTCTGCGACAGTCGTTACTAGAGATCTGCATGAGTGCACTTGAAACGATCATCATATAAACTTCCAAATGCAATAAGCTTCGAGTGATTGAGCTGGTAGAACATTTTGTTTACGATTTATTTGCAAGTGCAGCACTCACCTCTCCTGCTTGGTGTTTCGATTTCTTTTGATCCGTGGTTTTTGTGCACAAAGACTCGGTGGACTCGCAACGTGGTGAGTGGCTTGATAGACGTTTCGAGTGCATTCATTCAGACCTCTATGATGTACACGTCTTATGTTATCTCCAACGCTTCCTGTACTTTCAAATTTCTTCACTACGTCGCGAAATATTTGCTCAGTAGAACTAGGGCTACCAGATGCGATACTAAAGTAGCAAAAGTGCTACTTTTGCAAGGCTTTGCTACTTTGCTATTTTTCACTTGTAATGTACTACTTTTGGTTGAAATCCGCTACTTTTCACTACTTTCGAAGAATGTAAATAAATAAAAAAACACGCACTAATGATGTGTTTCGTTAGTGCTATGGGAAAGTAGAAATGGGGGACCTTTTTTTTTTTTTTGTTTTGGTCATCAAAGTTATTTGAAATTATTGTTTTAATTTGCTGGGGTTTTTTGTTAGGAAGTGAGGACCTTTTTTTTTTTTTTTTGCTCATCAAAAATAATTTGTATGAAATTAAAAAAAAATGGTTTTCATTTACAAAATTCCAATTTTTTGATATGTGCTACTTTTGTAGTAAGGCCATCTGGTAGCCCTAAGTAGAACATTGAAACTGATCATAATCATCACTTAAAATTCGGTACACTTCTCATACAGAATCATTATTTCTGTAAGTAAATTGAACAATTTTACGGGAAACTTTTATTGCATTACCCTGTACTTCTAGTAGTATTTCAGCTATAAATAGATAAAGAGCATCAAAAATTCCGTTCTGCCTTAAAGGATAAATTATATAAATTAATTAGCAATTGGTGGAAAGAACAAAAAACAACATAAAAATAATAAAAATGTCAAACATTTGTTGACATCACGCCACGCACAGTTGCACATGCGCATTGCTGGTTGGGGTGGATTTGAATTTTGAAGGAAAAAGGTTGCAATTGCATTTTGTTTAAATTAATGATGTGCAGAAGGATTGCGCATTTGTCAAAGCGTTTAACGTGACAGTTGCTAATAATACAGGGCGCAGTGCATATGGGGGTAGTTAATTAAATAAACATGAAACATTTTTCAATTAAATTAAAATTGTTTTTTTTTTGTCATTTCACTAGGAAGTGGTGGATGAAAAAAAATTTAAGTTAAAAAAAACTACACTCAAGAACTCGCGCCGATTTCCGTTAAATTAATTTGACCCAAAAGTCCAGTTCAAGATCTCATCAATTCGCGAAAACAAATAAAAATTCTGTTTTATTTTATTTTACTCCTACCAATACCCTTTTTTAATGTGACTGCAAGTTCAGCAAAACTTTCAGCAACCACAGTCAGCAACAACAACAACAGCAAAAGCATAATTAAACTGCGTGCTCGTGGTGAAAAAAAAAATCTGAAGCCTGGATTACTGATCACCAGCCAGCGTTACTCTTACTTGGGGGCGTTTTTAAAAGGCCATTTCAATGTTTACCCAAAAATAATCTTCATCCGATCCGAATGAAGTGCTGCAATATTGAAGTGCTGGTCAAAACAATCGATCAGGCCAACACCATCCGATGGTAACAAAAGTCGTTCGAACGTGAGTTAAATTGGCAATCGAAAATAACAGCGACGGTGACGATGACTACGGCGACAACCGATTTGCCATTGAGCAAATTTCCTTGGAAGCTAAAATGTGCCTTACATTCTTCTTAATTTTTTTTTTTTTTTTTGGGTTTGCCGTTTGTGATTTTTGTGGATTTTTTATGGCATTTCTGAACGCCCACCAAGTTTGCTTTAAAGATTTTCGGTTGTTTTTTTAACCTCTTGGCGATCATATTAAAATTTACAAAATAAGGAAAAATAGGGGATTATAAGAAAAAGGCTTTGCGAGGTATTTTTTCCTCAGCATTTTCACATGGTGTAGTTTTGCGACACCAGAGCCGAAATAAAGAGGGCTATATCAAAAACTGTCGCATTTGGGCTGAAAAAAGTCCTAGAGAATTGTTGGTTAGTCAATGATACCAGAAAATGTTGCTGTTTGGGTTGGATTTTAGTGTGATGGCGTCATGGGTTCATATTTTATCGAAAATCAAAATGGCAATGGAATTACTGTGAATGAAGTTCGATACCGAGAGATGATTCGAAATTTTTTTTGAGTTTAATTGGAAGATACTGATATGCAGAATATGTGGTTTCAACAGAACGATGCAACATACCACACAGCAACGGAATGAATCGATCTTTTGAAAGAGAAGACGTGAATTGGCCACCAAGATCATGCGATTTAACATCATCGGATATCTTTTATGGGGCTTCTGAAAGAGTATCCTCAAACTGTTCAATACCACAGAGACAACATCATCAAGCAAATATTACTAATTGAACCATCATTATGCGAAAAAGTAATTAAATTTTTTGGTAAAAGATTGACTGCCTACCGTGCTAGCGAAGGAAGTAACTTGAACAATATTACATTTTATTATAAACCGGAACTAATGTACTTTAATTTCCATTAAAAATAAATAAAGATTTTACACAATTTATGTCTTTTATTTAAAATTTAAAAATATACCTTAAATTTGAACATCATTAATAGTTTGCAACAATTTCTTTTTTGGTGCATGAAGAGGTTAATGTTACTGGTTTCTTTTTCTTTTCTTTTTTTGCTCTTTTATCTGATAACATCATGATGCAATACTCGTATATTTGTTTGTAGTTTTTAATTAAAATATTTCTCAGGCTTAAATATAATTTTCAATAAAAAAAGTAGTTACTAAAAAATTTTTACCGCAAAAGGACTGACACGAATTAAGTATGTAAATGTATTAATGTAAGAACATATCGCTCACTTACTTCAAGACTGGCATAACTCAAAAAATATAAAGTGGGAGGAAAACGCAGTTAAAGTTTTCAATAAGTTGCTTTTTATATGAAAATAATGAAAAGTATGTCTACATAAACTCTTCTCACAAAGCAAGAGTATGAGATATTTTTCTGATTTTTTCGCACAAAATAATTCATGAAATGGCGGATATTTCTGCATCATTAACTCAAAAATCATGTTTTTGAGTTATGACAGTCTTGAAGTAAGTGAGCGATATGTATATGTGTACATATATTTATGTAATTATTTATGTTCCTAGCTTCCTTTTCCGACTTCGTACGAGTGGCCTAAGTTTAATAGTCTTATGAGATTTTACCTTTTGTGGTAAGTGTTATGCAACATTTTTACCAATGATTATCTGTATTACTTTACTTTTACGAGATGATAGTTACGTTACGTCTCTTTTGACACCTACTGTTATGACGAGTAGTGACGGTTCGAAGTTCGGTTCTTACGTACGTCTCGTCAAAATGTTTCGTTCACTTTCGATCAGTTACGCACTTACGTTTATTTTGGTTAACAACATTGGTTTAAATATACTCGAATATACTCGTTACGTCTCGTCACGTCTATTTTGGTTGAGGCTTAGCTCTACTTAAATACTTTCATATCATAGCGTTTTGAAGTGTATGCATGCTTAGAAGGTACCACCTTCACTTGATCAATTCAGTCAACTTTTGTCTAATGTCTGTTTTTGACACTGAATTTTATTATGGTGAGCTTGGAATAGTTGTCTCAGCATAACGTTTTAAAGTTTTTGCTTCTATGACTTGTGTCACCAAATGTTGCCCTCTCCAAAAGTTTGAAGAAAACACCCTAATGTACAATTGTACAATGTTAAAATCCCAATTTTATAAGAGAAAATAAATATTTAAATGTTTTTCCTATTTATTCGAATTTGATTCTAATGCAGATACAGTCGACTCTCGATAATTTGAAACTCAAGGGACCAGAGAAAAAGTTCAAGCTACCGAGAGATTCAAAATAATAGGTGTTCAAATAACCAAGAGAAAAAAGTTCAAAATAATAAGAGCTCAAATAACCAAGAGGGAGGGGAGAAAAATTCAAATAAACAAGAGTTTTATTAAAATTCGTGATTTTTATTTCACATTTTGTCAATTATACTGCTCATTTTGAAAAAAGTCAGTAATTTTCTTTTAAGCGAGCGACTTCCATCTATCATTGTTCAATGAATTCTCGATCATTTGTGTCCGTTCTGAGGGCGTAGCGGCGTAGAGTAGCAACAGATGTCCTTGCCCAGCTCAACGTGACTGGAATTGGCGGTTGTTCTTCTTCGTTTTCTTCCTCGTTCTCGTCGACTCCCAACAAATCAGCATCGGCTAGGACACCATGCACACTGATGTCATCGTCAACTTAAACATAATCCTCAAACGTAAACTCTTCAGATTTAGAAAGAAGTCCCCATCCTGAGTCACAATTCATAACTTCTGTCAGCGCTGATAACTGTTCTATGTTTTCGGTTTGCTTAAACCCGCACTTTCTGAAGCAATTATAAAGGGTACTAGGGTTGACATTTTTCCAGGCCTTATCAATCATGAGTATAGCGGTCAGCACTGTTATGTTCGCTTTGTCACCTTTTTCAATGATATCGAGCACAAGAGAAATAATTTCTCTGCGGTACAATGTTTTGAATTTCGAATAATGCCTTGGTCTAATGGTTGCAAACTTGATGTCGTGTTGGTTGGGAAAAAAATCAATTTTACGTAATCTAATGGCGGTGGGTTATTATGCACGGTGCAGTTGCCCAAAAACAGTAAGATTTTTCGTTTTTCCTTTTTCATGTCAATGTTAACTGACGTCAGCTATTCATTGAACAACTCTGTCGTCATCCATGATTTTTTGTTTGACCGATAAGTTGTGGGCAGCGATTTTATTCAATTGAAACAGATTTAGCAGATTTCCCTATAATGAGTGGTTTCAACTTTTGAGATCCGTCCATGTTACATGCTAGAAGAACAGTTACCCTATCCTTGCTCAGTTTCCCTCCATGACATTTTTCGTCTTTGAACGTCAGGGTGTGACATTTATAAAAAAAAGTCCGGTTTCATCTGTGTTGAATATGTTCCTTGGGTCATAGCCATTCAAAATTTGATTTAGTTTGTGAGTCCATTCGGAGCAAATGGAAACATCCTGGCGCTCTGCCTGCAGATCTTTTTAAATGTGATGGCGTGTCGGTTTTTGAAATTTGAAAGCCATCCCTCACTTGTTGCAAATCTTTTAATACCGAGAGACTGCGCAAAAGACTTTACTTTTTCCTTCAACATGAAACCGCCCACGGGAACGTTTTGTCCTCTACACTGACGAATCCACTCAAGCAAGCACTCCTCAAGCTGGGGAAATTCACCCTGACGTGACCTGACGCACTTAAAGCACTTCCGATGACGCGATCTTTGTTTTTCAAAATCATCGACAATGTCGACGGTAAAATGCCGAACTGTTTGGCTACCTCTTTTTTTAATTGTCCATTCTCCACAGCTTGAATTACACGCCGTTTTTCACTTATGGAAATAGACTTATTCTTTTTTGAATTCATTTTGAAACTTAAAAATTAATTACAAAAATCAATCATTAAAAAAACACACTTTAACGTTTGAAAGAAGACTCAAGACAGCGAAGTCAATCATGTAAACAAGACATGCTAACTCGGGTGACATAAAAGGGAATCACCGGCTTCAAATTAGAACTCAATCGTTATTGATGTAAACAACGACAGGTCAGGGCATAAAATCAATTATCATCGACTTCAAATTATAGAGAGAGTAGAAAGCACCACTACAAATTATAGAATGTCGGCGAGTAAAATGTCATTCCTACAACTTCAAATTACCGAGCGAACCAAATCACATACATTTTTTTCAATTTAGTTAGAATTTTTCAAGGGAACCGGAAAAAAATTCAAATTATTGAGAAATTCAAATAAACAAGTGTCAAATTATCAAGAGTCGACTGTAGGGTTTTTTTTCATCTGTACAGGCAATATAATAGGGTCAGAATACGCGAAACCGACATGTCTGAAATGTTTTTCAAAGTTTTTTATATAAATCTGTAGCAGCAAGTAGTAGAAATTAGTGTACGGAAAAATTTTTCAAAAAAAATTGTTGTTGCAATAATTATTGCCAGTCAAAGTTTTCACTAAACTTTTTTTTAAAATGCTATAAGTTTTGAACTGCCTGACTGATCGTGACGAAATTTTTTATTTTCTGTAGATAATCAGTTGAACTTATGTATTAAAAAAAAATGTTGCAAAAATTTTGCATTTTTGTTGTTAATTAGCAATTTTTCTATCAACAATTGAATTTTAATGACTTGCTCCGCCTCGAAAAAATCTGAAAAAAAATTACAGAGACGCATTGAACCCTTCCAAACTAGAATTCGACAAAAAAATCGTGGAGCCTCAATTAGTTTTGACGCTATAAATATTATAGTGGTACCGGGCGGACGAAAAATGCATAAAAATTTTATTGTTTTTCAAAAAAATCAATAACACTAGTTTACAAGAAAAAGAATCGGGTTTCTCATAGACTTTTTTCTATGTATTTTGGGGCGTAGTTTCCAAAAATGGCAACCATTTTTTTTCTTAAGAATCGTTTTCGAGATATCCCCAAAAAACCGCTTTTTTCGGCCCTTTTTTCATTTATTTGGCTATATCTCGATTAATTTTTTTTTTTCGAATCAAAAACGCTTTTCAGCACTCCAAAAATATTTTCACTCCCTTTCTAACGGTATGCTGTTTCCTTGAATCAAATAATATTTGATGAAGGTACAAGCACTCAAAGTCCAAAAAAATTGACTTTTTTAAAAATCACTAAATTTCGATTGCTTCATTTGAAAGAAAATTTTTTTCTTTTTCATATTTTTAGAATTAAAAATGAAAGACTATTCTTTTGAAAATATTTTAAGTATAATTTTGTGGATATCGGACAAAAAATGTAGAAGTTATTTGAGAAAACAGTAAACAGCTTGCAATAAAGTTTAACGAAAATGCATTTGTTTTTTATCTAATTTTATTGCAAGTTTTTTACTGTTTTCTCAAAAACCTTGTACATTTTTAGTCCAATATCCGCAAAATTATCCTTAAAATATTTGCAAAAGAATAGCCTTTCATTTTTGATTCCAAAAAATATTAAAAAGAAAAAAATTTTCTTTCAAATGAAGCAATCGAAATTTAGTGATTTTTAAAAAAGTCAATTTTTTTGGACTTTGAGTGCTTGTAACTTCATCAAATCTTATTTGATTCAAGGAAACAGCATACCGTTAGAAAGAGAGTGAAAATATGTTTGGAGTGCTGAAAAGCGTTTTTGATTCGAAAAAAAAAATTAATCGAGATATAGCCAAATAAATGAAAAAAGTGGCGAACAAGTAGTTTTTTGGAGATATCTCAAAAACGATTCTTAAGAAAAAAAAAATGGTTGCCATTTTTGGAAACTACGCCCCAAAATACATAGAAAAAAGTCTATGAGAAACCCGATTCTTTTTTCTTGTAAACTAGTGTTATTGATTTTTTTGAAAAACAATAAAATTTTTATGCATTTTTCGTCCGCCCGGTACCACTATAATATTTATAGCGTCAAAACTAATTGAGGCTCCACGATTTGTTTGACGAATTCTAATTTGGAAGGGTTCAATGCGTCTCTGTAATTTTTTTTCAGATTTTTTCGAGGCGGAGCAAGTCATTAAAATTCAATTGTTGATAGAAAAATTGCTAATTAACAACAAAAATGCAAAATTTTTGCAACATTTTTTTTTTAATACATAAGTTCAACTGATTATCTACAGAAAATTAAAAATTTCGTCACGATCAGTCAGGCAGTTCAAAACTTATAGCATTTTAAAAAAAAGTTTAATGAAAACTTTGACTGGCAATAATTATTGCAACAACAATTTTTTTTGAAAAATTTTTCCGTACACTAATTTCTACCACTTGCTGCTACAGATTTATATAAAAAACTTTGAAAAACATTTCAGACATGTCGGTTTCGCGTATTCTGACCCAATACTTACTTTGTTTTGGGCTTAATTCACACATGAAATGCACACAAATAAAATCTCGACTTGTGGCTAAATCCATTTCACCACATTGAGACCAAAAACAGTGAATGCTATGTTGACAAAAAAATTTTTGTCGAGAGTTGTTTATTTAAGGAAATATGATGGCATATCACATTACCCTACCGAAGTTACTCTATGCTCGCTCACTGTTCTCAGTGTTTATCTAACGATCACGAGATATTGGCCGGACCGGGCGCGAGAGCGGTATTCATCGGTTTTTGGTGAAATACTAATTATCCAGTATAAATTTGAATAAAATTCACATAGCGCTCAAAATTTTGTCGTTATATTTATATTATATTGTCCAGTAGTTTCTAATGTCTGGTAAGGCTTCCGTACCCAAATTGGTAAAGCTTAATTGAACAGTTTTAGCGAATAGCAAGTCAAAGCTTTTGCTTATAAAAGAGGTGTAACGCCCGCATGCCATATGCTGTCGAGTGGTTTCTTGTGTCACCAAATGTTCCCGTGCCAAATTTGATAAGCTTGGTAGTTTTCTTAGCATAACGTTTCGAAGTTTTTGCTTTTATGAGAGGTGAACCGCCTCCATTTTGCTACGATTTAAGGTAAAAAAGTTGCATCAATTTTTTATTCTCTCTCTTACTCTTACTCTCTCAACTTATTTCTTCTAAAATGAGTACTTAAGAAGTATTTAACGACTAAATTGAAAATCAATATCACACTTCTAATCTATGGACAAAAGTTTCATTTTTGACTGATTATTATATAATATTAAATGAAATCAGTTACAACTTCCAAAAGATGAATTCTCAGTAGTAAAGAATGCAGTTTGGTGATATCAATGGACTTTTTTCCAAGGAGACATTTCGTAACATTGGTCAGTGATATGAAGTAGTTCTTCAGGAGACTTATTTCCAGTGAGACTTTTCTCACAGTTATATATATTAAACTGAAATTGTTTTTAGATATTTAATATAGTTCCAAACGACTTTCGTAATTGCCTTTTTTCTTATTTTGAAAAAAGCCAATCCCTGCCATTCTCTACCATTGACACCACAGTTACATAGTATTAAACAAGTATATGGAAGTTTGAGCTTAATCATAAAACTAAGTTTATTTCGCCAATAAATCTTTGACTTAATCATTATCCTAATGTGGTTGCTTTACGACCATTGAGGACCATTATTATAAAGTTTACTGAAATTAAAAGCCACGTTAGCACTAACGACACATTTCAATTCCTGTTGTGCAAGAAATCATTATTCTAAAAATATCATCAACAACAACAATGTTATCCTGCGCATCCTTAATAGCTTTTATAACAACAACAACAATCGAAATAACAGTGTTGGCGTCTTAGATTCCGAAATGGAAAAAAAAAACTTGCAAGTTGCAGAAGTTTAAAACTTTTTGACGCCACTTTTTTGCCGCCATTTTTGGCTTAATGCAACCCATCGTAAAAGTGTCAATGAACTTTAGTGTACCTAGATATAAAAAACAAAACCAACAAAGTTCAATAGTAAAGTTTTGTTTTTTGTTATCCTTTGAAACATTCAGTTCACTCGTATTTGCTAAAACAACACTAAACGCATTTACTTTATCTCTGTCATGACAGCTGCTCAAAAAATTGCACCCTTGTCCGTGGTATCCCAAGACCTAATGGAATGTTGTTTATGCTGGTACGCATTTGGGTCCTTAGAAAGTTAACAGGGTCTTAGTTATGTTGTTGTTTTGTGATTTTCTTATGTTGTGACAAATTGCATAAAATCCATGATAAGAAGTTGATTTTTTTTGTTTGGTTTTGGCCACCACCCTCATAGTAAGCTATCTTCGATTAAAACCACCCCGAAATTTTTTTCTCCTTTGATTGCACGTGTGAGTTTTGGGGGTACACTTTTTACATACATATATATAGAGTGAAAGGTATCATTAAATTTGTTTTTTGCGGTTGTGCTTTAAAAGTAGTCTTAACGATATAATACATTCTGAGAAGAAAACATAAGTTCTCAATTATATGAAATGTCGCATACATAAAATGACCAGATCTTTTTCAACTCAGAGGTCTTGTGTTTCACTTGTTTCCACATGGGACAAAGGGCCTTGAAAAGTCTCTATCAACGTTCACGATCAGTAGCGAGTGCCATCAATTCTCTCCAACATTTCCCGATTCACGTATTTCCCGCTCTAGCGAACTTTTCTTCGATGGTCTAAGACGGCGGCGACTCCTACTACCACTCCAATGCTTGTCGACTGATTTCTGTTGGTAACTTCCGCAACGTGTGACTAATCCATCTCCATTTTTGCCGTTTGGTTTGAATGGAAATCAGATATTGACAGCATCTGGTGTGCAATTCAATATTGAAAATGGTCCTAGGCAACCAAATTGTCAGAGTTCGGAGAAGGTAAAGGTAAAAACTGGTAAATTGTGTAGCATAACGCTTTTGACTAACCAGGTTTCTCAAAAGAACTGTCTTCACGTTTGACTCAAAGGTTTTGAACTTCGTTGTCGTTGACAAAAACTAAGACTGCCAGACATTACGAAGCTGAGCGAAGACACCTATCGCTTTATTGATTCTAGCATAGATGTCTATATTGTCAATGCCATCAGGTGTTACTATGCTGGTCAAGTACCCATATTTATCCACTTCTTCTCTACTGGATTCGCCTATAATGAAGTTAACGCTACCACAGGTTGGGCAGATTTTGTTTAATTTATATTGATTTTCAAACTTACATCTTCCGAAGAAGATCTGACGGCAGTGAGTTTTTCTTACATGTCGGACTACATGATGGCGAAAAGTATATATCATTGTCATAAGCGAGGTCTTCCTTCTTTATTTCTCGCTGAATGATGTTCATTAAATGCAACAATTTGTAGTGTCTAGTGCTCTGCTGCGAACATCATCCACTTCTATCATTAACAAGATTGCTGGCAGCAAACAACCTTGGAGCACACCTGAGGTGGACTCTAAAGAAACAGAGCCTTGAAGAGATTTATGTCTTGCGATATGTATTAATTGATTAATACACTATATGTTCGGACGAAAACCTGCGTATTGTTTCCGTATAAGCAAATATATTTTTTTTATTGAATCTGGTGAGGAGGATTTGAGCAGTAGCGTATCGTGAATACTGGGCGCCCGGGGGAACAGGTAATTTGCCGCCTCCCACCAACGGAAAAAAAGTTCAAAAACAATTGATTGAATTGATACAATCTTGATGCCTCTGTAGTTCGAGCGTAGCGATAAGTCCCCTTAGGATTTTTAGTAAAAATCCTATGAGCAAGTCTTTAGGTATTCGTTCTTCTTCGCAAATTAAGGTAAAAACAGGCGACATAAGCTCAGCGGTAAACTTCGGGAAAGCTGTCGACATTTCGCCTACTATACGATCTGCTCCAACTGCTTCGTTGTTTTTAAGAGACTTTACGGCCCTTCTCCTCTTTGCCTCTGTTAGTGAACGCAAGCACGAGGCCTGTCGTTGAAGTTTTCCTTCAACGAGAGGCATATAGTGAGCGCTTAAGGGTGGAGGTGGATGGTTGGTGGTCTCCGAAAAATACTGTTATAGTTAATAAAATCCTGTTTTTGCTTCTAATTGGGTGATTTTGCCATAATTTGTTGCACTGCATGGTTTTTCGTAAAGCTCACGAATGTCTCTGATTCCTGCGGCTTGTTGAGTTTTGGCTGCAAGGTCGTTGTAGATTTCTCGTTTGTCTTCTGTGCAGTAGGTTTTGTGGCGTCTTATCTCTGGTATCTTTTTCGCACTTCATCCCTCATGTGCTTAGCAGCTCTCCTTATTTATGTGGTATTCCAATGCTATTGCGTCCAGAGTATTGTGTTCATGGGGTTAATTTAAGTGTGGACTCATTAGCTGCTATAAATGATGACGTTTTTCCATTTGGACTCGAATGAGCCATGGGAGCAGGCATAGCCATGTTTTCTTGAGTTCATGTAGGTCGAAATTCTATATAATGTATACAACCTTCAATTGAAGAGGAGTCACTAGGAGGTGGTGATCGAGTCGATATCGGCACTTCTTTTGACTCTCACGGCAAGAAAGCTATTTTTCCATCATCTCTTTAAGCAAGTCTATTTGGTTTTCTGTACAGTAATCTGGAGAAACTCACTTTTACGTTTGTGCTGAAACGATTTCCCTCTAATCGTAAGAGTCGATAGATATGATTGCTCTTGCAAGTCAGGATTTTCAGATGTTCGCATTTAAAAGCATATTTTTGTTATTAACTTTCTCTATGCTGGAAATCTTAAGATCGAAAATCTCAATTTAATGACACGCTAAACAAATTTGAATCCGATTCAGACTTTAAAGATTCATAAGAAAATTAATTTTCATTTTGATGGTAGAGAGGCTACAAGTCTAAAAATTGTGTCAAAAATTGCGTTTTTGGCACTCAAGGGTTGAATTTTCCAAATTTTGACTTGCTGCAAATTTGGATTCAGCTTGCCGATATATATACATACATAGAATAATAGGTCCACAAACAAAAAGGTTGGGAGCCGTGCTGTTTTCGTTTCGCCAAATTTCAAAGACTTCTTGAAATCAGAGTTGGAAAAAATGTATACAAATATTAATTAATAAAATAATTATATCAACAAATATATAATGTGCATTTATTCAAGTATTAAAAAAAATATGTATCCCTTATTTGAATAAGTTTTTATTCGAATCACAGGGAGATGAAATGAGATCTTTCGATAGAACTTAATCCAAGACCATTGTACTAAGATACGATAGAGGAAGCGGAAGTGAATAGAAATAGAAAAGGGTACTCGTCCTCAAACATTTTCGTTTCTTTAAGAAATTTCAGAATCATCGGAATAGAATGAGCAGAACTCATCCTCAAGACATAGCTACCCATCAACCTTTTCCTACTACAAATGTATTGCTCTATAGCAGTGGTGGGCACGTAGTGTCCCTATTCGTCCTTATTGCCCGCACCGCTATTCGACGCACAAGCAAGCGAAAAAAACTCACAGAATTTCAACGCTATAGGCACAGAGTTAAGTTGAGTTCAAATGAAAACAAAAACAACACATAGGTTAGGTTAGGTTAGGTAGGAGTGGCAGTCAGCTACAAAATCGACTCACTTAGACCAAGTTTGGTCCATTGTGATACCACAGGGTACTTGACTATACCCTCTCATTGAACCATCCAGATTTCGTAATGAAACTAAATAACTGACCTATGCTAACATGTCTAAGGTCCTCCAGGTCATCAAACAAAAACGAACCAAGTGTTTTGTGGCGTTTTCTAGCAAGTGCAGGGCAGGAGCAAAGGAAATGTTTGATGTTTTCCTCCTCCTCCACATTCCCACAACTTCTACAGTAGTCAAAAGACCGAATACCTAATCTCTCGGCATGTCTGCTGATAAGCCTGTGTCCAGTTATTACTGCAACAACTGACGAGACACTGTGTCTAGTGCGGGATATCAGTTCTAGAGATCGCTTAGCGTTCCATTCCGGCCAGATTTGCCTTAAAACAACACATAAAGGGATTAGCGCTGTGCCGCATTGTGTCTTGACGAATGTAGCAACTGTTTTTGTTTGTAGTGCAATTTGGTTTTTTTTGTGCTGTTGGCGAATTTGGAAATGAAAGAACTTTAAAACTTCGTTGTTGTTTCGCCCTTTTGTTAGATTTCCATGCCCACCACTGCTCTATAGTATCGTCATTCTCAAGGCACTTTTGACATTTTGGATCGGTGATGACACCCGTGTTAGACAAGAGCTGCTCACATGTACTATGTAACGTAGTTTACTTCAGTACCTTCTTTTTGACATTTATCTGGGACTATATTTCTGTTTGAACTTGAGCCGAGCTTATTTCACCTTCTTGATTTTGAATTATTATCCTCACCCTTAATTACCAATAACGTTAGGTTTTCGTTTTGTATCAATCGAACAAAATCAAAAAAAAATCGGTGTTTAAATATAACATGACATCATTGATCGATCATGGGCCCGGAATTCGGTTTTAGGGTCCTAATAGCAAATAGCAAAACATTGTACAACATTTTATCTCCTATTTTATTGACGCCACTGGATTTGTTCAATGCTACCACTCCATCTGAACGTAATTCTTTCCTTAATGATTTTCTAACCTTCCTTGCCATAATATTCCTATAGTAGATTCTATTCTTATTATTTATGCAAAGGACATAACTTTTGGCATTCCAAAGGATATTAACACATACAATGTATAGGTACAATGCGCTGCAGGTTGCACCGCGAAGACGCCAAAAAGTCGCCTCCATTACGTTGGATGGGAAATTGCAAAAAAACCTCTACAAATCCTAACTTGCCAAGTTTATTTACCTTTTGCAACAGCTAAGGACATGAAATTTCTACATTTTCTTTTTGCTGTGTTGACAACTGATTTCAGCTACGCTCATTTGTTGGATTTCACCTGCAAAATGAATATCACCTAAGGCACCTAGAATTACAAGTAAAACAACAAAGCGTCATGAATTACAAGCAAAAAAAAAAAGAACCGCGCTAGTTCATTTCAGCCAAATGGGCGCCAAGTTTAATAAAAGTAAATCTGCCACAGGAAAATGTTTTTAAACAGAGCATGAAGGAGAGCATCATGAATTACGCGAATACAAATTCACAAGCAGCTTAAATACCCATGAACGTGGGTGCACATTTCTTAGCTATGTATTGTTGTAGTTGCTGCAAGAAAAAATGTAACAAAAAAAGTTCTTGCTTTTTGGCAGATGACATTGAACTCTACCAAGGTGGGTGGAATGAGATTTTGTTCTGAATTTGAAAAAAAAAATATAAAATATTAAAGCGTAAGTTGCGATGATTCTTATACCTGTTATAAACAATTGAGTGTGTGACATGCTTACTTGAGAATCTTCTGACTACTATTCCCATTGACTGGATCTTACTTTAGTTTATTCGGCTACTAATGCATTCAATGTCATTGCCTAAACTATAAAAGTTCCCCACATTCTGTGAAGCCGGGTTAATTTGTTTTTCTAATGCCGTAACATAAGTCGATCGATCAGCTGATCTCTGAAACGAGAGTTCAGCATGCGAATTGATGATAATGGCCACAATAATTAATTTCTTGAGCCGAAATTAAACCAGACTAGAATGATAATGTATCGCCGCTGGGAGAAAACTTAAGCATCTCAATTGGAGTGGAATTTTAAAAATCTAGTTTTTTTTTACTATAGAACTCTTTACATTTACAGTGTACTAGCTTCTTTTCTTAGTTTGCGTTTCTTAAACCAAAAAGCATTTTGCCGAACTTGTAAATTCCAAATGGAATAATTACTGGTGTTTTTTGCAACATCATCTTGGAAATCGATAGTAAGCTCATACAAGATCTAGTTAGAGAAAAATGTTCATCCGTCGAGAGAAACTGTTGATTTTTCTTTCACAATAGTATATTGTGTGGAATCAAACCGACATGCTCTACAATCAACAGGATACCCAATGACTTCGATGTCATGTATGATTTGAATCCAGGTAATGTGATAGCTTGATATGAAAATAAACATACTGCAAATAATATACGTAAGTAGTTACTTTGTTATAGATGGAGTTAATGTGTACTATAAGTAACAAAAATAAAGAAAAACTTTGCAATCATGTTTTCTAAATACTATAAAGAAAAAATTATCTGTAAAATTTGTTTCCTTCAAATTCTTTTCCCACGAAACAACATCTAATTTATTCCTATTTTATATGAAACTAGCTGTCCCGGCAGACGTTGTTCTGCCCTTGCCGGTAGGTGGCGAGAAGCTGTATGAACTCATGCTATGGAATGTTAAAGCGAATCAGCCCATTTTTAAAGTGAAATCAACTTCTGTCCCTACTCTGTTACATATAGTATAGTATAGAAGACTTGGCAAACGTTGTTCTGGCCTTACTGCTAGGTGGTGCAATGAGTTTAATTTATTATAGCTTTTGTGTTTTACATAATTACCAAGTCTCAATCATCTGCATCAAATAATTGCTGATATATACAAAATGTTGTTTTATTCGCATATGGAAGGTGTGGCACCATCCATTATCTCATTGAAACCTCTTTTTGCCCGTACTTTTTATATACATACATATGTATCTAGTCTCATTCATCTGCATCACAAATTTTGGTCTTTTCTTATATGGAAGACGTGGTACTGCACGGTCATATCTGTGCCTCTTAATATAACAGATACGTGGTGTAAATTCCATGTAAATCGATGCAGAGGCCTTTGTAAAAATGCTATTTTAAAAATATTTTGGTATGAGAGCCACCCTAAATAAAAGTTTTGTAGGCTTAACTACGAGTATGCCTCTTAATATAAAAGTTACGTGGTGTAAATTCGGTGTGAATCGATGCAGTGGTCTTTGGGAAAATGCTATATTAAAAATATTCTTTTATGACGGCCACCCTAAATATGCAGCCTAAATAAAAGTGCTATAGACTTAACTATGTCTATTAATATAAAAGGCACGTGGTGTAAATTTCATGTGAAACGACAGAGTGGTGTTTGTGAAAATGCTATTATAAAAAAAAATTTGTATGAGGGCCACCCTAAATAGAAGTTTTATAGACTAAACCATGACACTTAATATAAAAACTACGTGGTGTAAATTCCATTTGAATCGATAAAGTGGTCTTTGGGAAAATGCTATTTTAAAAATATTTTTGTATGAGGGCCATCCTAAATATGCAGCCTAAATAAAAGTCTCATAGATTAAACTATGTCCCTTAGTATAAAAGCTACGTGGTGTAAACTCCATGTGATTCGATGCAGTGGTGTTTGTGAAAATGCTATTATAAAAAAAAAATTGAGGGCCACCCTAAAAATGCATCCTAAATAAAAGTCTTATAGTTTACCACCTATTCTCAGACCTGCCAAATATCCACAAAAAATTTCTTAAGAATCGGTCAAGCCGTTTGGGAGGAGTTCGGTAACAAACACTGTGACACAAGAACTTTATATATTAGAAGATAAACTTCTTGCTATTCAATTAAGTCCAAAGGATAACTTTAATTCTAGTTCAAAATATTCAATGAAATGAATGATGGCTTTGAAGATTCAGCAGATTACGTCAATAATGATGCAGCTGTGCTCCCCTCGCATCTTAATGAAAGTAATTCTCCTGCTGAGATTTCTGTGAGACGTAGTGAACAATGGGAGCACAAATGTCCAAATAAGTTTCTCGATTTGTCCATTGGGTATGAAGCCATTGCAACCGATTTGAATTCCACAGATTATTCTGAAACATTTGCTGAAAGAAAAAGTCAAAGCGATGTATCTCATTGGATGAAAGCAATCACAAAAAAAGGTGCCGCAAGATGATGTCAAAATGGGTGTTTTGTATCAAAGAAGATAAAAAGAGAGTACCAACAAGATACAAAGCTCGGTGCTCCAGCAAAAAAGATTGAATCGATTATACGGAAACCTACGTCCAAGTGGCCAAGCTGACAATTATAAGGCCCAGTGCACATTGAAGATATAATAATAGTTTGTGAACTACGTTTTTCAAGAGAAGCGCGTGCATTGAGACGCAGCACAGTATTGCCTCACGAGTCAAGTGCGTCCACTTGTGGAGACGGAACAGAAAACGTGTCACTCAGGACGCAGTTTAGTCCTGTGTTTTTAAATTTTCATTTTGGTTTTTTATTGTGCTTTGAAATAATTTAAATCAGTTGAAATTATGGAAAGTGAAGAAAAATTTATCGAACTTGAGAGGAAATACCTGGCGTTATATGTGCTTTCGCCAACTTGCTCAATATACGAGTTCGAATGTACGACGCAATGATTTTCCTTGGCTGCCGGCGCAGCGCGGTCTGCGTAAGAGTTGTACTAGTGTTTGGAAAAACCTATTGTTTCAGCAGCTTGATGTTAAAACAGCATTTCTGCATGGCGATTTAAAAGTAGAGTTATTCCGGCATTGAGCAGAAGCATGCGGAGCTTCAAGTTGGATACATTGGCCGAAGTCAACAAGATCCTTCTGAACAGCATTAGTATGCTCTAAAAAGTATTGTCAAGTATTTGAAAGTTATTAAAGAAAAGAAATATAGCAGATGCTGATTGAGCAAGTACTTAATACGGATGATAGAAAGTCTATTAGCGGATTTATTTTTCAAGTGTATAGCTGCACTGTTTCTTGGACAAACAAGCTACTGAGGTATTCTAGGTGATGGACGTACTAGAAGATGTAAAATAAATCGTTGATGAGCCAGTAGAAAATTTGAAGACAACAGAAGTTGCATTACGATGGCTAATTCCTTATAATCATAGTGTGCAAAACACTTTGAATTTAAGCACAATTCGTAAGAAAACACATTGCATACGAAATCATCGAGTTAAGGCCAATTAGCACAGAAGATCAGTTGTTAGATACTTACTTTCACAAAATCACTTAATGTTTTACGAATTTAATTTTGAAACTAGGATTGCACGATTGAAATGTTGTGTAAATATAAAGAAGTGTTTTTATCTTAACATCATGATAAAATATTAAAATGTTGTATGCAATTCGTGTTGTATACAAATGCTTATAACCTATCAGAAAATGATGCAAACATTTGAAATAATTGTTTGTTTAGTGCTTGATGTTTCAAGGTATTAGAAAGGAATCATGATCAAATTTTTCATACGCATCAGCGGAACCTTATTAGTGATTCTTCCTGGAAGGTTTGCCTTCTGCAAACGACGAAGAATTGTAGGAGCGCTTACAGCATTTCCAATTTCCGCAGAAATTGCCTTGGAGGACTTGAAAGGGTATTTTTTTGAAAGAATAACTATTTGGCAACCAACTTCTGGAGAGGATTTCGTTGGTCTACCTCTAGTTTCTTTTCCTATTTTCTTTATAAAAACATTTTGCACAAAACGCAAGGACTAATTCATCAAACTAGCGATGTCCCGCAAAGATTTTCCTCTTTTTCGTAGGCTCAGAACCAATCGTCACTCTTCAGCTGTGCAACGACTTTTTCAGCCCATATCTATAGTAAATTTTTCATAAATTACTTGTAATTAATTTATATATAAATATACTTTTACCTTTGTTTAAAAATAGGCACAAAAAATGTAAGTTTTAGATATAAAATTGAAAAACAAAATAAGTGTCTCTATTATTTTGATCAACGAATTCGTGCCCGTTTTCGATTTATATTCACTGGCGAAAAAATAAGGGAAGTACCTTCTTTCATTTCTCAGTTGACGGCATCGCCAGATTGTACTCTCTAGTTTTACAAAAAATTCTAATGCCAATTTTTCCAAATATGGAATTTATTGGGGATTGAGTAAAAATCCTTTTGGCGTATTTATTATTTTGATTATGGGTGTATATCAGGACTTTGCTGAAAAAAATTTGTTTTCGAATATATTCACACATGAATTTCCGACAATCCTCTCATGCTTGAAGTCCAATATCTCCAGTTTCGCTGATCGAATCAATGACGTTTTTGTTTTTATTTAAAACTTTAAGCTATAACTATTTAAAGAAAATTACATTACACGGCATTGCAGGAAGACATTAATTTAGAGAATATTCAATATACAACCGCCAGGGTCGAAAAGAAAAGGAAAGCCGCAGCTCAATTGCGTTTGTTGTGGGCAAGTTAGTATTGCAACTCAAATCCCCCAGAAATTCAAAAATACTGGCGAAAAGAAGTACGATTATGAGTCTGTAAATGCTATTGCCAAACATTGGTTTCAAAACTAAGGCAATTGCTGAAACCTGAGTTTTTGATGTACATTGATTAGTTTGAAAGTAAAAAGCCCGTCAACTGAATTGCTTCGAGGATCTAAGAAGATCTTTATTTCAAAGCCATTAGTTTCAAAACAAAACGGACTCAATATTTATTCAAAAATACAATAACGTATGTATTGACCCAAACTTCTTTCGCTTCGCAAATTGGATACATCTCGCTCGAGATTAAGAAGAGAGTAATGACCTTTAATTGCTTGGGCGCCAAATAAATAAGTAAATGCTGAAGTCTTAAGAAAAGTGCAAATACGCACAAGTAACAAATCAGACTATCCCAAATTTCATTTAACTGCATTCAGCTAGGAGTGAAAGGAAGGTCAAATAGCTATTGCAAGGATCAAAGCGATAATTAACAACCCAATTCTTAACTTGAATTTCATTTACGCGTCTATCCGAATGCAACTACTGTCTACATAGTAAATACATTGTTGTTGGACCTGTCAAATGTTCTTCCCATGCAACCCTTCGTTATACTTTTCACACACAAACAAACGTAAGTACGCAAGCTTTAAACACTTAAGGTGTGCGCTAAAGTAACACAAAATACCGCTGCGCATGCGCAGGTGAAATGTTCAATTTAGTCGAATGGAGTTGAGTTGAGTTGAGTTAAGTTGAGTTGAGTTGATGTTAAATCTGCCACAATATAACTCGCATGAGAAGTTGCGTCTGCTGCCAACCCCAAGATGATCCTCTCCTATTTGTCTTTTTCCTTTCATAGATGTGCATCTGTGGCACGTCAAATGGACGTGCAACGTGCTCATCACGATTCCATTTGGCGTTCCGTGCAGTTTCTGCAGCCGCCGACTGGAAGCTTGCAACTCACTGCATTTCTTATTAATTTGTAGCTAAGCACAGTACAACAACAAAGGTATGAGGAAAAGGTTAAAGAAAAAAGTTAAATTGGTATTCGTAATTGGCGCTGCTGCTGCTTGGTAGCAATATTGGCTAAAGCTTATTACGCCTTACAGTGGGGCAAAGCGTAGTGTTTTGAGGTTGTAAATGGTATAACTTCATAAATGTAATATAAGATAATGTAAGTTTTAATAAATCATACGAGTTTATTCAATTTTCACCACTGTACATCATAGTGATCAACATAACGAAAAAGTGCAGATTCAGAATTTGTGCGCATGCGCGCCAGCCACACTTGTGCTTGTGGCAAAAGTCGTTCGACATTAAACAAAAAAAACAGAATAACTTGGTTAAGGTGCATCCAAATATTGCACCGATGCTGCTCTAGTTGTTGTGGTTGCTTTTCTGTTTAGTGTGCTGATGTTGTTGTTGTTGTTTTTGGTATTCCAGCATTATGAAACGGAACGCGGCTGGTGTCAAACGTTTTGTAATCTGTCACGTTGCATCGTTTTATTCGCTTTCGCACTTCTGTTGCTGCATCTTTTCCGTTTGTTGTTGTTGCTATTTTTGTTTGTTGCTGCTGTTGATATTAAAGTTGCAGTCAAGACGTTTGTGCAAAATGGGAAGGATGGAGCATTTGTTTTATCTAAATTGATATTGGTTTGACCTTCAGCTAAAGGCAGACAGGAACGTGTTGTTTGCCTTAGACGGGAGAATCTCTAAATGCTTTCTCACATGACTCATGTTCAAATTTTTCAATTATAAAAGATTAGTAGTTCCTATTTGAATTAGGAATTTTTAGTCAAAAGAATAAATAAAAATGCTATCCTGAATAGGACAATTAAGAAGTTAGCCACTGTTGCTGAAAGAAAAACAAGGCACTTTATAGGCTCATACATAATTGGTCCTAAAAATGCCGAAATGGGACAAGATGCCTGAAACGGCTTAGCTTATTTCATTTCTATATTAAACCCAAAAACAAAAGAAGTCACAAACTATTGCAACTGCCTATCTATTATGGTGTGCTCTGCCCTTTTCAAAGAATGGAAAACTCAATAACTTCAATTTCGTGTACTACTTGGAGTTTAACAAATTAATTATCCAATATGGTTTGTGGAGAGTTCGCTTTAATTCAAATCAAAGACGTTTTTCACTGAGGAGTAGAACCAAAGTTTTTACTTTTCCGGTGGAAGCATTGTTGTTCTTCCGGATATTTCATAGGACTTGATTGAAAGTGTATTGTATCGAAACTAATTACTTATAATAACGGTATTTCTTACGTTTATTGGATAACAAACTTTTACAATTGCTGCACGCTTTGATTTCACATTTTGCACATAAAAGTAACATGCACTTAATGTCTAACTATTATAAGTAGTTAAGTACCAGGAGACCGACCAAAGTTCGGTTTTTCGTTTTCAGGTTGAAAAAGTCGAAAAAATGTAATGCAATTGAATGAGAAGTCGGAAATATTTAAAAAACATTGAATATGGTTGAAAAGCCGAAAACAAGTTAAAAAAGAAATTTAAAGAAGTTGATTATACATACAGTGTTGTGCAAACCAATAGCAACAAAATGACTGCGCTGCTACAAAATCGTGTATATCATTTAATATTGGGAGCACACATAAAATCATTTTAGATATCAAACAACATATTCATTCATTATATAAAAATAAAATTATATTCAAATTTGGTTTTATATTTTTTAAAAAAATTTGAAATTAATGTGACTACATTCAATTGTCTGTGTGCAAAACAAAAGCAACAAAGTATGAAGAATGTAAAAATAGAAGAGAATTTCCAAAAAAATATCGGTTAAAGTACCGTTATTGCAAAATTGTGAGTCATAACAATTCAAGTTTAATTTGGTTTTTGCACTCGCTGCGATATTGACTGTTCAGTTTATAATGACCCGTGACAAATATTGTAATTCTCTAAAATCTCAAACTATTTCCGAATACGATCAAGTAAAATCGCAAATATCTATCTCAATTGAATGTAGTCACATTGATTTCAAATTTTTTTGAAAAATATAAAACCGAATTTGAATATAATTTTATTTTTATATAATGAATGAATATGTTGTTTGATATCTAAAATGATTTTATGTGTGCTCCCAATATTAAATGAGATACACTATTTTGTAGCAGCGTAGTCATTTTGTTGCTATTGTTTTGAACAACACTGTATATGGAAACTGTTGAAAAACGTTGAGAGAGGTAGAAGCAGGTGAAAAAGGTTGATTAACTCGATAATATATGAAAGTGTTGAAAAAGTTGAAAGAGATTGAAAGCTCGAAAAAAGTTGAAAGTCTCGATAAAGTTGAATGAGGTTAAAAAGCCGAAAAAAGTTGAACGAGGTTGAAAAGTTCAGAAAATATGGAACATGTTGAAAAAAGTTGAAAGTGGTTGAAAAATTTTGAAAAAGTTTGATTAACTCGAAAAAAGTTAAATAAGGTTGGAAAATTCGAAAAAAAAAAAATAGAAAATGTTAAAAAAAATTGAAAGAAATTATTAAATGTTGAATGAGGTTGAAAAGCCGATAAAATTTAAAGAGGTTGAAAAACTTGAAATAAAGTTGAAAATCTCGAAATAAATTGAATGAGGTTGAAAAAGTCGAAAAAAATTGAAAGAGGTTGAAATCTTCCAACAGTTGAATGAGGTTGATGAAGTTGAAAAGTCAAAAAAATATGGAGAATGTTGAAAGCAGTTAAAAGAGGTTGAATCAGGTGAAGAAGGTTGATAAAGTTGATAATATATGAGCAGTGTTAAGCTAAGAAGTTGAAAAGTCCAAAAAAACATGGAAAGTGTTAAAAATTTTTTAAAGAGTTTGAGTGCCTCGAAAATAGTTGAAAATCTACAAAAAAGTTGAATGAGATAGAAAAAATGTTGAAAAAGTTGAAAGAGTTTGAATAAATCGAAAAAAGTTGAACAAGGTTGAAAAATTTGAAAAAATATGGAAATGGTTGAATAAACTTGAAAGAGGTTGAAAAATATTGAAAGAGTTTGAAAAATTCGAAAAAGTTGAATGAGGTTGAAATATTCGAAATATATGGAAAATGTTAAAAATAGTTGAAAAAGGTTGAAAAATGTTGAAAGAATTTGAATAACTCGAAAAAAGTTGAAAGAGTTTGAATAACTCGAAAAAAGTTGAATAAGGTTGAAGAGTTCGAAAAAATATGGAAAATATTAAGAAAATTTGAAAGAGGTTGAAAAATGTTGAAAGAAGTTGAAAAACTCGAAAAAAGTTGAATGAAGTTGAAAAAGTCAAACTTATATTGAAAACGTTGAAAATATTTGAAAAATGTAAAAAATCGTTGAGAAAAGTTGAAAGAGGTTGAAAAATAATAAAGCAGTTGAAAGACGTTGAAAAACTCGAACTAAGTTGAATGAGGCTGAATATATTGAGACCAAATTTTATTAGGATCACTCCTTTAGTTCGCTTAATATGGCATTAACGTTATAAGTTTGTATGGGAGGTGCCACACCCACTAAATAAATCCCGTCAAAATTTATATAATTTCAAAGCTTATAGTAACCGACACCTCTACACCAAATTTCAAAAATATTACTCCAATTGCACACTAAATATAACATTTAACGTTTTTTGCTAATATGGGAAGTGCCACACCCACTGATGCAATCTGGTCGATTTGCATTTAATTTCAAAGTTTATAGTAACAGACACCTTTACACCAAAATTTAATGAAATTACTCCCACAGCACACTAAATATAATTATAAACGTTTTTTGCATGTATGGGAGGTGCCACGCCCACTGATTTAATCCCATTAAAATCCATTTAATTTAAAAGGTTATAGTAACCGACATCTCTGTTACAAATTTTTTTAGGATCACACATATAGTGCAATAAATATAAGATTAAACGGTTTTAACTTGTATGGGAGGTACCACGCCTACTGATGTACTCTCATCGAAACACATTAAATTTCAAAGCTCATGGTAACTGACACCATTGCACCAAATTTTAAAAAAATTACTCGCATAGCACACTAAATATAACACTTACCATTTTTTGGATGCATGGGAGGTGCCACAACCACTGATGCAGTCCCATCAAAATCTATTTAGTTTTAAAGCTTATAGTAAGCGACATCTCTATGCCAAATTTAAAAAATATTACTCCCATAGCACACTAAATATAGCATTTAACAATTTTTGTTTGTATGGAAGGTGCCACGCCCACAGACGCCATTACGTCCACTTTTGGTTATAAGATACCTTGTAGCCAGCATATCTACCATACTATATTTCATAACGATTGCGTAGTTCGATCTCTTATTACAACATTTATAAATATTGTGGGCTGTGCCACGCCCTTCAACGAGTTTTGCCAGTATAGTGGCATAGCTTGTTATGATGACTGCTTTTAGCTGTATTGCCGTTTTTGAGTAATATTGAATCAAAATTTTTAATTGTTGAAAGATGCCACGCCCTCTGCTCCACTTTTGGTTCTATTAAAAATATTTATTATTTGCTTCAGTCAACCAAATATTGTCAAAATATCTTAAGTAGTTTCCGAGTTATCACGTTATAAAAGTTAAAGTTTAGGGCTGTGCCACGCCTCTATTAGAGTCCTTAAGAACTTAAAACCTAGCTCAATCTCATTTTGTTTTCATATGCACCAAATCCGTAAGTTTCATCAAAATCGCTGAAGCCGTTTTCGAAATAAAGTTCAGTCGTATACATATTTATTTATATATTTCCATACAATTTTTGCTCGTTTAATAATAGTAGATAATGGATAATTCCTTTAGAGGAGTAGTGTCAAACTGTCATGGTATCTTTGTTCAGTATTGTTTGATATACTTATACACAATTGCAATTGTGATGGCCGCCCTAGGTCATTTGATATCACACCTCTTGACATTTCCTTTGAGGTTACGTATAGTCCAAGGTCTACGTGAAAAAGCCAGCTACAATTGGGAATTGGAAACCATCGCTATTCGCGTCATTTCTCAATGCTACTCAAAATGCTCGAACGCTTCATCGAAAATTTAAACTTCAATATGGACCATGTTAGCCGCAGCTACGGCCAACATATGAAAAAAATTATCTTTAAAAATTAATATATTGAATTGAATTTATTGATTTTTTTTTATTTTTGAAAAAAGGATTCTAGATGAATCATCCCTTAGATAAAATTGGTCTGAAAACTAGGGAAAGAGAGTAATAACAGTTCGAGTAAATAAAATCCTTAGCTAAAAAAGTGTCTTATCCCAGATGATAGTATTTTACCTCATGTACGTGGGTGAATGTAATGAATAGATTCCATCATCGGAGATGGAACTATATTCTCATTACATTACTTAAAGCAAAGATAAAGTTGCAATGGATACGTTGTTGTTCTTCCGCTTTCAAGTATGAGGGGCTAGTGATGTGGATTTTGGATACCTAAGTAGTTACCATTTGGAAAATGTGAAGATTACTTCACAAATGTGATATCCATTATCTTTTAATCGATTTTAAAGCCACATATGAAAGTGTCAACAAAGTCTAGCTCTTGCTTTCAACTACATAATATATCTGTATTTAGTTCTTTATCACACACTCTGCACTAGTCATCATGTGCTAAGTCTTTTTAAAAAGCTTATTTTATATTGAACAAAAATGAAGGTAGTCTTTTTAATATACGAGGATATTGCAATAAGTATTGAGCAGACGCATTGACTTGATGACCGGCTCTCACCTTTCTATTTAGTCTAATCTAATAGTGGATTGCTAAAAAGACAACTCTACACTTCCATATGTAAAATACAGCAAGACTTTGAGCGATAATTTCAGGTTTTTCGAATCGTTTTCCTATTTTAGTTTTCATATGAAAATAAATTCGTGTATTTTCCTTTAATTTTAGGGAAATTTTCATTTCGGTTTTGAAACCGAAACCGCGTTATCGCGAACGTTATTAATGCTACACTAAACCAACTACCTTACTGAAACCTTCGCTTCTTTTAAATTCCAAATACCTATTAATTTGTTGATTATTACTTTATGAAAATCTGTAATCATTGGCTATCTTTTTTAGTATGGCCAATTAAATATCAAGAGTTAATTTGAATGAGTGTGTCCTTTACCTACTGCCCTAATTTATAAAGAAGGAACAACACATACAGTTCTTTTCAAAATGTCGACTGACACCAACAATCAACCGGCAACTGTCAGCAAGTTGGTTAACGCGGTGCATTTTGTCATTAATTATAGAGATCTTTTGACAGCAAACAGACAGTAATTTGCAAATGAACCACTGATGTAGAGATGCCATCAGGCAACGATTTACTTATCGTACGTTACGCCCCTTTTAAGCTCAACTGTAAATTTGCAGTAGCAACAAAGGCAAAGTAAGAAAATTGGGGTAGGGGGGGGGGGGGGGGGGGGCCTATGCACATTACAATGTTCCACTGCGCATCAACTTATCATGATCATAAACAGCAACAACAATAATTATACAACAACAACTGTGAATTACCAAGAAGGTATTCAGTAAAACCCTTCATTTTGATTCGTCGCAGCTGATTAAGCGCTGTCAGCCCCAAACCGTGCAAAACTGCAATGGAATCAATTAAATGGTAATTTGCATGTTGTAAACTTGTAGTTGTTGTTATCGCGTTTGACATGACGGCTAACAGGGTTGCCGTCGTTTCAAAATTTATTTCTTAAATTTTATATATTACGTATTCCAACTTGAACATTAATCACCGTTTTTAGATGCTCTTGGACTTGCGCAACGTATCAGATTTCATAATTGAATCATAATAGAAACCATGGTTACAAAACGTAATAACGGAATGACGAAACGAAATAACGTTACTGATCAAATTACATTCTTTTACAGTGAAAAGAATTTTAATTTTGATTATCAAATTCAAATTTCAAGTGAATCTTACTTAAAAAACTATATCGACGGATAACTTTCGATCAAAAAATTAATTCTTCAGACTTTGAGATATTGGAATAAAATGACTTCAAATAATTATTAAGAGATTATGGCGGCCTTACCTACTACAAGTAAATGGATAATATCTCGAATATGAACTTTGAATTTTTTTCCAATGAAATGACTCCCAATATGGCCCAAAACTTATACTTTGGTCATAGCATGCCGCCAAAATTAATATAAAGAATATCAAAAAGCTTGGTTTGGCTCACATTTTTTCATGACGCTCTAAGAGAAAAAAAAATTTAATATTTGGTTTGAAAGTTTGTGAAAATGGGACAAAAACTCTTCGAAATGAATTTAATTCATTTATTACTACATATTGGTACATCATTTTATATAAAACCATAACAAAAGACCATGCAGTCGGACTGACTTTAAATTGCGGAATTGGTTGCCGATAAAATTTGTTGTTTTTCAAAGGGAATAAGGGTACCCATATTTCCCCTATTCGATTGAAAAACATTTTTTACCAAATTATGCGCATTTTAAGTTTTGGTGTCAAAAAATGAAAAACCGCTGAAAGTTTTTACAAAAAAAAACGGCATTTCCATCCAAACCAAAATAGTTAACTTTCGTCTTTTGATTCTAATAGAAGTTCTTCTCCTCTGTCAGAATCTTTCAAAATGGTTGAAAATTGGCAGTGTTATAGTGCTTCTTATGAGAAAAAAACAAAGCTAATTTTCTGAAAAACCTAAGCTTTTTTTTTTTTTGCTTTGTCTTGGATTTGTACTAATAAAGAAAGAACTGCCATGAGTTTAATGCGCGCTTAAAGACATTTGAGGTCAGAAGAATTTTTTTCTCAAAATCAAAATTTTAATTTTTGTTTCAACATTGCCCATGCCATCTATTTTCAGAGATTTCAAGTGGTCACCTGTGATGTTTCCTTGAAAAGTTAAGCCATTTGAAAGTGAAATGAATTTGATCCCCTACGATCCAACAATATTAACCAACCGGTTATAAATTTATTTCATCTTAATATGGCTGTAACTTTGCGAGGAAACATGTGAATTCTATTAAGCTGATTATTCACTGTCATTGGTCTCATATAGTCACGATCTAAATTGAAATGCCTCAGGATTATTTGATGTACTTAGTATTGAGGCGTTTTCCAATATGCGTGGTCCGACAGATCGGCAGCCTTAAGCCTTAGAAGTGATTTTACTGGCATACCCGGTATGAATAGTTTTGATGATTGCACATGAAGTTTCATTCAAGTACCAACTTGCGGTGTGTATCGTAAAGATTTTGTTACACCCAAAAGGTCTGTCTTTGCATCTTTTCCAAAACCTATATGAATAAAATGATAGCTGGATACTACGGTTTTTTAAATTTAAAGGTAAAAAATTTTCAATTAACGATAGACTGGTAATAAATATCGATATCAATAAAAAAGTGGGGTATTATTTTCCAAAATTCTACTCTATATTGTGCAACTTTTAAGTTGCAGTTCGAGATGTGATCACAACTTTTTCTATTTTTTTAACGAATTTCGGAAATTTTATATATGTTTTTTATGGTTGAATTATCTATGTATATCATAGAAAAAACACATTACAGAAAAAAAAATCTGGTTTCTCACATACTTTTTCCACGTTTTTTGGGTCGTAAATTCCAAAAATGGCAAACATCTTTTTCCTTAAGAATCGTTTTCGAGATATCCTCCAAAAACCCATTTTTTTGGACTTTTTTTTATTTATTTGGCCATCATTCCATCAACTTTTTTTTTCGAACTAAGTCAGTACCACACTGTTTAAAATGTATTTTTTTTTCTTACTAATGGTTTTAATAAGAATAGAATAAGAGTTGATGGAGTTACAAGCAATCAAAGTCCGAAAAAAGTAATTTTTTTTTTGTCATTTCTTAAAGTCACTAAATTTCAATAGCTCCGTTTAAATCCAAAAACTTTCTTCTTCATGTTTTTAAGACTTAGAATGGAATCTCTAAAACTACATTCAATGACGAAAAAATTATCCAACTTTTTATTAATATCGATATTTAATACTGGTCTATCGATAATTGAAAATGTTTTGCATTACAATTTAAAAAATCGATTACTCAATAACGGTTTCGAATAAAAGACTGGAAATTGGTGTGCTTGTTGCTTTTAATACACACTAAAACATAACAAAAAATGAGCGAAATCGAAAAGGATCATAGAATGCCCCATATATATTCAAGAACACTTGTTTCCTTACACTTAAAAGTTCTTCTTTAGAGGGAGTATAATTTTTTTCGCTGTTCTTTTTATTTTTATGCAAAATGTGATGGAGTCAAAAAATTTCGTTTGATTTTATTGCATACCATGTGCACCTCTGATTGCCCTAAGTTTATAAGTAATACAAAAAGCTCTTAATATTTTAGACAACATTAATTTTGTAAATATTAACTTATGTCGAAAAATATCAAAAAAATTATTGGGTAATGATTGAAATTGTTAAATACTTTGGCTAACAATAACAACTCTACATTAAAAAGGTAATGAACTACGTGTAATTACACACGTATCTACATGATACGTACAGATGTATCTTGTAAATAATTCTAAAATACGCATTTTAGTAAATTGTTGTGGGTGTTCAGAAAGAAAAAAAACTGCAAATAACAACAACTAATTACCACCATTATAACAACAACAAACAAAATAACGATGCAAAAAACCAACAACAACAACAGCAGCAACAACAAAGTGTTAATTTTTTTTCAAAAGTTTCCAGTTTATTAGTGAAAAAAAAAGTGCTTAATATAATTAAATTCACCTGAGATCAAAGCTAATAAAGAAAATTAAGAAAAAAAAATGTAGGCGTGAAATTTCATGTGTGGGTGGAAGGCAGACCTTACAGATTTAGGGTCTGTAACTCCGTAGAAAATGAAATGCAAAAATGACAAATACTCAACAGGTGAACGTCTGTTTCGTCTGGATTTCGTTTTTCAAAATTTCCATTCCAAGACCCATTGACCGAAATGTCACTGACGCCAATGCAAATTCGATTGCCTGTGAATGTTTGGGCACCTTTTTTAATTATTAACATAATACTATAGCACCACTATATGCGTTCAGTTGTTAATAGACGCTATTTGAATTTCCCATTACCACGAGAGTGCGAAATACACACCAATTGCACAAATATTACCGCCAAAGACAAATAATCGCTACAACAACAAAATAATGATAGAAATTTTCATTATATCAATTTCATTATAATAACAAAATTAATAAAGAAAATAATCCATTGGCAAAGAATGGTCCAATTTATCGTTTGCTTCATTCAGTCACCATTAATATTAGCGCCAGCAATAATATCACAAGCATATAGCAGGTGGCCAAGATGGATCTAAGTAGACCATTTGCATCAAAAAGGCAATTCCGGCATAAATTCCATTTTGCTGAATTGCACTTAAGAGGCTACTAATGCCACACTAGCTTACAGAGTTTTAGCTAAAAATTACTAAGTGGATATACGAAATGGATACCCTTAGCAATTTATCATTCAGTGTGTAAGCTTGAACCCAGTTGAGGACACCAGAATCATTTCAAAAAATAAGAATGTGAGTAATTGGAACACACACCAGAAGTGATATAATTAAGAAAGTTTCAAAAAGTGTCGATAAAGTCGATAATAAGAAGTCCAAAATTGTTGAAGAGTTTTGATGAACATCGTAGTATTCGTAATTGATCAAAGTCAGAAACAATGCAATTATATAGAACAGTATCTGAAAAGTAGAATTGCATAGTAACAAAGTTTCGCATAGTACCTATCGATAGGTAAAATTCTCGAATAATTTCGAACAACAGCAAAATCGAAAAGTATCGGATATCACCTCTCGAGAAAGATCAAGAAAGTCGATAAAACTTGAAGAATATCGAAAAGTCTATAATACACTTAGAGCTCCAGTCAGTATAGAATAAACCAGAATAAATACAGTTCGATGGGTATCAATGGACACCGAGTGACATAAATTTACGTTGATCAAAAAGTGGATAATTTTATGTAAGTGGGCGTGACACCTCCACAACAAACACAAACTAAAATTATCTTATGAAGGGAGATTATTAAGTAATTTACTGAACCTCAATACATAGAATCTACGAACGGCGGGCATAACTCATCCTAAAGTATCGCAAAGTACATACTGCTTCCAGACCAGTTGTATTAATATTATTAATAGCAGAATAGAATTTCATATTCGTACAAAAATTAAAAAGTCAAAGCTACAGTCTTATTTGGATATGTCATATGAGGGTAGGAAAGTCTTCATAAGACATTATTAAAAATGCATTTAAAAATTCTCCAAGCCAGATTATAAAAATATTTATTGATATGAGGCAAGTTTTGGTAAATATTATTGTGTCCTGAATTGAAAGTTAAACCGATGCTTGTTAGGTTAACACTTGTGTCTACACTTGGATACAAACGTATCCTTTTCAAACTTTTAACAGCAATTTCTTATATTTCTCATGCTTCGAGCGTTTTCATATTTTAAGTTATCCTGCATGGTAGTATCCTAAATACAGGGTGTTTTTTTAGAGGTATAGAGCTTCGAATTGAAATAAAACACAAGAAAATCGTTTTAATGTCCATCAATTTGGCTTTATTGGAAGGATAATTTTATGCCATTAATGTTTAAATATGATTTCGGGCATGTGGCCGCCGCGGCTGGCTCGAATAAAGCCAATTCTACAGGTCCAATTTTGAACCACTTTTTCGAGCATATGGGGCCGTATGTCGGCAATAACGCCACGAATGTTGGCTTCCAAGTCCCCTAACGTTTCTGGTTTGTTGGCGTAGACGAGCGACTTCACATATCCCCAAAGAAAATAATCCAATGGTGTCAAATCACACGATCTTGGTGGCCAATTGACAGGTCCATTCCGCGAAATTATGCGCTCATCGAATGTTTCCTTCAATAAATTGATTGTGACGTGCGCTGTGTGGCATGTAGCGCCGTCTTGTTGGAACCACAACTCATCCACATTCATGCCATCCAATTCGGGAACAAAATAGTCGGTTATCATGGCTCTATACCGGTCTCCATTAACGGTAACTGACTCTCCAGCATTATTTCGGAAGAAGTATGGCCCAATGACTCCACCAGCCCATAGAACACACCAAACAGTCAGTTTTTGTGGATGTAATGGCGTCTCAAGGGTCTCATGTGGATTCTCTTCACTCCAAATGCGGCAATTTTGCTTGTTGACGTAGCCATTCAACCAAAAATGAGCCTCATCACTGAACAAAATTTTGCGATGAAAATCAGCATCGAGATCAATCTCATTTTCGGCCCATACACCAAAATCACGACGCATTGCATGGTCTCGCGGCTTTAATTCTTGCACAAGCTGGATCTTGTAAGGTCGCAAGCCAAGATCTTTGCGCAAAATCTTCCATAAAGTTGATGGACAAAGCTCCAATTGCTGTGCACGGTGGCGAATCGATTCATTCGGGTCCTCTTCAACATTTTGCTCTACAGCGGAAATTGTTTCTTCGGTGCGCACTGTTCGACGTCTCTGCGGATGCGTATTATCACATAGAGTAAAAGTAGTGCGAAAACGACCCATGGTTAACCGAATTAATTGCTCTGATGGACGATTATTTCGACCATAAAATGGACGGAGCTTGCGGTAAACTTCGCGAACTGAACCATTATTTTCGAAATAAATTTGCACGATTTGCAAGCGTTGTTCTTTTGTCAACCTGTTCATGATGAAATGGCAAACCAAACTGAACATAAATGACATTAGAGTTACCAGATTTGACCATAAAATGCCAGTTTTATCTCTATTCGAAAAACAAACCTCTAAAAAAAACACCCAGTATAATGCGATAATATAGAAGTGGGTTGTGGGCGTACATTTCATTAATTTACTACGTTGATCTACACTTGGATACATTTGTACCCCAAAGCATTTTTAACTCTTTTTTAAGAAAAAAAACTTTAATTAAAGTGCGAAAAATTTATTTAACGTGTAAAAATGTGAAAACTGCCTCAGAAACCTGCAAAAACTTAAATAACGACTGAGAAATTCAAAATTAATACAGTTAAGTATATCCGGAAAGCTTGAATTGCGATACCATAAGTTTGGCAGCCACTCACGTCGACAGAATTTGATGGATTGCTAGTTGTGGCCAGTGATGACAAATGGGTTTTGTGGAAATGTACTGAATGGAGAGTTGAAATGTAGTTTTTAGATGCCGAATGTACTTTTTTCGAAAAAGTTCTTTACAATTGTCAGAACTGTTTTGATTGCCATAAGCCAGTTATGTGGATTCATGAAGCCGACATCAATACGAATGTTTCAAATGCCAACCTACAAAGTATCAGCATTATTGAAAAAAATTTTAACTTTTGGTTTTACATACCATTTTAAATTTTTTCGAAATTTCACTATAATTTCTGATAAATTTTTTTTTATCCATTTAAAATAACAAATATAAATAAGTATATATAAAATTTTAAGATTTATGCTAAAAAATTAGACCTATCCTCATGTAAATGTACTAGGCTACAAACGTATCCAAGTGTAGACTTAAAGGTATACAAAGTAGGTATTGACACAAGGGTTAAGCATGATGTACATATGTGTGTGTGAAAAAATTTAAGGATATTCCTTGGCTCAATTATGTAAGTATATTAGTAATCCTTTTTAATTTTATTTCAATATAAAATTTACAAAGTTTTCAACATAAGTACTTAAGAATAACGTAAGCACAATAAATCCAACGATTGTTCCAAGTTTTGACTATCCATTTTTTCTTAAAATTGATATAAATAAACTTACAAATTTGCTAAAAATGATTTCTTCGACTCAGTACATGATTTGTTGATTATTAACATGTGTATGTTTGCGACAAATAAATATTTGTTTACACAAAAACATGGTTTTGCTTTAATATTTAATAATAAAATAAAATATTTGATTCGCCTATATCGATTGTATCACTTAAAAACTATCAACAAATCGTGATACATACAATTTAATTCCTAAGGAAAATGAAAAGCCACCAGTTGAATGCAAAATCAGAGTGAACGCCATATACTTAATGGATTCATTTTTAACTTTCTTGAACATATGATATTTTCAGTTATAAACGATGTAATGTAACTGTGGCTCTTGGACAGTAAGTCAATGATTGTAAAATTGTTGTAGGATGGATATATCTCTGGATATTTCACAAGTTCCAGTCTTCTGCTGCCTCATATAGAAAAAGCGAGAAAAACAGTTTCTTAACTTTATCGAGTGGAGTGTGCACATGCTCCGAGGCCCCAGTTTTGTCAAGAGAGGAATCATACCTTGCTAATTTATCAGCCTTTTCATTACTCTCAATGTTCCTGTGGCCTGAAACCCATATGAGAACTATGTCGAGTTGGCGGTCTAACAAAGCTAGTTTCTTCCTGCATTGCTCCACTAATTTGGATTTAATTACCTCCCAGTTCAGAGCCTTGATGGTGGCCTGGCTATCGAAGAAGATTGCTAGCTTCCCCATATTAGAATCGCCCTCTAAACTGCAGGCTCCTAGAATAGCAAAGACTGTTGCTTGGAAAACACTAGCTGACTTAGGTAAGCAAACTCGGACCCATCGGTACACATAATGATTTCAAAATTGATTTATAGTACCCTTTGAACTCTGTCCGGAAACTTCACCTGAAAGTTTTGCTCGAAGTTGAGTGTGGGGCAGGTGTAATCGGTTTGAACACGGTTGCTTTAATGAAGATATTAGAATGTAAGAGGATGCTGAGGGCTCTTTGGAGCACGATCTAATTACTACCGTCATGCCCACACAAGTAGTTCTTTACACTCTCGATAGCTTTTTCTGACAGCCCTTGCTAATAGCCGGCCAACAGCCGAAGGTGAGGACAAATCATTTTTGGCTGAAACTCCCTTTTTTTGCTGAAGGCTCTTTTAATGTACAGGCATGGAAAGTTAGACACGCTTTTTTTTTTGCTCTATGTTCGATGTTGTCTTTCCAATAAAGTTTTGAATATAGGTATTTAGCTTTTATAGAGAGTAAAAAACCATGTCCTTCAAGTAGGGGGAAGATCAGAATGCGGTATTTTTGTTTTTGTGCTAAGCAAAATCAGGTTAGTTTCTGCTGAGCCTACCCCATACCCGGTGGCCCAAGAGCAAGGCTTAACCGGGCTTCTTCGATGATATTGCTTTGATTCGCCAATTCCAATAAAATTTTGTAAGCTGGTGTTTTAAAAATTGAATTTCCATACTTAATATATTTTGTGCAAAGCTCATTTAAGTTTTGTTGTCTTAAAAAATTTGTTAAAAAAAAAAAATTGTTGCTTCTGGTGCAAAGTAAAGCTTCAATTTTGACGGTGTTCTGTGAGGTTTTTGTTTGATTTTTATTTGCACATTTGTCTGTGGTTATGGTAATTTTGTGGATTCGTCTCTGTTTTTCGTTGTCAGCAGCCCACATTCCGTTGTTGATTAGAACGGGCTCGCGAATAAATTGTACAAACACTTAAAGTTTAAGTATCGGTACACGATCCCCAATTTCAGAAACGATGAAATTCAGTGGTATTGGGTGTGTAGTTAGTAAGTTTTTAGAAAGGGGTTGTTTACTGTATAATAATGGATAATATTGGCTTGAAACCAAGTGTGCCATTATTTTATGTGTCAAATTTATTTGAATATGAATTTATTTGACGATGAGTGGGCCACTTAATGGTATGTTCTATAAGATATTCTCAAAAAGGTATTGTTTCTAAATTTTTCTTATTATTTTATTTATACTCGTAGCAGTTTGCAAAAAAAGTTATAGTCTTCAGTATTTCATTTAAGTTTATATGTTTTTGCTCTTGGTTTTGCTTATTTTAGAATGTTGAATAACTTTTAAGCTAACTTTAAAAAATGATAACGGATTCGTTAACTTCCGTTAAATTTCTCCAAGTCCCTAAATCGTTAATCCAGTACTTATTATTTACCAAAAAGATACAACACGCTCCGCACCGCGTTGCGAAAAACACGTTCTGACAACAGGTACGTTACAGTTGATATGACTGGAAACGTATGACAGAAGTCGAGTGGATGCAGTAAAAAAATGTATGAAAAAAAAAGAGAAAAGAAGCGTTACGACAAGAAGCTGCCGAAAGATCGAAGAACAGAAAAAGTTTATGTGGCGGAGGCAGCAACGCGAGTAACAACGACGATGATGAGGAAGACTTTTTCAATTATGTCATTCAGTCTAAAAAAACCTAAGAGCCATAAGTCTTTAAAGAGTAAAGCTCAAAATCGCATCAAAATGTGGCTAGACATGAAATCAAAGGACTTGTTCAACGATGCAGCATTCGTCGGGGAACGTCTGTTTATTAAATATAACACTTCTATACCCTCAGTCGCTGCAGTTGAAAATCTTTTTTCCACGGGCAAAGATATTTTAACGCCGAAATGAGCCTCGCTTTCAGACGAGAACTTCAACATATTAATGTTCATGAAGGGAAATTATGTTAGATGACTAAAATTCACACTCCAATTATACACCTCTTTTTTTGTTCCAAACCTGTTGACTTCCAGAACCCAAACCAACAGTTTTTTATAAAAAAATCACTAAGGCAACGATATAAAAACTATAATTTTTATCACGTGTAAACGGATTAACGATTAACTTTAACTTGCTTTAAGTCTTCCTAAATGTAACGCTTTAACATTTAAGGAAGTTAACTTTTTTAGTAACAGATTAACGATTAACGAAGTTAATTATTTGATAAACAGCTTTGCTTGTAGGTTTTCATGTACATAAAATGGGTATTTTGGCTAATAACAGACGTAGCTGCTAAAATGAGGACAAAGAGGAAACTGCAGAGCATCTATGATGTCACATCCCAAGGTTTGACAGACTAAGACGCAAATCACTTGGACAACAACCTTCAGGGACTATCTGGCATTGACCTCAAATTGCTAAGACACTTTCAACAACACTTAAAACATTTACGCTCAAATGAAAACTAACCCTCATTAATAAAACTTTACACATCAATCCGATATTGCTTTATAAGCAACTCATTAATCATTTTACCGAAAAATTAAAATATCTCTCGATATTCATAAAGCCCAAATTTATTAGTATGTATTTAAAAAATATAAACTGCAGAATAATTTTGGGTGAGCTGAACTTTTACATCGACCTTTAGTTTGGCTTCATAATTTACGTGTAAGAAGTCCTCGTCGATATCGCGTACGCTAAAAATTCATTCAAGGTCAAAAGTCACGAAAATTTGTTTTTCACAAATATCTATTAAGATTTTAGTTTTACGGCAATTATGTCTATTGAAATATGTCCTTTGACTCATTTCTCGAGACATAAGGTGAGAAACATTGGAATAAGTCGCGTACTTCACTCCATATTACGTACAGTATATACGTGGTTCGTTTTTCTTAAAGAATTTTGATTTGTTCATCAACATCAATTATTCCCCCTTCAAAGTAAACTCCCTCAGATATAATATGCATACTTGCGCCAGCATTTTTTGCAATCTATGAAGCACTTCTGGAACCTACTTTTCGGTATAGCTTTCAGCTCCTTCAACGATTCTGTTCCAATCTCATCAATGGTGGCGAAATATCGAGGCCGAGGCAACAATACAGTTTTGTAACTTGCTGGCTTGAAAGGGGGGCGGGAGGTGAAGTAACGGAATAATACCTTTCGGGTCATACATTTTCCAAAGTTCTTTTATTTTTTTAAGTGCGATGAAAATATTTGATTCTCAAAGACGAAAGAGCGTAACTGTCATTAATATCAAACGAAAATAACAGGAAATCATGTTAGTCAAAAACGCAGGCATATAAGGAATGGTATAAAGCATTCCCCAAAAACCCGACCTCTGGTCTACCTTCAACGGCTACAAGCGACGAAGCATTGACAAAATCAAATACTTAGTTGGTGCTGCAAAATCGTCGCATGAGTCTTAGCGTGTTGGGACCAGAGGTCAACATTTCATGTAAGTCCACTTAAAACATTCTGACTGATATTTTAGACATGAAATATGTCACCGCTCGAATTGGGCCAAAAGAGCCCAATATTATCCAAAAGGAGCATCGAAATCAGGTCGCCAAGGACATAATTTCTCGAGCTAGTAGGGACTTCATCTTCAAAACGCCTCAAAAACGAGCCAAAACCTTAAAAATCCGCGTCAAAATCGCAAATTCACTGAAGGAGCTGAAGCCTGTCAGCCGAAAAATTAATGGAGGACTGCATCAAACGCTGGTGTCGTTGTACTGAAGTTGTTGAGGTTGTTGATTATTTTGAATCCCATAAGGAGGTCACGTGGTGTATATACAGCCTCTTATGAAACAGCAACTTTTTTACGCCATCTAAAAAGAAAATAAAATAAATTTAAAATAGATTCTCCTTCCAGTCAGTTGTATATTGCTTTCTATCTAAGATCTTTAAACAAATTAAATCAAAACTAAAACAACACATTACGTTTCTGTTCATAAATTGAAAGATCATTTAAAAAATTAATAGTTACAAATTATTTATTGTTTTCTGGAGAAAAACAAACAAGCCACAGGTAGCTTAACTCTGTGTTTTCAGTATATTCAATCAAATTGTTTAAATAAAAAATTTACTTTGTAGTACTTACGTCAAAAAGAAATTAACAGCTTTAACTATTTAAATTTGTAATGGAAATACCATCTTGTTAAAAAATTTTGAGAATTAAGCGTGTAAATAATATTTACTTTGATAAGTATTTAAGTAGTAACTGTCAACTTAGTTATGACGTTAGCTGTATAAAAAAATTAATTACTGGGATACACGCCCCTCACTGGGTGATTTGAGAATTTCGTTATTCAATGCATTTGCAAAATTTTGTTATATGGGGTGTTTTACTTCAACATTATAGCTGATGCTTTTACGTATTACAGTGGACACTCGCAAATTAGAACCACTTTGTTTTTCGGGTAATTCTAATATCCGAAATATTCTGATTTTTGGAAGTTTTGTTCTCATAACAATAGTAAAAAAATACCCAATTTAATTAAAAAAATTTTATTTTTACACAAGTTCAAAGACAAGTTTCCATTTCCGGATAGTCAGCACTGTGTAAGGGTTTCTTTTTTGCAAGAGTGTTGAAAGCAGCATCTAATATAGCTTCCTTAGTCAATTTTCTAAGAACGCGATCGAAAGTAACTCGTACACCTGGAGTTTTTTCATGACATTTAGTTGAACAGTAACAAGGTATGAGAAAAGAAAAGAGCTGAAGTAAATTTTTTTTTTAAACTAAACAACCCCACCGCTTAAAAGTCTTGAAATCCGTAAAAATTACAATACGTCAAGGTTTGATCGAAAAGTACGACGCTAAACAGTTCCATGGAACTGGCGGATCCACCAGGCTCTGGAAATTGCAAGATATTTAACTTATTAAATATGTGCACAGGTGAATCAACAACAACTTTGATTTTTGAGAGTGCTACGTCGATTTTACATAATTTGAAGACGCTGACTGCAGTATTTTTCCATGGCAATTTCGAGTAAAATTCATTAAAGTTTTTTGTTGCGTTGTTTTTCAACTTCGTTTAGTAAAAGGGTTATCCGATTTAGAAACACTATGTGAAAAAAATTGATTCCTTAGCTGATTTCGGTGGAAAAATTTCTAAGAGAGGGGAACCTATCTCAAACATCCTATAAGTTACAGCGTGTCAAACAAAGTTCCTTTTGAGTAGTACTTACTAAGAAAATTATCTCATAGTTTTCTAACTAATAGAGCTAAAGCAACAAAATGAATTAGTAAATTAATTCGCATATTTGTCAGTAGTACCACTATTGTAAACCGTGTTTCCAGCTCAGAATCATCCCTTGTTATATTAAAAAAAAAGTTTTGTTTATTGAAATTTTATATTCACATTTTAATGCATTATAATTCTACATAACTACAAGTTTACTGCACGAATTATGTTACCTGGGTCGTGTATTTAATATCAAAGTGACTTTTCAGTTATCAATGAACATTTTTCAATGAAAAAATTTTTCAACTTATGCCGAAAAGATTTGTTTTAAACCATTGCGCAATGTCTTAACAGCTCTCCCGAAATTCCAGATTCCCAGATTAAACTTGTGCTTGGCGTAAACGATATTTCATAAATTTATCGATATTTTCTCCTTACATTGATGCCGTTGGTATTAACACTATCACATATACCTGAATTGGTACCAAACAAAAGATAATAAATTAATCAGTGTCTTATTTAAATATGTTGAGAGTTCTGTAGTATTCATATTAACGTGAAGTATAATTCAATTACCAAATATACCAATATACAATTAAATCTATAAAATCGATTTATATAGATACCATGTTTGGCATAATAAACAACACTTCAATTTCCAATTAAGGCCACAGTAATATCAAACAAAATTTGTTGGTTCTTAATAAATATTTCAATAAATATCAAATTCATTTATTTAAAGGAAATATTCTATTTCCTCAGCGTAGTCAACAGACCTCAATTCTAGCGTGAGTTGCACTTTATATGGATGAATTTAGGTCTTCGGTAACTTCTTTATTGACAGCACCGCCATTCTAAAGACTTGGCTAACTAGTTGACATATCGTACGTAGGAGTGGCAGTCAGGTAAGGTAGGTAGAAGTGGCAGGCAGTTGCGAATCGACTCACTTAGACCAAATGTTGGTCCACAGCTTACTTGACTATACTTTCTTATTGAATCCACCAGATTTCGTAATAAAACTAAATAGCTGACCTAAGCTAACATGTCTAAGGTCATCCAGGTCATCAAACAAAAACGAACCAAGTTCGGGGCAGGAGTAAAGAAAATGTTTAATATTTTCCTCCTCCTCCTCCTCCACATCCCTACAACTTCTGCAGAAGTCAAAAGACCGAATACCTAATCGCTCCGCATGTCTGCCGATAAGGCAGTGGCTAGTTATGACTGCAACAACTGACGAGAGTCTAGTGCGGGATATCAGTTCTAGTTCCATTTCGGCCAGAAATGCCTTGTTATATTGCAAGTTGACCCTCGGGTCCATCTTTTGTTAGCCTTTTTTATCATGTTTTCTTTAAACAAGTAGCAAGTGGCAATCCAACACCTTCCTTGTCCTGAGGAATTTGTGCAGTAGTCCACTGCCTAACAAGTTCATCAGCTTTGCAATTGCTATTAATGTTCATATGCCCAAGCAAAAAAAAGGCATACCCTGAAGGATATGAAAGCTGAATCAACTAGCCTACGATGACTATATGGAGGAATGGATCCTGCGCTTTCGTAGTTGTATTGCAAGCAATAGGGCCTACTTTAGCGAAAAAGTAAATTTTGATTAATAAATAAATATAAATGAATAATTCCTGATATTTTTACAAAGAATGATCGATCAGATTTTCAAATATCTTCACACTTTAGTGAGGTCTCACCTAAAAGTAGCTATCCCGCAACAACATTTCGTAAAAATATTTCCTCAACAATTTGAAAAGATACACAATTGAATTTCAAACTATTCATATGACACCAAGTGTGTAAAACATTGCAGGCTTAATATAAACACTTTTGCAAATAAGCTGGGAGTTAATTTAGAGACAATTTAATTTGTTAGCTATTATCAAGGTCCAGGCACTTTGCTTTATCTACCAAAAACAATTAATCTGCAGCAAGCACAAGGCAATAGGAATTTCAATTTGCTTTAAACTTCACAACATTCAGTAAATATAAAGCAACATGAAAACAAAATCCTTTATCCTTTTGATACCCCAAATAACAATGGGTACTGCTGTTTTGTCCAGCAGGATGTACGGTTCCATTAACACCGCAGAGTCAAGTGATTGTGTTTTAACAAACATTTAACATATACATACGAGTATATGTATCTACTCATGTCCACTTCATTGCCTTCATTTTATAATTCAAGGCTGGATCTCATACCAGATAGAAAGGATTCATATGGGGTTGAACCGACCTTCGCTATTCACCAGCAGCGTTGCCAGGTTGAGCTATAAATCGCAAATTTGGCAACCTCAAATTTATTTTGGCTACAATAAATATATCAAAAAAAGTACTACCTTGTGTTTTTAAAAGCACTTTGCTATGTACAGTATAAAGATACATACATACGAGACATGAGGTGGTTTGCCTGTCCACAAAAGAAAAAAGTTTCTCGATTTTTTTTTAAGTCGCTTAAGTCGTAGTACTATTTAGTCTCAATTAATATGTTAAAAGTACATAGCCTAGCCAGGATCAGCTTATGAGATACATGGTGTCTAATTTTCTGGTTTTAAAAACCGTACAGAGAAAGGCAAAACACTCAAATATTTATCTCAAATTTCTAGTAATTTACGTGAAATTTTTGTTGGCTTGGACTAAATATTCGACACGGCCTCTGCGGCACAAATTCTCACGCTTACTAACACCTTTTTATGGCACATCGGTATGCTTGATCCTTTATCCTGCTAATATGCTTATTATCTCGTCTTTTAGCTCTAGAATTGTTGCTAGTTTATTGGCATAGACCTTGCTGTTAAAATAACCTCGAAGAGAAAAGCCCGAATTTCACGATCGTAGGGTCCAATTGATGTCTTCGAGAGACAATTTGTTGGCTGTGTGGCAAATGGCACTGTAATATTATACTAACCTATAGCTTCCAATCAGGGTCAAAAACAGTTTGCTATCAAGATGGCGTTCACGGCAACAGAGTTCCTAGCCTCGTTTTAAAAAAAAATGGTTTAATGACTCCGCCAGTTCAAAATCCGCACCAAACAGTGACTTTTTAATAATGTTTTCATTAGGATTATAAGCGACCTACTGAGAGGAAATAGATCTCGTCACTGAAAATTATTTTCGATTATGCTGACGAAAAGTATTATAAAGTTATCTCCAGTTGGATTCAAGTGAACTCCCCAATGGCTTAAAAAAGCTCCTTCAATATTCCAACACTTGGCAACGCTGTTCATCAGCCAGTGGAAATGAACATGCAAACGACAATGGGGGAATTACGGTGAAACTTCAACAATTAACTGGGATGTTCCCAATAAACAACAATGACAACAGATGTGGTTTATGATGGCTGGTATCAAATCCAATTGAAATTGATTTTGACATTGATTAAGATTCCAAGTCAGTAGAAGTTGTTACAAACGTCAGGCTTTAGGAATGCATGGACTTAAAGTGTGGAAAACTAAGTTTCAACAGTTTATAAATTTTGATTTTCCATTAAAAATGTGAATCGATAGTTCACTGAAAGTTATCATTTAAATGGATATTTTATAACATCCAACAAATTAATATTCGCTCATATACGTGCGGAGGCTAAAGAAAACAAAAAACTGTGCTCAGATACTGAGTCTAAGTTCAAATCATTATATACAGGGTGGTCCGGCCTAGGACAAATATTACATTTCGGTTATTGTTTAAGTAATTGTGCACTCTTTTGTATTGTTATCTCCGATATTTATGATTATTGTTGTTTAGTGCTTATCTAAAGGTGAATTTTAAATATATTTAAATTTCAAAAAAAAATTATATCCCAAAAAGTTATCAGTACATATTTCAAAATTTGATTCAAAAAGTTTTTGAAAAGGCACATCTCAAAAACTATGTGGAATAGAATAAAAGAACTCAGTATCCTTTTTGTTGAGAAATGCTTTAATTCTATATGGTAAATTTTATTAATATTATACATTAATTAAATTTCTTCAAACACTAATTCTTTTATTTATTAAATTTGATTTGTTATTTAAAAAAAATTCATTTAATAAATATCTTCGAAAAATCTGTAAAAATTTGATTTGAATTTTATATACATATACATTAGGGTGGTTCAAAATATTAAAGTTGCTCCAAACTTCGCTCCCCGGGCACCAAAAGTTTCGTATTGGTGCCAATAAGAACCACGTAAAATTTGGTCCATTTCAGAAAACATTTGATGGACCCGCCACCCTTTTGAAAACTGGGAAATGGTCCACAATCTATCAAAAATGATTAATATCTGTCCGAAGCTGCCCTCTAGAGGGATCAAATGTATGACAAGGTCCCATTATTTTTCCTTCTCCAACATTTCTCCTAAGCATACTTACCCCCTATCACAACCCCTTAGGGGTGCTCCCCTGCGAAAATTACATTCTTGTGAAATTATGAAATTGACTTCCCCCTCTTCTCAGATGCTTCAGAAGGGGTAAAACGCAAGACAAACTCGTATTATTTTTTTTCTCCCAAACTTTTCCCTGTACACATCCACCCCCTATCTGCCACCCTTTTGGGGGTCCCCCTACAAAAAACACAAAAAATTTCGAAAAATATATCATAGCTCCCCCGGAGTGACCCAAAAAGGGTTAATATGTATCACTAAGTCCTATTATATTTTTTTTTCCAATATTTTTCCCCAACATACCTACCGTCTATCTGCCACCCTTTTGGCGGTCCCCCTACAAAAAATTAAAAAAATTTCTAAAAATAGTTCATAGCTTTCCCTGAGTGACCCGTAGAGTGGTCTAATGTATTACCAGGTCCTCCCTACATTTTTCCGAATATACTTACCCCCTATCTCAACCCCTTTGGGGGGATCCCTTTGAAAAAATGAAAAAAGTTTCGAAAAATAATTCATATCTGTAATAGGTTCTATTATATTCATTTTTATTGCATTCATTACTTCTACGATTTGTAGCATTAGCTGTTTTTTTTCTTCATCATTTAACAAAATTTGGTTGTAGTCTTTCACAAACGAAACACCTCTTTCAGCGGTGTCATTTACGACAGCTAAGCCTTTGCAAAAAGAGAGCACATCTCGATCTCATCATCAAATTCCCATGATTATTGAAAATTCTGTATTCAATTCAAGGAAAACATAAAAGTTTTTGGTTCTGTATGAAACAAAGTAACTTAGACTGTGGCTTAGTAAAATTTTGACGTTTTCGATGTTCCTGCCGTTTGTCAATTTCACGACGGGGTGCAAGAATTTGATAAGTTCAACTGTTTTTCCCTTTTCTGCATAAGATACTCTACAATAAAAAAATGCGAGAGATACTGTTTCCTCTACCAAATACCACAAATGATTTTTAAATTTTTCTGTATTGTCATGAAAATGGTTGGATTAATATTTTCATATGCAATCGAGTCTCTTACGAAGGAATAATCAATAAATGGAGCTTCCACAGCAGTGGTACATCCAAGCCATACTCGAATATATTTTAGTATTATATTCTCGTAATACAAATATGTATCTCCGACTCCATTTAATCGTTATGCAGCCAAAATGAATTGATCACGAAACATAAAAATTAAAAGATTGTATGTCAACCGCGCATGGCTCATTGCCCCAGGCTTAAAGAATTTCGCACTCCCCCTGCACCAAAAAATATTAGTGCTAGCTCTAAAAACTCCTTATAATCATCTCTGCTATGACACTTAGTAAGGTTTTGATGACAGAAGCTTCATATACATATGTATATCATCGCATTCATCATTTGATCGCACGAAATTATCTTCCAGGCCGCTTTTATAGGATTTTTGATCTAATTTATTCCACTCATTTAAAAACCGTTCAAAAAGGGTAACCTCAATAGTACTTAGTACTCGAACCAAGCTTTATATCAAAAACACTTCGAAGTACAATTTCATTTACATATATGATGGTGGCATGGAAGATTTATTGGTTTACGTTCTAGTCGGTTCTGCAATACATGCCCCAGATCTTTCGCCTGTATCACTGGGAGTCGTATCAAAGCTCATAGCTGCAATATCATCGACTATATTCCATTGTAGTAATACATTATATACTGCCATTGAAATATTTTCACCAATAGAGCTGCTGATTTTGGCTGCACCCAGAAACTTTTTTGTTTTGTTTGAATTGAATATAGAATGTTCAATAATCATGGGAATCTGATGATGAGATCAGAGATGTGCTCTCTTTTTGTAAAAGCTTAGCTGTTCTAAATGACACCGCTGAAAGAGGTGTTGCGTTTATGAAAGACTACAACCAAATTTTGCCAAATGATGGAGAACAAAAACAGCTAATACTACAAATCGTGGTAGTATATCGCAAAAAGTATCCTTTTTTGTGAAAAGAGCCAGTTAATATAAACAATGAACGCAATAAAAATAAATATAATACAACCTAGTACTGATATGAATTATTTTTCGAAACTTTTTTAATTTTTTCAAAGGGATCCCCCAAAGGGGTTACGATAGGGGGTAAGTATGTTCGAAAAAATGTAGGGAGGACCTGGTAATACATTAGACCACTCTACGGGTCATTCAGGGAAAGCTATGAACTATTTTTAGAAATTTTTTTAATTTTTTGTAGGGGGACCCCCAAAAGGGTGGCAGATAGACGGTAGGTATGTTCGGGAAAAATATTGGGAAAAAAAATATAATAGGACTTAGTGATACATATCAACCCTTTTTGGGTCACTCCGGGGGAGCTATGATATATTTTTCGAAATTTTTTGTGTTTTTTGTAGGGGGACCCCCAAAAGGGTGGCAGATAGGAGGTAAATGTGTACAGAGAAAAGTTTAGGAGAGTAAAAATAATACGAGTTTGTCTTGCGTTTTACCCCTTCTGAGGCATATGAGAAGAGAGGGAAGTCAATTTCATAATTTCACAAGAATGTAATTTTTGCAGGGGAGCACCACTAAGGGGTTGCGATAGGGGGTTAGTATGTTCAGAAAAAATGTTGGCAAAAGAAAAACAATGGGACCTTGTCATAGATTTGATCCCTCTAGGGGGCAGCGTCGGAGAGATATTAATGATTTTTGATAGATTGAGGACCATTTTCCAGTTTTCAAAAGGGTGGCGGGTCCATCAAATGTTTTCTGAAATGAACCAAATTTTATGTGGTTTTTATTGGCACCAATACGAAACTTTTGGTGCCCGGGGAGCGAAGTTTGGAACAACTTTAATTTTTTTCATATATGTCTGAACCACCCTAATATACATACATAGTTAGTGTATACGCATGGTTACACTTATTGTGCAGAATAAAATTTCCTACCGAAATGGCACTTTATAAAGTCAAAAACCTTATTTCTTCAACAAAATAAGTTAAGAAAACCGAAAGTTTCCAATTTTTTTAATTTTTTTTTTTGGATTTTTATGTATATCTTTTTTCTGAGTAGATGAATGTGTTTTTTAGTTAACAAAAAAGAAAGGTGACGTAGTCTTTGTCAAAATAGTGATCTATAAAAGTATTTTTGATAAAAATTGGCTCAAAGCTCAAAGTTACCTACTTTTGTATGATTATAAACACAAAAATAATATTTATTCAATAAAAAAGTTATTTTCAGTATATCAATGATGCATGTGCATTTCCACCAAAAACATCGTTTAGCTGGCCTCGTTTTTAATTTTTTGGAGCACACTCTTCAACCATGGCTTTTCTTGAAGCTAAGACTATCTTGAATTAATATTCAAGGTGGAACAATTAAAATTCAAAGGGAGATATAGTTAAAATTGCATTTATATACTTAAGTTAAAAAAAAAAACATGAAAAGACCAAATCCATTTGAAACCATGCAGTCTTACTATTTCATAATACGGAATCGGTTGCCGATTAAATGTGTTGTTTTTCAAAGGATATAAGGGGACCCATATTTCCCCGATTTGATTAAAAAAAAATTTACGAAGTTATGCCCATTTTAAATCTTGATGTCAAAAATTAAAAAGCCGCTGAAAACTTTTTCAAAAAAGTGTCATTTCTATCAAAATCAAAATAATTAAGTTTTGTCTTTTGATTCTAATAGAACTTCTTATTCTCTGTCAGAATCTTTCAATATGGTTGAAAATTGTCAGAGTTATAGCGCTTTTTATGAGAAAAAAACATAGTTAATTTTCTGAAAAACCTCACCTTATTTTTCAGTTAAAATTTTATTTTGGATTTGTACTAATACAGCGTGGGCCTAAAGTTACCATGGGGTTTAAAAATTTAATAACTTTTTCGTTTATATATTTTTTTATTTTTTTTTTTTTTTAATTATATAAATAACACCTGGGGAATAAATAATGGAGAGATTCACAACTGAACAGAGAACTAGAGTAATAGAATTTTATTATTTAAATCAGCGATCAATTATTTTAACGCAAAGAAATTCTGTTGAAAACCTCATTATGAGTGATGAAGCTCGTTTTCATTTGAATGGCTTTGTTAATAAGCAGAACTGCAAGTTCTGGGGTTCTGAAAATCCAAGATTCATTCATGAACGCCAATGGCACCCCATTAGGTGTACAGTATGGTGTGGCATTACATATGAAAACATTATTGGGCCTTTCTTCTTCGAAAATGAAGATGGAAGTGCTGTATCCGTAAATGGAGAGCGGTATCGGTATATGATTGAAAATTTTCTACGTCCTGCTCTTCAAAACAGACTTGAGATGTGGTTTCAGCAGGATGGAGCCACTGCCCGAGACACAATGACACTTTTAAGGCAAATTTTTGGAGAGAAAATAATTTCCAGAAATTCGGAAATTAATTGGCCAGCGCTTTCGCCAGATTTGACAGCACCCGACTATTTTCTTTGGGGTTATTTGAAGGAAACAGTGTATATAAACAAGCCTGAAACCATTCTTGAACTCAAGGCCAACATTGTTGCCGAAATTCGAACGCTACAGCCACAAATTTTGACAGCTGTTATGGAAAATGCTCAAAAACGAGCCCATCATTGCAAAGCTGAAAACGGGGTTCATTTGAAAGACATTATTTTTCATACATAGTGTAAAACAATTTTCATTTTATACTCTAAAAAAAAAAATAAAATAAATAAATATATAAACGAAAAAGTTATTAAATTTTCAAGCCCCATGGTGACTTTTGGCCCACGCTGTATAAGAAAGAAATTACAGACATGAGTTTAATGCGCGTGGTCAGGAGAATTTTTTTCTCAAAATAAAAAATTAAATTTTTGTTTCAACACTACTACTTTCAGCTTATTTTTAATAATAACATCATTTAGTTCGTTATTTCTCTTTAAAATGAGCTTTCAAGTGGCAATTTGTGATTTTTCCTCGCAAAGTTACAGCCATTTGAAAGTGACATGAATTTGATCCCCTATGACATAGTCAGAAGCCCACAGTATAATATTGATTGTGTTCAGTTCTCGATGATGCTCTGTAGTTTTGTGCTGTTTTAGTTCGAAAAGTAAGATTTTGTGCTTCACTTTTTTTTTTTTCAATTTTAAAAAAGTATTTGAGAAATAACAAATAATTTTAGTTTAATAAAAACAAAAAAAAACGTTGTTGACAATATATTCACCATTAAAAACTCATTTTTGATATCAAAGACAAACTTAATAGATATAGAGATTATTTTAAGCATATTTCTCACCTCAGAGCATAAGTAAAGTACATATCGCTCACTTACTTCAAAACTGGCATAACTCAAAAAATATAAAGTGGGAGAAAAACGCATTTAAAGTTTTCAATAACTTACCTTTTATATGAAAATGATGAAAAGTAGGTCTACATAAACTCTTCTCACAAAGCAAGTTTATAAGATACTTTTCTGATTTTTTCACACAAAATAAAACATGAAATGGCGGATATTTCTGTATCATTAACTCAAAAATCACGATTTTTGAATTATGCCAGTCTTGAAGTAAGTGAGCGATATATTGTCTGTACACAGGCAGGGAGTAACTTTCATTCGTACGCAGACAGATAAACTGATAGTTAAAGCTCAAAAATCGAATCACAATAAACAAATTTCGTATAGTATAAAAATGTCGATGAAAGTCGGATTGTATCGAAAAGTATTGTATGAATTCGAAAAGGTAATCCTCGAATAAAATCCAAAAGCTAAGTTGAAAGACATTGGCAAACTAATAATTTTTTTTTTTCTGTAGCACCCCTATGAACAAATTTTTAAAGCCTTAATGTCAAAGTAAAAATCTACTCTATCTTAAAAAATAAATATGTCAATAAATGTTCACTAGATTAGAAGCTATGAGTCTTCTTTAAAATATGGACCAAAACGCAAAAAAGTAAACAATGGAGAAATTTTTTTTTTTTCAAATGTCAAGGGCTCTTCATTATTTTCTAGTTATATATATCCCAAAGTATCGAGAAACACAAATTTCAACCCAAAATATGTTGCTTACTGCGAGAATTTAGACCGTTTCCATGTTGCCTCTTTATGAATAAAAATGAACAAATATACAACATTTATCAAAAAAGTACGTTGCATTCAATATACATAGTATATATGTTATTTTATACATGCTATCCGCTTTTCTGAGATAGAATTAGGTTATCCGCATTTTGTTTAAAAAAGAATTCGACCGCATTTTTTGTTATAACATAACAGTCAAAAATCCCAAAAAGTCTTTTGGTGCAAAATCTAGCACGTCAACAAAAGAGATAGACCTCATTATCTTCGAGCACTTTTAGTCTATTTTCTAAAAAAAATAAGAAATTAGCGGCCATTTACTTATGTGTGTGTCCAGAGCCAAAAACAATTTGTAACGTAACAGCCTTTTTTCATCGATGATATATAGGAATGTTCGGTTATGTACTTCAATAGAACGAACTGTGATTGTTAGGTCAAGTTAGCTTTGAATTTTGATTAAATATGAAATATGAACTGATTTTTATATTCATTCACTTCACGATCATGGAATTTACCAAGGAAAAGTTGAGCAAGGCTCAGAAAAACAAGAACTACATTGAAAAATTGAAAAGAATGAATAAATATGTGGATTTCAAAAATAAAAGAGCGGATGCCCAGAAGCAGCGACGAAAGAAGATGAAGGAGGCAGAAGACGAAATGCCAATTAAAAAAATTAAAATTCTGGTTGAAAACCGTCATGCAGCGATTCGTCAAAGAGTGAAAAAACATAGAAAAAAATCAGAATCGAGTTCAGTGCAAAAGCAGACTAAGACCAATCCAGGTGCAAGGAGTATTGAAAGTAGTGTCACTGAAGCAAAGACAGCTTATAAATCCAAACAGGCACTTGGAACAGCAGTGAAGAAAACCATTCCTGTTTCGGAAACACGTAAAAAAGCGGTTTTAGCAAAGATTGTTGTGAGCATGAATGATGATGACCGAAATTAAGTTTTTAATATTACCTCGCCTTCAAAAGCTCACAATAAAAATAATAGTGACTCTGAGCTTGTCGAAGAAATAAAGAGATTTTATGAACGAGATGCTATTTCCAGAATTTCACCGAAAACAAAACATGTCAAACAATAAGATAATTTGGAAATTGGTGAAAAGATATTTCTACCAACAAGGCACATGCTTTTCACAGCTAAAGAAGCCTTTACAATATTTGATGACGAAAGAAATATCACAGGGAAAGGTATTGAAAATTTGACAGAATTTTATGAAAGATTCCTTTTTCATGTTATTTAATGAGTTATTTTATTGTAAACATTTCAGCTAGATGGTTGCGGCCTCACCTTTTTCGGAAAACACCGACCAAATCACATCAAATTAAATAAGAATCTCCCCCTTGAAATGTGCATGTGCTCTTATTAAGCTGCCGCTGCTCTTCATATCTCTTCTCTTCTCTTATTTGTTCCGTCCATGCCTAAATATAATGATGGATTTGTTCAGCAATTTTTGTGCAAGGTTACCAACATAGACATAGAATGTGACAAATGTGATGGAATAACGATTGAACGACTCAAGGAATCCATTGGTGGCATAACACTAAGTACTCCGGTGACATGGAAGGTTTGGCAAAAAAGCGATAATTCAAAACGAATCGAGATATATAAAGAATCTGGAACACTGCAAGGCTTGCTTCTTCATATAACAGCATTGTCATCACAATTTTTGCGCCATAGCTACGCGAAACGCGAGCAGTCGGATACTTTTAACAAATATGATCGCCCGAGAGCATCGAATGATCAGTTTAATGAGAAGGGAATGCTGCAAATTGATTTTGCTGAAAATATCGTCTGCGAGGGACAAGACGAAGTGCAAAGTGCACATTGGAATCCAAAATAGATAACTTTGCTTACTACTGCCTTCTATCACAACGAAAAATTTCTATCGAAGGTTTTCGTATCTGACAACTTAATCACACAAAAGAAACCAATTATTCCCTACATGTACATTTCGCTGTCAGGACTACCAGAATCAGTAAAAATATTGAAAATTTGGAGCGACGGGCCTTCATCGCAATTCAAAAATTAGTTTATTGCAGCAATTATTCCGCTATTTGAAAGCGAATTCTCAATAAAAATCTATTGGAACTATTTTGCGACTTCTCACGGGAAAGGTTGTAGCGATGGTGTAGGCGCAACTACCAAAATTATTGTGAGGAAGCATGTTTTTGTCTCGTAAATGTATCGTGAACTGTGCTCCAGACTTTATTGCTGCATTTCATCATACAGAATCGAGAATCGCCATCGATGAAGTCAATGAACGTGATTTCTCCGATATAAATTACATTTTGAACGCGCCTGCGACTTTCTCTTGTGCAAAGAGTATCCGCAATATAGCGTCGGCTTACCAAATTCAAGTGATTGATGGAACAATCATCACTTCTACCTTTTCGAAACAAGGATACGATTTTTAATTTTTACTTATCTTCACTTTGTAAATTATTTCTAATAAATTTTAATGAGTTCAGTGAATAATTAGAGCGTTGTTGTTTCTTTTGGTTTCCATCTCAACTACTTGGAGCTTCTTGAATGTCTTATCGTAAGACCCCTGAAATTAAACAATTTAAGCCATTTTAATGCTAAAGGTAACGTAACAGTATTTTCGTGTAACGTAACAGTCCGAACATATTTGTTTTTATAGAACTAAAAAAAATGTTTTCTGTGTAATTAAAATTGAATTTATTACTTTCATTTTAAAGCTTGGAAATTTTAAGATTCACGTTGAAAATAGTCCACCAAAAGAGCAGACTATTCCAATAATGTAAGGAAACTTTAAAATCTTCTTCCAAAATTATGTAACGTAACAGTCCATGCTGACACGTTCATAACTCCTAAATGACAAGGCATACAAACATTTTTATATTAACACTAAATGGTATTACAGAAGCATACTTTTAGATGCATCTATAAAAAATATTTAAAGTACTCCATTTCATGTATTTTAGGAACAATTAATGTCAAAATATGCATACGAATGTAACGTAACAGTCTGCGTTTTGGTCCATATGTACTTTTTTTTTTTTTTTTTTTTTTAAAGAATCATTTTATTTGCAATCTATTCAATGAATAATAAGCAAATATAATAACAATATTCATCTTAACTTAATTTATTGATCTCCAACGAAATCAATACAAATTATATACATTGAATTGACTTATACGTATTTTTTTTTTAAATATCAAAATATTTCTTAATACTGCCTGTAATTATTGCCTAAAAGGGAGATCAAGAACATGCAATCTTTTCAGTCTTCTAATTTCGTCTGTTTCATCGAGAAGAGTTATTGCTAAAGGGTTCACATGGTTGCTTAGTCTATCGAGATATTTTGTACTAAATTTTTTAACTTCTTCTTTTATAAATGGAATGTCAAGATCATTATGTATTGAGTTGTTAGTTACAAACCATGGTGCATTAGTTATTGATCTTAAAGTTTTTGACTGAAACCGCTGTAAAATCTCTAAGTTTGAATTACAGGTTGTACCCCAAAGTTGAATCCCATATGTCCAAACTGGTTTTAACAAAACTTTATACAATAAAAGTTTGTTTTCAAGGCTTAGTTCTGAATTTGGTCCCATTAACCAATAAAGTTTTTTAAATTTTATATTCAAATGTTGTCGTTTGGCATTTATATGTTCTTTCCACGTTAATCTTCTATCGAGATGCATACCAAGATATTTTACACATCTAAATTTTGGAATTTCATTCCCGTCAAGCATCACTGGTGGACATTCTCCCCTTTTTAAAGTGAAAGTGACATGAGCAGACTTTTCTGTATTAACTTTAATTTTCCAACGCCTTAGCCAATTCTGAATTTTGTCAAGTTCTATTTGGACAAGGTTGGAAGCCTCAATTGAGGACTCATGACAAGCCAACAGAGCGGTGTCGTCAGCATATGTGGCCATTAATACACCTTCAGTTTCTGGCATATCAGAGGTGTATACTGTGAAGAGAACTGGTGCTAAAACACTTCCTTGTGGCACACCTGCATTTATTTCACGGATGCTGGATATTTCGTGTTTTATTTTAACATAAAACGTACGCTGATGCAAGTAAGATTTTAATACCAGAAAAAGTGGTGTAGGTAATAGCTTTTTTAATTTAAATAGCAAACCTGAGTGCCAAACCTTGTCGAAAGCTTGTTGTACGTCAAGAAATACTGCTGAGCAATACTTTTTGCTCTCCAAGGTATCTGTAATAGACTTAACAATGCGATGACATTGTTCAGGCGTGCCGTGTTTGTGACGAAATCCGAATTGATGGTCAGGAATTATCTTTTCTTTTTCTAATATTATCTGCATTCTGTTCAGAAATATTCTCTCAAATAATTTGGAGAATGTTGATAATAAACTGATAGGTCTATAGGAGCGTATTTCATTTTCTGGCTTATTCGGCTTGGGAATCATTATTACTTCAGCGCATTTCCACTGTGTAGGAAAGTAACTGAGTCTTAAAATAGAATTGAATATTAACGTTAGAAAAAGTATACACTTTTTTGGCAAAGATTTTGCCACTTTTGCATCAATGTTGTCGTACCCAGGCGAGGTTTTGCTACTTAACTTTGTTATTTCATTTAGTACTTCCTTTGGAGTTATATGTTTGATTGGCCTTTCCATTTGACAAGCCACGTCAAGAAACCGCAGAATTTCAGTGTCATCGGTGTTACTAAAAACATATGGCGTAAATGTATTTTCAAGATGATTTGCATAGGCCGTTGCTTTACTTTTGTCTGTTCTGCACCAAGTAGAGTCCAAGTTTTTGATAGGCGTATTTCTTTGAGTTGGTCTTTTTAAGTATTTTACAGCTTTCCAAAGTTGGTGGTCATTATTTTGTTGAAAGTTAAGACTATTAATATAACTTGCAACAGATTTGTTTTTGAATAATTTAATCTTTTCTTTCAGTTCAGCTGTTGCTTTGTTTAAAATTGTCTTATCAGCAGGATTTCTGCTCACTTGCCACACTTTCCGTAATCTTCGTTTTAGCATTAGAAGTGCTCTTATTTCACCTGATACGTGAACGCTATTTTGTGCTGTTTGACTAGAAGATTCAGGTGGGGTTGAGTGAAATGCAGCTGCATGAATTAGATTTGTAAAATTTTCCACAGCATCATCTAAATCAGGTCCAGACTTAATTGGTATATTGAGGTTCACATATGAATTTAGCCAGTTTTGAAATGATGTGATGTTTGTTTTTTTTCCCAATATTTTGTGGTTCTGAGGAATCATTTGTGGAGTGGTGTTGTAGTTCACAATCAGAGGAGAATGATCAGAACTTAAATCTTCACTACTTATTATATCTAACAGATGACTGCACACTCCATTGTAAATTATAAAGTCCAATAAGTCAGGTACTTTTCTTGGATATGTACTTTGAAAATTATTTTTGCACCTATGTGTATACTTACATAGCGTTCATTTATTTTGGGAAACATTTCTTATTTCCTATTGAATATTTCCGAAAAATTTAATAGGTACTAAATATTCGCAAAGAAGTTTCGTACAATAAAGTTATTAATTTTTCGGTAAAACAAACAATATTTCTATATATCAGATTCCTAATAAACTTGACAGTCGTTATGAGCGGTATTATGTAAAAATATTTTTTTCCTTACATACTTTATACTTTTTTCCTTAAGTCCTCGAAACGATTTATCGAATCCGTTAATCATCAGAAAATTTAATTATTAAAGATAAAAATTATGTAAATCAAAATCAATGTAATCCAGTCGCCTGGCAAGCTTTTATCTTCAAACTTAAGTGATGATGCAATACATTCAAACTACCAAAACATCACCATTGATTTGAAAAGTTTCAACGATAAGCCATTGCATCCGGAGACGGTGATGTTCTTTAGCTTCTTCACTACTTGATTTACATCTTGTCAAAAATTTCATATGCAGTTTTATACCGAGGCGACTATATGCTATCCTTTAAAATTGTATGAATTAATATGAAATTTACAACCAATTGGATTTTGTTCATTTCAAAAATAAACCTTTGACATCGCCAAAATACAACATATGTATGTATCTGATGCAAGAACTAAAAGGACGAATGAAAACTTTTATGATTTGTGAAATAAAACAATATCATAGCACTCCATTTGCTCTTATGTATGTTACTTGCGCTGCAAGAAGTAGAACGACGCCTGAAAGCCTTTTGACGCCTTATGTCTTCGCCAGCATATCGAAACCTTGGCTGCTGTTTGCTGCTGGCTTCTGGCTCCTGACTATTGACTGCTGATTGCTGTCTGTTGCATGCATTCAAGCATCCAGTCATCCAAGCGCTCATGCATTCATTGCATTTACCACTGCGTAATGGATTCCCGTCTCGTCCACTCCGATAAAAGCTGAAAATCAAATATTGGCACTTGTCGGTTGGCCTTTCGCTTTATTGATGGCCCGCCCACATTTTGGAGCGTGTTTAATTCGGTCAAGATAAGAGATCTTTTGATTGCTCAGGGGCTGAGAAACAGAAATATCGCAGTGTCCGTGTGACTGTTGAAAACTTATGGGGGCTTATCGCAGTCACAATACAACTTGGCTTAAAGATATTTCATGATTATAACGCATTTACTTGCTATTGATTGTCATCGATAGTTGCAGTGTTGTTGTATCAAGTTGGTAAATTTTTTCCATTGTTTCAAATTTTTATTATATGGAATTGAAATATTCTGCTCTATTGAATTGAATTTTATAAAAAATTTTAAAAAACCTAGAGATGCAATTCTAAAGAATGAGGAATGAAAAGAAGCTTTAATCAATATGAGCCTCCGTTGTTCGATGGAATACTACCGGCTGAATTACTAAAATTACGAGTACACTGATTAAGTCATATCTTCTTTCTTTCTTAATCTAAACTATAAGATGTTTGCTTTATTTTGAAAAGTTTTAAGATGTTTTGATTCCAAAAGCAAAGAATTGTTCTCATGAAAGTCGAAATGATTAGAAACCTAAATGTTAGTTCTTCTTCCTATTTTCTCAAAGTACTATCTGTATTCTGACTTGCTCATAATGAAGACAGATGCATTAGGAATGTGTTTTCTGTGACCTTTAAGAGCATCAAATATTATAAAAACAATTTCCATTCTGGGTTTGAACAGGTTTAGCATATGTTACTTCGGAGTTGATTCAGTTCAAAGTAAGCAGGCACGTTCATAGAAGCTCGTCACAAGAAAGATGGCCGTGCCACTACTTTGGTACATAGCGATCAACAGATTGCTAATTTTGGTGACAGAGAATAATTATAAAATTGGAAGGTATCTTGCAAGAACTTTGAACAAACTTGAATTGTAGAGGTTAATTCACAAACAAATTAACCCACAACCATATCTTAAGACCCACAATTCAAGCAAACCTGACAGGGAGGTTTTCCAGAATGCATTCTATATATCCCAACCGATAATCTACTTTCTACAGCCAGCTCTTGGGTTATTATACAGTGAGTCACTATAAAAGAGATGGACGCTCATGGTTTTGAAATGACAAAAAAGTTAGCATTACCGCACGCAATATGTAGAGGCTCCTTGATGATATAGGAATGTTTTCATCGTAATAAACGGAAAGTTCTTCATTAAATCAATAGAATAATGGAAGCACAAGATTAAATTAATATTCTAGAGGACTAATACCCACCCAATCTGGTAAAATTCGGTTACGAACCAGGCGATACCATAATTTTGCAGGACAATGACCCAAAGTATATGACTAAAATTACAACAAAATTGCTCCGAGACCAAAATATTACCTGCTTGGATTGGCCAGCATAGTCCCCAGGTATTAACCCGATTGAAAATTTCTGGAATATTTATAAAAATAAATACTTTTAAGAAAACAAACCCTACCAAAGCTGAACGACTTATGGTCGGCTTTGTACGGTGGCTGGTCCGAGATCAGTACTCAAATACTAGACAAAGAGAATATAGCCCACCTTTAGAGTCAAAAGCAGCGATGTAAAATATTGAAAAAATATTTAAAATGTTTTAATTAGCTTAAGTCACAAAAGTGTTCACTAAAAAAATAACTACCCAAGTTAATGAAAACTTTAAAGATTTTAGTTTTGATTTTTTTTAGCTAGCACAAAGCATTAGCAAGCTTTCGGCATACCATTTTCATAATTTTTTTTAACAAAAAAAATACAGCCTTAAAACTAGTAACGTGTTTTTATGAAGGGTTTTGTGACTAACTATACATGTTTCAAAAGGAAAACAGAAGTTTTCTTGTTAAAAACTGTCTTAATGATATATATCATTTCCGCTTTCATCGAAGATGGGTTTTAGCCTACACAAAAAACATCAAAAGTCTTACAAAAATCGTAAAAATGGATATCGTGCGAAGAGTTACGCCCATATGTATTTGAATTCAACACCCTATTGCTTTTAACATTAATTTAGGTGACACGCTTTTAGGTTAAATTATTTTTTTTAGAGTCTGAAAACATAAATTACTTACCACATTTTTTTTTATATTACAATACACTTAACTAACAAAACAAAAATATTGCACTATTTAACAAATGCTTAATGAACTGAAGTATTTCCAAAGTCTATTCACTTTTTTTTTTTTCAAACATTATATGTAGTTTCACACACCATAAAAATTTTGAAATCGATTTGTGAATACCATACCTGCGCTTAGCAACGCGTTAAAAATAACGAATATTGCAATACTATGGGCTAAATATTGGAGCTTCTTTTCGCACATCGTATGCCACCAATTTATGGGCTGTGAGCAACTTCGTACCAAACATTCATAAATTGTAAATTTGTTATGAACGTTGATCCAACCCTAAAATAAGAAAAAAAAACAAATAGCCTTAAAACATAGCATCATTTGAAATCTCGATTAAATTTTATAAAAGATATGTAACATGGGTGCATACTTGTGTACGAACATTCCAAGAATTTAAAAATTATTGAATCATCCATAACTTTTTTCAGCATTCTATCAAGCCATACAAGTGATGAGAAATATTTCTCCTCCAGGTGTTACCCCCTAAATAGTGTAGGCGCACCTCCGAGCGACGCAATCATTGTTGTGCTCTGTTTTCAGACACGGATTTATTTTCGGATTGTTTTTTCTCATAACTACGATTCGCACGTTTTCTTATAAGAAAACAAATACAAATAATTAGGTTACCAAAAATGCCCTCAAAAAGTGGGTCTCCTGACCAAATGCATTTGAACCTGCGAGCAACAGATAAGTATTAATTAGCTACGGTTAAACACGCATGAGCGGGTATTGCGAGCGTCTTCGTGGTCAATTGTTTGCCTTCTTCACTTTGCTTTTTTTTTCTTGCGCTTTTTGAACTGAAATGCTTAACGAGTGTAAGCATAGGAAACGATGATACTTTATCCCATATCTTTTATTTTCATTTAACACGATTTAATTTTGTTTCGATATCCCTACCAACATATGGTGCATGATCATTATCTGCAAAAATATTTTTGTTATGTTAGAGCCAGAGTAAATTAAAAAATCTGTGAATTGCAGTAGTAACAGTAGAGCGCAGCGAACTTGAGAAGTACCAAAGTTTATCTAAATTGACAACCAAAAACTGAGTATGCAAGGAACAATAGAAACTGAAGTCGCTTGAAAATGAATGGCCAATTGGTGGGAATCATTGGAAAACATGGAATCAGCGCTATCCGCGTCAAATAGTTGATGAGATATGATGAATTTAATTCTTCTCTTATATGGAAGAGTGTGGCATTGCCCTTTCTTCCAAGCCAAACTAAGCTAAGAATCCTTACCAAGCTATAAGAAACATACTAGTGTACCAATTCTTATCCACCAATAGTTGCAGAGATATAAAGAAGTTGATTTTTTCTCATATTGAAGGCGTGGCACCGCCTATTTTTTCATTGGATCTTGCTTTGCCTCTCTTTCATATGTAATACATACATATAACATATGTACCAAGCTTCATTTATCTACATATGTACGTCAAATAGTTAATATGATATGATGAATTTAATTTTAATTTCATATGGGCAGCGTGGCATTTCCCATTTTATCCAAACTATGCTACGAATCTTCCCCATAAACACATTTTTAATTAATCTTTCAGCGATCGGTTGAACGATTTAGGTGCTCATAAGCAACATTTACACACATTGAGCTTTATATAAACATATATAGATTATTTTACTTCCTCCAAAGCATAAAGGAGAATTCAAAGTTTTGAATTTCTAACATCGTATGTTATGTTCGAATCTATGTTCAACTTCTACTAAAGGGTTTTTCAATAAGAGCGCTACAAAAGTTTTTTTAAATACAACAAAAACGGTTTGGGATATCAATGAAATTCTTTATTCTTGTAAAAGAACATTCGATGGCATTATGTATGGAACTCAATTTTTTTTGCATGGCCACCACGGGCACGCCTGCAGAAGTTCAGACGATGAACCCAATTTTCGACGGTTTTCAAGCATAAATCGGCCGATACTGCTGCAATTTCACGTTCGATATTCGTATGAAGTTCATCAATCGTCGCTGGCTTGTTGGCATAGACCATAGGCTTGACGTAGCCCCACAGAAAATAGTCTAACGGCGTCAAATCGCACGACCGAGACGGCCAATTGACTGGGCCAATGACGCCGCCGGCCCATAAACCGCACCAAACCGTAATTTTTTCGGGACTCATGGAGTACGAGTGGATTGCTGCCTGACCAATAACGCATATTTTGCTTATTGACGAAGCCATTCAGCCAGAAATGAGCTTCATCGTTGAAGATGATTTTTCGATGAAAATCCGGATCATTTTCAAGTTGTTGCTCAGCCCAATTCACAAACATACGACGATTCTGGTGGTCAAGCGGCTTTAGTTCTTGCGCCAATTTGATCTTGTAAGGATGTAGGCCAAGATATTTTCGCAAAATTCGCCACAACGACGCCACAGAGATGCCCAACGCTTGAGAACGACGTGTGAGGGATTGATTTGGGTCTTCCTCAATTGATGCGCTAGCGGCAGCAATATTCTCGACACTACGGGCACTTCTTTGTCTCACTGGCACGGGAACAATTTGTACTGTGCCTGTGGATTCAAATTTTTCCACTAGCCGCTCAATTGTTGATCTGACAGGACGATTATGACGACCATAAATTGGACGTAGCGCTCTTAAAGTTGAGGTCACTGACTCCGAATTTCGGTAGTAAATTTTAATAATTTTGACTCGTTGTTGGATCGTATATCTTTCCATGATGAAATGGCAAACCTTACTGAAGAGAAACGTCAAAAGAGCGGGAAAAAATATGGCGTCGTTTGCTGTCCCTATTGGTCTACTTTTGTAGCGTCCCTATTGAAAAATCCTTTACTTACAATTACTTAGTACTTTTTCAGATAACGAGAATTTTCGCTTTTGTGGCTCAGTAGATAACTTTCATTAAAGCTCTGTTTAGGGAGGTCATGCTGTGAACAATGTTAAAACTAAGTATATAGTTATTAGATTTTTTGACAATTTATTACACTCAGAGCAAACTCGAAAGCAAAAATTGAAGAGTGGTTTTGATGTGTCGCTGAAGAGAATATTGTTATCATTATATAAATAGGCAATCTCTAAACGGTTGCACCACTTTTTCTCAGCCATAGCACAACGTAATCGCTCAATTTTTTTTTTTTTGTTGGAAAGGTTGTGAGGAGAAGGGGGGACATGTATACTTTGTTTTTCAATAGTAGGCGTTGCCACGCCCCTAAAAAGGAAAAACGTTTCCTTGGCTAAACTAATGGACCGATTTTGATGAAATTTTGTTTGAAGATAGATTGAATCCTAAGAAAGATTATTAGAAACTCTGATTTCTAAAAAGGGGCGTGGCATTGCCTCAAATGTAAAAAAACGCTATCACGGCTGTGCCACTGCACCGATTTTGATGAAATTTGGTATGTAGATAGATTGGATCTTAAGAAAAAATATATGTTTTTAGTGGGCGGTGCCACGCCTCTTACGGGAAAATACGTCGTTACTACTAAAATAATGTACCGATTTTGATGAAATTTCGTTTGAATATAGATTGAATCCTAAGAAAGATTATTAAAAACTCTGATTTCTAAAAAGGGGCGTGGCATCGTCTCAAATGTGAAAAAACGCTATCACGGGTGTGCCACTGCACTGATTTTGATGAAATTTGGTATGTAGATAGATTGGATCTTAAGTAAAAATATATTTTTTTGGTGGGCAGTGCCACGCCTCTTACAGGAAAATACGTCGTTACTACTAAACTAACCGACTGATTTTGATGAAATTTTGTTTGAAGATAGATTGGATCCTAAGAAAGATTATTAGATACTGATTTCTAAAAAAGGGGCGTGGTATTGCCTCAAATGGGAAAAAAAATTTTTAGGAGGCGTGGCAGCACCTCTAACAGGAAAAAGAGTTTTTACTACTAAGCTAATGTGCCCATTTTGATGAAATTTGGTAAAGGGATAGTTTGAACCCTGAGGCAAGTTATTTGCTTTAAATTGGACGGTACCAACCCCCAGTAGGAAAATATGTTTTCACAGCTAAGCTAATGAACCGATTTTGATGAATTTGGTATGGAGATAGATTGCGCCCTAAGTAAGAGAAAGAGATAGTGGTAGGGATGTAGCAACATGATACTGTGATCTAAATTTTTAGAGTGATGACAAAAACTTACTCTTTCCAGTTCAGTTTTTTAATACTATAAGGGGAAGTCCATAAATTACGTGAGTCAAAAAGGGGGGGGGGGGGGGGAAAGGGTCCGGAAAAATCTCACCAAGTCTCACAAAGGGGGAGGGGGGTCAATAAAAATCTCACGTTAACTTTTTGATACTGAGACTAAGCATTATTATAGCAGATTACATTTAAAAATTATAAGGTAAGTCTCATGGGTGGCAGGGAAGGGGGGGGTAACGTCAGATTTCACCAAATCTCATCAAGGGGAGGAGAGGAGGGTCCGAATTTTCAAAAATACACCTCATGTAATTAATGGACGGCCCCTAATCGAATGTTAGAGTTGAGACATGCAACAGCTTCTTACTCTTCGTTTGTGAGAGAGTGAGGATTATCTATACATCCATTCTTTTTTAACTGCCATAACACAACATAATCGCTTAGTTTTTTTGTTGTAATAGTTATGAAGAGGACCAGTGCAGAATGTGAAATTTTTTTAATACTAGGCGAAGCCACGCCTTCAACAGGAAAATACGTTTCCACGGTTAAACAAGTGGACAGATTTTGGGGAAATTCGGTTTGGAGATTGTACCCTAAAAAATGGTATTAAAATCTTCAAGTTCTTTAAGGAGGGGTGGCATCGTCACTAATGGGAAAGAACGGTATCACGGCTGTGGCACAACACTGATTTTGATGAAATTTGGTATGTAGATAGATTGAATCTTGAGTAAAGATATTTGTTTTGAGTGAGCAGTATCAGCTAATGGACGGATTTTGATGAAATCCAGAAAAAGATTGAACCCTGAGAAAACGTATTTGTTTTAATGGTTGAATTTCAACCACTGGGCGGACTCTAGTTTTCATTAAACTTTGGATTTTTATAATATCACTTTAAGGATAACCGGTTGACTCTGAAGAAACTTATTTCACTTTAAGTTTGATTGATGTCAGTGCTACAATCTTTAAAGGCAGAACATACATAGGGATTACCTAACCAAAGAATGGAATGGACCAATTTTGGTAATATTTGTTCGCTTATCTGGTCAATGTATGTAAGGGTCCGAAATGAATTAAACCAAAAAAAATGTATTTCGATAAAAGTGGAAGTCGTTTTGAAAAGCTTTTCTCAAATATATTTGTTAACAATCTGTACTCACTTGGGCAGAAATACTATATATATTTATCTATATCTTTATCTCTTCATATTAATATTTATCTCTGAGCCTTGCATATAAGGAAAGCAATTCTACTTTGTGGCAAAAGATTCGATGTTTCTGCAATGTTATTAAGCGGAGTGTCATTCTTGTATATTTGCAGTTTTGTCATTTGCAAACGTCAACATATACATATATATTAATCCACTCTGGCCGTATCCTCACGAAGCTCATTTATCGTCGCGGAAGGTGTTATTACCGAATCAACGCTGAAAATCAGCAGCATCAGCAGCGGGAGCGGCAAACATTCGTTTATCATCAGTTTCTGCCCGCAATCGCAATAGCTGCAAGATAATTGCATTTTCTCGGTACTCATTCATTCATTCATTCGTACGTGCGCTCGCTCGCTCGTCGATCGTTCCTGCGCCTCTTGCGCCTTTTGATACCCGTGTGCAGTAATTATGCATGGTCCATAAATTTGGCCCTGATTCTTATGCGCACTCAAACGGCCGAAAAAATAAATCTACTCAAATGGACATTGATTTAAATAACTGCTATTAAGCGTAATCGTCGTTGTCGTCGTCGTCGTCTTCTTTATCTTTTCATTTTTACGTAAAAACTCTGGTGCGGATTCGCTATCTCTTACCGATGTTTAGGATGTCAGTTTGTGATTTATTTCCGCTATAAAGCTAAGAAGATTTCATTGTAAAATAGAACTCCCATATGTATTCTTCGCTGATTGGCTTTAAGAATATCTTTTTATTGCTAATTTGAAAGTACTCAAACTCAACTTTCCTTTGGTACGAAAAATTTCACATTCATTTATTTACATTCGTTTCATTTTTTATTTAAGATTTCATATAGACGAGGGGTCAGTAAACTACGGCCCTCCACCTGGTTTTAGTCCAGAACTTAGAAAATAAGTCAAATTATTTTACTTAAGGTCTTACGCACGGAGAGATAGACAACCACTGTGGTCAGTTTTTTTAGTTTTCCTTACTTTAGCAGCGTACCATAATCCAATAATAATACCAAATATTAAATCAAGTTAAAGTCCAATACAAATATAAGCAAAATATTCTACTTAATGCGTGCAAAACGAAGAAGTCCTAAAAATATGTCTAAAGAATAGGATATAATGCAATCCTTTTAATGTCTTTCGGAAGATAAATATCCTACTCGTAACTTTTCGGAAATAGTATATACGTAACGTACCAGAAGTGTTTCATTTGAAATATTGCGAACGGAACATTTCAGAAATATTTCTTATATATTACAAATGTAATCTTTTAGAAGTGTTTCTGAAAGGCTCCAGACTTAAGGCTTACCGAACTTTTCTAATGAAATCTAAATAACGTTTAGTGATTCGATATTACTTTTTTGTTATCTGTTAAATTAAGAAACGTCATAACAAATAACTGCATTATCAAGGACAAACGCAAGTGAATGATGCAGGTAAAATGAAACAATAGTTCCCATAGTAAGAGAAGTGGATAAAAAAAATTTCAGAGTCCAGTCCGTTGAAGTAAAAATTTTTATTTTTTTCTTTCCCATTAATATTGCAAGGTTTCTGTAGCGTTTCAGGAGTGTTTCAAATGATATCAAAAGGCAGTCATTGATGCATTGCAGAAAGTTTTCTGAAATTGAACTTAATTATTTCTGAAAAGTAACTGAAACGTTATATGCTGAGTGGGACGTGCAGTTAACCCTCTACTGCATACAGAGCCATATATGGGTTTTCAACTTTGAAAATAATTTTCTCCACTTTTTCAACGTTAATCATAATTCATTTGCCATTTTTGTTATCTATACTATATTAGCGTTTTTTAATATTTTACCTATATACGTAACGAAAAGCTGGTTTGATGCAAAATCAGTTTATATAGTTTGTTATAACGTTGCCTAAAACAAAAATTGTTCCGCTTATAAATTGATCGAAAAGTCCTTTGTGTGCATACATAGGATTAAAAGGATGCAAAGGATAAAAAGGACACGAACAGGATAAACATTTTTTTTTTTGTTAAATTCGTGTATAAAATGAATAAATAAGCGTATATTTAAATAAAAATATTTTTTTTTACTGACGCTTATATGCTCATTCAGGTCGCATTTTACTCGTTTATGTAGCTTTTTAGCGTCGCAATTGTCCTAATATGTACCTATACACGTCACTCATACTACATGATTTACCCCCGAACCAGGATTTTCTTTTGACGGTGCTGAATACAGATCATTAATCAATCATCTCCACTCCAGTTATATGGTTTCATTTATCACATCAGTACAAATTTTAAACTGGACTCTCGTCACTTATGAATAGAATCGTTTAACGATATTGTATTGACGATACTTTTATATCACGTATCATGTAACCCCTAGAATTCTAGTATTGTTTTCCTTGCTTTTTGTTAGCAAACAGCTGTTAAATGCTATAGTCTTGACGATTGATTTGACTAGATAGCTAAGCCGATGTCGTCGAATAGTATCGTTTGAACGACTATCGTTTTAAAAGTGACGTGATGATAGCGCTATTCTATTTTACGTTTATTTATGTATAAATATTTTGTTACTCTATTTATTTAAATATCTTTGAGTTTGCTACCTGGCCCGCCGCACCTACAATTTTTGAGATCTGGCCTTTTCCAAAAAAAAAAAAGTTTGTAGGTTCCTGGTAAGACTATGAAATAAGACTTTGTAATCTGATTTTACAGAAAGTTTCATTCAACGATAACAATTTTTAAAGCGAGGTACAATTCGTTGAATTATTATTTTAATTGAGCTTCGAATGCCATAATTTTATTTGACATTCTTTGAATTGGAATACTTTTATGTACAATAGCAAGAATCTGTTCAACGCTTTTTATATTATAAAAGATCAAAGTTCAATGCGATCAGATTTACTCAAATATCCTGAAAACTCTTGGTGTTTAACAATTTTTTAAGTGCTATAGGTATGAATTCTGTAGACATATCATGCTAATTTTGCAAAAAGAAAAACTATTTCAGTTAAAGTCTTATCTGAGGTTTAACGCTCAATGTGTATTAAAAAATCGCGATGAAACCATTATTTCAGCGAAACTCCAAGCTCTCACTGTTAATATTTTTTTTTTTTTTCCTTTTTCTTTTAAGCCAATTACATAATTGCAAATTGTAAAGTGCTCGATTAATAATCGTCGATTATCTTGCCTGAAGGTGAAACTAATTAAAATTCATTTGTGACATGCCAAGATCAAGTATCTCGAATATCAGATCTTGTTTAACACGACCATCTGATGCATATCGTATATTATAACCAAAGAGTATCCTCTTTGATTATAACCTACTGTTTTTTTTTCACATCTTTTTTGACGAATGATCGTGTGAAGATACATAAATTTAAAGGACATGGCGGATGGTGACAACAAAAGAAAATTCTTGGAATTACGATGTTAAATTTTTTGAATGTTATCTTCTGTTGGTGGCGCACGACACATGCTATGTAGTTACACTTTTCGTTGTTGTTTTTAATATCATTACTGTTTGGCGTATTCTGATATTGTGACAGCAGTACTGTCATATGTCCAAAATTACACTTCAGGACGACTTATATGCAAGTAGTCCGTTAATCGGTTTATTTCGTTACGGTGGTCAAACAAATTTGTTATTTCTCACTCTCATGCAACTTGTTTTCCGATCTACATAAATCATTTGGACGACTATTTGTGACTTTGGTCTTTCAACTGAATAAAATTAAACTTATTTTTAATCACTGAATAAAATTTGTTTGTTCCTTAAGGACGAAAGTGCTGTAAATTATGTAGGTGCAAAGTTGAAATGATTATTTAAATAAATATATATTTATATGAATAAGTTTATCAAAACTTTAAAATCGATTGTATCAATTCATCAATCTGAATAAGCCATCAAAATCAACCAATCCAACTAATATTTTAGACAGTACATATTTTCAATATTATCGATAACACAGGCTTACAGAAAAAAAAATAGTATGTATTTGGAATGCAGTTCTGAAGATTTTGAGTTGCCAGCAACTGTTCCGATCCACCTGAAAATCGTGTCTCTGAATAAAAGAATGTGATGTGGCAAAAACTGGTACAAACGGAAAAGACAAATAGCTAGAAAAGGAAATAGCAAAAGAATGCAATGCTAGATAACTAGTTGTATACAATTTTTTTAATAAGTCACGCGAGTGAAAGCAGAGCGAGGCAGAGCGAAGCAGATCAATGCGAGCAAACAATTTTCAAATTTTTTCTGGAGCTGGCTAGCATTGCAGAAGCACCTGCTGCATTGATCTTTGTATGTTTAAAAGTGTGTAACAAGGAAATTTCATTAAATTATGGGTACATTTATGAAATTTTTCAACTAATCTTCATGTAAATTATGAACCATTTTCGTTTCTTTTTAAATATATTGGATGCTTTCCAAATTCTATTGGTTATATAAAAAATTTCAACTGGGAGAAACAAAATACTTTTCATCAGAAGAATCCACTTCTTTTGCCTTCACTTTTATTAATGCAAATGTAGATCCTTAACAACAAAACTCAAACGAAAAGCAGATTATTAGCGCCGTTTCTCGCATTCACATAAGTATAAGTAATAAAGTGTTTTTATAGTAAAGTAGAGAGTTTTTTGAATAGGATAAATTGTATTTATTCTATATGCAAAAAATTTATCTTTATCGTCAAAAAAAATGCTAAAATAGGAATAGTCCGTTCTATTCTGAAAAACAGATTCAAAAACTAACAGCGCCACTTCCAATTGCTGTCATACAAGTTCCTGTGAGCACAAGCAACCGCCCTGTATATTTTATATAAAAAGTTGGTAGCAACAAAAAAGTCCTCAATAATATTTCTAAGTGCTAAAAATGATATATAAAAAAAATATTTTTACGAAACCTCAATAATATCTCTGAGTGCTAAAAATGATGTATAAAAGAAATATTTTTATTTGACTTATTTTATTCCAGTTGTTAATCTGCTTTATTAAAATTTATAAAAATGTTTATTGATCACAAGGATATTGTTATAAAGCTAATCGTTAGTGTTGATAACTCTTTGTTTTGATTAAAATAATTTCTATACTTCTTGTTTTAACTGCAAAACATTTGAACAATGTTTAAAAAATGAAATTGTTGTTTCTTACTCTTAAGCTTGATATATAAACTTGAAATTTATATGGCATTTTACAGGTAATCTCTGTCGCAACGATCACTAGAGCGCTGGAAAGAGGATCTTTTTCCCCGAACCCAAGTTTTATTGTTGGGTTTATCATGATCACGCCAATTATCATTGCTTCTGCTTTCATTGGAGTAATAAGGTTTATTACTGCGATAACCAGAGTAATCTTGGTTCCTCCGCGTATCTCCTTGAAAATAAGAGCCGTAAATTGTATTCCGCTTATGAACTGTAGATTCTGTATAGGTTCTACGGTCAGGGTGGTGACTGTATGTATTTTGATATCGACGTTCCTGCCTAAAATCAGGCTCATGATGATGTCTTAAGTCCCTATTAGATTTATTGTTCCTGGAACTTAATAAACCATCCAAAGCTTCGAGGTAGTTTTTACGTTCTATATGATGGCCACGTGCTGCATCAAATTCTGAAAAGTTAGTTAAGAAAGAATGGTAATACAAGTCTTAGATACAGGGTTCGATTAAATTTGCCAGACTTACTTTCAATGGCTTCTTTTGGATTCATAGTCATTTCTGATATCATAAAGTTGCAGATTAAATAGCCAGTGCGATTAACACCATGTGTACAATGAACGCCAACAAGTTTATCTGCAAAAAAAATAAAAGTTCCATGAATAGAACGAATACTTAGTCACGATTTTCTCAACTTAAGGATATTAAAAAATATTCTAATAGATATTGATAATATATGTACCTACTAATAAGACTTTCTAGCCCATAGGATGTGATGATGTGATATCCTAAAGACACGCATAAAATTCAATTTTTTTTTCTCAAAATATTCTACAACTTATTGCACGCTTAGTTATATTAATTTAAATCTAGAATTACTCTATGTTGAAGCAACTGTAGAATAATTCAGAAAAATTTAATTACTCTATAAATTATAAAAATTAAACGCATGTTGATATGCATACGCATATTCCTTCATGATATTTCACTAAGAGTAAAATATGCAAGACATGAATATATTAAATTTATATCTGATGAAAATAGTCGAACAAAAATAGTCACTAGCAGTATCAAGACTATTGAATAGTACGTCATCAGAATATGCATCACTAATTAGCTTAGTTGGATGCACTGAAAAGATTTTTGACAACTTCAAGTGACAGAGAGAGAAAAGAGACTTTTTTTTTTGGTCAAAATGGATGAGTTTCCGGATTGATTCTGCCCCTTTTTGCTTGCCGAATCTGAAGCCGAATAGACGTCGCAGAAGAAAAAAAAAAAGAAAAAGAAAAATGTGTTTTGGAATGTATACTCACATTAATAAGTATACTTAAAATAAAGTGAAGTTCGGTTACGTCTTTAATTCGAAAAGAAATAGTCAAAGTTAAGCCAATATAATCGGTAATGACAACAGTAAAATAAAGTCAAGCAATTCGAGAAAAATTCCGTAAGAAAATCACCAGTTCAACCATTTTGGAGCAAAAATAACCATGAGGTTGAGCCATACACCAAATATCCATCATCAAATGTTTTTCGAATCCTAAAGAATCAACAAAAATTGCAACCATCATGAGTTTTGGAAAACAGCGGCCGATTTAGCACGCCACCATACTGGGAAACCTTGACGCCAGATAAGAAATTTTTCTCATTTTCTAAATTTTGCAAGAAAAAAAAAAATGTTTAAATACCAAATATTAAGTTTGAAGAAAAGATGAAGTGGATCAAACTTAAAAATCATTTATTCATTATTCGTTAAAACTATATTTATACAAAAATTAACCTTTGTCTAAATAATATGCATTAGTAAAATGATTATTAAAAGATTTCTACAAGTTCTAATTCGGATAGATTACAAATATTAAGCCCCAAAGAAAAAGAAATATTATTTTTCAATTCAGAAAATAACTAACTTACAATAAGTAAATATATACCAAAAATGAATATATATAAATATATGCACATATGTATACCTATATCATACATATATGTATAAATATATGAAACTAAAAATATAAATATCTAAACTATTTAACTTTACATCTATTAAATTAAATCTGCACTACTACTAAAAGCAGAATAGAAAAAAAATTTATTTTTATCAAATAAAAATTACCTGAAATAAAATTTGTTCATATATTTGTATAAGCATATATATATGTATGTATATACATATTTGCACTAGCTCCTAAGAATAAATAAGTAAGTGTTATAAACATAAAATTTAAATCATTTCATATGCATGGAAACATTTAAAACATTTAGTTTTCCTCATAAATTTTGCCAACGCTGTATGTTTTTATCTAGTGATTAATTTTTTTTTGTGTTTCTTTCAAAATGAATTGAGAAAATAAATATTTAATAATTAAGATAATAAAATAAACAGAAAAAAAAAAATAAAGTTAAGTTAAACGAAAAGAAATGAAAAAAAAAGTTAAAATTTGATTGAATTACGAAAATTATAATACTCAACATCATTTGGAAAGAAAGAGAAGAAATAAACAAAAGATCAGATTAACATTAATTTTCAGAGAACAAAAAAGTGCTCATAGCGCAAACTCACCACAATCGAACATCAGGCCTGCTGTCGACGTGGGATTTAACAGTGAGTAAACGTAAGCTACCTTTTTGATTATCTCTTTGCTATGGGATCATAATAATGAACATGTTAAGATTTTTTTTTTTTTAAATGCAGTAAGTCTGCAAAGCATATGCTAATATTCTATACTCTATATTAAAGCTAGTTTTCCTTTTGTTTTGATTCCTAAATTTCTTTAATAAAATTGAGTTAAGTTGAGAGTGTCCAAAAATGCTTTAAGTCTAATTGAATATAAAATTTGAAGCAGTGAGCAAAACAATTTTTGATTTAAACTTTATTAAATAGTAACTCATGGAGTTTACTAAAATTTACTAAAAAGGAATATGATTGTCATCCTATTTTCTTTTGTATGATTTTCTTTTGTAAATATAGACTTTAATTCCTATGCATATAATGTTGTCAGTATATTCTCGTTAAGAAATAAAAATTATAATGAAATTTTGATATGATTCTTTAAAATTCTTTTGTGTTAGCCATGAAATGGTGAAGTGAAGATTTAGTAAGGTTACGTTTGGGCTAATAAAACGGTTAATTTCTTTATTAGCAGGTTGGGCGGGTAATAGACATGGAGGAAAACTAAGACCTATTTTCCTTCCGATAATTACATTGCATAGTTAAATCCCTGTTCGTATTAATAGATATAGTATGCTTAATTGGTAGTTGGTCACTTCAATGAATTTTTATGATATTTATCGGTTTTTTTATGTATACCATCATACACTCTGCACACATATTTTGATATAATGTGACTCACTCGCATCGTATCTAATAGGCAACCCCACTCCCATTTCCATGAGCTACGACCGAAGCAGAGCTAGGTGTGCAGAACCGGCCTAAAAGATGCGTGCCGTAATAACTGACGGTAGAGTTTTGTTACAAGGAGGGAAAATTGTAGGAGGTTCGGTTATTGTTTCAGTCCAATTTTTTTTTTAATGTAAATGTACCTTTTGGCATGGACAACTTAATTAATATTTTTTCTTTTTATTATCGTAAAACTGCTTGTATTTTAGAGTAACGTAAAAAACGTGTCGTTTTTAATTATCTCTACATGCAAATCAACAGGCTGATACCTAAATATAACCAAATCAACTGCAATATTTCAAATTTTTTTCCTACGTCTGGAATGTTACACAAAAAAAAAATAAAAAGAAAACAAGGCAGTTTAGTTAACAGCTTTAAACACGTTTAAAAATATGCTTTTTTAAGTCAAACAAATTCCAAATAACCACAAAATTTGCATTCTTACATAAAAGAATTGAAAAAGACCGCAAAAATATGTCAACACCTACACACATGCTGGAACAGGCTACAAACAAAGCATCGGCTTGCAAGCACAGGTCCAACTTTCAACAACCAACGGCTAACAAAACATAAAAAGATTCACAAAATTTAAGTTGTCGATTTCTGCTGTTGCTGTTGCAGGCAACTGCGGGAGTCACTAAAGTTGAAGCTTAACCTTAGGCGCAGTAGAGTGAAATGTATGAATACGCATCGTACAATGGTAATAAATTAGAAAAGATGTCAGCAACGGCGCACAGTGGTGCTAAATTGAATTTTCTTCGTAAATATGCATTCCTCAGTTCAATACGGAATTATCGCTAAAAAAAGAATTCACCTTAGATTTTTTAATAAAAATAACGCTCGATGACCGCAAGAAGAAGAGTAGCGTACCTAGGGGGGGGCGACAAAATGATTCTCGAAATTTAAAATTTTGTTTTTATCAGAATTGTTTGTATTTGTTTAGTGAGTTTAGTTTTTTTTTGTTTAGTGAATGTGTTAATAAGTTGAGAGCATGTGGAGGTGATTTTGAAATTTAATATAATATATATCTCATATATATTTTTTTTTTTCTAGTAAGACAATTTCTTAAAATTGAAAATAGAAAAAAATATTTTCTGTTAGTAGGGGCGGAAAATTATCTTCTTGCCTCAGGCGCCGAATGACCACAGCTATTTTATCAAATCTTCGCATCATGAAGTTTTTTTTGAGACGAGCTTGCACAGATCGCATTTTATCGCAGAGAGGGTCTATCCTCATTTTCTAGCACAATATGAGATGTGGCTAACTAGTTGAAACTAGATTTTAATTAAGTTTTATGTTTGCAGAACACGAATTCACTGCACATATTTTCATTTGAAAAGCACTCGATCCAATATGGTTGCTTTTTCATTTAACCCTTAACTGCATGGAGTCAGCCCCCAACATGGAGACAAACCTCCTTTTATGTAAAATCAGACGCTGACCACGATTGGCATTTATTTTCCTGGGAAATACACCGTTTTGCTGGAAAAGCTCAAAAAGTGTGATTTGTGCAGTGTACCAAATATGGTACATTATTCATTAAGCCTATATATTCGAAATGAAAAACTCTTTTTTAGAAACTTTTTTTTATTAGAAATTAATAAAAAATTTATGGAAATAACAAGTGTGGCCATTTTTTATAGTATACTAGCATTACCCTGTGCGCATCGCCTCACCTCAACCGTGGTGTAGATTCGATGTGCGGTCTGCGTGAAAATTTTATTTAAAAAATACTTTTGTATGAAGATCACCCTTAGTATGCATCCAAAATAAAATTTTTACAACCTAAGCAGTGCCTCTTAATATAAAAACCACGTGATGTAAATTCCGTGAGAATCGATTTGGCGGTCTTCGAGTAAATGATATTTAAAAATAGTTTTGTGTGTGGGCCACCCTAAATAAAAGTGTTGTATCCTTAGCCTCTTAACACAAGAGCTACGTGGTGTAAATTCGGTGTGAATCGACTTACTTGGCTTTGTGAAAATGATATTTAAAAATATTTTTGTGTGAGCGCCACCCTAAGTTTGCACCCAAAATAAAATTTTTACAACCTAAGCAGTGCCTCTTAATATAAAAACCACGTGATGTAAATTCCGTGAGAATCGATTTGGCGGTCTTCGAGTAAATGATATTTAAAAATAGTTTTGTGTGTGGGCCACCCTAAATAAAAGTTTTGTATTCTTAGCCTTACTTGTCTTCGTGAAAATGATATTTAAAAATATATTTGTATGAGGGCCACTCCAAGTATGCACCCTAAATAAAATTTTTACCATCCAATCTGTGCCCCTGAACTTAAAAGCCATACTGTGCAGTATTTTTAGCTCCTTCACAATTTTTATTTTGTTTTCTTTTTTGATTTAAGACTTTTCTAGTAAATTTATTTACTTAGCATATTGGTTCGAAAGATTTTTTTATCAAAGAGCCTGAGTGAATGCGTATTTACCCAGTTCAGTTTCAGCTAGTTACTTTTCGCACTAAGCTGAGAAATGAATTTTCTTCAAGGAAACTTAATTTAGCGCCACTGTGCGGCGGCAGCAACAGAAAAGATTGTATCACAAGACACGAGTGCGCGCTTGCGCATTTCATCATTTAAATCAGAGCTGTCCAACTGCAAGCAATTCAAAATTAAAATTGAAACATAAGCATTTGAATCCATTACCGTTCACAACTTATCACTCAATTAATAGATAATTTATTTGCTGCCAAAAATGGAATAAAATGTAAGAGCAGGTTTCGACTTATTTAAACACAAGTCAAGGTATAATATATAGCTCTGCGGATCTTAAAATAACAGCTATTCAGACTTAAAACTTAAGTACCATCCCATCCTTGAGAGAAATCTTAAAAAATAAAGAATCGTGACAAACTTTGGGCAGCTCTGTTGTAAGTAAACGCACGAAAGAGCGCGGGTGTCACCTGCAAATTTGTATTTTAATAAGTAAAAGCAGGGCAACACCAATGGAGTTGTAGGGGAGTTAATGTAGACTTTCAGAATTGGAAAAAATAAGAAAGAAAAAGGAAATAGTGGAACAAATCTGCAAATGTTGATGACAAGACCACCGCAAATTCTGATTTGTTGCTGTTCGGGTTACTGCTGTTGCTTGTACTCTAAGTTGTTCTACTAAAATACGATTTTGTTCCAGATTTTATTTCTTAGACAAGTGATGCTGGTGCATCCATGCAATATTTAATAGCTACAAAAAATTCTATGTTTCTCATTTTAATTTGCTTTTTTTTTTGTTTTAATTCTTTGTTAAAACAGTGGACGTTTCTATTTAAAATTATTCTACATTTGTTTTGCCTATGGTTCAGTTTAACAGGATATTGTACAAGGAGATGAACCGCAGAAAATGTAGTAGCAGGCAATGGAGATCCTTGTTGCCAATCACCTGTGGTCTAAGGTATAACCTTTGTTATTTAATCGCCAATATTACAAAATTAAATTTTTTATCGGTACAAAACTTAATGACCGATTTTTTTTGTCAGTAATATTAAAATATTTTTTTCTTTTTTGTTCTTTAAAAAAAAATTTAAGTATAATACATATTACAAAATTAATTTAAAAAATGGAATCTTGAATATTTTGTAAAAAATTAATGTAGATCGGTCTAAATTATGAACATTTTTTAGTTTCTATAAAATTTCACAAACCACATAAATCAAATTCTCAATTGTTTTTAAAACTGAAAAAAAAAAATTTGAGTAAAAACGATGAAACTATCAGGGATAAATCTTGAATAGTTATACTTTAATAATGTAATAAAAATGTTGGTCTAAAATCTAATGCAGCTGATGCAGAAAAAAAAAATTAAAGAAGTGTTTGTTCGAAAAGACCTGAAAGACCAATATTTAGGTATTTAATATCATGCAGTGATTATCAGCCTTAACCGAACAAATAATGAGCAGAATCCCATCAATGGACGTTGTACTCAAACAAATTTAAAAAGAAAAAATTTAAAAACTGGGTGTTTTAAGTTCTACCATCTACAAAAGATTGGTAGTCCGTTTCTAGCAATTGCTAAAATTTAAGTTTTAAACTAAGCCCGTAGTGATAAACATATTAAAAGCAAGTTTTAACGACTTACGAGTGTATTTTAAGATAAACACTATGTCTGTTATAGTCGACTTAAAGCCTGCTATTACTCTAAAAGCGCTTTTTAAATTTAAAAGCAGGAAAAGGTGGTTTAAAATATTAAAAAGCAGGTTTTAGGGTGAATTTTCCAAAATTATTTTTTGATAAAGAAAAAGTCACAAAGCAAAAAAAAAGTGGGATAGTTCTTTTAAATATTATAAAACAAGTGAAAAGTATGTTTTGTGACAAAAGTATGTTTAGGGATTTCAACATTTTGGCTGATGTTACCGGTATCAGGAAAAATATTTATGTAAGGAGTGCTGCGAACCTTTCAAGCTGGAGACGGCGACTTTTATTCCCAGTACCGTATCCAATGGTCAGCGTACGAACCGTAAAAACCGCTAGCGCTGACGGTGGACTTAGAATCTAAGAAATTTAATTTTACCGTCGCGACAGACGATCAGCCTTGCATTTCTAATCAGCTTGTGCCAATTTATTAATTTAAGTTTGTAGTGTCAATTTTAATTCTATAAAAGTGATTCTAATAGAAATAATAACTAAATGAATTGAATTACAACAAATTACTAATATAAGAAGTATGTTCTTACAAAATAAAAAAAAGGTTTAACTCTATCACAAATGCAAAAATAATAATTAAATTCTACCCCAAATTTTCGACCCGCTTAACCTGCAGCTGTACATCCGGACCTTTTCGGTAGTACCTTAAATTCGGCCATAGCGCTTGTATCATGCAATCAGCCGCTTTTTAACTTTTCGTTAAATTTATGGTTTTTTATAAACCATCATTAAAGCAAAACATTTTTATGACATTTAATAAATTCTCAAAAACTTTTTGCTAAAAATTATGAGAAAAGTTGTTAACAAGTCATAGAAGTTAATTTGCAATATATTTAATAGAGAAAAAACAGACAATTTTAGTTGAAACCTAAATTAAAACAACTTGCGGTATCTTAATCTTAACTACTTGTTTGACTTAACATGATGCCTGAAGTAAGTAAATTTATAACAAAGGTTAAAGAGCTAAAACATGGTACAACTAAACGGGTGCTGAAAGCTACACATAAACTTTAAGCGTTATCTATGTCGAAAAACAAAATAAAAATGCATTCACCTACGCATTATATGACTTAACTGCAATAGCCATTACTACGAATGTTCGTACGAACAGATATACAAAAGAAGGCTGTAGTTGTGACGATATAAGCATTTGGTTTTGTTTTCAGTCTTTTCGTTTTGTGTTTTTTTCTCTATCTAATCAATGTTTGATATTTTGAACAAATTAAATAAAATGGTGTTGAATAGCTTACCATTATCCTTATTTTTGTTGAGAAAACTCATAACGTACAGTTTAAATCTGAAAACAGAAAATATAGAGATCAAAAATTTATATCATTCATACATATCAAATCACACACACAGATAATAAAAACTTTTATATCAAATGATGAACTTTCCTTTCCAGGGTGAGAAAGCCAGGATTCATTAATATATGTAAAAAGCAACGTTGCCGCTTTTAGTTTATAAAATAAAAAATATAAAATTGAAGGAATAAGATTTAACATATAACATGTACTCATTTCAAACTGATTTCAGAAAAAGAATTTCGTTAGAAGCTAGCGCTCAGCAAACCAAACAACATTAATGTCATTTTAATTTTTCAGCTCTATATAAGCAAAGCAATCAAGAGGTATATTTTGCGGCTTAAGCCCCTTAAAATAAATATTTTTGTTGTTAAAATAATTATTTTTCATGTCGAGTCAAATCTATTAATGGAATTATTCTAATATGATTTATTTAAACATAAACTTGCTTTATATAACAATTTGTTCTAAATAAAACAAGAAAGTTTCTTAATAAGGGTGTAATTTTTTTTTTACAATATCTCCAGAAATTTTGAGAGATACATATGTTAAAATGAAAAATATTATTTGCGATGATACGAATACATAAAAAATAAAAATGTAACTTATGCTTTGGGAATCTACGTTAGATATTATTCAAAACTTAAAAGATTTATAACGAGTAAGACAATAAAAGCTGAAAATTATGGAAATAAAATAATTTTCTATAAAAGTACGTAATGTTAAATCAGTACATTGGTTTGAAATGAGCAAAAACAATATCATCGGTTCTGACACAAAGGACTTTAATGCATCAAGCAATCCAGAACCAGTAATAAATATTTTAAACTAACTACGACTTTTTCAATACCCAGTCAAATCTTATCAGGGAACTTTAACTAGAATGTTGACATGAAATTTTATATAACATTTTTCCGATATGCCAGTTAAAGTTCCAGTTAAGGTGTATCGGATATGCAGATCAATAATTTTATTTTTGAATATCTGCAATTATTGCTTATAAAATTATGTAACCAGCTAAATTCAATCAATAATAATTTCAATAAATCAATAACTGTGATTATTGCTGACTGATTGTTGAAAATTCATCATTATATTTATAGTAAAATATAAATAACGCTATGTATATACAAGACGTCGATTGCTTTAAAAAGTTCGTTAACTGGGTGGCCCCGTATCGGTTAATGGGATTTTTGACAGTTTTTGAGAAATTTTTATTGCATCAATTGTTGAAAGTTGCAATCAATGCCAAAAATTACCGAACATAAAAAAAAAAGTTATGTAGAAAGAAAAACGGCTCTTTTGGTCCAAATTTTAATTTACTTTTTTACTTTTTTACTTTTTTTCTACATAATAATTGAAACAACTTGGTCTTTACAATTTAAACAAACATAAAAAAAAAGTCATTTATGCTATGATATTAACTTATAATCATTTTATTGCTTTTCATCAATCACTAGAATAATAAGCTACTCAATAATTACAGAATGCATGAATATATTATCAAGAATCTAATCATGGCTATACTCATTTAAGAATATAGGGCGGTTTTGAAGGGTATTTCAAAGTCGAAGAAGCCATTGTTTTATTTATTTTGTAAGGTATGAAGCAATTTACTGACAGTATGTATGTCTATGGTCGAGAGCTGTTTTCTGTAATAGATGAAACGTATAAAATATTAGCTGAAAAAAACTGTAAGAGTTGCAGAGAATGAATTGCATTTTTCTCAAAATTGCAATGACGGAAGAAACTAATACTATGGGATTAAATTTATTCTATCATGAATCCAACTTATTTGCTTATGCTCAATATACATGTAATGATACACACAGAAGTTTCCATGTTTTAATTTTATTACTTACTGATCAACTAAATTATCTGGCGGTGTAACATGTCCAGGAATCATAAGCTTTTTGTGTTCCACACCCTCTCGACGAAAATACTAAAAATATATAATATTTATAATTTAATGATTAATTTATAGTTACTGTAAAGAAGCCCAACGTTACTTACATCAGGATCATAGTAGCGATCTGTATTCGTTAGGTCGATGATTATGCCTAAATTTGGTATTTTTCTTAATAGACTGGATATATCCAAGCGCATTTTAGAATCTACTGATTCAGCAACATGCTGTAAATGGATTGGAAAAAAATACGGAGTTAAGTAAAAAAACAATTTGCAACAAAATAATAATAATAAGGGTATTCGAACAAAGCAGTAGGTTTGCGGTGACGTAAAAATTATCGTTTACCGCACTAATGCGGCAAGTCTTTATGTTTTTTCATCTACTTCGAGGTCGCAAGAAAAAAAAATAGAGTAGTACCGGCGCACCTGTGATGTGATGTTCAGGAAGTGCGTCCAGAACATGTAAACAGTTGATCAAAAAAACACTTGAGCAGGTGCCGCACAGTGAGCAAAAAAAAAGATGGAGTGATAAGAGTCGATCCACACCCTTCAAAAGCATTTTCATAGGCAATTTGTTTTCAAAAAAATGTTTCGTCAGAGCACCTAGTTTAATGACTATGATTGATTTTATTTTTATTCATTGCAGGGGGATTTCTGTGATGACCGTTTGAGGACGAGAAACGGTTTTGCTGATTTACTCGAAAAGTGGGTATGTCTTCAATCGAAAATTATATTAACTACAGAGGAAGGTGTAACAAATTGATTACATCGTGTACAAAACTTCTTATTTTTTTATTTGTGTTTTTGGAACAAAATTTAATAATAACAATATTTTTGTACAGAGCTTCTTGTTCAGTACTTTTAGTGCAAAAAACAACAAAAAAATTACAAGCGCAAAATGCATCAAAATGGGCAACGAGCTGCTTATACTAGTTTCAATGACCGCTACGTCATATCATCAGTAAGCTTTGTTAGTCGAAGTATAGTAGTTCTACAAGCCTACTATGTAATGTTTCTTGCGTTGATCTGTTAAGAATCACAGCAGTAAACAAAACAAAAACTTCAACATCTTAATGCAATTGACCTTGTAATCTCTTTGATATCACACATTTCTTGACGATCGGATCGCCAAAAAAGCGGACAACGAAGCGCTCGTCAAGAAATGTGTGATATCAAAGAGATTACAAGGTCAATTGCATTAAGATGTTGAAGTTTTTGTTTTGTTTACTGCTGTGATTCTTAACAGATCAACGCAAGAAACATTACATAGTAGGCTTGTAGAACTACTATACTTCGGCTAACAAAGCTTACTGATGATATGACGTAGCGGTCATTGAAACTAGTATAAGCAGCTCGTTGCCCATTTTGATGCATTTTGCGCTTGTAATTTTTTTGTTGTTTTTTGCACTAAAAGTACTGAACAAGAAGCTCTGTACAAAAATATTGTTAAAACTTCTTATTGATTAGCTATAATTCGTTGCGCAGCCTGAGGAAATCTTAAAGTTTCTTACCGAAAATTATTTTACACAATTACATCTTGCATTATACAAAATAAAGTTTGTGCCCAAAAAATTAAAAGTGTGTACTACTTAAATTTAATAGGAAATGAAGTAGTTCTACATGGGCAACAATTAACCGGAGGTACCATGATAATTCATCAGCATAATGCGGCTGTTCATACAGCAAAAATAGTAAAACAGTTTTTCCAGGACAACAACTTGGAAACTAAAAACGTTGGAGCAAAATCCTCCAGGAATTTAATCGATCTCTACTAGAACTACAAATAACCAAAGCTTAAACAAGATCGGAGACACAAAAAATTTTAACCAGATACGCCTTGCAAATTTTATTCCATATACGATACATGCATGTATATCGTTGAGTGATTACACGTTACAAATTTTTGAATCGATTTTTTTCGAAAACCGTTAGTCTATCGGAGAAAAGTGATCAAATGTTTTCTGTGGGAAATTTTCTAAGCTAACATACAAATTTGAATTGCACTATTTTTCGATATCAATGACCTTTAAAGAGATTTTTACGAAAAACCGTTTTTGGCGACCTGTGAGCCCGTGTAAAACCTTTAGCGGCACACGTATCGATGGGGACTTATGGGATTTTTTTTATAGCCACAAAAGGAAGGTTAATACGAAAATCCAGCTTTCCCCTAATTTTTCCGAAGTTTGGATATTTTTTTCTCTTTATTCCCTGAAGTATACATAATTAAGATCTTTCAAGCATAATTATAAATAACACTTAAAAATTCAAGCGTATTTGTATTTAGGAATTTTGAATAAAAAATTAAGGATTATTTACATTTAATGTCGCATATACCGGCATTGGTTGAATACCCTTAATAGCTTGTGCTCAATTGTGCTGATATTTGTACAACTCAAATAAAGTTTCAGCAATATTAGCTTATGTAGGTAGATTCATGTTGAAACAAAATTGCTTAATTTATTTAAGCTGTGAAAAAAGACACGGAAAAAACATATGTTGCTCTTGAACGTATCATATAATTAATTCAATATAAAGAATGCATGCAAACTAAAAAAGAAATAAACCAAGAGCAGTAACCTCCTGCCACTGCTGCAATTTAAAGGAGTTTCACTTCTCTACTTTGGTTCAAAATAGTATAGACACCCTTGCCGCAGACGTTATTTAATTAAGTAAAATCATTTAATTTTTACATTTAACATTGAAGATTGAGTATCACAGCACTTGCCTCAGAGCCTCCTCTGCCTGTGTGGTCCTGACCTAAAGTCTGAGCAAGGTGTTTTTCTTTTCTTTTGCTTTTTTGTTTTGATCGCGTTCCTTTGTGTTTTAATTTAGTTGCTGTTACTATTTTTATACATAAACCTTTACTTTTTGTTTGTGACTGAGGTTTCATCAAATATGCATAATTATGATATTTATAAACAGTAACCGTAGGTGGTCGTTTTCACTTTTTCATATTTTTTGCCATTTTTTTTATATATGCGATTATGTTAACTGTCATTTTTATGTAATCTTGGAAAACGATGTAAGTGATTCATTGCGAATATAACTAATTTAGAAGGAATATCAAATATATTTATTGAAAGATCTACTTTTATAATAAGTCCCTCAAAAAAATCGAAAAAGTTGAAAATTTCGAAAAACATTGAAACAGGTTGAAAAAGTGAAGTTTAAAAAATATTGATAATTCAGTTAAGTTGGAAGAGGTTAACAAAGTCGAAAAAAAAATATTGAAAAAAGTTGAAATAGTCAAAAAATATTTTAAAAAATCTTAAAATACCACGTTTACAACTTTTTGTTAAAATCCAAAAACATAGCGCAGCTCAACAGTGTATTTAACCTTTTTGATCCAACACGGGTTTAAGGTGCTTTTGCATCAAATCCACTTTTGTACACTGCGCGCCACTTGAATAGGGCCACATATTTTTTATTGGATTTCTTCTGATTTTTCTTCTTGTAGATGTTTTGAACATATTTTTTTATTCTAATTTCGTAAATATGTATATCGTTTACAAATTCATAGAAAAAAAAAGTGTACCTCGTAGAGTACCGTTAGCTGTTTTTTTTTACTTTGTTGTTATGAGGTACAAAAAAATGCGTTTTTATTTGCGCCACTTGAATAGGGCCACTCAAGAAAATGTAGAAAAAAAATGTTATCTGATGTTTTTTTTTGAAAATTTGTTTATATTTAAGAAATTCAAACTATCAGTAGTGTGTGGAGCCTCTTTTTTCAAAAATCCGTTCAAAAATACGGTTATGCATTGCATCGTAGAGTGACTCTAAATAATTCCAAGAAATTGTTGCCCATGGCTTGAACTACTGATTTTTTGTTTTCAAACTGCCTTCCGTTTTCATAAACTATTCTAACCAACCATCCCCAGAGGTTTTCCATGATGTTCAGATCGCGCAAATACGGTGGCCATGCCAAAACTTGAATATTTTGGTGTTGAATCCAGGCTTTAACGATTTTTGCTGTATGTATCGGAGCATTATCTTGCTAATAAGTCAATGGAATTAGTTCAAATACTCTTTGAAATTGTGGGAATGCTCTTTCCAGAATGGATTTGTCGCAGTTTGCTGTCATTTTTGAGTTTAAAAACACCAAATCTATTGTTGCATAATATGAAATAGCCCCCGTGCTATTACGCCACTTTCTTGCTGTGTTTTGCTCTTTTGTTAGATTTTTGTACCCACCGCTGCTCTAGACGGTAAATATGTGAATTTCGACGTGTCACATTCCATACAAGCGAATAATTAAAATAAAAAATAAATAAAAAATACTGAAGGAGTTATTTAAGAACTTCCACATAAATACTAGAAATGGGTCGTAGAAGCTCTGGACAAAAATTGGGCGAATTTTCACGAGGGCGCGAGGCAAAGGTTGGAGTAAGGGTATGTTTATGCCCGATGCCATATGTATTTGGGAATATGTATTTTTTTTACTACAAATAATATCTTAAGGTATCCTCCATTAGGTGCTACAAATACTTTGAATCCTTGCTCATTGTTTGATGCTGTGCCAGTTCGTTCCGATTATGACATATTATTTTTTTCCATCCTACCTGGGGGTTTAGCTATAGCGCTGATCGACAAAATTTGTTTGCATCTTTCACAATCGTATGACCATCAAAGACCATAACATTCGACACGAGCAGGAGTTAAAAAAGTTTGTATTCGTCATAGCAGAGCGCTCGTCATTGATTGGATTTTTGACTGATATATTCGTAATATTTAATGGAGCTGAGCGACCAAAGACGCCTCTTAATTAATTTTTATTGATATTGCTTTGGTTTTCGCAGTGTTAATACGAAATCAAAAGGTGGTTGCCTGACCTCTAAGCCTCGTGAAGTTGGTTCATATAAGAGTACTTCAAGCAACTCTGCTTGGCACCAGTGTTTGATTTTATTGGCGATGCGATTGTGTTGTGGATGATGCGGCATTTAAGTGTGCTGTAGAGCGCCTTGATAATGTTAAAAAAATTTTAAAGGAAGGCTCTTTTCTTCCAGTGCCTTCCAAACCGACTCTCTATGTATGCTATCGATGACAGTTGTAAAGTCAACGAAGCATACATGAGGCTTGTGTGCCATTTGCAAAATTGATCCAGGATAATGCTTATAATGTTCGAACATTGATCTTTTTTTCATATCAATGTTTCTCAAAATATTTTTGATATAACATCTTCTGTTTTTGTTTTTTATATGTCATTCGTCAATCGATCCTAAGTAAAATATGAATTTTTTGTGAAAGCGAGCACCAGTCTAATCGTATGAATTGTTTGATATTTTTCAAAATTATGTCGGTAATTTCGGTTTAAAAACAGGTACATTCTTAGGATTAATTGAAGAATAACATTAAAAGAAAATAATAAAAAATAGATTAATGACGTAGATTTTTTTGAAAACAAGATGCGCACCATCAGAAGATCGATTGAAAAAAAAAAAACATAAAAAAAATCATTTAAAAAGATGTTATATTGAAGATGTTTTGTTTCATTTAAATAATGAGTACAAAAATATTTAAGGTAAAGTATTATTATTTTTAACGAGTCCAAAAATATTCCATACAAAAGAAAGTATTATTTTTTATTCCTCAAAGTACATATTGTTACGAAATTTCTGTCCCTTTGACGATAATTTCGATCTCTCACACTTTTCTGAGTTCGATCACTGGATTGTGTAACAATTAAAAACACACAAACTTATTTAGTTATAAAATGGTTTATTTTATTAACGTTCAAATTCTAATATTAATTTAACACTGTATAGAAAACTGTTTTACTTTACTACGGATCACACTGTATTCACTTTATTGCTTTTAATTCAAGTGTTCCACTTCACTGTTGAAATACTACTGTGTCCGAAAACTCAAATGACACCCTTTTATACTACAGGCATCACTTTCTCGAATAATCTACTAGCTGCCAGATGGCGTATATTCTACTATTATCTACAACCTACTAGTGCTACTTTGTAGCGTGCATTCTACCACTATCCACAATTCACCACAATTCACCAGCATGGCGCACTGACGTTGAGCTCACAATTATCCAGAATGTTAGATGCTAGATGCTAGATGGCGTTGTACGTTGTACGACGGCGATAATTTCTCTATGTTGTCGATTTTTTTATTGTGTACTGCAGCGTCTGTTCGGTTTATTATTTTTAGTACAAAAACTGCACTTTGCGCTAGATTGTTCTAATATCGTTTAGTTTTTTTTGTTGGTATTTATTTCAAGAGTTTTCTAGCATAAACCAAATTTCGCTACAATATTATATTTCGTACAAGGGCAGCTATTATTATTCCGATTAGTCAGTGTATTGAATCCTTATATTGTAGTACATATTCTTGAACAATTATTTTACTATTTTATTTTGGTCAATTCCTTATCGTGCAACATTTTCATAAATTTGCTATTGTTTTATCAATCGTATAATTTTTGGGCGAATGTTTGTCTTTTGGTTATGGGCAATTTTCACTTGGGCTAATATACGCACAGCCATATAATTAGTGCAATAATGTTAAGAGATTCTTAATGGATAACATTATATGTATATTTCAACATTTACAGGTGCCCAAATAAAACCTTTTTAACTTTTGGCCAGTTTCTTTGGAGTAAAAATTTGAATTTGGACCTTTACTTGGAAAGCCACTATAAAGTACAATATTTGTCATAAAAATGGCATAGTTTTCGATACAACGATTTTTCTAAATTATTGACCAACTTTTTTTTAGAGAGAACCATTATTTGCCAAATATAAATGTATAATTAAAATTTTATTTACATATTATCGAATTGAATGTGCGCGCATTATGACAAGTGACACTATCTTGTAGAAATCACATCTACAGAACAAGGTCTTAATATTCGGGACTGGAAAAAACATTAAATATTTCGTCTCCTTTCTGTCTTAGCCATGTAAATATTTTTTTTTTTAAATCTTAAAAAAATTTGGCAATATGTACTACATAAGTCTTTTGAATGCAACTGGGTATCCCTGAAAGTGCAATCAGGGCAAAAAATTTATTATTTTTATATACATGTTTATTTTGTTATTAAAATTATAAAAAAAAGATTCACATTCTTTTAATATGCCTCGGTCGTTTTCTAGGCATAAATTTATTTTAATTAATACCAAAGTGACTTTAGAATTTCGTTTTTTTTTTTTTTGCAAAAAAAAATTGTTCTGAGTAATTATTTCTTTTTATAGGATCGAATTGTAAATTGATGCAAAAAAACCACAAAAAAATATTCATAATATAAAATTTGATTGATAGTTTAAGTTACTTTGGTATTAATTAAAAAATAAATTAAACTTGTAGAAGCATACAACTCAGGTCAAAACTTTGTACAGTTAACTTTTAGGCAGTACTATGGTTCATTAAAATATGGATAAGAAAAAAAATTTTTACTACACATATTTACATACTATATTTAGAAGTTTCAGTTTAAAAAATATTTAAATTATTTATTTTTACTTTAACAAGCAAAAATTCTGAACTGAAATCACAGAATACAATAATGATACTATTCAAAAGTATTTAAGTTAATTACTAGGGGTGGCAATCCCGGAGCTTTTTTAAGTTTCGGGATTTTCGGGATCGAAGTTTTCAATTCCGGGATCAATCCCGGGATTGATAGTTCTAGTAAATGCATACAGAACTACAAAAAAAAACGAGAAGTTTATACTATTGTATATATAAAATTAAAATTGCTTTATTTCACAGCGTAACAATGAAGAATAAGAACGCAAAATAATAGAAAAAATAATAGCTTAAAAATTGACTTAGAACACTTCGAGTGTTAATACATTTAAATCACATTTGCTAAGTTTGACTAGTAGAAGATAGCCAATATTAAAAGGAGAGGATAGAGGATAATCAAGCATTTATGACCAAACTATCAATTTCATTTTTACATTTAAAAATTCGTGTACCACATTTTGTACTTGATTAATACTTTATCACCTTATTCAAATGTGACAGTGATGGCATTTAGTGGCACCGAATGGGTCGCTCTCAGTAGACGCACCCATAAGTGTGCTTCATTTAAGTTGTCAAAATCTTTAGATGCTGATTTCAGAAAAAAAGCTTCAGACAAATGTTTAATTATATCTTAGAACTTAAGTTTTGGTAGGTCTAGGTATGGGTCAAAATTTCAATGTCAGATCAAGGTCGGCTGTGGTTTTTTTTTTTTAAGACAAACCTGTATTTTTTGTTGCAGATTTGTATTTTATTATAAGAAATAGATATGTTTTGCTTATGTTATGTTCTATTGCATTTTTAGTATTTCCGTTATTGATAAAAATAATTTTAGTTTAAATAGGTCTGTTTGTTAACTGAAAATTTGTACGAATTTGCCAATGAAGCATGAAACTTTTTATATAGATTATTTTTATATTTTATTTATTATTATATTTTGGTTTATTGTTTAAATCACCACCTGATCCAAACCCGACGAACAAGCGTCGTTGTTTGTGTTAAGGGTCAGACACAATTGAAGTGCATTTTGCAGGTTGATGCAATAATGTTTCATGCACATCAAATGTATTGAAAACAATTATTTTGCAGATTTTGTAGTTAAATATGTCATATAAAAGAATATTTATTATATAATATAAAATTTTTTTCTAATCCCGGGATTGTCTCTTTGTAATCCCGGGATTACTTTAGCCTATATTTAGAGCAAATCCCGGGATTGCCACCACTATTAATTACCTATTGAAACTCACTAATTTTATTGCTCTATTACCTAGAAAGTTATGAGACAATCTTTGCTTGCAAGTACCACTCTAAAGTAACTTTGTTAAGCACCCTGTAACTCATTGGATGAATAAGATAGAGCCCTCCTCCTCCTCACAATAAGCCCTCCTCACCCTCACAATAAGCCAAGAAATCTAATTTTTACCGATGCTGTTTCTAAATCGGGCCACCCTGTAAAATAAGAAAGCTCTTCTTACTTCCTTTTAGTTTGTATAATACCTGTTGTCGTTTTGCCTTTGTTAATTAACCCATTTTTTTTTTTGGAAAACAAATTAATGAACTCAAGATATTTTCTTTAAACTTTGAAATTTGTCGACAACTTTGAATGCGGTCGTATTTTTCACTATAAAAATTAAAAAATCCATTCCAAAAACCCAAAAAATTACGCCCATAAGAATAATGTGGAAGGTATGTGGTGACACGACAACGCAAAGAAAAAACATTTTTTACTGGGTACGAGTGCATATTTGTCAAAATTGATGTGCCTGCGAAAGTGCAAAGCTAAGGAAGTCTATGTACTCCCCCACTTTTTTTAAAGTAGCTGCAAAGCTGTAGAGTTCAATTTTAATGAATTCACCGATTCATATAAGCAAAAAGTTTAAATTACTTAATTTGAGAAAATTATAAAAAATTAAAACAAAAAAAAATCATTCGTACCTATAGATATATGATAACACTGTGGAACAAATTCAGGTTAGCAAAAGTTAGGTCAATTCTGCGAGTGAGGGGTTAAAATAGAGGCTAAATTAGAAGACCCGTATCGCGGCGTTTCTTTATGTTAGTTCGAATTTTTTTTTAATCGACCTTCGAACTTTGCAGTCAAATGCCGATTTTCAGCATATTGTTTATATGGTTTTTTGGCTATAACTCGTCGACTAATTGATATTTTTCAATTCAATTTGTAAAAGCCAAATTATTGCTAGAGACCTGTGCAACAATTAAAATTTTTTAAAAAATTTATTTAGAAAATTTTTGTGGTGCTTATGAAGCAAAATGTTGGAAAAATTCTTTTTTTTTCATACTTTTTGAAAATATTTTCCACAAAACTAAGTCTTTTTTGCTTTCTGTTTGATCTATAATATGCTTCTCAGTTTCTTCAATAAATTTCATTTGAAAAGAAAATGGTCTTAGTCGATAATTTGCGATAAAAATTCAAAACCATTAAATAAATAGCGATTTAGGTAGAAGTAATTAAAAAGGGAAGTTCCAAGAATTAGGAATTAGTAAAACAACTTTTTTGTTCACAACCACCGCACAGGTAGCGATTTTTTTTTTTCGTACAAGCAAACTAACTTCAAAAATAAAGATTCAGTTAAGACTAGAAACTCAGCCGAAGCTGATGTCTTTTAATTTTCGATCGGTCGTGATAAAATTCGCTATTAATTTTTTTGGAACTTATTTCATTTTGTAAGTGATTTAAGTTAAGTTCATCGGTTTCATAAAAATAACAAAGAAAACATTGTATAATATATATTGTATTAAAAATGTCGGAACCAAAATGTAAAATGGACCATTTTTGTAATGTTTGTGGACGTTTCATAGCAAGCGATGAAAAATGTGGCAATGTGAGTGATTTATTTTTGGAAGCCGTAAACTATGCCCCTAAAAAAGTTTGCTTTAATTGCTATTCAACTCTTTTGCAATGGAAAAGTGAAAAGAAGAAGGCTATGCCTTTTGGTGGTTAGACAACAGCCTGCATCAAGAAGAAAATTGCTATTTGCTATCATCTCTTGCATCAGCATCTTGATCAACTCGCTCAACAGTTGCCAACTGAATCTGATGAGCAAGGCGAACGTTATCACCAAACTGCGCTTCCATTTGAAATAAGGTAACTATAGAGTGTGCATATTTTGAATTCCTAGAATTTTCTAATATCTTTGTCAGAGTGCACAATTTAAACATGTTAACGATTGAAAACTATTTTCGTTTCAGGTACAGAGGAAAGAAATCTCCAGATGCTATACTCGCTGAAATTTGTTGGTGGTACAAAAACACCTTTGAACAAGAAGACGAGAAAGAGGAAGAAGGGGAAGACAAAGATGAAATTCTAGAATATCTGTTGGACGAAATTATCGGACTTACTGATGATGATGACAATGACCAAGATATTAGAGAGAGCAGTGGTGTTGATCCACACCCGCCTGCTAAACGGCGACTGGCCAAATTATTAATTTAATTTATTTAAACTTTTTACTTAAAACTTTTCATAACTAACATTTCAAAATTATATTTTTTCCCATATTTTTATAATTTCTTTTTCAATGTTTCTTCAAAACCAACACTGAACAAAATTGGTACATAAAAAATGAGAAGTAAATTAATATTAAGCTGGAAAACGCAAGTTTTGTATTATGATTGTTTTCTTTTCAAATGAAATTTATTGAAGAAACTGAGAAGCATATTATAGATGAAACAGAAAGTAAAAAAGACTTAGTTTTGTGGAAAATATTTTCAAAAAGCATGAAAAAAAAGAATTTTTCCAACATTTTGCTTCATAAGCACCACAAAAATTTTCTAAATAAATTTTTTAAAAAATTTTAATTGTTGCATAGGTCTCTAGCAATAATTTGGCTTTTACAGATTGAAAAATATCAATTAGTCGACGAGTTATAGCTAAAAAACCATATAAACAATATGCTGAAAATCGGCATTTGACTGCAAAGTTCGAAGGTCGATTAAAAAAAATTCGAACTAACATAAAGAAACGCCGCGATACGGGTCTTCTAATTTAGCCTCTATTTTGACCCCTCACTCTCAGAATCGACCTAACTTTTTCTAACCTGAATTTGTTCCACAGTGTGATTTGTGCTATTTTTACTTCCTGTACAAAAAGAGAGTGAAAATAATGATTTCAGTCCCTACTAAATGTTGCAACATTCTTCCACACAAATTTCATGTTGTTTAAATTTTCACACTCATGTTTGGGCAGTAGATGTGAAATTTGTTCAACCAACAAAACAAAAAATAATAAATAAAATATTATATGAAAATTAAAATAAAGTTAAAATTGAAAAATTAAAAATTGACGTTTCTTCAAAAGTTGCAACTAAGAATACGTTTAAGTTAAAAATACAACGGGTTCCTGCTTCGAAAGTTTTGGAACAGACAGACCTAATGTTTATAAATAACACTATTTCTTAATATAGTTTTTTTTTTAATAAATAACGTTTTTTTAAAAATTGAAAATTTAAGAAAGTCGTATCTCAAAAACTATGGCACGGATTGGAAACTTTTATAAGCAAATGTTTTGGAAATGGATCTGAGGATTCTCAACTTTGAAACCTACATTTTTTCGAAACCTATATATACTACTTCCGACGGCTACATCTTCGATAGTATTTTCGGCTTAAGTTTACTTTAGCTCACATTCTCCAAATCAATTTATTTTTTTAGGGGTAATAGAGGGTAAAAAATAAAAAAATATAAAAACTTCACAAAAAGTCGCTCGGATCTAGTTTCGGAGTTATAGACATCGGAAGTTGCAGATATAGCTTTCGAACAAATGATTATAAGTTGGGAACCCCTGAATGGAAAATGAAAAATATGGGTGTCATAAGAAGGATAATTTATTGGCCGACAATAATGATAAGAAAAGTTTTGAATTTTGATCAATATTTTTGGAGATATTACGATTTTTGTGAAATTTCGACCAATTATTTTTTGAAAAAACCTTATTTTTTCCAAAAAATGTGTTAATGACCTATAATTTTTTTAGCATATAAAGATAGCTTAATCTTTTCCCTTTAAAATGGTATATAGCTTGTTATAAATTTTTCCGTATTTACCCCCTTTTTTTTGCCGGAAAATAAAAAAATATTCAATAAATTCTTATGAAAAGTCTCTATTTATGGACAAAAACAATAAAAACCAACAACAACAACAATTATTATAAGACCATTTGCATTGTAAAACTTAAAAATTTTTATTAAAAATCGCGCGCGCGTTTTAGGTCATTAACACATTTTTTGGAAAAAAAATAATTAAATGATTATCGAACTTTAACCATTTTTCGCAGCGATCAACATTCTTATGTAAAATTTTACAAGTTGATACAATGCTTTATGTATTAAACAAACTTTGATAACAAAGGAGAAAAACAACAACAACATAGATAGACATGTCTATATTCTAGAGTTGTTGTTGTTTTTGTAATTGTTTTGCATTGTGTCAACTTGTAAAATTTTACATAAGAATGTTGATCGCTGCGATAGACATGTCTATATTCTAGAGTTGTTGTTGCTTTTTTCCTTTGTTATCAAAGTTTGTTTAATACATAAAGCATTGTATCAACTTGTAAAATTTTAAAGTTCAATAATCATTTAATTATTAATATTATTAAGAAAGCCAATAAAACAAACCTAAAATTACTTGGAAAAAAAATGTTTTTCAAACAAAAAATTGGTCGAACTTTCAGAAAATTCGTAATATCTCCAAAACTATAGGTCGAATTTCAAAACTTTACTTGCAATTATTGTAGGCCGTTAAGTTATCCTTCTTATGATATCCATATTTCCTATTTTGCATTCAGGGTTTCCCAACTTATAACCATTTTTATAAAAGCTATATCCGAAACTTCCGATACTATATCTGAGCGACTTTTTTTGATAATTTTATATTTTTTTGTTTTAAACCCCCTTTTACAAAAAAAAAATTAATAAAATTAGACAATGTCAGCTAAAGTAAACCTGTTCCGTATTTTCTTCTCCCAACTTTTGGTAACACTTATTTTCTGCAGAGCTTCTATTCGCTTTATTCAAAAATCGGGAAGCGGCTCTTTAAGTACACTGGGTGCATTTTTGCTAAATTAGGTACGTTTCAACATGTTGAAAAACTTCACGTGACACGGAATAAAAAATTTAACTTTCTTACGCACCTCTCGCAACGGCACCTTAAATGCAATAAATCGTGTTCCCTCGATGCGTTGTCCAATTGGCGTATACTTTGTCCATCTGTTTGAGCAAAATAAATATTAAAATTCCGTTTTCATTTTTATTCCACAATAGAAAGTCGCTAACCTGTCGGGTATCGATGGAGGCATTTTAAAATTGTTTATTGTTATGGTTTTAACCAAGGTTTGTGACAAGTAAGATTATAAAACTTTTGACTTTTTTAAGTAAAACTTAAATGTTTATGTTTTTAAGAAATTCTATGAGAATAAAACAAAATCCGCAGATGGCAAGCAACACGTCAACTGTCAAAAATTGGTTAACATTTTCCGGTGTCAATTGTCCAATTGATGTTATGCGATGCCAAATGCTTCATCTTTCTCATAATAGTACATATATTCATTCGTCTAACGTCAAAATCAGATAAAGCCACGTATTAGCGATAGTTTTGACATTTCAAGATTAAAAATATCATGGTAATGTCAACTGCTAAGCACAATAGGGCAAAACACATAAAAAGCATGCATGCATCGATGCCTGCGTCGTATGCTTTTCAACACACATAGAAAGCATTGAAACTTAAAAAAAGCATTGATATCTGTCAAAATACTCACCTGAAGCATTAGTAGCTGCAGCAACTGCAGCCCATGATTTTTCCCTTTTTATTTTATTTTTATAACCCCAGTCTTTTTTATTGAAAATGCAAGGATATTTGTATATTTCATTTATTAAAGTTTCTTCAAACATGGACATTTATAAAAATTGAAACAAATAATTAAAATCAAAACAAAATCAAATGTCAAAAAAATTTGTCAATGCCTAATTACAAAAAATTGAAAATTTGCCAACTTATTGAAGCATGCATGCAGTCATGCCCACTTTTTATGACGTTTACACGAGGAAAGTCTGAGAGACAAAATCGTGTCTATTCTCTTTAGTGATTTTCGTTTTGCGTTTGCGACATATGGCAAATTGTTTACCTCGTCCCTTTCGTTTTTCCTCTCTTGCCAACAAACAAGGAAAATTGGCCGAAAAAGTTTCCTCGTGTAAACGCTGACTTTAAGGTTTTTATCGTGCGTTAAATCACAATGAATCAGTTGCTAGAAAAGCTGATATTCAATTTTAAAATGAAAGAAGTCTATTTTCTTATAGATTTCACTGTAAATTGTGTTTTCTGCTTGCTTTAAAAAAATCGATTGCATCTTTTTGCTCATGCTCGATATAATTTCAATCGCGCTTTAGCTTCGGGAACTAAGAAAACTCAGTCATATCTGCACGATTGTCAAGCGGCCGCTTTTTACACGACCAGGCCGTTAATCGTTAGTCAAAGATGCGGGCCTTGTAGATTTTTGAACTATTTTGGAAAAGCTTTAATTGGAGGATATTTCAGAAGATGCCGATTATGTTTGATGGTATGCTCCATAATGTGAACGCAAAGAGATATTTATGCTATTTACACACACCGAATTCGAGAGTCGACGTATGACTTCGGAGTAATTTTTTATTGTGTAAATGCGACATACGTCGGAGTGGTAGTTCGGTATTTCTACGTCGACGTGGTGAGTCGATACACAAGTTTGCTGCTGTGTAAATGGAGATTTGAGCGTCGACGTTCGAATGTCAAAAATGCTTATATTAATGTGTAAGTTAAATAAATGTTTAAAACAGCATTAAGCTAAAATAAATATTAAAATTTAACAAAAATAAATTTTAAAATACGAAAGCAAAAGAAAACATCTATTATTATTAATTTTTCTTTTTAACCTTAGACTACGTCGTAGCAAACTATTTTGTTGTTGTTCGTTTTGTCATCAATAATGACATTAGAACGTCGACGTATCTGTTTGTAAATGCCTGAATAAGATCGAACTTGTGAGTCGGTGTTACAAGTCGACACTTGTGTAAGCAAGGTAATAGAGTCACACACGCTGTCAAGCTATGTTGGACATCATGAGGGCTAATGTGAGCTGCCCTTTTAATATTGTTTGACAGTTGCAATACGGCAGTGCTGCCAAGTTACACTTACGAAAAAATTAAGACCAAAATACAAAAATGATGGAATAGAAAATTAAGCCTAATTTCCATGCTATCTTTCGTTATCCCATATTAGGGATATCAAATCAAATTTTTGTACGAACGAAAAAGCATGCGAACAGAACCTAATGCGCTTGGAGAATGCGAGAGTGAATAGCATACATTTACTATCTTTACAGCATGTGATGCCCTCCCTGATATTTGATAAGATAAGATGACATGTAAATTGAGCTTGAAGCCCAATTTCCATGTGATCTTGTCTTATCTTATTTTATCCCATATCAGGGATATCAAATCAAATTTTTATAAGAAAGAAAAAGCATGCGAACAGAACCTAATGCGCTTGGAGAATGCGAGAGTGAATAGCATACATTTACTATCTTAATAGCATGTGATGTCCTCCCTGATATTTGATAAAATAAGATAAGATAAGATCACATGGAAATTGGGCTTTACGCATTGCGCGTCTCCGCTATATTGCGATGTCTTGTTAGGGCGTCATTTGGAGGACGGCTTCGACATTTCTATTTTCATTTAGAGTTGCAGTGGAATAGAAATATATTCTTTTTTAAAACTAATGTTCCCAAAAAATACTAAAATTGGATAAAATTAACTGTATAAATATAATAAATTTGATGAGAAATCCGTATCAACACTCAAACTTGGAAAATAAGTCTAATGGGCGGAGAGCCATCTGTAGAAAAGTCGAGTGTATAAGATTATAGGATAGGATGTATGCCAAATAATAGAGCTCAATGAGCCTAAATAGAATATCTAGGACAGCCTTGCCAAACCCTGTCCCGATGGCCGAAAATGCCCGAATTTTAGCCAATTTTTTTGTTCTAATTAAAACTAGTAACAGCTCGAAATGTATGCCAAATGATAGAACTCGAAGAGGCCTAAGTATAATACATGCGATTGCATTGTTGAATCCTGTCCCAAACATGGGTTTTCACCGGTTTTTTTTTTCGTAAATTTTCATTAATAAAGATAACATCTTGAAATTTGTGCAAAATGATAGATATCAAAGAGCGTATTTTGTTGTAACAGAGTATTGCATGTATTTAGAATTGTTGCGAATTCTATATTGATTATATGTAATGAAAATTTCTCACTTTTAATGAAAACAGGAATTTGTATTGTTACTTTTTAGGTCAGATTTACTCTTAAATATAATTGTAATCATAAGTTAAGATTACCAATCAGCAAAAAGGAATCAAAAAACACTAGTTCGAGTAGAGTTAATATTTTGAATTTATTTCAAGTTTATAACCTAAATTATATTTTGATCTGTTAAATAATTAAACAAAGTTTCGCGGCGATTTGTACTTCTGTCTACATAAGACTCTAGAGGAGAACTATCTGATATATTTTCTCCTGACTCTTCTGATAGTTCAGTAACTTCGCACAAGTCGTCTCTAATAATGCATATATTATGCAAAACACATGCGCTTACAATCAGGTTCGTCACCGAACACAAATTTGTATACTCTGTGAACTTTAACAGCCTCCGGAAACGTCTCTTTAACAAACCGAATGTATTTTCAACAACGATTCGAGCAGATGAATGTATATCATTAAATCTTCGCTGAGCATCTGTTAAGTGTCCATTATCTTTAAACGGTGGTACCAACCAAGTTGTTGGAAAATATGCGGAATCACCGATTATGAACGTAGAAGTGGGAAACAACTCGGTGTAATTTGTTTTAACTCTTTTGAATAAGTCAGACCTCCGCAGTACTCTGCTGTCATGGAGCGATCCAGGCTCACCACAGTTGATGTCAATAAATTTGTTGTCCGTGTCAACGACGGCTTGCAAAACTAGACTGTAGTTGTGTTCTCTGTCAAGATAACATTCCTTGCTGATCTTTGGAGCATTAATGCAAATGCGGGTGCAACCTATAGCCCCAATAACGCCTGGGATATTTCCCTTTTGTTCAAATTTCCGACAAGTATCTACTGCAGCAGAACCTGTCGGCCATTTAACATATTCATGTCCGATGGATATAAGCCAACAAGTAATGCGACGGACTGCGGTCCATGCTGATAATTTTGTTACGCCAAATATGTTCCCCAATTGTCTATATGTCACAGGATTGCTTATGAACCAAACATACATGTAGACCATACTTTTGCAGCTCATTTTCGGTTTGCCATCATTCTTTTCTTCCTTAAGTGAACTTTCTGCAAATCTATCTGTAAAAAAAAAGGTTTTTTATTATTATTATTTATAACTAACAATTAAAATTATAAGTTAATCAGCATTAACAAAAAACTTAGAATTTATACTTACTTATCAAATAATCTACTGTATTCCTCTTCAGCCTCATGTGTGACTTAAAAACGTGGTCAGGATATTCATCAATTATTTGAACAAAACAATCGGATTTTGGGTACGCTTCCAGCTCAGTTTCAGAGACTTCGGAAGAGGAACTCGATGAAACTTCGTTAAACAAATCTAGTACTTCTTCCAAGTCTTTGTCATCCTGGTAGTTTGTCAATGAATTTAGGAGCTAAAACAAACGTATGTACAATTATTTATATGTACATATTTATTTAGATATTCCTCACATTACACTTACATTTACTTTTCGTGAATTATCCATAGCAAACATTAAAATTCCAAGTTTATTAAATTTTACGTTTTTTTAATTCAATTGTCTTTTCTTGACAGTTGTTCTACGGCAGTGCTGCCAAGTTTTATTTATGAAGAAATTAAGGGGCATCGCATCTCGCTCTCGCAGTATTGTATTTTGGTCAAGTAGCAAGATGAAAGACTATTTTGCTTCCGCTAATATAGCTTACTTATAACAAAAATGAAATACATTTTATCCATTAGGTTTTCTATAATTTGTTTAACAAAGACAATAACTACTTTTATTTCAATAATTTGCTCGCAGTCAACACTACAACTCTAATGCTCTGCAATATACAAAATTTCACTAAAAATAACATTTAATTGCGCCTTCAATAAAGAAATAAATGCATGGCTTTCCCCCATTTATTGATTTGACTATTTTAAGACTGCATCAGTGTTAATATTAGAGCTTTTCTGTCAATTCGGGCACAGCTTTGAAAAGATCGGCTACAAGACCAACATCAGCTACTTGGAAGATTGGCGCCTCAGGATCCTTATTGATGGCAACAATGGTCTTTGAGTCCTTCATACCAGCCAAATGTTGAATAGCACCCGAAATGCCTACAGCAATATACAATTCAGGAGCAACAATTTTACCCGTCTGGCCAATTTGCAAATCATTTGGCACATAGCCAGCATCGACAGCAGCACGTGACGCACCCACAGCGGCACCAAACTTGTCAGCTAAATCGTAAAGCAACTTAAAATTATCGCCAGATTTAAGACCACGACCTCCTGAGACAATAACTTTGGCGCCAGTTAATTCTGGACGGTTGGATTTAGTCAATTCCTGTGAGACAAATTCGCTTAGATCACTTTTGTAATCACCAGCAGGTGCTTTTTCAATGGCACCGCTACCACCAGTTGCAGGAGCTGCTTCAAAATTAGTGCCACGCACGGTTATCACTTTCACGGGATCTTTAGATTTTAGCGTTAAAGTTGCGTTACCAGCATAAATTGTTCGAACAAATGTGTCTTCTGACTTTACTTCGATGATTTCCGAAATGGGTGAAACATCCAACTTGGCAGCAACACGCGGAAGAACATTCTTGCCGAATGCGGTGGCACCAGCGAGTATATGTGAGAATTTAAATTGATTTTGTGCGGCCAGCACCAAAGGAGTTAATGATTCGGCAGTGAAACCTTTAAAAGCTTCGTTCTCTGCAACAATAACTTTGGTAACGCCTTCTACCTTGGCTACGGCTTCAGATGCCTGAAAAATACATATAAATAATAAAGATTTTGACTTTGTAGAGATTCATAACAGAAACTAAAATTAGAAATTGAAAAAATTTGATTCCATTCCAAACCATTTGAAGTTCGTAATCATATTTTTTAAAATCCATCGTATGCGGTATGCAACAGAATGACCGATATCAAAATTTGATAGTTAAAAATTTTAGTTGCAATCCGAGAAATTTCATCTTTGGTTTCGCCCGTGTAACATACTTTTTTGAGTAAAATTTTAAATGGAAGGCGGATGTTTCCGCGGAATGAATTTAAAAAGAAACATTTGTAAACATTGTAACATTTCGGAACTTTTTTTGCAAATATTTGAACCCGTTTGTTATTTTTGGATATTATTTTGATAGCTTATTATAATGCCTGCTAATCTATACATTTGAATTGATCTAGGAATTGATAAATTATTACGATTTTTTATTTCTCTGCTTCATTTAAAATGATTTCATAAAAGCTATTTCACCGATTTTAAGCCTTGAATTATTAATTTTGCTTAGCTTTAAAGATACTACCTATCTGAGATGATATTGGCATATTTGTAAAAGGGCCAAAACACGAACTAAAATAGGGCTTTTTTGACATAAAAAGGGCTTCTGTAAATCAAATCGTATATAACCATTTATATTATAGCCAAATTTTTTCTTTTCATAAAATTTATTTTGTCGTTTAAATTTTACATATGAACATTTAAGCGTTTACGATTTTTTGTATCGCTCATTTTCTTCAATAACGTTATAACCCAAAAACGTAAAAATTCAGTCAAAATGCTTACCCTGAAATTTTTTGAGTTATGACGTTATTGAAGAAAATGAGCGATATATTAAAGAACTAACTATGGTGAGATCGATTTTTAGAAACTTCTTAAAAAGGAAATTAAGAAACAAACGATTTATTTGCAGATCATCAAATTTAACCTATGTAAGTATTACTCAGGTCAACAAATCGAAAAAAAATGTTGCTGCCGAGACATAGTTAGTGGTTTTGTATTAAATATGTACTGGCTACATTAAAAATATTTTTAATTTTTTTTCCTACGTGTCATTTTTAATTAACTTTCAGTTTGGAATATTCGCTGTAATCGACAGATTTCTATAAATAAATTGATTTTTATGTCTTCATCGCAAAGAAGTTGTCTCAATGACCCAAATGTGTTTTTTTACATTTGTGGTGAATACACAGTGAAAAAATTCAGAAAACCTATAACAGAATTTATAAAAAGTGCTTATTATGCTTACTTTAAGTCGAAAATTGTGGATGAATACAAGCCGTGGATGATAATTAGGTATTATACGAAACAATATAAGGTTCGGAATGCCTATGCAATGGAAAGAACAAAAAAATCACTTTAATGACTGTTACTTCCGCTGTAAGCGTTAACATAATGATTTATCCAGACTTAAATTCTGCTTGAAGACCCTTACCACATTCAGAGGAAGTACCTGTTCCAGCATTTTGTTTCCGTTCGTGAATCATCATTTGAAGAAGTCATTAGCCATGTTTTATTAGGTTTGGTTACACCAAAATTTCATACAAATTCGTGAACCAGCTCAGTTTGTAGTTCAATAGATTGAACTTTTTTTGTCTTTGCTAAATTGTACACTAGTGAAGAACAGATGGCGCTTATCGCAAGAAGATGTAGACACAAACCTAAAATAATCAAAAATATATGGAAACTTTGCCGGAATTTTGAAGAAGCGTTCTTAGGTCACGCGAGGCCTTGTGCACCGAGTCAGTGCTAGGCTCAAATATTAAAATAGAGACACATAATAAAAATAAAAGCAGTGATCAAACAACAGAAAACGAAAAGAAAACTTTGGTATTAGCGTCTGCGACACTAGAAAAAAAGTTTGAAATGATTTGATGGCAATAATTTGAAAAAAAAAAAAAATGTGTACTGATACGTGAGGCCCCTTACCGCGCTAGGCTCCGTTCAGCCATACAACCCTAAAGCCGGCTCTGATTTTAAAATAAAATTTATGTCAAACACTGTCATGCCACCTGTTGATCAAATGCAGAATTATAAAAGGTTTAACTTATGCGTTTTATTCACTTTTAGGTTTAACCAAAGCCAATCAAACACGGCTATTAATGAAGTGAGTAGCGACAGCGATTTCGAAGGAATACCATCCACAGAGCCAAAACCTTTTTCCCAAGAAGAATTTAATGATTTGATAAGGGAACTTTCTAAAGAATTTGCAGAGCAGAGGTTTTGGCTTTTAAGATTAAAAGAAAAAAACTTATTGGCGTCAGGTACAAAAGAACAAGAGAGCAAGACTTGCTACCATTTTTGTCAATCGGAAAATGATATTTTTTTTTGGATGTGCGAGGCCTTATTCTCGAAATGGGTCTTTCAAAATACCATCCAAATGAATGGCGTCTCTTTATAGACAGCTCTAAACGAAATCGTATAGTCGTTTGTTGAATTTACTTAAAACTTTCTCGAAAATTACAAGTCAAATAATTGCTCTGAAATTGTAAATGACATGCTAGAGCACTTTAATAACTTATGATGTAATATGTCCATCAAAGTGCACTACCTTCATAGTCATCTTGGCCAATTCCCAAAAAATCTTGGATCCTATAGCGAAGAAGGGGACCTAAAAACTATGGAAGAAAGATGCCAAGGCCGATGGGTTTGCATATGATGGCTGACTATTGTTGGGGGATGCAATGTGATAGTCCCCACTACGACTCATTCACGAAAGTCGCGAAAAAGAAATTTTCTATTTAAATAATGTAATTTGTTTTTCATGTAAACTTATTTTTTTTACAAGGCAAAACCTAGAAAACTACACGTAAGATATCAAAATTTTTGCGAATAATGTAAGGTCTTTAGTTAAAATAAAAGTACAGCTTCTCGGCACCAAAACTAGTGCTGACCAGTGTTATAAATAAATTAAATTTTTTCATATAAGAAAATCTTTGGTTTTTGATTTGAAATAATTTCATTTTGAAGTTTAAAAAGTCGAAAGCCATCGTATTACTTAAGGGTCCACTAAAATTTTTTAGGAGAAAACAAAAAAACACTTAAATTTTATCCCAGTCGACAATCACTTATCCCAGTAAGCTATCCTTTGAAAAATAAAAAATTGTGATTATTTTTCGGCAGAGTTTTGCAAAAGGGCCAAAAATGAATAAAAAGGGCCACGGGGCTTTTGAAAATTAAAAGGGCTCAAAAATTCCCTAAAAGCCACCAAATATCATCCCTGCTACCTATCAACTGATTCCCATATTGCTCAATTGAAGCTAAGTATTGCTCTTTATTTTTTATGAATTATATGATTATATGAATTAAATAGATATAATTTATAATTTTTCTCTTTCTTGTCAGCTGTTACTTCTTTGGTACTTAAAAATCTCTACCTAAAGATCTTTGTTAAAATTTGTTTTGCTTGTTTTTCTCACTTTTGCATTCTCATTTGACTAAGGTTTGTGGTACGGAAATAAGATTTAGTCAACTCTAGGTTTAAAGTTTAAAAAGTCGAAAGTCATCGTATTTCTTAAGGGTTCACTAAAATTTTTTAGGAGAAAACAAAAAACATAAATTTTATCCCAGTCGACAATCACTTATCCCAGTAAGCTTCCCTGTGAAAAATAAAAAATTGTGATTTTTTTCGGCAGAGTTTTGCAAAAAGGCCAAAAATGAATAAAAAGGGCAACGGGGCTTTTGAAAATTAAAAGGGCTCAAAAAAGCTTCCAAATATCATCCCTGCTACCTATGAACTGATTCCCATATTGCTCAATTGAAGCTAAGTATTACTCTTTATTTTTTATGAATTATATCCAGTGGTGCCCACTACTACAAGCACCGATAAACATGTGTTGATAATTCTATATACGTGCACGGTTTTTTACGCTCTTTAAGCGTCTTATCGATCTCATTTTTACGCTCTTTAAGCGTCTTATTGATCTCATTTTTACGCTCTTTGAGCGCCTGCTCGTTCTCTGGGCAGCACCGATTATATCTATTTTCCTCTTTCTTGTCAGCTGTTACGTCTTTGGTACTTAAAAATCTCTTCCTAAAGATCTTTGTTAAAATTTGTTTTGCTTGTTTTTCTCACTTTTGCATTCTCATTTGGCTAAGGTTTGTGGTACGAAAATAAGATTTAGTCAACTCTAGGTAACAAGATGTATCTTAATGTAAGTACGGAAACGCATTAGTACCAATAGCAATAGAAGGTACTATTCTATTCTATTCGTTCTATCTAAATAATCTTGTCCCAAATATGTGTCTATAACCATTTTTCTTAAATGGGTTGCAGCCCATGTTTATGACAGGATTCAAGAAGACAACCCATGCAACCTTATATATTCTACTTAGGCTCTTTGAGTGCTATATTTTGTCATGGCTAGTTTCACCAAAACGCATCACTATCTTTCCTGTAACTTATACATTCGACTTTTCTACAGCGGGCTCTCTGCCTATAATCACATACTAAAAACTTTGACTTGCACGTCATTCTTCCTAAACATTAAAGTTTCTACAAATAATTTATTATCTTACGGGTCCACACTTGGTGCCAGCAACCAAAACGGTAACATCTCCACCAATTTTTTTAGCAGCTGTAATTGTGTTTAACGTCACAGGATTCAAAGTTTCATTATTGTGCTCAGCAATAACCAATGTACTCTTGCAGCGATGTAACTAAAAGCATCCATTATTAATTAAATTTTCTTATCTTCGAAATTTTCAATTAAGTAACAAAAATTTATGCTTACGACGCTGCTACGCAACAGGTTTCTTGTGCTGATGGAGAACATGATTCCCAAAATTCAAACCCAAATAAGAAACTGTAATGTAATTATAAATGTTGCTAAATAATTACTTTCTCGTAGAAATAGAATAAATAGAACTATAATTATTGTTACAAAACAGAAATTTGACTTAACTCACCAAATCTACGAACAAATGAAAGTCCAAAACTAGAGATGGGTAATGCGTCGTTTCGTTGTTGCACTTATGTTGCTTACACGCAGCGTTGACTTGTAACGCCGACTCACAAGTTCGCTGTTATCAGACACTGACACACACATAAATCGGCGACATACATCATAGCTGCAAAAACCAGAAGGAAAGTTAATAAAGCCCAATTTCAATGTGATCTTATCTTATCTTATCAAATATCAGGGAGGACATCACATGCTATTAAGATAGCAAATGTATGCTATTCTCCAAGCGCATTAGGTTCTGTTCGCATGCTTTTTCTTTCTTACAAAAATTTGATTTGATATCCCTGATATTGGATAAGATAAGATCACATGGAAATTGGGCTTAATAGTAATTGTTTTTCTTTTATTTTTCTTAGTGCGATGCAAGAATTATAGAAAAGAGGATTACGCATTGCGTATCTCCGTTATTTTTCATGTCATTTTTGAGCGTCATCTGGTGAAAGGTTAGAGTTGCTGTGGTATAAGAAATCTATACTCAAGTTACTTTTTTGCTGCTAATGTTCCCAAAAAAAATACAAGTTACCATTATATAATCTTATCATACAATTTGGACAAAATTGTGTTTTCCGGTATTGGAACTACTCTTTTGATACTTCTATATTTTTTAATTGGAAAATTAGTTCAAGCTAAGAATTCAAGAAGTAAATGTGAAGACAAATACATATATCGGAAAGTGTCTTAAATAAACCCCAATTTCCATGTGATCTTATCTTATCTTATTTTATCCCATATCAGGGATATCAAATCAAATTTTTGTAAGAAAGAAAAAGCATGCGAACAGAACCCAATGCGCTTGGAGAATGCGAGAGTGAATAGCATACATTTGCTATCTTAATAGCATGTGATGTCCTCCCTGATATTTGATAAGATAAGATCACATGGAAATTGGGCTTTAGGCTTTTCTATTCTATCATTCTTGGTCCGAACTCATTCCGATGCAAATTCTACGACAAGAAAAATCGATCATTGCAATGATCATTAGTTTGTGCTGACGGTCTGTGTAGCCTGTTTGGTTATAGGGTTATGGCTAGGGCTCCAGATGACCTGCTTGCAAAAGTAGCACATTTGTAAAATTTAAGAATTTTCAAAAAACACAAACAAATTTCGTAATTTTTACAAAAAAAGTATAGTAATTAGCAAAAGTACAAAATGAGCAATTTTGTTTTCTTATTTTTTTCTTAAAATTAGTAAAACCAATATCTGGATTACATATTTATTGCTTTAAGTATTTAAATAAATGTCATTGAATAACATTTTGTGAATGAATTCAATTTATTTAGGAAATATAAGAAATAAAATTTATGCAATTGTGGGAATATTTCACACGCTTGCAACTATGACTACATCGCTTCTTAAGTTCAACGAAGTACAACATAGTCACTAAAAAGTCTTCTCTGAGTTTCTTAAGCATCTGACAGGCTTTTCGTTCAAATTTGACAGTAGGTTACGCTAGGCGATGCATGGTTTAGTTGGGCCTTAAGTAGCAACAAACGACTAGAGTCAAAGTAGTCCACAATGAGTGAATAATAGATAAATATAATCAAACAGACAGTAAAATAAATTTAAAAAAAATTACTGACACATTTTTCTTCAATTTTTTTAAATTTGTCGTCGCACAATTTTGTTTTTATATTTTTACTAATTTTAGTATATAAAAAAAGATGTGGGCGGCAAATTAATGGTAATGGCCTCTGTGTTACATGATATTATTTTTATAACTATCGATTTTTGTATTCCATAGCTCTAGCATATTTCTGGATACTTCAATAAAATTTGTGAATTTTCTATCATACTGTTACGAAATTTCCTGTCTCTTAGACAATAATTTCGATCTCTTACACTTTTTTGAGTTCGATCACGATTGTGTAACAATTAAAAAACACACAAACTTATTTAGTTATAAAATGGTTTATTTAAATCACAATAGTTAGTTTTAACACGGTACAGTTGTTTATCTCATTAACATTCAAATTCTAACATTAATTTAACACTGTATAGAAAACTGTTTTACTTTACTACGGATCACACTGTATTCACTTTATTGCTTAAATTCAAGTGTTCTGCTTCACTGTTTAAATACAACTGTTCTGCTTCACTGTTCTAATTCTACTGTGTCACTCAACTCAGATGACAACCCTTTTATACTGCAGTCATCACTCTCTCGAATAATCCAGTACCTTCTAATTGACGTGTAATCTACCATTATCCATAATCTACCAGTACTTTCTAAACGGCGTATCGACGTTGAGTTCGCAATTATCCAGAATGTTGCTATTATGCTAGATGGCGTTGTACGACGGCGATAGTTTCTCTCGGTTAATGACTTTTTATTTATAGTGTACTGCAGCGTCTGTTCGGTTTATTATTTGCCGCTAGATGGTGTAAAAGTATTTACACAGCCAGAATGCTAGCTAGTATCGTTTAGTTTCTTTTGTTGGTTTTTATTTCAAGAATTTTCTAGCATAAACTAAATTTCGCTACAATACATACTGACTGTGGCGCTATATATTTTCTAGAATGTTCGCTTATGTCCTCTCTCAAGCGATCACTACACAACTAACAGTGAAGTTTGTCAGACAACCCTATACACTAAGTGATATGTAATAGAAACATTTTGATTTTCAATTCACCTGAGTACGACCGCATTACGATTGCACCGGAATCTCCGTTTACGCACAGAAATACTTTTTGAAAACTCTTCATGTTTGTTGACGATAGAGGAGAAACGAAAGGGTGAAGTAAAGAATTTGTCACACTCAGAAATTCTTTTTCATTCTCTGCTTTGGTTTCAAGTTTGTTTTAACATTTACAAGAACAAATAAATTTTAGTTTTCTTTCAGAAAATTTTTAAGTGTAACCGTGACTATTTTGGTAATAATCGATTCTTCAAACAATCGATACGTTGCTTTAGATTATTATTACTTTGTTTATTTCCAAGAATTTTTGATAATTGCAATTAAAAAACATAATATGGGATGGGCAAAATTCCGCGATCGTGTTTCGAATAGAATTGATAAAGAAACAAGAAATCTTGATAAAAATGTAAATGCTGAAATTAAAAGAGTTCGAAATCGTCTTGCATCTTCACCTGATCACGCAGTTAGTTCAATAAACCTGAATGCAGCGTCAACTCCACCTTCAATAGAACTAGGTGCACCATTGGATGAATGTCTGCTACAAAATTTTGAAAATTTGGGTGCGGCAGCAAATTTTGAGGAGACAGCAAGTGAACTACAGCTGCCTGCTACTAATATATTAAATCCTTTTCATCTAAAGCCTGGATTGGCGTTTGTTATAAATCATAATACGTTTGACGATTCCGACATCGATGAACGAAATGGAAGTGACTTCGATGTCAAGAAAATTGAAGAGGTTTTCAAGCGATTTGAAATACCATTTAAAACTGTTCCAAATGGAACCTTATCGGATGTCGAACAAATTATGGCTGAATGTAAGCAAGGGTTTTATAGCAATATTTTGTAAATATTTAGATATGGGGCTTTAGCCCTAATCGGCTAAAAGTCAGGGTAAGTGGACTGGACGGTTTTCGTTTGCGACTCAGGGCTTATATCAAACACCAAGCGTTCTCAATTTATCTCCTTATGACAGCTATTTCTGATTTTTCAAATGGCTTTATATTCGAAATTAAAATAAAGGATCACTTAAGCAAAATGTGATTTACTAAAAAACAGAATTGCACATAAAAAAATGAGAGTCAAAAAAAATATTTAATTGTAATTCACGAACCTCTAAGGACATTACGGGTCTTCAAAAAAGTGCAGATCCGGTGGAAACCTCTTTTAGTCACTCCAGTGACCTGAATGTAATAAAAAGAATTGTTTATATAATTTGTTTTGAACCACGATATTTTCCTTTTTTTCTATTTAAGTGGAGGAATTAAACTTTTCAAACTATGCTAGTATGATTCTTGTAATAATGTCCCATGGGTATGAAAACGATATAATTGTCGCCAAGGATGGTCATTACTCGTTGTACAAGGATGTACTGTATCCGATATTAAGGAATCATACCCTAGTGGGAAAACCAAAATTGCTTTTTGTGCAATCATGCAAAGGTCTTACGGACTTAACTCTTTCAGTGGACTCCAAAATTTTTCGCGGACTTCCAACGAAAGTTCCAGATGAGATTTTACAATTTCACAGCTGTGTCGAAGGTATGAATATAATTATATCATACAAGTGTAATTAGAAAAAATAAAACTTAAATAATTTTTACAGGTTACTGCTCTTATAGGCACAATCATGGTTCGATTTTTGTTCAAACTTTGTGCGACAAATTAGAGGAATATGGTGATACTGAAGACATTCGGGAAATTTGCAATAAAGTGATAGCTACCGTTAAAATGGAATTTGCGTAAGTATTTAGTATAACGCAAAGCTTTATAAATTTGTCTATTATTTATTTTTATTACTTTTCTTAGGAACATGCAAATTCCAATGATACATACAAACATTACAAAACCATTCGTGTTGGGCCACTATAAAACATGAAATTTGTATGGGATGAAATCATCCTACTTGCATATGCTCTATACCCTTAATTTACGTGGCACTTCGTTTAAGCAATTGTGGTTTAATGAAATATAAAATGGATATACTTTCACATGACACCTTATGTCGCAAACTTTTTCCTGTACGATTCAATATTTTTTTAATTTTATATGTACATATTTATGCGATAATAAGTGCAATTAATCAACCCGACATTTGGATAAATGGATAAATCGAAAATTGGTTGCTTACGTCAATATTTTTATGTAAGATTATACTAACAAATATAACATTTTTTTTGTATTTAACGGAACATCAATAATTGAATCATTTATTTCAGAAACAACAATAAATTACGTTTTATACTGATTTGGCATATCTGAGGTAGTTTTCTGACGTCTTAAATATACATTCTTCTGGAAGTAAAGTGAAAGTCTAAAAATTTCCCCTTTAATGATGATTTAAAAGAAAAGAATTGACAAATCTGTCGATTAAGCAAAAGAAATAAAATCAAGTCCTAAATGGAATTACAATGGAACTTGTTTGACCTTAATCATAAGTTAGCAGCCCAAATGCCAGCTTAACATCTTTTCTATTAACGAACAATAGCAATTCCAAATTACAGCAATTCCCGAACAATATCCATGATAAACAATTTTAAGTCCAAAATCTTTAAGTCGAAATTAGTCATACATATACATATATGTATGTGCATGTTACACGAAAAGTTACAAATTAAAAGTGATTCATACATTGACCAAGGACCTGTAAAGTTTTTTTTTTTAAAACATGTTGCTTTTAAAATTAAGGTTTCAGTTTAATTCAGGGAAATAACACCAAAAAGTAGCAAGTATTTAGTTTTTAAATTTGAAAAAGATGAAACGTACCATTTAAATTCCTCTCCCAAATACTGTAGCAACACCTTTAGCTTAAGTGTTGGTAGGTGCTGTCCCAATGCCATAGCTCAACTACACAAAAGTCATCAGGGTTGCGGGTGGCTCGTTGAGGTACCGAATGTAACTATCGACTAGCTCATGAGTTTCCTTAGGGAAAGAACGACACATCACTTTTGATTTGGACGACGCACACTGGCTTACATCCATACAAAATATGGTAAAAAAATAATCATCGTAGAGCAATAAAGTTTGGTATATAAGTTGCTATTGATTAAATATAAAAGAATGTTCGCCCACTTCCACAATATAAGTTACGGCTTTAAAATAACAAAAAAAAAAAAAAAAATCAACAGCCAACCATGCAAAAACTAAACTGCAATATCTTTAGAGCTTTTAAAACAATCATTAATTTAAAAATTTAATTTTTTTTCGTTTTTTTTTTAATTTTTTCAATAGCTATGATTATTTCTTATTTTTAATATCTCCTGTATGGATGTAAGCCAGCGTGCGGCGTACCTAAAAAATAAACTTATAAAAAAAGAACAAGAAAAAATTTCACTGTGTGCCACGCCCACAGGTACTATTGGACCAAATTTTTGTAATAAGAGACCTTATAGTAAGTATATCTACCTCATAAAATTTCATCACGATTACGTTGTTCGCTCCCTTAATATAACGTTTATAAATATTGTGGGCGGTGCCACGCCCTTCAACGAGTTTTTTCAGTACAGTGGCTAAGCTTGCATTGATGACTGCTTTTAGAGGCACTCTCCATAATTTTTATGAAAATCGTTTGTGCCAATTTTGAGATATATGGAATCAAAATTTTTAACAGTTGAAAAGTGCCACGCCCACTTTTTAAATTCCGCCCACTTTTATCTCAATTCAAGATACATTTGATAAGTATCCGCTTACCAAATTTCATTGCAATATCTTGAACGGCTTACAAGATATGGTGGTATAAATGATAAAATTTAGGGCTGTGCCACGCCCCTGTACGACCCTTTGGAAACTTGAAACCCAGGCTAATCCTTATTTGGTTCATAAGTGCACCAAATCACCAAGTTTCATCAAAATCGCTGCAACTTTTTTCAAAATTGGCCTGGGTAAATATGGGCGGTAGCCGTGTCCGTCAACCGATTTCGCCAATTTTCAATGGCAAGATGCCTGCAAGAAGATGTGACCTGTATGTGAAAGTTTCATTCAATTAACTTTCTTGGTTTTCCCGTACACCTTATTTCAATAGACGGACAGACAGACAGACGGACATCGCTAAATCGACTCAGGTGGTGACGCTGATCAAGAATATATATACTTTTCCATACCTGTCACGCCCCCTTCGATGTGTTACAAACGGAGAGACAAAGTGAATATACCCTCGGTGTAGGGTATAAAAATGTGTTTAACTTTTTGGCTTTTTCGTTCAAAAATTGATAGAGAGCGCAAATCTTATCAGAAATTAACAATTTTCTTTTTATACCCTACACCGAGGGTATATTCACTTTGTCCATCCGTTTGTAACACATAGAAGGAGGCGTGGCAGGTATGGAAAAGTATATATATTCTTCATCAGCGTCACCACCTGAGTTGATTTAGCGATGTCCGTCTGTCTGTCTGTCTGTCCGTCTGTCTGTCTGTCTGTCTGTCCGTCTGTCTGTCTGTTGAAATCAGGTTTACGGGAAAACCAAGAGAGCTAATTGAATGAAACTTTCACACACAGGTCACATCTTCTTGCAGGCATCTTGCTATTGAAAATGGGCGAATCGGTTAACGGACACGCCTATCGCCCATACCCTATGTATATATACCCAGGTCAATTTTGAAAAAAGTTGCAGCGATTTTGATGAAAATTGGTGATTTGATGCACATGTGAACAAGATTAGGATTAGGTTAGCTTTCAAGTTTTCAAAGCTTCCTACAGGGGCGTGGCACAGCCCTAAATTTTAACCTTTATACCACCATATCTCGTAAGCCGTGCAAGATATTGTTATGAAATTTGGTAAACGGGTACATTTCAAATATATCTTGAATTGTGATAAAAGTGGGCGGAATCGTAAAAGTGGGCGTGGCACTTTTCAACAGTTAAAAATTTTGATTCCATATATCTCAAAAGTGGCTTAAACGATTTTCATAAAAATTTTGGAGATGATGCCGCTGGAAGCAGTCATCAATACAAGCTCAGCCACTTTACTGAAAAAACTCGATTAAGGGCGTGGCACAGCCCACAGTATTTATAAACGTTATATTAAGAGAACTCACAACGTAATCGTTATGAAATTTAATAAGGCAGATATACTTGCTAGAAGGTATGTTTTTGTAAAAATTTGGTTCAATGGAGCATGTGGGCGTGGCACCTCCCATACAAACAAAAAACGTTAAATGTTATAGATAGTGTGCTATGAGAGTAATCTTCATAAAATTTGGCTTAGAGGTATCGGCTGCTATGGGCTTTGAAATTAAATGAGAATTGATGAGATCGCAGTAGTGGGCGTGGCACCTCCTATATGAACATAAAGTTGCAATCGCTATATTGATTGAACTATTGCAACAATTGTTATGAAATTTGATTAAGGTGGTTTACTTGCTATAAGGTATACCTGAATCAAAAGTGGGCAAAATAGCACGAGTGGGCGTGTCACTCCCCATACAAGTAAAATACCTTAAGTAGCATATATTTCGAAATATGTCATCAATCATACTAAAATTTGGTGAAAGAGTGTTGCTTATAAAAAGCTATTTCTGGATAAAAATCGGATCACATTACACCAGTAGGTGTGTTACCGCCCTAAATTTTAAGACTAATTACGGCATATATAGCAAATTATACAACCTATAGGGCTAAGATTTGGTATGTGGATGTCAATGACGAATATGATTTAGTAACCCAAAAGTAGGCGAAATTGGAGAAGTGGGCGTGGCACATTTAAATTTCTTAGTTCTTATTCAATTTTTTTCAATATTTTTCATATTCTTTTGACTTTATCAACCTTTTAACTTTTTCCAATATATCCCATATGTATTCGTTTGACTTTTTCAACCTCTTTAATTTTTCTTCATTACATATTTTCTTTATTTTTAAGACTTTTTCAGTGACTTTGAGTTCTTTCAACTTTTTTCAATGTTTTCATATTATTTCGACATTTTTAAGCATTTTTCAACATTTTTCATATATATTCGACATTTTGAATTTCTTTCAACTTTCTTCAATGGTTTCCATATTCTTTCGACCTTAGAAATTTATCAATTTCTTTCGACCTTTTTTACATTTAAAATTTTTTTCGACTTATTCAACCTCTTCAACGTCTTTTAACATTTATTTAAAAGCGACTTTCAGTGCAGTGTAGGGTATGTGAGTTTCGGCCAGGCCGAAGATAACACCTTAACTTGTTTAAATTAAAGCCATCCGTAATGCCAACAAATCTTTGGAGCCCGAATTTTGAAAAAATTGCGTTTTTTATTATTTGAAATTTAAAAAAAAAATCCGTTTTGGCCTTAAACCAACATTTTTTTTTTTAAGTTCGAGCTCCGAGGGTTTTTTGAAATTTTGGCAATCTCATTTCCCACAAGATTTGCGCTCTCCAGTTAAATATTTTTAAAAATTTTTTTGGTTGGAAATTCACTTAAAATACGACGATTGTCAGCATATTAGTTAGCTTTAATTGAAAAAAGAAAATTGTTAATATTCGTATATCACGATTAAAAATTCGTTACATTCAAAATCGGAGCTACTTTCTATTTTCAAGAAATAGGATTTTTTTTCAAACTCGGAAGTATATGTTAAGAATATACTGTAAAAGGACAAAGCGAAACATTGAATATTTATTGAGTTATAGTCAAGTACGTCAGAGTTCTCATACCGTCGTATCGTATTGAAACTTTAAACGCGATTATCTCGAAACTGTATTTTCAAAAACTAGCTCAAAAAGTTATTTAACGATCAGGCTATAATTTGGAGAGGTTTCTTTCTATAGTATGATCGGAACGATGTACTTAAAAGTTTAAAGATATCGCGTAGAAAAATATTATTTTTTTTTTGAGTCAAATCAGTTGAAAAAATAATCTAAAATCTGAACTTTTGATTAAACAGCCGATATAAATTTTAATTCTTAAGTTTTTTATAATTTTAGAGGTTTGTCGTTTCTTTCAACATATCAGCTATCGAATAAAGAAATCCTTTTTTTTAGATATGTAAGTAGAAAAATGTTTACAGCTGCAGCAGTTTTCGATGCCTCTGAAAAGATACATTGAAGGATACTCTGCAGTTTTTGCTAAAAAATAAAAAAAAAATCATGTTTTCTTACACTTTAATACTGTAATAAAGAGATATTGAGATTTAAAAATTATCTAATTATTTTATCACCTTGAAAAAAATTAATGAAAAATTAAAAATTTTACCCTGTTCGGTTCCTAACCCTTCAATACCAAATTTCGTCAAAATCGGTGCATTAGTTTAGCTGTCAAAACATATTTTTTGAAAACTTTTTTTCTTGTTAGGGGCATGGCACCACCCATTCAAAACAAATATCTTTACTAAGGATTCAATTTATCTCCATACAAAATTTCATCATCATTTTAGTTTTAGGAAAAAAAGATTAGGAACCACTGAGCTTAAGTATTGCTTATGCAAAACTTTATTCAAATATGGGAAAATTCTCTCTAATTAAAATTCATTATTTATTACAACGAAATGCAATTGTTTTTGTTCTCTTTGTGAAATATAGAAGAATGCACAAAGTGATAAGCGATTATTTTTTAGTCAAATGTTCATTTTGGTCACATAAATGATACTGTTTGGGGTTTAAGCGATCAGTCAGCTTAAGTCAGTGCTCCAGCAACGTTTAAAAAATTTACGTTTTTTGTTTTCGTTTTTGTTTTTGTTATTTAATCTTGATTAAATAGTAAATTGTTTTAGCAATTCTGATAATATTTGCTGTGAATGTTACATGAAATATGTCATCATCTCAACGTCGTCTTTGCATAATTGGTGCGGGCACCGCTGGCCTATGTGCACTAAGGCATGCAATCGAACATAATATGGAGGTGACAGTCTACGAACAGTCCGAGGTTATAGGTGGCACATGGGTTTACTCAGAAAGTGTTGAAGATGGACCATTCGATGAGGAAGTGCACAGTAGCATGTATGAAGGCTTACGGTAGGTACTTAGTATCTATGCTTAATATCAAAAGTGAATTCGAACTACGAATTTTATCTCTTGAATTCAGCCCGTGTAGTAATTTTTAACATTGGTGTTCACGGTGGACTTCAAACAAGTTTAAATGCAAGATTGAGTTACAACAAAAACTTGAATGGGGAATTATTTGCGATTTAATTTATAGTCGATATACATCAAAAGAAAAAAAAATCATAGAAGCATATTTTTTAATTGCATATTTACTGTTTTTTAGTAATATTGCATACATATGTATAACCTAAGAATGAAATTAAAAAAATTCGATTTTGCTGAAATTTTGATACGTCTAAGAACCTTGATAGATAGCACCACAGTCAAAATTTAAGCTCCTTATGTAGGCGGGGCTCTGAGTACTATTGGGTCAAAGTATAAAAAGACAACCATAATAATATATGTTTTCAGTATTATGTATAATATCTACCTCGATTTGGGACACCATTTTCAAGTTGTCATATTTTGCTAAGGCTTACTTAGGGGCTTTTTATGTATACTAGATGACATAAAAAAAGTGATATCCATAACTTTGAATTTGAAGTTGTGAACTAAAATTTTTAAAACGGCTAAAAACGGCTGTTTCCAAATCTAAATATGGCTCTTTCTCAGGATCCCCACCATCTTGGAAGTTGAAATTCGGGCTGTGGTGCATTTTTCTAAGTACTTTGACGTGTCAAAATTGGAGCTAAAACGGATGATTTTTTAATTCCATACGTACTATATGTATGTTATACATACTTATGTATGCTATACATACTTATGTATAATTATCATAAAAAACAGTTAATATTCAATTAAGAAAAATCTCTGTGGATTTCTTATCTTTTGGCATACATCAACTCCATATTAAATCCCAAATAATCTCCAATTCAAGTTTTAGTTGTAACTCGAACTTTTATTAAGACTTGGTTAAAGCCCACCGTAGTTGATTTATAAAATAAACTGACCTTATCATTTAAGCTACAAGTACGGTATTTATAAAGCAAGTACGTGCAATTTTTTTAAGCAATAGCACGTAGTAACTTAAAAATATTTTTCTTAACTTATTGAATAAATCGAAATCAGCATCAACTTGGTAATCAAAGTTTCATCTATGCAACATGATATTGAATGTTGTGGTGCATTTCAAAATAATTTAGCTTGTCCGATTAAAAATTTTGATTCGTTTAATTTTAAGCTAATATTATTATGATACATAGCATGGCAAGGCAAACATTGGCTAGGGGGCAAAATTATGAAGCTTAAATAATCAATATTTTTTTGATTGCTTTCGATATTTGGTAGCGTCAATGATGATCATTTTCTGATCCTCTCGTGGAGCATTCTTGATATGTGAACATTTTTATTTATTTCTGTACTGATTTGGAAAATTTCGTAATGTGTCGTTATCATTCAGAAGCGTCATATCACGCGTTATATTACACTGGATTTATATACCTAACTACTTGGCTTTTATGCATTATATAAATAAATTTTATTAAATAAACTTAAACTTATTTTGTTTTGCTTGCATATCAGAGAGGGGCATAGGCATTTTTGATATTTACTGATACATACATATTTTGCATATCCTATGTCCTTCATAAATATAAAGATTTATGACTCCTAAAAAAACAACGGATTTCGACAAATGATATTATTAATATTCCTTATTAAGATTATTAAGCAGATTATTATTGGGATATTTGAACTTCAAAAATTTGTTCAAGAAAGGCGCTACAGGTGAAATTTGAATTAATCTATCGATTTTAATGAAATTTTGGGAGGACTACTTTTGTTCAATTCACAAACCCGACCTATTACTTTTCCCACTTAAAAAAAAATTTGAATCACCCAAATATATCTGTAGCAACAAGGAATAACAGCATTTTTTGACCAAAATAACTATTTTTGTTCAAAATTACAGTACATTGGAAATTTGGAACGATAAAAGGTGGGTCAAATCTTGTCGTATGAAAGTTTTTCTGGCATCAAATCGATGTGTTCTTATCTTCTCTACAGCATTGGTCTTAATATGATATTTTCTTCTACTTGTGGCTTACTTCCCATGATATTGAGCGAAATTTCTTTTCTTTTTGAAAGATTGTCACTTGCATCGCTGCTTCCCGGACTATAATCGAAACTTAATTGTCATATTTAAAGCGTCATAAGAGTATTTCTTAAATAACTTTGTGACACATGGCAACTAATAAATTTGTGAAAATAATTTGTTTTTTCATATTCCAATAATAAAATATCTAAACGGCCTGGCAGTATTTTGGGACCAATCAAATTACCTAGTTTTTTTAGCTTGCTTAATAAAATGTTAAATTTGAAACTATAAAAATTGCAAGATGTCTCAAGGACATTTTTGCAAAATTCCTTTGCAATTTCAAAGGCATATTGGCTTCATACTGCAATCTCCCAGCCAGGCCTTCAATTCTACATATATAATACATACAAATATTCAGACATTGACAAATTAATGTTTTAAAGTTTTCAGCGTGTCTCAAGTATCTACCTTCAAATGTTCAACAGATCTCTATACCATAATAAGTAGTATTATTGTTATATTTTAATCAGTTTCAGTTTATATGAGAAATTATTTATTTTTATTTTAAAAACAGAATAGCGAGAAATAACCTTATCAGCATTAGCAACAAAGTTCGTTTGATTTGTCCTTTCGTTCTCATTTCCTTATATCTTTAATCAAAACAATTTTTTGTAACATAAGCCGGCAATTTTGAATTTTTATTCGTAGATCAAAATCAGCTGTTCATCCTCATCTGGTCTTAACCAAGTTTAAATATAAGTCCGATTTACAAAAAAAAAGCTTGAATTGGAGATTATTTGGGATGTAATTTAGAGTCGATATATCGTCACCTCGAAGTGTAAGTGTTCTAACATCAAAAACATGAAATGAAGATTTTTTTTTTGATGCGTGAACATTAGATATGCTCAAAATAACCTTATGTTCTGGAATTCCTCGGGAATGGGCTGCTACCAGAACTGCAAAATTTTCATTTTTCGAAGATTGAGTAAAATAATTAAGAAATTGCATTTTTTCTTATTTAAAATCATATTTTTTTAATTTTTTTCCATTTTTCTATTGTACACGTAACGAAGTATCGAAAAATATTTTACCGCTGTTTTTTAAGTCTATATATAAGGAAACTCTAGTAGATATTTTGTTTAATAGCTCATGAAGATCACCTGAAAAAATAAAAATTTAATTTTTGGTCCAGAAATGTTTAACGTATTTTATAAACAAGTATGTAATTACAATATTTTGCAGCAATAATAAGTCACTCCACTCTAAGTAACAGTGCATGATTACTTAAAAAAAAATTCAATTTTGATAATGTTAGGACCAAAATTCAAATTTTGTTTCTCATTTATTATTTAAGCGATACTTAAGTAGTGGCATTGACAGCTTCAAATTATAGTGTATTCAGGTGAATATATTAAAAATAGCAATCGACTTAAACTATTAAACAAGAAAAACTAAAACTCAGCTTACGCAGAGATCGTGAAATTTTTTCTTATATCTACATTAGGGTGATTCAAATTTTTTTGTTTTTGCTTGAAACAGGTTCAAAAGTTGCAGGCACACGAAAGGAAAATTCTGGTGAAGTTATAGCTCATAATATTGATATTTACTGGTGGCTCATCGAGCTTTTTTGTTTTCCATACGATTTGTATGGGGAAAAATGCTTGACAAGACATTTGTCTCTATATCTCGTGAAAAACTAACGAAGTGGTTGCTTCATGAAAAAAATGCAAGGAGCTTTTTTATAGAAAATTTTATGATCTTTCTAATAGGCTAGGTCCTGTTTATGTAACATTTTTTTTTCAGGAAATATAGAGACAAATGTCTTGTCAAGTTTGAGATTTTTATGAATTTATGTTGCTAATTAACTAACTAAGCGCTTGCTTCACGAAAAAAGTGCAAGGAGCTTTTTATAGAAAATTTTATGATCTTTCCAATAGGCTAGGTCCTGTTTATTTAACTTTTTTTTTTTTTTTGAGATATAGAGACAAATGTCTTGTCAAGCATTTTTCCCCATACAAATCGTATGGAAAACAAAAAAGCTCGATGAGCCACCAGTAAATATCAATATTATGAGCTATAATTTCACCAGAATTTTCCTTTCGTGTGACTGCAACTTTTGAACCTGTTTCAAGCAACAAAAAAAAAATTTGAATCACCCTAATGTACATATATGTCGTCACCTATCATCCAAAAAGCCGTAACCACACTTTTTCGTTTTATACAAGAGAAGCAAATAACGTTGTATACTGGAAAAATATATTGTTATATATTTCTTATATAAAAGATTGAAAATAGTCAAAGCTAAGATATCTAATGAATTCAAATATTGTGTTTCATTTTTTTTCATACTAGTGTGTTACGTCTATTTGCTATATGAAACTCAAAAACTTGTTTTTACGGGCTTTTGAATTTCGTTAGTAACATTTTTATTACTAAACATATGATTTAAAAATTTTGTTGGGACATGTATTTTAGTCAAATGCATCATAATCAATCAAAAACTCGATTTTGATTTTTTTTTGGTTATGGCTTTTTGGATGTTAGGTGACGATATGTAGGCTTAAAAAATAGCAGTAACATTTTCTTCGATACTTCGTTATGTGTACAACAGGAAAACTTAAAAAAAAAATTAAAAATACGATACATACATATATGATGTACTAAAATTTCGAAAAATGAAAATTTTGCAGCTCTGGTAGCAATCAGCAAAAGTTGTTTTTTTTTTAAATGAGTTTATCATCGAAAATGAGTAAAAGTCGAATTTTAAGCGTTCCCAAAAAATTATAGGACATGAGTTTATTTTGAATAAGTCTAGTGAACATGCTTGATGGCGGGTATAGAAAAATCTATGCTAGAGTGTTTTTGCTGAACCGTTATGTCACGTGACGTGCTAACACTCACAACACGTTCATGCTAGTGTTATATTTTAGACCATAGGTGGGTAAAATAGGAAAAATTCGACAATTTTAGCTCTTTACACGCACACGTTGTTTTTCTTAAAAAAAATTAACAAAACAGCAAACAAGCACTCTACCCTGCTACGCACATTTTTATTGTTGTGGGTTTTCTATACGCTCTTCTATCTTCACATTAAATTTACATTTGGATTTGCATTGTTGTTGCATAAGCGGCCATCAATCAAAAAACAATGCGCATATTGACGACAGCTTCTCTCGTTTCATTTGATCAGTGTACTTTTATTTCTACACTGATGTTGTACTGTTTGATTCTTGGAATTGGCTTTTGGTTTATTGCTGAATTTTTCTTTTGTTATCAAGATCGAATTTATATTGGGGTTTTTTCTGCTGCTGTAGTTGTTGTTTTTGTTGCTTTTGTTGTAAGTAGCTCCTGCTTCCAATATTTTGCCCACCTTTGTTTTAGACGAAAGCTTCTAAGTTACTAAGCCGATTTTGACAAACGAACTGTCGTTGATTTCGTATTACTAAGAAGAGTATAATGGGACTAATAATTTTTCTAAAATCTGCTTACAGAGGGTGCTATAAGCACACTAACATATTCTTACAATTAGATTTGTATTTATGTATGTACATTAGAGCGGTTCAAAATAAAAACTTATTGATTTTTCCACAATGTGTTAGTGGATTACACTAACAAGGGCGTTCAAGTATTAAGTAACGCAATTTTTGACCCTCCCTCCCCCAACGATACGGCGCGTTACGTTTTTCTGTACCCTGCGCGTAACACCCAAGCGACCATATTTTCCTTAAAGTCACAATTATCTTGCGCAAAGTACCATAAAGTCGCTAAAATACCTTTGTTATTGTTTTAACCCATTTACAGCCATTGTACCTGCTTGGCTACAGAACGTTTAAGTAACTGTAAATTTAATTAGAAAAAAAAAAAATTTGCAAAGGTTATTGTGCAATTTCATCATGCACACTGTGCTTAAAAAACATACGTAGATAATGAAGGGAAAACGAATGACGTTTTTCAATATTTTGCTTTATTTTGATACTGCCTTTTCAATTTTGCGTATTTTGAGGAGATCAGTGTTCATAAGGGTCTTGAAAATTTAAAATTAAAATTGAATTAAAGTTGAATCGAAAAAATTACAAAAAATTTAAAGAATGCTCACATATTCTTCCATTGTACCCGCCTGGGAACAGGCTCAAAAACCTACTGATTAAATTTTTTATACCCTAAACCGAGGGTATATTCACTTTGTCTCTCCGTTTGTAACACATATAAGGGGGCATGTCAGGTATGGAAAAGTGTACTATATATTGTTGATCAGCGTCACCACCTGAGTCAATTTAGCGATGTCCGTCTGCCTGTCTGTCTGTCCTTCTGTTGAAATCAGGCTTACGGGAAAACCAAGAAAGCTAATTGAATGAAATTTTCACACACAGGTCACACCTTCTTGCACGCATCTTACTATTGAAAATGGGCGAAATCAGTTCACGGACACGCCTACCGCCCATATTCTATGTATATTTACCCAGACCAATTTTGAAAAAAGTTTCAGCGATTTTGATGAGACTTGGTGCACATGTAAACCAAATTAGGATTAGGCTGGGTTTCAAGTTTTCAAAGGATCGTACAGGGGTGTAGCACAGGCCTAAATTTAACAATAATAATAATAGAGTTTAACTACTACAGCTAGTATAGCCTTCTTAGCTATTTAGCATTGAAGCCTTATATAAAGTAAAAAGCTTATTCAATAAATAATGGAATGGAAAAAATTATCATTCACATTAATTTGTTATTTTTTTATAATTTTTTCTTAGCTTTATCGCACTTTCTCAACATACCCACAATACAAATTTAGCTACAGTTAGTTTTCAGTCTAAGCTTGAGTTGACCTTTTAAGAAGCTAATGTTAGAAACTTCGCAATTATTAATAAGAGTTGTCATGCGATTAAAAGGAGCTGTAGCCATATAATTAGTTCTACTAACCGGTTGGTAAAATAACTGATAAGAGTTACGAGTACTCCTCTGATTACTATTAAAATGTATGTATGTAGTTAAGAAGCTCTGTTGCAGTATGAGACCCAGTTACAAGTTGATGCAGATTAAGTACATATCGCTCACTTACTTCAAGACTGGCATAATTCAAAAAACGTGATTTTTGAGTTAATGATGCAGAAATGTCCGCTATTTCATGTTTTATTTTGTGTCAAAAAATCAGAAAATTATCTCATAAACTTGCTTTGTGAGAAGAGTTTATATAGACATACTTTTCATTATTTTCATATAAAAAGCAACTTATTGAAAACTTTGAATGCGTTTTTCTCCCACTTTATGTTTTTTGAGTTATGCCAGTCTTGAAGTAAGTGAGCGATATATCCGCAATATTTCTACGCGAGCACAAAGACTCTCATATGTAGTAACTTCAAACGATCCTCATAAGGAGGAAGGTTTAAAGGGTCAATCCAATTTAAGCGAATTTAAAACGAATATCATTTTTTTGAATTCTCTCAATTCTATTTATATGAATATTATAAAATGGTGAACATACTTGGCTGGCATACTCTAAGTGAGGATGCACTATTGTATTATATAAAGTCACCGTTACTAAAAGGCTATTAAATTCTTTTGCCCACCTCTTAATAAAGCCAAGCAAAGATGAGGATTTTTTACAAATTTGATTAATACCCTCGTATCGTATGCTCATTAAAAGTCAACTTAGTATCAAAATGTATACCTAGGCCTTTGACTTCATCGACACGACAAATATTTTTATCTTTTAATTTACAATCAAATTCCACAGTAGTCTTCTTCCTGGTAAGAATCATAGCTTGGCATTTATCAGGATTGAGATGTAAGTAATTCTTAGAACACCAAATTTCAAAGGATTTCAAGTCAGACTGGAGTGGAATAGTATCACCAACCCCCTTTACGTTCCTGTAAGTTTTCATGTCATCTGCATATACTAACAGATGGGAGTTTTTAATAACATGTGTAAAGTCATTAATTGCTAAAATGAACAGGACCGGCCCCAGGTGGCTTCCTTGTGGAACACCTGATGTCGCGCTAAATGGGGAGGAAAACACTCTCCGAAATTCTATTTGATACGCACGATAACCTAAATAAGATTCAATCCAGCTGACATTTATACTACCATATCTTGTAAGCCGTTCAAGATATTGTGATGAAATTTTGTTAACGGATACATATCCAATATATTTTTCATTTCTATTCGATTTTTTTCAACATTTTCCATATTCTTTCGACTTTTTCAACTCTTTAACTTTTTCCAATAAATCTTATATGTATTTGTTCGACTTTTTCATCCTATTTCAACTTTTTTCATAAGTTTCTTTATTTTTTCGATTTTTTCATTAATTTTGAATTGTTTAAAATTTTTTCAACCTCTTTCAACTTCTTTAGGGTTTTTCAACCTCTCTCAACTTTTTTCAACATTTTGCATATATTTTCGACTTTTTCAACATTTTTCAACGTCTGTCAATCTTTCTAACATTTCATATTTTTTTCGACTTATTCAACCTCTTCAACGTCTTTTTAACATTTATTTAAGAGGTACTTTCAGTGCAGTGAAGGGTATGTGAGTTTCGGCCCGGCCAAAGATAACCCCTTAACTTGTTTTTTTTTTTGTTTTTTCATATTTTATAAGTATCTTATGTTATTTTCATAAAAACGAAATACACGAAGACCATGATTTTTGATTTTAAAAGGTCTTTGTTTAAATGGGCTAATTGCGTATATATATATGGTATATATATTCTTGATCAGCGTCACCACCTGAGTTGATTTAGTAATGTATGTCTGTTGAAATCACGTTTATGGGAAAACCAAGAAAGCTAATTGAATGAAATTAGCGCACTTAGGTCACACCTTCTTGCAGTTATCTTGCTATTAAAAATGGGCGAAATCCTACATTGAAAAAAGTTGCAGCGATTTTGATGAAACTTGATGATTTGAAGTACATTTGAACCAAATTAGAATTAGGCTAGACTTTAAGTTGCCAAAGATTCGTACAGGGGCGTGGCACATCCCTAAATTTTAACCTTTGTACCACCATATCTCGTCAACAGTGCAATATATTGCGATGAAATTTGGTAAACGGATACATTTCAAATATATCTTGAATTGTGATAAAAGTGGGCGTGGCACTTTACAACAATTAAAAATGTTGACTATGTTTATCTCGAAATTGGCACACATGATTTTTACGAAAATTTTAGAGATAATGCCGCTGCATGCAGTCATCAATACAAGCTTAGCCACTTTACTGAAAAAACTCGTTGAATGAACCCTCAATATTAATAAACTTTATATTAAGAGAACTAACAACGTAATCGTTATGAAATTTAGTGAAGAAGATATACTTGCTATAAGGTCTTTTATTATAAAAATTTGGTCAAATTGTACCTGAGGGAGTGGCACCTCCCATGTAAGCAAAAAACGTTTATTGTTATAGATAGTGTTCTATAAGAGTAATCTTTATAAAATTTGGTGCATTAAATGTATTTAGACGGGATTGCATCAGTGGGCGTGGCACCTCTCATATTAACATAAATTTGTATGCTCTGTCTTAAGTGAACTGTTGCAGCAAGTGGTATAAAATTTAATGTAAGTAGTTCAGTTGCAATAGAGTACCTACATCTGAAACCAAAGTGGCTGAAATAACACGAGTGAGCATACAAATAAAATACGGAAAGTGGCATATTTATCGAAATATGTGATCGATATTATCAATACTAAAATTTGGTGTAAGAGGTTTGTTTGTGGAAAGCTATTTCTGAATCAAAACCGGACTGCATTGTACCAGTAGGTATGACTTTTTCAACTTCTTCAACGTATTTTTTAAATTTATTGAAAAGATATGTACTTTCAGTTTTAACTTGTTCATATTGTTATTTAATAATCAATCACACATAATGTTAAAAACATTTGCATAAGTTTAAAATATGTTAAAATGGCGACAAATGAGGCGAAAATATTTTATCAAAATGATAAAACTTGACGGGATCTAGAACAGCTACAGCATTCAATGATAGGAATAGGAAATCTTTCCACGCTTATATCTCAGCTTTTGGTTAACCGATCTCAAAGATAATAGTTTTCTGACATTCTGCTCTATGAGTACTTTAATTTGATACATCATTTATTGCTGTAGCTTATCTAGATCCCGTCAACTTTTATCATTTTAATAAAATATTTTGGCTGCAGCTATTCAATAAACAAACACATAAAGAAAGCGTTTCATTATACACACCTAATTTCAAATCACCACCCGCTAAAGAAGTTTCACTTGAAAACAATGTTACGTAACGCGTTTTTCGACCCCCCCTTCCCGTCCCAGTAGCGCGTCGTATCGTTTTGCAAGACCCCCTCCCCTAAATTGCGTTACGTAATACTTGAACGACACCAAAGAATACACTATGCTTTTGTTTCAACGAATATAGGATGAAAAAAATTGTTCAAAAAAGCTTGCTTTGAAATTTTATTTTGTCTATCGAATCTTCGCTCGAGTACATATATTTGACCAATCGATGTGAACATTTCTTTTAAGAGTCTCTCCTACATTCTAAATTTATTTTCGACCTTTACCCATCTATTGGGCACGATTTTAAGGATCTTATTTTTGGAATCTCCGAACATTAAGTAATAATTGTGCATTGTCAGATTTGGTTGACAATTTTTACTGATCTTGATCTTGCTTAAAACGAACCGTGTCAGCCAAAATGCTAACCTTAAATTGGTCATAAAACGAGTAAATTTGCAGCTCTGATTTTGCGGATTATGTATTTGGAATCTCCGGACACTATATAATAGTTGTGCATTGTCAGATTTGGTTGACAATTTTATCTTGCTTGAAGCGAACCGTGTGGGGTTTCTCCAGAATTTATCTTAGTAAAAATAATTGGTCCATGGTCGATCTGTTGGGGCGGAAGCCACATTAATATGGTGCGACCAGTGTAGTGACAAAACGCATCAGACGCTTACTTATCACGTTGGACAGGATCTTGTACGCTACACTTAACAGGGATATATTCCTATATGTCTTGCAGGACATAATATCGATTTTTTTTTGTAGACGGCAATAGAACTGGTACACCAGTTGTCAGGCTGGTAATACTCTGTCAAAATCTTAATGATGGTTCGATGCATGGACCCTACCAAAACATCACTCCATTCCTTGTTAGTTTCGATAATAGTCCATTGCATGCGGCGACTGCGCTGTTTGTTGAAATCTTTTCAGATAGATCTATATTTTGTAGACTAGGCGGTGAGACTTCCTAGATGGCTGGAGGTGGTGTTGCTTATTTTTTCTATCTACTTATTGGTTTGTTTCCCGCTAAGCAACTGTTGGGGCCTGTGACCAGATTTTCTGAGGCCGATTTGGTAGGCGGTGAAACCATAACCAGGTTGCTGAGTGGATGCAATTGTGATGAAATTATTCCTTATACTGATAGTGTCACGTAAATTTAAGTTTTGTGGGAGATGGCACACTCTATTTGAATTGCAATTCGCTTTTCAATAATACCTTCATGGATACAACATTTTCATACCAAGACAATTCAGAATAGATTTTAAAGAAGATGGCTATTATTTTCCAAATGTGTAGACAAATATATTTGAAAAAAAGTATTGTCTCTTAAATAAATGCTTGCATTTCGAATTCCATATTAGTTTTATATGCTTTATTTTAAAGTCGTCGTTGGCCAGTATAATCGAGTTTTATATATCTATAGCGATTATCTTTTTAGTTTTAATAAACAGTTATATTTTCTTATTTATAGCACTAACTTACCAAAAGAAGTAATGGGCTTCCCAGATTTTCTTTATCCACCTAACTCACCACAGGAATCTTTTGTCAGTTCCAAGGATGTTCTCAACTTTTTAAACACGTATGCAAATCATTTCAACCTAAGAAAACATATCAAATTTTCGCATCATGTTTTGAGAGTTCGACCAAGATTCGACGAATGGGAGGTTAAGAGATTAGTGCTTCTTAAAAATTATATCCATTAAAAAATTTTTTTTCACTTTCAGGTTTTTGTAGTGAATTTAAAAACTAAAAAAGATGCAATTGAATATTTTGATTATGTCATCGTTTGCAATGGCCACTATTCTTCGCCAAGATATCCAAAAATTAATGGATTAGATGAATACCGTGGAAGAAAATTGCACAGCCACTATTTTCGTAAAGCAGAACACTTTAAAGGTTTGTATCCATTTTCTAAAATCAGTTCATCATACCAAACACGAAAGAAGAATCGCCTGCAAGGATTTTGGGTAGGGAAAAATATTTTAATTTTCTTAAGGAACGATACCCCTAATAGCTAGGTAGCCGATGTATATTTTATGTATGTATTTATATGATTTTATCGTCATTGGTATTGATATGCAATGTAGCTCACATTTATGCGAATAAGAAAAACTAAGGGTTAAGTGAATACAGTGTCGTTTTTTTAAATGAATTTTGAAGTAAAAAAAAAAAACACTGTATTAAATAATTTTATCTGCTTCTGATATATTGTGTTAAGTTCATAGTAATGATAACAAAAATATAAAAAGCAGACGTCAACACGGCCACAATTTTAATAACAGTCAACAATTGCTGTAAAAAAACTATGAAATAATGATTTTATAGTTTTCTTCCAGAATTTCGTTGCTCCTAGAAGCTGAAAATACAAAAGGCAGACGTGTAGGCCTCTGATTTTTCAAACTATATGGGTTGTATATGAGAGTGTTTACGCCGTTCACTGGTTTGATCTTTCTTCAAATCCAATTCTATAATATAGGTCTAGGGATCACAAAAAAAAATCATTTGGGTGAGCTACGAAGCTCAAATTTTGTATCCATGCTAAAACATAGAAAAAAAAAAATAAAATAACCTACAAGCCTTTCAAAATAATAAATATATGAAAATCGTCGATTAATTTCAGGGACACCAGGTTTTTTCGAATATACATATTTAATCATATAGTTGAAAACTTAACTTATCAATATTTTTTTCAAGATATCGCAAATGTAAATTTTTCAGTTATCCTGCCGTACTGGAACTTATGTAGATCTGTATGTATTTCAATTAACGATATGTATTTCAATTAACGATATTACGAAAAAAAAATTTTAAAAAAATGTGAAGGTCTCAAGCAGTAGTAAAGAAGAAAAAAAATTACACAAAGATCAGAGATGCATAAACAAAATGGTGTCCGATTTGTCGTGGAATGTCTCATATAAAAGTAATATAACAGACATAAAAAAACATCTTAAGTGGTCAAAAACGTGTGCATTCGAAAAGCAGCACTGGAATCATCTGCCTTCTCTATATTTATGTTCTTATAAGTAAAGGAACCAGTCAGCCAAGAGGTAGACGCGATAAGATGATTTTTTAACATGTTTGTAATATTGTCATTTTTAAATGCGGCAATAATTCAGTGGCAGAGGTTGTTTCTCTCGTTTCTTATGAAATAATCTTTATAATAATCTCAACCTGCCCGATGATTAAATCACTTAAGTTTGTAAGCATCATAAAATTTTTAAAAAAAATTTACAATAAGCGTGGCAACAAAAACGTCTGCCTCTTGGATTGATCTTATTTTGTGTATAGACAAATTTTTTCATATATAAGACAGAAGCAATAAAATTGTTTATGGTACCTTTTTTTATATTTTCAAAGGACTCTCAGTTAATGACGCATAGGCAACGCAACGGCAAAGATTGTTCGAATTTCTTATAGTTATTACTTAGAATTTAAAGATTTTCAACCTCTGCGGCACGATAAAATCATATAGAAGCTTGAACCACCGGCTCCCTAGCTATAAAACTTGTAACTTTTTATTGATTTTATACAAACAAACGATTTCGTTATTGGGGCGGTTCTTTTTTTAACTTTGTATGAAGGGTATGCTGTAGTAAATTTACATTTTTGCATGTTTATAAGTTGGGTATCCTTTGTAGTTTTCAAGATTTCGACTTGTTAAGGGTCTGCATTTTCAGCCACCGGGTTCGATATGCCCAAAAAACTGTTTTTTTTCTTACTCCAAAATAATATTTTAACTGTTGGTACTTTTGGTAAAAATAAATAGCTAAAGCCCTTTTTGTTCACTAACTGGACTAAGTTCTTGTACATATTGAAATTTCCATTTTTACCATAGCCTATGTAAAGCCTGTTATTTTATTTTCTTTAAAGATGAATACGTGTTAGTAATCGGTGCTGGTGCCAGCGGTGTTGATATAACTTTACACATAAACAAGTTTGCCAAACGTGTGTTCCTTAGCCACCATATGGATCCACAGCCAGATACAACATTTATGGAAAATGTTGTACAAAAACCAGATATTGTTTGCTTTACGGAAAATGGTGCTATTTTTAAAGATGGCACAACTGAAACGGTCTCTTCAGTTATTTACTGTACTGGATACAATTCAACATTTCCATTTTTAGCGGTTGATTGTGGCATACAGGTCGAGGATAATTACGTACAACCACTATACAAACATTGTATTAACATAAATTATCCAACGATGACAATAATCGGTCTTCCATTTTTGGTTTGTCCTACACAGCTGTATGATCTACAGGCGCGTTTTGTTTTGAAATTCTATTCGAAACAGAAAGAACTACCAAGCAGAGACGAAATGTTGGCCGATACGGAAAAGGATATGAAAGAACGCCGTGAAAGAGGTCTAAGCAAAAGGCAAGCACATATGATGGGTCAAAATCAAGTATGTTTGAGCGAAATTCAAAATGTCAATTTAATAAAAGTAATCTTCATTCTCATTTTCCTCCTTATGCATCAGTTTGAGCACTATCGAGACTTAGCTGAAACAGCTGGTATTGCAAAAATAAAACCTGTTGTCGAAGAGATTATAAAAGACTGCAGCCAAAAGTATATTTTTGAATTGGGATCATACAGGAGTAATATATTCCGAGTAGTTGACGATGATCACTTTGAGAAGTATAGTTTAAAGAAATGAAATATTTGCATAAACACAATTTCGTGATATAGATTTTGAAATATATATATATTTGATTGAAGAAATTAATCACACAAACATTATCTTTTTGCTCAAGACAATAAACTGATTGTAGAAGATTATTTAAAATAACATTTGTTTTAATTCCATGTATAAAAACAATAATTCGCCAATTCGGATTACTTCAAAGATCAGTTTCAGAGCCATTGTGGTCGTTTCAATACCAGATCGCAGGGTAAATCCTTCAAGCTGCAGTTAACTATTAACTATGCTTTTTAATACTTTCATGCAAAATACAATGAATGCAAGGAAGCGACTATTTTTTTTTAAATGAAAAAAGTTCAAGCGCAAAGCCTATGCTTGGCTCAAATGTGCCGAGAACGTCCAGAGTTGTTGACTTTCACAATTAATTTGTGTCTGCAGACAGATCATATCACTTTCTTCGGAATTATATTTCACTAGTATTGCATGACTACGGCAGTACACAGATTCATTCTTTCACTTCTTCTGAGTCCCACATATACTTTCTATCTAATAGTGCATAAATTTACTAGTGTATACGCCTCTGTGTACAATATTACTCTGACATTTTTCTATATCACCAAAGTTGACTGCTACAGATGTTCAGACAATCACAGTTGTATAGAACATAGTCTGGAGACTATCAATCATCAATATCACCTTCAGCTAATAGTACTTCTCATACCTCGCTTCATCAGGGAAGATCACCTCACTGGCCTGGTGGTTGTTCTCATTAATAGAGATCACAAATGCTATAACATAGTGCCATAGTTGGGTATTAACTCGTTAATCGCTAGTTAACGAAGTTAACATTTCGACTAACGGAGTAATTTGTAAGTTACATTGAAAAAATGTTAACGGAATCGTTAACTTCCGTTTAATTACCCCAAGTCCTTTAATTCAGTAAATACTATTTACCAAAAAGATACAGCACGCACCGCGCCGCGTCGCGAAAAACATGTTCTGACAACAAATACGTTCCGGTTGATATGACTGGAAACGTATGGCAGAAGTCGAGTGGATGCAGTAAAAAAATGCATGAAAAAGAAAGGCAGAAGAGGCGTTACGACAAGAAGCTGCCGAAAGTTTGAAGAGCAGATATAGTTTAAGTGGTAGAGGCAGCAACGCGAGTAACAACGACGATGATGAGGAAAACTTTTTCAATTCTGTCACTCAGTCTAAAGAAAAACCTAAGAGCCGCAAAGCTTTAAAGAGTAAAGCTCAAAACCTCGTCAAAATGTGGCTAGATATGAAATCAACGATGTTCAACAAAGCGGCATTCCTCGGGGAACAGATATTCATAAATTATCTTATTAAATATAATAATGCTATACCCTCCAGCGCTGCAATTGAAAATCTTTTATCTACGGTCAAAGATATTTTAACGCTGAAACGAGTCTCGCTTTCAGACGAGAATTTAAACAAACAGTCAAACTTCTTTATAACGAACTTCTATGCAACGAAGTTCTCTCTACTACGAACTGAGTTGAAGTACACAGCTTTCTCGTTCTATTTTCAGTGTATTTTGATCTTCTTACAGCGAGATTTTCTTTAAAACGAAGATATTTTGCTGCTGAAATTCAAACTTTTATGCGTTTCTGATCTCTTTAAAGCGAATTTTTTTTAAATAATTTTCTGTTACGCATGTCAATAAAACTACATACATACAGAGAAAAAAGAAAACATTTTAAGGGGATCCCCAAAATATGAAAACAACAACAATCGAAAAAAACAAAGTTCCTTCACTATTAATGGTGACTATAGTTCAGTCAGTGTTCAGTGATAGAAGTGAAAATTTTGCAACGAAGTAGCCTTTCTCTCGAAAAAAAGTTATTGATAATAAAAAAAGTTGTAGAAGGCGTGACATTTGACGAATTTCGAAACTTTCTGGAGAAAAGGAGCAACGTACCGACTAATGTGTATGTTTCTCTTAATGTATTAGAAGATTTTGTTGTAGGAGAAAAATGGAGGAGTGTAGTCCAAACCAAAATTACTGAATTCTTTAAATAAATAGTAAAAAAAAAATTATATCTATATAACGAATTTTCTATGTAACGAATTCCCGTGCGTATTCGCTATATGGAAGTTTGACTGTATTAATGTTCATGAAGGGGAAATTGTAAATGGTGTCTCTTCCACCAATTATAGGCATTTTCAGCTCATTTGTATTTTTTTCATTACACTTACATTGTGGAAAATATATTTAAGTATATTGCGCTACTTTTTAGTACATTTGGTACAATAGACGAAGTTTCAGTACATTTGTGCTAACTATTTATAATAATTATCATTTTTTATTTTAGGAATTTTTAGTAAAATTTGATGAAACATGCGTAAGGGAAATTCGAATGGTCTTTATTTTTTCTTTTATATACCTATATCTTTTTTCTGGCCTTACGGCCGAAATACATTTGCTACCCAGGGCCGCTTTTAGGGGCGTCAGTTTCATCAGGCAAAAGGTGATTTTTTTTTTAATCAGTTAATTTGTTAGCGTAAAATGAAACAAGTTAAGGTTTTATCTTCGGCCAGACTAAAAATCTCCTACACTGCACTGAAAGTACCTTTTAAATAAATGTTAAAAAGGCGTTGAGACGAAGAGGTTGAATAAGTCGAAAAAAATGTGAAATGTTAGAAAAGTTGAAAAATGTTGACAAAGTCGAAAATATATGCAAAATGTTGAAATACTTAAGTTGAGAGAGGTTGAAAAACACTAAAAAAGTTGAAAGAGGTTGAAAAAATTTGAAACAATTCAAAATCGATGAAAACGTCGAAAAAATAAAGAAACTTATGAAAAAAGTTGAAATAGGTTGAAAAAGTCGAGCAAATACATATAGGATACATTGAAAAAAATTAAAGGATTGAAAAAGTTGAAAGAATATGGAAAATGTTGAAAAAAACGAATAGAAATAAAAAAATTGAAATATGGTACGCCCACTTCTCCAATCCCGCCCACTTTTGGTTCAATAAATTATATTTGCGATCGACATCCTCATATTAAATTTTGGCACAATAGCTTGTGTGGTTTGCGACATCCTCATATTAAATTTTGGCACAATAGCTTGTGTGGTTTGCGATATATGCCGCAGTTAAATTTAAAATTCAGGGCGGTGATACACCCACTGCTACAATCCAGCCCGGTTTTGATCCAGAAATAGCTTTCCATAAGCAAACTTCTTGCACCAAATTTTAGTATAATTGCTCACATATTTCGATAAATATGCCACTTACCGTACTTTATTTGTATGGGAGGTGCCACGCCCACAGGTACTATTGGACCAAATTTTTGTAATAAGAGAACTTATAGCAAGTATATCTACCTCATTAAATTTCATAACGATTACATTGTTAGTTCTTTTGATATAACGTTTATAAATACTGTGGGCGGTGCCACGCTCTTCAACGAGTTTTTTCAGTGAAGTGGCTGAGCTTGTATTGAGCACCAAATCACCAAGTTTCATCAAAATCGCTGCAACTTTTTTCAAAATTGATCTGGGTAAGTTTACATAGAACATGGGCGGTAGGCGTGTCCGTTAACCGATTTCGCCCATTTTCAATAGCAATATGCCTGCAAGAAGGTTTGACCTGTGTGTGAAAGTTTCATTCAATTAGCTTTCTTGGTTTTCCCATAAACCTGATTTCAACAGACGGACATCGCTAAATCGACTCAGGTGGTGACGCTGATCAAGAATATATATACTTTTCCATACCTGCCACTCCCCCTTCGATGTGTTACAAACGGAGAGACAAAGTGAATATACCCTCGGTGTACTTTTCCGCAACACAATTAAAATTTTAATTTTGAAGTAATTAGTATATACTAATTTTTATATTGATAAGGGGAAAAAAAGGTTATTCCAATTTATGAAGCGGCAATAATGTGGTTGCCATAGGAGGAGCAACAAATCAACATGCGCCTCTGTTACTATCCAAAAAATACATTTCGACTGTAAGTTCAGTACATTCCCAAAAAAACCAAAATGCCATCACTGATATAGAATATCATGATATGTTGATGATGATGAATTTAGCTCTGGACCTGATGGTATCTGGCGACAGTATTAGTTAACTGCGGTTGTATGTTTCAAACTACAGGCCCTTGCCTAAGCTCTTCAAAAAAAAAAAAAACTTTTTGATCTTATTGTATGCATATGATCAAATTAAGGTGTGATGTGGTGAAATCATAGCAACTCGGCAGAATGGTTTTGTTAATGGCAGATCTACAGTTTCCAACATTCTTGAATTTAATTCCTTTGTATTAAGCTCATCAGATCCTGGTTGGCAAGTTCACTGCTTCTACCCTGACTTCATAATTTGTTGTTGTTTTAAAGTTTGGATATACTTAAAGCTTTGTCAGCTGGATTGAATCTTATCGTTCATGTCAAAAAAGATTTCAGATGGTGTTTTCGTCTCTCTTTAGCCCAACATCAGGTGATCCACTAGGAAACCACCTGGGGTCGCTCCTGTTTATTTTGGCAATTAATGATGTTGCACACATTTTTAAAAATTCCCATCTGTAAGTATACGCAGATGACATAAAAATATACAAAAACGTGAAGGGGGTTGGTGATATTTTTCCACTGACTTGAAGTCCATTGAAGTTTGGTGATCTATTCCAAACTCGTTAAAAATCGTTTCTTGTTCGCGAATTGTTCTAGTTATTTACGCGGGCGGTTGCAGTTTTAAAAATCAAAGACGACTCAAATAAGTCGCTGCGTTTTGAATTTGCAGGTATGCAATTTTCGGAATAAGTCTGACCAAATCCTGTAAATTTCGATTAATGCAGTATTGCTTTTGAACAGATATAGACAGTAAAAATAAGAACACTCCATATCATGTGAAATAACCATTGGTGTACAGAGTTATAAAGTATTTAACTTATATCATTTTTGTTGTTCTACTGACTAAATGATATCTAAATCTAATAGAAAGAATCGTGTAATATTGTAAGTCACTTATCTGGATATTGAAATGTTTAATAATTTTGATAATTTGAAGTGGCCGATTGGAAACGAGTAAATGAGAATTAGTTTATTTTACGAAAAATATGTAAAAAAAATAAAAACGAAGTACTATTGGTATGAGTTAAATTTATCATACAATTTAGACCTAAGGTTTACCGATCGAACATTTTTCAATATCTTACTGGCAGAAATCCCATCTCTAAAAACGGTCACCAGATACCAGATATCCTCATCAGATTTAACTTACATTGCCACTGAGTTTCATCAACATTGGATAAATTTGATTACAGGAAAACCTTTTATTTATTAATTAGGCTTTAGTGGTTCTTAAGAATTTGCCATTTTAGGCCAAAATTCTGTTAGTTTTTTTTATAAAAATGTAAACATGTTTTGTTTTTTGTTGGAAATTAGAAATTACAATTTATTTCATTCTCATTGTTTGTTTGTTGAATTCACAACTGAATCGCATGACTTTCTATAATTTGTTACAATTTTAACTTACATCAGAATTTTTTTACACAGTTAATATGTAAGATATATAATTAACCATACACCATATATATTTTTTCTTCAGTATTTTGACAACAAATGAATAAAAAAATAAGATGTTTTGACAAAAATACGTATGCAGCAACACAGTATCGGTCCACAGATGATTAGACTTAACATTTTGTAGTAGTGCCTCATTTTGCACTGGCAGTATGCTGTTTTCCTAGCAAACATACACATTCGAAGGTTAAATGCCTCCACATTTTCAGCATCACAAATGCATCGGCAAGCAACGAGAATGCAATGTTTTTAAGAGGCGGTAAAACAACGTGCAAGCGACATTACATTTTCTGTCTTGAGGGATAGTACAGAAGTCTATCAATGATGATATGTCATGGACGATCATTGATTCGTGGTGGTGATTTTTGTTTCCGCTGCTACGCAAACTTGTATGCGAATCAAAGTTGTTTTTGATGTTGTTTGTCATTGATTTGTCATCATCAATGTTGTGTTCATTTCTAATTTGTTGGTTGGTTTTGCTCTTTTTATAGTTGTTTTTCTTTGTTTTTTTATTTTGTGTTGCTTCTTTTATGTTTTCTACTACACTTCTTCTCTTCATTTAAATTTCACATTAAATTATTTTGTTAGTTTTACATTATACATAATATTTATATAATTATTTGCATTTCTATACATAACAGAGGAAATGTTTTCTTTGTTTTTTTTTTCAGATATATGTATAATAATATATGTATGTATAAATACCGTATTATATCTTATCACAAAAAATAATCATAATTAATTATTATTAATATATTATTCTTAGAATTGAACAATAATTAAAAATAAACATAGGACTTAGTTACAGAGTGTGTGTATGTGTGGCTTTTGTAAAGTTTGTTTGTTTGTATGCATGAAGTATTGTAATTTGTTCTTCCACATTTAAAATGAACATTTAATTTTGTTGTCTGTTGTTCGTATCAGAGAAAGTTTTACTACAACACGACTAAACTACAAACAGAACAAGAGAGAAAATTTAAAACTAAAAATGCTCTTTTGTAAACCGTCATAGTCCTAACTTTGTTAGCCTGGATTTCAGTAAGTTGTTATTCAACACTTTTGACTTTTGTGTGTGGGAGTGTGTGAGAAAGCTTTTTGACTAACGTTTAGTATCATTTTATTAAGTTTTACAAAAGAGTGTTTTTTGTCCACCTGATTCGTTCGGGCGTACGTGGTTTTTTTATACAGATCATTCTTAAATTATATATGATAGTAACGATCTTTGATGTAAATATTATTCTCTTGAATTGTCGTTTGTTATTGTTTCAATGTTGTTGACGATGGTGATGGATTCTCACATAGTTTTCATTTAATTTTAGTTTACAAATAATTTGTTTTCTTTTTGAAAATTTGATTTGTGTTTAAATTTAAACTACTTCTTTACTTTTAAATAACGCATTACAATGATGAAAACGTAACATTTAACGAACAAAAGAAAAAAATAATAAAATTAAATTAAAATAAAAATTAAAAAACGCAGAGACGGAAAAGGTATTAAACAAGTTTTGAAATATATACAATAAAAAGAGTGCTTTTGTTTTTGTAGCTGATATTTAACATATCGGTCATATTTATGGTCTTTAGCTTCATATATAGTACATGCATGTTTTAATGCTTTTCTCCTTCTAATTTGGTTTTACAGATTTTGCTGCTGTTGTTTGCTTTCCTGTATTGATTTCTCTTTTAGTTGTTATATTTCAAAACAAAATTAACCTTATTCTGTAGATGTTGTTTAAGAATTTGGCTATTCTTTTGGTTGATGGTGTTGTTATTGATATTGTTGCTGCGTTGAAATTTAATTTATTTTGTGTACAAGTAGATGGCAACAATGAGACCGTAAAGACCCAATACTTCCGCGAAAATAAGAATCAAGATCATTCCGACAAAGAGGCGTGGTTGCTGTGCTGTACCTCGTACACCGGCATCACCAACAATACCGATCGCAAAACCTGCTGCCAAACCTGAGAAACCGACGGATAAACCGGCACCCAAATGGATAAAGCCCCTAGAATTAAAAAATTAAATGATTAAACAAACTCTTACTTATAAAAAGTCAAACTAAAACCCTAATTATGTGCTCGTAATATGATGTGAAGTATAATATCGAATAGTAGTGTATCGTAACCAAATTCATTGCAATTACTTTGTCAGTAACGTATCGTAGAAATTTGCTTGAAATTATGTTTTCTTTCCGTTACTTTTATTCTGAATAAATAAGTACATATTTCACTAGGGCGATACTATAGCAAATGACACCTGTATGAAAAATTTAATTTGAAATAATTAGATCCTTATTAGGTTCAAGTATTTCAAATGATATATAGCTAAATTAAATGAATCAAACATTGTTATAACACAGATTTTTACTTGATAGTTGACAACATTATGTCACATCACATTGCGAGTGCATAATCAGGCCTTAACGATGAGACTTACTTGTACAGACTGTAATTTGATGGTTCATCCAAATTACCAGCAATAAGGACAGCTACGACCAAACCGTAAATGGCAATAATACCAGCCATGACAACAGGAATGATGGATTTCATAATCAGTTCTGGTCTCATCACTGACATGGCAGCGATACCAGTTCCTGACTTGGCTGTACCATAGGCGGCTCCCAAAGCTATATAAAGAGAAAAAAGTTTATTAGAGATCAAATTTTCAAAATTTATGCAAGGTTGACAGAGCTATTAGAATATGAGACCTTTATAAAAATAACCGTTCACTTTTTCTAGATTGACACCAAATGTCGTACCTAGTTTTGTGAAATTTTCGTCAATAGCTGAGGGGTGCCACGATCTCTTGTTAAAAGTTACCCATTCTGTGCCTAGTGCTTGTCGGAACCATTCTTAGTATTTGTGGGAAGTTTTATTGCAATAACTTAGTATAGCATTTCAAAGTTTTTGATCGTAAGAAGGATGCCAGGTTCTCTTTTCCAAATTTGCTCGTTGGGGAGGTGCACCACCTCACTCTGCTAGCAATGGGTAAAATTGTACCAAATTTGTTAAGATCGGCCACCTTCGAAATTCTGACCAAACAAATTGAGTCAAGTCGGTTTGTTTTTTGATTTCATTTACGATGATAGGGGTGAATATATATTCACTATATGTATATAAAAAATTCAAAAAAAAAAAAATACACTGAGGGTGTATTTCAAAACTTCCTTTAAAGGTAATATCCCTTATATTACTTTTTTGTGAAATATTTTGAAAATTCCGCAAATATAAAATAAGGTCCACTTTCTAATGCAAAGTCACGGGAGAAGTTAATATCTCACAGATGAAATTTAAAATTCTTCCGAACACTGTTAAAAGAACTTATTAATAATGATGTAAGGATGCTCCATATGAGTATAAAGAGAGATTTAGCGGTAATAGCAAATAAAATTACATTATAAGTCAAGTCAATGTATAAAAAAATAGCAACTTAGTCTCAATGAGCTTATAATTTTTGTCGCGTTTCAAGGTTCACTCATTGCAACAGTTGTATTTGCAATGGCTGAAACAACATGTGACTTTTATGGGAAAGCAAAATACATGAGCTGGAAAACACAGCGTTATAAATTTAAATTTGTATGTCACACAGTTGCAAGAAATTTCGGTAGTCACATGAGATTAATATTTGTGCGTTAAAACAAAATTAATGAGAAGCAAGAAAGCTTTGAAATAACAAAAGCGAAAAAAAAGAACCCTTCAATTTACCTACTCTTCAAATAGCAACATAATAAATCAATAACCGGTTCCAAATAACCTGGCAATTTAATAAAAAGTTGCAAAAAATGATTAACAAATATTTGTATTCGAGTGTAGTGGTGTTAACACACAAATACCTATATAAAAGTGAGTACAGGTAATTGTGGTCATGTGATTGAGCGCTAATTAAAGGTGAAATAAAAAAAAAACACTTGAAAAATGATGGATTTGTGCTTAATCAGAGCTGAATTAAAATTATTTTTCAATGCGTAGTTTAGAGTCATAATCAAATTGCATGTGATATATCACATTTTGATAAGTAAAAATATATATGTACATACTTAATTCTATTTCATTGTTTTATCTGTATCTACACTTGATATATATTTTAACAAAAGCATTTAGCCAATTAGGTTTTAAGAAATTTTTTACGGGGTGTTCTAACTAATTGAACAATGTAAAATAGAGTTCTTCTAGCAATGCGAGTGACTTTAATTTCGTAGCTGAAATTACCTCATTTACTGATAAGCGAACCAGTCTAGAATGCATCGTTGACAAAGGAATCTTTATTGAATTGTAACTCAATTTTATAAAATATTTTAGCTTATAAATAATTTTCGAACTGAAAGCAGCTCATAAAATTCTATTAATCGTCAAGAAAAAAAAATTGCAAATGTAGTCCATTCCAATGCGTTTAACAATGGGCACGGTGTGTCAAAACACCGGTTTTCTTTTTTTCGTGCGCTTGTACCACGGAAACCAGTTGCTCTGGAGCATGTTTGAGTACATAAAAACTAAGTAGTAAACTTTCTGTTTGTAATCAAATTTTAATTTTTTTCTTGAGCACTATGCTGTATATATTTAGAATTATAGCTTCACACATAGTCGCCAGGGTCAATAAATCTGCGAGGCTTTGCAATCTCAAAAAAAAAATCTTCAAACCACAACATTTTATGAGTAAAATTTTAAGCGGGGTCTGATGTTTCCATGAAATTAAGATTTTTATTGAGAGTAAGTTTACAAATATCTTCTAAGCATACATATAAAAGTGAATGTGTGTGCATATGTATGTATATATGTATGTATATACATATGTATATACATATGTATATGTGTAGATTTTCGAGTTAATTCAGAGCAAATGATTTCAAGTGTCTTCACTGACTTCAAATGATTGCAGCGACTTCAAGTGATTGCAGCGACTTCAAGTGATTGCAAAGAATTAAAAACGATTTGAGGTGACTTCAATGCAATCAAAATTCATCCAATCAAAAACGTGACGTCACCAAAATAATTGCATTCTTTTGTGGTAGAAAAGGCTGCAAGATTATGGCATTGAAGTCTACAGATGACTTCATTTTTAAATAGCTGCACTCTGAATGCGGAATTTCTCACGAGTTAAAATTGAAAATGAATGCATTCATTCACAGCTCTGGTTGGTTCTAACCTTTTTTTAAAAAAAAATATGTTGTTTCTATCATTTTAGTTTTCCATATGAACACAGTGAAGGGGTCATCTACATAACAGCTGTTCTCAGGCCAAATAGGTTAAATCTGGTTATCTAAAGTTTCCACATTTTTACGTCATAGCACTCTATTAGTATCAAGTGTTTCAAATTTGTAACAAACAATTTTGTATAACATTATATTGTGACACAATTTATTTTTCGCTCTCCATATAAAATGTGCATATATGAGATTGAATTTGTATTTTCGTATTTATCGACTTTTTGTTTAATGGAGCTTAGTCAGTTTGGTAAACGAATGGCTCAAGTATCGTTTTTAAAGTATTATATTTGCCATGTATACAACCACACAAATATATAAAATAATACAATGATAAAAGTTAGATGTGTATGCGTAACGTACAAATTATTAATCATTCGAGCCAGTGATTGTTGCGAGAATTATTAAAACTTCAGAGCGAAACAACAAGTGCTGAAGAGAAATATAAAGTTATACATACATATATAAAAATGTCGTTGACGATCACATGATCGCAAAAATTAAAAGTTTGAACCGTAACTTTCATGGTTAAGCCAATAATAAATCAAAAGGTTTTGCTTAATAAAAGTAACATAAAACCCACTTTAACAAATAATGTGAATTCTATTAAATTAAAGAGTTCATACCTAAATAAAACTATATGCAGAAGGAATAACATCTTAAGTCTATATCAACCAAACCATATACATAGTTTATTTTTTGTTATTTCTAGCTATAATTTTGAAAAAATAAATAACATAAGAAATATGTATTTAAGATGTTATTCCTTGCGGGTAGTGAAATATCACCCTTAAAACAACACTATTCCACTTTTTGTTTTTTTGAAGAAAATGCATTAAGAATCTGTTTGGCTTGTCAGATTGTGGACAATGCTAATGCTATGTAGTTGTCAAAATTTATGGCAGTTTTTTTAACTCAGAGAAAACACCAAAACAATTTTGCGAGGTTGGTATTTGATTTGTTAAATGACTAAATTTGCATTAAGTTTTTAAGTCTAACTGAATATTCTAAATGTCAAACTTGGCAGTTTTAAACGGTTTGACCTCAGAATTTGTTTCTTAATTTTAAGATTATTTTCATTGTTCACTGTGAAAACATTATTCCAGTAAATTAACATATGTAACGTGTGGAAAAGGTTTGATATGAACTGGCGGTACATGCCGATTCCAATACAAAATATCAAAATCAATTTAAACCTACCATCCACTAAAGAAAAAACTAATTTTGGTAAAAAAGTCCCAAAGCGGCAACGCTGTCCTCAATACCAAAAAATTTCTTATTGAAACCCCGTTCCTTTATTAACTTGATATTATTTTGTTATTGAGCCATGTTCGTTTTATAGCTTCCATATGCCAATTGTTCCCTTTTGTAGAATTTCCTCTACAATATTCAAGTTTTTTAGACGGTCATTGAAAAAACAATATAAGTCCAAAACCTTTACGTCGTTTACTTTTAAATCGTTACCTTAATACAGAAAGGACCTAACTTACATTTTTTCAAATTCGAGTTTTTTTTTGTAGATTTCGGTAGGGCACCCACTAATACACCATTGATAAAAAATGTTTGTGCTACGATTGAAAATAAAGCAATTACAAGCAAATAAAAAAGTCATAACTCAATTTAACTCACAAAACTTTAATTTTTATTAAGTTTTTTCGTTCTCCTGTAAAGTAACAAAAATGTTAGATAGGGCCTTTCTATATTAAGGTTGTTACCTTAGTATGTATTAACTGGTTTTAAAAAAATTTCTTATGTCACATCTTTTGCTTTTGAAATGAACAATATAATTTCAAAATTTTTTTCAAAAGAATATCACAATAAGTTTATATCATGTACATAGGCACATTATTAAAAAGTTCCATGATGATATCTTTGTTAGCTTAATTTAAATTGATAAGATTCCTGATAAAAAAAGATAACAGAAAAAAATTAAAAGAGCTTTAAAATTCACATGATTTATAGTCAACTGGCGCATATAAAATTATTCAACTCCATTATCCAAAAAAGAACATTTAAACCCAATTTGAAAATCTAAGATGGAGAAAACCTGCTATTCAAATGGTAGTAAAGTTTAATTAGAATACATAATATACTTGCTGACATTGACTTTATACATAAATGTTACATATTCACATTTATTTTTTGTATATATATTTGTATATACGCACATATGCGAATTATTAGAGGTGTGCGTAAGCAATTTGTTAAGTTGCTCTATCATACTGTTGGGCAGTCAGTTAATTGTTTTTTAATTGTATACAGTTTCATTAAGTATTATTTCTTTACTGTATTGAATTCTCTTACGTAGTGCATACGGTGACGTAGAGATTTTATTTGTTTTGTTATTAAAATTCTCTCGTATAAAAAATAAGTTTTACTTATGTGATTGTTTTTTTTTTTTAAACAAACTTCATATGCTAAAACAATAAAACAGAAACTAAAATCAAAACCATTTTGTCTGGTGTCTAGATTCTAATAAATGAAAAATACTTATTTTTCTTTTACAATTTTGAATAAGTTACTTCGGTCACTTTTTAGTAAGTCACGTGACATTATTAACATAAATTAAATACATACACATGTATGCATAAAGAAATTTTTTTGGATCATATGAAATTGAATACAAAAAAATGGGCGTTTTCACATAAGAGATAAGATTCCATGTTGCCATTCATATAGAAGAAAAATTTTATTTTTTAAGCCTCTTCACTTTTTTCCTTATTGGCATAGTTTTAGGATATCATTCAAAATAAATGTTTATGATTTCCCATTGAGGGTTAAGATGTGCGCTGTATGTTCCAAAATGATTTTTCATAACTGAATTGGAGCAGGGACTGTCTTCAATTGGTAGCCTACACATTTTTCCTTGAAAACGCCAAAGTCTTCGATTTGAAGCAATGAAACTAAATGAATTAGAAATCTTGAATTTATTGTTATTTAGCTAACAAAATTCAATAAAATTTTGAAATGGTTGATTCTGCTTGTGAAAATATTTTAATTATTTTTTTTTACATTCTTTCTGACCGAACTTACGAGTGATATTTATGACACCTTAAAACTTAAGCGTCCAAATTGTGGATCTTCATGAGAGATCTATATATAGCGAGAAAAATATTATCTTCCTTGGACTTTCCCTTTCCCAGGTTTGCCTGATACTTCATTTTTACTCATATATTTTTGTACACAGACTTATTATAAAAACCCCTTCGAAACCTGACCCCACCTGCTGGTTTTACGAAGTTAATTGTAAAAATAAGGATCGGCTAAGTCTCTATATGTAATACTATAAAAATATTTAGTATATAATTAACTTTCATAAGTTATAAAATAATAAATGGCAACACTAGCCATAATAAATTGAAGTAAAGTTTATGTACACAAAATATGAATAAATATGTAGAAAAATTGATTCTCTTTAATTAACTAATTGATATGAAATGCGACCTTATTGTTGATTTTCAAGTGTTTGTTGATATCAAATTCTTAAAATCTTTTGTAAAAGTATGATACCGCTATATTGACTATAATGCAAAGTTAAGTTTTTTTACTTTGAAGCCATACTAAAATTAAAAAAATAAGAATAATTTAGCTTTAATGACTCAGCGTTCGATTTTTAATTTGTATGCTGTTTAAACTTCATTGTACTTTTCCATGTGCATAAGTATCAATGAGGCATTGCTCATGTGATTCAGCAACACAGCTTTAATAAGTGTTTTAAGAAAATAAAATAATAAAGGGTCTAATCTTTTGACAAATTAGTAACAACTTTTATTGATACACAAAATTTATTAGGAAATTGTATACAAACACGAATATAGCAAAATTTGAAACGATTTTTTAAAATTAATTTCATAATTTTGATTATTTTACGGCCGTAAATATAGGCGTAGTGTTAAATTTAAAAGTTAACAAACATTTTTTAAACTTTTGTATTACATAAAATCAAGAGATTATTGCAGAAGAGACATGTGTTTTTGAAATTTTACATTTAGAGGGTATGCGTGATGTTGTTATCAAATACTTGTAGTTACCAATTATCATGTGCCTCACTCATAAGACTTGACGTCTCGAGGTTTTTTTTTTTTTTTTTTGTTAAATGGAAAATAAACATGTTATATAAAAAGATAACAAACTCATACTTAATAAAATAAGCAAAGAATTTAAAATGTCGTCAATTAAGTATTGCAATTATAGGCTTAAGATAGGATTTTTTACTGAAATTAAATTCAATTGGCAAAAGAAAGATTTGAAAGTGGTCAATATTAATGTAAACCACAATACATATATCATCGATAGAAAGTACGTGAATCGGGACAATGTTCGAGATAATTGAATGCACTCGCTATAGATCAAGATTTTCGGTAAGGTTTTCGTTTGCCTTGATTATGCAGTCGATAAAATAAAGAATGGCCAATTATTGTCTTCTCAGATAAGGAAGATGACGCAATTGAGCAGTTCGTAAGGAAACAAATAATAGTGCCTAGTTACCAGTACCAGTATGTATAATGGTTTGTATTTCACAAATTTTAACTTTTCTCACAAGGCACTCCAACACTTAATTGTGTTCAAGTTGATTTCCAGGAGAAATTCGGAAATGCTCTTGACCGGAAATTGAACAGTTTTGGGAAATTTTTTAGCGCCTACTTTATAATAACCCCTATCAAATACAGATGTTTATAAACAAAAAATATTAATTTCAAATATAATTTAATAATTGATGTAAAGAAAATTCGTTTTATATCGTGTCATAAATTTTTAAATATTGAAACAGTTTTCACCACTTCCAGACTGTTATTTCTATGACTACAGTATATATTTCTTGAAATGATTGATAATTGATTAGTTTGTTTTCATATGGATTTTCGATCAGATTTGGTAACTTTCGTTTTTGTTTTTTTCTTTCAACAATTAAAATATTGTCATCTTTTCATAATATTTATTTTGGCGTTATATAAAATATACTTGAAGATATTAAGTGCCATAAGTTATTTGAATTTTCAGACATCATTTAGGAAAATTCTAACTTCAGAACCATCTAAATTTACCAAATTTAGTTAAATCGAAGAGCGCACAAAAAATTTCCCCACTTACTTAATCTGATCTATGGGCATAAAATTGTTATATCTGTTTTCTTCCTCTAATATATTTTCTACACTATATAGTCTCATTAAAAATCATACTATAAAAACCACAGATAGCAATTTAATAAAAAAAAGTATTTTTTAGCATTTTTCTCCGGTTGGTTTTGCTTAAAAAAAATGGAATCACTGGTTGCAACGCAAGATTTGTGACATCAAAAATCGAGCTTAACCTTAAAAAGGATCCAAGTTGTTGGTATCGCTGTGCTCCCGTTGCTACTTATTTGCATGAGGTGCGCGCAACCCTCTGGTTAAATGACATTTGTTCTCTTTCTTTCTTGACAGCAAAAGTACTATTTTTCTTTAAGCATAATTTTTGTTACTACTGAAAATGTAATTTTCTTTATGCTATGGAATTTCTTACCTAATGAAAAAAATAAAAAGATAAAGTCATGTAATTTTAACTATCGTTATTGCGTGAATTTACGTGCATAAAATTTTATTTTATAAACGCACACACATACGCACAGCGAGAACGCATGTATCATATAAATTTTTCCACTACTTGCTCAGAATATGGCAGTACCCCTCCATGTACCGGAAAAGTCCCACACCTTGAACAACGAATTTCTATCTATCTGCCAAAATATTCGATTTTTCACCATTCATCTTTTTACTTTTCTGCAATTTGTTCATTCTTGTGTTTCTTTCTTTTTACTACTTCTATACGATATTTTTATATAAATACATAAATATCGATATATTTCATATCGTATCGTTTATGTTGAAGGCCCGATTTATGTTTGGTTTATCCGACGCTATAATTCCATTCAAGACAAATCGGTTGGATAAACTTTTTTATGTTTTTATGCTAAATAAATAAAATCGTTTTTGATTCAGTTTATAAAATATTTTTAACCCTTCTAAAACGAATTATATAAAGACATACAAAAAATAGAAATTATCATTATTCAAATCAACCGAATGCAGGGTAAACGTATGTTTCCTGTAAACTGGGGCCGCTTAAGCGACTTTTAACTATTTTCCAGTTTCAGAAATTTTCGGTTAAATTTTTCTTTCAACATATAAAAACAGTAAAAAACTATTTAAAAATTTAGTAACGAAAAATACGAATCAGAGAACAGAAGCAATCATCTAAGGAACTAAGCTAAGAGACACCGAAAACGTACACTCTCATTAGAGTACGAATACATTATTGAAAATGATGTGCGACTGCTTTCCGACTAATTATTTCGAAAATAGTTTATAAATTGTCCTTGAATGCACAAAAAGTTATTCTTTTTATTTTTTGGGAACTACGTATACATATACATATTGTAATTATGAAACACAAAATTATTCCAGACTGTACTCAACTTTTTAATTAACTACAGACTACTTAATTAATGTTAATTATTTAATTCGCCCTACTATTTAGTCTCATGTATGAAAATAATCTATTTTGAATGAGTTAATAATCGGTTTATTTAAAATTACATACCTATTTGCATTGTTTTATCAAACTTTTAACTATGTCGGTCATTAAAGTGTAACATAGCTGATCTCAAATATCCTACTAGAAATCAAAAAATTGCTTAACTCTACAGATCCTACTTAAATGGTCACAATCCTACTTGAAGGCATGTTATAAATTTGGGTCCAGAAAAAGATCATTATATCAGACAGCATGTATGTGCTAAATAATTTCAAACCTTTGCTTTAAAATAATTGTTTTACTTATTTTGTACATCTTATACAGAAGTTATGCAAAATAACATCAGCTGATCAAATGTTTAGTACGGTTACGGACTTAATGATGAAAACACAGTGTCATGCATCCGTTTGTTTTTAGCTTAATCTTTTTTCATATGCAGCTATCAGCCATGGTCAGCTGATTTTTGGATATCAGCATTCACATGTGAGTGGTTTTTATAAGTAAAAATTATAAAATTATGATTCAAGTCTAAATTGTGTCATGTGCCTCTACTAAAGATTAATCTAAGAAATTAACACAAGATAACATGTGACTTTATATTTTTCACGTTCAGAAGATATGAACTACTTGTCAAATTTGACATTTGATATACAAAAAAAAAGCAAATTTTTGAGACAATTATGAAAATTTCGATTTTTCTGAATCTTACAACTGTAACAGATTACATATCGTTACCTTAATATAGAAAGGCCCTAACTAAAATTTTTTTCAAAACCGAGATTTTTATAGATTTCGGTAGGTCACCCACTAATACACCATTTTTTCGTTCTCCTGTAAAATAATAAAAATGTTAGATAGGGCCTTTCTATATTAAGGTAACGATATATAATTAATGATTTTGTTGAAAAATGTAAGTGTTTTGTTATATGCGACAGTACTGTAGTTCTAAAGAGATCGCTTATTTTAATTTTGGCAAAATGGTCATGTGTTATCACAAGGTTTAAGTTAATACATATTTTATCTGAAGATGCGAGTAGTGTCATTATAGCAAACCCAATTTAAATCAAAATCTGAATCGAACTACTAAATTGTATCGATATTTTACACCCATTCCTACAAGATGGTGGCGTTTCGCATAATGGATTTTCTTTATTTTTTCAAGGGTCAATATTTTAATAATTTCACAACTCACCGCTGAAAATAATCGCTGAGGCTGCTCCCATAACTCCGAAGAAGGGTCCATAGATTGGATTATCATTTGATGTTGTGTCTGCCATTTTTGTGTTTGTTGTTTTAAAGTTTTCTATAAGACAAAAGTCAAAATTTTTTAAGTTTTGTTAGTTTTATTTTCAATTATTTCGCTTGCTTTTGTAATTTTTTTTCCAAGTTGAATTTAATTAACTGCAATTATAATTGCCTTTTGCAAAGCAGATTGTAAATTTTTTTCTTGCGCTGCTGCTTTGATACGTTTTTCTTCAACTGTTAATTCCTTACAAATTTTTCTATTTCTTTAGCTGTATTTTGCACTTTATCGAATTTTCTGCCACTTGCTTTTATGTATGTGTCATAAATTCAGTAGAAATGTGTTAGCAAAGTGACAGTTACAAGAAGCAAAGTAAAGGCAGGCAAAGAAATTGAGTGAAATATATAAAAAAAAAAAAAAAAAACAGTAAAAAATAGCTAAATAATTTCGCAGTGAGGATTTTCTTTAAAATGACCTTAAAATTTCTAAATGAAAATTTCAATTATCCTTCTTTGTTTCCTGAATTTTTCGCAACTTCACTCAATCTTTTTGATGTTGCGTAGCCTTGCAGACAGCTCGTATTCTACTCAATTTTTTCTGTCGTGGCAGTTTTTCAACAAAAAAAATCAACTCAATAGCAATTTCTCCGTCGAATAAGCAACAAATTTCGGGGTTTTTTTTTTTCTATACACAATCACTCACTTGACTAAAAGAAATTTTTTCGTTTTTCAAACTTATTAAAAACAAAATTGCTTCTGTTTTTCTTTCGGTTCTATATCTTCTAAGGCGTAGGAGTTTTCAAGAACTGGCAGAGCACGCTCGTTCGGTTCGGTCGCTGGCACTACTGTGGCTGAATTCGTTATATTTTTACAGCAGGTCGGTTCTATTGCTTAAGTATTTGTTTCATTTTAGCAATCACTGTCAAAACTATATTCCATTCAACTAAAATTGTATAGCGCCCTCTTTTTGCTGCGCAAGCTCTAGCCTTGCTTGTATATATAACTATCTCGTTTTGTTACACCCTAAACAGGTCATATGACTCGCCGAGAAGTATGAATTTTAGAAGCACTTTTGCGGTTGGTTGCTTTCAGCGATAATCTATCGTTTTCGACCAATGGGAATGGAGCTTCTATTTGACAAATTTTTGACGTTTTAACTCAGTGTGTAGACTTTGTTGACAGAATCAATTCCAAAATCATAAATATTTTTTTGTCTTGAGCCCAATTTCCATGTGATCTTATAGCCCAATTTCCATGTGATCTTATCTTATCTTATTTTATCAAATATCAGGGAGGACATCACATGCTATTAAGATGGCAAATGTATGCTATTCACTCTCGCATTCTCCAAGCGCATTAGGTTCTGTTCACATGCTTTTTCTTTCTTACAAAAATTTGATTTGATATCCCTGATATGGGATAAGATAAGATCACATGGAAATTCGGCTTTATATTAAGCCCAATTTCCATGTGAAAAGATAAGATAAGATCGGCTTTATATTAAGCCCAATTTCCATGTGATCTTATCTTATTTTATCCCATATCAGGGATATCAAATCAAATTTTTGTAAGAAAGAAAAAGCACGCGAACAGAACCTAATGCGCTTGGAGAATGCGAGAGTGAATAGCATACATTTGCTATCTTAATAGCATGTGATGTCCTCCCTGATATTTGATAAAATAAGATAAGATAAGATCACATGGAAATTGGGCTTTATACATGTTTCGTGTGTCTCGTTATACTGTACATAATAAAATGCGACATGCGGATGATATGAGGCGGCATGTTTCGTGTGTGCCTTTATAATGTACAGTATAGTGACACATACGAGTCATGCCACCTAATGTCTTTATAATCAGTCTATTTTGAGCTTTAAAAATCCATATTAAAGACATTTTAACGTTTCCCTTTATGGTTTTATACCTTGCAAATATTTCGCTACTTAAGCGCAATTTCCATGTGATCTTATCTTATCTTATTTTATTCCATATCAGGGATATCAAATCAAATTTTTGTAAGAAAGAAAAAGCATGCGAACAGAACCTAATGCGCTTGGAGAATGCGAGAGTGAATAGCATACATTTGCTATCTTAATAGCATGTGATGTCCTCCCTGATATTTGATAAAATAAGGTAAGATAAGATCACATGGAAATTGGGCTTTAGGTAAAGTATCTTTTTCATTACGATAAGCTATTTTAAAGACAAAATGAACATATGAACTTTTTGCCTTGATAACTTCCCTGTTTGCTACTAGGAATGTTTTTTGAGTGTTGTATTTTTGTGTGGGACATTTCTGGTCAAACGGCTCAATGATGCCACCAAAACTTGAATCAACGAAAATATATTGAAATTTAATAGCTTGGGAGAAAAATATATTTGTATCACCATCGCAAAAACTAGAAATTTTCAAAATAATTTTAAAATGTTCTAAGTCAACCTAACTGCATTCGAATCATACAAAATATTTTTTATACAATTTTTTTTTTCAATATGTATTTTACGCGACCTTTCCCATTATGGCCGCCAACATTGATCCGCCAGCATTGATCCGGTTGTCCTGTAATGTCCAATATAAACAAGAAATTTTTACTGCGAGAGTCCTATGACCTTTATAGGGTGCTCACTGAGAACTGCTCAGACATACATTTTTTGAGTAAAACTTGGAAAAACTGTATACATACATACATAGTTGGAGACATGATTCTGCGAGCGGAGTAATTGAAAATTATCTACAACTGTAATGATCCAACAGTCGTTGTTCTGTCAATTAATGCAAGAATCTGATATGGATAGAATATTGTTTAGAACCCACGATAGCTCAGTAAAATAAAAACACTTCAATTATTGTGGAAAAAGGAAGTATTTTAAAAATATCTCTGTATGAGGACCACCCTAAATAAAATTTAAAAAACTTAATAGTGGCTTCTGAGTATAAAGACCACGTGGTGTGAATCGATCTTCAAGAAAATGCAATTTTAAAAATATTTTTGTATGAGACCACCCTAAATATTCACTCTAAATATAAGTAACTTCAGATATAAGTCCTACGTGGTGTCCATTCCATGTGAATCGACAAAGCGATCTTCAAGAAAATGAGACTTTTCATATTATACGTGTAAAGACCACCCTAAATAAAATTTATAGAATTTAGTAATGATCTCTGAGTATTAAGACATTGTGTTGTTAATACCAAGATAATGCGATTTTAAAAATATTTGTGTATGAGGATCACGCTAAATATTCACTCTAAATTTAAAAAAACATAACTTAATAACCGCCTCCAAATTTAAGTCCTACATAGTGTCCATTCCATGTGAATCGACAAAGCCATCTTCAATAAAATGCGATTCTGAAAATAAATATGTATGAGGTCTCTGAATATAAAGATCACGTGGTGTTAGTTCCAGGTGAATCCATGAAGCGATCAAGAAAATGTGATTTTAAAAATATTTTTGTTTGAGGATCACCCTAATTATTCACTCTAAATACAAAAAACATAACTTAATAAGCGGCTCTTAATATAAGTGCTATGTGGTGTCAATTTCATGTGAATTGATAAAGTGATATTAGAGCAAATGTAAATTAAAAAATATGTTTGTATGAAGTCCACTCTAAATATGAATCCTCCACAAAATTTTCTTTCATACAAATTTTGTCCTAACAATTGCAAATGCAACGAAAAAGAAATCATCCAAATCGGTCAAGCCGTTCTCAAGTGACTCCGTCATACATAAATAGGCAATTGATTTTTATGTACATGCATACATATGTATATAGCGTCTCTGATATAAGAACTATTACATAAAAGGTTAAAAATAAATAAAAATGAATGGAGCCATGGAGATTAACATGTAAGACAAGAATATTGTCCAAGTCCAATTCATTAAACAAGTTTTAGAATTAAAGTTGCCTTGATTTTTTTTTGTCCACTGAGCGCGATATTTACTTCCTTTTTTATATTATTTATGATCGAAACTATATAATTTTTTAAAGGATTAGCCGTCAAACGACCTAAATGGCTGTCAACAGTTTTACAACTATGTATTCTGAAATTGGTAAGATATTCTCACCTAAAATTAAATTATTTACCAAAAACTTAATTCTATGGTTACATAAATATTATGCAAACTTATATTTTAATATCTAGCAAAATTCAAAAATTCACTTCTAATGTTTTTCTAAAGCCTTCGAAATAAGCTCATTCATAGTGGTCAATAAAATCCTTGGATCTTCCGTGAGTCCAGCTCCAACCATTGCATTTGTAAACAGCTGTTGCGTTAAAAGTTCAGCTAATTCCGGATCACTTGTACGCAGTTTGTACAATTTCTTAATGATGGTGTGTCTGTAAAAATTAATAAACATATTACATAATAGAGACAAAACTAATTTATAATGGTTTATACTTACTTTGGATTGATTTCCAGTTGTGGCTGAAGCAATGCAAAACGGTTCTCTTCGGGTAACTCATGACTTCTTGTCCGTATAAAATGTCGTGCTGCTGCCATTTCTTCAACGGTAACAACACAAGGATGTGTATCCAGACGTGTGGTTACTTTTACATCGGCCACTTTGCCCTTTAACTTGTCATGAATCCAAGGTATTAGTTCTTGTACTTGCGAATGTAAGAGACTATCAGCACCATAATCAGTGATACTTTCATCTGAACTATGACTTCGCATTTCTTTCTCCACTGATACCAAATTTTTGTCTTTAAAAGTCCGTAGTTGCATAAGTACCAATTCATCGTATGGTTCATAGCAGAACAATACTTCTACACCACGTTTTTTAAGGTTCTCATAATATGGCGAGGATTCTGCTAGCATGCGATTTGGTGCAGCTAAGTAGTAAATGTCCTTTTGGTCAACAACATTTTTACAATAATCTTCCAAAGAAATGCGTTTGCTATCAGTAGACTTTGAAGAATCAAAACGTAATAGTTTTGCAATGTTTTCTTTCTCATTATGATCATTTGAGATCACAATACCCTCCTTAAGAAATAGACCATAATCCTTATAAAATGCATCATACTCTGTGGGCTGTTTACTTGCACGTTCTTGTAGAAAACGTATAACGCGACTACTAAGTACATTAGAGAGCTTTCTGAAAGGTTTATAAGATCAGTGTAAATAAAATACGAGTTTAAAAAGTTTTAATAACGATATACTTAATAAGGGCGCTATTTTGTAACAATTCTCTGCTTAAATTCAATGGAATATCTTCAGAATCAACGACACCTGCGTAAAAATATGATTTCTCAAATAAGAATACGGTTATATAAAATATATCTCTAGACGAGCTTACCTTTAATAAATCTCAGCCACTTCGGAACAAGATTTTCAGTTTTCGATTGAATAAGCACCTTACGTGTATAGAGTGCAACACCAACATCAGAGTCACGTGTTAAATCGAACAATCCTGGTTTGCCCTCAGGAAAGTAAAGCAACGCACGAATGCTCAAGGGAACATCAGTCTAAAAAATATTTGTTTTCTTTTTTAAAACCATACATTAAGGCTTATTGTAACATTAGGAAAAATAATTTGATAACAGTTAGTCATAATTTATGACTCATAACCACGGTGCTATCCAGTTTAATGTAACCAACACTCTGATTTAACAATTGAAAGAGTCGTAACAAGAGTATTATTCCTGTTCTTAACCTGGGGTCCCGAAAGAAACCAAAATTTTTTTTGAATATTTAAAAAAATTTTTTTTTTTTAAATAAAGTTCTAATTGTTTTGATCTTGAAAGCTCTCGCATAACGAAATATTCCTTTGAATAAAGTGCAACTTTTCTCTTTTTCTAGACTTGATGAATGATTATTTTTTATAATACTTCTGGGAGTCCTCTATGCTCAGAGGCTCCATGGCGCCGCACAGTCGAGTTTTTTTTTTATTTATTTTGTCAAAGTTGTTGACCAGTAGCTGATATAATGCTCGTAGAAGGATGAATGAAACGACATGTGAAAGTTGAAGTGTTGCTCCAAAATATAAGAAAATAGTCCTTTTATAACAAAGTCAAAGTCAGATGTCTTCAAACCTTCTCTCAGAGATTTTTAGCCTTAAGTATTTTCATTAGACACTGCAACATAATTTTGCAATTCAGTTCGTCTTAAAAAGACAAAATTTTATCACTATTTTTACAGATTTAAAAATTTTTAGACATGAAATGAGGTACACTGATTTTGATTGAAGTTTTTCTATTTTAATATTAAATTGATTGGAAAATGATTTTTAAATTTCTATAACTTCTGTAAAAATAATGACGAAAAAATTGATTTAAGCATCGTTTTAAATATAAAACTTTAGATGGTTAAACTAAATTTAAAAATAATAGGAAGGAATTTATATGACAATAAAACTCACTGAGTCTTCCACTTTGACAGCACTTTTCTCAAGAACCATTTGACCAAAAAATTCGGGTTGTCTTTCGAAATGCTAATTACAAGAAAAAGAAAATGGTTACCCACCTCGCAGAAATGGGAGTAGACCTTTGACTCTTCGGTTTCAAGGTCAAATGGTAGTGATATCATAATGAGACTCCTCTGTGGAAGAACAATTTAACTTTATTGTTCAACTTAAGCAACGAAAAAAAAAAAAAATTTTAAAATGATACACAGTTCGTCGCTGCGGTAAGTTTTTTGGATCTCAATCCCAACACCACTAAAAATTCAATGGAAACATATGTGAAATTTAAGGAGCAGTGGTTTTTTTTTCTAATTTTATATTTTTCATCTTGCATAATTATTGTTAGTCTCCAAGCGATTTGATACAATAAATAAATAATAAGATTTAAAAAAAAAATCTTCTCATATATATACAACACACATTTTTCAAAAATTCAATTTGATTAGATTTTCGGATACCCGATGCTTGCATTCGCTTTACAATAAACTATCTAAAGTATCTCAAAGCAGGCTGTTAAACTTTCTCAATTAAAGTTGTAAAGTTAAAAAACTAGGTCTTTGTGATATACATACTTTATAATGCAATGTGAAACGCGGAGTATCATAAGAGCCCCCAATGAATCTATAAAATTCGTTATGCTGTTCCTGGCTGACGTCTTTAGGTTCCATAAGCCATAATGGTTGGATATCATTTGCACGCTGACCATTTACATAAATTGGGCTTCCGACAAAATTACTGTATTTTTTAATAACAGCTGCAATAGTATTTTATTTATTATATATTATTTATTTATTTATTACTTTTTTTTTTTGTTTTACTAAAACCAACCTTTAATGCGATCATCATCAGCATATTCCCGGCAATCGGCTCTTAAATGTATAACTATTTTTGTGCCTACAGCTACGCCTTCAGCTTCTTGTATTTCGTAGGAACCTGAACCATCAGTAGTCCAACGTAAGCCAGGTGAACCAACCTTGGAAGAACGTGTAAAAACGTCAACTTTGTCAGCGACCATGAAAGCAGAATAGAAGCCAACGCCAAACTGACCGATTATATTAGAAGAATTTTCAGAAGCTGTGCCTTTTTCTTTTATTTGCTCCAGAAATTTTTTGGATCCACTGCGTGCAATTGTTCCCAGATTGCTAATTAGTTCTTCGCGTGTCATGCCGATTCCTGTGTCCTAAAATAAAAAAATAAAATGTAGATTATATTATACTATAAGTTCATTCAAGGGAACATCAGACTCTCACTAAAAGTTTTACCAGAGACAACTTCATTCCAAACATTTTGTCTATGAAGTCTCTAAAATGTAGATGCCTCTGATTTTAATCAAAGATTTATGTGAAAAAGCAAACAAAAAAAAAAAAAAAAATTGGAATCATCTAACCAGTTTTTATGATTTTTAAGCTATAGATTATCAGGATCTAAATTTTAATTTGTTTTAAACGCGTTAGGAAACATATTTAGGCCAAAATATAATAACCTTAGTTAAGATTCCAGATCTAAGCTAAATATATGTCTCATACTTGCGCTCATAACTGCACCTTCTGAAAAGGTAGTAATCAATTGGTAGATATATTGGCATTGGAAGGTTGTTTCAAATGAATAAATGTTGAAAATATCACGGTGCTCTCAGCGTTTCTTATTCGGTTAGTTTTAGCTAACATGACCAAATGTAGATACTTCTTTTAGGAACATATTTTTTCCCCCTTTTACTGCGTACTTCGAAGTACAGGCAAGTCTGATGCACAGTACTTCAACTTTTGAACGCTGGATAATGTTGACAATAAAACGGTGCTCTCAGCGTTTCTTATTCGGTTAGTTTTACCTAACATAACCAAATGTAGATACTTCTTTTAGGAACATATTTTTTCCCCCCCTTTTACTGCGTACTTCGAAGTACAGGCAAGTCTGATGCTCAGCACTTCAATTTATGAGCGTTTAAAATTCGAAAACTTAGTCATATTCGAGAACATCCTCATTAAAAAAAAAAACAAGTTAAGGTGTTATCTTCGGCCAGGCCGAAACTCACATACCCTACACTGCACTGAAAATCCCTTTTAAATAAATGTTAAAAGACGTTGAAGAGGTTGAATAAGTCGAAAAAAATGTGAAATGTAAATAAGGTTTAGGGGATGAAAAATGTTGAAACAGTTGAAAAAGACTGAAAAAGTCGATAAAATATGGAAACCATTGAAGAAAGTTGAAAGAAATTCAAAATGTCGAAAAAATATGAAAAATGCTTAAAAATGTCGAAATAATATGAAAATCTCCAAAAAAAGTTGAAAGAGGTTAAGAAATGATAAAACAATTCAAAATCGCTGAAAAAGTCTTAAAAATAAAGAAGATAATGAAGAAAATGAAATAGGTTGAAAAAGTCAAACGAATACATATGGGATATATTGGAAAAAGTTAAAAGGTTGAAAAAGTCAAAATAATATGGAAAATATTGAAACAAATAGAATAAAAACTAATGCCACGCCCACTTCTTCCAATCTCCAATTACTTTTCGGTTACTAAATTATATTCGTCATTGACATCCACATACCAAATCTTAGCCCAATAGGTTGTATAGTTTGCGATATATGCCGCAAACTATATTACACCCACTGGTGTAATATAGTCTGATTCTTATCCAGAAATAGGTTTTTATAAGCAACACTTTTTCACCAAATTTTAATCTGATTTATCACATATTTCGAAAGATATGCTACTTAAGGCATTTTTTTTGTATGGGGACTGCCACGCCCAGTCGTGCTATTTCGTCCACTTTCGATTAAGGTATACCTTTTAGCAAGTAAACCACCTAAATTAAATTTCATACCAATTGTTGCAATAGTCCAATTAATATAGCGATTGCAACTTTATGGTAATATAGGATGTGCTACGCCCACTACTGCATTCTCGTCAATTCTCATTTAATTTCAAAGCCCATAGCAGCCGACACCTCTAAGCCAAATTTTATGAAGATTACCCTCATAGCACTCTATCTATAACAGTAAACGTTTTCTGCTTGTATGGGAGGCGCCACGCTTACATGCTCCATTGCGCCAAGCAAGTATATCTGCCTTACTAAATTTCATAACGATTACGTTGTTAGTTCTCTAAATATAACGTTTATAAATACTGTGGGCTGTGCCACGCCCTTCAACGAGTTTTTTCAATAAAGTGGCAGAGCTTGTGTTGATGACTGCTTTCAGTGGCATCATCTCTAAAATTTTTATGAAAATCGTTTGAGCCACTTTTGAGATGTATGGAATCAAAATTTTTAACTGTTGAAAAGAGCCACACCCACTTTCACGATTCCGCCCACTTTTATCACAATTCAAGACATATTTGAAATGTACCCGTTTACCAAATTTCATCACAATATCTTGCACGGCTTACGAGATATGGTGGTATAAAAGTTAAAATTTAGGGCTGTGCCACGCCCCTGTAGGAAGCTTTGAAAACTTAAAATTTAGCTTAATCCCAATCTTGTTCACATGTTCATCAAATCACCAATTCTCATCAAAATCGCTGCAACTTTTTTTAAAATGGGCCTTGGTAAATATACATAGAGTATGGGCGGTAGGTATGTCAGTGAACCAACTAATGTGGTGACGCTGATCAAGAATATATATACTTTTCTATACTTGCCACGCCTCCTTCTATGCGTTACAAACGGAAGAACAAAGTGAATATACCTTCGGTGTAGGGTATAACTAGGGTTGCTACCAGAGCTGCAAAATTTTTTTTTTTCATTTTTCTGATGTACACTTCAGTACAGAAAAAAATGTTATATACCGCTATTTTTTAAGCTTATATAGGGTGTTTTTTTTAGAGGTTTGTTTTTCGAATAGAGATAAAACTGGCATTTTATGGTCAAATCTGGCAACTCTAATGTCATTTATGTTCAGTTTGGTTTGCCATTTCATCATGAATAGGTTGACAAAAGAACAACGCTTGCAAATCGTGCAAATTTATTTCGAAAATAATGGTTCAGTTCGCGAAGTTTACTGCAAGCTCCGTCCATTTTATGGTCGACATAATCGTCCATCAGAGCAATTAATTCGGTTAACCATGGGTCGTTTTCGCACTACGTTTACTCTATGTGATAATACGCATCCGCAGAGACGTCGAACAGTGCGCACCGAAGAAACAATTGCCGCTGTAGAGCAAAATGTTGAAGAGGACCCGAATGAATCGATTCGCCACCGTGCACAGCAATTGGAGCTTTGTCCATCAACTTTATGGAAGATTTTGCGCAAAGATCTTGGCTTGCGACCTTACAAGATCCAGCTTGTGCAAGAATTAAAGCCGCGAGACCATGCAATGCGTCGTGATTTTGGTGTATGGGCCGAAAATGAGATTGATCTCGATGCTGATTTTCATCGCAAAATTTTGTTCAGTGATGAGGCTCATTTTTGGTTGAATGGCTACGTCAACAAGCAAAATTGCCGCATTTGGAGTGAAGAGAATCCACATGAGACCCTTGAGACGCCATTACATCCACAAAAACTGACTGTTTGGTGTGCTCTATGGGCTGGTGGAGTCATTGGGCCATACTTCTTCCGAAATAATGCTGGAGAGTCAGTTACCGTTAATGGAGACCGGTATAGAGCCATGATAACCGACTATTTTGTTCCCAAATTGGATGGCATGAATGTGGATGAGTTGTGGTTCCAACAAGACGGCGCTACATGCCACACAGCGCACGTCACAATCAATTTATTGATGGAAACATTCGATGAGCGCATAATTTCGCGGAATGGACCTGTCAATTGGCCACCAAGATCGTATGATTTGACACCATTGGATTATTTTCTTTGGGGATATGTGAAGTCGCTCGTCTACGCCAACAAACCAGAAACGTTAGGGGACTTGGAAGCCAACATTCGTGGCGTTATTGCCGACATACGGCCCCATATGCTCGAAAAAGTGGTTCAAAATTGGACCTGTAGAATTGGCTTTATTCGAGCCAGCCGCGGCGGCCACATGCCCGAAATCATATTTAAACATTAATGGCATAAAATTATCCATCCAATAAAGCCAAATTGATGGACATTAAAACGATTTTCTTGTGTTTTATTTCAATTCGAAGCTCTATACCTCTAAAAAAAAACACCCTGTACATATGTATATACAGAAAAAATATACTATCTATTCGCAAGTATATTATTTATGCGCAAGTATAGCTTTAGTGTTTCTTGTGTAATGGCCAACTAAACTATGCATAGACCAGCTTAACCTACTGTTAAATTTGAACGAAAAGCCTGTCAGATGCTTACAGATTTCAGAATAGACTTTTTGGTGGCTATGTTGTACTTACATGAACTTAAGAAATAATGTAGCAACAGTTGCACACCTATGTATTATGTTCACCATTACATTAATCTTTTTTCATCTTATATTTCCTAAATAAATATACGAAGTTCACCAAATTCGGTTTCGACAAATACTACCGCATATGTTTTATAAATGAGAGCTAATTTTTAAGTTTGGTGTGCATATTCGTTCTCAGCGCACTCAAATTAGTAAGATAACATATCATTTCTTTGAAAACCACAAGAATCATGACAAATTATCAACATGTGAAATGGTTAAAGTTCAAAAATTAAGTACTGAAATGTGAATTTATGTTTTTAAGTTTTTGACATTACTTATAGAATTAAATAAAATTGATATTTGAAGAACTTTTTAACGAGCTCGTTCGTTTACAAACAACCATGCTCTTGATGAATCGCGCCGCGGTAAATTCGATAAAACATAATTACGGTTAACGAAAGAAATCTAGTGGATATAGGCCTTGTAAAAATCAACTAGATCTAGCTAATAAATAAATAACATTGTGGTCTCTCTAGCCGTTTTGAAATTCAAAAAAAAGTACTGAATTGTATTTAACCTCAGAGATCCACTGTATTTGATCCTATCGTTCTAAAGTTCGTTTTGTAAATTTTTCCAAATCACAGATCGCTTATCTAACTTTTAAGCATTTGTAATGACAAAAATGACATTGTATATGTTTTCAGTCAAACTAGTTTTTCCTAGGCCAAACTAGTTAATTTGAATGCCTACAAGTATGCAACTAATTTTAATACAAAAGCACTATGAATAGCGAAGCCGGTGTTGCACATATTTAGGGCTACCAGATGGCATACTAAAGTAGCGTGCTACTTTTACAAGGCTGTGCTACTTTGCTACTTTTCACTTGCAATGTGCTACTTTTGGTTGAATGCGCTACTTTTCACTACTTTCGAAGTTAGGTTGCTTTTGATGTTTGCATTGGAAAAGAAAATTTATTTTAAATATTTATTTAATTTCGTAGGGTTTTGTCGTACAAAGTAAGGACCATTTTTTTTTGCATTTCATTACAACACTGCAATAATATTTTTGGTTTTCATTACTAAATTGAAATTTTTTGATATGTGCTACTTTTGTAAGCAGGCCATCTGGTAGCCCTACACATATTATAAACTGAACCGCTGCCGAAGGCCGCCGCAAAGCCGGTGTTGGACATATTGGAGGATGTAAATCCTGAGCCGCGGCCGAAGGCCACCCACTTACCTATTCAATAAAATTGATGTTTATATGTCTTACTGCCTTAGTTTTCACTAGCCATAGTGCTTTTGCATTAAGATTTCATTGCACATCTTTAGGCTTAACGGTAACTAGTTTGGCACATACATTTATTACTAAATCAAAATATTTTTACGTATAAATAGTTTTTTTTACCTGAATTGTCAGGCGCATTGCCTGTTTGTCAGTTCCAATATGAATCTCCAAGGCACGATCTGTTTCCTCATAATCCTTCTCACGTTCCCCTGCAGTGTGTATTGTGTATCGAAATTTTTCCAATGCATCACTAGCATTCGATATTAACTCTCTGACGAACACTTCCTTTTCAGAATAAAGTGAGCGAGCTACAATATCGAGTAACATCCGTGTCTCTGCTTGAAATTCATGTTTATCGGTATTGCCTACAGGTTTTTCAGTTTCGCGAATTATTGTGTGATCAGTTGAGGTGTCTTTATTAGCTTGCTCTGCATTGGTTTCATTGCTCAAGTGTCGCACAAAATTAATGTCTTAATGTAATACAAAAGTAATTATTATGTTTTCTATTTTGAACATAACCAAAATTTACCACTTCCTCGTTTCTGTAATCGATTTTGCAGATTCCACTGCGAGGCTGTTGATGCATTCAAATTTCTTAACGTACGCGTTCCATAGAAGCGCACATGCCAACTTTTATTAATCACACTAAAAATACGATTCGCAAAAGACATTCTTATTCAAATTTTTTAATATGAGATTGAACGTTTTATAATCAGAACAATTGATCAGCTGCCTGCAGTGATGTTTGACATTTATGTTCATCTTTCATCTTATGTCAGTGATTGACAGCTATAGAAATTTAAGCGAACGACATAATTGGAACGATATGCGATAGCGAGAAAAAAACATGCAGAGATAACATGATTTTTTTATAAGTTAGAGCAAGATTGGAGCTCAAAAAAAGCCCCATTGCGTATCTTGCTCTAATGTATAGGAAATCAAATGGTGTCTCGTTATGTTTTTCCCTCTATCGCATCTCGTTCCAATTGTGCTTAGAACTTAACCCTTTAACCAAAATAAAAATAGCTAGATTTTTGTCCCGGAATGATATTGGTTTCCGAATGATATTGTACCAATACTCAAATTTCAAGTCCGATTTCCAAAATTTTTATTGGTTCGGCAGCCAGGTGCAAGACCGTCAAAAAACGGTCTTTACAAAATATACAAAAACACCGGTAAATTTTTATCCAATAACAAACCAGACGTAAATTATGAAAGCAAATACATTATATATATACTTTCCAACAAAATTCTCGACTTGATCTAGCTACTAAACACAATTTATTTTTACTATTGAAATTTTATTATTTTTCAAAATAATTTATGCGTCTGTTTTCACTATTGTTTCTCACGTTAATGCTTGTAGCTACCAAACCAAATAAGCTTATCGTTCAAAACTTCGTCGTGTAAATCGTTAAGTGCATTCAATTAAAAAAAATGAGTGCATGTCCGATCGTGCGACAAATATGTGATTTATAAAAGCACAAGCAAAGACCTTCTGTAGAGCGTCTTGCCCGTTAAAGAGTTAAGACTGTCATATTTCTTATTTTATTTCTCAATTTGACAATTGTAGAGAAAACATCACATGAACGACTGAACACAATTGGAACGAGATACGGTAACGATAAAAGACTAAACGAGACAACATGATTTTTCCTATACGTTAGAGCAAGATTCGCAATATAGTTTTTTGATTTCCCATTGCACATCTTGCTCTAACATATTGTTACGAAATTTCTGTCTCTTTGACGATAATTTCGATCTCTCACACTTTTCTGAGTTCGATCACTGGATTGTGTAACAATTAAAAACACACAAACTTATTTAGTTATAAAATGGTTTATTTTATTGACGTTCAAATTCTAATATTAGTTTAACACTGTATAGAAAACTGTTTTACTTTACTACGGATCACACTGTATTCACTTTATTACTTTTAATTCAAGTGTTCTACTTCATTGTTTAAATACAACTGTGTCACTCAGCTCAGATGACAACCTTTTTATACTGCAGTCATCACTCTCTCGAATAAACCAGTATCTTCTAAGTGGCGTATATTCTACCATTATCTACAACCTACCAGTGCTACCAAGTGGCGTGCATTCTACCACCATCCACAATCCACCAGCATGGCGCACTGACGTTGAGCTCACAATTATCCAGAATGTTGCTATTATTAGATGGCGTTGTACGACGTTGAATTCACAATCTAGTTGTCTCTCGGTTATTAACTTTTATAGTGTACTGCAGCGTCTGTTCGGTTTATTATTTTGCCGCTAAATGGTGCTAGTACCGTTTAGTTTCTTTTGTTGGTATTTATTTCAAGAGTTTTCTAGCATAAACCAAATTTCGCTACACTGCCCTCCGCTTAAACTTGTTCGTCCCGAACAAGAGTCTCTCCGTTTCTAGTATAAGGTGCCAGCCTTTCGATGTGGACTACCTTTAATTTACTTTTGTTCCCGGGGTATTTTTGGATTCGATACACAACATCATTAATCCTTGTGACGATCCGGTAAGGTCCCTCCCAATGAGTCTGTAATTTAGGAGACAAGCCTCGTTTTCGTTGTGGGTTATGTAGTAGCACTAGTTGACCTTCTTTGAACCCTTCAGTATTTGTTCGCAGGTCATACCGAGCTTTCATCTTGTCGCTAGCCAATTGAGTACGTCTCCTAATAAACTCGTGAATATCTGCTAATTCTTCTCTTTTCCGCGACATGTAATCGTCAGCATGGGTCGTTTCTGGGACAACGCTTACTCCGTACTTCAAATCTGCTGGAAGCCTTAAGTCCGTACCAAAAATGGCTTTTGCTGGCGTGACTGTAGTAGTATCGTGTATTGCCGACCGATAAGCCATCAGAAACATTGGTAGATGCTCATCCCAATCTTTTTGTCCTTTATCAACAACCTTTTTTAAATGCTCCTCTAGAGTACGGTTGAACCTTTCGACCATGCCATCGGACTGAAGATGCAAAGCTGTGGTGCGTGTCTTCTGTATTCCAAGCACATTCACAAACCTCCTTAAAAAGTGTCTACTCAAAATTTCGTCCTTGGTCGGAATGCAACTCAAGTGGAGCTCCATATCGGCAAATCCAATTTTTGATGAAAATGTCTGCCACTGTTTTTGCTTCTTGATTGGGATATACTTCTGGCCACTTACTGAAATAATCAATTACCACAAGGATGTATTTATTTCCTGCATTGCTGATTGGAAAAGGTCCCGCTATATCCATGGCTATCCTCTCAAAGGGAGCTTCAACGTTATACTGATGCATTTTTCCCCGAGTGCGTTGCCTTGGTCCTTTAGCAATTGCACATTGGTCACAACGGCGGATCCAGTCAGCAACTGATTCTTGGCATCCTACCCAATAAAACCGTTTCTTTATTTTTTTCTGTGGTTTTCGTTATGCCCAAATGTCCACCACTCGATCCATTGTGATAATGCTCGATTATTTCCTTAAATTTGGCCTTTGGAATAACCAGCAGTTTTGAGCGAGTTTTACCATCCTCGCTTTCCCAGATTCGGTAGAGACAACCATCATGCAACTCCAAACTTTGCCATTGCGCCCAGTATGCTGGTCTCGTTTTACCTCCTCTTTTGTCCTCTTTTCTTCAGGCAAAACGTTTAAAAAACGGATGGCAACCCTAATTTAGGACAGGCTTTGGCAAGGCAACCCTAGATATTCTATTTAGGCTCGTCGAGCTCTATCATTTGACACACATTTCATGCTGTAATCTTATACACTTTTATTAAAAAAAATTGGCCCAAAAAACGCGAGGCAACCCTAGTTTAGGACAGGCTTTGGCAAGGCAACCCTTTATTTTATTTTTAGGCTCATCGAGCTCTATCATTTGACACCAATTTCATGCTGTAATCTTATACACTTTTTATTAAAAAAAATTGGCCCAAAAAACGGGTGGCAACCCTAGTATAGGACAGGCTTTGGCAAGGCAACCCTAGATATTCTATTTAGGCTCATCGAGCTCTATCATTTGACACACATTTCATGCTGTAATCTTATACAGTTTTTATTAAAAAAAAATTGGCCCAAAAATCGCGAGGCAACACTAGTATAGGACAGGCTTTGGCAAGGCAACCCTATATTTTATTTTTAGGCTCATCGAGCTCTATCATTTGACACCAGTTTCATGCTGTAATCTTATACACTTTTTATTAAGAAAAAAGTCGGCCAACAGTGGGTTTTTTTCGGCCATCGGGACAGGCTTTGGCAAGGCAACCCTCGATATTCTATTTAGGCTCATCGAGCTCTATCATTTGGCATAGGTCCCATGGTGTAATCTTATACACTCGACTTTTCTACAGCCGGCTCTTGGGCTATACGGATCACACTGTATTCACTTTATTGCTTTTAATTCAAGTGTTCTACTTCACTGTTTAAATACAACTGTGTCACTCAGCTCAGATGACAACCCTTTTATACTGCAGTCATCACTCTCTCGAATAATCCAGTACCTTCTAAGTGGCGTATATTCTACCATTATCTACAACCTACCAGTGCTACCAAGTGGCGTGCATTCTACCACCATCCACAATCCACCAACATGGCGCACTGACGTTGAGCTCACAATTATCCAGAATGTTGCTATTATTAGATGGCGTTGTACGACGTTGAATTCACAATTATCCAGAATGTTGCTATTATTAGATGGCGTTGTACGACGTTGAAATCACAATCTAGTTGCCTCTCGGTTATTGACTTTTATAGTGTACTGCAGCGTCTGTTCGGTTTATTATTTTGCCGCTAAATGGTGCTAGTATCGTTTAGTTTCTTTTGTTGGTATTTATTTCAAGAGTTTTCTAGCATAAACCAAATTTCGCTACAATATAGAAAAAATCATGTTATCTCGTTTTTGTTTTTTTCTCGCTATCGCATCTCTTTAAATTGTGTTCGTTCGTTGACTCAGAAATTATAAAACTTATGGGAATAGATCATCATTTTATACCTTATCTTTTTATAAAAAAAATTAATTAATAAGCTCGTTTTCCACTACGAATTGGAAAATATAAGAAAAATTTTTACTTTTCTGATGGTACTGCCTCTCAATACAAAAAACCAAACCAATTTCATAAATTTAGTTAATCACACTCAAGATTTTGTTGCAATTGAAGCTGAATGGCATTTTTTTGCAACTTCACACGGGACAAATGTTAACAAATTGAAAATTTCAATTTTTTTTTCCCGAAAACAAAAAATAATGGCAAGGTAAGCTCAATTATAAGCCATATATTTTTAATGATTTTTTTTCAGGTTTGCGAAACAGGGAAAACAGCATTAAAAATTAAATACAAATTTTCTTTTTGATCGAATTAACTTAAAATAATAATTTTTTTTAACAATAACTTTTTTCTGAAAATTCAAACATATTGATTTAATTTTTGATATGATAAATAGTGTTAAATGCTAAAACCTACCAAATTTACGTTCACGGGGTCAACAAGACATAGATGGAAAAAAGCAAAACAATGGCCTTTTTTCAAAAAAGAAAATGTCGCTAAGAAATCTCTAAAAAATTTTTTCATTGATCATATTTTAAGATCAATTGTCTTCGGACTAAACTTTTTAATATTTTTCTCACTTTTTATACCTATTTTCTTCGTAAGGTTTATTTGGAGCGTAGATGTATGATACTATCTGATTGTACTTACCCGGGTTTCATATAGATAGCCAATTTATAAATTAAAAATGCACTTTTTAATTAAGTATACATATTTCTATTTTTTCGGTATATTTTGATTAGTTTTTATAAAATAATTTACATAATCGTAGATACAATATAAATATATAAGTATGTACTATATACGAATAACTGATTGTTAAGACTAAGATTATCTGGTTGTGAAAAGAATTTATGATTATAATTTATTAATTTTACACACACATTTGCAAATAATATATATTTATATATATTATATACATATATATTTACAAATCACTTCACAATTTTGGAAGTTTCTATTTTTTTTCTAAACTTTGATGTAGTTAATGTATAAATACACTTAATCTTGTTATTTTTTTACAATTTCCAGGAGGAGAATGAAAAATTCTAATAGGCATACTCTTATGTCTTCTCTGGGCGATAATTGCCATGCTGTTTCCCTCTTTAGTTACAAAATTCCCATTAACTAGTTGAGAGCTATAAAAAGAAATGAAAGATTAAAACAAAAATGTTCAATACATTTTCTGTCTTCTAATGCAAGGCATGCCTCTAGGACTGCAGTCAGTAGCATATTTAAAAGTTCTCAAATAAGGCAACCTATCTAACAATTTTGCAGTTGGAAGGCGAAATATTAGGTCTTGAATGAGCAGACATTGTGCATTCTCCAACTGGGCTATGAAGCTTATGGCCTTACGACTTTTTTTGTGTATATTATGAACTACTATTACAATATTTTTCAAATTCTCAGTATAAATGTTATTTTAAGTTTTTCTCATTTTTATACTATTTACTACCAAATTTTTATTTTTTTATTTTTATTTAAAGAACTGTGAGGTAGTTAAAAATGTTTCGCAACGAATATTCGTTCATTGAAATTTGTGCGGCTCTTTTTTCAATATTATTTTCAAAATGTTGTGTAGTGTAAACGGAAAGGTATTTAAAATTTTCAGAAAATATTTGTTTTCGGATTTAAAAGAAATAATTGCATGGAATTACTTGAGAGATATAGCGCTTAATTTAAAATCTGAACTTAAAGTTGAATGTCTTCAAGATTCAACTCGAACAAATACAAAAAAAAGTTTTTCGAAACTTTCGTGCAAAACCCTTGACATTTTATAAAAAGAACTTCAAATATACATACATAGCTCATAAAAAAGTTGAATTTTCTTTATAGACAAGAAAAGACAAGACTTAATTTATGAATAACTTCCAACAGGAAGTCAATGTGAGATTTGCGCACTTCAAAGGACTCACTATATAAAATTGTTATGCGCCATGGGTTCTTGTGGTAAACTTCCTCTGAAGTTAGAAAGGTAGCTTACGTGTGACCAAGATAGTGGCACAATATATGATATGTTTCTAAATTGAGATGCTTAACTAGTGCCGTATTGTGGGGTTGCGGAGCATGGCCCGAAGCTTTAGTTTTCGACACTCGATAGTCTTAAGAAAGTGACCAGCTAAAGTAAATAAGTCTCGAGTACAGTGGACTCTCACAAATTAGAACTCTTGGGAATTGGAATTTTCCATATATTAGAACCTGATTTTGTTATGCATTGAATACTCTAGAATAAGAACTTGTGGTTCTAATTTCAGAGAATTTTCTTTTTTTAAGTTTTTTGCACATTGACGATATTAATTTTTGTCTTATGTTATAATCTTTAAAAAATAAAACCAAAAACGGGGAATGACCATTCTCATATTTTTTTGTCGCACTCAATTTACGTATATTTGGTCATACGCAAATAAATGTTTAATAAACATGTAAATATTCGGGTAGTCTTGATTGAAAAGTGAAATCGAAAGCTTATTAAAGTGAAAGTGCAAACTAAATATGTTTAATAAACGTAAAAAAATACTTTGTCTTTGGAAACTAAAGAGAAAAAAACTTCCAGAAATTAGATCATTTTGGACATTACAACTACCCGAAAAACAAAGTTGTTCTAATTTGCGAGTGTTCACTGTACTAATGCATACATAAATTAGATGTCGGCATCTTTAGTTGCTTGTCATTTTCGCATTTCTTCCAATCACACTCTGAAGACCTGTGGAAATGTTGCTGAAGAGGTGTTCTTTCGATTCATGTAAGTTTTATTTAAAAAAAATGCGTGACATTTGAGTTGTGTGAGATAAATATAAAGAGTTGCTGCCTATCGTTTCTCTGATAAAACGTAAACGTCTAGTATTCTTTCTAACGTTCTTAGCACAAGGGACTGGCAACAAGTATTTAGAATATAGATGACTCTAAGCTTTCTCAAACTTGAGGGAGTGTAGCTTAGCACAATGGAACTTCACTATTTTGAAAACGAAAATAGCATTATAACTTTAGCAAAATAATGTCATAACATAAACTATTTTAATTTTTTTAATTTTTCTTTTGAATTATTTGTATTGCTTAAGTGAGCAAACTACATATATCGCTCACTTACTTCAAGACTGGCATAACTCAAAAAACGTGATTTTTGAGTTAATGATGCAGAAATATCCTCCATTTCTTGTTTTATTTTGTGTGAAAAATTTAGAAAAGTATCTCATAAACTTGCTTTGTGAGAAGAGTTTATGTAGACATACTTTTCATAATTTTCATATAAAAAGTAACTTATTGAAAACTTTAAATGCGTTTTTCTCCCACTTTATGTTTTTTGAGTTATGCCAGTCTTGAAGTAAGTGAGCGATATGTATGTACATAAAAAGCTACAAAGTACACATACATATATTAATATATAAGAAACTGCAGAAATTATTATTTTACTAAAATTGCTTTTATGGGCTTGTTATTGACCAATATTAAAAATTTTGTATGTAGCTTATATTATCTTAATCCCTTGTATATATAATTTATGTAACAATGTTTTCTTATTTCGAGTAATTATTTTTTCAAGCCAGGGAATATTTTTGTTTATACAGAGCTTGACGATTTTAATAGATACTGTATTCACCTGCTTCAAATCAAAAAAACCTTTTTGAGTGACTGTTAAGAAAATTAATGTTTTTCCACCGAATAACCGGCGTAAGCACTTTTTATGTGTTTGCTTTTTTTTTTTGTTAATTTGGCCATGTTTTCGGAAAATACCACAACATCAAAAATTAGTTTCTGAGAATAATACTTGCTTATGAAGAAATGTTTTTTAAAGTAGAAAGTACTACAATTAAATTCTGAAGTTATGCTGATAAAGTTACTAAGGGATTACAGAGTTAGGGCCCTATTTCGATGCTGAATGATATATAAAAACTTAAATTTTCTTAATAGGGTTGGGGCTTTTATTGACTTAAATTATAGCACATACATATTATTTTTAAATGTATTCTTACATACACATGTGAATTACTTCATATATATAATATTTTTCTACATACACGTTTTACAATTTAAGCGTATTTACTGCATTATGATTTGTTTGTAAAGTAGTCAGTCATTTTATATATCGTATTTGGCAGTGCTGATGTTTATTTTTTTTTTTTTTTAAATAACGATTTTCCGTTCATGTTATTTTTAATGCGTGTGTGATGAAAACAATAGTAATAAAGGCATTCAAGTAATAGCGTAAAGGCCATGTTAATGCAAAAAGGATGCCTAAGAATATGGTTTAGAATAACTAAACTTAACTTGGTAGTGAATGCTTCTTATTTTTTTCTTTTTATTACATATTTTTAGGCTGTTTTTTCAACTATTTCTCCTTTTGAATGAAATTTTGTTTATTTAGTTTTTAAATAGGTAAACGATACTTTTATACAAACAAAATCATTAAAATTTATTTTAGTAGATATTGACTGTACAAAATATAACTTTTTACTAACATTTTTAAAGAAATTTCAGAATCCCTGATAAGTACCTTGTTGGTCGTTATAAAAGTTTTTGTTGTGTGTTCATAAGAATCGTATCCAATATTCTATTTATTGTTTAGATTTTTTGTTATTAATTTACAAACAACATCCTAGTAACTCCATTGAAAGTATCACGCCTATACATTTCATATTTTAATTTAATAAAATAATTTTAATTTTAATAAAAAAAAAATAAAAACCGAGAGGACAAATTGTGACATTTGGTAAAATCACCAATCTAGCATTTTCACAAATTTTGTGTAATCAAAGCAAAAATTATAGAAACCAAAGGAGGTAAATGGAAAGAAAAATTAACGTCTTAGCCCGTGGTTGATCTAAGATACAGGCTGCCCCTATTCTATTGAACATTTTTTTTTAATTTGTGGATTTGAGTATAATCATTATACTATAATGCATTCTTTAATTTTAAAACTTTTGCATTGTATGAAATTCCGTTCGAGTAATAGAAAGCGAAAAATTCACAAAAACTGATTTTTAAGGCTATATGACACCGATTTTCGTTTTAACATTTGAAGAAAAAGAGCAAAGGAAAAACAGTCTTGCAAGCTGGAAAATTTAATTTTGTAATGTATATTTTTCAAAAAATTCGCCATTTTTATATTATTTTCATCATTTTAATAAAACATTTTCAAACATTTTTTATATCGCAGTTTAGTTTTTTAAAGGTTTCACTTTCACCACGTGTGAACTGCACACATGATTTGTTTTTTTTTTTTGAATTTGAGTAGACTAAAATGTAATCTTTAATTTTAAATCTTTTGCATTATCCGAAATTCCGTTCGAGTAATAGAAAGCGATAGTTTTATATAGTTTTCTGAAACTCGACTGCCAAGTTAGCGATGAATATGGAATTCGATATTTTAGCCAAAAAGGACCTTCAGGAGAATTGAAAGTGCTCCATTGGTTTTTCTCGAAACGAAAAAAAAAAAAAAATAGCGCAGATATCGTTTTTAAGAATCTGAATCTAAATTTCGACCCGGTCTAACGTAAATACACAAAAACAGGTATGGACAAAAGATTTAATAGTGAAAGAAATCGAATAACTTGAATGAAAACATTATCTTAAATTTAGAAGCAATATTGTTGTGGGTACTTAACAATCATTACAGAATAGCGCGAAGATATGTTTTCTATGATATAATCGATTTTACATGGAGCGCATTCGGCATTCGTTTGCTCAGATTTTCACTATTTTTAGGGATTTGGCCAAAATGGACGTCAAACGATGCGTGTTGAAAATAATTGTTGAATTTGAACGTATTTTCAAATTTAATCTTCCATTCTAACTTAACAGATTTAGGGCCACATTTACAAAGTTCAGTTAGTCCCCAATTGAAACTTCAACTGGCAGTTTGATGTTAAGTCCCATACAAGTTTTTGAAGTGAAAATTCTTTAGCACGGGTGTGATTTGAAATAAGGGGTGTATACTGAAACGCAAAAAGCGATATTATTTTTTTAGCCGTATTTTCACTTAGTTGTTTATTCCTCGAAGGTAAAACTTGGTTGACGGGATCTAGAATAGCTACAACAATAAATGACATAGAGAGTAGGACAGGGCTTTGGTAGGTAATACTTGAAAAAATTGAAAAAAATAGAAATCTTTTCACGCTTATACCTCAGCTTTTGGTTAACCGATATCGAAGCTGATAGTTTTCGAACACACTGCTCAATGAGTACTTTAATTTGCACACATGATTTTTTTTTCTTTTTTTAACTGAAAATTTAAGTTAAACTTAACATTGTGAAACCCAGCATTATATAGAATTTATAAGGGTGTGCCTGAGAATTTATATAAACACATATGAATCAAGACGTAGTGAGATCTTATATCGATTGAATATCGAAAGGGCATAGAGCATTTTTGAAAAAAATAAAAAACACATATAATAAAAAATGTAAAATATTAAAAAAATTTTATTGGTTTGTTTGTAAATCATTATTAAATGTAAGGGTGTACTAATATATATATAGAATTAGGTATGTACAAAAGAAATATATATCTATGTATATATTTATAAAATTTAAATTTTGACTAAAGTATTTTTAAAAGAGAGGAACTTAAATTATATATGAAGTTAAGTTGCGTAAAAATTAAAATAACTAAAAATGCGGTTTCTTTTTTCTAGAGGTTTAAAACAAGAAAAAAGAAACAGACGCATACATTACAAATAAAAACTTGATGGCTTAAATTAAACAAAGTCTTGAACATTGTTCATTAAAAAAATAAATTAAAAGTCTTCTTCGTTTTGCATTATTTTAGCGTAGTATTAATTTATGCTTTGCTAAAGTTAGTACTATTTAAAATAACTCTTAATTTGTTAAATTGCTTGCACAATCAATAAATAATTAAAAAAATCACTGACAAAATTTTGTTTGCATTTAAATTCCATTAAAGACTAAATTAAAAAGTTTGCAGCATTTATTTTTAAAACAAATAAATAGTGCTTGAAACTGTTGGTAAGTAAGTTTCATGAAAGTATGTTTTTCTTTTTCTAGACAATGCAGTTCACAAGTTTAATAAATTTTACAAATTGATACAATTATGCTAAAAAGTCTTGTATTTAAATTAAGTTTTTAAATAAAAATTAAAAGAAATTTGTTCATGTTTTGTTTTTTGTTTTGTTTTGTATGTCGTCGTGTGGTGGGGTGGGAGTTTTACGATACACATTTAAATCCAATACTAACATAACTATATACATTTAATTTTATTGGCATTTTCATTGTTTAAAAAATTAGCTACTACTACATATGAAGAAGTGAACATCTAACAATGTGAATTAAACTAAAACATATTTTCAATGCAATTGTTATGGTAAGCATCAAAAAATCTAATGATATTCAAAACAAATTTGTATCATTATTGACTATTTATTAATAACGATATGGAAATGTTATTATCATTGTTAAATGCAATGCTAATGGAAACTGTATTTCACTGACACTGAATATTCTTGCAAATGTGTACATGTTCATTCTCATTGCTATATTTACTTAAATTGATGTAATAAAATACATCATTTCACATATTTAGTATGAACATATAATAATTTTAGGCCCTAATTAGCATTGCATTTAACAAAGAAATTTGCTTTCATTATCATCTCGATTTCGATTCAAAACAAAATTTGTCTGTCTAACGACAAGCATAAAATTGTTCTATGACAATGATGTGATTAATGCATTACTAAAACAATACATTGTTCCTAATATGTATTTGTAAGAAGTATAAAAATGCAACTGAATTTGTTACTTTAAGCGGTTAAACATAGGTTTGTATATATATATTTTTTTGTATTTTTTATTGTTCTGAAACAATTTATTTTTTATATGTATACATTTACATCTGAGTAGTTTTATCTATACTTACATGTCTATGATTTATTACTTAATCATCTAAGATTAATTATTATAAATGATTTTTGTTGTTACATTTACAATTGCCATTATTATTATTTTATAATTAAACTTTATGTTTTTGTTTTATCTACTACTACTACTAATAATGAAAATCTAAATTAAATAATTATAAATCTAAATCTTTCTAACATAGAAGATGACAAAATGTCTGTGTCCCTAATAAATTACAACACATTCTCTACACATTTTCTAAACACACAACGATTTTGTTTAATTTAAGAAAATGTACTTTTTAGCACACATTTAGTACACATTGAATTTGCATTTTTTTTATGAATCTTTAAGGTCACCATGTGGTCAATGCATTTATTGCTGTAAATTATGTTGTTGTTGATCCTGTTGTTGTTTTGTAGACGGCATTCTTTTTTGTGGTTTTCTTGGATGTTTTTTCCTTTGTTGCATTTCGAGTTTTGCGATGGTCAGCATCTGTTGATAGCTTGATTCTGTTGATTCACATTCATTCGCATCCGTTTCAGTAATTGAAGTTTCATTATCTTCATCGTCGTCAGGATCTTCGCCCTTATAGCTTTCTTCTTCGTCGATGTTGTTATCATCGTAATTTTGATACTTCGCAATATTAAAATCACTATCAAATAGATTTGGCGAATATGGTAAACGATATGCGGTCATTAGTAAACTTTCAACTTTTGTTTTTTCAGCTGGACGCATTTGTTTGACGTTAAGCCTTTTTACATACGGCACATCACATTCAGGAAGCCATTCATCCGAGATGCTTAAATAAAAAAAAAAAAGAATTTTTAGAATATATCAAATCAAGAGTAACTATGTCGAGCCCTAACCGCCAAATTGAGGTTCGTTGCAAAAAGTAAATTTCGCAGAAGAAAGAAATCAATAATGAAGATTTATTTGATCATTATAAAGCAGACTAACGAAAAACGTCCGAAAAGATTTATTTATTTATTTTATTACATTTTTGATCTGTTGGTATATGCAGGCTCGACTCAGGCCTTGTTACTCCGGGATGTAAGTTTAGGTCTGTCGCCTCTTTGGGAAATACTTTCATAAAAGTGTATAAATTTAAAACTGCAGTTTTTTTACTGTTTATCAGCTTCATTGCGTCAACACTTGAACTGTTGGACCCAAAATTCGACATAACAATAAATAAATTTGTGCAGAAGTCTCCTAAGCGAACATAAATTTTAGATTTAAAAAAAGTTAATGTCACACTTTTCGAAATAAGGTCGGAAATTGCCATACGCTAGAGCTTTGACATTACTCAAATGCAAACTATTTTCAATTCCAATGATATGTATATACATAGTTTTAATGGAATTTATTATTTATTTTTGCTTTAAAGGGGACCAAAATATAGCCTGTAAAAACGGACTGTGTATGACTTCAGCATCTTCAGCATAAAAGTTGGAGTACATACTTAGAAAGACCTTTGAAATGAGGTATTATTATATAATAGAAAATGTGTCGAAAATGTTTTTTTCGATAGAACTGTTTTCCTTTTTTTTCGCAGTAATTACATCGATTGGAATAAATAGCTCAGTGTCGAAAAATTGACGCTAATACTCATTTGGCGCCTAGGGCTCGATATGTTATATTATGCTCTTATTTTTGAAGGTAAAACATTTTTGGCGTATTAAAATAAAAGGGCCGGATACCAATTTTGACAAGAAACTTATAAATCAATATTTTTTTTACAATTCAGAGTAGTTTGCAACCCACGGACAGTTGACAAACTATCTAAAACTGTTACCTTAAATATTATGTCTGGGTTACAATTAAGAAGAGTTACATACATATGTACATATATGTATGTATGCAAGCAGTTTGGTTTTCATTTTATGAATCTAAACACCCTTTTATACCGGGCTTTACTTATTTATAAATTTATCCATAATTATGCGCTCAGCTACTTCTCTCCATTCTTGTATGTTTATATTGGCCAATTTGTGTACTCATTTATTTCTGCCAACATTAATTTTCTCCAAGACTTTTTTGGTCGGCCTTTCACTCTGCTTCACAGCAGGTTATTTATTTATGTACTAAGGCGAGGTAGCAAAACTCGTATGGCGCTTTTCGAAGGGTATGATCCAAAAAACAACATATTTTTTTTTCCTGATCTGCATATTTGTATCGCTCAAGTTCGCACTACTCCATAGCTCTTCCTTGATTATCGTGCTCGTCCAGAAGATATGAAGTATATTGTAGGCTCCACATGCGTATACCTGTACAAAGAGGTGACATGCTTGAAATATATCTAGCTTTGTTTGAACGCTCTATATATTCGACTAACAGATTTTATTGAGTTGGATAAGTAAGCTTCTAGCATTCTTTACTCTCCTACACAATATTACTTAGACATTGGACGCAGTTTAACCCTTCAATATATTCATTATTTCTCATGAGAGACGAATAGCGGTCTGAGTCGATGTTCAATCAGTTGGTTTTGGCAACGTTTATCCTCAAGCTCACACTAGTCGAGTCACGTAGCAGATCATCCACTTTTGGTTTATCACCGACTTAGTCGCAAATTTGCATTTATCATCAGAGTAGTTGTTAAAAGAGAGTTCCACATAATATCCTTCGGCTTTTTTCTGCTCCTTTTGTGGAAAAGCAATGATGAGAATACCATAAAACCTTCTATTTCTTTTATTTTACGAAGCAAACATCCCTAAAATTTTATTTTATTTTTGTCTTTAGCAACCTTGATAATTCTTGAGAAACGTCTAATGTATTTACAAGATTCAAAATTTCCTGTGTGGTGCAGAAGCCGGAGATGCATGAAAGTGCAAAGTATGAGGATAGAGACTTGGTGAATAATTCATGTAGTCGAAAAGTATGCTTCATTTCGGAAAAAAATTTAGCCTAAAATTGTAGAGCACAGAAAACATTGATTTTTGAAATCTGTTCAATAAGGTTTGACCGAGAGCCGTTTTAAATTTAGCATGTTGAGTTTATATTGATTTATTGGCAAAATCTGTATTAAATCAAACAAAACTTATATTTAATGTTGCATAAAAGAAGAAACGCAATTAATTTCTGGTTCAAAAAATGTCTCCACATTGACATCTGAAGTAGACAAATAAGTTGTTTTTTATCGATTTTTTTCACATCATATTTCGAAAAACATTAAGATATCATACGCGCGACTATACATCAAAATAAACATATGTATTCTTAAGTAAAATACGATATGGTTACCGGCACAACTTGGTTTAATCTATCGGTGAGCTCACCGAGAGTAATTTTTTTATTTGTGTTTTTGGAACAAAATTTCATAATAATATTATTTTTTGTACAGAGCCACAAACAAATTACATGTGCAAAATGCATTAAAATGGGCAACGAGCTGTTTATACTAGTTTCAATGACCGCTAAGTCATATCATCAGTAAGCTTTGTTAGCCGAAGTTTAGTAGTCTGCAAGCATACTATGTTCTATTTCTTGCGTGGATCAGTTAAGAATCACAGCAAAAATTATGACCATCTGCGCCAAACTTTTACATTTTACATTTAATTGCTTTTGTAATCTCTTTGATATCACACATTTCTTGACGAGCGCTCCGTTGAAAGCTTTTTTGGCGATACGAACGAAGTTGCAAGTGCTACATGTAAATATCGGTGAGCTCACCGAGAGTAATTTTTTTATTTGTGTTTTTGGAACAAAATTACATAATAATATTATTTTTTTGTACATAGCTTATTGTTCAGTACTTTTTAGTGCAAATCTTATTAGGAAATAATTCGATGTTTCTTTCTGCTTTACAATTTTGGGTTGGAATATTTTTTGATTTGAGACAGACTTTTCGTGTTTATGAACAAAAACCATTTATGTATTTTAGAGTCTCAGGTATACGAGTTATTCACCAAATTTCGACCCTCCCAATTTAATGTAGCATTGCCTATGAATTTGCTTTTCTCTCCTTGTGTCCTTTATCTCTCCACGGAGCTTATGGCTTGCATAAATCTCTTCCATCGTAAGCGGCCGTTAGCGTGTGCCTTCAAATCTCTTCAACATTTCATCGATTTTCGTATTTCATGTTGTGGTGAAGTTTTCTGCTACGCTAAGAGTTCCACTCTAATACTTGTCGGTAGATTTAAGCTGGTGATTGTTGATTTTCGCAACGTATGAATGTTGTTTTAGTATAGTTTAATTTATATTAAAGTAGTGAAAACTTCAAAACGAAGACCTAAATTTCAACCAAAAACAAAAAAAAAAAACAATGCATTAAAACTTTTTAAACCTAGAAGGATAATTTTAGCCGAAACGACTAACATCATTTTTTTTCATTTACCTTATCACGCAGTGAGCTTATAAGTTCTCCCAATCGAACTTTCCTCAAAAAATCACCATTTTACGAATTTTCTATTTCATTTCTATTTCTCGAACAAAAGTATGTGTATGAAATATTTTCATACACGAGACATTAAAAATTTTTTTCACAAAATCGAAAACATTCACGACGCGAGCGCCTCTGATTTGACTCAAATTTTGCATGAATAGATTTAGAATAAGATTTAGAAAACAATATTACAGCTCTGTAGAATGAGCCTTAGTTCATGAGATATCGAAGCTCAAAAACTGAAATTTCGCCAATGGACTATTTATCGAAAATTTACTAAAATTAGAACTGTATTATGGAATTTTACTTAACAAAATCAACAACCAAGCGATTAAGTCACTATATTGCTAGTAAAACTGCCGAGTTTTTTTTTTGGCAAAAAGCGAGAAGAAATGTATATAGTCAATAGCAATAGATCCCAGTAAGTTTTTCGACATTTTCTTTTGAACTTCCCGTTTGTGTTCAGACGATGCAATAATTGCCAGCAACTTTTATTTCTTTGGCTTACCGTTGTTTCGTTTTTTTTTCCATTTGGTGGAAAAATTCTTTGTTTTTGATATTATTTTTGTGTGTAAAAAATGTATTTTAATCATTTATTTACAAGAAACATTATTAAGCAGCTTTTAGAAAGCATCTAGCTAAAGAGATTATCGGTCTGGATAAAAAAAAATCAAATATGGAATTAAACAAAAATTAGTAAGGGTAGTTATCTTTGGCATCGCCAAAATTAAATTTTCTACACCAAATTTACAGAAAAAGTGTGCCTTAATTTAAATTTCTATTAAAGGGGTATTTATTTCACCAATCCCCGTGCTAGCTATTTGACCAAACGTATCCATATTGATTTGGACAACATTTACTTAAATAACTTTTAGTATCGGAATTTTAAGTTTTTGTTTTTCATGGGAGGTGAAACGTTCTTTCACCTACTTTTTGTCTAGTGCTTGTCCAAATCAGCCTTTGGTTGCATTATCTTGAATAACTCCCTCAGTATAGCGATTTGAAGATTTGGGTTGCTTGGGAGGTGCCACGCTCTCCTAAGGAAATGTGCCCACTTTTTGTGTGGCGTCAGTTGAAACAATTTTGTAGACATGTGCTATTTTTGAAAGTTAAGCCTCTGTACTAAATTGTATTAAATTATCTCGCTTCATTCTTCCGCAATCATGATTTCCACTGTAAGACAGACATACCGATACACAGACAGACAAATAAAAAGAGAGACATACAGACCGACCGACAAACGGTAATGGCTATGTCGACTCAGTTGGTGACGCCTTCTATACGTTACAAATGAATATGTCATGTAGGGTATAAAAATGCTTATGAAAGGAGTAAGCGCACATTGAGATGAACAATATGAAGCGAAACGCTAACATCGAAAACAGTACAAAGAAATGTAAAAATTGCCCGTAGTTTTAGCTTTATATGATTAATTTTAACTTTTGCAATTTTAACAACAGCGAAAAAAAATTGTGACTCTTAACTTTTCTCAACGGACTCTGACTCCTTAGAGCTTTGATGTATGGCGACATTTTTTTCAGATATTTAAAAAGAGTAAAGCACAAGAAAAAAAAATTAAAGTTCATAAACAATTAGTTAAATATATTGTAGGCTTACAAGCAAAATTGACCATCTACCAATAAAGTTTTGTGTTTTTGATGGAAAGTGTACGAATTATAATTGTTAATGGAAGAATGTACTCTTATAACACACCTCATCAGGTAGTGTATATATTACCGGCCAAACTAGTTTTTAGGCCAAACTAGTCAGCTTCATATACATTTCGTTTTAATAACCGAAAATAATATATCACAAAGTTAAGAGGATTAAAATAATAACTAGCGTTACTCACCAATTATTTTTTTGCAGATAGTCAATTTTTCTTGTAAGCCGACGATGTATGAAAATATTATTATTTTTTTTGAAAATTCAAAACGATTAACTGATTTCGTTTTTTTTTGATATGCCAAGGTTTTATTGAAGCTTTTTTTATAAAGTTGACGAAAACTTAATTCACAATGAATTTTTGAAAAAAAAGTACAATGCCACGCAGCAATGTTTTACCATAATTTTTAAGCTGTGGCTCAAAAATATTATCAACGGATTTGGATTTCTTAGGGCTTCGATGTATGCAAATTTTTAATAGGCGCCGAGCAAAAACAAAAAAAATGAATTGTTTATAAGCAATTAATTAATTTGGAAATTTCCAAACGATTAATTAAAGTTTATTCATTTCCTTTAATATGACAAAGTATCATTCAGATCGATTCATTTGCTCAAAAGCAATAAGCTTTTGTTTATAAACCGAAACTTTAATTTTGCAATAACTTTGTTAAAAAAAAAGTTGTCGAAAATTTTTTGGTCACTTAGAACCGTTTTTCAACATTTTGATAAAAATTAGGATACAGCATATTATAATTTATTTTTATAAAATCTGAACACTTTTTATATTTTCTTGTCAAAAGTAGGTGTTTATAATTGAATTAATCGATTCGACTAACATTACCCTTAACTTACGTAAATAACGTTACCCTTCTAGGGGTAAAAAAAGTTTCTCAACACAACTGCCTTTTTTAACTTAAAGTATCATATAAAAACTTACAAAAAATATTTTAAGATAGTTTATCACCTAAAACTATCAACAATGTTCTGTTTTTTTTTTTAAATTAAGAGATTAACTTACATTTCTCGCGGAGACCATTGTACAAAACATTCAAATGCACCTTTTAAATTCCGACGTTTCATTAAGCATTGACCATGGAATGTTATAAAATTACATCCGTTGGTCAGTGTGCTGATTTGTCTTAAACGATGTTGTAAGCCTTCCATTATGCCCGCATCGAAGAAGTCAAACATTCGTGCTATAATGGTAAGTAAATAATTTTTAATATAATATGATATACTCAATGTGTTGTTTAAATGATTGTCTTATCTTACCTGAGAATGGCTGACGCCTGTATCGCAACTTTTTGCCATTTTTTCGTAACTGTTTAGGCACTGGTGGATCAGATGTGCGTTTGTTTGTACTTTCTTTGTTTTCAGTGGCAGTGAAATGATTATTAACGTGTTTTTGTAAAGCAAGCTGTAGAAAATAATAAAGTTTAATAATGAAAACTGCGAAGTTATTTCCCTTTTTTTAACATACCTGTGAGCCAAAACGTAAACCGCAGCCTTCAACGATACATTTAAATTGCTTTGAGCCACCATGAGAAAGCACATGGCGCTCTAACCAACGTCTCGAACAAGATTCCTTATTGTAAACTTTACAGCCTACCCACAAGCAGGCAAAGGGACCTATCTGATTGTTAACATGTTGTGTCTGCATGTGATCTAGCAGTTTAGAGCTGCTATCATGCTTTTTGTTGCATTTGTTCCAGTAGCAGACACCATCATGACGCTTAGCACCTTTTGGTCCGTAACGAAAACCGGATTCAGCAGGAAAACGTATGGTTTTCGGTTGTGAGAGTATTGGGGAAATAGCAGCTTTAGGCAGGTCACTGCTGGCTAGCTCTGCGAGTTGAGTATCGATGGTGGTAGGTGTAACACTAATGGTCACAAAAGGAAATATAGATGGAATTTCGACTTGGATTTGAGTTTCACTCTGATTGCTCTCTTCAGGTAGTGTATCTGCTGATGGCGATGTAAGCGAATCAATTGTATTTGACATGGAATTCGAGGTTTCAAGTTCTAGTGAAGTTGCTTTGGAACTGTTATTCGAGCTGGAAAAAAGTAACACATTACTGGATTAAAAAAAAAATAATATTCAGAATTTAAGAACTGAGGAAAATGCTTTTAAAATAAATATTTGAAATTTGTGGAAAGTAACCAAATATGGAATAGGTCTCTAATGTGGTATGTAACCATTTCAAAAACATAAATTATGTGTGATATTTGCAGACATATTTGTTGTTAATGAAAATTTTATGTAAATGTTTGCTCTTTTGAATATGTATATGAAAAAGTCTGTGCCGTTGTTGAGGATAAATTATGGAACATTCCAAAAAATGATAAGAGATGGTTGCACGAATATGACTTCAACAAAATTAAGTTCTTAATCTCAAGAAGACTACCAACCACCAGATTCGTACCTTCTGCAAATTATTTTATTGCAGACTGGTGATTTTACCTGAGCGCCTTCCAATACTGCTTCTCGCGGATATATACTATAGGTTTTGTTTCAGAAAAAAGAAGAAGAAAAGAGAAAACAATTTTTGTATGGAAACATCTTTATTCCATAATTGGATATCTTTTTCATATTTGGTGTTATTTTCCAAATTTTTTTTTGTTGAGTGTGAATATTTTAAATTGTGTGAGCAACATAAGAATTTCATTTTCATTAGAACAACGTATTATTCCATATTTAGCTACTGTCCTCTAATACTAGAATTTTGAACAATCAAGTACATATTTGCAGATATATAATTATAAAATACATATTGCCCATATGAGCTAACTTTACAAAACGCAGCTATAGTTTTGCTGCAATCTGTAAGTACTTTCAGCCCATGTTGTCATATCTCGGGCCTGAGAAAGTGTGTCGCACTGTGTGGTAGATCAATTGAATTAAATAAAAGTACGGCGAATACATTTCGAAAAGAGTGCATTCATTCATACTATAAATGTTTTGTTGAAAAACTTACATTGAACTTGCTAATGAATTGCTGCTTTCACTATTGCTGAGGGAACCTCCAATGCCCGATTCAGGTGTAGGCAAATCTCGTTTTTCGTCTGTTTCTTCTTCGGAATTGTGGTGATGATGATTGCTTGTTGTTGACTTTTCTTTGGAATCACTTGATACTGTTAACGAAAGGTGAATCGAAGATGACGATGACGACGATGATGATGCTGAAGATAATGTGGAGAGATCATTGAGATGGTCTTGACTAGTTGCAAGCGAAGCAGCTGTTGTGGTTGGATATGAGTTTGAATTCGAATCGCAAGCAGACGCTGGTGTTGGTTGTGGTGAATTTAATAATAATGCTGATTCTGATGAGGAGGGCGACGGTGAAGGTGCAGATGATGTTGATGATGCAGGAGTCGACGCTTCCAGTGAGAGATCTGCAGCTGAAGACACCGAATTCGAATGTGAAGAGAATGAAGATGACGAACATTCTTGTATAGCGCTTGGATTGGAGCTAGACATTTTTGTTGAGTCTTCAAGGAATTCTAACTTAATATCAGTTGGGAAACTTGAACTAAATGTTTGAGTCTCCGTTTTGATAAAATTGGCAACGGTCAAGGTGGGTGGCTCTTCCATTGGCTCATCTTTAATTTTATTGATATTATCCTCTAATGAATTTCGTGGTATAATGGCAGTGGTATTTGAGGAATTTTTGACCAAATCAAAGAGATCTTTAGGTACAACAACTGGTTTAGTTGCGTTAAGTATGGGTGCAAGTTTGTTTCCTCTACCCGAAGTGTTGCCCGACGCTAATGTTGTAATTGATGTGGAAACGTTAGTGCCAGATGACATTTTAATCGGTGGTAGTGGTGGTGAATTTGTTGATGAAGAAATGCTAACCAGGGCGGGTGTTGGCTTTGAGTTGTTGATTGGCAAAGTTTGCGGTGGAGCACTAACAACATTTAATGATAAAGCTGTAGCTGCAGTTTTTGAAGCAGGCACTAGCGGTGGCGGAGTGGTAGGTGAAGCGACAATTTTAGCTCCATTTCCAACCTTTCCAGATTTTCCACTTGTAAGTGTTGCTTTCGGCTGCGTGGCAGCACTAACTTTAGGTGAACGTTTTTGATACGGTTTTGCGAGTGCTGATGCCTTAGTTGGTTGCTGTTGTACATTAGTGATAGTGTTTGATGACACTGTGCCCACTACTTGAGAGCGTGGTTTTGTTGAAGCGCTGCCACTGGAAATCGTTACCAATGGAGGTGGTTGCGAGCTGTGAGCGGGAAATTGTCCAGTTGTTGCCTTAACAATAGCAAGTTTAGCGGTCGCAGTTGATTGTGTGGCTGTGCTACAGTTAGAAGATGAATTTGACGAGACGACCGAAAGTGGTGGCGGTTGAGTGGCAGTAATAAATTGTTGTTGTTGAGCAAGTGCAAGTTGAGCTAATTGTTGTTGTTGCTGTTGGAAGTGTTGCTGAGAGAGAAAAGAATTTAAATTAATATGTTGTATACAAATAATTAACCGCTGTCTGTCTGAGTCTGACTAAAATCCGAATTAATCTTTTTTAAAAGTTATTACAAAATACAATACCTGCTGCTGTTGCAAATCGTGCACACTTTGTTCCAATGAATGCTGTTGGGCAGTAGGCGGTATCTGTTGACCGGTGGTGCCAAAAATTGCACTGAGCGCTGGCATTGCATTAGCTTGTATTGGTTGTAGGGCGGGAAGTTGTTGCATTGCAATGGCCTTTTGTTGCTGCTGACTATTATTGGCTGCAATTGCTGCTGCTGCTTGTGCCAACATTGCAGGCAGGGATGCAGCATTCAAAAGCAAAGCTGCAGGCGTAGCCATAAATACTGGCTGCTGCATATTGGCAGCAGCACTCAAGCGCTGAAGCTGCTGAAATTGTTGCTGTTGTTGCTGCTGCTGTTGTTGTTGACTAGCAGCAACTGCTGCAGCTACTTGTTGCTGAAACATTTCTTGAAACGAGGCAACATTTGTACCAGTTGCAGAAGCAGCAGCATTTGCAGTTGTGGTTTTCTGTTGCTGCTGTTGTTGCAATTGAAGTTGCTGCTGTTGTTGTTGTTGAAATTGTTGTTGCTGCTTAATTAACAATTCCTGTAAATCATTTGCATTCATAAAGTTAAACGGATTGACGTTAGTGGTTGTTCCTGCACTAGCTACTGCAGATGTGGCTGTAGTTGTAGTTGCTGTAGTAAATTGTTGCAACTTGAAGACAGTGCCATTTAAAAAATATTGTGCGGCAGCAGCTTGTGCAGCCTGTGCTGCAGCATTTTGAGCCCCCTTTCCACCATTATTTAGCTGCATTATATTTGCACCGCTGGCTGCCAAAAGTTGAGGAAGTTGGACTAGATTTGGTAGCTGTACCGGCAGTTGATACAAAGTGGGATTTGCTTGGGATGCTGTGACAGGAGTAACAACATTGGCAGCAGTGGCTGATGCATTTACCTTCGCATTGCCAGTAACAGGTTGTTGTTGCTGTTTCATTTGATTTTGTGCCGTCAATATTGCGTTTGTTGCCGTGGAAGTATTGTTCTGCGGCTGTTGTGGGGTAGCACTTTGATTTTGCATACGGATCGCTGCCAATAGTACGCCTGGCTGTTGTAGTTGCGTTTGCTTCGGAGAGATTTCTTTGCTGCTATTATTTGTTGTTTGATTTTGCTTCATATCTGGTGTACGCGGAGCAATTGCAACATGCTTCTTTGGCGATTTACCCGCAATAGTTCCTGTTGCATAGTTGTTGCCTGATGTTGTTTTACGTAAATTCGGCGCTACTTGTGCAATTTTTGTTGGTTTACTCCTTTCGATTTTCTTAAGTGCGGGCACTGGCATCGTTGTTGTTGGTGTAATTGTGACGCCATTTGAAAGATTGACTGCAGTAGATGCTGGATTGACTGCTGTAGAATTTGTACATCCGCCAATGTTGCTATTCGAAATTGCATTAATTAGTGCAGTTTTTTGCTGTTGCTGCTGCTCGCGGCTGCTATTATTTTCTTTAATTTGCGATAGAATGTTGAAGTATTTATTTAGCGAGGCAGTAGTTGCAGGGGTGCTCATAGTGAGCGCACTTGTTGTCATTCCACTAGCGTGACTTGAGTTTGGCATGAACTCTTGACGCTTGCCATTCAGACTTTGATGCATCTGTGCCTTCATTTGTGATTTAAAGTAACCTGAAAATTAAAATTTTGAATTTTTTTAAATTTTCTTGGACAAGTTAAAAAGATATTGGTATATATGAAAAAAATTTCAGTTTTAAAATAAGAATATTTTAAAATATGTATGTATATAATGTGTTCCTAAAACAATATTAAATAACATATTGATGACAAAAAAGGTCATTCAATAATAAAATACTAAGGTTGTCCTTCACTGTAACTCACAAAGTCATAATGACGCCTTAGGTATCTTTGACATGATGTGACTAACAAAAAAACATCCTCCATCCATCCAACATCCTCCTCCATGATCTGGGCCCTGGCGCTACCAAAACCACTAGAAAATAGCTTAATCCAACTCTGGTTTGGAGCCCACTTGAGCTCAGGGCCCGGTACTACAGCCCGCTTTATCCCTACTTTAACCCAGCGCTGATCCTAGAGAATCCCAAGAGAGTTATGGTCTTGTACATCTAAGGAAAATCAGTCGTTAAGTTTACACAAAGCGTACTAACCTTAAGGTTATGTTCTTACATATACAATACAAATTCAAATATTTTGAGCAATTTTTGTGTTCCATCTGCAAATTATGCAAAATTAACTTTCAATTATACGAAAAACCACAGGGAAATTTCAATTTACTAAATTATGTAAATTTAATATACTGTTTTCTACGTTTCATGTTTTTGTGGATTAGGACAATTAAACACTAAGCGCCGATATATTCGCAAGGACTTTCGAAAATGTTTGAGATTCTCACGGAATTTGGTTACAGGAAATTTTTTCCCATTAAATTATGAGAATTTTTTTCTCTTTAGCTAAGCTCATTGAATTTTCGAAGCAAGAGTAAATTCTAGGTGTTCATAAATAGTATCTCTATTTTTTCGTTTATCTTAAGGAATGTGAAAATTGTTTTTAAAGGGGCTCCCAATTCTTTGAAATTCTTTCCGCACAAGAATGCAAAGAAAGCCAGCGAAAAGCTGTGCGCACTAAGGATCATTTGAATTGTTCGTAGGACAGCTGGGTTGAGGCGATTAATCACATAGTTCCAGGAGACCGACCATTTCTTTTTTCGTTTTGAGGTTTAAAAAGTCGAAAAATATGGAAAATATTTAAGAAGATGAGATTGGTAAAATATGGAAAATGTTGTAAATACAAAAGAGGTTAAAAAAAAGTATGGAAAATGTTGAAATGGATTGGAAAAGCTGAAAAATGTTGGAAAAGTCGGAAAAATATGGAAAAGATTGAAAGTTGAAAAAATTTTGATACAGGGGAAAAAGGCTGATAGGTCGAAAAAATATGGAAAATGTTGCAAAAAATTGAAAGAGGTTGAAAAATTTTGAAAATTTTGAGGTTGAAAAACTCGAAAAAAGTTAAATGAGGTTGATAACAGTTGAAAAAGGCTAAAAAGTCGATATAATATGGAAATTGACGAAAAAAGTGGAATACGGTTTAAAAAGTAAATAAAAATTTAAAGAGGTTGAAAAAAGTTGAAAGAGGTTGAAAAGTAGAAAATGGCTAATGACATGGATAAAATATAAAAAATGTTGAAAAAAGTTGAAAGAGGTTGAAAAACTCGAAAAAAGTTGAAAGCAGTTGAAATAGTTTAAAATCGCTAATGAAGAAAGTCAAAACGGTTGAAAGTTCAAAAAATATGGAAAATATTGAAATACAATATTGAATATAAGAAATAAGAATGAGATTGAATAAGTCGGAAATATTTAAAAAATATGGAATACCGTTGAAAAGCTGAAAAAAATCAAAAAGTTTAAAGAAGTGAAAAGAATGTTGAAACAGTTGAAAAATAGGTTGAAAAAAGGTTGAAACATTCGATAAAATATAAAAAATGTTGGAAAAATTTTAAAGAGGTTAAAAACTCAAAAAAATTTCAAGGCAGTTGAAAATAAAAAAAAAAAAAAATATAAACAGGTTGAAAAAGTCAAGTTGAAAAATCTTGGTAAATTCAATTAAGTTGAAGGTTAAAAATACTAAAGAAAATCAACAAATGTCAAGTTTATAACTTTTTGTTAATGTATGAAGTGCCACGCCCACTGATGCAATCCCGTTTAATTCCATTTAACAGAAAAGCTTATGGTATATATAAAGTACACTTAATAAAACATTCATCGTTGTTTGTTTGTTTAGGAGGTACCACGCCCACTGATGCAATTTCGTCGAACTACATTTAAATTCAAAGCTTATAGTTACTGACACCTATACACCAAATTACTCTCATAGCACACTAAATATAACATTTAACGTTTTTTGTATGTATGAGAGGTGCCACGCCCACTAATACACTCTCGTTGAAACCCAATTAATTTCAAAGGTTATAGTAACCGACATCTCTATACCAAATATTAAAAAAAAAATCACACCTAATACAACATTTAACATTTTTTGCATGTATGGGAGGTGCCACGCCTACTAATGCAATTCTGTCGAAATCTATTTAATTTCAAAGCTTACAGTAACCGATCTCTCTGTACCAAATTTAAAAAATATCACTCCAATAGCTCAGTAAATATAACATTTAAAGTTTTTTGATTGTATTTAAGGTGCCACGCCCACAGGTGCCATTGTGCTTCCTTTTGTTTATAGCCAGTATATCTACCATATAAAATTTCATTACGATTGCGTTGCTAGATCTCTTATTATAACGTTTATAAATATTGTGGGCTGTGCCACGCCCTTCAACGAGTTTTTCCAGTATAGTGACATAACTTGTTATGATGACTGCTTTTTTGACCTATATTTTTTCGACGTCTTCAATATTTTTCTGAATTTTTCGACCTTTTTAAGCCTGATTGACTTTTTTAAAATGTATGAACTTTTTCAGTATTCTTTGACCTTTTCAACTTATTCAAAATATTTTAACTATTCAACATTTTTCGCGTTTTTTAACATTTTTCGATAATTTTTAACTTTTTAACATTTTTCTATTTTTACAAAAATTTTCACACACGATCTTTCTACATTTTGCTAACCATTGCAACATTGTTTAACTTATTCTACAATTTTCAACTATTTTAAAGTTTTTCAACATTTTTCAATATATCGACTATTTCATTATTTTCGACTTTTTAACATTTTTCAACTTTTCTAATAATTTTAGACGATTTCAACATTTCTCAACAGACTTTTTTCGTTAATTTCAACAGACTATTATTTTTTACCAACATTTTTCTCTTGTGACTATTTAAATATTTTTTGCTTCTTTCTACATTTTCTTTACCAACATAAGGAAACATTTTTAAATTCACACATCACGCCGCAAATGTCAGTATTCGGCGAATATTGAAATTATTATTAGTATTTAAAGAATACCTCAAGTGTGTACGTTCTTGTATAAAATATGTATCTCTAGGAGAAATGGCGGGATGTAAAGGATATCGCAAAACGATTCTGGTTTATATTAAGTTTAATTTTTTTATGTCAATAATTTTTTCAGAATTTTATTAACAAGTCTTGGGGAGTTTAATATAGAATAATTCATAAAGAAAAAGGAGATCAAAATACCGATATAGTCTACAATTTGATGAGCTATGAAAACCATTTCTTTAACAAATAAAACTTCAGGATACGGAGAATCTAAGAGCAGCTCATCAGTAAGGACTACACCCACTTAACTGCAGTTTGGTGCGGTGTTTCCTCCGAAAAGATCATTGATCATATGACTTCGAAAATTAAACCGGTGCCGCAGAACCTTCAATGGTGCTTAATATCGGACGAATATGCAACATTTTTGAAGGCTGGATGTGCACAACTGTGGCTCTAACAGGATAGAGTGACAGCGCATACTGCATGGGATGCAATGACTCCGTTATGAAAATGAAACTTTGCAAAAGGTCAAGCAGAAATCGGCCACCATATGCAACAGGCAATTTTTTACGCTTAAGTCAATAAAATTTCAATTTGTGCACGATAATTTACTCAAAATAAAAAAGTTACAAAAAAATATTTTGCGCCATCCTCTAAAAGGCAGTTTGGCGAAAACGTTTAATAAATATTAATATTTGCATTTTAAAACGCTTGTCTAAAACTTTTTCTTTAATTGTGATTTTCGAGATATTTTAATTAGAAAATTAATATGCGAAACCTTTGTCACTGAAACATTTTTTCTCATCTCACCTGTTATTTTCGTTTGTGACTCCTCCAAAGCAGCAGCTTTCAGTCTTTTCGATGAATTTGCGTGTCCATTTATTTGAGACGTTGCATTAATAGGGGATTGTGTTGCTGCCATTGGAGTGGTTGCTGTGGAAGATTTTTCATGTAATGCATTGGAAGCGCGAGATTTTTTTGCTGTGCCATCTGTATAGTTGATATTGGCTGCGTTGCGCTTTTTACCCTGACTTCCGGCTGCAGCTACGATTGATGTTGCAACTGACAACGGCGTTGCAGATGCATTCCATGGCCACAACGGCTGTGAGTTGCTACCAATTTTTTGCAGCGAGGGCAAAATATTACTGTTCAGTTTATTGTTGCTGTTGGTGTTGGCACATACTTGTGCATTTTTTTGTGGCAGTTGTAGTTGTAATTTTAATTTGGCTACATTATTATTGCTGCTGCTACTGTTATTGGCTATATTACTACTATTGGCAGTGTGTTGCTGTAATTGTGGCGCATTATTATTGGCAGCATTTGAAGAGGCAGTGGCCGCATTTGTTGAGCTTGCAACAGCAGCAGCTGTAGCGAGTATCGTTTGTGGTGGCATTTTTCGATTTATGTTGGATTGTTGCTGTTGGTCGTCACCTAAACTCGATTGTGGGCTATAGGGGGAGCCAGGTTCAGAAGCATCTTCACTTGATCCAGTGCTAGAGTCTGTGCAACTTAGAGAAGTGGCAACACCACTGCAAAAGAAGAAAATTACAATTTGTTAATTACTTATTGGAATTATGCAGAATACATAAATATGATTAAGCAAGTAAGTAAAAGATAAATTATAATATTATAGCTAACTTGCTTTATTAAGTACTTTTTATCACCAATTCTAAAAATGTTAACAAACCCGATTAGCGTTTGTTTACAAACAGCTGTTATGGCAAATGTCAAAATTGACAGCTGCATTCAATCCGCTGGCAATTTAATTAAGGCGATCCTAAAACTATGCAACTCTTTTTTTTTTTTTTTTATCATATACATATGGGCAAGTCAACAGAACAGCACGTTTTGATGTTATTACGAAAGTTTTTTAATTACAAGCACAGATTTTAGATTATTATTATTATTACATTAAGTTACTTATAGAAAAAATTTTATAGATTAATCTATTTGAAATTCATTTTCATTTGAATGTGCTTAAGATAATTTATCACTTATATGATTTGCACAAATGTTATGATATAAGCTTTCTTGGTAAAATACAGTGGTGGCGGACTAATTAAGAACACTCAAGCTTTTATGTTCGGATTCTTTATATGATCGAAGTATTTTTTTGTTTTTTATAAATTAATTTACAAATAAAAACAAAAAGAAAGTTCAATATCATCAACAGAAATATATTTTAAGTCAAAAGTGACTGTAGTTCTTAAATTAGAGCGTTGGGCGTTGAGTTTGATAGCGCTACGCTTTTGTGTTGAGCGCTAAACTTATATATGAGCGTAGCGTTAAATGTCATGTAGAGTTTATTTGTTTACTGTTTCTGTCAGAAAAAAAATCTACATAATAAAATGAAAACACTCTGGTGGAAAATCGAATAAGCTGGCGTTAACGCGTTGCTTATTTCGGTTTGCTTCATATAAAATGTATGTGCACGAGAGAATTTTTACAGATAAACGACGCTGGCGCACAATGGAATTTTGTGGCCATAAATAGGAAGAATTTGAATGTGCTTGGAATTGAAAAATTTTGTAGTACAATCGTCAGATAATACTTGGGGGATGAAAAAAAAACTATAAAAGTTTTAAATTTGTTTTGAATTTAGCGACACAGTGGGCTCAAAGTTAAACTTTGTACTCTAAAAATTTTCTATTCATTTTTTTATATAAGCAACTGTTAGATAGGGTGCTCTAGTTAACTTGTTTGAAACAAAATGCAATAGTGTAGCATATTGGCGAAAAGTACATTGTTTTTACTTTATAAAAATTAATTTAGTTTTCTTTAATAGGTCTAATATGAATTTTACGGAATTTTCAAAAACTAGAATGAAAAATGGCAAAAGTGAAAAATTTTAAAACTTTAACAGAAAAAAACAAAAAAGTATATCTCCAGATTTAAAATTTTTTTTTACAGGTATGGTCAGCAAAAAAAAAAATAAAAAAAAGCTGCGCATATTCACAACTTTTGTTTATATCAGATTTTTCTTAATGTAGTTTTAGAAGGAACAAAATATATCGAATTTTATTAAATGCTTCACTAATTTGTTTGCATCGAAATTTACCAAAATTGCATACTGGCAAAAAGTTCATAGATTGTACTATTTAAAAATTGTTTGTTTGAAGTCTTATATTCTATGTGTGAATTATGCTGATTTTTTAAAAATTAGGGCTGAAAAAGTCATAATTCAAAAATTTCACAATATTTAACAGCAAAAAACAAAGAAGTATAACTCCAGATTTAAAATTTTTTTTTATATTAGTTTTTAAAAACGCGAGGTTGCACAACAGCAGGTGTTGCTCTAGAGTAGCAAACAACGAAGATGTTTTGCATTATTTGCTGATTTCTTCTGATCCTCTTACCAGCCTAATTCGAATAAAGCGAGGTAAAAATATAAAGAGTTATCACCAGAGACACAAGAAATGCTTGAAGTGTATGAAGAAGACGATTAAAATAAATTTAAAAAAAACATTGCTGTTTTTTTATCTATTTTTCAAATTAGGTTTTTTTTATTGAATTTTCAGTTTTTCTTTAATAACTTGAAAACTATAAAAGACTAGCATTACCCTGTGCGCATCGCTTAACCTCATCCGTGGTGTAGATTCGATGTGCGGCCTGCGTGAAAATTGTATTAAAAATAAAATTTTTACAACCTAAGCAGTGCCTCTTAATATAAAAACCACGTGGTGTAAATTCCATGAGAATCGATTAAGCGGTATTCGAAAAAATGATATTTAAAAATATTTTTGTGTGAAGGCCACCCTAAATAAAAGTTTTGTAGCCTAAGCTATGACTCTTAACATAAGAGCTACGTGGTGTAAATTCGGTGTGAATTGACTAACCTGTCTTCGTGAAAATGATATTTGAAAATATTTTTGTAAGAGGGTCGCCCTAAGTATGCACACTAAATAAAATTTGTGTAAGCTTATCTGAGCCTATTAATATAGAAGCCATGTGGTGTATATTCGGTGTGAATCAATTAACCTTTCATCGTGAAAATGATATTTAAAAATATTTTTGTATGAGGGCCACCCAAAATAAAAGTGTTTCAGCCTTAGATATGCACCTTAATATAAGAGCTACGTGGTGTAAATTCGGTGTGAATCGATTAACCTGTCTTCGTGAAAATGATACTTAAAAATATTTTTGTATGAGGGTCACCCTAAGTATGCACCCTAAATAAATTTTTTTGACCTTATCTGTGCCTCTTAATACAGAAGCCAAATGGTGTAAATTATATGAGAATCGATTTGGCGGTCGTCGAGAAAATGATATTAAAAAATTTTTTTGAGTGAGGGCCACCCTAAATAAAAGTTTTGTATCTTTAGCTATGCCTCTTAACATAAGGGCTACGTGGTGTAAATTCGGTGTGAATCGTTTAACCTGTTATCGTGAAAATGATATTTAAAAAAATTTTGTATGAGGACCACCCTAAGTTTGAACTTCAAATAAAATTTTTGCGATCTTATGTATCTGTGCCCCTTTATATAAAAGACATATGGTGTAAATTCCTTGAGAGTCGATTTTGCGGTCTTTGAGAAAATGATATAAAAAAAATTGTTGTATAAGGGTCACCCTAAATAAAAGTGTTGAAGCCTTAGATATGACTCTTAATATAAGAGCTACGTGGTGTAAATTCGGTGTGAATCGATTAACCTGTCTTCGGCTATAACTTTGCAAGAAAACATCACAGATCACCACTTGAAAGCTCATTTTAAAGGGCAAGGATGGTACTAAATGATGCTTTTGTTAAAAATAAGCTGATCAACTTTCTTTGAATCCTATACATGGCCTCGAAAGTAGCCAAAAAACATCATGTTTCAGGTAATTAACCTCAAATATTTCAGGACTCCGACATGATGGGCCAGATTCGGATTCAGCGTAAGAAATTACGTCGAAAAACGACCCTTTTTAGCTCAACACCACTAATCACTTATTCATTTAGATACCTTTTTTGTAAAAAATAATTTTTCCATACAATTTACATGTAAAACTAACAGGCTCCGGCGCCACCTTATAAAATTTAGTTACAGAGCTGAATTTTCGTGAACTTTTTCTTCATATCATAAACTTACTTTTTAAGCAACAACACCTTAAAAAAAACAAAAAAAAAAAAAAAAATTGAATCACCCTAATGTACATATGTGTTTTGTGAAAGGCTTAGTTTCAGAAAAGAATGAAAGACCTACCATTGAAAAGTTTCATATAACCTAATATGAGTTTCAAATGAGGATTCAAATTACGTTTTCATGCAACTACTTTATTTATTTTCAAAATCTTAAAAAAAATTTTAAGTGCTACCTCGTTTTAGTCAATAAGTTGACATTTATCGGCCATAATGAAACGGAAATAATATTTTTTTTTTTTGTGGTGTTTTATGTTATTTCTAGGGACAAAATAATTAAAGTTTCAAAATAATTTTTAAAGGTGTGACTGTGAGCTAAACAAATAATATTTTGAAAATGTATAGCTCCTTAACTTTCAATATACACTAATGCAAACTACAGATCTGGCCAGGCCAATATATATTTTATATGAAAAATATGCTAAAATTGGAGTGAAAAAAAACTTTTATATCATGTGAACATTACTCGTACTAAACCTAATTTATCATTAAAAATAAATATGAAAACATGAAAATTATCAATTCATACAAAATGTATGTGACAAACTAATAATATAAAGCAATGAGTTAAGGTATATTAGATAACATAGCAATTTAAATCATCAGTTAATTTGATATTTTTAGTCTTAGTTTCGGCATTGCTTTGTCAGCACGTCTTATCATTTAAGTTTCCAACCATCTCTTTAGCTTTTACAGGTACTTGCCAACAAATTCTTCTATACCAGATCGAGGACTAAAATGGCGCATGAAGTTTTCATTTTACATTCTTTCTTCAATTTATGTCTGAACCAGTTGTAAATAATCGACGTTTCTACTTCAACATCGGAAAGATGTTCTTCCTAAATACCGTTTGCAGCTACATACTCGCTATCTAAATCATCATTATTATTGACAAGTCCTATGAACTGCACTTTAACATTAAGTCAACCCATTTGCAAGGATATTTTGGTATAACATGTGATTTAAAAAAAACCATGGTACACTACTAATATTTTGAAATATTAATTATTAACCGCTTTCAATAGCGTAACTAGAGATTCTATATATATGTAGGTACACTTAGACCTATGATATGAGCGAATGGGTCTTAAGTAGTAAAATTGGAATACATAATTCTAAAAACAAAAAGAAAATGAACAAATTTATTCTACATATGCCTTAAGTTTTAATCACCATGTCATATTTTTTCAATGAACAACTAGTCAATAGGTCTGGCCAGACCTAATCGTAAACATCAACGCGAAGTGACGTGAAAAGACTTTTTTTCACAGAGAAATCGTCAAAATCACGATTTTAGAAAATTGCTTTTTTTAAAAAACAGCTTCGGTTAAGGGTGAGTATAAGTTCTTCTATTTATGTATGTATTATTCAACCATACTTTAAATATAATATTAGTCATAGTTTTTGATAAATACGGGAAAAAATCAAGTAAATGATGTGGACGGAATTAGGAACCTTGAAAAATGAGTGAGGTCCTAATTCCGGCCAACGGACGGTATTAGGGTAAAATTACACATGCAATTTAATTGATAAAAAAAATATATTTTATCATAAATTAGGCTTCCAAACATTTTTAACTAATAAATTACATATGTCGTTATCTTAACACCTAATTCCGTCCTGCCTTTAACTAAATTAAAATATATAAAAAAATGTTTTTTGTGTCTGCAAAATTTGTTATTTGCTATGTTTGTTTAAAGAAAAGTACTATGGTTTTTAAGTGTATTTTAATAAATAAAATTTGTTGAAAATTAATTTAAAATTAAGTTTTTATCAAGCATTATGTAAATATTGATATTACTTAAAAATATTTCAAAATGTTTGCGACACTTCCGAGATATTCATTATTTAAAAGTGGTCGGGACTTAGGCACTTGTTTTTGCAATGTTTCCTAATTCCGACCACGTGGTATAATACTAATATTACATAGAATAGGAAAAGTTTTTAGCAACTTAGTTAGTTTTCATTTTGTTTAGATTAACTAAAACGTACATTTAACTAAAACGTGTTTAGTGTAAAGGGTAGCTTCAATCCTTGCATATGACACTTAAAACTTTTTTATATCATCTATCAATAGCTTAGTATTGCACAAACTAAAAAAATCGCCAAAAGTGGACGGTAATAGGGCACTTTACTTTATATAGGACAATTTTCGCCGTTTTCATTAATTTTGGAGTTTTATCGACTTTTCGATTACTCTTTCGATGCTCTTTTTTTTCGTAGTCGAAGTTTCCATATATTATCATTACTTTAAAGTATTTTTCGACTTTTTTGATATCGTTTAGACTTTTATCAATATTAAGTAGGTACTAATTTGATAAAATAAAATTCAATAACTTTCGTCTTTTATCAACATTCTCGACTTTAAGAGAATCATTCTTATGAATTTTTCCTTTGCTGGGTGTGTTGGCCGGTGGGTGGTGACTTGAGTGGTAGGCAAGCGGGTCTGTAAAGTGAAAATGTCTGAAGGGAACTGGCATATTCTGTTCAGAAAAAGGTCAAACTACTTGAGAGAGTATCATTCTTAATCATTCTTAATATCATTTTCACATATTTTGTAGTTAACTCCTTGTTGTACTATTATGTTCAATTATTACTTTCAAGGTCTGTAACTTTGAAAACTGGCCGCCCTAGTACCAGAGGGGTACAAACGGGCCCGGATCAAGAAATTTGCCGCCCCTAGGCAGTTACTAAAATTGCCGTCGCCCCTCCTTAAAACTTCTTCATTTATTTGAAAAAATAGTTTTTTTTTTGAAATAGATACATCATAGGATCGAAAAAAAAAAAAATGACGCAGATATCGTTTTTAAGGGTTGTTCTAACTTTTGAGTTGGTGTCTGGATGTATCTATTTTTCGACCCGGTCTAACACACACACACAAAAAGTTCACACATGATTTCAAAAAAAAAAATTGAATAAAACTTTACCGAAATCAATTTAACATAGTCCGAGTATAAATAGGCAATGGAACAATATTTTGATGAACTATTATACAGACATACGGTACAGTGTCCTAAGTAGAGCAGATAAATAGAAAATCATGAAAATTGAAGCAAAAAAAAAATTTCGTATTCAATACGCAAAGATTGACTCTGCAGTAGAGTCGCACTTAGCTACCATTGCTTTTCTCCATGTTTTATGCATGTTCTAGGAGTATTGCGCCCTAAGAAATATCAATAAATTAGAGCATAACCTCTTTTTTTTGAAAACTTGCTTTGAGGTTTTTTTAGGTCCAGAATGATTTTTATTTACTGAACCGCCAAAATCAATTGTTCATCATAATTTAATTGCTTAATGTCCGATCATCAAATACATAACAGTTTTGGAAAGGTCAGGGGGAATAGAACAAATTGGTTTGTGGCACTGAAACACTTGAATTAAATTCTAAAAATATTTGGTCAAAATTTAAACTTCTATTTTTCATCCTAGTATACACTGTGTTTTACACATTGCTTAAACGACATAGATAATATTGCCTGAAGCGATGGCCTCATGGTGACACCTTCTTCACTTTTTTCAAACTTAGACCCCTCATTTTAAAAACGTTATCTGCTACTGATCATTAAGACTTTATAAAAATGGTTGAGGCTCTTGAAATGTGTTACTAATTCATTTAAATTATATATGTTGACGTTTTGGAAATCAGACATGTTGCAGCTCTTTTTAAATAGTGCTTCACACACAAGTTGGTACTTACTTACTTGTAAAATAAACTAATAATTACACTATATGCTAGATGACATGGACAAATCAAACCTAATATACCAAATCAAATGTCAGAGGGACGGGACTAACATATGCGGACAAGTTTACGATGGTACGATAAAATCAAAATTAAAGACAAGATTATCATCGCATAAGTCCGACTTAAAGTCCAAAAGCGAGAACAAAACAGCGCTTGCAGCACTGAGACACTGTCCCTCTTTCGAAGAAACGCAAATTCTACAACAAGAGAACAATTTCACGAGACGATACACATGTTACATACTTAACACTCCAACAAATAAACGACTTAACTTCAAGACAGACACAGACGGTTGTGCTCATGTTTACAAACACCTGATTAAGCATAACAATAGTCGATAGCAGGACAGCTGATGAAAAACACCTACAGTTTTTCAATAGATTTTTTTGATAGTGTAATTATTAATATATATTATAGACAATGTGTTATTATTGCTATACTTATAGTGTTTTTATATATATTTTCTCTTCAGGTCCTGATGATGGCTTAAAATTTAAGCCGAAATATTGATTAAAAAAATTCACCCCCGGAAAGTTTTTTTAAGGTTAATAAAAAAAAAATAGAACTCATGTTTAATTCTGAGGGCAAGTTATACCCTATATAATTTAGAGTTCGTCCAATAAATTACACATTTGACAGTGGACATTTGACAAAACAGCCTCTTTTAATCTACGGTAATAATTCAATACAGCATAAGCTCTTTGCTTCAACGCAAAACTTACGCTATATTGAATTATTGCCGTAGATCGAAAGAGGTTGTTTTGTCAAATGTCCACAGATATGTAAATATCTTCTTCAACCAATACTATACTTACAATGTACATACATACATATGTTATGTACATATCTGCTTTCAAATCGAAATTCCAGACATTATTTTCAAAGATATGAATTTTTATTGAAGGCACGCACCAGTCTAATTGTATGAATTGCATATTTATCAAAGTTATGTCGCCAAGTGGATGGGTTTGTATGGAACGGTAGCCATAAATAGTAATAATTGCACTAGACTCTTGAAATTTGGCACTGGTGTATTTCCCACATAACATCTTATAAAATTTCTTACTCAAACCACAATTTTCGAGTTTTATTTGCGTATGTTTTTGAGAAATCAATTTTGGACTTAGCCGGTTATGATACCAATGTAATGGACTTGGCCGGTTTTGACATAGTAATTATCAAATTTTGTTTGAAAAAGAGTGGATTTGGCCGGTTTTGATACCATTGTACTGGACTTGGCCGGTTTTGACTCCAAGGATTGCAAAATGTGAAGAAATAAAAAAAATTTTAATTGAAAAAAATTGCAATAGAAAAAAAAATTCATAAAAAGCTAAAAAAAACTGCTGCTGAAACTTTGGATTTTGGTTCTTATATAATGTATTCGGGGACATGATAATCCGGGATATTTTTTTAGTGCTGGAGCTTGCAAAATTTTGAATTATGACTTTTTAAGCTCTATTTTTCGAAAAATCAGCATAATTCACATATAAAATATAAAACTTCAAACATACGCTTTTTGCAAAGTACTTTTTGGAAATATGCTCATTTAGTAAATTTTGATAAAAAACAAATTAATAAGAGCATTTCATAAAAGTTAAAATATTTTGTTCCTTCTAAAACTAATTTAGGAAAAACTGCATAAAAAAAAATTATGAAAAACTGCAGCTGGAAATTCTTATTTTGCTTAACCACACTTTCTCACATAATATACAAAAAAAAAAAATTCAAAATCCGAGGATATATACATATATTTTTTTTTTGTCAAAATTTACAAATTTTGTACTTTTACCATTTTTCACTGTAATTTTTGAAAGTCCGTACAATTCATATAAAGGCGACTAAAGAAAAACAAATTGATTTTTATAAAGTGAAAACAATGTACATTTTGCCAATATGGTACATTATTGCGATTTGTTTCAAACAAGTTAAACTGGAGCGCCCTATCTATCAGTTGCTAATATAAAAAGTTTCATTGAACATTTTTGGTGTTCAAACTTCGTTTTTGAGCCCACTGTTTCACTAAACCCAAAAAATATTTCGACTTTTATAGTTTTCTTTTCAATCCCTAAGTATTATGTAACGATTGTCTTTTCAGTCCCTACCACTTTCATTTTCTTCCTATTTATGACCACGATCTCCCACTGTGTGTCGGGAATTTCGAATTAAGAGAAGATACATAATTTAGATTGATTGAAGAATCATATTTGTATATAAAAACAAAAAAAAAAAAAAAAGATGTCATGTCGAAGATGGAGAGAAGAGACATTTTTAGAAATAAGGAAATTAATGTGTTAGCCAACAATATGTATATAAATTTTTTATTTTTATTTTTTTATAAAATTGAAGCATTTTTAAACAAAAATGGAAGCTCGAATGGTTAAGACTGTAAGCATTATTTTGTGTGTTTTCCACAAATTCTAGTATTTATTCCCATTTTGCAAAAAGAAGTACTGCAGCAATACCGAAAAGGATATTTCAACATCTACCGACGGCAACATTTTTTTTTTGGAAGAACTAAGTATTCACACAAAAAGACTTTCGGAAATAACATATTTTATTAGCAGCCTCGATATATAACTTACCGTTGATAAAATTAGGCATTGGTATCCTTCTTTTTATTTGATATGAATAATATTCGGCAAAAGAGACGTTTAAAAAAATTTAATCCAAAAATCATCCAAATGCTAAAAAAGGCGACGAAATGAAGCAAAATTAATCCAAAAAGTAAACGAGGAAAAAACACGGTCGAGTAGCAAAAATGTCAATTTTATATGATATCAAAAAGGACGAAACGAGTCCTCTGCTACTGTTATTTTTGCTGATGTTGTTGTTGTTGTTAGCAAAAGTTACAGGAACATACCAAATGAAAATAAAGAAACGAAATGCATAAAAACACGTTTACACTCACACAGACACTGCCACACACGTGAATAGCAGCGTCGAGGACGACGAAAACAACACGACGACAGCGACTATAAGGATATAAAGGAAACGGTCGATAAACGCCGACGACAACGTCAACAGAGACTAACAAAACAAACGACTGAGCGACGAGATGACACGACGAGAAAATTTAACAAAAAATAAAAGAAAAAATTTCTACGAGAAGATTTTTTCTTTTTTTTTGGTTTTAGGGAATTTTTACACTACGAAATTCAAATGTGGGAAAATTTACAGCCCCAGGTAGGTAGGTAGGCGAGGAAAAGCGAGCGAGAATCGACAGCGGCAGCAACGACGCCGACGACAATGTAGCAGCGGCGCGGTAGTAACTGATTAGAAGAGGCTTCTTTCTCTATGTGTACGCTAGGCCTCGCTTAGGAGGACACAGACAGTCACTCTAAGAAAGAAAACGACAAAGTCGTAGATAAAGATGAAGATAAGGCGGAAAAGCTAAAGACGTTGATGAATTCTGAAGTAGAATTCTTAAGAATTTCAACACTTGAAAATTTCTTTTTCTTTCACTTTTTGTAAAAAGTTTAAGTTTTACGGTAAGTAGGTGTTACGTTGCCGTTACGACACGACGCGTTACGTGTTGTTGTTGTTGGGTTTTTTTTTTTTTTCTTTTTAATTAAATTTGATTTTGTTAGTGGGAATACATTTTTGTTTGTTTATGTTTTTGAGATTTTGGTATGCAGTGCATTGCTCTTTTGGTGCATTGATTCCCAATTTACTTTTTTCGCAAGAAAAAATTTTCTTTCTCCTTTGACCCTTTTTGATAAGAATTTTTGCACATTCTTGAGACGAACCGAAAACGGAAGTAATCTTATGTCAAACGTTGATTTTCTCTTTACCTTAAATTGTTGTATACAACATAATTCCTTAGTTTATTCATAAGATACACGCATTTTGTGTATTTCTTTTTTTCATTTTTGTCAAATTGATTTATTCACTTAAATGCTGCATTTATTTAGTTTTTAGTGGGTGTGTATGTTTTTAATTTTTTTCGCTCTTCTTTATTTTTTAATTTGTTTGAAAACAGGCAACTAATTCGTGTTCCATTTATATGAAAACTTTTTCTGATTAAAAACCATCTTTAATGTTTATGTGAACTTTTGTTCGTTTTCTTTTTTATTTTTATATATTTTTTCTTTTGTGTATGTATATCCAAAAATTTCTATGTGTTTGCAGCTCTGTCTCTAAGGTCTGTGTGTACCACGGCGCGCTTTTCAAGTCACACTTTTAATTTTTCATATAAATAAACGACCAAGAACGGTGCGCACCGTCTCAGGGAAAACGTCGGACTGATTTGAGGAAACGCAACGAGCACCGCTGTAAGTCCCGAAAATGTTAGAAAAAAAAGAATGACAGCAAAAAAAAACCAGAAACCATCAAAAAGAACAACAACATTTTAAAACGGGAATCGGGAAACGGGATGATTTCCCAGTGTTTTTCTTTCAATATGCTCTCATTACAGCACATAGTAACTATGCTCTCTTGTTATATTCTACTTTCGCTCTTTGTAATATTTGGCCTATTCAAAAAGCCTCCCTCAACTCAGCTGGATGTATTGGTTGCCGATATTAGTTTTATACATTCTCTCTCAATCTCTCTTTCTTGTTCTATAAAGAATTTCCCTTATGCTGCAAAACAAGTTTTCTCGTTTTTTTTGTATTCTCATTTATTCGTGTATTCTCTCATATGCAAGTGCTTCTTCTTTTGGTAAAATCATCCCTGCATTTATTTATTTTTTGTATTCTTTTGCTCACCCTTCTTCAGCTAGTGCTGTACCTTCTATATCACTCTTTGCGCCATATATAGATTTTCATTTTCTTGCGCTTTAGGTGTTCTCTCATTTCCGGTTTATTGCACTTCTTCACCCTCCCTTGGAACATCAGAAAAATTTGTGAACATACGTTACAGTCACGTATACCCCGTCTAAATTCTAATAATGATCTAATTGTTTTTATTTTCCCAACATAACTTGCTTGAAAAATTTCAAGAATCTTAGGAATTTCCATGTTTTTTGTCTTAAACAGAGCTTTTCGACCAGATACCCCATGGGTATAAAGTTAAAATCTTCTGTTCTTTTTCACAGAACTTCAGTGCTTACACTTTTATAGCAGTTCTTGCTCCAAGCAAATTTCACAGCAACGAAAAATAGAAAAAATGTTACAGCAAAATTGCATTGAGTTTTGGTTTCAATCAAGTTTTTATTAATACTTTCATACACACAGTCTGCAAATGGCCGGAAGTAGATCAAATTGAACGAGAAGAAGAAAAATTTCTTGAGAGTGCGAGAAGCTCACCAAGGGCGCTCTAAATAGGCAAGATGCTTATGACTACTCTCTACGATTTACAAATAGACTTCATTCCGTGGCATCATCGATTCCACATTCTTTTGCAATCTTCAACAATCTTGGTGAAAAGTGAAATGGTGAGTTTCCAATTCAAGCTTTACATAATACCGCCCTCCATACACTGAAAGAAATGAAATATTTGTTCTGGATAGTAATGGAACACCCTATTGGAGTCATATAGGAAATTAAGCTGAGGTCGGCCTAGCTCCCTTCAGATACGAACATTTTTACCGTTTCTTTATCCATACATAGTATATTAGGGTGAATGAAATTTTTTTTTTGTATCAGACAGGTTGACTTACATGAAACAAAAATTCTGGTTATACGAGAGCAAATAACACTAGCTTACAAATTTGGGGTTCATCTCGAGATCTGGTTTCTCATATACTTTTTTCCATGTATTTTGGGTCGTAAATTCCAAAAATGGCAACCATTTTTTTCTTTCTTAAGAATCATTTTCGAGATATCCCCAAAAAATCCCTTTTTCAGCACTTTTTTCATTTATTTGACTATAACTCCATAAATTTTTTTCGACTCAAAAACGACTTTCAACATTCAAAAGATATTTGTATTCCCTTTCTAACGATATGCTCTTTGCTTGAATCGGATAAGATTTGATGGAGTTACAAGCGCTCAAAGTCCAAAAAACTGACTTTTTTGGTCTTTTTTGAAAATCACTAAATTTCAATTGCTCCATTTAAATAAAAATTTTTTCTTTTTCATATTTTTAAAATTTTTAATGAAAGACTATTCTTTTGCATATATTTTAAGTATAATTTGGCGAAAATCGGACAAAAATGTAAAGGTTATTCGAAAAAACAAAGACCAAAAAAGACAGGTTTTTTGGACTTTGAGCGCTTGTAACTCCATCAAATCTTATCCGATTCAAGCAAAGAGCATATCGTTAGAGCATATCTTTCAAATGTTGAAAATCGTTTTTGAGTCGAAAAAAAATTTATGGAGATATAGTCACAAATAAATGAAAAAAGTGCCAAAAAAGGGGTTTTTTGGAGATATCTCGAAAATGAAAAAGTCTATGAGAAACCAGATCTTTTTTCTTGTAAGCTAGTGTAATAATAATATTTCCAAGCGGCTCATTGAACTTTTTAGTTTTCCCTTGGAATTACATGGGAAAGAATGCTTTTCTAGACATTTTCGGCTATATCTTGTAAAGAAGGAACCTCTACACAAACGGAACTATGTAGTTATATAATTTACAGGCATTCATCCACTTTTGCGATATTTTTCGAAATTATTCGAGCCGATAGTTTTCGACTTTTTTGATATATTACTCTGCGACTTTTTCAATGCTATTTTTTCAATATGATAAATACTACTAAAAACATGTGAGTAATCACCTAGCGAAACTCCTTTGTTTTATTGCTCTAGCTCTATTACTTAGAAAGTTATAAGATAATCTTTGCTTGTAAGTATTACTCTCAAGGACCTTTGCTAAACATCTTGTAACTCATAGACCCATCTCCTCCCATACAATTTTTTACTCTAAATAAATCCGGGGCTCTTATATTTCCGGATGACCAACCGTAGCCAGATAACCCGGTCTGTTTTTTTGGTAAATGTAAATAATTCACCTACACATTGATTTTGTAATTCAAGTTGAAAGACTCTTTTTTTATAGTAAAAAAAATCTACAATTTCAAAGACAAGACAATATTTTCTGTTGGTAGGGGTGACAAATTCCCTCTTGCCCCAGGCGCCTAATGTGCACGGTACGTCACTACTCTGTATATTGTACTGATTGTCAGATAAAATGGGATTTCTGTTTTACATATATACATTTTTTTTTTGAGGTGCTCGTGCGGAAAAATTAAATTTATGATATGGAGAAAGTTTTCATGCAAACGCAGCTTTTTGTAGCTTAATTTCAAAAGTTAGTGCCGAAGCCTGTTAGTTTTACATGTGAATTATATGGAAAAACTATATTTTATTAAAACTGTCTGCGAATGAAGAGGTGATGAATGTTGTTGGGCGGCTGAGGGTCGTTTTTCGAAGCAATTTTTTGAGCTGAATTTTACCTCAGAAATGACCCATTGATTTTGAAATATATGAGGTGAAGTAATTAAAAATTGTTTTTTGGTCTACTTTCGAGGTCATATATAGTACTCAAAAAATTTGTTCAGCTTATTTAAAATAAAAACATCATTAAGTACCATCCTTCTTCTTTAAAATGAGCTTTCAAATGGTCATCTGTGATGTTTCTTCATAAAGCTATAGCCATTTTAAAGTGACATTCAGCAGCAATTTTAATGCAAGATCGTTTTTTTTTTCGAAAATTGAATTTTGTTAAATTAGTTCGGTGGAAGATTATCTGTTAAATTTTTTTATAAAATACTAGAATCTGGAGGGGAAGGTTGTCAAAAATTTACATAATAAATGGATGTTCCACCACGATATAAATAAGTCTCAATGCAGTTCCGCTTAGACAACTGGGTTGAGCCTGAATAAGTAAGAGCCCGTATTGCTTACTTGCCATGCAAGTTTTCGACGAAATTTATTTCAAGAAGCTGGTTTGCTACACTAGACGATATTTACAATTATTGAAGTATATTATTTTTTTATGAGGGAGGTGGGGTGTGCCCAATTTTACATATGGACACATTTGATTTAGTTGTCTATATGATATTTATAATAACTTTAACGGGATACCTACAAGTAATATAAGTTAAAATCATCTGAATATACCCATATACACATATTTACTCATAAATTTTTTATTTTTTTTTATTAACCTGAAGTAGTTTCAGCTTCTATTCATAAATGAAGTAGGGATCCCTCGCTTGCACCCGCACTTGGTATTTTCGATCGTTCAGTCCCTTGCTTAGCAAACTTGGGCGCTCATTCGCGCGTGCACAAGAAAATACACTTGAAAGTTGTGCTCTGTTCTGCTCTAAAAGAAGTTCACATTCTCATCAAAATTCAGTCCCAATCCCTAATACAACATATGATGGTATTTTTTATGGTCGTTTTGTCGTTTTTCATAGTTCTGCTGCACATTTCTTTTTGAGAAATGTAAACAAATAAGCACAATCTCTCATATATATTTATATATAACTGATTGTATGTTTGTTTGTATACGTATTTGTAAACTAATCGTAATAATACAAACAAACCAAATGAAATGTAATAAATATGTAGGTAGGTAGATACATATATAGACAACCTGTATTTTGAAATATTAGGCTTAAGTGTAAATGCTTAAGTGTTCGAATTTCATCCTTTAATTGCACTGTGCTTGGCCAACATATGTATATGTATATGACCTTCCCACCGCATTGCCCTGTTTACCAATAGTTATTCGTCAAATGCATTCTTTTGTCTGATAAATCTTCATTTAATTCACCAAATTAAAATCAGCAACAGAAAGAAAGTAAAGAATTCGAATAAATTCAAAGCACCTCCTCTGCCAATGGAAGGAAGAACATGTGAACATTTGTGCCCGGATGATGAGTTTGTTCACAATGTGTGATGATAAGGGTTCATTGTTGTTGTTGCTATTTTTAGTGCCATACACGTTTTGAATTCAACCAAGCAAACCATAAGAGAGGCAGCAAGCAGGCAACCAGTTTTTATGCCTAACCAGCTGTTTTGAATGTCACAACATGGGGTACAAGTCCTGCTGTGATCCAAGTTACTTTAGGAGAGTCATTCTTGTTTCTTAAGCGTGTGAGCTTGAATTTTGAGTAAAATGGTTTTAGTTTTTTAGAAGAATTGATAGAGCTTTTTTAAAACGGTTCTTTTTCACTTTATACTTATTTGCAAAATTATTCTGAAACTTCTAAGGGCTTAGAGCAGATGTCTCATGTAAACTTTTTCAAGTAAATAACTCAGAAACTAAATTATTTTACACAGACTTTACTACAAAGACTTAGAGAAATAAAAGAGAACCTATTTAAATTGTGACATAAGAATGATGTTACATAAGCGTGTTATATCTTATCACAGGGTCGTGTCTAGGTGTGTGCAGGCCCCTACGCTGAACATTTGGTGCGGGAGAGCGTAGTAAATTTTGTTATCCTCGCTATGGCAAGGCTTTCCTAGTTATACTTAAAAAATAGGGAATCTTTCCACGCTTATACCTCAGCTTTTGTTTGATCGATCTCGAAGCTTGTAGTTTTCAGGCACTTTGCTCGATGATTAGTTTAATTTGATATATCATTTATTGCAGTAGATATCCCGTCAACCAAGCCTTACTTTTGAGGAAAAAACTATACTAAGTGACAGTAAAACTAAAAAACTAGGGTCGAGTTTTGCGTTTCATTATACACACTTAATTTCCAATCACACCCCCGCTAAAGAAGTTTCACTTCAAAATATCGATATTGAAAAATATGATACATTGATATTATTCGTTACTACACTCAGGGAAAAATATTCTATAAGCGATCAATAATGGCCCTATTGATTTCATAATTAAGAAAACAATACTAAAATTCCTTTAAGACAATAGTTTTCATGCAAAATTAGTTGAACTACTAAAAAGTGAATTAGAAAATCTATTGATTTCATGTGATTTATTTATGGTATTGAACTGTTCATTTCATAGTCACCGCATTATTATTTTGTTTTCATCAATATTCTGACATCATTTTGACTGTCAATTTTGTCTAATAAAACATTAATATTATGTAGTTGAGCTAGCTAAGCAACGGGGCCGCATTTAAACTACATATTCTGGAAACGATACAGTTTCAAATCTCAGTCGAATTAAGCTGTGTTATTCGAATCATTTTATAAATAAAAGTTATGAGTAAAATTAAATTAAAAAAAAAGTATCTATACCAGGATTTGAGCCCGTGCGTGCTGCGTCACAGCCAAAAGTTCTAACAACTGGCATAAATAATATATATATTTTTTTTAACTATGGCTAAAATTAAATAAATATAAATTTTGTCAGTGTTTTGTGGTGCCAGTTTATTTCAATTTGATCATCAAGGTTACCAAGTGAACGAGATTGACTCGGCCAAGCCCGAAATTTCATGCCAAAGCCGGTGTCCTGGTAGGAATTGAAAAATTTCTGAAATATCCGGGAATTGGACGATTTTTGTGACATTGTTGTCAAATGTTTGTTTAACGAGCAAAATAAAAAAATAAATCATCAAGTTTATACTATTCTATGAATTATTTTTTTAATATTACTGCACAAAAACAAAATTTTATTTTTTACCATTTGAGGGAGATTTCTCTTGTTGTTTTGAAAAGGCCGGGAACTGCTTCTGTACGACTTGGTAACCCACTGTAATCACTGATCATACGATTAAAAAATAAAAAAGCAATCGAACAAGCTTATTGAAATTAAAAGGACAAATCACATAAGCTCTAGCGCTGGAATTTCACATAAATAATTTATACATACTACGTGTATTATAATAAGAGGTAAAGTTTGTTTGTTTCTTTTTTTTTTTTGTATGTAGAGAGTAGTCTGTGGAACTACAGCTCCGATTCTCCAACTTTTTACACTAAAAGAAAGCTACACTATCCCTGAGTAACATAGGTTATATTTTATTTTGATAAAAATGGGCGTGGCGCTTTCCATGCGACAAAAACACTTCATATGTTATATCTTAGCTCCTATGATAGCAATAGTTTTGAAATTTGGTGTTATGACGTATACAGTTTTTGCTAAGCACCATACAAAATAGGGATGAGATTAGACAACGGGGCGTGTCACCTCTCATAATGTCAAAGATTTGAGTTACTCGAAATTCGGTGCACTTGGGTCTTAGCATCGAAAACCGATTAAAATTATGATTTTATGCATTGTCCAAAATACTGTTGAACTGCATAATAAAATAGGCGAGTGAGTGCAAGCTATGAACTTCAAGGTGATTCCATATAAAAGATAACAAAAGTGTCGAAAAAGTCCTCAGTAAAACTCTTTTAAAATTGGAAATTTGATTAAAGTCGTATGGTATCAAAGAAGTCGATAAATTTCGAATAGTAACGAAGTGTATTGTAAAAGTCTATACACGTCGAAAAGTATCGAAAGAATCCAATAAAGTCAAAATGTTTGATGCATATAAACTCGAAATGTATTCAAATATATACCATATATTGAAAAAGTTGATAAAATTTAAAATGTATCTGTGAAAAAGATTTGAAATGTATCGAAAAAGTCCAAGTGTTGGTATCGAATTAAATCGTTATGTATCGAAATAGTCGAGAAAATTTAAAAAGGGATAAATAGTCGTTAAAGGGTAAAGTGTGTCAAAACGTGGTATCGAATTGTTGATAATTGTGTCGCATAACTCGTTTGTCTCGAAGTCTTAAAGTATCCGAAAAATTGATAAAATTCGTACTATTCGGCAAAGAAAAATTAAAAACCCCTATTCAAATTTAATAAAATATTTCAATTGAATATATTGCTATCTGGCCGTTCTACATTTAATCTTTGAGTTTTTGTCAATCTATTTGGCGCTGATTTTTATTAATTGCACGACGTCCTCAGCAGAGGCTAAGAATTCATAGTTGACTGCTTTTCAAAAAAAAAAAATGTCGGGCAAAAAATTTTGGAGATTTGACGGAGGGCAACAGGGTCTGATCATTTCTGTAAATTAATTTTTGATATAGCAAAAACTTCTAGATTTATAAACTCTCATACATCTACCACCAACTGAATGCTTATTAATTTTTATAAAAAAATACGTTTTGTTTCAAGGTTTGAAAAATTAACTTCGACGTAGACGTTACACACTCTGTCCATTATACTAAACCTGTTCAGTATTAGAATATGCTGCAGCAGAATTGGAAGCTATTGAAATCTATATCTTGTAAATGTCATTAGAAATTCAGTTAAAATAAACTAGCCGAACTGCTTGAATGCATTTTATCTTTAATTTATGCCAATCGCACCCTCGTCCATTTTTTGTGCTTTCTTTTTTTTTAGCATACAAAATAAAACCCTTGCTGCTGTTTCTGCTGATGATGTTGAATTCATATTAAGATTCACATAGAAAATGAGATTATAATTCAAATAAATAACCACATCAACGATTTGACAGCCGTAATAACAGCAGGGATTTGCTTTCTCGCATCCAAGGGGCATACGAATCAGCGTGTGGCGTTTGTCATAAAATGAAAAAAGTTTCACGTATATTCCAGTATGGATTTCTATATAATTTTTTTTTACCTTTTTTGTGGTCTTGACATGAAAATCGATAAAACTACTTTGAAGAATGTGATGTACATAAACTGAAAGTGATAGATGTGTGTAGATATGGTGTTATGTGGAAGATTAAATTTTAAAAGATTGGCTTGGGATATGTATTGTGAGTTAATATACAAAATATACTTTGCAACATAAGAAGATAGATAGTTGAGACATTGCTCATTGAATGAAAATTAATGCTAATGCAAATGGTTATCAAACAATTGTGAGCAAAAGGATCTACGAGTATTTGACCCGTATTTCAAAAAAAAAAGGAAGTTAGTAAAATTTTTCAACCTAAGTCTATTGAATAATTAATTTAAAACCATTTTTAGAAATTTTAAATAAGTAGAAATCGGATACGATAAGTTTACGAGACTTTGCAATCTTAAAATTCATTTCGCGGTAACATCAAGCTCCGTGCTCCAACGTCAAATCATATAAAATTTTGAAGTGAAATTTTAGATGGGGTCTGATTTTTATTGAGATTGCAGGTCTTGTCTTTGATAAAGTTCAAAAAATGAATTAATTTGATGTCGTGTTTTTTGTGTTGTAACATAAAAATCATTAGTAGGAATTTTTCACTCCTTAAGGATTGCCTTCTTGTGCTCGTTATTTTAATTTCTTTTGGAATCAAGGATTTTAGTTTCACACCCCATTTTCATACAATTTGTAATTAATGTCGGGCCCTACTAATTATCCTTATTAAAAAGCAGCAGCAGCATCATACCATACAAATATCGAGCCATAAGATATCTTTTCATTTTTGGTTGCCAGGAGTACCAACCACCACCACCACCATCACCACCTCCCTTAGAGCGAATGATGTTTGTTCCGTGCAAACAAAATGTGAGCACATGTTCGTTCGATCCAAGTGCTGCGCGAACAATATTGGAAAAGTGCCCTAGAACCATCTTCGTTGTCGGCATTGCACAAACATATACATAAATGTATACATAGTAGTGCTAACCAATACGAGCAGCATAAAGTTTAATAATAAGATAAAAGGGAAAATAACATTTGGTTTCTTTTTGTTGTTGTCGGTGTTGTTGCTTTCTTTATTTCTTGTTTGCACACACATTAACCCACGAACATCAAGGTTCCCGCATAGTTTTAATATCAACAATCAAGCAATGGTCTCACTGTGCGCGCACAGCACATAGTTAGTGTTGACAGATTGTTGAATATTTTGGGAGATTTTCAATACCGGAGTGAAATACATTCTCTATGGTTTTGACTTTGCAAAATTTCAACAGAGAATATAAATAATTTTGAGAGTAAAATTTAAAAATAACATTTTATGGATTTCTAAGAATCCTTAGTGGTAGGTTAAGACTCAGGAGTTCTTGAAAGTGTACATTATCATTTAAAGATCAAATCATTCTCTCTTGAAGATCAATGTACTATGTTGTAAACAAAGTAATCTAATTTCTCTGAAATTTAGTAAATTCAAAATTGTAATCGAGTTTCCCAGTTCCATTGTAGAAAGCACGTTGCTTCCTCAAAATGGAATTGCACTATTTCATATTTTATTAAAACAGAAAAAAGTTTTATTTATTAATTGAAGTCATTTGAGTAAAAATCAATTCTTCAGTGACCCTGACCTGATACATTTAAGTAGCTTTATTTTCTTTTTTGCATGAATGAACGGTGCCAAAATTTGTCTTTTTTCAAATTTTTGCGAATGATACTTATGTTTTATTAGAAGATGAAAAGTTTTAATAATTAATTTAAAACTCTTTCGAGTAGAAATCAATTCCTCAGTGACCCTGACCTGATACAGTTAAGTAACTTTAATTTCTCTTTTGCATTAATGTGTTAAGAATTATAACAAAAATCCGAACAAAGCAGTGTCAAAATTTTTTTTCTGCATGTTTTTGCGATAGCGGTACTCCGTTATATCGAAATACATAATTCAATTTTTCATATATAAGAAAATGGTTTAAAATCTGGCACCACCACAGCTAAGTGTGACGTGGAACTTGAGATAATAACACGAAGAGCAATCATCAAACAATAGACGTAATAACAACAATTGTTGGCCGGCGACCAAATGTTGAAGGGATTCTTAACACACAGACGCACCAAACAAAACAAATAATAAACAAAAATTATTGTAGTCATGTTATACATAGTATATATTAGGGTGGACACCAAATGTAGACTACAGAACTAAATGCTTGCCACCTTACAATAATAGTTACATATTTTATATGTCCATAAAAGTTTAATTCAGTTTGGCATCAGGTGAGCCACAAAGTTTGAAGAAGAAAAAATAATCGTTGCAAAGACATTTTAATTTTTAATTAGAACTCAAAATCGCGTAAAATTTAGTGAAAATAGAAGTATTTTTGGGCAAGTTTTGGGTAAGGAGGACGTGTCCGCAGGCCGATTTTAAAACTTTTTGCTATTAGAATCAAGAACACAAGCAAGAGTTTCTGTAAAACTTCATTGAATAATATGCATATTTAGAATATCGACATGAAATTTCAAATACTGCCCCCAGAAACGAAAAGCTACTCCAAATGTTGGAGTATTCAAAAAAAAAAAAAAAAAAAAAAAAAATATAAAAAATCTCCTACGAGAATTTTCTCCATCTCAATTTTACAGGTATTTCAACAAATTGACATAAACAAAACTTCAATTATCTCGAAGCGCATTTTTTTGAGATACGCCCTTTTCATTTATGAGGGCAGTATATTGATACCAAAAGTTCGAAATCTATGGTAACATTTTTTTCCACATAGAACTGGGTTCCACTCTAGCATACACATATACATGTACTATGCCGGGGCGGGTCAAAAATGAAATTACCGGATTGATCCTTCATTCATGCATGTCCTTTGCGAGAGTGCGCTTACTGAATTCAATTTGTTAGTGTTTGTTTTTTAAAGGATCCCTTAGTATTTCTCAGCACCCTCAATTTTTTAACATGGTTTCTTTTATATTATATATTTGCTTATTCCTCTTCTTTTATATTACCTATTGCCGTGGTGATAATCCTTACACAATAGTTCAAAATATCGAACTCATTAGTGAGATGTTTAGGGGTGACTGGCTTTATGTTTATGAGAGCTTATAAATGCAGTAAATTGTAATAATTTTTTGTATGTGATGTGTAGGCTACAATTATGTTGTAGAATAATAATCTATATTTTTTTATTTCCAAAACACCGAGAAAATTTTCAACGAGAACGATTTTTATGTTTGGCTATGTTTTAATGGTTTAGTTGCTTTGCTCATTTCATTTCTGGACTTGGGGTTTCAATGATTTCCCTTGATGTCTCAAAAAAGCTTTAATTCAAAGCAGCCCAATTCGCTGGAAATTTCCCCAAGGAGACTTACAAGGAAGTAAGAAGAATGCCGATACTCTCAAGCCACAGCTTTTGCAACTACGCAACTACTCAAATTGAAGCTTGGTTTTATAAAGGTAAAATTTTCGTTGTTCACGAACTAACTCACTTACTCAAATCTTCAATTCGGATTCAGTGGTTTTTAAAACCAGTTTTCTCTTAAAAAACTAATAATTAATTTGTATATTTTGTTTCAACAAATGCTTTTCCAGACAGACTGACTAGGAAACAATGTCCAGGCTAAACAAAATATACTGAAAACATGGCATTCAGAGCATGGGATCTTCACACAATGTCAATATCCACAACGGAGAGGATTTTGGGAATTTGAGTTCCCAAGGGATATGCAACTCCTCAGAAAAGCAAAAATTAAGTTTTTCCATACAAAAAAGGTAACGTGATTTCCCTTTTTGAATGCCATAATGCAACAAAGTCGCTTAATTTTTTTTTGTTGGAAAAGTTGTTAAGAGGGACACTACCGAATGTCATTTTTTCCAATAGTAGGCGGTGCCTTTAACAGGAAAATACGTTTTTACGGCAAAACTAATGAACCGATTTTGTTAAAATTTGGTATGGAAACAGATTGAAATTTATGAGAGGATATGAAAAACTTTGTGTCCTTTTAGTGGGCGTGTCACCATTCCTAATAAAAACAAGCGCTAATACGGGTGTAACGGGTGTAAGATAGATTGATTCCTGAGTAATAATATTTGCTTTTGAGTGAGCGGTACCACGCCAATAACAAGAAAATACGCTTTGACTGCTTAACCTACAGAACGATTTGAATGAAATCTGGTACGGAGATAGATTGAAACCTGAGAAAAGATTTTTTCACAGATATTCTTATAGACCGATTTTGATAAAATTTTGTATGAAGATAGATGGAGCCATAAGGAAGAAATACCGATAGGGATAAGGATACCATAATTTATATTTTTGGAAGCGATTTTATTTAATTAGGCAAAATGATACTGAACTGTTTGTCACTATAATGCAATTTCAACCAGTGGGCGAACCCAAGTTATCTCAAAAACTTTGGAAGAATGGAGTATAATACTGTAACTAAGAGGATATTCAACTGACAGCCTTCCGATTCGAGAAAAAAGGCCCATATAATGGTTTCAGATATCAAGTAATCACTACCACCATACTTTCGAACTATCGAAACCACAAACATTTCGTTGGATGCCACATTAGCATCTTAGTGAATATTTTCACATCAAAAAAGAGATATGGAATATTTACATCAGCTTTATGCAGGTCATTGTAACTCGGCTTCACTTTAGCCACGGCTAAGTGAATCACACCAAAATCCATTATCAAAAGACTCTTAAAGTTACAATGACCACTGCAACAAAGTCAATTTGATTGCTTTTGCTTCATAAGTGTAGGTACATACAGACGAACATAAAGGTTTACAACCTTTAAACCTTAAAATCAAAAATTTAAAATTCCATTCCAGTAAAGGTGTCAGCAGGAAAAAACATTAATCAATCTACCTCTCAAAGAAATTAAGGAATTCTACGAAATTTTGAAATTGGACTTGGACTTTTTTTTTAATGGAGCTTCATTAGCAAAACCATAAAATTCAACAGGTTACTAAGGATACAATAAAAAAGAAGGCAAATATTAATCACTCAAAATTCACAAACTCTGAACTGAGAAGAAAACCTTACATGCAGCTTGATTAATTTATCATTAATTTTTTTTACTTAATGGCAAATGAAGATTTTATGTCGTTGAATTGTTAATTTTATTTGTTGTTATTTTGATTTCAAGCAACAAATAAATAAAAATAAAAACATCAAAACATCGATTCGACGCCAATGACCTCCCCATAGAACGTGTGCGGCTTGAACTAGTGTTAGACAGTAACAGCAACAACAACAAAAAACATCGATACGGTTGACGCCGTTGAATTGTTGATGAATGCACTTTAAACAGAGATACATATGAGCACACACACACACACACACAAGCACTCTCTCACTCATTGATATCGTACAGCCAGATAACTACGAGTGAATCTTGCAGCGTACAGTGGAACAAAAAGGCTTTCTGTAGAGAGTTACGAATTCATCTATTTACTGCAAGATGTTAATATTGATTAAAAAAACTGTGCAAAATAATTTGATTATTTTAATAAATCATGTAATTACCACTGGAGCAAAAAAAGGGACGGAAATGTATTAGAGGGTGTGGCACCCATAAAAGAAATACTTAATTTGCTTTTAGTGAGCTATTGAGCGTTGGGCAGAAATTTGGCTAACTATTCACTAGATCGAAGCTGAGTAAAATTGCGTTAAAAAGCGTGTTGCCTCCCATAAAAGCAAACGACCTCAAACGTTGGTTTGAATAAACCATTTAAGGAGCAAAAACGACATTTGAAATAAAAATGTCTATTGTTATAAGTGTATAAAGAAAGGAGACCCGACAATCTGCGCCAACTACAGAGTTATCAGTCTTATTTCCATCGCATATAAGATCCTCTCGAGCGTATTGTGTGAAAGATTGAAGCCGTATACAGAAACGCTGATCGGATCCTATCAGTGTGGCTTTAGACCTGGTAAGCCCACCATAGACCAGATTTTTACACTACGCCAAGTCCTGGAGAAAACCCATGAATATCAAATCGACACTCATCATCTCTTCGTCGATTATAAAGCTGCGTTCGATAGCCCAGTGCGGGATTGCCTATACGCAACAATGTCTGAGTTCGGTATACCTGCAAAGTTGATAAGGCTCTGCAGGATGACGTTGAGCAATACGTTTAGCTCCGTCAAGGTAGGGAATGACCTCTCCGGAACTTTTAATACCGAGCGAGGTTTCAGACAAGGCGACCCGCTTTCGTGCGATCTCTTCAATTTCATTATGGAGGGGATCGTACGAAAAGCCGGTGTGCATCATAATGGCACCATTTTCTTTAAAGGTGTTCAGCTCCTTGCGTACGCTGATGATATTGATAATATCGGTCGGAGTAAGAGAGATGTTACTGCTGCTTTCACTGCTATTGAAAAGGAATCAGCCAAAGTGGGTTTGACGGTAAACGAGGGCAAGACGAAATACATGATGTCTACTAACAACAACAAGAGAGCACGGGATCTAGACTCTCATGTTACAGCGGGCAACTGTAAATTAGAAGTTGTCAAGGAATTCATCTACCTTGGCACTGCCGTAACCAGCAACAATGATGTCAGTCTGGAGATTAAGCGGTCTCAGTAAGCAATTACGTTGCAGAGCTCTCTCTCGATCGACAAAGCTAACACTCTACAAGACGCTCATTCTACCTGTGCTTCTTTATGGCGCTGAGGCATGGGTGGTTTCGACAACAGACGCAGCCGCTCTTGGGGTGTTCGAGAGGAAAGTTCTCCGCAAAATCTTTGGTCCTGTTCGAGTTGGCGACGACTATCGCATTCGAATGAACCACGAGCTGTATGAGCTCTACGCCGACATTGACATAGTTAAGCGTATAACAATACAGCGACTACGCTGGCTGGGTCATGTCCATCGTATGGATAAAGAAGCTCCAGCGAAAAAGGTATTCGAAGGGAAGGTCCCCGGTCAACGACGAAGAGGGAGACCATGCCTCCGGTGGATAGACCAAGCTGAGGAAGCCCTAACCGCGCTTGGCATTAACGATTGGAGAAGGCGCGCGCAAAACAGAGGCGCCTAGCGAGAGCTAATGAGGTCGGCCGTAATCTGACAACGGGTTGTTATGGCCATCTAAGTAAGTAAGTAAGTATTGTTATAAGTCAATGGAGCTAGACTGGACCGATTTACTCAGTTGACAACAATTGACACTGCCCTCAGAGGCGAAAAAGGCGTATGTCAAAAAAGTGCATTTCGTGAAAATAGATGTTTTGTTTATGTTAATTTATTGAAATACTTGTAAAATTGAGATAGAGAAAATTCTCTTAGGTGATTTTTTATATGTTTGAACTAAGATCAAATTGGGAGTAGTTCATTAAGCGCGTAATTTCTTTAGCTATCCGGTGCCATAAGAATCACAAATGTGAATTTTTTTGAGATACGCCCTTTTCGCTTCTGAGGGCAGTACACTAGCCAACATTTTTTTCACATCATCACGGGAATTTAACGTGAGCAACTTTAGAAACTGGCGACAAAAAAAGCCTTTGGAATCAGAATAGTATATGGTATATGTAGATCGTGTGAGTTACTTACTTTGTAATGTCTGTTTTTATTTTCAATCATTTTGATTTGATGAATATATATCATATTTTGCCCCATTATACTGCGGGTGGTTAAAGTGTAAAGAACCAACTTTTTTTTGTTGGGTTTTTTTGCTATATTTTGAGGGGCTTGGCTGTCAGTTGCGCAGCGCGTGTGTTGGCTGTAGCATTAAAAATACAACTGAGTATTAAGGGGCATGGGGAGGCCTACTATGTCGATTTGATTGGAAGTACTGCATGAAAGAGAATTGATAAATAAAAATAAAAGTAATGATAATAAAAAGTATGATATTAAATAATACATGCTGTAAAATAATAAAACTAATTGCATTTATTATAACAAATTTTCTACTATACGAGTACGAATGTCAGGGAAAATTTGTAAGTTCTGGTATAAGATATAATGATGCATCAGTGGTGGCAAATTTACAGCATTGAAGCTAAAGTTCACAGTTTTATGGGATCTTTATTATCTGGAAGAAGATCCATAAAATTTATATTGGTAGTAATTTTATAAGTAAAACCGGTATTCGAGAAAGTCTTTATTATACTTCAACTTTTACTATAAGAATCTTAGCACCATGAAAGAACGTTCACAGAGGAATAATTAAATTGTTAATATTATAAAGGTATATTTAATTTGGGTTAAATTTTAACAAAGTTAATAATCCCCATTGGGTCCATCACATATTTAGTAATAATATTAAAATCAAATTTTGTTGAAACAAACATACACTTGTTAATAATCAATAAATCATGTATAGAGTGGGAAATATATTTCCTGCTCGCAATCATACAATGTTTAGGATAACTGCTAACCTACTCTTATTAATTTTACAATAATATATATTTTATCTCTGTAAATTTGTTTTGGTATATTATGGGCATTCATCAAAACGCCCAAAGTCCTCGCAATCTGTGCAAACTTTGCATTTTTGCACCCTCGCAAACGAACTGTCAAAAATCGTATGGAAAGTTTTTTGAACAAACTAGAAAAGTTTGCGTGATAATTTGGTCGACATTTTTTTCGCTTTCTCTCGGCATTCTAGTTTTTATATTTTGACAGTTTCAATATGACATGCTTATTAACTGCCACGAATTGCACAAAATATTCGAAGGGGTGTTCATAAAACACACTGGGCAAAATTGCCTATTTGCACAAATGAGAAACTTGCGCGTTTAGATCAATACTACTATTGTGTCTACCTTTTTATAGTAGCTCCCCGAATACATAGTTTTTAAACTTTACCACTCCTACAAGCCCAAACCTGACGACTTTAATTCTAATGCTTGATTGTTTCATTAAACCTTGTCGTGCTGTTTTAGTTTTATGCCTCGCCCATTTGTGCAGCCTGAGCCATTGTTTGTTCACTGCTACTGGGATCACCATATTATATTGAACTTGACACAATTTACTTAAAAAGCTCTCAGTATAACGATTTCGAGTTTCTGCTGGTAATCCGTAATTTTTTTATTCGGAATGGGTAGCAATCCGATAGTGGGATACACGACTGATAAAAGGCTTATAATTAGATCGAATGATTTATTCCTATTTATTCTTCCGGTAGTCGATGTTTTTCCTTTTTAATAAAGCTAAATTAATCATCCGACTTTAGAAGAAATGAAATTAAATCGTTCAACTATCGTACTAGCAGCAACAGCCTTGCTTATTAGTGCCTGTCCGAACCATTCCTAGTATATGTATGTGAAATTGGTTGCACTACCTTGAATAACATCCTTAATATAGCGTATTAAAGTTTTTAGCAGCATGCGTGGTACCACGCCTCCATTTTCAAAAATCGCACATTTTTTGTTGGTACTTGCATCAATCACTTGAAGTACTTTCGTGAAGTTTGGTAGCTCATATGAAGCACCCGGTGTAGCGTTGAATGATTTCACACATTTTTAATAACACTAGGATCAATAGAAAAAGTAATATTTGAACGAAGTTTCATTAAGATTTTTCTTCTTTTTTCCATAATTATGACATATCCTTATCTTTACCTGGTACTCCGATTTCAATACGTTACAAGCGGATAGTAAAGTTTCTACGGCAAGATCATAACAAATGGGATATATCATAAGACTTCTCGCTAACTTATATTGATTTTTTATAAAAAAACATGAGAATTTTATGAAAATTTTAGATGTCAATATTTATTGTTTTTGTATTCCATATAAATTAAAAATTCTTTTAAATATCGAATTTGTTTTCCCTAATAAATTTAAAAAACTTATATTAGAAATAATTTGGTGGCACAACCATGATTGTGCTGACCGAAACTGATTCTGAAAATACTACCTACATTGGCCAAAGGGAACGGGTTTTCAAGTCATCACAAAACTTATAAAACGGAACTAGTTCCGTTCAAATGGAAGCATTAATGAATTCATTCTAATTTGTGGGGAATCTAAAAACCACAATCGCGTTTCATGGAGAATTATGTAAAAAAATCGAGAATTTTTTTGCTTCATTCGCGAAACATAGGAAAAACACCCGGCAGGTATCCTTGCTTAATTTATTCCTACATTCGCTCATTTAATGACACAAGGAGGTGAGGTATCAAAATTTCATTAGTTACAATGGAAGTAGCCATTTTTGTGACAAATTGCTCGTTAATATGTCTGCACGCGCTTTTTCAAATAATAATCAGGAAGCTCAGAAAGTTTAAAAATTTGTAGTTATGAAGCTCCATGGGGGGGTTGGAACCCCCAAGGCCCCTCCCGTGCGTACGGGCTTGATATTCGGACAGACAACATTGATACAGAAGTGATCCAAGACGTCAGTCTTGCAGATGTCCTCAACAACAGCTACTTGTCTCACAGACAATTAAAAAATTGTGGTTGAATCAGGCCAATGGGGTCAGTGACGGATTGACACCTATTTTAAGTAGAGCAAAGAATAAAAATAAAGAGCAATTAAAAATATTCTACATAAAACTGATGAACACAGAAAAAAGGGAATATTCGATCGAGTATTTATTTGCTGAAAAACAATTTCTTACTATATAGTTCTTTGAATGATGCAAAGTGGTTATTTGATTAATTTTTTTTTGGTGAAGTGGAAAAAATTAAAGAACTTATATATATTAGACAGTTGGATGGTTTTTAATTTAATAGCTATGGGCTATGCCGATCTTGTGGCGCAGTGGTAGTGTACTGAGCTTACATGTCAAAAGTCTCGGTTCGGTTACCGGTTCAGGCATGGTAGTACACTTTTCATGTTTCCTAATTTTCCTTTCCCTCCCCTCTCCCTAATTTTCTGAAGATTTTATCGAGCTCTTACCAAATTAGCACCACATTGAGCTTTTCAACTGTGGTAAGAAATTCGGCAAAGCATCAATAACTGAAGTCCAATGAAGTTCGGAGACAAAACACAGAATAGTTATAGATTAAAAAAAAAAATTAAAATCGTTGCTCCATAGGTTAACATTATTCCTACTCTTTTATCACCCCTTTCGAAGCTAACACATCCCGTGTCAAAGGGTTATCCCCTACAGTGTTGGCTTTTTTTAAGAAAAAAAAAAAAAATTAAAAAAAAACCCAAAGCCCATTCAGCTTTGTAGACGAAATTAGCGCTGAGAAATGACCTTTTGGAAAATAAAACGTTTTTTTTTAATTTTTAATTTCCGAAACTCGACAACTAATAGAAATTTCATAATTTTTTAATTTTGAAAACGCAGATTGTCCTTCCAATGGCATATAGTTTGATATAATTTTACAAACTTTTGGACTTCCATTTCTTGAGTCTGAAGCAGCCTTTCGGAATTTTTTTGTTTTCATCTGATAGTAAGAGAGCTTAGTTACTACAGCTATTAGCCTTCTTAGCTTGAATGCTTTGAATAGTTAAAAATGCTTATTATGAACCTTATTAATATTTAAAACAAAGGAAACTTTAAAACAATTAAAATTTTCCCTTATTATTAAAGTGTAAGAAAAGTCTTTTTACAATGCCTTGAGTAAATAATTGATTTTTATCTATGATGTCAATGACATTTGATTCTTATCTTAATATAAAAATTCTATAAAGCTTTTCTCTTTCGCTATATCGTACATATGCTTGGTAATACTAGCTGGGCGCGTAAAAGCATTTAATTTTTATGGAGCTACTATAAAATACTTACACAAAATTTATATTTGTTGCAATGGCAATGCTGTATCGTCACATGTTCGAAAATTAAATCAGCCGGAATATAGATACTTTAATTTCCACAGACCCTTTTAATAGCATTTTAATGTGTTTCTCTGATTAACTCTTACATCGTTTTGTTTCCTAATAAAAATATTGGTTTTATGTTGGTTTTTATTTCAGATGATTATCTTGACATTAACGATTGTTGAATATTTTTATGTTTATTTTTCTAAAAAAAAATTCGGGTTTAGTTTTATAAAATTTTTTGTTAGAGAATAAGAAACAACAACTGGATTAATGCCTCTTAGTAGCAAACAACAATGTGAAAATGTATCGTGTAGATAACTTTTGTGTTAATCTATGGAAGATTATTTTAGTTAATTCAACTGAAACTGCTGGCTTTTCTCTCTTATTGTAAGAAAAAATCAATTGTAAAATATTTTCGATAGTCTTGCATGACTATGGAGTGGTCGAACGGGATTAATTTTTAACAACACTTTTTTTCTTCACCTTATTTCGCTATTGATTACTACTTAAAGCCCAATGAATTAAAGGTGTTAGCTTAGAAAAATGCGTTCAAGGGTGAAAATTGGTGAATAAACTTATTTCACTCAGTGCGATATAGTAAAATTCAAAGGTGTTACTTACATACATACATACATATGTAGCTGATGGTAAATTATTCAAATAATATATCGATGAAAATACACGATTGGTTCTCATTGAGAAATACCGATTTGAGTTATGTTATAAGAATCGATTTTTTAAAAATATAAATTTCATTAGTTCTTGACGATTTTTTTTGGAAAAGTCTTGACAAGTAAAAAATGTTTTCATCAATGTTGTAAATAAAAAGAAACCACATTGATTTAAAAAAAAAAGAAATTCTGTACGTAAAAAGTTCACCAAGATTTTTTGTATTAAATTTTATTTTAAAACTAGTTAAGGTGTTATCTTCGGACAGACCAAACTCACATACCCTACAATTCATTGAAATTACCTATTAACTAAAAGTTAGAAATTACCTTTTAACTAAATGATAGCAAGACGTTGAAGAGGTTGTATAAGTCGAAAAAAATGTAAAATGTTAAAAAGTTCGAAAATGTCGAAACAATTGAAAAAACTGAATATGTAATTAAAAAAATATGGAAACCATTGAAGAAAGTTGATATAAATTGAAAAATTATGGAAAATGCTGAAAAAGTTGAAAGCGTTTGAAAAAATCAAAACATATTGGATAAGGTTGAAAAATGTTGAAAAAGGTTGAAAAATGTTGAAAAAGGTTGAAAAAGGTTGAAAAAGTTGAAAAAATATGGAAAATGTTGAAATCGGTTGAAAACTCAAAAAAAGTTGAACAAGGATGAAAAATGTAATGACGAAAGTTGAAAGAGGAAAAAATTTAAAGGTTGAAAAACTCAAAAAAATATCAAAAATGTTGAAAAAAATCGAATAGAAATGAAAAAGGCAAAATATGTCACACCCACTTCTCCAATTCCGCCTAATTTTGGTTTAATAAGTTATATTCGTGATCGACATCCGCATACCAAATTTTAGCCAGTAGCTTGTATAGTTTGCGATATATGCCGTAATATCGCTTAGTCGTCTTTTGATTTGGATTATACATAGATGGGACTACATATGCGTCCTGGACAAGTGTATGACGTCATCTACTTAATGATATCTGCATCGTCAGATGCAGGTTTTCCGGCATGTGAAAAAATAACCATTTTAACATAGAAAACACACACAAAAAAAAAATGTTCAGAGAATATATATTATGATGAGGATCGGTAGCCCTTAGGCCTATGTATATTTTATAATAATTTCAAATTTCTACATGATACCGTTTATGCACAGGTACATGTTGTGCGTTTTCGCACCCATCGGCGCTAAAGAGTACATTTTTACTAGGGAAAATTTTGCAGCTGCATGTGCGTTCGTTCTGCGTTTTTTGCGCAGCATTCGGTTGTAATTGTACTAACGATTGTGATTGTGAATGTTTGTGTTTTCGAGGAGAGTTATGGCGACGTATTCGAGTGTGATTTTGAGAATGGAAGTCTTTTTAATTCGTGAATTTGAAGCCATAATTGAAAATGAGTGGTCTGACGATGAGGAAACCGAACCGCAAAGGCCAAAGACAATTGTCGAACGTATTGGCTATTGTTATAGTTGTTTCGCTGCCAGATGCTGTGGACGATTTGACGGATACCGCAGATGTCCCAGACGACCACATATTCTGTGATGATGCTGGGCCTACCGAAACTGATGGTGCCTTGGAAAGTATGCCCGAGATTTGTGGTACCACAGAAATATATGTTGAGTACCCGGACGCAGACAATGACGAGAATGTACCCTATCCATTTGCTTTAGAGCAACGGGTGGTAGCACTTGCTACTGCTCAGACACCGTCCCACAAATTGATGGTCAGCAATTCATTGGAACGACATTGATTATTTTATTTATTTAATTGCAGGCCGTAACTGTGTTGTCCAATTATCTGCAAGTCAAACCAAAACATCGAGTGTGGCGTTATGAAACAAAGCAACGTTAGATAGTAATGGTAGAGGAGCCAGACATCATTCATCAATACGGCAAACGAATGCGAGGCGTTGATCTTTTTGACAATGCAATGAACAATTACCGGATTTCTCTTCGTGTTTAAAAATGGCAATGGCAATTGATAACAAATGGTCTCGATGCTGCCATGGTCAATGCTTGGAAGCTACATATTTCCATACACAGTTACCAGCGCAAAAACGCAATGTCTAACAGTGATAGCTCCAAAAAGGAATTTAGGCAGATGAGCCAATTTGAATTCCGCGACATTGTGACTGACTCCTTGGCGCAAAGTGAAGTAGTGGCACATCATTGTGGTTCCAAAACTCAAGACACACCCTCTCAAAAACAATTAGGAGTGGATAACATTGACCAAAACAGTGAAAAGAAGACGAAATGCTTCCGCTGTTGCCACTGTGCCTTCCACACCATCTACTATTAAGAGCAAAGTGGCATACCATGCAGGGAACTATTTATAACGTGCAACCTAGTGAATATTCATGACTTTTTTTTCTATATTTACTCTGAATTAATATATTCCGACACGCATTTACTTATTATCTACTTTTTAAATAAATCTCATCTAAACTTTGACTTGATCCATTGATTTCTTTTATAATCCACATATTTCATAACCACTCTTTCACTAGTAAAAATGTACTCACTGACGCCGAGGGGTGGGAAAACGCAACACCCCCTACATGGGTAGTGAGTAGGGATAGGGGGCTAATTTTTTGTGCGCGGAATACGAGTGTCCCTAAGACATCCTCCTTGAAGTTTCAACTCTCCATGTCCACGAATAAGGGAGCCGGCGCTAATGCGTTAAGGCACGCACACTGGTGCTATTTCTCCCGATTTTTTCAGATATACCTTATAGCATGTAAACCAACTACATTAAATTTCATACCAATTACTGCAAAAGTTCACTTAAAATAACGCTTGCAACTTTATGGTTATAATAGGAGATGCCACGCCCACTGATGTAATCCTGTCGAATTCCATCTAATTTCAAAGCTTACAGTAACCGATACATCTACACCAAATTTTATGAAGATTACGTTGTTAGTTCTTTTAATATAACGTTTATAAATATTAGGGTTTGTGCCACGCCCTTCAGTGAGTTTTTCCAGTACACTAGCTAAGCTTGCACTGATGACTGCTTTCAGCGGCATAGTCTCTAAAGTTTTTATGAAAATCGTATGAGTTAATTTCGACATACATATGTATACAGAAACAAAATTTTTACCTTTTACTTTTCACACTATATCCGTTTACCAAATTTCATGGCAATATCTTGCATAGTTTACTAGATATGGCGTTATAAAGGTTAAAATTTAGGGTTCTGCAACGCCCCTTTAAGAGCCTTCTTAATCTTGAAACCTAGCCTAACCTAATTTGGTTTCATTAAAATTGGTGCAACTTTTTTCAAAAAGGGCTTGGGCAAATATACATAGAGTATGGGCGGTAGGTGTGTTCGTGACCTGATTTTGCCCAATTCCAATATCAAGAAGCTTGCAAAAAGGTGTGACCTGTATACAGAATTTAATTCAATTTTCCGTAAGCGTGATTTCAACAGATAGACATACCCACAGACAGACAGACGAACATATATGAGCCGTTTATTTTGAAAATGGCATAAGTCACTCTTCGTTGAGAAGAAAAAATGAAGGAACTTGATATTAACTGTGTAAAATTTATTTCATTTTTTCTTCTCAACGAAGAGTGACTTATGCCATTTTCAAAATAAACGGCTCATATGTATATACTGACTCTTCACAGAACAAATTAGGACTGCAATGATTTCTATATAATTGTCACTGTGCAAATTAGTCCATGTAGAGTTTTCTGATAGCAATTATTTTAAGTTTGAGTAGCCTGTAAGGACATATGCCAGCAGATGAAACTAAAAAATTAATAAATTTCATTGAAAAATTTCATAAAGAAATATTTGACTTGATCATAATATAATTTGGTAATTATTATTAAATATGTGAATGATCAATCTAATAATGGTTGGCTGATCCGATTTTAAAAAAATTTTTTCGATTCTGCGGAACAATTCTCAAATCTTGAGAATTTGAGCTCATTTGGTACGTAACTTAATTTTTCTTCAAAATTGTTGCATGCCAAAAATTTGCCATACCTAAAGCCATTTTACAAGCCTTATAACTCAACATTTTGAAGTAAAAATCAGAACACAGCTGTAAAGAAAGATCAGTTAAAAACGCGCCCAACCTTTTTGAGATAAACTTTAATTCGTAAAAGATGCGCGACCGCATAGAATCAAAATTAAATGCTGAAATTGGCTAAATAACAACAAAAATAACAAGATTTAAGTGTGTTTCAAAGAAAACATAAACAAATAAAATTTTATCATTTATATGCGACATGAACCAACTAAACCATTTTGTAATTCTTACCAAATCTTGGTATGTAGAAGCAAAGAAAGCATTTTTTAGATAAAAATTGACTAGAATAAGAAATAGTGTGAATATTTTAAGAAAACGTGTATTATTAACGTAAGGGCATTAATTTGAACTTTGCTGCAGTCTTTATTATGGGAATTGATCGCAATCGAAGTTCATCTCTAGTGACTCATCTCATGCGCCAAGCAAAACTTACGATTGACTCTACGCATTTTCGCATAAAATGTCCTACGAATGTGCAAGGCATATAACTTCTTAATTTAATCTTGAAAGGTTTCAAGCAAAAGTCAGAAACACAGGAATTAACACAATGCGATTATGTGCGTCTGAACAAAGTTTCAACATACAGTTACTTTGCATTTCCTGTTAACTGTTAACTTGGCATAATAAAGGATTTTTTTTTTTCTTTAGAAATTGTAAGGCGCTTAAAGGCAGGCATTCCAGTGAAATTCATTCTAAGAATGTCGGCTGAAAGGAATACAAGAGACTGAGTGTGCAATAAAATTAACAAATGTATTGTCATCCGGTGCCGTTAATTATGAGAAATATAAAATAAATATAAATTTACATTGCATATGTGCGTACGTACATACCTATGTATGGTATGGTATATAGGAGAAAGATTTACAAAGGCTGATGATGATGACTGAGCAGAAAATAAATGTTCTTGTGGGTTAAGCTGCTAGTGATCCCGAAGAACCACCATTATTGGTCAAAATAACGACTGAATGCATTTGGTTGCAAAAAAAAAAAAACACGAAAAATCATAGTGGCAACGACATTGTGTGCCACAAGGTGTGTTCGTTGCTGATTTGCGTATTAATTTATAAATTGACGCATAATAAAAGATAGCGCATGCAATCCGCAACGGACGCACGTTTCAATAGAATGCTGATGGTATTTATTTGACACAGGCGTGTTGGTAAAAAGCAGGGCTGTACTTAGGTTGCAGCCATAACGGCAAATATGGGGAGAGGGGGCCGGAGAGATGCAGAATAGAATTAACGCTATTTTTTTTAGAAGTGACTTTTTTAGATATATTACTCATTGTTTGGCTGTTAAATCTCTTTTGTTTGGAACATAGAATACCATATTTTTATCCATGAATCTTATAGACACAAATTTTCGACAGACGCTTCTGGGACTATGTGAATATTGTCAATAGATGAGAGGCACCTTATCTTACATGTTCTCGGAAATATTTCAGCGACACTCACTAACTTTTCCATACCCGACTATCGGAATGTATTTTGTATGGAAAAGTTAGTGAGCGTCGCTGAAATATGTCCGGTTATGGGCGCTGTCCGTAATAGGGAATTTCACTGTACATATAAATAGTTGAAGGCAAAGCCGTTGCAGACCTTTTTGACTGTCAAAAAAAAAACATAATCCTATATTTTTTTTTTTTATGGAAAGGCTGTGTAGAAGGGCAGTGCCGAGAGTAATTTTTTTCTAAAAGTAGGCGGCGCCACGTCGCAAACAGAAAATTACGTTTCTACTAACTAATGAGCTGATTTTGATGAAATTGGATATTCATATATTTTGAAACCTGAGGAGAGATATTAGTTTTTTAACCAGAAAGTATGTTTTCACAGCTAAGTATGTATACCAAGTGACCGATTTTCATGAAATTCGGTTTGGAAGTATTTTGAGCCCTGAGAAAAGGTATTTGTTTTAAGTGGGAGTTGTCGCTCCCCTCCTAGAAAAATATACTTTCACAGCTGAGCCAATGGACCGATTTCTATTAAATTTGGTACGGAGACAGATTGAGCCCTAAGACAGGAATAGGACAACATAATATAAAGAGACATCGCTGACATTTAATCAGGCAAATTGGTACTGAATTTTTTTGAACTCTAGCTCATATAAAATAGAATCTGTTGAATTACGAAGTTGTTTTCAAGTGTTTTTTTTTTTAGCTGAATCTATTGCAAAGTTATGACATCGTTACATATTTTTTCACTATTTTTCTATAATGTTTCAAAAACCAGACCACCGAACTTAAGTCTGCATTCAATTGCCAAAACTTATTGACACGAAAAGTCAATTTTGATGTTTGGCTTTACTGAAAAATTTGGTGTGATGGACGGCCACAAATATTTTTTTCTGCAGAATTTGTGAAGTTGATAAAGGAATCTAATACGTACTGTTTTGCATATTTTGCCAAAGGCAATATTCGAACTATACAGAAGGTGCAGATAGAATTTAATTTCGTTCAAGACATAAAATAGTTTCTAAGTAATAAATGTACATTTTGGACAAAATATATTACTAAGTATTTTGTATATCATCATATTTATAAAAGTGTCGTACCTTGTCGAAGGCTAGTGCTAAAGATGCTGACTTCCAGTATCCAGTACTTTCGAAAGAATTGCAAATCAGTATTCTCTACTTGGTCGATTGTTGCAGGGCTACTTCTATGTAATTAATTCCTTACTAGAAAGTATTGGGGTGGAAAAATATTTTAGCAAATCTATTTTTAATGAAAAATAAAATTTGGTATACTTCCTCATGTTTGGCTTTATCTATATCTTTTCAAATATTTCGGAAAAGCTTATTAGACTTATTGGTCTGTGGGTCTTCTATCAATTTTTATAAAAATATTTCGAAGCTGTTAAGCAATTGTCGCACCCCAAACAAACCTACTATATTTTGCCCAGTTTTAGCGGACGCATAGAAAAGTTCTTCCCTACTCTTAAAGAAATACAAGTCCGGCCCTGGTGAAGAGGAAAATCATATGTATATGAGTAGTAAATTTGTAAAAATTTATTTTTTTTTATGCACCGCATTTCAACGATTCCTCAATTTCAGTGCAGAAATGTACAAAAAATTTTAGTAAAATTTTACATTTTTCAATCTGAAATCGATAGAAGTTCAGCCACGCGATTTAAATATTTATTCATGAGTAATTCATGCTAAAATTTATAATCATTGCACTTGTTTTTCTGATTTTATGCAAATCTTTGAAACTCTGAAAGAAATTTTTGCTTATCGTTTTTGAAACCTTTGCTCTTCCATCAATATATTCATCAGACTGCATAGCAGGACCACACCTTTCATATGCAAAACAGAGTGTTTTTTTTATTGTTTCTCGTTTTGACAGCATATGATTATTCTCTTTTAAGTATTGCCAACCCATAATTTTCGATTCTTTTGTATTGTGCAAGGCATATGAGTTAGAGGAATGGTGGAGGCTATTAAAGATTCATTGATGCACTCGATTTTATGAATTTATATTATTGAATTTAAGTCGTTAGAAAATGTAGCACCATCACATAGAACTTAAGCCTTATAAAGTATGAAAATTAAGCATTAAATGAAATGTTGAAATAAAATGTACTGTATAAAATTTGCTTTATAATTATAATTTTTCCCGCTATTGGAGGTAACACCCCCACTAGCACAAACCTATCTTTTTTTAATGTTCAATATGCTTTTGTATTGCCCCGCGTCCATATACCAATTTTTTTAATGTAGTGATCACAAAAAACCGATAGTGTTTTGTCTAACTTGTAACAGTTTAGAAAAATGTCAAGGTGCCTGCACAGTTGCATCATCTAGCGCTGGTTTACTGGTGTAAGAACAATGTAATGAGTGTGTGCAGTTGGTTGGACCTGTAGTTTCAGTTTGTTGATATGAAGGTTAAAACGTTCGTTTGAATACAGGCATAGAGAATGTCTTTAATGTAGATACATACATGTATGTATATGACTCATTTCATGTTAAATGTCCTGAGTCAAAAATTTAACATAATTCAACTTCGGTAAAGTGTTGTGCTACTGGATGGTAAGTATATCCCAAGGCTATCGGCCATTTTCACGAAAGCGATTTCACGAATGACCATTTTCACGAATGACCATTTTCGCGAATGTTCATTTTCTTTCGTGAAAATGGGCATTCGTGAAAATGACCATTCGTGAAATCGCTTTCGTGAAAATGACATGGAATCATATCCCAAAATTTTTTTTCTATTCTTTCAAAAACTGGCAGAAGAAGGGGATGATAATTTGAAAAATCAAAAATTAATTTGATTTTTTTCTAAAGATACGTTTTTTTATAATCCGATGTATAGAGTATTTGATTCTCATGTTCACCTTCGCATTGTTAGTGTGCGTTATGTCTCTTGTCCATGGTTTACTAGTACTGTAATTACGGTCACAAAGAAAAGGAATAAAGCATATAGAACTTGGAAGAGAAACCCGAGAATTAATAACTGGGAGGAATATAAAATAGTTCGCAACCAAATCACTTCTGTGATAAGGTTGTCAAAAATATTATTTTTCCTATCTAAGTTAAGTCCGAATGTTTGTACCTTGTAAATTATTGTTGCAGCACTTAAGATTTGTAGGTGTAGCAAAAAATGTGCATTACAATGTGAAATTGACCTTAATGAATTAAATGATCATTTTGCCAATGTCCAATGCATCAAACTATTCCAGGCCAGTTGACATCTATATGCACGCTTCATTACTTTGAATTTGTGGCTGTCAGTGAAAGTGATGTTGCTATAAATACTCTGAAAATCAAATCTAATTCCACTTGTGAAGATAGCCTACCCATTAAGTTTATTAAGTTAGTTTTGCCTTTCGTCTTATGCCCTCTAACTCACATTATCAACTATTTTGTGAAAGGTGGCTACTATTGTGCCAGTTGCTAAATCTTTTTTTGCGACTATACCTAGTGATTTTTGACCTATCAGTATACTATCGGCTCTCTCTATGGTTTGTGAATCACTGATGGCTGAAAAAATATCTTCCTATATTAATTGTAGTGGACTTCTGGCTCCGTTGCAATCTGGGTTCCGCCATGTGCATAGCATTAGAATTTCATATGACAAGGATGAGATGATTTCTCTTTTCATATTGGATTTTTCCAAAGCTTTCGATGGTGTCGATCATGTCCTGCCTTGTACTAAGCCGAAGTATTTATTGGGATTCTCTGACAATGCTGTGTAATTCCTAAAACATTATTTTGACGGTAGACAGCAAAGAGTTAAGATTGAAAACCAATACTATAGTTAAAAACTGTAAGATGTGGTGTGCGTCAAGGCTCAGTCCTTGGCCAGTTACTATTTATTTTATAAACGATATTTTCAATATTTGCAAAGGTGTTCTAAAGCATGGGTATGCTGACGACCTGCAACTTTATTTATCACGGCCAATCGGTCTAATTGAAGATCTCGCAGATAGAGTGACTGAAGATCTTGATAGGATTAGCAAAAAGACCTCCCTTAATAAACTGAACTTAAGTCCATCCAAGTTGCATCTCTAAAGCATTACTTCCAAATATGCGTCATATCTGTCCTAACGACAGCAGATTGCAATTGTAAAAAAGGTTACTAACATCGGTTTTACTTTAAACGGCTCCCTAACCTTCGAATACTATATCAATGGTACTCTTAAGAAAGTTTATTACTCTCTACGAGACCTTATAGTGACAGCAATATTTATTCCGCTTGAGATTCGAAAAATTCTTGCTATTCAGCTAGTAATTACTCGGAAGTTGTGTATAGTAAAACTGATGCAAATTCATATCATCATGATCATATTTCTGCATTTAGGAAAAGCATTCTCAATTGCACTATCATGAAATACATTGACATAAGAAATCTAATATTTTTGCATAAAATTATATATACCAAAAATCTTTACTATCTTTTTGAAAAACTAGTTTTCTGCCAGTCTTCCAGAAGCATTTAGCGGAATAAATATTGTTTTGTCGCTGGTAAGTATATAGATTTATTTAGATCGATTTGGGTAAAAACCCATGAGTCAAAAATCGCTATTTTAAAATATTGATTCATACAAAAATCGATATTTTCATCACTTCTAAATACCTTAATTGCATACCAATCAAAAGGCAATAAAGTGGTGTTTTACTTAAATATGTTGAGGATTGTATAGTATTCCTACTGATGTAAAATAAAAATAGGACTACCAAAATATGTTCGGCCTAATTTAAACTATTCAATCGACTTAATGGATATTTTGTTTGCCCCAACATATAACACTTTAACTTCCAATTAAGGACATAGGTAATATTTATCAAAATTTATTGATAGTAAATAGTATTTTCTCAGTGTAGTTCAGTCTGGTTCATTCAAAACATGTTTAAATGAAAAAGGAGATGAAAAATTTAAACTTTTACGAGAAACTAATTTAGTCTAGGATAGAAAAATTATTATGACAAAAAGTTAAACATTTCAGCACATTTGTCTTGGGCTAAACGCTTCGGATGAACTATTTGCTTTCTCGTAACATAAATACACATGGCGGCAAATTTTACTCTCGAAACTAGCAACATTAGTGCCAGTAGGTATTTGCCTAAAGCCTAAACCAAAATAGACGAGACGAGACGTAACGAGTAAGTTCGAGTGTATGTAAACCAATGTTGATAGCCAAAATGAACCAACGTAATTGATCGAAAGTGAACGAAACATTTTGACGAGACGAGTTGTTCCGTAAGAACCGAACTTCAAAACGTTCCTACTCGTCATAACAGCTTTTTTGGTTCGTTTGCTAGCGTAACATTTTGGGTTAAATGTCAAAACAGACGAAACGAGTGCAAACGTTCGTTCAATTGCTACCGTCTCGTCACGTCTATTTTGGTTAAGTCTTAAGTCTTCCGCGCTCTGAAATATTTAATGACCTTGATCTTATCAAATAGTCAGAGGCGGAAATATGCTTCATCAACTGTGCGTTGTGAAATCTTTCGTTAGAATCGACTCCTTTTCTTCAGAAGCGGAATATCTATCCTGGCAATGGAAGCTCTATGTTTTGTCAAAAATTAGTAGCCTTGCCGGTGAAACTATCAAGGAAAGATAAAGTTGACTTCGTAACCAATTCTTACAACTCAGTTGCCATAATTTGTTAATAAGCCATAGTTTATTATTTTCGATTGAGTCTTAGTTCCATTTAAACGAAGTTCCACTGTAAATTATTTATGTATAACATATAACATATATAAATAAACTTTGCTGAATGTTTGTTAAATGTACTTAAAATTTTGGGACCATTTACGTTTGCTACGTTTCTTTCAAAAGATTTTCGTTATAAGGTCGAAGTAGCTCTAAACCTAAATTGTTATCAATACCCGAGCATCGCATCATCGCATCGGATTCCAACCCATCGCATTGCATCGTGTCGCGTAGCGTTGACCGCGTATCGCGTACAATTTGAGTTCATGGCCGTTGTGGGGATGCTTGCATCATGCAATGTGCCTTTATTTGTTGTTGTTAGCACTGTCGTTGTTGTTGTTGTTGTTGTTGCTAGCATACATTAAAAAGCGTGCAGCGCACTACAGCATCGATTCCATAAATACGCGCGAAATAATCAATGAAGAGAAACGACGCGTGTACTCGCGCTGCATTCAGTTAAAGCAGCATCTCATTCCGCCTGCTCTCCCTCCTCGACAAAAGTAAATCATCAAAAGTGTTTGTCATAGCACCCACACATGTGCATATACTTGTGTAGGGCATATGGCAATTGGGCAATTACTCGTGAAAAATTCTTAAGATTTTTAAATAAAGCTAATTTTTTTTTGTTTAATTTTATTTTTTTTTTTGGGAAAAACTATCCAAAATAACTTAACCCTTTCAGAACTGAATTAAAGTGGGAAGCCTCCCAAGTTTTTCTTTGATATTTAATCGTTGCTTATCACTTGAAAGCCATATACATATATTAATTTCTTGGGGTACATGGAAAACATAAGAACAAGAAAGTGGGCGGGTGGTGTAACTGATCTGTGAAATTGACTAAGAGGCTGTTCATATATTACGCAACGCCATTAGAGGAGCTCAGAAAATTTGTCAATCTATGACCGTTTGGGTTCACGCTTATATGACACAGAAGCGTTACATATGCAAATTGCTCAATAGACTAGAATTTTGCATGGAGCTATATTATGAAAAATTAATAAATATCATCAAAAAATATCTGAGGCTCCGTTTTCTCAATAAACGTTATCAAATGGCCAACTTTCATTAGGGTAGTGCCTGGTAAAAAATTTACTAGCCATTTATTTTTAAGACCTTAGAAACTGAACTTCACAATAAGATTGAGGCATCAATGATGCTTAAGGAGCGCCCGGTCACGTGGTTTAATTTTTACTGCTTACGATCCTTTATCTACCCTCATGTAACTTAAAGTTACTTTTACCTTCAAAGCCCTTTGCCAATGCTTCGTATTGAAGCGAGTATGCGCTTCAAATCTGTCGTACAGCTGGGTAAAAAACTTTCACGGCTTTAAAATCTATGTGCATTCATATATATATTTTTGGATATTGGTGAAAAAAAATATAAAAACATAACGAAGCCCGAGCTTGAAGCTCTGCCTTACATAGCTCAACGTTGTTTTTCCATCCCCACACACCCTAACAAGGGCATGAGGTTGATGGACAGTGTCACTTAAGTTATTGAAAATGTGACTTCTGTGCAAAGAATTTTAAGCGCTTCGATAGTATCACCTTTTACCCTATTCAAATAAACAATTGTATTTTGACGAGTATACTTGTGAAACTACGAAACAATGGGACAAAGCAAAAGAGACGTCAACTGCCAATTCCCGCGAATAACAGCAGCAACAACAACAATACCAATAACAAACAAACTAACACAGACTTGCAAAACATTAAGGCAAATAATGAATACGATATCGTTGTTGGTGTTGTTTTAGTAAATGTTGTCTTAGGTCAGTATTTCTCAATGCAATTTACCAAAACAAATAACAGCGTTAAATGAATGAAATGAATGAGAATAGTAGCTCTGAAATGTAAACAGCTTTTGTGAAGTTCATAAAAATGCCATTCTTCTAATAATTTGAAGAGTTTTACTGCTCATGTTTCAATCGAAAATGAAGGTATACAAAGTATTCTCTGGATTCTAGAATCTTCCTATAGGGTGCTTTTGGTCCACTACATCCAAAAATAATTTCCAGTTCTTAAGTCAAAAACCTCAAGTGTTGAATTTATGCACTAACAGAACTATTTGATTGAATAATGGAAATTATATTTGATATAGAACAATGGAGCATTTATTTGAGATTTATCGCTATTTGTTCTAAATACAACATGTCTGACTCAAATAAATATTTGATTGCTTTATATTGAATATACAATTGTTGAATTCAATCAAATCGTATCCTCAGTGTTGGGATACCAATGTGTTCATGTTGCCGAGAGCAATTCAGGGGTCTTTTTGGCTCTTTGCTGCAATTTAAAATTTTCAAAACATCTCAAAATCTATAAGAAAAATGTAGGTTTTGGACGTGCACACATCAAAACTACTGAATTCAAATGGGGGACTTAATATTACGCCTCAAAGAGAACCAACTAAAAAAATTTTTTGTATCGTCTTCATTTTTTTAGCTATCGTAACGTTTTCCTGAGATAAAATGGTGTGATTAAAAACCTGTCCTCAAAATATTGATCGAAATATATAAACAGGACGGACCAATCTCAAAAACTATTATTATTAACGATTTCTTATTTTTTTTTCAAATCTACTACTTATCCACTAAAATATATATTTGAGATCCAGTTTAAATGTCTTTTCGAATTTTATAGAACTATCTTCAAAACGGCGCTTAAATAATTAATTTTGAATCTTTTTTATAGAATTTAATAACCATTTACTATAGAAATAATTTTGTAAGTACATAATTTACATATAGACAACATGACGTATGAGTAACTTCATTAATATTCACAAAATATTAAAAAAAGCAATCAACCACCAATTTTCAATGGCTATAGGTACTGCGTAAAGCAAAAGCGAAAAGGGCGTATCTAAAAAAAAAGCGTTTTGAGATAATTGATGCTTTGTTTATGTCAATTTCTTGAAATACCTTAAAAATTGACTTAGGAGGTTTTTGATATGTTTGAACTAAGCAACAGGCGTTTGGACTAGTTAATACGCCCTTTTCGCTTTTGAGGGCATATACTTATATTGAAAAATTCATGATTTACATAAATATCATTTTAGAGATAAAACTAAATTTGGGCCAGTTGTGCGACCCTGTTTTACCAACTGAGCGGTAGGTCAATGACATTGTGCTCAGATAATCACGAACTAATTGAATTGAAGGCATATTAGAAAAGTGTGTAAGTGATTCAATGACGTTTTTTCCTGGAATATTGTGAAGCTAAGTTTTACAAAAACCAAGAAACCGAGATGTTAGGAATCAGCTGCTTAAATAGAATCTGAAGTCAGAACTTTAAATCACACCAAGACTTTGAGGTACTAACCATTAAGTGTCAAAGTTACCATTATTGTTCACGATCAGAAAACCCTAAGCCCTGGAACACCTAGAACACAATTTAAAATGCTCACAGAATTTTGAGATCCGAAATACGTCAGTGAAAAAAATGCAAAAAATGCATCTTCGGTACATAATGCTTAAATGACTCAAAACCCTGACGTGATAGAGTGGTAAATCAAAAATCATTTTCGTAATGTATTGGAGTGTTTTGCACTTAATTCCGGCTACAGAATACTCTCTCACTCCAGGATTTGGTGATATTTAAGCTACGTATTTCAAAAATGCCATTTCCGGTTTTTTAACTACTGGCGACTTTGAGATGGTATATCGTATAGCTCTGATGTCTTAGAATTTCAGAAATCAATCTAGATTTGGCATTGAAAAATTTACAAGAAGTAATACAAATTTACTGATTATTGAAAACTATGCTCATTTAGGCACTTAATTGTTAAGTGTCGCAAAACGCCTGCGGTCTAATATGGTAACGCTCTAAAAATAATGTTCTTAAAAGCCATATGAACTTGCGTGCAAAATGGGAACAACGTGCTTGCAGTGTGAAAAAATAAATTTTTTTTTCATTACGAAAGTGTGAGTTCATGCGAAACTTTCACATACATGAAATCTAATCTGAAAAATAGTTAAGTTCGAGCATAGTCAAAACATAGTCCGCAAAATTACAATTTTTACACTACAACTCAACAACAACAATTACAACAAACTTTAAATTAAATTCGGCCTAACCTAGAAAATGACAAACTTTCAAAGTGAATTTTCTAAAGCCACAAATTGTGTGTGCGTGCGAAAAAGAGTTGCTTGTTCGAGTGAGATAGGCATAGTTAATCGGATTCTATATTGGCTGGAAACAATCAATTATCGGCATGCCGAAAAGTCGTAAGGTTTAAAGAAATACAAATGAAAAGCACCCGGGGTGATAAAATAACACGAGACATCAAAGTGAAGTTGGGATAGAAAAACAGAAAAAAAAAAAAAATAAATGCTCACAATCTAGGGGAGAGAAGTCGTATAAATTTGAAAAAGAAAAGCAATAAAGTAAAGCGATAGGATTTTGTCCTTAGTTAGAAAAATGAATTGCAGTAAAAGAAATTTATTTCAAAAGAGTCTTTAATTCATTCAAAATTAAGGAAGCAACTTCATAGCAAATTCGTTTTAAGCAAATTAGTGGGAAATTGTTTTATAAAATTGGGATTTTCGTATCACAACAAACTCAATTTTTTGGTGGTCATCGATTCATTCAGGAAATTAGTTCGCCGAAAATGCTTCCATATCCTGACGATGGCAGTGCCATTTTAGGAACTCTGTTCGTTTGTGTATCTTTGCTCCATCACAATTCTCGAATGATTTTTTCGATTTCACATAATTTGTGTTTAAAACAGTATAAAATTAATTTGAATCAATCGTGAAAATTGACTCGATTCCATTTTTTTTTCGTTTCATATTCACAGGAACGTTTTAATCAAAGTTTTTGGAGCAAAGTATCTTCTGCGCAAGAAGTATCCGGAATATTTAAATAAAATGAAGCATTTGTCGCTTTAAAAGACCAACCGTATACAATATAACTACGCTAGCACGTGATCCAGTCCTCCAAATATTGGTCATAGGTTGATTGAGGAATAGATTTCGACTCTTTCTGCGAGTTTGAGGTTTGGATTTCGGCTCTTTTTGAGGCGTTATTCCGAAAACTATTGGCTGATGTGCATGTCGTAATCTTAAACCTATTTCCTGCTGCTAGTTTCATGAAATCATGTCTTGGGTGACCTACCTCTGATGCTTTTTTTTAGGATAAAATTAAGATAAAATGATTAAATATTAGTCAGAATAATATGTTATCTATCCAGTGGCCTACCCCGTGCTCATTGAGCGTCCAGGGTGCCGAAGTAATTTGCCACCCCTTCCCAACCCATAATTTTCTCTATTTTTGAAATTGTAATATTTTTTTACTAAAAAAAAGTATAGTAAGTAGTTATGCAAAAAACAAAATTTCGAGGAAAAACAAAATTACACAAGCAAAAAGCATGTGGCAATAGCAAACCAACATTTTTGATATAAGTGCCTTGAAAACAATATTGCACTACCAAAAAGCATGAGTGGTTGTGAATCGAACTGATTTAGCACGAATTACGGAAAGATCTAGGGAAAAGCTGTATATTTTCTGTTATTGTTTTAAGAGCTTGAAGAGCTAAACGAGGTTTAAGCTTTGCATCCATGCTTTATGTCACTCATTTAACAAAACTTTATTCACTCCGTAGGTCTTGCAATGCAATGTTTTGAATGATTCGGCACAGGAAATTTCAATTGCAACACAAACCTTAAGGCAAGTTCTTTAGCTAAGTGAATTTTTCATTGCAAAAATCGCCGAGCACTTTACAGTATAAGTATCAAAGGCAGCTGCACTATATACGTTACCGGCCAAACTAGTAGTTAGGATAAACTAGTTATTCCTAGGTCAAACTAGTTCATAGGAAGCGTGTTAGGATGAACCAATTTATCCTAGAATAAATTAGAGTAATTATTTACTAAAACTGGTTCATCCTAACACGCTTCGAATGAATTAGTTTGGCCTAGGAAAAAGAAGTTTATCCTTAAAACTAATTTGGTTAGTAACATATACACTGGACTGATAGACCACGTATCTTGAACACGCTCTTTTTTAAATAATAATTTCTGAATACTTTGAACATAACAGTAAATCGGGTGAATTCGACTAATATTTTCGATCAAAATACGTGTCGATTAAATGTGATATCACATTTTAGAATGTCCTTTTACTTACGATTTAAAGGCTTAAATAATTCAGTTTTAACTCACATCCTCCTAATTCAGTAAGAAAAGAATATTCAAATCTTTCTTTATATATCAAAAATAAGTCAATACTAAATTGCTTGGACGGATAGATCTAAGCTTGGGTTGAGATAAAAAGAAATGGCATGAACTCAGAGCATTAATGAACTAAAGTCATTTATATAGTACTTGAGAGAAAAGTAAAATAATTTTTTTAACGATTCGTCTGGCTATTGAATTCCAAATCATTATGGAAAGTTTTTTCAAGAAGAGATTGTAAAGTCAAAATGAAAAAATTTAAATTAACTGGAGATGTTGCCAAATAAACACAAGCAGGTGCGCGTTTGCACTTCAATAGAAACAGCTCAAATTTGCATTTCAAAGTTGAAAATGTTAAACATTTCTGCAATCTTAAGATTTTGCGTTTGATCCGCAGCAAGACCAAACAGTTCTTTATTTGTGATTTTATTTTAAACTGTATAATGATTTAAATTAACTGGATTACTGTTTGTTATTTTAAATCAAACGCCAGGATAAAATAAATAAAATCCTGTTAAGTTTACTTTCCCTTGAATGTAAGTACAAGTAGTTCCTATCTTGAAGGGCTCTAGAAATTTAAGTTTATATTATAGAAAATTTATTTAATATTTGACTCCAAATAAATAGGTATTATAGCATGCGAAGTAAATGAATCAAAAGAATTGAGTGTCAAAAAACTTAAGCAAATTATTCTAAAATTCTAGTTATTTTAAATTTTGCGGCCAACAACTTATGGCGCGTACTAAAATATATAAAAATCTAGTTAGGTGAGAAGTATGCGTTGGTATTTGCATACAAATATATTCATTTTTATTTGAAACCACCCAGAAAACATTTGAAAGATTCTTAAGCCTTCCACAAATATGGCGATGAAATTATAACTTTTCTAGAATTGGCTTACGTGATCAAACTTTAGCGCCATTAATATGCGAAGCTCCCTTAACAATCTCCAGAAAGACAAATAAATATTTTTTTGAAAATAATAGATTTTGAATCATCCATACGATTACTTGACGACTCTTTTGTAAGATTATTTGCGAATCCAATTTTTATTTACATATAATACTTCTAGAAAATGCATTATGATTCGATATTACTGTTAGAAGCAAAGAACGGTGTCAAAATTGCCAGGCTGAGTTGCCAGACTAAGGCTATTAAATATCATACGCAGGATATGTGAATAAAGTGAAAGAATTATTCTGAACACACCTATGATGACGTTGCTTCAGCAACAATCGTTTCAAGCTCTCCCATTATCGGCGACCTACTGTCATCGACTACCAACCCAATCCACTCCTTTGCGTACGACTGCAACATTTGTCTTTCCTATTGCTTCGAAAAGCACCCAAGCTCTGTGGACGTTGAGAGTAAACGGCGGCATATGAATGACACACTCGCTTATGACCCCAACCCAACCATCGAGTGGGGTCGTATTAACCGAGTAAATTTTAATGCTACTAAAACCCAGAGCTATCTGTTGTCTCAGAGACATCTATTTGACTCCCTTAACTCATTCCAGACTATTGGGTATTTAAATACCCAACAGAAGAGTGAATTTTAAAAAATCCTACCAAGCGACAGGTGAGAGGTGCTGTGATTTGTAAAGCTTTTTTGGGTAGAGGAAGGATTGGTCTGAAATGAATATTTTTATTTTTCCGAACTTCTTTGATTAACCTGTATTTTTGTGAGGTAGAACTTAGGTAACATAAAATTTCCAAAATTTTAGTGGAAAATCGATTCAGGCAAATTTGAAGACTTAAAGAAAAAAGCTCGAAACAAATTCAAAGATTCTATGTGGGATGCTATAATAATTCAGATTTGATTGAATGAAAAGTTGAACGGTAAATTTTTTTTTTTTGTTTTTTTTTGTCTCATATAGGGCTATTGGGTAAAAATTTACCCATGCCATATCTCCGGTGTACCGATAAGGAAAAATTTAATTTTTTCATCAGCAACTTCTATTGATCCCCTGACCTCCCACACCAAATTTTATCAAAATTGTACGGGCCCTTCTGGTAGCAGTCTGGAATGGGTTAATATGGCAGGTTTAGATATTACGAGTTCAACAAGTCTTGACGTTCTGGTCAGTAGTACTCTGGGCATATCGATTCAATCGATGTGTCGAAAGAAGTGAAGAAGGCCAAGTTTTTGATACGGTGTAAGAAATACTTCAATCCAGTTGATCTTTTGTACTCTCTACTTCACTTATATCAGACCCAAACTAGAATACAACTCACACATTTGGGCCGAGGCTCCAAAAATCACTTTGGAGATGTAATAAGCAATGAATCTCCTCTATCAGTTTCTTTCACCACCGGCATAACATAGGGTGTTCAACCCTTATTCTATCGGTATTTTAACGGGACGTGCGCTAGAGAGTACCTGAACTGATTTCATCCGTCCGGGTTTCTCTCGCAGAACTCGGGCGTCACATCAGACCCATCCTTTTTGCGTCACGCCGGTGTTCAAAAGCACATCACACTTTCGCGATAATTCTCTCTTTGACCGCACGATTAAGTTATGGAACAGCCTGCCTGCATTTGTCTTCCCCGGCAATTGTGTCATCGGTAAATTCAAGATAAATTTACACCGACACTACTCCATCTATCCCCCTTCCCATTAACTTTTCTCCTTTTTCTTACAACGAACACTGTGCATTGCATTTATAGGGGCATCCTCTGAGCGTTGGCTTATACTCAGAAAAAAAAAATATATTTATATGATTCATGGGCGAATCGCTTTGGCAACAGTTTATCCCAAACAAAATTTGTAAATGAGCTCGCGCGCGATCAAAATCATCGCCTTGGTGATTGAAATATTATTATTCCGCAATTAAAAATCTTTGCTGTGCACAGTGTTAGTGACACACACATATTTATTTATAAATATACATATATGTATATAGCATAAAACTACAAAGACAACGAAGGGAAAACCTTATTAATAAGTGTAGCCAGAAGCAATTAAGAAGATAAGCAAACAATAATGTTCCGAGTCACGTATCCGATAGTGTTGGAGGGGGGACAACACTGCGCTCCACCCTTAGCTTAGAATAAATATCTTCACGTTGTAGGAGGGCTGGACAGTCGTCGTCAGTCAATTTCTAGTAGAGGAGGCTGTTTGGAAATTGACATAAACGCAGTGTTGGTCGCATGAGTCTTCGTATGAAGATGAGTGCCATAGTGTAACTAACGCTGGTTCTTGGGTGTCATCGTAAACATTATGATGATATGCTTCATTTTATAAGGAATTTTATTTATTTCCCTGTGTTTATTTAATTGTTTTCTTTGCTATGCTTTGGGATTCTTTTGAATTGGGTGAACATTTTTTTTTTGTAATTTGTTTTTCGTTTGATTTTCTTTAAGTCGTTCTGTTGCTGTTGTTGTTGTTATTTCATTACACGCTTTGAACTATTTGTCATGTACGCAGTTTTCTCCTCAATTTACTCGTAGGAATGTAATCAATCAAACTGCTTTAATAAACGTTCTTTTGACACATGACCATATCGTTTGGTTTTGTTTCAGTGAAGACTGTGATATATCTTGCTGTCATACGTTGCCACCTCATTTTTTTTTCGAACGAAACAATAAAATTTATGAATTGAGCGAAACAAACGATAATTTTGTATGTGTATATGTACACAGAGATATAAGAATTAAAAAGTTTATTGGTGTAAAAAATTGAAAAATTGGTCCCAAATGATCACTGTCTCAAAATAAATCTTTGATGAATTGCACTCAAATGTCTCTAACAACCCTATGGCAACACATCATTTTTTTTTTTTAGAATTTATTTATAAACCCTTCTATTGTCTTGTAAGCTTATTTTTCCAGTTTTATATCTTGAAGGCATAAACCTTGGCGCCTAGTTAATGCTTTTTTTGTGTTTAATTTCTAACGCTCTGTCAATTAAAATTATATTTGACTTAATACGATAAAATGTTGGTTTATTTGTTTTGCTTTTCCTGCACTGACTAAAGGAATTCCCTTTCCTTGCCGTTGGGCAAATATTAATTTAAATGTGCTTATATTTACATAATTAAGCCTCAAAATTCTCTAAGTGTTTTGTACATAATCTGTTTGGTTGCGTTTGACGCTCTCACTCGAAAATCATAAGATAAATATTGACTTTTTACATCAAGTGCGTGAAGAGTTTGCCATATTCCTGGAAAATGTTGCATTTACATTCTTTGCGCCCGAATAAATTATTTATGATAAGGGTTTTACCTGAAAAGAAAAAAAAGAAGGAAAATAAGATTTCGTGTTTAATTGAATGTTGAAAATATCGTTTATAAGGAAAATCTGAGTTTTGAATTGGTACTCCAAAAGCCTTGTAATACTAAAAAAAAAACCAATACTTTTGAAGAATTTCTTAATATTTCATTTCAATTGTTTAGAAACATTTTCATTGAATTATAAACATGGCTCGTTTTTTGAGTTCTGGATCGTACTCGCCACAAGAAATGGTTAATGGAAATATTGTGGTGACATTTATTTTTGATTCTTCAAAAAAAAAAAAAAAAAAAATCATAAATGTCGGCTATTTTATGAATAACTTTATCTTGAAATATGTATGATATTACTGATTAAAATTTTTTTTGAAAATTTGTGTCATGATTTAAAACTTGACAATGGAAAAAAGTCAAAAAATATCTATATGAAGCGAGCCAAAGATCGAAAACCAATTCATTTTACTCAATATCTTATTTAAAAAGTCAAATTGCTATTATGTATCTCTGAACCCAAAATGGAAAGGATTGCAGCAGTAGGGGTGGCTTCACCCATATAAATATAAAACCTAAAATATTATACTTAGTCTATGTTAGCAATTATAGTGAGCTTTGATACTATAAGTTTTCATTCAGTTTAGATTATTGGAAGTGGGCTAGATTGCATAAGTGGGAATGACAAAAAAATCCTATTCAATTGTTTTAGTTAATTATTGCTGCACATTAGCATGCCTAAGGGGGCGCGAAGAGGGGTTGTTGCCCCGAGTGCAATAGCCTGGGGGGCGGCAAAATGGACCTCGTTTATACATTTCTTATTTTGGTAGGGTTTTTGTTAAACTATAAGTGAGGACCTTTTTTGTTTTTGTTTTTTTTTTTTAGTTAATTATAAATAAGTGATGATTTTGTAATTCGATGTGAAAAATATCTTATTTTGGTATCGTTTTCGTAAAACTTAACTATTTGCCCGGGCGCCAAATATGTAAGGTACGCCACTGTCCACAGGACAAACCTAGTCTAAATATATCTTAATTTTACACCAATATTTAAACCATTCTCCAACTTTAAGTGCAAAGCAAAAGTTTTGAAGAAGATCTTTTAAGCAATATATTTGTATAACTTAAAACTCGAGCTTGAAATTGTCCACAGTTATGAATATTAGGTAGCATGGGACATATTTTAACCAGTGACATATCATTCTTCTATGTAAATTTTATTATTTTTAATATATGTAAATTATATGATATACATATGGGGCATTCCATGCCAAATCACTGAGGTTTTGGCTCGACCTTCTTCGATTTCGCTAATTTTTTGATATGTTTTAGTGCGTATTAAAAGCAACAAGCACACCAATTTCCAGTCTTGTATTCAAAACCGTTAGTGAGCAATCGGTTTTATAAGGCAAACAATTTTCAATTAACGATAGACTAGTAATAAATATTGATATCAATTAAAAGTAGGGTATCATTTTTTTTTTTTATTTAAATGTGAAAAATAAAGATTTTCGAACTTAAACAAAGCAAGAGAAATTTAGTGACTTTTAAAAATGAGCAAAAAAATCACTTTTTTCGGACTGATCACTTGTAACTCCATCAAATCTTATTCGATTCTCATAAACTCCAAAACTTTAGTAAGAAAAAATAATACCTTTTAAATGTTGTGCAACTGATTTAGTTGGAGTTCTGTAAAAGTTGAAAATTAGGAGCACTTTCATTGAATTGACCACTAACAATCGCCAACAGATGAACAATGTGAAATTAATACATTACTGTCTTAATTTGTTTCCAAATTATTCCCAATTAATGTTAAGAAAATCAATTTTTAACTTCTTTCGAGGATGGTCTTAATTTATGATCTGAGCCAATTTATCCCTACTAGAGTTCGCCTACTGGTTAAAATTTAACCATTACAGAGACAATACAAAACAGTTCAGTACAATCTTATCTGATTAAATATGATCGCTCCCTAAAATAAAAATCATGGTCTCATATTGCCCCATCCATATTTCTATCTCTTTCTTAATCTTTAAAAATCGGACCATTAGATTAGGTTTTAAAAATATTTTCCTGTTAGGGGCGTGATGCCACCTACTTTAAATAAATACTTTTCCCCAGGCATTAATCAATCTTTGTACCAAATTTCATTAAAATCGATCAACTGGTTTAGTGCAGTGGCACCGCCCATTAAAAAACAAATATCAGGAATCAATCTATCTCTACACAAAATTTCATCAAAATCAGTATAGCGGCTCAGCTGTTAATGCGTTTTTTCCCATTAGGACGGTGTCACGCCCACTAAAAGTACACAGAGTTTTTAGTAACCTTTCTTTAATCGGTACCTTAGTTTAGCGGTAGAAACTTATTTTCCTGTTAGTGGCATGGCACCGCCTCTTAGTTATTGCAAAAACAATTACATTCGGCACCGCCCCTCTACACAAATTTTCCACCAAAAAAAAAATAGGGGAGTATGTCTTGTTATGGTAAACAAAAAGGGATGGAACTGCATTGTCTTCGCCAATTCATATATAGATTTACTCTTAGAGACTAGACTTTGCAAGCCCTGCCAACTTAAGCTCCAAAAACTACTAAAAGGGGGCGGTTTTTTGCATTTCGGGATACCCCGGCTCTGAAAACAGAGTAGGTAAGCAATGTATTGCAGTGAATTTGCAACACATTTGAGGTTTTTTTCTATTTGCTACATTGAATGAACTAATATGTAAATAACAATAAGCCAACATAACATGAAATTAAATGAAGAAAAATTAAACTCCAATTAAAAATCAGTCACAAAATGAAACCTTAAGTTAAGCATATGTATGAAGCTTCCAATATGTGGCGTGCATGTGCAATAAAATACAATCAATTTAATTAAAATCTACAGCATCTCCCATGTGATATCAAATAGGATTAACTCTTACTTAGAAATCCATGAAAAATTCAAAATACTCGTGAGTTAAATAAAAATCACACAACTGTTGTTCTCCCACGAACTGGCACATTACAACAGCTGGCCAATATGCGTGTGGTATTAAATCACCCCATGTTATAAGCCTATGGTGCCCAAACAAAACAAAAACTACCCATTCACCCAAATTCGAACCCAAACCTAAGCAAAAAAAAAAAAGCAACAATGCGCTCATTTAATGGTGTAATCTTAAAGCGGTACGCCCTCAATTGCGCCAACTTACTTGTTCTGAGTTTTCGTCGGTTTCCTTGTGTCTATGCAGCCATCTATCGGTCGTTTGGTCAATCGCATTACAACAACACAGATTATGTACCCCTGTCAAGTCATCCCCCACATTCCAAATTCAATTCTGTTTCAATGAAATTTTACACGCTTACAGTCAGCCTGTATTGTCGCGCCCAATATAAACAGGCGCTAATTTGATGCATCGCGGGAGTATTCGTTATGCATTTCATCCTGTCTTCCAGCGGAACTGCAACGCACACAGATAAATTACAGTGTGCCCGAAGAACGTTACTTTAAAATTTTGACTCACTTTGATTAGTTGGTGAAACATTGTGGTGTGTACAGTGGGACAAATTATTTAATCTTGATTCTAAAACAAATCGGGTTTGGTGAAACTAAGCTATTGACTACTACCACAAAACTACTGAATTTTAAATCGGTTGCTTAAAAGTTCAATAAAGTCTTTGCATAGCAGCTGCTTATGACCACTTCTTCCAAAATGTTCTGCATGCTATATATTGAATATCTTCAGCAGGCCCGTACCAACCCGACTTTGCGTGGGGCGCAAACAAATTTTATTTTGCGAAGAGTAAAACCAACGGCCTTAGAATCCCACCTTAGATGAGACGCGTTGGGGGAAAGCCCCCTCATGCCCCTGGGTTGGTACGGGCCTGATCTTCATACATTCAAATATCATGTTTTTCCGTTGAAATAGTAAAAAGTACTTACTTACTTGGGTGGCCATAACAACCCGTTACCGGGTTACGGCCGACCTCGAAAGCTCTCTCCAGGCACCTCTGCTTCACGCGTCTTCTCCAATCAGTCACACCAAGCGTGGATAGGATTTCCTCGGCTTGGTCTTTCCATCGGAGGCATGGTCTTCCTCTCCGTCGTCGCCCAGCGGCTTCCGCATCAAACTCCTTTGTCGCCGGAGCTTCTTCGTCGATACGCACAACATGTTTCAGCCAGCGCAGACGTTGTGATGCGCTTGACTATGTCAATGTCATCGTAGAGCTCGTGCAGTTCGTGGTTCATTCGAATAGGGTAGTCGTCGCCGACGCGAATAGAACCGAAGATTTTGCGAAGAATTTTTCTCTCAAACACCCCAAGTGTCGCTGCATCGGTCTGCGAACCCATGCTTCTGCACCGTAGAGTAGCACGGGTAAGATGAGTGTCTTGTAGAGTATCAGTTTTGGCGGGCGAGAGAGGTCTCTACTACTTAATTGCTTACTGAGACCATAGTAACATCTATTAGCAAGAGTGAGTCTTCACTTTATCTCCAGGCTGATATCGTTTTGAGTGTTCACGGCGGTGCCAAGATTACAAGCTGTTCGCAGTAATTTAGGATCCAATGCGCCGTGTCTCCCTGTTTGTGGACAGCATATACTTTGTTTTGCCCTCGTTCACCGTCAAACCCACTTTCACTGACTCTTTTTCGATAGCAGAAAACGCAGCAGAAACATCTCACTTACGACGTCCAAATATATCAATATCATCGGCATATGCAAGGAGCAAGCCGTATCGGGCTATCGAAAGCAGCTTCAAAATCGATAAAGAGATGATGGGTATCGATCTGTTTTTCGTGGGTTTTTTCCAGGACTTGACGTGGCATGAAGATCTGGTCTATGGTGGACTTATCAGGACTAAAGCCGCACGCACTGATAAGGCCCAATCAGTGTATTGGCGAACGGCTTAAGTCTTTCACACAGTACAGTCGACAGGACCTTGTATGAGATGGCAAGAAGACTGATTCCCCTGTAGTTAATGCAGATTGTCGGGTTACCTTTCTTCTTTTTGAAATAGTAGAAAGTTTTCGAAAAACCATAAACTCGACATTTGCTATCGTTTTACAGTAAGTAATCCTTTACTGCAAGTGAGTGAAAGGGCTTACAGATATGCAAATGGAAGCAATATTTCGTGCTTAACAAAAATGTGAATTATAAAGTAAAAGTATGACAGTTATGATTCGAGACGATAACGCCAATTCACATCGGAAACAGAATGGAAATCATTTAATTATTTTACGGTAAGGAGACTACATAAAGAACTGATTCGTCATGTTAAGCAATAGGATGAATTTAGGATAGGATGAATTTAGATTTTAATAGTTTAAGCTCTTACATAAGACACTATTTTTTGGAAGACTAAGTCACTGCGGTTTTTAGTCTGTTTTTTTTTTTTGGATTTTTTTCGGTCTTCATAAATTCCTTGGGTCCAATTGTGCGCAATTATTCAAATTTGCTTCAACCTGAAGTGCAAGAGTTTTCTCACAACTTCTTTGAAAACTCGATCCATATTGAAAACACATATAGGGTTCTCTTGATTTAGGTTGCTATTATCTAATCTTCTTGAGCTTCTTGGATATCATGGGTATACAAATATGATGTCACTTGGATTCACCATATTGACGCACCGTTCAACAGAGAAACGCTCCAAACACCATTAAAGTGAGATGTTTGGGCGGATGGTTATACTTTTAAAGACTTGACAGAATTTTTTTATTTTTGAGCAATTAGACCTTAACTGGAGCATAAGACTTCTCCAAGGTCAGAGCGGTGAACCCAATTAAGTATTAACTACATTTCAAAATTTTCAGTTGGTACCCAAAGTCTAAGGAAAAATTTCATACCACACTCGGACAAGCATGGTCGAAATTCATTCAAATTCAATCAAAAAATTCCACATGCGACAATCTTAGTTAGTAAAATAACACCTTCAATTAAAAACCACAGTCGAAGAGCTGGACTCAATCACCGATTAGATTACAAAAATTTTCCTACCAGAAGCAAAGTTATCTCCAACTTCTCATCCATTTTAAATAGTTCCAGATAACTTAACATTTCTCATTTCACAAGTTTTTACGGAAACTACAAAGCTTAGAGTTAAACTTCGGACATTCACTTAATGCCTTGAGGACAATGTTTTCAAGTCAAAATAATTTTTTTAAAAAAGTTTTTCCTTTTTTACAGACGATATATGATAAATAAAGTTTCGTATATCCTACTTAAGAAATTATTAGGTGTAGTCACAATTTGTTTGAAATACTTCCAGCATTTAAATAAAAACTTGCCAAAAATAACAGTAGCAAATGACACCCTTGTGCTTTTATTTAAATTTTCTTCAGTCATACCGTGCTCTTTCAACTGTTGGCCACGCTGCATGCCACTGCAGTATGTTGCAGAGTTGATATTAAAGTAAAATCAGTTTCAATTAGCAATGCATGTTGCGGCCATGTAGGCAACATCCGGTGGCATGATGGTGGCCCTTTCGTGCAGTCGTTCGTGGCTACTGAAATTTTGCAATATTGCCAATTTGTGTTACTTTCACACCTGCTTGCAGTACTGAATTGAGCTTTAGTTTGTGTGTAGTTTAAATTCACTCCAAACGTTTAGAACTAAATTGTTTTAAAAAAGGTTTAGTGGCAGGCAATTTTATACAAAAGCATGACTACAAATGATGATTTTGAGAAGGTTCGAAATTATACCTTATTGGGGAAATAAAACTGTGCTGAAGTGGAAAAACTGCTAAGGTCGAATTAAATTAAGAGCACCATGATAATTTCCGTATCTAAAAGTACCCCTGAGCGAAATTCGAATCATATTGGATGACTTTTCGGAAAGTTATGGAGGGAGGAACTTTGACTTATCTCTTTTAAACATATGTTTGTTTGGAATAAGAGCCTAAGTGTACTTAGGGCTAAGGGTATTAAAGCTGCTTTTCCAAATAAAAAAAAATGAGTTTGAATACTCAGCAATAAAGAACGCCAAAACAGCTTACATCGATATATGCGTTTTTTCCAATACATTCAATTGACTGTAATATCTATTGTTTGGAGATAAGTTTTTTTCCAAAGCATTTGTTCTTTTCTATTAGTGCTTATGTGAGTTAAAAGCTATTTCCGTATTTTCTCGCATATGGAAAAGCCGCTTAAGTTTTATTTTCGTTAACAACTCATTAAATTTGAGTACTTTTTATATTAAAAAGTCCAAAGAAATAATCCAAAGACGTCACAGGATCTTAAACGGAAATTCGCTGGTGAGTTTTTGGAGATAAGTAATATCGTCAAAGTGTAGTTTCACAAAATCGGTTGCTCTGAGTGCAGTATGGTAAGTGACACCATCTTGGAACAATATATCATTTAGATAAAGGCGTTGTAAGCTTGTAACCATGCTTGTTACAGGATTCGACAAGGCAACCCTACATACTCCATTTGGCATACATTTCAATGTCATACATTTTTAATTTAAATAACAAAATTGGCCAAAAATCGGGCATTTCCGGTCATCGGGACAGGCTGTGGGAAGGCAACCCTGATTGGTTAGTTTCACCAAAAAGCATCTCTATCTTTAACGTACATCTTGCAATCTTAGTAACTCAATCTTTCTACAGCGGGCTCTTGGGCTATTAGAGCATTTTTTCATTGGAGACGCTGAAGGATAGAAGATTATCCTTTTCTTGGAAATACTTATTCGCCTTTAATTTTATTTTGTTAGAAGTCCTCAATTACTTAATTCAAGTACTGTACTATGTCTTTATATTGACATTAAATTTTTTTGCTGAGTATGTCACACTGAAAATATCTAGGGAGAAAGAAGATCGCCTGTCTTTTCTATAGTTTTCTATACGATACCATCGACAGTAATATTTCTTGATACTTACATCGAATTTAGGATAGTATACATTACTTTTAGAGTCGGACAATCTAGCGACATTTTAATAATTTTTGTCTTACATGAATTTTTCGATAATATTCAACATTTATGAACTTTCATCGTTTTTTTGTCAAATTCTGATACTTTTCGACATCGTTCCATACTTTATAACTTCTCGAAAATTATCGGTGCTATGTTTTATATATACCGTTAATGCTTGCATTCCGCTAGCGAATATTATTTGCCACAAAAAACTTTTTTAACGTTCTTCGCTCGGATCTAGTAATAAACTAAAGGTCTCTGTTAATACCTGAAAAAAAAAATTAATATGCGATCTGTGCAAAGGGTCAGAAAAAAGTTACCAAGAGGACAAAAAATGTCGTTCAATACGAATTTTGCTGATTTTGAGATCTTGCTAGGTATCCTGCCAAAGTGTACCTATTGGATTTTATCTCCAAACTGGTGATAAGGCAGCGCTATAATCGATATAAAATCAAATGTCAAATGTTTGAAAACTTCAAACTGAAAACTCGTATTTTTTGAAATTTTTGCTATTTTTATTGCTTTTACTGTTCTCTAGAAGGCCAGTCTCAGTTTTTATCGCTGAAACGCTAAAATCTATTTTCACAGACCGCTTCACATGTGAACATGACGGAATAGCACTAAGACTAAGTAAAAGTTAAGGTTGCTAAGCCAAAATATTATTGTCATTATTTTAGTCATATTCAACTCTCCTAAACTAAGTGACTCGGCTTTCTCAGCAGCGGGAGGTAGAATTGTTTAATGTACCACCAATCTGTCCGCCTATTGGTCGTTACTGGTTGCGCTCTGTCCCGCTCTCTTTTACACGATTTATTGATATTTTTGATCTTTGGTTATTTTTCCTACACAAAAATTTAATTTTCCTCATCTTTCTGTTTGCGGGCGTGGTTTGCCGTACAATGCTACTGGCGATAACGACTTGTATTTCAATATCGATCTTTATGAATTAGATGTCGGAAGTAGTGTGAATCACCAAAGTTCCGAACACTTGTGCTTGCTTCAATATAGAACGGACCGGAAGCTGTTAAATCGCCTATCGTGCATAAAGCAAATAATAATTTCACATATTAACGATCGTTTTCCATTAAGAATCTTAGGCCGCGGTTACACTGGATGCGGATTTTTGTTCGTACGAATTCGTACGTATTCGTAAGAATTGCAAAAATTGAACAAATGCATGTGTGTATATGAATGCGGTTACAGTGGCTACGCATGCTTCGTGCGTATTCGTACGAATCTGTACGACTGCTTTGATGCGAACAAAAAATTTTGTTTTTCATCAGAACAGTCGCACGAAAACAAGGAGAAAAACAGCTGATGGATTGCACTTCAACTGAAAGTATGAACGAAGTCGCGTCTAATGTAACCACTCTGTTCATATATATTCGCACGAACAAATTATTAAGAATTCGTACGAACAAATTTCCGCATCCAGTGTAACCGCGGCCTTATGACAATGAAATGAGATACTACAAAGATCGTATGGCACGTGATATGTTATCTTCAAGCCAAAAATTAAATGATGAATTAAAAGTTTTTCAAAGCATTTCGTACAAAAAAACGCAGCAATAAAGAATTTCACTCTGAACATTTTATGAAAAGAAATATACAAAAATTTTTGAACTCACCCTCTGGAGTATTAAATGAAGATAAAATTGAAAAAAAAAAAATAAAAAAAGTCCAAATTTATATGGACACGCGCTACTTACGCATATCACAAATTAGGGAGATCATCTACGAACTCGAAATAAAAAGCAACAACAACAAAAATTAACATTTCAATGAACAACAACAACAACAATAACAACAACAACAATAACAACTACAATAACAACAACAACATAAATAAAAGATGCCGCAAAGCGCACTGACATTGACGTTTTAAGCACTTGCACATATGAGGCATACAAGCAAACTGACAGACAGACAAACATAGTCAAGATGGACGGCAGCACCCTTTTGTCAGAATATGCTGAAAGCGAAAAAAAAAAAAAAACAAAATTATCCAAAAGCGCCGAAAGGTCCCCAGGGGAATATTTTAGCAAACGAGTGGGAATAGCGCAAATAGGAGTAATAATAAAAACAACAACAACAACTACAAATGATTTCAAAATGGAACTGGAATACCAGACACAATAACTGCGAAACGTTATTGGGATCTGCGATGAATAATTACGGTATTAAAACGCGTGCCATGCTGTGAAATTAACAAGGAAAAAAGCAAAAAAAAAAAAAATACTTTTAAAGATCAGGGATGCTTTCAATGCTCTTTACTATTAATTTAAAATTTTGTCCAACACAACAAAACCAACTACAGAAAGATGGACATACAGAGCATGTGCCATTTATTAACCCTTAAATGCTTGCTGTACATTTAAAGATACAACCATATAAGTAACTCTCACGGCTTTAGTTTGAGTTAAATGATGATTATTATCAGTGATGTTCGATAGATCTTGATCAGTTGGAGTTGCTTGATTTTGAGCCATAAACCATTTCTGCTTCACAACAAAGCAATTCGTGGAACTTTTGAAGGTAAGATACTTTAAGTTTTTGTCAAAATCGTTCGAGCCGTTTTTAAGCAATATTAAATCAAATGCTGTAAGTGTACACGCCCACTTTAGGTACAGCAAATTCGCAGGCTGTTTAACTTTATCGGACTGGCATTTCTCCGTCGAGATTGGGAGTTTGGAACATGTTATGGAATAAGACTCTAAGATATTTACAAAGGCTTCAGGTCAAACGCCAAGACAAAGAAATTACTACTTTTTTTTTCATATTAAAGAGTCTCTTCAACTACTTATGTATATATACCTTCCTCCAATTAAAGAGGAGTTGAATTGATGGACATTGAACTGAATTGGCATGGCATTAGGCAATATATAGTATGTATAGGTAAAATTTAAAGGTAAATAGATGTCAACCGTATTGCATAAGTGGGCGCGAAACCTCCCATAAACACATAAAACGCTTATTAAACTAAACTTAGTTGGTTTACTTGCTGTAATTTATTTCTGAACTAAAAGTGGGCGAAATAGCACAGATGAAAAATTAATACCAGGGGGCGTGAAACCTATCATACAAGGAACAAACTTAATATGTTCTGTTAAGTAAACTACGTGAACAAACATAATAAGTAAAACTTGGTATGTGGATGTCGGATTAAGATAAGCTTTTAAGATGGATATAATTAGACGAAAATATATTATTCAAGTGGTTTACTTGCTAAATATATCTTATCTCAGAACCAAAAGTGGTCGAAACCGCACCAGTGCAAGTGGCAACTCGCATACATGCAAAAAGCTTTAAGTATTTTATTCATATGCACAAAAAATTATAAAAAATAATTTTAGCTGAGCCGAATTAATATAAGTGGTTAATTTGCTATAAGTTACATTTGAACCAAAACCAGTGGGCGTGGACCCAATAACACAACCAAGAAACTATAGTCTGTAGGAGCAATCTTAATGAAATTCAGTATGACGATGTAAGTTAATATAAAATTGTACTTCATCAAAAGTGGATGGGATTGCAATAGTGAGCGTGATACCTCCCTTATACATACGAAATTACAAATTTATTAATACTAGAGTTCGCCCAGTGGTTGAAATTCAACCATTAAAAATGCTTTTGGTATTAAAAAACTGATATAAGAAAGAGATTTTTTTGTCATCGCTTTTAAAAATAAAAATCATTCTCAAATGTTGCCTTATCCCTATATCTATATCTTCTTAGAGTTCAATATACATACCTAATTTCATCAAAATCATTCAATTAGTTAAGCTAAGGAAACATATTTTCCTGTTAAGAGCGTGGCATTACCCACATAAAAAAATCATTAATCTATCACCATACTGAATTTCATCAAAATCAGTCCATTAGTTAAGTTGCTAAAACATATTTTCCTATTGAAAGGGCGGCACCCTTGATTTTAAGACCAATGCGTTTCCTCAGGGTTCAATCTATTTCTGAATCTCATCAAAATCGGTCCATTAGCTTAGTAGTAAAACAATTTTACCTGTTAGGGACATGGTACAGTTCACTCAAAACAAATATCTTTACTCAAGATTCAATCTATCTTCATACCAAATTTCATCAAAATCGGTGTAGTGGCACTGCCGTTATACCGCTCTTTCCCATTCGTGCCGATGCCACGCCTCCTTAATAAACTTGAAGATTTTAATACCTTTTTTAAGGTTCCAATCTATCTCCAAATCAAATTTCACCAACATCAGTCCACTTGTTTAACCGTGGAAACGTATTTTCCTGATGAAGGCGTGGCTCCGCCTACTATTAAAAAAAATTCACATTCTGCACTGGTCCTCTTCATAACTATTACAACAAAAAAAAAACTAAGCGATTATGTTGTGTTATGACACTTAAAAAAGGATGGATGTATAGATAATCCTCACTCTCTCACAAACAAAGAGTAAGAAGCTGTTGCATGTCTTAACTCTAAGATTCGATTACGGGCTGTCCATTAATTACGTGAGGTGTATTTTTGAAAATTTGGACCCCTCCTCTCCTCCCCTTGATGAGATTTGGCGAGTTCTGACGGGACCCCCCCCCCCTCCCTCTCATCCATGAGACTTGACTTGTAATTTTTAAATGTAATCTGCTATAATAATGCTTAGTCTCTGTATTCAAAATTTTACGTGAGATTTTTATTGACCCCCCTCCCTCTTTGTGAGACTTGGTGAGATTTTTCCGGACCCTCTCCCCCCCTATTTTGATTCACGTAATTTATGGACTTCCCATTATAGTATTCAAAAACTGAACTTGAAAGAGTAATTTTTTGTCATGGCTCCAAAAATTTAGATAGTACCATGTAGTACCATGTTGCTACATCCCTACCACTATCTCTTTCTCTTACTTAGGGCGCAATCTATCTTCATACCAAATTCATCAAAATCGGTTCATTAGCTTAGCTGTGAAAACATATTTTCCTACTGGGGGTTGGTACCGTACACTTTAAATAGCAAATAGCTTGCCTCAGGGTTTAAACTATCCCTAGTAGAGAAAACTCTTTTTCATGTTAGAGGTGCTGCCACCAGTCTATATTCTAACAAAATTTTATCAAAATCGGTCTGCTAGCTTAGTAGTAATGACGTATTTTCCTGTAAGAGGCGTGGCACCGCCCACTAAAAAAAAATGTTTTTACTCAAGATTCAATCTACTTACATACCAAACTTAATCAAAATCGGTAAAGTGGCACAGCCGTAATACAGTTTTCCCCATTGGGCGCGATGCCACGCCTCCTAAAAAAATTTGTGTTTTTAAAAATCTTTTTTAGTGTTCAGTCTATATCCTAACAAAATTTCATCAAAATCGGTCCGTTAGTTTAGTAGTAACGACGTATTTTCTTGTAAGAGGCGTGGCACCACCCACCAAAAAAAAAAATATTTTTACTTAAGATCCAATCTATCTACGTACCAAATTTCATCAAAATCGGTGCAGTGACACAGCCGTGATAGCGTTTTTTGACATTTGAGGCGATGCCACGCCCCTTTTTAGAAATCAGAGTTTCTAATAATCTTTCTTAGGATTTAATCTATCGTCAAACAAAATTTCATCAAAATCTGTCCATTAGTTTAGCCAAGGAAACGTTTTTCCTTTTTAGGGGCGTGGCACCGCCTACTATTGAAAAACAAAGTATACATGTCCCCTCTTCTCCTCACAACCTTTCCAACAAAAAAAAAATTGAGCGATTACGTTGTGCTATGGCTGAGAAAAAGTGGTGCAACCGTTTAGAGATTGCCTATTTATGTAATGATAAGTATTAACTATTATAGAAATTGTCATAGTTCGATTTTTAGGACATTTGACAAATGCCCCTATTTAATAATCTTCACCGAACTTTAATAATTTTGTGCCCCGATATTAGCTCCAATACAAGATAAGATTCGATTTCCATGGTTTGGAACTTTCAGGGTAGCATAAAACGTGCCTGGCCAAATCACAGCGAAAAACATCACCAGAACAAGAAATACATGAGCAGGGGAAATTTTTAAGAGAACTGAAGGCACTCGCTGGAGATCATGGACGATGCAAGAGCTTTGTGGAAGCTACGACGTAAGAAGATAAAAGACCGAATATTTCTCGTCACGTGGATAAGATTTGTTCTTTTCGTTGAGCAGAAAATTTTTAAGAAAAGAACAGATAGTTCCCGTGATGGAAATGTCAATCGATGTTTAGTTAATTGTAGTGAGGCATTTACTATAAGTGAAAATTATAAAAAGACGGTAGCACCATCTACAACGTTCAATATATCGAATCGTTCGTATAATTTAAAAACAATAATGACACTTATTGTGTAGCCTCAATAGCAAACTTGTATTGAGCTAGTCCAAATCTTTAGTTTTAAACAGCTTAATGTACGAGCCTGACGAAAACTTATTTTATTATATTGCGCCAGCTACGATTTGAAACGATTTTGTTTGAAAATTTTAAACTTATTTATTAGCAACCAATGTTTCAACTTTTCATTGATGTCAATATCTATTAGATTTTGTGATTGTATTTTAAATATTTTTCTTCATAAAAAAGTTTCAGTGGAATATTCATAATCATAATAAAAGAAAAAATTACCGCAAAAATAATTCTCAGGAGTCATACAATGAAAACGAAATACTCTTATAGGAAATATCAAATTATAATAATATGCCCTGAAACACTCAACTGAAGTTTAATATTTCGTAACAAAAAACGGCACAAAAAATTGAGCTAAAGAACAAAAACACTGGCTAATATATAGCGTGACTGCAAGTTATTAACCACTACAAAATGCACTCCATAATTTAAAAAAATCTTTTGCTTTTCACTTCATTGAAAAACCAAATTTTACATGCATTTCAATAAACGAAGGCGGTTTTATGAAATTTGTAGTTACCATAGGATTACCTGCTTTTTTTTTGTAAAAATATTGTGCTCTTTAAAAGAAGATACCTAAGGTATTCAGCTTTTTGAGCAACTTTTTTATAGCTACTTTTATTTGTCAATCTAAAGAAATTGCAAATTGGGAGTTCAATTTATAGATCACTAACAAACACCGAATTGTGACGTCAGTAAATATAAATTTCATGAAGGATTAAATCAACTTACCAACCTAAAATTCATTCTTACTGTGATATATTTTGCGAATTCGGTGCATGGAGGGAGGACAAGGGCGTGGTTGATATACATATTTTGCTTCAACTAAGATTGAGCACCAATTTTTTGGGTTATTTCGAAAATGACCACTAATTTTTCAATTGGCTGGTTTTCGATATATTTCAAAAAACTCGTTTTCAAACTTGCAAATTCTAAAAAAAAAAATAAATTTTTTATTTCACTGCAAGAAATTTTAATGAAAGCTCAAAATACCCAAGAAATGGAACAATAAACAAAAATCACATAGCCCTCGATTTTTAGTCAAAATTTTAATACTTTTATCTTCCAAAATATTTTTCTTCTATTATTATAATGAAAAAGATGCAAAAGAAGAATTGGACTGTCTACATAAAACCGATTGCCTACAAATTACTTTTCGCTTCCTGCGAAATCATTAGACCAATAAATAGAAAAGTTTTCATATGTAAAAATTATTTAAAGAATGAAACTTGGTGGAAGTATTTGATTTATTTCCAAGAAGTAATAGTTAGGGAGCTTATGGGGTAAATTTCTATATGGTTTTATCGTGGGGCAGAAGTTGAAAATCATGAAGTCTAAGTAATATAAATGATGTGAACACTCTCTGCCACTGCATTGAGAGCCCTTTGAAACTGTAGAAAAAGGCAGCATAAAAAATTTTATCGCGTCTGCCGCTTACATTACAATGTTTGTCTACACAACAAAAACAGATAAATGCAAGAGGCAGACGTTTTTGTTTAATAAAATTTTTTAAAAATTTTACGAAGTTAAGTGATTTAATCGTCAGGCAGATTGTGATTATTATAAAAATTCAATCATAAGAAACGAGAGAAACAACATCTGCCACTTAGTTATAGCTGCATTTAAAAATTGCAATATGCATTACAAACAAATAAACAAAATTTATTACTAAATCATTTTATTGCGTCTGCCTCTTGGCTGACTATTTCCTTTAATTATAAAAATCATAAGAATAGAGAAGGCATACGATTTTGAACACTTTTATATAATCTATATAATATATGTACATATTTACATAAGACTAAAACCGTGAAAATTTCGTTATTTAAAATTTACTGTTCTATTTTTTGGTCATTTAAATTAATTTTTTCTATTTTTCAGGCTGTTTTTGTGTAATTTTTTTATCTTTAAGTACTGGTTGAGACTAACCTTCTTATTTTTTTCCATTTTTTTTAGTTTTCGATACCTCAGAGAATTAAAAGATATAAGTATAATTCAAGGTAGGTTTTGAAGAGAAAAGGTTAAGTTTTTCAACCATACCATTACAAATATTCGAAATAATCTGGTGTAACTACTACACGTATGACTTTCGTATTTTCATTTTTGTTCTTCTGAAAGAAAACGATAAAATTATTTAATGGAGCTGTTATTATACAAATTAATAATTGATGTTATTATTATGTGCAGACATCTGCCTTTTGCATTTTTGCTATCTACTTTGTCTTTAACAAAATATAACAGAGGCAGACGCGATAAATGAATTTAATAGTTTTTATTCCAAGCAACTTCAAAATTCATTTAAAAAAAGCGGCGCTGTCTTACTATTAGTTTTTTTAATTTGCATATATGTGAATTACATTGTTTATCAATGCCAACGACGATAAAATCATATGCATAAAATATTCACCGGCTACCTAACTATAAAGTCCGATTAGTTAATATCTTTATCTAATGCTACTTGGTGGCAATTTAAAGAGGTTGAAAGAACGTTGTTGGTCATATACTCGAAAATTGTGTTTAAGATCCTATGTAATATATAACGTAAGTAGATAAGTATAAGTAGTATAAGTTATAGAGGAGAAAAAACATATCGATTTCTGTATAATAAGATTTGAAAAACTTATGTCTTTTCTTAAAATCCTTTAAGCATCGAATTTTTTCGCTATAATCACCATTTTCCAGTTTTTTTGATTTACTCAGAAGTTATGGTTAGTCAAAAATAAATAATAAATATGTATGAATGCATTGAGTAAAAAATTATAGAGAAAAAACCGATGTCTGGTCAAAATTTCAATAACACTATTGAATAATTTAAAAAAAATTTCTACTTGATAGAGATTATACATTAGGGCGGATTAAATTGTATGAAGAAACATTTTTTAGTCCGGAAAACCTTATTTTTCTGAAAGTTCGTCAAATTTTAAGCAAAAAACCACTGCACCATATGGCTACAATGAATTTCGAGCCCGTGAGTTTTTATTTGACGTTTGAGTTTTTATTCTGCCTAATGTCTTGTGAAATTTCCAATATGAAAAACTGAAGCTCGCTCGTAACAGCAGCAGGGATTAGTTGTTCAACAGTTTTGCTTAAACTTGAATAACTCCGAAACTAATAGACCGATTTGAATGAGGAAAACGTCATTTTGTTGCTTACGAGTTGAGGAAGAGAAACTCTAACGTTCTGAAAACTGACACCAGATGGCGCTATAAGCAGTTTGAATAGTTTTAACTACTTCAAATAAAAACTCGCGGTTTCATTTCTAGATATATGGTGTAGTGGAATTTTTTGCTTAAAATTTGACGAACTTTCAGAAAAATAGAGTTTCCGGACCACTTAAAAATTTAATCCGCCCTATTATACATACATATATATATTTTCTGAAGTACTCGTTTCAGCTGATCAACTTTCCAAAATATATTTTAAGACGAAAAGAAAATTTTCGAATTTTTATACAACAATCTAAGAAAACATTTTCTGTGAAAAAAAAAAAAAAAATAGTGAGTGGAGTCCTTTAAAGAATACCCGACTAAGGTATACTAGTTTCGTCGAGTGGGTGAAATTCAACCATTAAAAATGCTTTTGGTGTTAAGGAATTGATACAAAAAAGAGCTATTATTTGTCATCGCTATCAAAAATAAAAATCGTGGTAACATGTTGCCCTATACCTATCTTAATCCCTTCCTTAGAATTCAATATACAAATCTCCATACCAAATTTCATCAAAATCAGTCAATTAATTTAGTTAAGAAAACATATTTTCCTGTTAGGGGCGTGGTGCCATCCACTTAAAACATATACTTTTTCTCAAGACTCAATCTATCTCCATATCAAATTTTATCAAAATCGGTCCATTATTTTAGCTGTGAGAACATATTTTCCTATTGAGAGCGTGTCACTCTCCACTTTAAAACTAAAACGTTTCCTCAGGGTTCAATATATTTCTGTACCAAATTTCAATTGCCTTATTAGCTTAGTCCTGAAACGTTTTATTCTGTAAGGGGCGTGGCTCTATCCACCAAATGTCTTTACTCAAGATTCAATCTATCCACATACCAAATTTTATCAAAATCAGTGTAGTGGCTCAGTGGAAACGTATTTTCCTGTTGCAGGCATGGCTCCGCACTATTAGAAAAAAATTACGTTCACATTAACTGCTCCTCTTCATAGCCTTTACAACAAAAAAAGAAAAATTAGGCGATTATGAGGTGTTTTGGCAGTTAAAAAAGGATGGATCCATTTCGCAACTGCCTATTTATACATAGATAATTCTCACTCTCTCACAAATAAAGAGTACGATGTTGTTGTATATCTAAACTAAGTTAAGTTAAATCGTGAAGGTATGTTCTAATGAAGCGCGCATTAAAGAAACAAAAAACGCTTTTAAGTATTGAAAGACCAAGCTTGAAAGAGCTATTTCTTGTCATCGCTCCCAAAAATTAAAATCATGGTATTATAGTATCATGTTGCCTTATCCCTACCGCTAACTCTTTGTCTCCCTTAGGGTGCAATTTATCTCCATACCAAATTGCACCAAAATCGGTCCATTAGCTTAGATGTGAAAACACATTTTCCTTTTGGGGGCGTGGCACTGTATATTTTAAACTGAATACTTTTCCCCAAGATTCAATCTATCCCTGTACCAAATTCTATCAAAATCGGTCTATTAGTTTAGCAGTGAAATCGATTTTTCTGTTAGGAGTGGTGCCATGCCCATTAAAAAATCTCAAAGTTTTGATATATGTTTTTTAGGGTTCAATCTAAATTTCTTCACAATCGGTCTATTAGTTTAGTCGTGGACACGTTTTTTCCCGTTAGGAGCAGTGCCACGCCCAATCTGTATCCTAACTAACTATATTTAATCAAAATCGGTGCATTAGTTTAGTCGTAGAGACGTTTTTTCTTGTTAGGGGCATGGCACCGCCCACTCTAAACAAATATATTTACTTAAGGTTCCACCTATCTCCATGTCAAATTTCATCAAAATCGGTGAGGCGGCTCAGCCGTGACAGCGTTTTTTCCCATTAGGGGTTAATGCGTTTTGTATGGGGGAACCATGTAAATATGTTCACTTTATTTTACCTGACTTAACGGCAAAATATACACCTGATTTTTTTTTCTGCACATTTATGGAACAGTACCTTTCCAATGGTATAACTTTCATTCCCCTCTCTTTATAGTAAATACTAAAAACGTGTACCACAAGATTCGATGTTCACGTATTAATATATAGAAGATTCTGAAACGGTCGAATATCCGATATATGTATGTAGTATATTTGTCAACGAATAGTACTTTGAGGTGTTCTACCTCAACTAGTTTAGTCTATATGGTATCTGAGTTCCTATGGTGCTAATTTAAATTTTTTTTTCATGGTATGTTTGCAATTAAAAACATACCATGCTGTCGCTATTCCAATTTGCGGCAGTATTCACTAACTTGGTATTCTTTCCAAAGTTTCACTGAATTTTTAATAAGATAACAGGGTGTTTGAGTGCATTTAACATTTTAATGAATTTCAACCCTTTCAAAACGATCGCTGTTTCAACTATGCGCAGGAGCTAAAACTTCCCTTAACTTTCCCAACATTTTGATGTTTAATCAAAATTCCTCAAAATTTAATACCGTTGTACGTAATTATATGCAGTTCATGCAGTCACGAATGCATCTCAAAATATTTTCTAGTCGACGTGGTGTTGTTGTCTTTAATTTGTGTTTGTTGCCATAGCCTTAATCAAATTGACTGCTTGGCAGCATCCCTGTTTCAAAGGGTGGTGCTGCTAATGCTGCTGCTGATGGTGCATTTCGATAACCATCTTTAGTGTGCCCTAAGGGTGCTGCGCCGCTGTAACATCGTTTGCATTTGCAATTAATTCTTACAGTTTCATACTTGCAGTTATGCAATTTGCCAACTTGAATTATTTATTGGCTTAGTACTTGAAGCGTTTTTGATTTTTCCCTCCTGTATAAATAGGATTATTTTGATGATTTCGATTGCTTACCATATTTATTGAAAACACATAGACAAATCTGTGCAAATTGCGTAAATATTTACATACGTTTGAAGAACATTATATTTAGCCGGCCAGTGTCCTGAGGGGCTTTTGCACAAGTCCGCAACGAATAGAAAAGGTTGCCGATTTATCAGCTTCAATTCAGCCGATAAGCAAACAATGTGTTCAAGCAAATTTAAAGTAAGGGAACTATCATGAAAGGAGGCATGAGCGAGCAGTTAATCAATGCATCCTTTATGTACAACAACAGCTCACCGAAGTGTTTTTTTAATTTTTCGAAGCAACCTACTTGTAAGTAAAAGTTTTAAGCACACAAAGCTGTCCAAATTTGAGGTTCATGTCGAACCTTCAATGTCCACTACATCATTAAGTTAACCAGCACGTTCAGAAAGTTAAATTTTTTACTCTGGCTTGCTGAGAAAGTGTTTTGTTTCGCTCCAAATTGTAAAAAAGATCATCCTTTTTATATATTTAATTAATCCATAAGCAAATAATTCATCAAATATGGTGCTGCAACAGCTTTCCTTTAGGAGTACTTACATATGTACAGTAAAATTCCACATAACCGGACACCCACCGTCGCAGTAATTTTGTCCGGTTATTGGAGCGTCCGGCTATCGGAATTAATTTTGTATGGTAAAGTTAGTGAGTGTCGCTGAAATATGTCCGGTTATGGGGGCTGTCCGTAATGGGGAATTTCACTGTAATTGGAATGGGTAGAGTTACTGCATAAAAAAAACAATAAAAAGTTGCAAGAGGTCTCAAGTGGCTTTCACATATATTGATTTATATAGGAAACAGCTGAAAATATGGGTACCATATGAAACTTAGATAGTTTAATAAGCTATTGAAATATTCGAGACATTGTTTTTTCTAGGTCTACAACAAACTTTTTTTTAAAAGACAACATAATTTATCGACATCAATTATGTTGCTTTAATAATTTTCAGATAAGGAAATCGACCAACTCCAGGAGAGGAGAGGAGAGGAGAGGAGAGGAGAGGAGAGGAGAGGAGAGGAGAGGAGAGGAGAGGAGAGGAGAGGAGAGGAGAGGAGAGGAGAGGAGAGGAGAGGAGAGGAGAGGAGAGGAGAGGAGAGGAGAGGAGAGGAGAGGAGAGGAGAGGAGAGGAGAGGAGAGGAGAGGAGAGGAGAGGAGAGGAGAGGAGAGGAGAGGAGAGGAGAGGAGAGGAGAGGAGAGGAGAGGAGAGGAGAGGAGAGGAGAGGAGAGGAGAGGAGAGGAGAGGAGAGGAGAGTATGTATTATGCTGTAACGTTGAGTTACAGCATAATATAAGCAAACGAACAGAACGAAAGAGAATTTGCGGGTACGGAAAATTCTGTACACCACCCTTTCGTTTTTCCCCTCTTGCCTACAAACAAGGAAACTCTCCGGCAAGAGTTTCCTCGTGTAAAAGCTGACTAATGAAATTAATGTCTCGCAATAAACTCTTCATACAGAAAGCTTCTTTTATTTTTTATTATTTCATATTCAACACATTCACTCCCATCATGAATAAGCATACCTTCGGAATCCCCTGTCTTGCGATCGTCGAAGATTTTTGGGGAATGAGAAAAGATTCCCTGGAAAATGATGTTATCGACCATACTTTTTTGGGGAAAATTTTTTGACGTTTCACGCAAATTTTTTTCTCCAACTTTGTAGCAAGGAATTTAATGAGTAAATGGCAATGTTAGCAATATTTTGTAATTTTATTTCATAAGAAGATTTTTCTAATATGTAAACAAGATCGTACAATACAAATAAGGAGCTATAACTGATATTGGTACCTAAATTGTCGGCACTGCGTGTAAGCAACATAATTAAAGAAGTTTTGAGGAGAGGAGTGGGATAGGCGCTAATTTTTGCAACTGCCTAGGGGCAACAAATTTCTGAATCCGGATCTGGGCATATGGAAAAAGATTACGTGAAGCATAAACTGCAAATTAAGGTTAGAATAAAAAAGTTAGAAAAATGAATATTAAAATGTTAATGAGAAGAGATATTTACTTTCGTTTATCAACTTTAAGTGTCTTTAAAGGTTTCATATGCATAAGCATAGCTCAGTTTGGAGTTCCCCTTAAGAGATTATTTTTTATCTTTTAACAGGAACGAACATTTTTACAATCACTTATACCATTCCCCTGAGACAACGAAATGTTGCAAAATATTGCAAAGACTAAATATCTTTTAAAATCACTTTCATGGTCTCTTATATAAATAACTAATTTAAAAGCTTTGAGAATCATCAGTTAAAAGCATTGAAGAGTAATCAGTACAGAGAAAGAAACATACATCATTTCAAAATGTTGCATGTTTTTTTGAAATGATCTTTTCAAAAAAAACATTTGTACAAAAGTTTTTTCCTTGTCAGAAATTGTGGTATGTTTTATTAAAACAGACCTTACAAAACAGAACTGGTTTCTATATTGATTATTATATTGAATAACTATTTCAAGGCAAGACTGTTGTCTCTTCGAACAATAATCTTTCGAAATATGAACGAAATCCATCTCAGTCAAAAAGTCGAACTTATTGACACGCCTTGATTCTCTCTATGTAGTTCGCACAAATTCGCGCAGATACCCCAACTACATCCCCTTTATTGTTGTATGGCATTTCGCAACCGTTGCTGATATCATTTGAGATATCAGGAAGCTGTCAGCAAATTGACAGCAAATTGGAAAATGTTTGAAATGCTTTAGATTCCTCCGATTTATCCACTGAAGGTATGGAAAATTGAATTGCGTGCGAACTTTGAGCGCATTTACGAATGAAACTGAAAAGCACCCTCATCCTTAGACATACCCAGCCTGTGTTTCCCTATCCATAGTTAATGATACGAAATACAGGAACACGTGAAAAGCATTTAAAAACAAGCGAGCTGTCAAAGTTGCCCTCAAATTGGGGTGACACAACATGATTTTGTCGTTGGTCTTTGTTGTTACAGCAGCACCGTGTACTTTTTTGTTCTTTCTGGCCCTTTGTTCCTACTTCCTATAAAATTGTAACATTTGTCTTTATTTGATGGATTTGCTTGATTGAGGCGATGTTAGTGTTACACGCAGAAAAGACAAAGAAATATTGAAAAGATAAAAGACTAAGGTAGTTAGGATAGATGAGATAAGATAGTGAGAGTGTGGGTAAGTGAAAGCCTGAGCGAGCAAGTCAGGTAGCTAAGAGTTTAATAGAGTTGCAGCAAATTTCGATAAGCACCAAACGGCCTACGTTTTTGGGGTGTATCGAAAAATGTATTTAGGAACGCGTAGTGAAAATGGATCATAGCAAAACCCAAAATGAAACCCATTTTAGATTCTGAGCTTGACCAATAAATTTTAGCAGTAACTTTGTATTTATTTTAACTAGGTAATCTATGAAACATTCAAAATTTTATTTTTTTTTATTGATACAGCCGATTCCTCACTTCCACCACTCTGCTCAACTCAATAGAGCGTCAAAATACTACCTACAAGATGTCGTCGTCACCGTCGCCGTGGCATCAAAGAAGTCAGCCAGCAGCAAAAAAAAAAAATATGTTGGTGCGTACGTGGTCATAGTAATTTATACCTTAGACTTAACTGGATAACATCCAGCCATCCATTTGGGGATTGAGAACAGAAGCGCTGTGTAATCAATAACCGAGTGCAGCCAACTGATACGCTTTTGATGAGCCAAAGCCAAAGCAGCCCAGATGAGTGCTGTCAACCGGAAAAATAGTAAAAAAAAATGAGAAAAAAAACCCACGAGCATCGGGTACTGATTACCCCGATACCACCACCACTTTTGTTGCCAGTGACATTTGTATGACTGGAAGGTACTCGTAAATGTTGGTATGTGCAAATAATTTAGTCACGTGTGTTTTTGTGGACATTGATGGGAGGCAGATTTTTCTTTCTTGGTTTGGCTCTTAAGCTGATTTAACAAGATAAAAAATGGTCCGCCGTATTGCCGGTAGTGTGACGCGTGGCTGCTTAAAATGCACGTTATGTTCCCATATTGCATTTATTAATTTGATGTATAAAAAATGAGAGTAGGCACTCGTATATACATGAATACTCTAAAGGGAGGAAAAGAAAAACTCTTAAATAATTGTTGATGTCATGTACTATTAGGGCAATTAGGGTTGGGGAATCATTTCTATTTTTTCTGATTGCTAAGAAACCGAATCATTGTTGCATTTAACCTATGGAAAGCCAAGTTTTCATGGGGAGAGCGCTATCAAGGTACAAGTCACGTGAGATGAATTTGTTTGCTGATGCAATTTTCGTAGTAATAAGAGAATGGCTTTACATTTGTGTTGGTCTACGGCTGATTCCGTGTTGAAACGATGAAGCAAGTTAACTAAATTTGAATTACTTTTAGACTTAAATTACTTTCAGATTTGCTTTCAAACAGAGGGACTTTCTGAGTACGGAGTGTAGGCTTGTCTTATCAATCATGAAATTTGCCACAGAGAGGATATATCTAAATTCAGTGCTTGATATAAAAGAAATCTTGTTACCACTAAAAGTCAAAAATTAAATAAATCGAAAATTGAAATATGCTCGGCAAAAATTATTAAAGTTCTCCTTTGTCCAGCTACTAGAGGTCTCAAAGTTGTGCCCAATAATTATGACGTGGATATCAAGGCTGATCCTTTTTACTATAAGTCAAATAACGGACTGCGCAGTGATCTAATCGAAAATGTAGCATAAATAAAGCTAATACTATTTACCACATAGATAAAGATGCTAATTTTCGATCCCATTTTGTTGAATCGGGATCGTCTGACTTTTTTATGTTCATATTTTTGTATTGTCATCAAAACTATTCAACTCAGGACACAGAAGGCCAGTCTAGCATTTTATTTCTGGAACAAAATGGTTAAGTGCTTGATACGGTGGACAGCCTATTTGAAGATTTCTGGACATAACACTCTAGTTCCTTAGAATCAACTCAGAACAGCAATTTTCACGGACGACTTTAAAATGTGCTGTAAACTTAGAGCTCGAGTTTTCTTTCAAAATGCCACACAGAGACACTGACTTTTTTGGTTTAGGTTTGTAAAATAGCAAAATTATCGACAACACGTTAAGTAATATTTTAAGGCAGCCAGGCTTCCTTCAAAGCTTAAATATCGTACATGACGTCATCTAAGTAAGCTGAAAAATGAATGAGACTGCTGAATTTGCGTAACTTGAGACTCAAGATCACCTTTGTTTGCTTGTTAAAGCATAGGGATGGGTGTTGGCTTACTGAGTCAGTGGATACCTTTTAAACAAAGGTAAATTAAACTTATATTTACATTCCCGCATATCAAGGACAATAAAACCTGCTAACGATCTACGAAACTCAAAATTTTTCAATTTGCTGAATAATAGTCATTGATGAATATGCCTGGATATAGCTTGCCCATCAAAGAACATTATCGAAGCTGCTACGAAACGGAGTCAAAGGCAACAGTAAGGCAGCTCCTTTTCACTTGACTTTGACTGTGAGCAGTTATTGCCCTGAAACGCATGGGAAGCTCCAAATAATGAGTTGTATTAGCACATTCGTAGTGAAGCAATATTGATGCTGTTTCCTGCGGTTCATTGCGAGACAATCGCATTCAAAAACAACTAACCGAATTTAGTTTGCTAGTAAATATATAATTTTTTTTTGCTCATGAGCAGACAACGACTGTTAATGATGTATGAACATTTTCCTTAGGCGACATTGGTGATTACGCAGTAGAGCGCAGTTACAAATTAGGAAGTTATTACCTTCCAATAGATAACGTATCGTAAACATATTAATCGGCAGCTATGGAAAGATTTACATTAGATTGATTTTACCGATAAGTAGCTAATTACTCACACTACGTTATTATTCGGCATTTTCAACATTTTTCGACCTTTTCAAACTTTTCCAATATTTTACTATTTAAATTTTGATTTTTTCCTTATCAACGTTTCAATATTTTTCGATTTTTCAATATTTTTCAGCGTTTTTTAAATTTTTCAGCAATTTCCAATTTTTCAAAGTTTTCAAAATTTTTTTAATGTTTTCGATTTTTTCAATATCTTTGAACTTTAAGAACACTTTTCATATATTTCAATATTGCAGCTTTAAAATATTTTTCGATTTTTTCAACATTTTTTTGACTTTCTCAGTATTTTTCAACTTTTTTTAACAATAGTAGTATTCACACCGGCCTTGTTAGTTTGATGAATTGTTCGGTAAAACTTTTATTTGTGAAGGCATCATTTTTGTTTTGTTTCGTAAACACGATAGTAACAATTAATTTTTTTGGAAATTTTTTTTTTTTTCACTAAGCTAACAGAAAACTATCAGGAACTCCACCTCGTTATTTCGTTACGCGTCAGTTCGAAAATTTTACAAAAACAAAATTCAAATAAAAAAGTAACGAATAACGACTCGAGAAATAACGAAGTCGGTGTGAATACCACTATTATCTTTATGCACTAGCTTAATGAAACGTCGATAAGTTACACTGCGAATGTTTGTGAGAATTATTTTTTTTTTTTTAATTTAAATACAAAATTTTATATGGCATATATTTGTCGAAAACACAAATGTACATCGAAAATACTGAACATTTTACTGAATTTTTTCTGCCGACCACTGGTCAGCTTACACATGAAATTACTTAGATATGTTCATAATATTTATGTCTTACCCATTAAATTTTGTAAATACTGTCGACTTGTAAATGTAGGTTTGGACTCTTACCTGAAATAAAAAAAAATAATACATTAATTTTTTGGAATTGATTAAAAATATCAAAGAGTAATATAAGAAAGTAGCATAAGATCAGGTTTCTGTACTTCAACACCGAACTTAGACGTTTGAGGTAAGCATTTTGCGGAGACTTAACTAAGCGTTGACGGGAAGATTCTGCTGAGTCCGTAAATCCTAATTTAAAATGGAAATATGAAGTTGAATTTGATTATTAGAAATCAAAACCGACGCCCCCTCGTTGCATGACAAATAAAATGGCAAAACATTTACCCTCTGGGAGTAGGCTAGAAAATCTCTTTGCAATAGACACATACAACGTGTAAGTAAATTACCTGGTCATCAATAAATTTGACGCTACTTAGCAGCTAATTACCGGATCAAATTAATGAGCAGCTCTTGTGAGATATTCCCCAACCGTTTCTATATCAATAAAGTAGTTCCTTAGGATTATTGCCATTTATGTGTGCGTTTGCATGTAAGCGACATAAAAAAATCTTAATTACCAGTCAGCACTTAAAATTAACACTCACAGACAATCCCACCCTTTTTCCATTTCAATCCAAGAGCTATACCGAAAAATTTCCCTCTTCAATATGGCAGCATCTGTCAATGACAGAAGTTGCTCCACTCGCCGCTCAGAGTTTAGCACTCTGCTTCACATACATATATATACGTTACATACATACATACACACACTCTCATTGTGTAAGACACCGTACTACAATTGCAAAGGCAACACTGGCGAATGTGTTAATCAAAGCGTAGTTAATTGCCCGCTAAAACACTGATTGCGTAACTTTGCTGCTGAAGTGCCGAGAATGTTTTGGAAGGGAGTTGGTTGCACTTGGTTTGGTGCTCGATTAAAATTTTGTTGTTGTTGTGCTTTTTTAGCGCTCGCGTGCTTTTCACATCTCCCTCGACTACCGTCCTTTTCCAGTTCTTTTTCTTAAGTTCATTTTTTCTGTGTAAATAAACTTTTTTTTTTATTTTTAAATGGCCATGTTTACGGTTTTCAATTCGCCCTCAACATCCACTTCCACATTTTTTTGTCTTCTTCTTCTTTGGTTGTTTACATGTGGCGCCATTTATCAACACCCACCGGAAATACTTCATAAAAATTTAATTGTCCATGTAACACTTGGGCTGTTGTTGTTGTTGTTGTTGTGTAGTTGTTGGCACAAGAATGTAGGGAAGTATTGGAAGCATTTAGTGTACGTATGTATGTATGAATTGTACATAATAAGGAAATGAAAATTTACATCGAAGGAATTATGGATTTTAATTGTTGGTGTAATGATTATTAAAGCTAATGTATAGCAAATTAAGAATCTTGTCTCTGTGCTTGTGACTCCCATACTAGTGTCACATCCCGATTCCGGTGTGTAGAATATTGCAAATATTTAGGATAATGAGATACAGTTCAACGTGGAGTTTTCCGATGGAGAAAAAGCACAAAAACACTTTGGGTGGTGAGGACGGTGGGGGGAGTGAAAGCAAAATAGTATATAAAGAAGGGAAAAGGTCTGGAAGAGAATGCTTATGGATGTTGGAATAACGTTAAACATTCAAAATGGTTCGTCATATTCTTCATCTATATAAATTAAAATGATAGCTGTTTTCGATGTTCGCATATCACGCAAAAACTGCTTGATCAATTTCAATCAAATTTATTTAGGGTTATTTCTTAGATGCTTGGTCTCAATCTTCAACTAAAATTGTCACGATATTTCTAATAAATTTCAAAATATTTAAGTTTTGAAATTGCTAAAAAAATTAATTTCACACACAGAAACAAGCATATAAACATAACAAATCGTTGAATGGGAATTGAATGTGTTAGTTAGTGTCTGTGCTTTGTTTTTTGTCGTTCCCATGGCAATTTGAAAAAAATTAGTTTTGAATAAAATTTTGAAATGTCTGAAAGTAAAAGCTGTTTGTTTAAGAAGAAAATATTTGAAAAATTATTAAAATTGTGTTCGCAAATTTGTCAAATAATTTTAGAAGGAACTTAGAGCTAATGGTTTATATATAACCTGGTGCGTTGTATGTAAATAAGGTAATGGCACATTAAATTTTATTGCCCGGTACTTTTATGTTCATAAGTAACCGAAATAACTTCGATTAAAACTTAATTAAAAACAGGCTAGTCGTACAAAGTCACCGGGAATAACTAGTCTATAATAACTTAAAAAATCACGTTATTCAACAAAAAACTCATTTCCTCATTCATTATTTCATCTAAATCGATCTGGTCGGCCATATCCGAATACATACGTAAAACAGCAACGTTATTGAGCCGATCTTGCAACATTGTCGATCTCAAATATGTTTTCAGTCTACGGAGAACAGAAAAATTCCATTCATTTGAACAGGATGACCCTGGAATTGTGAGCAGTAATCAAAAGAAGCACACGAATTCTGAAATCAGCCTCCTAGTCCATTAATATTTTTTCAAGAGATTCAAAACTTCCCGCAAATTTTTCGCGTGCTGTATAAGTTGCAAAAACATGTCACTATCGCTAAACAATCTTACGCTGTCAAAATCATCTTTATAAAAGTTGACAATCTTATAGACATCAGCGGTCTGACCGATCTGCTCAAGAAATTTAAAAAATTTGTTCGAATGCGTTTCGAAACGACTTTTCAATGCTCCACTTAATTGATCAAAAACTTCCAAGTAAAATTTTCTGAAATAATCTTTGGGTTCTTGAATTTCCAAGTTTCGGTTGAACCTGAATCGAATCGCTTGGGAATTTTACGCAGATACGGGATTTGAGGTTCTTAAAGTTCAATTTCAATAACAGCTTTGACGCTTTTCTCCCAAATTTCTTCAAGTTTGGAATTGTGAGACGCATTTAAGCCATCAGCAACAGTTTCCACTTTTTCATGCATTCAATAACGCAGAGACTCAACTTGGCATTATTTGAAAAATTCCAACATCTGCGAAAAGGGCAGCAGCAATGGCGCACGGTCTGCTGGCGGTGGCAAGTTGTCTGCTAGCGAACATCGCAATCACAAACGCAAATCGATCCATATAAAGGCACCTTTAGAACAATATATGCGGCCGCTATTGCCATAACTCGCGTTGAATTCAAAAGTGAAAGTTAAACATACTCGATCATAGAGTAGAACTACCCTCTCCGGGTCTGTTCTCAATCGCTTAACACAAAGTGAAAAATGTTCCCAGTTCACATCATTTGGCAGCTACCTATTGTTTTATTGAATTTTCAGTTTTTAAGAAAACGAAGCTTGTAGCTCGCCTTGGTTAAAGGATTATCTTGTGCAGGGAAATTGGAGCTTGGGAAGGTAAAGCTTAGAAACCGCATTTAAAATTTAGAGTCTGAGTAAATTTTTATTTCAATATATTGTTTGAAAATATATCATACAAATGTCCGCAACGAGACTTCATGATGGACTTAATCTTTTTGAGGTAATTTTCGATAAGTTTTGTTTAGATCTGTTCTAGATTAATTAAATATTGATATTTTGTAGTAGACATTTGGCCCGTTCTTATACTAAGTAGCGCCCCATTCTCTTTTTTCGGTAATGGTTTGGTTTCTGCCCTATGTCAAAATTCATTGATACACCTAGGGTCAAGCCTTCTTCGAATTATTATGGAACATTTCGCATTCGTCTCTTAAAATACATCAATCCTTTTTACAATTGGCATGGCTGAGAATAAAGTATTGAAAAGACAATATAAAGACCTGTATTAAGTGTTTGGGAAGGCTGTCAAAACTAGATTCCAATATTCGAACCAGATAAATTTTTGTCCGCAAGATGAGCCAAAGTTAAACGCGTTTCTTCGCCGCAAGTGCTTAGCGAAAAGCTTCATTGGTTGGAAGACCAATTCGCTGTGAGCCTTTGAATCACAAAAGAAGCCGATTTTGGATCCTCAGTAAAATATTAACGTTCGTCACTCAAATTTTAGAGATTTCCCAATTAAATTTAGGTTTAACTCAAAAAATGTCAGTGATTTTAAATGAGTTTTTGAGATTGGGAAGTCACAAAAATGTAGTTGCCTCTGTTGCTATCTTAGCAACCTGAAGACCTGAACATAGGAAAGAGTGCGCAAATGAACTTTTCTTTAGGGAAGTGTCAAAGCTACCAAAGCAATGGCCAAAACTTTTAACTAACTTGAGAAAATATATTTTATTTTGGAATAAAATATAAAATATATCACAAAAGTCATACTGCTGCATAAGCTTTACCCAGCGCCTTTACTACGAAACGTGCTTGAAGGACATTTCGCCACGACAAATTCTTGGGCGACAAGATTTGAGGACATTTGAAGAAAAGTATCAATTTTAATCAGTTAAACACACATGAATTCTCACTTACATGCATGCAAGCATTGAAGGACAATTTCACTTAAGAGCTAACATAAAAATTGCCGAGAAAAGGGTTCCAATGAGTACTCCGAAACTCACGCGCTTGGGTGCTTTCGCAAAATAATACGAATTTACTAAACGTGTGCTTCACTTACTTATATAAACAGGGGGAGATTGAAAATAATTCCATGCATTGCATTTCATCTATTCAATCCTTACTACGTAGATGACAACCCGAAAGAACGAACTCGTACACATCATGAGTACAAAATGCGTCTATCTTGTTTCATAATAACAACATAAATATCGGCGTGTCTTCGCGTTGATCGCACCCTGCTGATTCCCTAGCGAATCCTTGCATACAAATGCAACAGCCAAGAGCCAGCAGCATCTCAATTTCGGATTAATGGCCGCGAATCTGCACGTGCCACGGCCTCGAGTATCACCAGAAAGCGGCATAGCAAAAGTGTGTGTTTCATTTCTGGGCTGCCGTTTGTTTTCATTGTCATGGTTGCCAACGTACATATAACTGTGTACAAATACAAAATAAATAAAGCAACTAATTCTATAAATAGTTCTCTAAAAATTATTTGAAAATGCAATTTTATAAAATTTCTCATGCATTGTTCTGCTGTGTGAGTGGATATGGAAACGCAATGTTTCGGCATAAGAACTCGCAGCATGTGTTTGAAGTGCCCACGTGGCTGTTGACGTACTTCAGATGTAGCAATACTTTGTTTTGGATTATTTTTAAAATGAGAAAAAGATTTATTTGTTTTACTTTATTTTAGGATTACTGGGAATGGTGAAAGTTAGATAACATGGACATATGTAAGTTCGTGGAAATCGGGAAACTGTTGGTGGCACTTGCATGTTCGAAACAGATGAAACGTTTCCTGTGACCATCTGGAAAAAGTTATTACTCAAATTATTAATAAATTTAAAAATCGTTTCAGTTTTATCTGAGAGTAGGTTGAATCATTTCAAAAGTTCTGGGTGAATTTTCTTTAATTTTAAGCTAAACGGCTAAACAGTACAATGAGGAAAATTACTTAGTGCCTTCTGGGGAATCTATTTGAGTTGATAACTGTTTGGAAAAATTGATCCCATATTTCTTTTATATTCTTGAACAATATGTCAGCATTTTTGGTAGTTTTCTCCTGCAAAGCCCTTTCCTTATCAACCCACACGTTTTCGATGGGATTAAGATTCGGGGTTATTGTAGGCCAATCCTTTACTTTCAGCTATGTCTATTAGGTTATTGTGCTGTAAAAGTCTGTTGTCCGCTGGTGTATTTGCATAATCAAATGGTCGATTGAAGATGAAAGATATATTATTGTGAAGAATGGTTTCTTTCCAATCGGCCAGAAATTTGAGCTACCGGACCTAATCCTACAACTAATTTAAAATATAGCATTCAAAAAGGAGTATATTAAATGGAATGCACTCAGGAAAAAAGCTCCTGAGATCTATGTATATTATTTTTCTTGAGTAATTTTGGGAGTGCATTTTTATCTTTTGAATTATTCCTAACACTTGGAACTATTTTGAAAAACGAGTTTTATACAAAGTAAAGCCACCTAGTTTCATAAATGTCACTTAGTTTCCCTCTGATAAGCATTAACCAAAATTTAATTTGTTTGGCTCAGATAGCAAATTGTACATTCAACGCTCACCAGATCAGGAAATGAATCCAAGTCACACATAAAAAAAAACCGCCTTTGCCTTTGCGAGGCTCCTCCAAGTACATTTGATGACCCAAAAAGAAAAATATTTCATTTCAAAATGTTTTGCATGATATTTCAGAGATGATGGAATGAAAAATGTATTAGTATTTAATGTCAGAACCCTCCAAATAAGTTAGCCTAGTATCATTCCATCGCAGCCCCCGGTGAGAGGCATCTCTGAGGACGATAGTCCCATTTCAACTCATTGAAGTCAACTTGATGTGCGAAAAAAGTCTCCAGCGCATGAGGCTCCGAAATTCATTACATTTGGGAGTGTCACACCCTTAGTTATATATTTATAATTGTGATATTAAACGGAGATCTAATAAGAATTGCGTCAATCACTTTGATGTCATTATCTACTTAAACTCTTATCGCTACGTATAAAGCCTTATTATATAGAAAACGTTTAAGTGAACATATTCCTTTTCAAAAACTATCTGTTTCCTGACCTGAAGCGGCAATTTAAAATCAAAAAACTTAACCATTAATCATTTCATTAATCTATTTAGAGTAATGTAGTTTTGTTGTGGCGATTTTTATGTCGGAAGGCACGATTATTGAATAATATTTGCAATAATTTCCTCAAGGTTTGCAAAGAAGCGTTAAAGAATATATATAAGTTTAGCACTGAGCCGTCGGGAATACAATGGAATGGAAATTATTTAATGGGTTACTGCTTTTCCTTAATGCTAAACAACAACCAGTTTCCTCAATTTAATACAGTCAACTTAGGGGAAAAAATAACGAATTTGACATCTAAAATTTAATCAAGTTCAAATTACATTACGCGTATAACAAATAAAAAAATGTAAATATTAATAAGCACCCATATTGCCAGTCAGCACCCCTGACATGACGATTGGCAAGCGAAATAGCCCACCATACTCCCAAGTGGCCGAACGACAACAACTTTTAACACCGGATGTGCCCGTCTACGATGACTTTCCCCTGAAATGAAAAGAATCCTTATTTATTTGCACCAAATTCATGCGTACGTGCTTGAGAGTACGAAAAAGTCCAACATATAGCGAGTGAACATAAAATGCAAAGAATGGAACATACCCATAATGTACCCCTTTTTGGAAGGGTGGCATTTTTTTTTTCTCTTCACTATTAAAAAATTTACAATTTAAAGATGACGATGGAAAGAAAAAAAAAAATAAAATTATGCATTCATAACTGCTGCTGATTGAGAGACCCTTAGCCGCGTTAAAGAACACACACCAACAGGGAGCAACTACCCATGCCGAATGGAATAAAAGGTTTGTGTTCCGCTTTACCCTTAATCCCTCAATCAATTGCTTTGTGTGTGTGTTCAGTAACAAGTTGTTTTTTGATTGTCACGCGGACTTTTTCGTTTGCCTTCTATGACGCGATTTGTGGGGTTGTGGAAATGATTCGAAATGTTTAACCCTTTAATAGACGGATATGTTCTTGCTCTTTTGTTTGCAGTCAGATGAAAAGATCTATGTATATATATATCTGCCTTCTGCAGGAGTATCTCCCTAAAACTCTTCAACGATGCACGGTAATTTCCCCAGTTCGTGAATTTCATTGTCCTACACTCGTTTCTGAGATGATGACGGTTGGCAACGTTTCCGTTTACCCTGAGGTAAAATGAAAAAGTAGATTTTCACTTTGTTAATTTCAGCATGGATGTTTTTATTGATACCAACTTCAGCTGTTCAAATGAATGAAATGATCCATCTCTTTTTCGCTCGCTTGGATGAATAAACATGTTTATTGTTTTATTAAAGCTGATTTGGCAATAAACGACTAGCTAGAAAAATAAATCCATGGTAAAAGAGTTGACTTAAATATTGAACAGCTGGTAAGAAGGCAGATGTCATCTGTGTGGTCTTCCAAGATTTTCTAGATGCTCGTGTTAATCAACTGTCAAGTTCAGTATGATCTTAAGTTCTGCAAAAGATATCGTATGGTACGATCGATCGTATTGAGGTCTGATGAGTTTAATGTTTATAGGTGATGCACCAATTCTGTTTTGTACATTCCAGATGTAATAGGAGACGATGCTATAAGAAGCGGTGCTGTAGTCCATAAAGGTTAAAAGCAAGGAAGCCGTGCAACAAAATAATAAAATCGAACGGTGAACCTGTTGGCTGCTTACAAGCAACTACCTCTTATTTTTCGGTGACTGTAGCAAGAAGAATTTTGCACACAGGACCTTGGATCTTTTGAAAGATATCAATTAGCTATCCTTTTTCGGAATGTGAACAAAGGTTTTTCGAAGCCAATCTTCCGCTACGCAAACTTCTCTACAAGTTCAAGTAAGAAGGGGCTTTAGAAGCCAATCTTTCGGAACGCAAACTTCTTCACATATTCGGGCATGGAGAGGGTACAGAAGTTAAGCCGGAAGTCCAACAACTATGCAATCTGCGCCAACCGCATCGTTTCGATTAATAGCGTTCTCTGTTAATGAGGTCAGCCGTTATAGTCTTCCCGAAATAAACAGAGTAGAGGTGGATGGTTGATAGTCTCCAATAATTTATTTCCAACGGATAAGCTAGAGAGTTCATGTACTTTTAGCTGACAATCAGATAATTTTATCGAAAAATCTTATTTTTTGGCTTATTGCTTAACGCATATAAACATAAAATTCTTTTTAAAGCTGAAACGAAGCGAGAAGGTCTTGAGCGAAAAACCCAATTGAACATTTTGTACCCCAATCTCAATTTTTTTTCTTAAGTTCATTTGTCATTGTTTCAGCCGTTTTCATTAAAGGGTTAAATAAAGCAAAGAACAAACAAAAGGACTTCAGTCATTTTAGTGGCGCAGGGTAGCGTTTCACTGCACATAGTCGGATCATTCTTCTTTAGCTTAGTTTTGCAAATGTTGAAACTTGTTTGGTCAGTTTTGCATTAGCGCATCAGTTTGACCAACAGTACAAGGGTTGCCTTCGGTGTAGAATTTTTTTTTCTGTTCGTTTTTGTTTTTTTTTTCCTCCACACTTTTCAATATCACTATTGTGGAAAATCCTGTTTGCCTGCTGCGTGCGTGCCAAACAAGTTGACGCGTGTTTCATAATTTAGAGCTTAACAGGGAAGCGATAACATCTGCGGTGATTCCAGTTCTTATCGTAAATTTTCCCACTTCTGCGTTGAAGTTTGGAAGATGGAAATGATGTAAAGTTGTATTAAAAAATGGATGTGAACATTTTGTTCATTTTGATCTGATGTTTCTTTGAATAAAATTTGATATGATTTGTAGTTTATATATGTAAGTCTATCGCGAATAATGTTTGAAAATAAGTCCTAATTGATTATTGGTTATTGAGAGAAAATGTAATACTTAATGAAGAAAGTTTCAGGCTTTCTTTAGAATGTCAATCTCAGCCAAAAATAAAACAATATCTGATTGACCTTAGTATGGCTCTGGGAAAACTGGAATAAGGATGATATTTTAATACAAGTATTACATACCATTGTATTTATCAGGTATGTGTTAAGTATAATTAGTGAGGGTGTTACCTTGGCAGTACAACATGACCTTTTATTTTAAGATTATTATGAAATTCTGAAGAAGTTCTTATTATCAACGACTATGAAAGTTCTAATTTAATATATTGGTCCAATCTTCGTATTCTTGGAACGAATTATATATATTGAAATAGGGCTTTTGTATTTTTTATCAGATCTTAAAAATTATATTTACTCTGCTGAAAACTACATACAAGTTCGGTCAATTATTCGAGAGCTAGAACTAATATATGCAAATGAAAGGTATAAAAGTTTCGATATAGATTTATAAATTTGTGTCGGTGGTAGTCTCGCTCATTCACTGATCATAAGATATTCACCCGCACCGCAGAATTCATAGTAGTTACCTTCTATCTTCTATAAACAAACTAAAATTATAAAAAAAGTAGTGGATGCTGCCGCAGATTCCTTACAAACTACCTTAGCTGTCCAGCTTCTTAAGATCAGCTGATGCCAGGCGAGGTTAGATGTATTTAACAGGGCTGTCAAGAGTAATCTTCCAAATGACTTGTCTTAATACCACATAAAGCATTACTTTCAAAGATTATTGTGGCTTTCTCAGATCTGTAACTACGATCACAAGATTGATTAGATTATTTGATAACTTATAATCCCACGACGCACAGTGGATGGATTTGTATGGATGTTATTAGAGAAAGATCAAAAAACGGTGGCCATAAACAGTAAGAATAACGCCAGAGTCTTGGAATTTGGCACAGACTTTTTTTAGGTTAAATAAACAAAAATTTATAAATATGAAAAACAAATCGGTTCACGTACACGCCTACCGCCCATACAAAGGTGGGATGTGATTGAGACTTGTTCTTCAAAATGGGTATCGATTTCCAATAATTTGGCAATGCTGATTTCAAAAATGTTACAAATTGTGCGATATCTTTTACAGTTTTCAAGTTATTAAAGAAAAACTGAAAATTCAAAAAAATTTTTTTTTTTAATTTTATTTTAATCGTCTTCTTCATAGACTTCAAGCATTTCTTGTGCCTCTGGTGATAAGTTTTTATATTTTTTATCTCGCCTTATTCGAATTTGGCTGGTAAGAGGATCAGAAGAAATCAGCAAATAATGCAAAGCATCTTCGTTGTTTGCTACTCTAGAGCAACACCTGCTGTTGTGCAACCTCGCGTTTTTAAAAACTTTATTTGATACTTCCTGAGCTTCTTCAGAAAGACGTCCAATTGGAACTTCTAGTTCTTGCATAATTTGACTTCAATATATTAGAACTTTGTGCACGGAAGGAGGCATGTATGCAATTGTAGTCCTTTTTGTAAAGTTACACAGTTTTTTGGGTATATTTGTGAAAGCTTTCGAGATTTATAACTTCTCCGGAAGCCAGAACTTGTAAAATATTCTACTATATTTGTTTTGATAAAATAACTGTAAAATATTAATAGTAAAAGCAATATTCGGCCGCAATGACTTTTGAAACACTGTACGTTTAGTTTCTAATAAAAACATAAGTTTTTTCTGAACATATATTAAAGTCATTAAAAACATAAAATAAATTTATTGGAAAATATAGAATGATATCTATCATATTTAAGAAAATAAGAATTTAAAAATTTTTTTTTGGAAATAAGTATATTACGATAATAATAATAACAAAAATGTTTATAATCGGACCCCTTGTGCTGCACCATCCTATCTGCACTACGCTATGTTTAGTTCTAAAAAAGCGAAAGCAAAGAGGGATGAAAAAAGAAAAAAACAGCCTTAACCAGTTCCCCTCTATTTGAGGGAACTCCTATCTAAATTCAAGCAACCTTGCTCACAATGTAAGCTTTTACAATTTATAAAATTGTTGTAAAGCATTGCAAAATGCGAAGATACACAAATATTTTTTTCTTCAAATATTGCAATAGAAAAAAATTCATTAAAAAAAAGTTATGAATATGCGCAGCTTTTTTTTTTTTTGTTTTTGCTAACCATACCTTCGCACATAATATATAAAAAAATTTTTTAAATCTGGAGATATACTTTTTTTGTTGTTTTCTGTTAAAGTTTTAAAATTTTTCACTTTTGCCACTTTTCATTCTAATTTTTGAAAATTCCGTAAAATTCATATTAGACCTATAAAAGAAAACTAAATTAATTTTTATAAAGTATTTTGCATTTGCTGCATTTTGTTTCAAACAAGTTAACTCGAGCACCCTATCTAACAGTTGCTTATATAAAAAAATTAATAGAAAATTTTTGGAGTACAAAGTTCAACTTTGAGCCCACTGTGTCGCTAAATCCAAAACAAATTTAAGACTTTTATAGTTTTTTTTTTCATCCCCTAAGTATTATCTGACGATTGTGCTACAAAATTTTTCAATTCCAAGCACTTTCAAATTCTTCCTATTTATGGCCACAAAATTCCACTGTGCGACGGCCAGTTTCGATGCTTAATGATCAGCGCAGGGCACCAACACACGCGTGTTTCTCTTCAATGTTCTTCAATGCATGTGTAGTTGTGCATTGTTCGCTTTTCAAAGCAAACTAAATTAAATTTTACGCTCTCTGCTTTATATACGTATATGAAAAGTTGTTCTCATTCTGCCGCAGTCCCGCGCGCGGTACGTTTTGCCCAGCCACGTTAATGATGCATGTCGTGTTGTTCACTCATCTAGAGTTCGCTAGCTTTTAAGTTCTATTTTCAATGTATGACTTACATCAGCAAGAATACCAGGGTAGAACATTTTGGGAGTCGGCCCGAAAAAGTCTGTCTAGCCTAATTGAACAGACCTACACTGAGAAAACGATTTGTTTAAATATAACAAACCTATATTTCGTATAGAGCAAGAAGAAGAATCGCTAATATTTGTCCATGTCGAGGATTAAAATTACATGATTAAAATTACATTTTGAGCTAAGAGTGAACTATAATTGAGACTGATGGACCCATGCTTCGGTATTTAAAACTAATATTTTTGTTTTAATTAAGACTATGTATAACGTTTAAGGAGACAGATGGAAAAAAAGTTTAATTGGGTCTCTGGTAAATAAAAACTAAACGCCCTGAAATTTGGATGGCCTCGAGCGTTTGGGCACATCAGACCCCTTCGTTGCCTTAAATTCTATGATAAAACATAATCTGCTGCCAATAATGCTACTGCCTGTGAGCGTAATGATGTTAATGGGAGGCCTTCAATAGATTCAGAATGACAAAATGCAAACTTTCCAGAACCCTCTAAAGTATCGAATCAATGAAAATGATTCGTAGGGGCTTAAGTTCGACAAGCGTAATAAATTAAGTTTGGAGCCAATTCATTAAAGTTAAGTTAGGGGCCGTTCATAAATTACGTAAGACAATTTCATGACTTTTTGACCCCCCCCCCCCTCCCCCGAGTAAGATTTAGTAAGATTCTCACTACCCCCCCCCCCCTTCCGAAATCTTACGTAAGATTCATAATTAAGGTGAAACTAGTAAAAAAATGTATTTTTCATGTGATGTACTATATTACTATGTATATTTAGTTTTAATATACATATGTTACATATTAAATAAATATTACGAAATTACAAACTACACATTTGTTTTTCAAGATGAATAAAAAAAGTCATCGTAAGTCATCGTTAGTCCATGCGCTTTTCAACCAGTCTGATAGTGAACCTACAATTGGCACACCCGATTCGTCTGTTGAATTTTCTGATTCACATTCAAACTCTGTAACATCAATATCCTCGTCGTCATGCCACTCTGCAACTTGACAAATCTCCGATTGTTTTAAAATGCAAAGGCTTTTCCCCTTTCCACGTTTCAAAAATGAAAATGGTTGAATCATGTGAGTGCGACTACCATCTTTTCCATGTAGTTTTTTGTGCATTACATTAGCTTTTTTCAAGGCAAAGAACTGGTCACAAATATTACAAACTCGATCAGCTAAGACGTTTGCAAGCGAAGGACAAAAAAAATCGTAAGGCATGATTTTGAACTGTGGATGTACTTTTGACCAATCGTAATTTAACGCTAAGCGAAGAAATAGAGGACAAAACTGATTGCTGTTTTGGTCTCCTGCTGAAGAAGGAATCGAAAGCGAATCTTCTTGTTGAAGACGACAAGTGCAAGGGGGTGGTAAAGAACCGGGACAACATCAACAAAATTTCAAAGTCGACGTATCTGCGTGTAAATGCCTGAATAATAGCAAACTTGTGAGACGGTGTTACAAGTCGACCCTGCGTGTAAACAACATACATATATTTCATTACATAAACAGAAGAGAAGTTGTCCCGTTCAGAGTCGATTACTTAAATCGATTGTAATCGATATTTCTGAATCTTTCGTGACTGTCGAAAATTCAAATATATTTCATTACTGTCACAAATGACGATGCGTTAATACAACTTTAATGTATGAATACGCATTTTAAATCTTACGTAAGATGATCATTCACCCCCTCCCCCCCTCTCGTAAGATGTAGTAAGAATCCAACGACCCCCTCCCCCCCCCCTAAACGTCTTACGTAATTTATGAACGACCCCTTAGGAAAATAAAGCACCTATCTCAAGCTCAGGCTAGAAAACCTCTAGTTATTCTGTTTTCAAAGATCGTGAATGCCAAAGGAGTACGAGCAATCCGGTACTTTGTGCACATCAATGAACATTTTTTTCAAACGATAACTTTACTTTGTAATTCTGTTTTAAGTGACAATTAAACTTTAAAATTGCATTACATATGCACATACATGAGAACCATGAAAAAAGAGGAAAGTTCTTTTAAATCACTTTTATTCCAATAAAAATTCAATTAAAGTATTTTGTCAAAACAAGCTCTTTTCACCCCAACCCCCCATTCCAATTCGCTCATTCACTTTTTTCACATCAAATAACGAAATGGGGTGGAAAAATATTACAGAATCCCGACAGACTGCTGAAAGCATGTCCGTCCGAACTGCCGGACGGACATAGTGAAATACAAAGCAAACAGACGTTCAGTAGACCCTTTTGAATGTTTTTTTTTTGTCGTTTGTACCAACACGTAGCAACGTTGTCGGTCGGTCGGTCGGCTCCTTTCGTGTTGTTTATACATTAGTTCGTTTAATCCCTCGTGTGGTCGCTGGCATTCAGTGGTGTGTATCGCTTGTGCAGGAGTTCCTGCATGATACTCTATCTCTCGTTTTTATGCTTCTGGATTCTGTCTCTCAGTTTTCGCCGAATAGGGGGTCGTCGTTTTGTTCCCTTTGTATGTATAGAGTATGGCTGGTAGTTGGGTAGGTATCTGTGTGAAATGTCAAGTTCAGTTCAATAACATTAAAAAGGAATATTATTATTGTGATTGTTGTTGCTTTGGTATTGTAAGCTCAGTTTTATGAAGTAATACTGTTAGTATTTATTATGTTGTTTACAAACGATATCGAAAAACAATTCACCTTTTTAAAATGCATGATAGGGGAATACTTAATGTTCTCTGTATAAATGATCATTTAATTTAACTTGTGATTCTAAAAATTATATTTCTTGACAATCTCTGGTTTCTTTGGGTTATTACTCGACTGCTTTTGAAGTATGTATGTACATTTTCATTTGAAAACGTTGCTTGCTTGAATTAATATAGGTACACTTAGTGAAAAATCCAAAAAATTCACACTTTAATTCATCACTCGACGCTTATGATGTAGTAAAGTTAAAAAGAGCAGCGGCGAATAATTTGAGATAATAACAAATTTGCAACCATTCGGAAAAATAGAGTTTTTTAAAGGAAATTCGACAAGGAATTTAATCGTATATGTTTTTTTTTTTTAATTTCGTATCCAGTGGCGTTCTTACAATTGATTTGTTATAAAAATTATCAATTTATCATCTAATGCCATGGACATAACTTTACCAATTTTTTTAGCTTTAAAACGATATAAAAAAAATTATTTTCCAATAAAATTTACCAGAGATTTGACCCATAAAAAGTTCAAGCTTCACAACTTGATATCTATCGATATCTTCGATAACAAATAAATTTCCGATACATGTGTTCACTCATATAATGCCTAGAGTATGTATGTGTTACCGACCAAACTAGTTCTTAGGCCAAACTAGTAAGGTTAAGCCTGAAGATGTGCAATGACATTTTAATGCAAAAGCACTGTTAATGAAGACTACGACAGTAGCAAAATTGGTAAATTGTAAGTGGGGTAATTGGGGGGCCTTCGGCCGCGGCTCAGGGCTTACATCCTCCAATATGTCCAATGGCGGCTTCGCGGCGGCTTTCGGCCGCGGTTCAGTCTATAATATGTGCAACACTAACTTCGCTATTCATAGTGCTTTAGCATTAAAATTAAATTGCATACTTTTAGGCCTTCAAATTAACTAGTTTGGCCTAGGATAAACTAGTTTGTCCTAAAAACTAGTTTGGCCGGTGACATACATATGTATGTAAAAAATTTTGAAGCGATTTAAAAACGTGTTGGTTATAAAGTGTTTGGTTTGTAAAAGTGCGTCTCGTATACCAAATATTCATAGTCAATCTTCTATAGAACTCATCCTAAAAGTTATCGTTTTTTCAATCATAACTAAGAAATCAATTGAATAGAAAAAGATAGATATAAAGATATATAAAAAACGTTTCAGTCCTTAGAATTTCTAATTTTGTTCATTAATTTTGTAAGATTTTAAGCCTTCCTATTCGAATTTGCACCTTTTTTAATTTTAAACAGTCTCTCCTACTGCATTGATTGCAAAACTGAGCTTGACACTGGCGCCATTGAAAATGTATTCAATAAAGTGAGTTCAAGTAAAACAAATGTATACAAAGCGTCCTTTAGTCACAATTTAAATAAAGAAATAATTCTTTGAAAAGTTTTCTTTGTTTCATTTAGCTCTTTCCTTACGCTTTTATACACAGAAAGAAAACTTTGACAAATCTTTTATGATTGACATTTACTTTCGTGGAAGTTTGCTTTTGTAGGAACCAGATCGACCTAAAAATTCGATAGTCATGGTTTTTCAACATATTTGAGGCAAAGTTACATCGAAAGATAACATTTTCTAACAAAACCATTAATGAAGTCCAAAAGAACTACTCTTTCTCTATAAAACACGTTTTGAGTTATATAGATATCTTTTTTTTTCTCTGAAATATCGTCAATTGAAATTTATTTTGCAGGTCTCCATACAAATTTTCATAAGTTTGAGTAAGGAAAATTTGTAATAAACTTCAATTTACGACATTCCGGAGAAATAGAAATGATATCAATAAAATTTAAAGTGGATTTTGAAGAGAACGAATTGTTCTTTCGAACCCCATTAATGGTCTTACAAAAAAGAAAATTGCCTTTCAATGCAACATAACCTCAAATATCCTAAAAAAACAGTGATTTTCGCACTTTTAGGTCAGAATATCTCGAAAGCCAGAATGATCAGAGAATTTTGTCGCATTGTGTTATATAACATTTTTCTGATACAAAAAATAATTTTTTTTTTACGTTTATTATTTTTTTATTACATTTACGTTTTAGCCAAAAAGCAAAGTAAATTGTGCATATTTGTGACAATGTAAAGTAAAAATTAGAAAAAACAAAAAGAAAAAAATGTTTAGAGCGACAAAGTTTGTAGTTTTAACCTTTCCTTTTTCTTTTATTGCCTACGAAGTCAAATTTGAAAAAAGAAAACTTTCTGTGTGTAAATTTGGACGAAGGAGCCGTTTCTTTGATGTAGTGATAGTTTCTATATAAATCACTGCTTCTATAGAGAAAATTAATTGGTTCCGAAAATTAATCCGCCTCTTTGTTACTGAATAATGATAGTTTCCAATGCATTTCAAACATTATAGGAATTTTGGATGGTTTCGATAACATTTTTTTTTTGCTTCTAAACGATCGACTTTCTTTAACTTGTTCGTTATTTATAGATATTATTCGATTTTTATTGACATTTTCTTTCTGTTGTTGACTTATCTATACTCTGAAATACTTTTAAGACTCCAATTGGTTGATTTGATATTACTCGATATACTCGACATAGTATATGAAGAGCTGAGATGCAAAACCCGCCAAGTCCAAAAAAATGAAAATGTGAGATATTGCAGGAGGGGACAGAAAAAATGTTTGTTTACAAGCCTCCATACTCTAAATTGTAAAATAAAAATTTTCCCCTCACAAACTTTTGATTGCAATAATTTCTGATAAATTCTTTTTATCAAAGCCCGCCAATTTCACATTTCTGAAAATCAAAACCCGCCAAGTCTAATTTTTCAATAAAAAAGGTTTGGCTTTCATAAATACAAATAGTTTTATGTTATTTTAACATGGAAATTATATTGTGTAATTAAAATTTCAGTCTGCCTTTATTCAAATGTTTTGGAATTAATTCAAACTTAGCCATTTTTAAAAATTGATTTCGAAACCTTTTACTATTAATATTTTTTCAAAACCCTCCAAGTCCCGAGGTTTCACTTTCAAAACCAACCAAGTCCACGTTTTCAATTTGAATTTTTCGATTTTCCCAAAAACGCAAAATATGGACTTGGCGGGTTTTGCATCTCAGCTCTTCATATCAAGAAGTTCGATGGTTTTCTTTTTCTATCGAATATTTTATTGTATTTTGATAACTTTCACCTTCTCTGATGTTTTATGCAACTCCTACGTAGCTCCTACTATCTTAAAATTTTCTTGATATTTTTCGACTTTTGCGATACTATTCGAGTATTATCGAAACTTTTCGTCTTTTATTAACTTTTTTGATGTTCCTTATACGAATTCCATGTTTTTTGATAATATTCAATTTTTATCGAGTTTTACAATGCCATTCAACTTCCATTGACTTTTTCAATGTTATTCAACTCAACGCTTTTTTTGAATCTTCACTTTTCTAAACCATACATTGAAAATATTATTTACTTTTGCAATAATCAAATATATGTAGTAGTAGCAACTGTTTTGATATTTATCGATACTATTCGACACTTTTCGACTTTTATGAAATGTAAATATTTCGATAATACTACTTTTATCAACTTCTTCGAAGTCAATGGATAAATTTCGAATTACCGATATTACTATATGATACTGATATTGACTTTCCCATGTTTTATGATATTCTTTCACACTACTTGACATAACACTTGACTGAGCATAAGACCTCTAATGATCTAAATATATATGTAAGAGAATCTAACATAGCACAGAAATCGATGTTTTGCCGAGATATAATTACTATAAACCAATACCTGGCTAAAGACTGGATGACAGTAACATTTCAGGCAGGGCTTTACAGTCCCATACTTACACTTTACCAGTTCCTTTGAATGGAATGTTGAGCACATTGCTCAATGATAGCTGATTGTGTTGTGTTAAATTCTTAACAATAATTCGTATCCAAAATTTTTTTCTTAAATCATATTCAAACATAGAAACCTATTTTTCTACGTCCTTCTAAAATTCTACTCGTATGAATTTTCCATTGTCAATTTCCCAATTCAATTTGCGTAATTTTATATAAATTAAACATTTCACATGGTACAATAACTGTTCTGTGTTAAGTCGCCTTGCAGGAGGTCTAACGTCTCATCCTTAGCATAACATCTGTATGGCAAAACTTACAAACAACGTGATCGCACTCTTAACAAAACTCTTGAGTTTATTTTTGGAATTATCTAAGGAAAAAACTTGACAAAAATAAAATTGAAAAACTTCTTTTAACCAAAATAAGAACACGCTAACGCATGTCAATATCAGACTTTACGGAAATATCGTAAACGTAAGTACTGCAACTGCTGCGTTATCTTTCGAACAGTTGTTCACCATTGCCAACCATGCGATACATAATACAAGAATTTACCATCCATAAGTTTTACAAGAATTATATAAAAATAAATATAACTTCACGTGTGCAAAAGAAAAAAAATCGTGAATTTTCAAGGTGAATCCATAGATTTACATTGCGTTGCGTTGTTGATGTGTGGCGCATTCATAAAATAAAACACATGGAAAACCGCTCAAAAATATAACCGAAATGTCTGCAATTGACTATTTTTCAATTATATCACCAATGGAATTCCAACACATGTTCGTATGAATTGTTCGCAGATACGCATATGAGCAAAATATTCACACACAGTGGAGAAACCAAAACAAAACGCATTCACAAACGTGCAAAAAAAGAAAAAAATCATTACGAGTATCTCGTATCTTTTGCGAAACGTGCTCACGTGTGTAAAGCCAAGAAATAGAAATAGAATTTTGCGAATGAATAAAAAAAAAGTTTACGAGTACTCACTTAAAAATATCCCATAAAGGCAGCGACAACAATAACAACAACAATGATTTCAGTCTTTGCTGCCATATGGTGGGAAATCGTTAACGAATTGGTAATTTGGGGATTATGAATTTAGTTTTTTAGCTTTAAGCAGAATGGCATATCTTATGTCTAATATTTGCGATGAGGGTACTGATTTATTCAGCACATGTATGCTTTTTTAGAATGTTCGCGCTATGGAATATACGCAAGCACAACAGATTGACTTCTTGTGCATTCAGAGCATTTTCAGTAAATTTTCAGGATACTTTTATGGTAGTAATATTTAAGGTTAACTTTTTTATATCACCATCAGCAGTCCAAGCATCGAAGAATGTAGATGATAGGACAGGCGAAAGAAATTTTAAGTGGGAATACGCAAGTTAGAACCAAAAGTTTTTCCGCAAAATTCGTCATCTGTGCAACGCCATACATTATTGGTATTGAGAAAGATCGAGGAAATGGCTCATAAGCCTCTAATATTATTTAAAATGTTAATTTTTGTAATGATTGATTCTGAACATTATTGTAAAGGGTTACCGTGAGAACGTCTTGTATGAGAAAAGTCAATATGAAGTGAAAGTATGTGATTTTGAGACAAAACAACCAGTCCTATAACCGCCTTAGGAATAATAATAGTCTAATGCAATCGTTAAATCTCGTTAAAATCGAGATACAGATAAGTAATTAATTTTATTTTCCCTTAGAAAACTTCTTTATTATGGTTCTCAGTTTCTCAGTTCCGCCTACCTTTATTTTCACGATTTATAACTCCTTGTAAATCTTCCTTGAAATAGTTATTTAAATGCCCGTTCACAATTCTTTGAACTCACTGGAATTCATTGCATAGCTTTAAAAGAAATTCTTATTCTTATTGTGCCCTTTATCAACTTATGCAGCTTCGGGCCTCTACAAAACTCTTCTACGATACTTAGTGAGAGAGCCTTAAATTTTCAACAAAACTACGCCAATACATAGGTTTATCACTCTTGCAGCCATTTCTACGATGATTTTGGATGGGCGTGTATCCTGCTACGCTGAAAGTTCCACGTAAATGATTGTCAAAATACTAAGATCAAAACCAATTCATTCCCATTTTCGTAATTTGATTTGAATGGAAGGCAGATCTTGTCCGCGTTTGATGAACGATTTGACAATTGACAAAATTTCACAAAACTACCAGAATTTGGCCATGAAAATTCTCAGTAAGCACTGTTCAAAAATTATGGGTTGAAAGTTTGTGAGAGGTGGCACATCCGCTTTGAATTTTGGTAAAAACTTCCTTAGTGGATATTGATGTTGCAAGAAGGTCTCATATTCTGAATTTTATTATTCTGTGGGTAGCAGTGTGGCTTCTGCTGTGATATCTAGTGATTCACTAGTGAGACATTCAAAGGTTTTGTAAACGGAAAAAAGAAATTTTGAATTTCTACTATGCGTTGTAGCATTCTGTTAGAATACAAATTTTAAACATCCATCCTTATTATTGTCTTATACTAGAAAAGCATCCTAGGTTCCAAATGTATATTTCTAGGATACGTGTGAGATGATTATAATCATCATAATCATTATCAGTCAGTCAGGATAAAGTCTTTTATCTTATCAGAAAATGAGCAAACGCTCCGTTCAGATGCGCAGATATCATGCATTAAATTAATATTGCGAGGTATAGTCTCATTCACTTCATTTCAATTTGAAAAATATATGCATTTCTTAGATAGGAAAAAAAAAATTAAAATTGTTATTAAGAAAATCTGGCAGCACTGATTTCAGTAGCACAGCAGCAGCTGCTCTCTGTTGCCTTCCCAACGACATTCCGCAACAACAACAAGTAAACTTTTATTTTTTTTTCCGGAAAACAACGACGACATCTGGCGCTTGCAGAACTCTGTGGCAGGCCTTCTTCTTCCCCTACTCATCCTATGCAACACATACCCCACCTCCTGAATCCCTCCCTCCACAGAGGCGTAGTTCTCATATACTCATATTCGGGATACTGGCAAGTAAAGAGGCATATCAAAACAACAACAACAACAACCACAAGTACATAAAAATTAAAGCAGAGAATAAGTCGACAAAAATTAGCAACACTGTCAATCACACTCGCATGAAAAATGCGCGCGCAGTAAAAATGCGAACAGCAGAGCGTGAGAACTGTGAAGTGCAAGCGAGGCAAAAAAAAGCCCTTATCAAACACATACCGAACACACCCTTGTTGAGAGTTTTTCCCAGAGAGCGTCTTCTATGAGAAAAACTGGGATTGCAAAAATTCCCAATGTTTTTAAGTGTTATTTGTGCAAAGGATTTTCTGTAAAGTGCTTGCAGCGATTTTCTGCAGCACCGGATATATATTTTCTCGTTCTCATGAGAGTTGCGTCTGCGCTGCACCTGCGAATTGAGATAAATTAGCGAAAAAGATGTTGAAAACTTGGGGTGGGAAATATTGTGGGGAAAAAAAGTTCAGAGAGAAATAGGAAATGCTGTTTCAGAAGCGGAAGTATTCTCCTATGTAAGTTTTTTACTTCCTATGTACATATTAAGTACGAGAAAAAATTCAATTTAATTTTTTGAATTTTCATATGAATTTCATTTAAATGTGATGTAAATTAAAAATTAAGTTGGAAGTTTTCAAAAACGTTTTTCCATCGCAAATTAAGTAACTTTCTATGCTAAAGAATAATGATATGCAATACTATATACTCTATATTATTTACGCTACGGTCAAAGGTCGATTTCACATTGTCAGATAGAGAATACCTCAGGAGACTACATTTCTGAAATTCTATAAAATAAATGTTAAAGGCGACGTTTTCGGCTATATTTGGTGTACATTACGTTAATACTCAATATATATAAAAGAATATTTAAAAGGTAAAAATTAAAGTTCTTTATATATAAAAAAATAATGAACTAAAAATATTTTACTTTTATTTATGTACAATATCTTAAAATTGAATACTGTTTAATTGAACTTATGGTCTTGTAGTACATATAGTTTATTTTCTTAAACAAACTTCAGAAGATAATGAATTTATCAATTTTCGTCAAATTGGCTACTATTTGTCCCAAAAAAAACATAGTACCTTAGGGAATGACTGAACAAAAATAAAAGGGTATATCTTTGCTCCTAGCTTTAGTTGTGAAACTTTTAATTTGTAGTACTACATGATTATAATAAGAAAAACGTATTTTTCTGTAATGTCATGCGTATAAATAAAATCATTTAAAGTTTCTTGTTTTACTCGTTTACTCCAGGGCAAGAATGCACAGCTTGAAGCTCGTTTGGCTCTTCCAGCTCTTAAAACAACAACAAACACAAACAACAACAAGAGCAACAACAACAACTGCAACAACAACAACAGCAGCAGCAACAACAACAACAACAGCAGCAACAACAACAAATATCCAGCTTTTTCGAGCTCTTTCCGTTACTTACTTACTTACTTAGATGGCCATAACAACCCGTTGTCAGGTTACGGCCGACCTCATTAGCTCTCGCCAGGCGCCTCTGTTTTGCGCACGCCTTCTCCAATCGTTAATGCCAAGCGCGGTTAGGGCTTCCTCAGCTTGGTCTATCCACCGGAGGCATGGTCTCCCTCTTCGTCGTTGACCGGGGACCTTCCCTTCGAATACCTTTTTCGCTGGAGCTTCTTTATCCATACGATGGACATGACCCAGCCAGCGTAGTCGCTGTATTGTTATACGCTTAACTATGTCAATGTCGGCGTAGAGCTCATACAGCTCGTGGTTCATTCGAATGCGATAGTCGTCGCCAACTCGAACAGGACCAAAGATTTTGCGGAGAAATTTCCTCTCGAACACCCCAAGAGCGGCTGCGTCTGTTGTCGAAACCACCCATGCCTCAGCGCCATAAAGAAGCACAGGTAGAATGAGCGTCTTGTAGAGTGTTAGCTTTGTCGATCGAGAGAGAGCTCTGCAACGTAATTGCTTACTGAGACCGTAGTAGCACCTATTAGCAATTGTTATTCTCCGCTTGATCTCCAGACTGACATCATTGTTGCTGGTTACGGCAGTGCCAAGGTAGATGAATTTCTTGACAACTTCTAATTTACAGTTGCCCGCTGTAACATGAGAGTCTAGATCCCGTGCTCTCTTGTTGTTGTTAGTAGACATCATGTATTTCGTCTTGCCCTCGTTTACCGTCAAACCCACTTTGGCTGATTCCTTTTCAATAGCAGTGAAAGCAGCAGTAACATCTCTCTTACTCCGACCGATAATATCAATGTCATCAGCGTACGCAAGGAGCTGAGCACATTTGCAGAAAATGGTGCCATTATGATGCACACCGGCTTTTCGTACGATCCCCTCCATAATGAAATTGAAGAGATCGCACGAGAGCGGGTCGCCTTGTCTGAAACCTCGCTCGGTATTAAAAGTTCCGGAGAGGTCATTCCCTTCCTTGACGGAGCTACACGTATTGCTCAACGTCATCCGGCAGAGCCTTATCAACTTTGCAGGTATACCGAACTCAGACATTGTTGCGTATAGGCAATCCCGCACTGGACTATCGAACGCAGCTTTATAATCGACGAAGATATGGTGAGTGTCGATTTGATATTCATGGGTTTTCTCCAGGATTTGGCGTAGTGTAAAAATCTGGTCTATGGTGGACTTACCAGGTCTAAAGCCACACTGATAGGATCCGGTCAGCGTTTCTGTATACGGCTTCAATCTTTCACACAATACGCTCGAGAGGATCTTATATGCGATGGAAATAAGACTGATACCCCTGTAGTTGGCGCAGATTGTCGAGTCTCCTTTCTTTATTACAGGACAAAGCACGCTGAGATTCCAATCGTCGGGCATGCTTTCCTCTAGCCATATTTTGCTGATGAGTTGATGCATGCACCTTATCAATTCATCGCCACCAGTTTTAAACAACTCAGCTGGCAGGCCGTCAGCACCCGCTGCTTTGTTGTTTTTGAGTCGCTCTTTCCGTTATTCGTGCTGAATCATTTCGATTCGCAATCACCGCATGCTTTTTGTTTGTATAGTTTTTGTTTTCAAGGTATCGGCTCATTCAGTTCTTTCCATTACTCAAGTAAAATAATTTCGGTTCGCTCTCGCCGAGCTCTTTTTGTTTGTGTAATTTTTGTCTTCAACGCACTTACTGAAATTGAAGAATTTTGGTTCTCAATTGCTGCATGCTTTTTGTTTGTGTGATTTTGTATTCAAGTCAGGGGACGTCCATAAATTACGTGAGGTGTTTTTTTGAAAATTCGGAGGCCCACCTCCCCTTGGTGAGATTTGGTGAGCTCTGGATTTAGATGTAATCTGCTATAATAATGCATATTCTCTGCTTTAAAAAATCGACGTGAGATTTTCGTTGGCCCCCCTCCCCCTTGGTGAGATTTTGCAGGACCCCCACCCCTATTTTGACTCACGTAATTTATGGACGGCCCCTCACTTGCTTCTTCAGCTTTTGCTTTTTGTTTTTCTTTTTTTTTTTTGGTTGTATGTAATTCACGATAACGATCACGATTACGAGAGAACGATAAAGGTCAAATTAATTAAATTCGTTGTAGTTATGTACAGTTTACTTCAATTGTACTTCGTGTGACTTAAAATGGGTGAAGTTTTTGGCAGACACGCCCTCTCAAAAGTCTAAAAATTCCACGAAATTCTTTCAATATGTTAGGAGTTATCTCAAGAACAAGTGAGTCAAATTTGTAAAGTTAAATACGTTGATATATTGATAGTTTAAAGGGGCGTAGCAGCTGGTTTATAACTGAACTTTTGGAAACGCTGTATGAAATGCGCTTTTATAGTAAATACTACAAAACTTTGCATAGGTAATATAAATGATTCATACAAGTACCGAAAAGAGTGGGCAGATATTCCGAAAGAGCTATTTAGCATAATGTAATCAAATGTCTTGAAAATACTAGAAATTGCTTGTACATCAGTAGACAAAGAGCGCATGAGGCTGGGAAAGTAGGCGTGGCACATTCCAAGTATATAACTAAAAACTGTGAAACACTCAACTAGAAAAGCTAATCAAGCAAATTTCAGAACACTTCGTTCGGAAGCATTAGGTGATGGTTAAAATAGGCGTGACAGCTTCCGTACAAGAAAAAACGTTTAAGTCCTATATGCAGTAATCTGTTCACGCAAACATCTGGTGACACCAGCAAGCATTACGCTAAAAAAAGGGGTAGATTGAAAAAATGGGCGCGACAATTATCATATAAGCAACAACTTTTATACACTAAGCGCTTAAAACTGTTTGCGCTAATACAAAAACGTCAAAGGACAGTATTTAATAAAACTTTGAAGAACTCGGTTAGCTAGCATTTGGGGTCATAGGCAAGGATTCTTTAAAAATTTGATGGGATTGGACAAGTGGGTGTGACTTCTATACAAACAAGGAAACATTGTGTTACAATATAATAGAAAACTATCAATGAAAATGTCACCAAGCTTAAAAATTGAGCTTGGAATAGTTTGATAGTGAAAGTAGACATAGAAAAAATAGGCGGGGAATTTGGTTCATTCCCCACAATACCATCAACACAAGCAGATTTATGATGAAGTTTAAAAAAATAAATACTTAATTGAAACCGAACAGTTGTTTTAAATAAAATTAGGAATTCAGTGAAATTAATAATTAGTGGATATACCACAACAACTCATATGAAACCGGAAAATGTACCCTTATAATGATAATTTTTAGATATTTGCACGCACTTTAATGCAGTGTAGGATATTTAATTTTTGTCAAGACCAAAGACGATGACATCCTTACAAGTTTTTTTTTTTTTTCAAAGCATAAGTAACTACATCGAAACTTGTTCTTCTGCACTGAAACAGCTGTTTCTGTCGCAGGTATTTAACTACATAGAATGTTTATTCAACCATTACGAACATCATCCTCATCTATGATGATTAAAGTGAACTAAGCCGCTTCAACTTGTCTAATAGGATTAATAAATTCTTCCGGCAGCATAGCTATTTTTCTTTTACTTGTACCTCGTTAGCTATCAACAAATTTTCGATTTAGCAGGAAACTAATGATTTTTTCAAATGGATTTAAGAAATTAAAAAAAAACAAATGCGTATCCTGAAAGGATAGTCCCAAAATCAGTAATTGAAAACAGCTCGATTTGAGCTACAATAATAACAATAAAAATACCAGCAGCTGTTGGCTGTTATTTTCTGTGGAGCCTCAATTTCTTTTGAGAGGAGTATTAATTTGTTTTTTTTTTTTATTTTCGAATATCGCATGATCGATCAGTTCAAGGGCTCAATGGCTCAACAAAATGTTGCTTATAAAATGAAAGAAAACAAAAAAACGATAGGTTGCAGGCTCAGGAGCACATAAAACGTGATGTAGCCTGCAGGTAGCTACAACTAATAAACGGTATCATCAACATAATGAATGTACAGTGGCGGACTTGTAATTTCTTTTTCGAAGAAACTTGGAAGTTTTAGCAAGATATAAAATGATTAAAACCTGCAAGGGCCCTGGTACTCACTCATGAGCATAAAATAAAAATCCAGCCTTGTTACAGGAACGAGTACTACACTGGTGGCAGCCAGGTTGGTTGTCAGTGTTGTTGCATATGTTTTGTGGTTACCGATTTAAACATGCTGCGCTGCCACATCTCTGTTTCGATCGTCGTCATCATCATCAGCCGTGCAACTTCTGGTGGTACTTGAGTCTGGTGTAATTTTTGCACCTTGCCCCTTTGATGCGGCGACGCAAGTAGAAGGTACCACAACGCACACAGAGGAATCGTAGTCTGGTTGACAGCTGTTTTCCGATATTTCCGCCTCAATTGCACAAAAACAACTTGGTTTTTATGTCTTTTGTTTAGTTTTACTTTTTTATATAAAATGCAACTGGTTTTTTGTTTTGTTTTTATAATGATGAGAAGAATTGTAAGAATTTGTCCTGCGGTTAGAGCGGACGTCAATCATATGTTTTTTTGAAGGTAAAACATGCGAATAAGCAAGGATCCCAAGAGGTAAACAGTAAAATTATATTTTTATATAATTTGTTTTACAATTGCGTGCGATCGACGTTTAAGAGCACAGAATTGTATCTTAAACTTCGAGAAAGTTTACATTTTCATAAATGCACCGGAAGTTTCGAAAATCCTCAAAATTTAAGCATAACTTCTTATGGTATACGAGAGCTGACATGAAATTTGTGAATACCGAAGATAGTTTTGGATGTCACTCCCACAATTCTACAGAAAAAAGACGAGAAACGGTCTCTTCGTCATCACACCAGTCCTATTCCCAAATGAATTGTCTGTAATAGTTGAGTTGAAAGATGACAATAATGATTTTAAAATTGAAGTAATCAACTCAGTCAGTTGAAAACTTAAAAGAATAAGCTCGTTTTCTCATTCCAAATAGTTTAATAAAATAGTCGAGTACCATCCCGCTTAGATTAAATTTCAAACTTTTGGTGAAGTTTTTCGAGTTTTCATAGTTGAATTTTTGGACTTTCCTTGAAAATATAAGGAAAACTATATATATATACTCAATTAAACTTCCCAATGTATTGCAATATAATTTTCGATAGACAAGTTTTGTAAGGAAAGGAAATAGAAAATAATGGAACTTGTACATATTATGTACTTCCCATACATTTTTTTGGACCAAACTCTGTGCTTCTTATAAAAGTTTAGTTAAGTCTTGGGCTTTTCTCTGTAATACCTTGCGAAAGCAATGATATATGCAATTGAATAAATTCCAGTCCAAAACGTATTGAATCGTATTGGCATTCGAATCACATTGCTTTCGCATCGCATTACAGAGTCGGGCAATTGGTCACAGAGAATTTATTGTAGAGGCTCGGACTGATCGAGTCATCAAAAGCTAACAAAAAGTTATTTATTTAATTTTTTGACAAAAACATAGTTTTTAATAGCTGCTCTTGAAAAAACAAAAATTTCAACATAGAAGTAATATTTCAAACAGCGGCCTTGAAACGCTATGTAGCTCAAAGGCATTGTTTGCACTTGCTTCAGACCACATACATTCGCATCGTTAGGACGGAATAATTAAAATGATTTTCATAAAAATCACATTGCTATATAGCTTAACCTCATTCCCACACTTTTGTCTCCTTTTTCGAAGCTAACACACTCCGAGTTATCCCCTAGTCATTATCTTGGTCATACTTCTTGGAGTTCATACATTTTAATTAAAATTTTCCCCCCCAATAATAATAATAGATTTTAGCTACTACAGCTTTAAGCCTTCTCAGCTATTTAGCGTTATGCTTTAAATCAAGTAAAAAGCAAATGAAGGGAAATAAAAGTCTTTGAAATAGGGTTATCAGAGGTTAACAACTCATTATCATATAAGCGATTCTGATGACCACATGAGTGCACTTCCAAAAGATATTGTTCTTCCGCTTAAGCCAAAATCATTGAGCACAAGTTTGTACAAATCAACACTTGTTCTATAAAGGATATTTTGAAAAACATTAGTATTTTCGAGGATATGGTGTTGAAAATTGTTTGTTTCCAATTAGATGCACCATATGACCACATGGCTGATTTGTGATACAAAATTGACTTTAAAAGTTTGTGACTGTGGCCTGTGATATTAATTGAGTTAGAGCATTTTTATTTTTAAAGAAAAATTAATAATCTAAATAGTAGTACCAACCACAGACTCATATCTGAAAATTTGGCGCTGTATTTCTTATTTTCAGCAAAAACTATGAAGTTCTCATAGATTTCTATATGAAAAAGCTTCAACGGCTTTGGGCGACCACTAAATATTTGAATAAGGAAATTTACTTTGGAGTAGATTTATCATGTAATTTTCAGAAGAAAGAAATTTAAAAAAAAAAAAACAAAACCCAAATGTACATGCGTGTATGTATGGTATTTTAGCATTTTTCAGAAAAAAAAACCCTAATGCTTTCCATTTCCAACTCGCCGCTTCAGAAGTCATCATTACACGCTGACTTCTTCTATGATATGCCGTCGGGAAGCGATTAAAGTCACATTTCGACTGACACTCTTGCGTATTGTGTCAGTGTCAGCAAGTGAATTTCATGGAATTTATAGTTCGAGGTCGAGGGAAAACATTTACGACATAAAAACTACATTAGATATTCGTACATTAACGTGTTTTTGTTTTGTTTTCTTCTTTATTTCTTTTATGGCTTTTTCACTGAAAATGTGTCTCTTATAAATTCTTTCTAATTAGAGATGGTTACTTAAATATTAAGATTTACAACAGTGAAATCTACGTGAAAAACATTTCGACATAACGAATTAAGTAAATCAGTAGAAATAACAAAGATCTTTTAAATAAAAGCGTAATTTTTGATCGTAAAAAGCGATAAGGAAGAAACTTTACTCATGTCACTTTTTGTCACGGTGACATGTCAGATAAAGCACTCATATCTAATTCACAAATGTAATGTTCCTATAGTGGAAGCAGACATTTGTACAAATGTGCTCCTTTTGCAACTGTCATATTTTTATTGAAGCGGAAATGTTGACAACTTTATTGAAGAGGACACAACAGGCGGAGAGGTAATAGTGGCTGGCAGGCAGGCAGGCAGGCAGGCAGTCAGACAGACAACAGTCAGTCAGCTTCAGACAAGGCCGCTTTTATCGTATTATAAATATTAGATAAGTGCTGCCTACTTAAGGACGGCGGTAACATCGGCAAAAGCAGCAGCTGTTGCGCTCTATACAATTCCATTTCTTCCTCAATCATCCTCAATTTTTTTCGAAATCATTGAATTTACATAATTTTAATGAATTTTTATTTTCCCTGCTTATGTTTTGCAAATTTAATCGCTCAAATCATTTTATGTCTGGAAATGAAAAAACAACAGATACTTGGAATTTTTATTTCAAATTTACAGACTTATATTACCTTGGAATAATGTAAGTGATTACACTTTTCACAATAGGATTACACAAATCTAGCAATTGAGCAATAAAGTTTGTTACTCTTGTTCTAATGATGCTTTAGTTCGACCGCGGCGCAGAGTGTCTGTGAAATCCTTTTTCCTGAACTCAAAAGCGTCATTTATTTTAGCCTTTGGTAAAGGTCCTTTCACTGTGTGATATTCTTCATGACATCTTAAGCAAGTTTCATTTAAGGGCAAATGGGGCTGCCACACGTGTAAGTCCTTACGAAACTGCAATAGTTCTGTTTACAATGTGTCAAAAGCTTCTAAGTATTTGGCTGCCTTTCAGTGGCGGATTTATGCATAGGCTACAGCCTAGGGTGTCGAATTAAAGGTGGCAAACAGTTTTTGAATTTGATGACTTTTTCCTTTTCTTTGGTCAGGAATTTTTTTTTTGGGGAAGGAACGAAAATTTTTTCTCAAGTCATATGAAAAAGTGGCATGAGCTGTGTAGGCGCACTAAAATTGTAAATCCACCAATCAATCAATCAATAAAATAGTCAAGCTGCTATAAAAATAGTAGCCTGAACATAGAGGTGTTAGTGGTCATTGTTAAGGCGACGAGTTTTTCAGGCAAGCGACTACTTCTTATATTCTTCAGAATAAGCAAGTTGTCCTCACGTCACGAGTAAGTTGCTGTTGAAATATAGTATCTTTAAAAGAGCTAGGTACAAGATACATAGATCAATATGGTAAGCACGCACTATAACAAGGAAAATCAGTTCAAAATGGGACATCAAGCGCTCTTCCGCACCAGACTTATATCCTTAACAGACCAATATTTTATCGGTAGTCGTGCAGTAAGTTCAGGAGTCATTTCTTATAACTTCTATAAAAACTATATTTAAGTTAGAAGAAAGAAAGTATTTAAAATTTTCTGACTTGCTTAAGGACGCCTCAAAATCCTTCGTTCGTATTTTCAAAGATGAATTTAAGTCATCATAAAGATTTGTTATGTCTCATTACGCAGAATGAGAAGTCAGATTTTGTGCACTTTTTTGAAGAAAATGGGAAAAGTTTTTTCCTTATATTTTTGGGTAAATTTTTCATTTATTTTAAGCGAATTTCAACTTCATTCGAACTTTTTTGATAGTTCTCGAATTAGTTTTTTTGCGTGGTCATATTTTGGATGGTACCATGAACAGAAAGAAATCAGTCAAAATTCTCAAAATAGTTATGGAAATTATAGCAATAAACGAAGCACCCATTAGTATTATACATTTTTCGCCCAAAGTTATCAAGTAGTTAAGAGTAATGTGTTTCTTATTCTAGGGATTATATCATATCCGTTTTCAAATGAAGCTAGATTTTTCATGAAAGCTACTTTCTTTGGCAAATCTCTAAAGCAATGAAGGGTAAGGCCAGCGGAAATCTTAATAAATGAAATGGAAATTTTCTTTCATGTCTTTAGGCTTCGGGGAAATCGTATCATTTCTCCATATCATAGGGTCTGTAGAAGATATAATCATTCAGAAGAGAAGAAAGTATAAACCTCTGTTTTGGAGATTGCTGCTGTAATATTATTTGACCTGCCAGAATGCAAAGATTTCGTGCGGTATCGAGGAAGATGAAATATTGTTTTAGCACAAGCAATCACCATTAATGGTTTGGAATCCGGAAGTAAAGAAATATGTTAGTTGGATGTACATATTTTTAAATGTAAAACTTCACTTTACTGGTCTAAGCACAAAAAGGAAATTAACGAACTAGATAATCTAGCTTCAACAATTTCAACTCAAAGCTGTCAGGTTCGAGAAGGAAAAGGAGGATAATCTAATTTGCTGAACAAGTTTCCGCAAGTTTGTATATCCTAGCTCCAAACCAGCTTCTGATTACATTTTTTTGGGTGAACGGTGAGTGAACTGCTGATTTATATAAAAGTGCTCCATTTATCTGGTGAGGTAATTAAACATGATTAATCTGATAAGGACAAAGATTTTTCTTTGTAGAGTGAAGAAAGATTAAACTCATGAAACTGGTGCATTCCTAAAACAATTTTAGTCCTCCTCTACTAAATTGATTATAATCATATAATATATAGGCATTTCCACGAAAACAGAAGTTTTTGTCCCGTGCAACACTTTGGTTTTTTGCAATTATCTTGAAAATGAAAAATTGCCCAAATTCAACCTTAGCATCAATTATAAAGCTAATTAGGAGCCATAAGTTAAACATATTGTCAAAAATCCGTTTTATTTTGACTTTTTTTACTTTAAGTGTGTTCGACGGTCGAGCGGAACCCATGGAAATGCCCATATATATATTATAATAATTATTATTCACACTGTTTGGCATCAGTATTTGTTTTGAGAAGTTGAAATTCACCGCTAGATAATCTGGTATTCATTGCTCGTTCACCGGGTTCTTTACTAGACACATAAATTAGTTATGGAAGAGTTAGTTTAGTACTGAAACATCTATTATATTAATTTAGTAAATTCAACTTCAGTGCTGAAAATAAATTATTAAATTTGCTCAATAAACGCTGTGCACTAAAATTCCCATGGAGCTGAAAAATTAAGTTTTCAGGTAAACGCGATTTAACTTTGACAGTCTAACAAATTTAAATTCTAATAACAACGTCATCAACGACACCCTTCCACAGAAAAAAAGCCATGCTGCTGCTGCTCATCATCATTCTCTGACATAGGCCGACCGAGCAATCAACTTGTGTGTTTGTAGAAAATATTAAAATCCTGTTTATTGGATTCAATGGTTGGTTAATTGCCAATTTCAACTCAGACTCAAATACACTAGAACATCAACTGGCAAACAAACTCACACTAAACACAACCGACCGACAGTACAGAACACCGACACACAAAGTATGCGCCTTAGGAGTGAGTAGCACAACAAACTTTTAGCATACGCGCATAAATGAGATAGAGAAAGGGTTTAAATTTCCTGCCTCACTATAAAATTCATTAGATAAACTCTCGTCTCTCTACCACGGAGTCTCTACGTTCGGTGAACTGCTGACTACATACCTGATGATAGCGGCACCATAATTTAACACCGGTTCATCGTCAACGTTGTCGTAGTCGTTGTCGTTGCTGTCCTGTTGGTTGTCATGTCAGCACTCTTCGTCCTGCTGTTGGTCCGTAGGGTAACCTTAACGCAATGACTACCGTTATTTTGTTGCTGACTCTCTGGGCTTAGTTATAGCATTTTAAAGGGTGTTTCGCGGAATTTGCAAATATAAAATTTGAGCAAAACTTAAATATTCTTAAAAGAATGATTTTAATTCAGTGTAAAATATTCATGCAACTGATTTTGGCTTGGGAATATTTTAGTATTTGAGACTACAATTTATTGATGGCCAGAATTGTCGGAAATAAACTAAATTTACATAAATTTAAACACATTAATTATTGTTCATTGCAGAGGACCGAATGAAACTAAATATCCTGTCTATTTTTGAAGCATTTCCGATAGAAATCATTTTTATTTTTCGTTGCCCCTATCCAAATTTGTCACAACAACACATGCAGACTCATCTGTATTTTGTTTGACTGCCTATCTATAGCTTTGGTTTGTCAATCTGTCCGTCTTTCTTTTTATCAACTTCTATCTGTCTGTTTGTTTGATTCGTTTGTTTTTGACTTTTGAATTCTATCAATGCTCCTGTTGCGCCTGCTGCTGTTAAAAAAGTAAGCCCAGTGTTAATATCCCAATACCATTTATAAAAAAACCGCTTGTTTTTCTACTGAAATCTCGTAGAATTTGCTGTTTCTATGGCCCTTATCCATTTAAGTTTTGCCGTGGGCTTTTTGTTTTGTATTCATTTTTTAGTATTCGCACCCTACACTGTACAGTATGGAATATACTGGTGCACACGTTCATTAAAATCTGATAAAAACGTTAAGCAAACGTCTCTATTTGATCATTGGTCCTCCCATTTATCAAAGATAGGAAGTGTCGCGAGATGATTGATACTTATGTTGGCACTTAGTATTAATCTATGGCCCAGTTGATTTTCTTACTATTCTAAAGACCAGGCATGGCCAAAAGAGTTGAGTACGGGAGCCTGAAATCGCAAATAAAAATCAAAATGCAATGGGAGTGATCGCTACAACAATTACGTTCATTGCCGTTCGATACACAAGCATGTCAAACGTGCTGAAACAAATAACATAAGTAACAGGAAATGTCATAATCATCCTTCGGATTTTTTCTCCAATCTCCTGTTTTTCGATCGTGGAAGATATTTGGGGAATGGGAACAAATTCCCATTCCCATTCCCATTGGAAAATGAGGTTATCGGCAAAACTTTTTTGGGGAAAATTTTTTGACGTTTCACGCAAATTTTGTTCCCTAAATTTTTGGCGAGGAATTTAATGAGGAAAGAGTCAATGCTAGCAATATTTTGTAATTTTATTTGATCTAGCAACACTAGGACTACCAGATCACCTGCTTGCAAAAGTAGCACATTTGTAAAATTTAAGAATTTTCAAAAAACACAAACAAATTTCGTAATTTTTACAAAAAAAGTATAGTAATTAGATTAAAAGTTCCCCATTTCTACTTTCCCATAGCACTATTTACATTGTTTCCATAAAACATTTTTTGTAAAATTTTGTTTATCGACCAAAAACAAAAAAAAGGTCGTAACTTCGAAAGTAGTGAAAAGTAGCGCATTTCAACCAAAAGTAGTACATTTCAAGTGAAAAGTAGCAAAGTAGCAAAGCCTTGCAAAAGAAGCACTTTTGCTACTTTAGTATGCCATCTGGTAGCCCTAAGCAACACAAACAAAGAGCAATTACTGATATTGATCCAGTACATGGAATCCAATTCGGATACAGTAAAAGTTTTTTGTGATATAGATAAATGCACTTCATTTTTATTTATAAAATTGTTCAGCTGACAGGAAAGCTAATGTCAAATATGCAAAATTACTGATAAGCTAATGTCAAATACGAAAAATGCAACTGTGATTTTGGACTGATTGAAAGTAATTGGAATTATTTTGGCAGCACTGACTGGATATGAAGTTATCCAATCCGCAATTAATTATGGTATGATCACATTTTGTGATCTCCTCTCGAGAAACAAAAAAATCCGAGAGAATCGTTTTCCTCCGGATATTCATGATACGGGTGAATATTTAATATATATTGTTCTTTGCTTATGCTTAGTACTTTTTACCTTTTGTGGAATCTTAAATTACATTTTCATCAAATTTATATAAGAGCTCAACATATTTCTGATGGAGCTGGAAAAATAAATTCTTTTTGACTTGGCCATCACTGCCATAGACCCATAGAATGAAAAGTTTTGATGATTTTAACGTTTTCAAGTTATTTTTTCTCCTTGTAGAGAAAAAAAGCAAATAAGTAACAGCATATAAGTAAGTTATTTAGTTCTTATCGACGTGCCACCTACATATACAAATCACCGAATATCCGGTTTTAACTGAGTTCTTGCCCACCAGACACGTCCTTGTGCTCGCGTTAGCTGCACAGTAACAAGGCAATGTGCTCATCCTTGAAGCAGGACTCGTTTGGCAGATCAGCCATTTCAGAATCTTCAATTAATTTCTTTAATTTTCAATTTAATGAGATGTTGCCAAACTAATATGTTTATCAAACTTCATTTATTTATCTCATTAAGTTTTAGCGCGAAAAATACTTGTTTTTAAGGATACGCCTTTGTTGACACCTTTTTTGGGGTGTGATTCAAACGCAAAAGGCTTTTCTTGTTACTTCATGACTGAAATGACTCTTAGTAAGCTAGAATTACAGATTAATTCTTTTAATCACTTTGGAAGACACCCAGGCAGCCCAGTAAGTCAACATATCACACAAAACCTCATTTATAGAGCGTAGGGTATATCATTAACGACATTTCTTTTTGTTTTTTTTTATGGCTTCCATAGCGTCAGTGATATATGGTAGCATACCAGTGGTTTTTAAAAACCCATTCGTTTATGCCGCCGCCAATGATAGCACACTGTTGAAAACCATTAGAGTTTTTATTACTTCCTTTTTTCTTTTTAAATTTGCCTTTTGTGCCTTTTCTTGTGCAAATTTTCAAATGAAATGAAAAAGATCCCCAGCTGAAAAAGCTGTATATTGTGGTACACGTGTGTAATTTTCAAGTGGTGGCAAAATACAGAAATACACTGAAATAAATTATGCTGAATGTTGATATTTTAAGGAAAACATTAATAAAAACTTGGAGCATTTCCGAAAAAAAAGTATGACTATACGAATACTAAGCTGGGCGTGCATAACCACAGGCAAATACTTACAAGGGCGTGATGTTAAATTCGATAGCGATCTTAGCATAGGCACAAACCACCTAAGTTAACAGAGCATTAACAGAAGAGTGTTAACACGACGTTAAAGAAAATTAAGAAATAGCTGGACAGTATTTCTAATATAATCAGCTGGCTTAGGTCACTGCGATATAATTTTACTTCACAATATTAACCTTCACTTAAAATGCAATACGAGCGATTTGAAAGGCATTAAATTGAATTCAATTAAAACATTGAAACTACAAATTTTTAAACGGTCTACAAAATTTTTTTGAAAATAAATTTACCTAGGACAAATTTAACATGTTATTTGATTTCATTAACGCTAAATCCTCTGCTGAAATCTTTTGAAAATGCTTTCAGTGTATGAAAAAAAGTTTTTTAAATATGCCTCATAATATAAAATTTCATAAAAACGAATGCATATAAATTTTTGTTTTCAGTTAAAATATGAAAAATATACCTACACTTACACCTATTGAGACAAGCCTTAATTCCTCCACATGTGGGTGGCGCTGGTCACACATGAGAGCTCTACGTCCGTTAACTCGACTCACTGCAAATGATTTTTAAACGTGTCTCGTGGAAGTTTGAAAAGGACAAAAAAAAAAAAAATCGACCCGACAGACAAAAGCGATAAATAAATAAAGCGACAACTGTTGGATGCTGGCAATTTTTCATTTTCTGTTCTTTAAAAAACAAAAATTGAAAACATTTTATACATCAAAGCTTTCAGGCTTAAAAAATATGCAAATAGTACTCGTATATCTGAAAAACTTGGACTTAACTTTTGTATTATGTTTTTGAAATAAACACATTTTTAGTTTTAATATTTTTTATTAAATTCTGCATCGCATTACAAAAATTTTTTAGTTTATTTGGAGTTACCGAAATTCGAAAACAGCATAAGATAAGAATAAATATATATATTTCAGGTAAACATTTGAGTACAACCCTAAAAACTATATTTTATTAACAACCACATCACAAGTTCATCTTAGGACATCAGGTCTTTGTAACTAAAAATGTACTTTAATAAAGAAGAAAGCTCTAAATTAACTCTTTAAAACAAGCATGTACACGGCAACACTGATTCACTTTCCGACTTTTCGAGGTTACTTGCTCAACTAATTTGCCTCGAAAGTTTTCGAGATTTGAGCAAACTTGTCTTCATACAAATTATTTTCGAGGCTTGAAAATGTGCTCAGTTTTCGCAGTTTCGCGGCTTTTTCACGTTTTCAGGAATACCCTCTATGTAGTTTCAAAAAGCATTATTGATCTCAAAACCTGGAAACAAAGTGCTATTACATCAAGACAGTTTTGCCTAAAAAATCAGTGTAATACCTCTATCTTCTACAAACAATTTTGTTGAAGTTCAGTTTTTTTATTAAAAAAAAAATACTTATATTTCATCTGAACTTTAATTAAAAATATTATTAATTTTAATTCCCTATAAAATAAATAAATGTTAAAAATAAAATCAGATAAATGCGACTTTACTAAGTGCGAGGGGTCGAATGCGTGTCATCTTTGTGGAATTGTTTCAAATGAGGGGCAAGAGGAGTTTTAAAAGAAAGCGAAAATCACTTTACTAATATGTGAATGACCCCTTTCTTATGTTTGTTACTTTAATCAGTAATCAAGTTCTGTAAATAAAGTAGGGGAGAGTGGGGAGTTTTGAAGCACGCTTTTTCTGATGGCTCTAACTACCAAAATATAGTTTTTTTTTTACATTCAGCCGAATTAAATCTTTCAAGCATTTAAAGAAATACTTCCTTTTTCAAGGATTCGCATAAAATATTTTTTTTTCTACAAGTTTGTTCGTTGGCCTGGAAAACTGTTGTTTCACGTTTTTTGAAATCGTGGGGAGTTGTGAAGCACGAGTGAAGAATACAGAAAATAGCATTATTTGTGGGAAATTCTTTATTGGGACGACGAAAAATGACTATTGCATAACTAGGTACAATATATGTACAAAATGGGAACAATAAAAATTTCAAGAAAAAAAATATGAACTATTCCGATTTGCAATGGACACATGTGTAGCCGCTAGCCGATACTTGAGCACACTTCAGATGGACTGCTCGGTCGCATTCATTGCAGTGAATCGCGTTGGCTTTGGTAAATTTTTTCGGCATGGGACCTATACAGATGATGCAAAAATCTTCTTCGTCAGAATCATATTCCACCTGCAGTGGTGCTGAAAATGTGCGACGAGTGCTTTACTGCCGGTGGTTGAATATTCTCTTTCGTCTTCTTTTGTGACATCTTAGCCTCTTTTGCTAGTTTTTCTTCTTCTTTTTTATATATGGTGGCGACATTTTCCGGTACGTGAGTATAGTGCTTTTCATTGGAACAATGACCACTTGTTGTTTTTATTCATAACCCTCGGAGTTGTAGAGGTGTTTCGGTGCTTTGGGACATATTCGCCGTGCTTCACATCTCCCCATTTAATGTGCTTCATTACTCCCCATTTGTTACTTTTTATTAATTCCGACCGCGTGAGTGACCCATAAAAATTTTTTGCATCAATCCTTTTGCACATTAAAAGACTTATAATTGCTGATTATTTTGCTTACTAACCTTATTAATTCACTCAAAAAATGTTCGTCATAATGTACCACACGCGACTGCTCAATAAAACTTTTCGAGCGTGATTACGAACCCGCTCTCTGAGAAAATAGTACAAAGTATGCTATCGGTTCAAGTGCTAGGAAAAATTGAGAATTAGGGTTAAGAAAATTTTTAAACTAGGCATTTAAACTAGGAATCACTTTTAAGTGACATCTATAGTCGTGCTTCGCAACTCCCCATGCTTCAAAACTCCCCACTCTCCCCTATCAATTTGCTGTAAGTGCAAGCAAGCGTCTTATATATTTTGTGTGAACGAAGTAACAAGTTATAGGCGCACTTTCTGTTTTCATTTTAATATATTTCAAAAATAATAACATCATGATCTCAAATGACAAAGTTATGCCAGCATGGGATTTCCCACGGAAGCAAAAAAACTGATGATCACAAGGAATTTCGTCAAAGAATACCTCTGTACATATTTTGAAAAACCCTGTAAATATTATGAAGTCGATTAATGATATGTGTTGAAAAACTTGTTAAGTGACAAGAAAACGATATAGAGTGGCGAACATTGAAATCCGGACAAGCAAACAAATTTTAAAAAAGGGTCGTCAACCTCTTTGTTTTGTAGGTACGACTTTTTTTTACAGCTATGGCGTAGGTAGAGGTTTCTTTTAGAGGTAGGACAATATCTTAGTATAAATGGAAGTTATACTGTTAGTTTTTAATCATTCTTGTGTTATTGTGTTGAAAAAGATGCCAAATCGTAAAAAAATGAGTGATTTCTGATAAAGTAGGGTTTAGTAAGTCCTCAATTGCCGAGTTCTTAAAAAAATATTCTGAAACTGGGTCAACAAGTCGAATGGAAGGGTCAGGAGCGCGAAAAAAGACTACGAAATTCCTTCCAAATGGCTGTGGAAATTAGAAAAGAGTTTGTTGAATGTGCAGGAACAGTAATTACTCCAATAACTGTGCGACGAAGGCTCCATGACGCTGGTTTATCAGTACATCGCCCCGCTAAAAAGCCTTTTTTGACCGCTCAAATGCGTCCGAAACGCTTGGAGTGGGCCAACCAGCACAAAATGTGAACTATATCTAATTGGCAAAATGTGATCTTCTAAGATGAATCAAAGTTCAACATATTCGGCTCCGATGGAATGCTGTATGTGCGCCGAAGAACTGGAGAGCGTAATAGCGATGAGTGGATCCAAAGAACATTAAGGCAACCGATTAGTAGAATGGTCTGGGGATGCTTTTATTATTACCAAGTTGGACAACTGGCCTTGATTGAAGGAACTATTAAAGTAGCTGATAATAAAAACATCCTGAAAGAAAACTTGGAGCCTTCTATTGAAGAGCATTTTTCGCGTGTGGACAACGTGATTTTCAAGATGATTCTGCGCCTTGTCATCGAGTGCAATTGGTAAGCATTAGTATTTTGTAAATCATTATTATGTACTTAATAATAATCTACAACATTTATCCTTTTTTTCTTCTTCTTCTCTTACAGGTAAAGAATTACTTGAATGAACTTGGCATTTCAACTATATCGTGGCCAGGCAATAACCCCGATTTTAACTTCATTGAGAATCTTTGACACATAATAAAGGTACAGGTAGTAAGCCACAAGCCCACTAATTTTCCTGAGTTAGACAGAATGATTCAAAAAGTTTGCTACGAAGGCATTTCCCAAGATTTTCTCAAAAATTTGGTTTCTTCCATGCCGCAGCGAGTTGTTGCGGTCATAAAAGCGAAGGGAGGAACAAAATATTGATACCTGTTTTTTCTTAATCCTTAATAAGTATTAGTCCTTAAAATACCCCCTGCTAATATTTTAATTCGTCAAGAAATGTGTGATATTAAAGAGATTACAAAAGCAATTGCATTAAAATGTAGAAGTTTTGTCATATTTTTTGCTGTGATTCTTAACTGATCAACGCAAGAAATAGAACATAGTAGGCTTGCAGACTACTAAACTTCGGCTAACAAAGCTTACTGATGATATGACGTAGCGGTATAAGCAGCTCGTTGCCCATTTTAATGCATTTTGCGCTTGTAATTTTTTTGTGGTTTTTTGTACTGAACATAAAAGCTCTGTGCAAAACAAATTATTTTAAAATAAGTTCTTTAAAAATAAAACTTTATTACATTTTACCAAAAACTCTTTTTTATTACTAAAGGACATATTTTACTTTTTTGCTAAAAATAGACGTTTATGGTGTGGTTTTCCGACCTACAGCAAAATGTTTTCAATAAAAATTATTTTCTCCTCTGATCCTTGCATCAGTTTTTTGAATCGGTAAAAAATTTAGATTCTAAATGATTTTATTCAACATTTTTTGTCTGTCCGAATTTCAATGTTCACCACTGTACATAAGTATGTATATCTAAAAATTTCAAAATAATCGAAAAATGATTTATCGATAAAATCGAATAATATAGTCAAGAATTGGTAAGTGTCGAAAATGTTGAAAAATGTCTGAGAATATGTGTGTCGAAAACATCGATGAATGTCGATGTACATTAGGGTGGTCCTTATTTCTTGACTTTTAAAAAATTAACGGGGCACCCCTTCATTTGGTTCTCTACCCTAAAATAATGAATACGTATTTTTTTAGTTTACTTTTGTAAAGGCTTTAGAGGTCGCTACCATAAGTTAAACTTTCAGAAAAAACATTGTATGGCAACTCTAACTATAATCCGGCATATTGACTCTGATGCATTTTATTATCCTATTTAAAAGTGAAATAGAGTGCAGAAAGCTTCACCAGCTCACTACAGTCAGTACCCCCTCCCTCTTTTCTACACTTTTCTTGGGCTTGCACATGAAGGTTGAGGCCCGGCCCGCACCTCAGAGTACTGATAGAGTGGGCGCTTAAAGCGGAGCCGTGAGTAAAGCTGACTTGCAGATGCAAACTACAATCTAGCCATGAAGACGGAAATCAAAGCTGATATTTGTGTTTATAAAGTTGAAGTTATTCATTTGTCTTTTGAAAGTAAAGTCATATCCGTGAGACTAATTTTTCATATATTTTTCACATATGTATTTCTGGTCACGCAAATATTCAAAAATAAGAATGCATTGCATTTGTTAGAAGCTGTAGTGGTCAATCGTTCGGTCCATCTAGTGGTCCTGATATCAGTTATTTAAAAGATTTAAAAAGAATTGGGACACATTTGACCAAAGCGATTATAAACATAGCTAGGCACCGTTTATCAAATAGTTTACTTCGTTAATTGCTAATCCGTTACTAAAAAAGTTAACTTCGTTAAGCGTTAAAGCGTTAAATTTCGGAAGACTTAACTTAAGTTAACGTTAATCGTTAATCCGTTAATACGTGTTAAAAATTGGATTTTTTAAATCGTTGCGATCTTCATATAAAAACTGTTAGTTTGGGTACTGGAAGTTAACAGGTTAGGAACAAAAAAACAGACGTGTATAATTGGAGTGTGTAATTTAGTCAGCTGGCATAATATGGATATTACCCTCCACGAACATTAACACGTTGAAGTTCTCGTCCGAAAGCGAGACTGGTTTCAACGTTAAAATATCTTTACCCGTGAAAAAAAGATTTTCAACTGCAGCGCTTGATATAACAGTATTATATTTAATTAACAGATTAATGAATATCTGTTCTTCGCATCGTTGAATAAGTCTTCTGATTTCATGTCTAACTACATTTTTACGAGATATTGAGCTTGATTTGTGGCTTAGGTTTTCTTTAGACTGAGTGACAGAATTGAAAAAGTCTTTCTCATCGTCGTCGTTGTTACTCGCGTTGCCGCCTCTGCTACATTAACTATCTCTGTTCTTCAAACTTTCGGCAGCTTCTTGTCCTAACGCCTCTTCTCCCTTTTTTTCATTCTTCTTTTACAGCATCCACTCGGCTGCTGTCATTCGTTTCCAGCCAAATAAATCGGAAATTAATTGTTGTCAAAACGTGTATATCGCGGCGCGGTGCGTGTGGTATCTTTTTGGTAAATAGTAGGTACTGTATTAACGATTAACAGACTTGGGGAAATTAAATGGAAGTTAATGAGTCTGTTAATATTTTTAAAAGTTAACTTATAAGTTAAACCGTAAGTCGAAATATTAACTTCGTTAATTAACTATAAACGGAATAACGAGTTAATGCCCAGCTATGATTATAAAGCAGTAATTTATGATACCACGACGTTTTGCGCAAAAACAACTTCAAGTATGTTAACCACGAGATGACTATAAAGAGTTGCTGAATCTAACGATCATTTGATTGGGAGGAGTTCCTGAAAAAAGAGTTACATTTAGGAGACTTGCTGATCTTCACCTTGCCAGATAGATAGCTAAAACTACGAGTGCTTGAAGATTTTCCTATTTAAACATCAGTTTAAGCTTACGAAAAAAGAAGGGAACGCAGTGAAGGTATATGTGTTTACACAGTCGTGATATATATAAAATATTGGTTTTAAGCCCCAGTCGGATATTCAGCACCGAGAAATGACTTAAAATTATTAAAAGACCTTGCATCCTTTGAAAGTATAAGCCAAAAAATGACCAAAGTCACCATGAAAAAAATACTGGGCCATCTATGTTACTTCTCGGAAGAGTTAGAGTCTTTCGCATTTTTTGACGATGAGCTTTCAGTTCAAAGTAAGAAAAATATGGTAGATGTACCAAAAATTGAAGGTGTAGAGAATTGCCCAAAAAGAAAATGCATTGATGTCAAATACATCACAGAAACAAGTATAGAAGATTTTGTGACAAGTAACTCTTAACGATTTTTCCAGATACTGGGTATCTCATCACAGTTTTTGAATGAAGATATTAATGCGAGTAGTGAACGATATTGCTGAGCGTGGTGTTGCCTTAAAGCGGGAATCTAATAAATTGATAACAATCGATGAAGAGCAAAAGCAATATTTACTTTTGTTGGTTAAAGAATACAGAAAAAAATATCCTGATACAAAAAAATCAACACTAGTATCTTGATTATAAATGATTTTAATATTGAGAGGTAGCTATTCTTATTTCTCATCTTAACATTAATTTTTCAAGTAAATATTTTGTATCAATAAATATAAGCTAAGCGATTAAAAATGTTTTGTTTGAAAAAATGTTTGAATCTAACTTTGAAATGCTCATAACTTTTTTTAAAATAATTTCTTTGATATATAAATATATTAAAAAGTGTCCTTCAGATAAGCACTAAACAATATATAAAAATCAAAAATATTGGAGAAAAATGTCAAATATGGTAATATCGACAGTTGAAGAAAATCGATTTTTGATAGTGATTCGGATGATAACACACTACCATTCTAAAGCGATAGTGATAAACAACTTATCTCTATTTGAATATATAGAAGGTAAAAAAACATGGTTTGAAGTGTATCGATTAGAGGTGAAGATACTAGGCTAGGGCCTAGTTTGAACTCTGAGGAAGTGTAGCATAAATCGAGAAATTCTCATTGTACAGCGGGTGGAAGATATAAAGTCCAACTTTAAAAACTGACAGCTTGGAGTTTCAATAATTTCGTTTTAAAGATGTAACCCCAAATATTATGTGTTTATGCGAATAAAAGCACTTTACGAGTTATGGGATTTATTATTTACTAAAAAATCTGTTTTCTTTTAGTCTTCCACTTTTATATTAAAAGCATATTAAACTCTAAAAAATGTAAGTATATCAAAGGAGTTGAGAGCAGTTTTCATTTTCTTTTATACCGAAAATGATTGCTAATGTTTGTTTTCAACTTTTAACCACAATAGTCTAGTCATGGCTTAAGGCTCCTTGTACCAAAACAAACAAATTTCCACTTTCTTTTTATTACACATTTATTATTTGAATGCACAAAAAAAATTTATGAAAAAAATGGATTAAAAAACTACTCACACAAATTAACTCTTGAAAGCTTCATTTTGTATTTGAATTTTCTATTCATGACGTTTTTAGTTGCATATTTTTTGGCGGTGTTGAATGCGCGCTCTAATACTCGTGCATCTAAAAACAAACAACTATTTTGAAAACTTTATCTGCAGACGCGGTAAAACGGAAGTTAGTAACGCAATTTTGTTATGTATGTGTGTGTGTGTATTTCGGTATTTGTAGGTGCATTTGTATTTGAATGCCGGTGTGTGTTAATGTGTGGTTTTACAATTTATTTGCTTTTTACCAAAAACACCAATAACAGCACACACAGATACGAGTAGATTTCCAACATCAAAGTCATCGACGGAGTTGGGCTAAATTTTGGTGTAACTTTAAGAAATTAAATTTATGTGTAAAATACGAAATCTCTATCAGAAACTTTACAGCACTTGGGTGAGGTACAAATAAAAAGAGAACGAAGTGCATATTGCTGTTTTTAAACGATTTAAGAGTACTTATGAAACACTTTCCTTCCAATAGAAATTGTTTACATTTTCTACACACACTTTATACATTGAGAACAAATTATATTTTTATTTGACCTATCCCAGCTAGCATTTAGATGATCATTTTTTTTTTAAATTACCTATACGAGTCATTTTTGACTACTATTTATGACCAAAAAAAAAAAAAACTTATTCCAAAAATCACATTTCGATATACCCAATGATCCAAAACTGATTGCACAGAAAAACAAATAGAACATTATCACTTTTTGATCTACGTGATTGATGTGACTTTAGAACTTATTCTGAAAATATGTATTTTGAATTGTGCTTTGTTTTGTAGTTCACAATAACTTTACTACGAGTAGATAATATAGTACTTTTACAATAAGTAAAATTATGCATATAGGACTGATTATGAAAAACGTGAATGCGAAAAAATGTAAAATGAATTTGGTAATGTTCGTTAAGGTTCGAAATGGAAAATGTAGCCAAATAGAAAAAAAGCCAAGAATGATAGGAATAGTCAGAAACAACTACAAAATAAAGTGCAAAATGGCTGTTATATATTAGTCAAAAATGACTACAAATGTGAGTGAGAAATGACTAGAAAAACCAATCACATAATAGTCAAAAAAGAAACCAAATATGAGTCATATTTGATCGAAAAATTAGAGCATATTTGATTGTTTGCAATCATACTGCAGAGTCAAATATGACTCAATTTTGATTGAAAATTACGGTCACAAAAGACTCATTATGTGGAGTCATATCTAGGGTACCGTTTTCTCCCGACAGCAGAGTCATATTTGATCGATAAATGAGCGCATATTTGATTGTTTTCAATCATACCGCAGAGTCAAATATTACACAATTTTGATTGAAATTTTCACAAAATGCTAGCTGGGATCTTTTCTGTTATTTTCCATAAATCTTTGTATATTTTTCCTCTTTTTCTATTTTATTACTTCTCATTATTTTTTATATATTTTAAATTCTACACTTAAAAATCACATCATTTACGCGTAAAATATACAGCACAACACTGCTCATTACCACGAAATCATATATAATAACGTTGGGTGCTGTGACTCTTTTTGTCGTTGTTGTTGTTGGCACTGACGGCAAAAAACATGGGTCAACAACATGAGCATTTATTGCGTTCGCAATCCTAGTACTATATTTTACTGGTGGTCCGTGTTTTCGCATGTGTTCTAACATTATCAATAACATAACCCAATAGGTAGCAACGCCAACGATGACAAATAAAGCAAATTATAATTATGCTTTCTTAGTATTTGAAAAATATTTATTTACTGTTGGGTTTTTACTTCCTACTGGGAAGCTTTAAATATTTTAGTTCTATGTACAGATTGGTTGGGGCAACTACATAAGTGCTTCAATGGCTAACAACATGCTGATTAGTTGCAATCGCTAACCGAAAATGAAATGGTCTAAACTTTGGCCTCACAAAATGAGTCTATTTTCGGAACCTTTTTTGGGGGCGGCAGCTCTATTTATGTGGTGACGACAGTGTTGTTTTAATGTTTGTCGTCATAAATCAAAATAAATGTCAACGGAAGCGGAAATAACCGCACGAGTCGCCATTTTCATATTTTGTATTTATTTAAAATGTTATTTGTGGTGAAAATTCGGTTAGTTTTTTGCCTAAAATGTGGAAAGTGTAGAAAGGTGCGAAGGGTCGTCATTTTTAGTTAAGTGCGTACTGTTAGTTACTTTGGTTTTTGTGCACTTTTAAGTGCAACATAAATTTGTCTAGCGAAAGTTAGAAAATTTGTGCTCACGTCTTCAAAATAGTTTCTAATATCTACTGCTTTAGAGTAATTGAAAAAAAAAAAAGATTTATATTTTACATTTACTCGTATTTCAGTTACTTTAAAAGGGCACCCTCATTCAGACAAACATATATGAAAAGAAATGGGTTTGAGTTTAAAGGAAACTCTGCAGAAAGAAAATTAGTTTCAGTTTTGTGATGAAAAGTTGAAATTTGTTATCATTTGATATGTTTTATTATTGCCAGCTCTATAGCTGACTATATGACATAAGTTTAGTTTCCAGTGGCCGCATTAACATTAATTAAAAATAAAAAATATTTTTCTTGAGAGTGTTTTTCATCTACCGAGACTATAAGTTTAATTGTTTAAAAAAAGGTACTATGAGAAATAATCTTCAACAAATTTAAGAAAAAATCGTCCAAGGGATTAGGGTGCGTTCAAGTATTACGTAACGCAATTAGGGGGGAGGGGGGTCTTGCAAAACGTTACGATGCGTAACGGGGAGGGGGGGGGGTTCGAACAACGCGTTACATAACATTGTTTTTGAAGTGAAACTACTTTAGCGGGTGGTTATTTGAAATTAGGTGTGTATAATGAAATTCTACTCTTTCTTAATGTGTATGTTTATTGAATAGCTACATCCAAAACATTTTATTAAAATGATAAAAGTTGACGGGATCTGGATAAGCTACAGCAATAAATGATACATCACATTAAAGCACTCAACGAGCAGAATGTCCTTAAATTATCATCTTCGAGATTGTTTAACCAAAACCTGAGATATAAGCGTGGAAAGATTTCCTATTTTTATCATTATTGCTGTAGCTGTTCTAGATCCCATCAACTTTTATCATTTTAATAAAATATTTTCGTCTAATTTTTCGCCATTTTAACATATAGTATTTTAAACTTAAGCAAATGTTTATAACATTATGTGTGATTTTTTATCAAATAACAACATGAACAAGTTAAGGTGTTATATTCAGCCAAGCCAAAACTCACATACCCTACACTGCACTGAAAGAACATATATTTCAATAAATGTTCAAAAGACGTTGAAGAGGTTGCATAATTCGAAAAAAGTGTGAAGTGTTTAAAAGGTTAACAGAGGTTGAAAAATGTTGAAAAAGTCGTAAATGTATGCAAAATGTTAAAAAATGTTGAGAGAAGTTGAAAAAACTCCAATTCGATCAAAAAGTCGAAAAAATAAAGGACAAAGAAATTTCATCACAATAGGTTTACGAGATATGGTGGAATAAAGGTTTTAAATTAAGGGCTGTGCCACGGGAATCTTTGGAAATTTGAAACCTAGCTTAATCCTAATTTAGTTCACATGTACACCAAATCACCAAGTTTCATCAAAATCGTTGCATTTTTTTCTAAATGGGATTGTGCAAAACTATGGGCAATTGGCGTGTCCATAAACCGATTTCATCCATTTTTAATAGCAAGATGCCTGCAAGACGCTGATCAAGAATATATGTACTTTACCATAACTCCCACGCCTCTTTCTATATTTTACAAACGAAATGACAAAATGAATATACCCTCGGTGTAGGGTATAATAAAGAAAATAAACATCGCATGTATTTCCGGTACTTTTCGCAACATAATTGTGACTTTTAGGTAAATATGGAAATATATATTTTCTAATGGAAGAAATCATTCTTAAAAGATGTTTATATAATAGGTGACCAAAATTTTGGAAGCAGGAACTAATAACAAAAAAAGCAACAAAAACAACAACTACAACAACAGAAAAAACCCCATCATAAACTCGATCTCGATAGCGAAAAAAAAAAAACTCTCCAGTAAGCCAAAAGTCAATTCCAAGAATTAAGCAAAGGCAACATGAGTGTAAAAATAAAAGTACACTGATCAAACGAAACGAGAGAAGCTGTGCTCAATGTGCGCATTGTTGTTTCCTTGTTCTCACTAGCTTCGGTTTTTTTGATTTTTCTAAATGATGCAGCAATAACAACAATAAATATCCCGTACATAAGGAAAAACCACAACGATGAAAATGTGCGTAGCAGTGGTGAGTTTGTGCATGTGTTTGTTGTAATTGTTATTTTTTTTTAAGAAAAACGACGTTTTTGTAGTACGGAGCTAAAATCGATTTATTTTCCCTAATTTTCCCACCTATGGCTTACATGGTAAAAAAGTTTATATTAAAAATTTAATTTTGCTCAGATGAACATTATGGTCTGGACTTCATAGCTATCATAAAATTTGAGTAGTGATTTTAAGAACTTAGAGTTTGATTTATGCTAAATTTAAGGATTTTTACAGAATACATAAACAATTTGTGGTAGCTTCTTAGGAAGGTTAAAGTTTGGCTCAAATCTTGAGAGAATTATTACGGCTGAGTTCCTAAACATCGGTTGCACTGCAGTCATACAAAGTCACGCGTTCCTTAATGCGACCATTTATAGTGTTACAATGTCATATGTCCCCAAGCGTCAATCAATTGCTCAGAATGATGATGCTCAGAAGAAAGCAAACTGCGTATCAAAAATTTCAATGATGCTTTTGTGATACACAGCTAATTTACTAATTTCACAATGGTGGAAGTAGACAGGTGAATTTTCTTTTCTGTGTTTCTTTTTTTTATTTTATGATATTTTATCAATACATTTGTAAATAATAAGCTTAAAAAAAGCTTAAAACTATTACAGCTATAATGTTCGTCATCGTTTATAGTGATGCTTTGCAAACAGATTTTCTTAATCGTCAATACTACGACAGTGTATTTGAATAATGCAACTTGCTTTGTTTCGAAACATAGCACTACTTTGTTTGTTGACGTTCAGGAACTCAGTCCACCTCCACCGCAAAATGAGCTTATAGTCAAAGCAGCGCAAAGTAACCAAGGCGAGAAAAACAGTTGAAGTGTATGTACCTGTGCTTCAAGGATTTCTTCGAACTGAAACCTTTCCAGAAAACTTTTTGAAATTAATTTTTTACTCAAAAACTAGTAGACTTTTAGAAAAACTGTCGGTGCCTTTTTTATTTATTATTATTTCACTGAGCTTACTGTTCAGTATAGTGTGTATCTACACCAAACACCAGTTTCATTCATTGCTAAATGGAATCATCAGTGACTTTTATGTCGATTTCCCTTTTCGCAGCAGACTATGATCTATTTAGATTGAGAACCTGAGCAATAAGTGAAACAAAATAGGGCAAAAATATTTTTTTGCGAGTTATTTATTATTTCATGAGCTTTAAAGAAAAATAAATACACTTAAAAAATTACTTATTACCAGAATTTTTACGCAAGGAATTTTTTACAGTGCAATTTATGGTTTTCTTAAAAGTTCATAAAATAGTGACCAAAAGCGGTTCAGTCGCTTGTTCTCGCCTACTAATTTTTTTTTTTTTTTGGATGCTGCCACACCCTTTTATTTAATTAATAATTTTTTAATTTATCATAGCAATTTCTATCAAAACTATTTTCTTCTGTTTTCGAGATATTGCAGTGGTTAAGTTGAAATAAAACAAAAAACTACATTCCCATCTGATGCATTTTCAATTTAGGCTAAACCTTAACCAGTCTAAAAACGCTTGCTGAACTACAGCATAAAATTCTGCTCTTATTTTCTCCCCCCATAGAAAAAGAAGCTTCTAAGCACTTGAAAAACTTTTCTACCATCATTTTCAAATAAACATTTCTATTAAATGAATCCGCAAAACTACTGCAGCTAAAAAATACTAGCAACAGAGCAAGCAGCAGCATCATCTTCGCCATAACCAAAACTTCGTCTGCCATCAGGCCGCAGCCCCTGAAATTGCCCCCACTTACACTCGGTCTCCCACACGCAGTGATATTCTTGAGCACATTACTTTTAGTTGAGCTCGAATCGTATATGAAATAACAAACTTTTTTCATTTTCCCCCAAAACATAAGAGGACGACGACGCAGCCAAGAGAAAAAAGTTAAGGTTTTTGTACTGCCAACTAGTTCCCCCTTTTTTTTCTGAATTTTTGGGCGAACCAATTAAGTTTATTACTTTTGCGTTTTCAAGTGATTTAGAATGTTTTGAGTGGCCTGGAGCTCATTGGTGGCACTCATGCTCAATGTTCAATGCTAAAGTCAACCGAGCTGAAAAAGTCGACTGGCCTCACAACGAATGTGCACGGAGACTGGGCCAGTGTTTCGACATTTAACGCGTGTGGTGAAAACTTTGTGGCAACACCTTAATGTGACGACGACGACGACGACAACATTCACTACCGTGGTGCGTTGGACAAATTAGTTATTGAGGTGGTAGTAGTGGGGTGGTTTGGTTTTACGGCTTAGAATGTGCGCTGAAAACTTCGCAACAGTTTTGTCAAGGAATTTATTAATTTCGTTTTCCAAAAGTGCACTATGGGGCTGTTGTATTAAATATCATATATTTGGCACAATTTTGAGACGTTCATTTTATAGATAATAAATATTGAAATATCAACAAAAATAAAATAAAATTAAATAAGAATTTTTCTGTGTCACTAAAATGTGATTTTTTTTAAACGTTAGGTAAAAACATTTAATTGAACTTTGGAAAAAAATTATCTTAGTCAGATCTTTGAGCACTTGCAGTTGTATTTGGCTCCAAGGTACATTAAAACTTACAAAAAGAAAATACCACAGCAGAAAGTAATTTTGTTCAGGCATTAAGTTAGAAAAAAAGTACACTTAAAGAAATTAATATACAGCACAAGAACAATTAGAGAAATTAACTTTATATAAAACACCATAAAAGCCATAGGTAATAAATGAAAGAAAAATAAAAAAAAAAGCCGAAATTCAACAACAAAAGTTTTTCCAATTTGGCACTCAGGAGTAACGTAATGAATATTTTGTGTTGCCAACCATAAAGAAGAAGTAGAAGAAGAAGAAAAAAAGCCTTAGTAAACTACGGGGGGCATTTTTTGTCGTGGTGATTTATCACTTTAAGAGTTTTTCATTAATATTTGATTGGAAACCACGTGAAGTTATGACGAAGAAAATTAAGCATAAATTAAATGGAATGTAAGAAAAGTGAGCAGTTTATTGAAACGCTTTGTGCGCTTTTTATTTTTATGAACTCGAAAGTCAATAAAATGTTATAATGTTGATTTCTTTAGGAATTTCGTTTTAAGATGAAATACAATTGAAGGTGATAGATTACAATGGTTTGACAGCAGTGGCATTATAAGATGGAAATGGTACATTATGTGGATAGCGACATGCTTTTTAAAATCTAGATATTTTGTCATCAAGATAAATCACGAAATTTGTTTTATTCTAATTTCCAGTGTCTCCATATAATTTGTTTAGGAAATTGCACTTGTTCAAATCGACAGTCTATATTATTATTATATTATGCGTTAGGAATGAGTTGAGAACTTGCTAGATCGATTGCAAAATTGTTCACCATTTGAAAGTATATTTAGGTTCGCTTGCTATGGGTTATATAATATTTCATAAAAGTAAAGGGGCGTAGCATCTGCCCAAGAAGTGAAAAACTTAAATCGCTCCAGCCACAAATAGTAAAGGAACGCTTGCTGATATAAGCAAACACTGGTAAAAAAGGAGCGGGATAGCCTCAATGCAAGTATTAGGTTTGAAATATTATGTTATATAATATATCAGGAAAAATAACTTTTAAACATTGCATCGAATTTTACGAAACTTGATACAGAAGCGTCTGGCGAAAAGGTAATCTTTAAGCAAATTATGTGCGAGATTATTCAAGTTCAAAACTTTGCGCAGGAACAGTTGGTGAAGCAAGTAAGCTCTAAATAATATATGGCTGGATTTCAACAAATGGACACTTTCCATGTCAATGATAGCTTTGATGTGCCTAGCGCTGAAGATTATTTACGAAAGTTTTATTAATCTTGGCACTGGATATTTGGTGAACAAGGCAACCACTGGACAAAAAATTGCTGGAATTGGAAAAGAGGCGTGTCGAAAAAAATTTAGGAACGCAGATTTTATTATATGTGATAGGTGATTATTTGGTGACACACACAAGCACTGCACAAAAAGTGGGCGTGTCAACTCGCACACGAGCAAAAATTTTAAAGTGCTATAAGAAAATAATTTAAGAACATCGTACAAACTCGGTATGGAAACGTTTACAAGCATTGGAAAAATTAGGCTTGACACCTCATATACAGGATACTATCTGATTAGGCTTCAAAAACCAACTTTTAACTTAACTATTACCTACTAGCCATGAGAAAGTGGGACGGTCAGATAGTAGAATATATAAGCTATATTTTGTGGTATGTCGTAGGTAGCAAAACTCTGTTCTCAAAAACCGCATTAACAATGTCTAATGGACATCCGTAGTTCTTTAAATTTACGAAAAGTCAAAGGTAAAAAATAAAGTCAAAATATTGAACTTCAAGGAAATGCCTTGAGATAGTTGCAAGCCAATTCATACCCTACATTTACAGTCAAACTTCCATATAGCGAATACACACGGGACCAGAAAAAAAATTCGTTACATAGAAAATTCGTTATATAGATATAATTTTGTTTTTACTATTTATTTAAAGAAGTCAGTAATTTTGGTTTGGACTACACTTTTCCATTTTTCTCCTTCAACAAAATCTTCTAATACATTAGGAGAAGCATACACATTAGTCGGTGGGTTGCTCCTTATTTCCAAAATGCTTCGAAATTCGTCGAATGTCACGCCTTCTTCAACTTTTTTTACTATCAATAACTTTTTTTCGAGAGAAAGGCTACTTCGTTGCAACATTTTCACTTCTATCACTGAACACTGACTGAACTATAGTCACCATTAATAGTGAAGGTTCTTTCTTTTTTTCGATTGTTGTTATTTTCATATTTTGGGGATCTCCTTAAAATGTTTTCTTTTTTGTCCGTATGTATGTAGTTTTATTGACATGCGTATCAGAAATTTTTTTAAAAAATTCGCTTTAAGGAGATCAGAAACGCATTAAAGTTTGATTTTCAACAGCAAAACTTCTTCGTTTTAAAGAAAATTTCGCTATAAGGAAATTCGTTGTAAGATCAAAATACACTGAAAATGGAACGAGAAAGCTGTGTACTTGAACTCAGTTCGTAGCAGAGAGAACTTCGTTTCATAGAAGTTCGTTATAAGGAAGTTTGACTGTAGATATTGATATCAAAATCAGTTAATACCCTTCCACGAAATACTGAAATCAAAACGCTCGTTGAACTCACTAGTAAATCAAAGATATGCTAAATTTTTTTTTATCCAATTTTGTTGCTGTCCATTTGCATCATCTTTTGCATAAAAAAATATTTGAAAGGGAAAGTTTTTCAGTAAAGCCGGGAAAAACGATTGTGGAATTTTGCTTACGATAATAAATCTTCTCAGACATCGACGACTTGAACTTTTGATCAAAAACTCAATAGATTATATCGAATATCGGGTTTCAAAGTGACTGGGATTGACCCGGTCAGATCCGGAATTTTGTGTCAAAGCCGGGACCTGGTAGGAATCAAAAAATGTCTCAAATAGCTGAGGATTAGACAATCTGTGTGACATTTTCTTGTGTTAATTTCAGGTATCAGTTATTTTGAACTCAGGGGCCTTCCGTGTACGTTTTCCAAACATGAAGTCTGAAAAAAGTTCTTTTGAGAAAGACCTTTCAAGCAAGGTACATTTTTAGTATAAATAAACTTTTTTTCCACCTATTCCTGAAACCACATGAAAGAAGGAAAACTCCAACAATATTTACAGAAATGTCGATTTTTAATTTTTGAAAATTTCATAGCAACTCAATTTTGCGAAATTGTGTTTGACATTTGCAGCTAAGCAAAAATTCCATTAAATTAAAGATTTATGGAGTTCTTGCTAAATAGAAACCAGTCGAACATATCTCAAAGGGGCCTTTGACTAAAGAAAAATTATAACATAATTCTTCAGTAACAATATGCGAGTATAACTCGTTTTGATGCAAATATATTTTGAGGGAGGTGTAATACGTATATAAATATATAGTATATCTTTTAAGTTAATCAACAAACATTAAAAGAATACAGAAAGAATGTAAGCGCTATTTCTTAATCACAGGATGAAAAAATTACAATAAAATGTCAAAGGAATTATCTGGTTTGCAACGCGCCTCCATTAATTTCTAGAAGTTCATATTAAAGATGCAACTTCTATACCAGATAACGTGTAAATTACTACATCTGGTTCTAAATGACTTTATTCAGATTTTATGTCATTAGGAAGTTGGTTTCCTTTTCTTTTGAAAAAATTGGCTGGTTGGTAAATAATTTATGCTCTGGCTCAGTCCAGACGCACTAAACTATAAAAGTTTGTGGCATGCAATTAAACGAAGCAACAAAGTTTCTATTCATACCGTCAACACAGAAAAAAAAACATGGTCCATTTACATATGTCCAATATGCTCGTACTAAATTTGTTTGTATTTACGTTTGCATATGTGTGTGTATGTAGAAGGTTTTATGTATTATATCGTTTAACAAAAAATTAAAAAAAGAAAATGAAAATAATATTCTTAGAGCGTATAAATCTTAACGTTCTTTTGACTGTAAATATAAGATATAAGAATTCATGCTTCTATACACTGAGGGAAATATATATTTTCTTCTTTGGTAACTTAAAAAATATTCATTTGAAATAAGCTTATTTTGAGAGATATTGCGTTGGTCTGAGTTGGAAGCTATAGTGTTCTTAATTGGAACAAACATGAGCTATGTTTGAGATGATGGAAAAAATATGGTTGACACAAATAAATATTTAGTAATGTTATTCTTATTCATTGCACTTTATAGTAACATAAATTTAATTAGATGCTGCTGGGTACACAATTAAGGTATTTATTGTTGTGAAAATCTAAGCAAAATTCAATATAACGATGTAAAGTTATTGAAAAATATAAATTTATTCAAGTATCGATAGCTTATAATATCAATTTCTTTCTTGCTTTTCGATTTTTACCGAAATAGATGTTAAATTACTGTTTTGGAGCAGAAGAATACTTCTCCGATAAGTCATGATTTGGTTAGGATGAAAAAGTGAATATTTAGTTCAAGCAATGATGTCATTATGACCAAGTATATGGTTGATCTATAGTAAAGTTATTGAAATATTATTTGGTGATTGTAATTAAATTATTTTGTGATAAAATCGTTATAATTAAAATTCTTTATTTTATAAAAAGGCTAAAAACGATTAAAAATTTGTTTTTGTTATTAAATTTATGATAAATCGAATCACATTATTCAATTCTGCTGAATTTGTGCCAGGTCAAAGTCGCCTACGTCAAATACATAATATATTAATAATTATTAAATCTTACTACATGCAACTAAACCGTCTTTTCTGTGTACAACGCAACAGCAGAGCAAATTGAAAAATTTTCCTCAAGGAACAATGTCAGCGAATCCGGTTTTCCAATTCTATGGCACAGGAATGGCCTCAGAAAGTTCATTAATAATCAATAGCTTTGATTCTGTTCAGAGAATTTGAGTTTGGCGAATTTGTTTGCAAATTGAACTTTTATCTTTAGATATCCCAAAATTGTAATTGATTTATTTTTAATATGGTAATATGAAAATAAATGTTTCTTTAGGGAATTGAGAAATGACTTCGATGTAACATGTTTTCAAAAGATAGAAAAAATAAATGAATACTTTAAAGTGCATTGAAATGCTGATCAAAGGAATTGAAAATAGATTCCAAGTCCCGATTCCCTCGAATGAAGACAAATGTATCTTAATTTTTCTTGATTACTTGAACGCAATCATAACTGAATTTCAGGTCGAAGGAACGACCTAAAATTTTTAAAGTTGTTTGAAAATTCTAACTCCTTAGAATTGGACTGGTTATGTACCAGAGATGTACAATGAGTGGCTTGTTTTTATTTACCATTCGCTTATTCATTGCTATTGCGTGCTTTTATTCGACAATATTACATTTTAATTTCATTGCCATTGCTTGCCTCTGCTTTCTTTGAACATACTCGAAAGACAAGCACTATTCACTGAAATCTCATTCATTCGTTTCTATTTTGGTACAACGAATGCTATGGCTATGCAACGAATGCTATTGCACAGCATCGAATACCTCATACGATTTGAGCTCATGCTATTGTAGAGTAGTACTTTACTTGCCATTGTTTGTGATTGTTGAGTTTCTTCTAAAAGACAAAATAATTTCTTATTTTAAAGCATGGAAAATACACAAATCAAGGAAAATATAATAAGAAAAGTTAATGCTGCGTAATGACATTCGTTGCATAGCCGTAGCATTCGTTGCATAGCCATAGAATTCGTTGCATAAAAATAGGAACGAATTAATGAGCTTTGAGTGAATAGCGCTTGTCTTTTGTAGTGTGTTCGTTGCCTTCAAAGAAAACAAAGGCAAGCAACGGCAATGCGATAAAAAAGTACTGCACGTCAGCATTCGCATTCGCTTTGAGTGAGCAGTGTTTTTATTCGTTTCACACGTTTGATGCATAGTGCTGATTCAGAATTCGTTTTTTGTGAGTGTTTCACAACTGCATATGAATGCATTCGTGCACATTTCTGTTATGTACTTGATACTATTAGCGCAGTTCCACTCAAAAGTGAGTCTATGGTATATGTATATTATTACCATAGGTGCTTTCAAATATGAAATGAAAACCATTTTTTTCCGAATGAAATTTTTTTTTGTCAGTCGTATTTGACTGACATGTTATATGGATTCTTTTTGCTTTGGAGAGATATTGCATTGTTTTCATAAATTCTTGTAATTTTGATGTGATTTATTTTAAGTGTTTTTACAAAATTGTCGGACATACATACATATGTACATGTGTTCATGCTGACTTCCAGGTGGAATCCAAAAACAATTTTTTTGTACATAGAACGGCGTTTTACATATTATATTAGACTGTCCGCTGTGTCCTACATTGTTCCCTGAATTTCTTGTGATATTTTATTTTCTTGCTTAACAATTTTGACACCTAAATTTTAGCATGAGGTTTTACTATGATTATTCCGAAATTCGAGCTTCCTAGTTTAAACCTGTTGGAATTTAACGAAAAAACCGATTTACTAAAACGTAGAAAAAGTATGTCTTAGGTGACAAAATATAGCGTTTTAGGTATTTTAGTTGTATGGGAGATGCCACCCACTGTTGTCAAACTACGCGCACATTTTTTGTGTGGCTGAAAATGCGGTAAAATTATACTCGAAATTGTTTTTTTTTGCGGTCCCATAGGTTTATATTTTAAAATCGGGTTTGAAGAAAATTATTTCAAAATTTTAGTTTCCTAGATCAAACCGGCGTCGGCGCACACAGTTTGTTTTCTATTACAATTCATATGGAAACGACTTTTTTACTAAGACACAAAAAAATTCTTTCATTCCTTTTTTCCATGAAAACAGCGGACAGTCTAGCGTAGTTTGCATTTATACACAAAATTAGGAAGGCTACTTCAATTTACGACGACACTTGATTAAAGTTGGCAACTGCGGCCGCTTACCTGCAACAAAAGAACAAAAATAAAAGACAACCATTAGTATGCAAGAAGCTATAATGTGGTCACTTTAAGATTCTCTCAAAGATAAGAATTAACTATAGAATAACACACATATGACATACATATCTCGGGAAATATCAAATAAAACGTAGATCGCTTGATAAATGCCCGATTGAATAGAATTCCCACTGCACGTTAAGTAGTGGAAGCCAAAAAAATAAAAAAAAAAACAGATTCGAAAGATGCAGAAAGATCCGACTTATGTCAGACTGATGTGAGACTTTTGAAGGTTAATTCCTGAACCAGTTTTCTCTTGCGGTCATTGTCTGTGATAAGTCGGTGGCGTCGACGTATCCGTCGAAGTCGCAGTCAGCGTGTCAAATAAATCTTGACTTTTATTTGTTTTCAGTTTGGTCTTTGCCTCTCTTGGTTTTAGTCTTAGTTTTGAAGATATCTCCACTCAGTCACTTTGTAGGCAGACGGACTTTTATGAATCTTTAATCTGTCTATCCGCTATAAAAAGTAATCCTTCAAAATGTGGCAAGACAAAGAAAACAGTGATGCATGCAAAAAAAAAAAAAAGGTTCAAAATAACAACGGCAAGAAGAGTTCAAAATCAAAAAGGAATCGCCAAAGTCTACGCGTATAAATAACAGATTGAATTGTACGAAATGGTTTCCTCTATCAGAACTGGTTTCACAAATGAATCACCTGAGCTGGCAGCTTCCATCATTCCCTGTCTGCACGGCGCGGCGACGGCTATATGCCATACAAAAGATTCTTTCTCTGCATTTATTAGTTTCTCGTTTGCTCATTTTGTTTTTGTTTCCTTTATTTTTTAATTTAACTTTTTTTTTACAACTATTTACACGAGCCTTTGCCGTGCCCAATATTATCGTTGGAATACACTTAACAAAATTGGGGAAAAGTTGTGCAAAGCTTATTGCGGACACTACACGACGAATGTGCTTTGATTATACGCCAAAACTATGCGAACGATTTTGGGCAATACCAGCGCAGCGTTTTGAAATTTCTAATCTTAACTTCATGCTGTTGTCATGGACACTGATCATTAAAATCGACTTGAGATCGGCAAATGAACTGAGGAATACTATTCAACCAGTTATGGCTTTTTGGTCGTTGTTCCATCCATGCTGCATCGTGCTCCCGCTGCACATTTTTTGTTCGATTATTTTAAATCTTTGTCTTGCGAAAACAACGTTTGTCTCATTTTGGCCAAGAATTTCGGTTCTTTTTGATAAAAGGCTTTGATCAGAGAGCCCTTTGTGATAAAGCTTTTAGCGCAGAGAGCTTATGATTTCTAAAAAATATGTTAGTCGGTCATTATTATAGCAGTGATCATAAAACCATTGGGTGCTATGACTTTTTTGCGCTTAGTCTAGAAAAAATCCCCAGTAAATATCAAAACTCATGTAAATATATCATCAATAAAAAAAAAACAGAAGTTTTGTCATTTATTTTTTGGAGGAGTAGTAACACGAGTATCCCAAAAAAAAGAAGCAAGTTTGTAGCTAAAGTATAAACCAGAAGTGAAACTTTATACTAAGCTTAAATAAAATTATAAATCAAACCAGAACCGATGAAATGCGATAGTTTGTGTATTCTATCGAAGATCATCGAAAAAGCTGATGAATATCGATAACATCGAAAAAACGATGTAAGTTGAATGATACAAAAAGAAATCGATGGAAAACGAACAGTATCGGAAAGGTCAACATATATCGAAGAGTATCGAAAACATAGAAAAGTCGACAAAAGTATCGAAAAACTTCATGAAAGTTAATGAAACACGAAAATTATAGGATAGCACCGAAAACATTGATAAGTAGTGTCTTCACTGTGTGAAGTAGCTGCGAAATCAGTTCGGTCTACAGGGAGCTATAGTCACGGGCCCCGATAGGACAGAAACAGAAGGACCTTTTTTTTATCACACAGTTAATATACATTAAAAAACTTTATGGGGGTTTCTTTTTTTTTCTGCTCATCGGTTTTTATTATTTTATTTTCATACATTTGTGGGAAATATATGTTGCTCTCTATTGTGATTATTAGATTTTTGTTCATCCCCGCAAAGTCTTAGTCCACCGCTGATGTGAAGTGGAAAAACGTGTTATCGTCCACTGATTTTTGGATGTAAGATGTAAGTTTAAAAGACTAAAAACTATATTTGCGCTGATCTGCAAATAACATACATAACACTATTACTATTTCTATTGTTTTTTCATAGAAGTTTTTTAATGAAGATAATTTTTTTTCGCAAAATTCAAAAAAAAAAAAAAACTTTAAACAAAGTGTTTACACGGGCGTCGCAACCGGGGGGAGAGGGGGCTGTTGCACCTCCAGCAATTTTATCATAATTTGATCAACATTTTTGGAGCTCAGCAAATGTTTTCATTAATGTGATTATCTCACATCTTGAGTTTATCGAAATGTGACAAACTGAACATTTACTAGGTGTACAAATATGAAACCGGTAATGACATCTAGCGGTCGATAGCCGTATATGTATGAGCTTCCGAACCGCACCAAATGTCTTAATTGTTCATTCTGTCATCTGTCAACAATATTCAGTTCACAATTTGTCAAGTTTCATACAACAACGCATTTTTTCCGCTCGTAAAGATGTCGAATTTTGTGCCTGAAAACTCTCATTTGCGGGAAGCATTGATTTTCTGTTTCCATTTGAAGAAAAACGCTTCTGAATCGCATCGAATGCTTGTTGAAGCTTACGGCGAGCATGCTCTTGGTCGTACACAGTGCAATGAGTGGTTCAATAAATTTAAAAGTGGTGATTTTGATGTGATAAATGAGGAGCGCGGCCGGCCACCGAAAAAGTTTGAAGACACCGAATTGCAAACATTATTGGACGAAGATGATGGTCAAACGCAACAACAGCTCGCTGAACAACTTAATGTGACACAACAAACCGTTTCCTTGCGTTTGAGGGCCATGGGAAAGATTTTAAAGGTCGGTAGATGGGTGCCACATGAACTGACCGACAGGCAGCATGAAAACCGAAAAACCACTTGTGAATTGATGCTCGCCAGGCAAAACAGAAAAGGTTTTCTCCATCGAATCATCACTGGCGATGAAAAGTGGATTTATTTCAACAATCCCGAACGAAAAAAATCATATTTGAGCCCCGGCCAACGATCCAAATCAACGCCAAGACCAAATCGCTTCGGCCGAAAGACAATGCTGTGTATTTTCTGGGATCAGCGTGGTGTTATTTGGTATGAGCTACTAAAACCAGGTGAAACAGTTACTGGTGCCCGTTACCATCAACAATTGATCGCTTTGAACCGTGCTATACGTCAGAAGAGGCCCGAGTTTCAACTTCGCCATGACAAAATTGTATTCCAAGATGACAACGCACCGCCACATCGAGCAGCGGTCAATGAAAACTTGGTAAAATCGTACAACTGGGAGCCCCTGCCCCACCCGCCGTACTCACCGGACCTGGCGCCATCCGATTACTATTTGTTTTCATCGATGGGACACGCACTCACCGATTCGCACTTCAATTCTTACGAGGAAGTGCAAAAATGGCTCGATGAATGGATAGCCTCAAAAAACGAAGAATTTTTTTGGCGAGGAATCCATAAATTGCCTGAAAGATGGAAAAGATGTGTCGCTAGCGAGGGGAATTACTTTGAAGATTAAATTTGGAACTATTTTCGCAAAATGAACGTGTTTTTTTGAAAAAAAAATTACCGGTTTCATATTTGTACACCTAGTAAGAAAGAGTATATGAACTGAGCTTCAAGCAGACTTTCCATTAAATAAATAAATAAACTGTTTGTCAAACAATTTCACAGACCGAACGAATTTTTAAAGAGGCGATGAATGAAGCTGATAAGTTTGAACTTGAGTATTCTTCTGAGGCCAGAGCCAGAAAAATTCATCGACGCTTAGAACAAACCGGTTGTCCCACTCCTGAAGTTAGATTATCATCAAGAGATCGATTTCGGAGAGACTACTTTGAAGTGTTGGACCTTCTCTCAAGCGAATTGGAAAGAAGATTCGATCAAAAACGTAATACTTTTCATGTTACGATCTACTCGACGTTTCTTTGGCATATTTTTTGATTTGATAAAAAATTGCACAACAATAATAATAATTCGTATAATAAATGATAATGATGAAACTGATAAATAATAATCCAAATTAATGATGATTAAATGAAAATCAATCATTTTGAATCATAAGAGCAACAGAAAATATTCACGTTGAAACCTGAAAGTATTTATTGATCATTTACGAAACACAGCCAAAGTATTGAAAATATTTCAGGTAAATATTTTGAGTATACTCGAGCATTCCCAATTTGGAATTTTTACGGGTTGTCAATTATATCACCTTGGGGCTGCAGACTCAATAAGTCTTTGAAATAAAATAGGGACTTTGGGCTTTTTGAAATTAAGTGAAAACTTTCTTTAGCAAACTCCAAACTCAAATATGAAAAAGTCAAAAATATTCACGACAACGTAAGAGATTAGCGAAAGATCTCTATATATTATTTTTTTTAATTACTATTGCACTGATAATGATAATAATTCATTTGTAGTTTTTTTAGACCTTGATGCTTTAGAGTCGTTAGAAAATATCTACTTAATGCATACAAAGGAAATGTACCCACTAAAGAAATTTCGGCGTCAAAACTGGGCATTTTCTCAGATGATTTTTAACTGACCAACCTCCGTCCTCAACTCCAAATATTGAAAAACATGCCTGACAACAAATCAACGTGCTGTCCTGAAATCGTTGACCAACTTCGGAAATTATCTCACACAACAAAACACCTTCTAGATCAAATTAATCGACTGGTCAATATAATAATGACAGTGCTTGGTTCCGCAGCTTCTTGTGAAACGTCATTTAGCGCTTTGCGACGGCTAAAGACTTATCTTCGTTTACAAATGACCCAAAAACGTCTTACCCATACAACGCTCCTTCATGTTTATAAGGAAAAAACTGGATCCATAGATTTGCGAAGGGTTATGAAAGAATTCATCTCGCGAAGAAATCGAAAAGCCACTTTTGGAAACATTTGAACAAAACTTACTTTATCTTTAATTAATGGAAATTGTAACGAATAAAAAAAACATCATCATACAAAATTCTCTTTATGTCCCGTCCTAAAGTATAGAATAAATCCTTTTTTTTTAGAAAAATTTTTCGACCTTTTTTACTTGAGTTTTCCTCCCTCATGAAAAATTTCGTTGCGACGCCCTGAGTGTTTACGATGTTTAAAACATTTTTTTTTTAATAGTGAACAATTTGCATTTATCCATATATTTTCGATTCACTCTTTCCGTACTGCGCCTAAGAAAGTATAACATCTTAAGAATGAGGCAAGACGGACATGAGGCAAGCCGGACATGAGGCTTAAAATCAACTAGCCACAAAATCATGTTGGATATTATGTTCATCGAAGTTATGTCCTGGTGCCGATATAATTGAAGTATCATTAGCAAATGCTTCGACAATATTGTCTCCAACTGTTTATATCTGTCTTGTGTACAGATTATATAAAATAAACGAACCGCCATTTCAAGACAGGCAGTAGTAAATTGTCTCCGAAGCACTTTGTGAGTTATGAATTAACTTTATAACAATTAAAATAACCTCTTATTACAGTGTAATGCGTATACCTTACCTAACCGTAACATTCAGCATCCAACTTGAGAAAAAAAACTAACCAAGAATACGGCTGCATGTGTCTGGATGCGATTGCCAAAGTATAAAAGTAAACAAACAACCGGAACAAACTAATGGAACTGAATGGAAATGAAACATTGCAATCGGAGCAAAAGAGCACAAGTTGTACAAATAAAAATAAGAACAACAACAACGACGACTAAACAACAACTTTGTTTAGCTGTTTTTCAGGTTTAACCAGTGATGAAGGTTCTTCTTTCTTTGCCAACCAGCTCCAATTCACTTTTCTTTGCACAAACCCAACATTCGGTTGCTGCACACGCTGCGACTTCACTTCCCCTATACGCGCGAACGTACCATCACTATGCAAGGTGGCAACCAGGCAGTCAACAAGGCGTGCAAAATGTTCTTCACTGCGGGGTGGGGTGGTGTACTTGCAACATGTGACTTAATATATGGAAATGTCTTTACCAGTGTTCTAGCGGTGCGACGCGACGTGGCCAGACACGACTGTGTAGCCAAAGAGCAAACACAGCAGGTTCCATGCCAGCCAGGCATCCAAAGGATTAAGTCACTGGCAGGCAGGCGTGCCGTTGCCATCAGTGTTGTTGCCGTCTGTGTCTTTGAATCCCAGCTGTAGTTGACTTTGCTTCTTGTGTGGAAGCGGCGAAGGAGGCTGGTTAGGTAGAGAGGAGACCATGCAAATTATAAGTTTTTGGAAGTACAGTGAATAAGGAAAAGTTTTCGTCTTTTTTCGCTGGAGTCACTAAAGAAGAAGTTAAATAATTTTGAAAACACTTGAAAGGTTTCAATATTTGTCAGAGAAACTTGAAAAGTTTATTTTCATTTTCAAAGCAACTGTGTTTCAAAAGTTTTAACCTTTGGTTGTTTCTGTTGTTGCTTTTCTGAATTCGAACAGGTAGTTTCAGTTGACAAATAAAGTGCTTATCGGAGTAATAAATTCTTGCTTTGTGTTTTAAACGGCTGTAGTCTTCTTGTTAGTCAGTTTGATGAACCCGTATGGCGTTAGTTGAAAGAATTATAATTTTTTGGTATCACAGTTCATATTATTTTCATTAAACAAATGAGACATTCAAAAGGATACTCGCCGAAAGTCAGGGTTAAATTACGGTTTGAAAGTCATTGTATGAACAATATCTTTAGTTTGGTTAAGAGAACGTTAACTGAAATCTATGACATTGTCTATAATTATGTTGTCCAGAGTGAACCATTCAAGGCACTTGAAGCAAATGAAAATAAATTTTAAGGCAATTGTAACCAATTGTAGTGCCATCTTAACAGAGATTATGAAAGGCCTTGACAACGGATTGATCATACGACCAGAAAAGAAGCCGAACAAATATATTCACTGAACCGTCTAGGTGACAAATGCAGAGGAAGAATAAGAAGCGGTAGATGCTGGAAATAGAGTTATTACGAACTATCACAGCATAAAACAAAGAGCTCCACATCGCAATAGTTATCCAAATTTTGTTTCAGCCATATTAAGTATTAGAAATAGTAATTAGAAAACTTACTGCCCTGTCATGGTTGTCTACTATCTTGTTTTTTAGTCGCCGAGTAAGAATCGAATGTATGTTTATAAAGCCAATTTTTACTCGGCGACTAAGATGGCGAGATAGTAGCCAACCATGAAAGGGGGGTTAAGTAACTAATTTGTGTAGATATTAAGCTACAAAAAGTTTTTACCTTAGAAATGTGGAGAAGATTCTTAGTTTACTTAATTTTCAACTAAAACACTGCTCAAATAAAAAAAGTTTAAGAAAGCCAAAATTTCCCCTAAAGATCTATACTATAAATTTTGCATTATTGTTTCCGCTTACCTTCTACAATTTACGTTCAAAGTCAAGATTGTAACAATTCGACTATTGAAATTCAGTGTTCAGAAAGCAATACCCTGCATAGTCAAAAGGAAAAAAATGTATATGGGACGTTCCATGTCAACCGGGACAGTGGTCTGCCCAAAATTGAGTGCAGCGGAGAAACGTTTTTAAGATGTCAAAATGTTCGTATGCTCAAGAGCTTTCATATGAGAACGGGTGTTTACGAATTTTTTTTTTAAGGAAATGGCGACCATAAAACCGCGCCTACATATAGATATCTATGTGTAAATAGGCAGTTGGTAAACAGCCATAATCATAATCGCTTAATTTTTTTATTTTGTAGAAAGGCTGTGAAGAGAGGGAGTGTTTTGTATACTTTTTTTTCAAAAATAGGTGGTGCCACGCCCCTAACGGAAAATACGTTGCCACGGGTAAACTATGGACCGATTTTAATAAAATTTGGTTAGGAGATAGACTGAACCATAAGAAAAGTAATTAGAAGCTCTGAATTCTTAAATGGGGCGTGGCATCACCCTTAATAGGAAAAAACGCTGTTTCGGCTGAACCGCGTCATCGATTTTGATAAAATTTGGTATGGTGCTAGATTGAATCATTAGTAAAGATATTTCTTTTAAGTGGAAGATGCCACGCCTCTAATAAGAAAAAACGTTTTTACTGCAAGATATTTGTTTTAAATAGGTCGGTGACACGCCCATAAGAGAAAAATATATTGACACAGCTAAATTAAGAGTCTGATTAGATCTTGACCAAATTTCATCAAAATCCGTCCATTAGTTTAGCACTCATGCCGAAATTCGCCAACTTTTCCTCCAGAGCTTGTCTAAGTCATTCTTAGTATTTATGAGAAATTTTCTTACACTATATCAAACGACTACCTCAATACGGCGTGCTAAATGTGTTATGTGAAGTAGCGTGTACGCGAACCGATTTCACCCATTTTCAATATCAAGAAACTTGCTTGCAGGTGACGCTTATCAAGAATATATTTACTTTTCTATACCTTCCGAGCCCACTACAAAGTAAATATACCCTCTATGTAGGGTATACAAAAGACCTATAGTTAACTACTGGATCTAACAGATTTTGATAAAAAAAACTAAAAACTCAGTAAATTGTTATTCTATCTACCTCAGTTTTTGAAATATATATGAGCTTTTAAGACATTCCTTGCACCTAAGTTGCCTTGCTCTTTCATTAAGTCTCAAGATTTAGTTTCTTCTTGGTTGGTATATAACAAGCCCAAATTCTAAATAGTTCATGTCCTATCTTAATGTCAACTGATATATTGAGTACTAGTTTCTTCGAAAGCATCCTCAAATTATCGTTTTTCAAGGAATTGTATATATGATGACACGTTTTCTTTTCAAAATCCGTAGGATTTTTTTTAGTTTTCATTTAAGTTATTCAATCTTAAATGGAACTATTAATATTTTTCTATAGATATTACAGCAGTATGTGCCTTAAAAAAATTTAAGAGTTAGTACCAACAGGTTGAATGTTCTGTTCTAACGCTCTGATGTTTCGTCAGACCCATTAATTGTACATTGCTTCAGTGCACATAAAAAAATTATACAGACATGATGTTCTTTAACCACACGATTTTATTTCGGAAGTATATTCCAGCGAGTGGCTGACATGAATAAACTCAAAAATATTGTTTCACTATACTACTCTGTCTCCGTTTATTTACACTATTTGAAAATTTCTTCGACATAACATATTAATTTTTCATTCACTATTAAAATTGCCACGCCCACTAAGACCATCCTGCAATTCACAGGATTTAGGCAATAATCAAACCAATGATGATACAAATCCGTGTATATAGCTAGTGGTTATCTAGTTAAAACTGAACAGATCGACATTACTTTCAAAAGTATGATGAAATGTGTAGTTTCTTTGTATTTTGAATTTTGTCACGACTTTTTAATAAATTTAATGAAATAGATACCTCCGATAAAATCATTTGGATTTACCTAATTAGATAAAAGAGCGAATGTCAAAAGCTTCAATAATATAAAACATATCTCCGAAACTTAAAAAAAAAGATAGCTTAGCCAAGCTTTGAGGACCTCTACTTCCCTGCTGCTTGTAGACACTATTTTCAGTAGTACCCTATAGAGAGTTTATAATTTTAGTGGAAGGATATATGCAAATGCAGCAATTAACGCTATTTAAGTCTGGTTTTATTTCCATTGATTTGTAGACCACTTTTCATAATTTATAAATTTCAATTTGTTCGCCATCTATCCTAGAGAATGCACTATTCAGATTTTTGTTACGAATAATTCAATTTGGAAATTTAAGCGTCAACGCCATGTTCACGTTTCTTTCAAGAACCCTTTAACGCTAAAAATGAACACTTGAAAAAACTCTTGAAAACTGACAAAAACACTTGAGAATATGGCGAAGACATAGTCTTTCAACGTGCTGTCAAAAACTGAAACAGCAAATGTTGATTCATTTCAATATCAACGTCGAATAAATTAGCATTAATCTAAAAGATTTCATATTTGAACAGATTTTGCAGTAATCTGACAAAAAATTTATTGAGAGAATGTGTGCAAATAAGCGTAAAAACACCAAAAAAAAAAAAAAGATTCTTAAGAAAGAAGCAAACGGTTATCAAAGACATTTTTGACCCCTCCTTCTTAGTACTACTGACAGCAGAAAGGGTAGGTGTGGGTAATTGTCTTTAGAAAAACCAAAATGGAAAATCATACGCACGCAGAGACGACAAGGGGAAGATTAAATGAAGGTAATAAAATTCACAAATTCCCAAGGAGTTCGCACAGAAGAAACATTCGACGAGAAAAAAAGAAAAACGTACAAAACGCCGGCAAGGACAATAATAATTCAAAAGGATTCTGCCTGAAGTCAATTGCCTTAAAAAAGGTGTAATTCGTCGGCAACAACATGAACAATTACAAAAACAAAGTAATGAAAGTCAAAGGGAAACAACAAGGGTGCAAAGGACGGTAACCCTTTTATTGGTTACCCAAAAAGGAATACGCATATCCTTTGGTAACCAACTATTAACACCCTTTAACATTAGTATCTGGAAGAGATGACTTCAAAATTACTATATTGCTGGCATAGCAAAATGTTTCACCCTTCTCTATCCCAGTACACGAGTGGTGCGAGTAGTATAAACAATAGTATGAATTTCCAAAATGGGGGTGAGTTTTCTTGCGGTTTTCACAAAAAAAAAAGATAATTTCGTTGCGATACGAATCTTTCGACAATTGACAGTCGTTAGCATAATTATGGAGACATGTGCTTGCTTCATCTCGTCGATGGCGAGATGTGAAAAGGCTTCCCTGCTTTTATTTGTGAAAATGCGAAGTGACGTTCTCAACGAAAGAACTCAAACCCGCAAGGATTCTGAATGCCTGTCAGTGAAAAATGATGACAACGACAACTGCGACAAAGACGACACCCTCACAAATTTATTTATTTTGTAAAAGTTTCCCTGCTTCTTTTTTTTTCTTATGATATGGAGTTAAAGAAAAAACAATATTTGTTTTTTTGTAGCTGTTGTGGTGTTTTGGAGGTTGAACTACTGGTTACTTCAAATATTCGTTATATAATTTGCGATTGTTTCTTTGGAATTTATAGAGCTAAAAAAAAAATTATATCAATAAAATATTTAGGTAAGTACGTAAATAGGTCATTGGTATTTATATTCAGACATGCACAAGGAAGCTGACTAAAAGAGCTAAAATTCAAATTGCCACTGATTTAATCAGTGCAGATATCCGATTTCAACTTCGGAAAACTCACTGAGGTCATTATAGAAAGGTTTTCCAAGACATCATAGCCTGAATCTTGCTAAGGTTGGATAGCTGCAAAGAAAGTGCTCGAGTGATTCATTCTTGCTCGCATTCAAGCTGCTGCGGCATCAAGAATTGAATAGGATAGCTAATTTTTCAAAAAGATTGCCGATTGCCCAGTGTCCAGCGCAGGTTGCTATGATTCTAGCGATGTCAAACCAGCTCCTAGGCAATAGATAGGTTCTCAGTTTATTATGAGAAAACCAGATTGATCTCGCTGTTTTACAGGTTTGTAAAGACGTCCAATGGGTTTTGGCTACATATAGGACATCCGAGAAAAGTCTCTTCTTACTTAAACCGAGAAGAGTGAAAACACGTTCCGGAACAGTTTTATTAGAAGAGGAACCACGCCTTGCTATTTCATCACCTCTTTCATTTCCTTCAATGTTCCTGTGGCCTGGAACCCATATGAGAGTAATGTCAAATTGGTGTCCAAGTCTGAAAAGTTATTTCTTGCATTGCTCTACTAGCTTCGATTTTATGTGTACGAGGCTCAACGCTTTAATTACAGCTTGGCTATCGGAGAGAATTGCTATCTTCTTCTCTTAATTAATACTGGTCGCTAATCTGAAGGCATCAAGAAGGGCAAAAATGTCAGCCTGAATTAAGTAAATGGAAAGATTGAGAGATTTGCGGGTCTTTTGAGTAGACTTCTGCGCTTACTCCACAGTTCATCTTAGACCCATCGGTGAATATAGTGATTTCAAAATTTAAGATGAGAGTGCCCTCTTACCACTGAACTCGCTCCGAAAACTTCAACTGAAAACTTTTCTTAAAGCTGAGTGAATGACAGATGTAGTCCATTGGGGAATTTGAAAGTTTGATTGGCAAGGTGTCGAGTATAGAGCAAAGTCCACATTGCTTCGAAAACCAATTGCCGGCTTCTCTGAGCCTAATCGGACTGCACGCAGTAGCTGATTTGACAAAAGAATTCGGAGGTAGCAGGTGTATGAGGACACTTAAGGCTGCCGTGAGACAGGATCTCATAGCCCCTTTCATGCCGATGCAAGCCGTCATTTGCACTCTTTTTAGCTTTAACTGGCTGTAGCCTTTTCTTATAGCTGCCCAGACTAAGCCACCGTAAGTGAGGATCGGATCATGGAAATATTAGAAACAGAGTCATTATTATCTTGCTGACGGCAACTGCCTCCAAAAAATTCAGAGAGATTTCTAATGAATAAAATAAATCAAATACAAGAAAATGTATGCTATTTGCCAAAGAAAACCGAATTCAGTTTTGAACATCACCATCGATTGTTTGATAACAGCATTCAGCAACAACATACACTTAAATGACAAATATCGCAGAAGTACTTTTTCAGTTAGGGAGTTTAGCAGGGTGGGCGTTGACGCTAATGTTGTCTTTGTACGAATTTTGACAGATTGTCAGTTGGCGGAACAAATGAAATAAATATCGTGCTAAGAATATTTTTATGTTACCAATTTGTATTTTTCATTTCCTTGGGAGCAGTGTACATACACTTAAATTACTTGAGATATAGTGGGAAATATGCATATTTCAAAGTAAATAAACATCTTAAACACAGCAGCCATAATTTGGTTACAAATATTTTGAGAAAAACTTTGCAGCAATTGAAATTTAAGCATTTCAGAGAAATTTAAAATTCCAAAAAATTATAAACATCAAAAAATAGACGTAATATGCATTAGGATTAAGCGAAAATTTATTTTTGTCCTGAGAAAATTTTAGATTTGAGTGGTGGTGATGCTACCACATAACCTAAAATTATCTGTTATCACTGCTGTCATATCCAATAAAATAAATGTCAACCGTAAAACGTTAAAGCCTTTTAAAGAAAAATCAATTTGCTACGATTATCATGACAACCGAAATCCTTGTTTTAATTAAATTAAATATACCGCTAGCAAAACCCCAGAAACATGGCAGAATTGGGGGAAAAAAACTTAATGAGTATAACAACTTTCGAGAGTTTTGAAAACAATTCAACACTTTGACAGAATATATACATTAAGAGCAACAACAATGACGACATGTAACACTTATGTCAAAATAGAGAAGAATGCTTGGAGTGTTTTGCCTCAGATGGTAAGTGGGTGGCTGTCTAGGTAGATTGAGGTTGAGGTTTTTTGAGTGTTAAATGAAAAAAAAAAAACATTGAAATTACTTTGCCTTAATTAAAATTTAATGCAGAAAGTTAGAAAATTGTTCGAGCATGAATTGTGTACGAGTATGGAATCACTGTCATACACGTGAACACAAATTTATGTAAAAGTTTTAAGCATCCCAGCAAGCGACTTACCGTTAATAGGAAATCAAAGGAAATTAAAACGAGAATTTGCTGAATATTTATTGAATCTGCCAGCAATGAAGTTACAAAAAAGTTGAACGGAAGTTTGATCTGAGTTCAATATTTAATGTCTTTGAGATTTTTTTCCCATTAAAATATATTGGTACAAATTAAATAATCAGAAAAATAATCAATTTTCAATATCCTGTTTGATGTGCATTGACCTATAAAATTAAAATGGTGGGTTGATAAGCCTGAAAAAGGTATCCAAAAACTTAGATCAACCCACTTTTAAGTTATTTGAAGAGCAATGAACTAAACCAAATACCTACGGCATCGAGACAACATTCAAAATCTTCTCAGGAGAGAACTACATTAGTTCAAAAGATACAAATGGTAACTTAGATAACAAGCTTAATGGATTTATTCCTAGACGGCTCAGAATAGTCTATCCACTACCAAAGCAGCAATATACAAGTCCAGTGTTTATTTGAAGGATATTTTAGAAAAGCCGATTTTTACTTTAAGTGAAATTGAAATTGCATGAACAGCGATTTCCCAACAAAATTTGAATTCAAAAGCAGCCAATTTAGAGTTTATCGTAAGTCTAACCAGAGCAACACCTTAAAATAACCCATACTTCTAACTCTATGGAACTCAGATACTTAGATGAAATGATAAAACAAGAGAAGACTGGGTAGGTGGCAAAGGAAAATGAACTTGAACAATTTGTCACATTAGCAATAAAAAGCGGGCAACATAATTAGTACCATGCCGCAGGTTAAGAGATCAAAAGTACTCGAATGTCCTAGTGACAACTAATTTAATTCATTGCCGATCAATTGACAAGAACGATTTTCCGAGTATTGCCCAAAAATGTGATAAGTTTTCTTACCACGCTTCTAACTGATCAATCCAATTCAAGCTTCAAATAACTTTGGTATGTTGTTCATATGCACTTGCGACCCTGCTTAAATCTAATCACTTCTTAAAAACTACACTGCAGTTTGAAAGCATTTTGTGTCAGAAATGGGCGCAGCAAACTTCACAAGCTTGTTCAGGTTAACAGCTGACGTTAGGCTTAAGTGCAGGCCCATCTGTTAAACCAACATATATATTTAAAAGAGCGTGAAGTTAAATTCGGAATTTAACTAGCAAAGACACAAACCATCTAACTTAACACAGCTTTAACAGAGCTCTAACAGAGAAATGTTAACTTGACGCTGCAGGACATTTAGATAGGGTCAATTTAAAATTGTCCAATCTTGTCAAATTATCCAGTGTGCACAAATAACTATATGTGGACTCAATAGAAAATAAAACTATGTGCGGCTGGAGCACAGTCAAAAAATAATGGTCAGTGACCCGATGACCATGTTAGGTTTCCACCAAAAAAATCACACATTTTGACAAAGAAATTTATATGCTCAAAATCAGAAGCGGCACTAAAGTGATATGTCGTCTTAAAGGTGATTTCGTGTTCTGTAGAACCCACTTAGTGAGGTTGGAGCACAGTCAAAAAATAATGGTCAGTGACCCGATGACCATGTTAGGTTTTCACAATAATAATTAGAAGTTTCACATAATCAAATTGTGTACTAAAAGACAATACTGTACCAAAATTCTATATCGTTGGAAACATAGTTTTATTTTCTATTGAGTCCACATATAGTTATTTATGCACACTGGATAATTTGACAAGATTGGACAATTTTAAATTGACCCTATCTAAATCTCTTTCAGCGTCAAGTTAACATTTCTCTGTTAGAGCTCTGTTGAAGCTCTGTTAAGTCAGATGGTTTGTGTATTTGCTAGTTAAATTCGGAATTTAACTTCACGCTCTTGGATCTGAAAGGATCATAAGACATTTTTCATTTATAATTATTGGGAACGACTGAAGACTTTTCAGTCTTCCAGAAATTTTAGCGAAATTCGTAGTGTTCTTACCACCTCAAGGGAAAGAAAGCCCTCAGGAAATTTTTGGAAAATATTATTAATGGCATATTCGACCTTCAATTCCAGGAATTTTTTTTGGACCTGATATTCATTGCTTCATGCTTTGTCCTGTAATAAAGAAAGGAGACCCGACAATCTGCGCCAACTACAGGGGTATCAGTCTTATTTCCATCGCATATAAGATCCTCTCGAGCGTATTGTGTGAAAGATTGAAGCCGTATACAGAAACGCTGATCGGATCCTATCAGTGTGGCTTTAGACCTGGTAAGTCCACCATAGACCAGATTTTTACACTACGTCAAATCCTGGAGAAAACCCATGAATATCAAATCGACACTCACCATCTCTTCGTCGATTATAAAGCTGCGTTCGATAGCCCAGTGCGGGATTGCCTATACGCAACAATGTCTGAGTTCGGTATACCTGCAAAGTTGATAAGGCTCTGCAGGATGACGTTGAGCAATACGTGTAGCTCCGTCAAGGTAAGGAATGACCTCTCCGGAACTTTTAATACCGAGCGAGGTTTCAGACAAGGCAACTCGCTCTCGTGCGATCTCTTCAATTTCATTATGGAGAGGATCGTACAAAAAGCCGGTGTGCATCATAATGACACCATTTTCTTCAAAGGTGTTCAGCTCCTTGCGTACGCTGATGATATTGATATTATCGGTCGGAGTAAGAGAGATGTAACTGCTGCTTTCACTGCTATTGAAAAGGAATCAGCCAAAGTGGGTTTGACGGTAAACGAGAGCAAGACGAAATACATGATGTCTACTAACAACAACAAGAGAGCACGGGATCTAGACTCTCATGTTACAGCGGGCAACTGTAAATTAGAAGTTGTCAAGGAATTCATTTACCTTGGCACTGCCGTAACCAGCAATAACGATGTCAGTCTGGAGATTAAGCGGAGAATAACAATTGCTAATAGGTGCTACTACGGTCTCAGTAAGCAATTACGTTGCAGAGCTCTCTCTCGATCGACAAAGCTAACACTCTACAAGACGCTCATTCTACCTGTGCTTCTTTATGGCGCTGAGGCATGGGTGGTTTCGACAACAGACGTAGCCGCTCTTGGGGTGTTCGAGAGGAAAGTTCTCCGCAAAATCTTTGGTCCTGTTCGAGTTGGCGACGACTATCGCATTCGAATGAACCACGAGCTGTATGAGCTCTACGCCGACATTGACATAGTTAAGCGTATAACAATACAGCGACTACGCTGGCTGGGTCATGTCCATCGTATGGATAAAGAAGCTACAGCGAAAAAGGTATTTGAAGGGAAGGTCCCCGGTCAACGACGAAGAGGGAGACCATGCCTCCGGTGGATAGACCAAGCTGAGGAAGCCCTAACCGCGCTTGGCATTAACGATTGGAGAAGGCGCGCGCAAAACAGAGACGCCTGGCGAGAGCTAATGAGGTCGGCCGTAACCTGACAACGGGTTGTTATGGCCATCTAAGTAAGTAAGTAAGATATTCATTTGTCTAAAATGTTTTGAAAAATCTCAGACTTTAATCAGTATAACAACTCTCGCAAAATGTCTCGTACAGACTACAGCTTATAGCCTCATTATAATAACAGAAAAGAACAAGCTTATATACTTTTATACAACTTAGTAACTAAGAAATTGAGAGTCAAACGACTAAAGTTAGTAATCTTTCTCGACGTTCTTCATTACTGGGTGAAATTGATGTTTATTTGTAATTTGCTTCCAAATTCAGCGCATAAAGTGTTAAATTCTTAATTACTTACTGCTTATGATTTTGACACTTTTTAATCGGGACTTTTATCCTACCATGGTTACAAGGATTCTCGTTAATATTGCGAAATTCCTCATAATTTCAAAGTGCAAAGTTACAATGTTGCGTTGTGTTGTGTCGTGTTAACCATGTTATCTCGTAATTATTCACCCCAGTGACTTTTCAAGTTTGATTCGATTGTCCAACCAATTGTGGAATTGCATTTGGTCCCATCTGCAGTGCAAAGCAAAAAAATACAAAAAAAAAGAAGAAAAGGAAACGCAGACCAGTATCATGAAATAAGGACACTTCCCATGCTGTCATCATTGGGTGTATTGGTTGCTATTATTGTTGTACCAACTATACAGTTGCAATAAATTTTGAAGCGTTCCAACAAACGCAATGGGGCTAAAAGGGTTTGACGTCTCACTGTGTCGCTGTAGTGCCCGAGGATATCGCTTGGAACAGACAGACTACAGCCGTTCTGCAAGAGCAATGTTCATCTTTTGATTTTATTTTTTTTTTTTTTTAGTTTAAATGGCAATTGAAGGGCTTCACAGTCTTCCCGGTTGTGGGTAGGTGGTTCGTTGATCAGTCGATTGCTTGGTTGGCTTTTGTCATCGGCATGCATATTTAAAAGTTTTTCTATGACTGACTCTAGTGAAAAGTGAGAGGAAGAAAACCCTTTCGTGAATTGAATGTTGAAGTGCACATCGTTGTCGTCATCGTCGTCATATAAAAATCAATGATTTGTAAAATTCTAGTCAAAAAAGTTGAAACATTTAACCCCAAGTGAAATCAGTGAAAAATTGAATGAGTGAGTGAGTCAATAAACTATTTAAAACCAAACGAGATGCTTCAAATTTTGCCGTTTATTTAGAAAAATGCCTGCATAATTAATGCCAAGTTTTCAGTTGAATGCTCAAAGTGGTGAATATGGTTCTTTTTTTTTATATTCTCATCGGTGTAATGAGTTCTTTAATGTATATTTTTGGCTTCATAGCTGTTAAGGCTTTTAAGTAGACTACAGTTGTTAAACACTTTGCCCGTGGGACTTGGAAAAAAAAAGTCGATAGGGAAGTGAGAAATTTTGATATAATCTGAAAGTTTTTGCCAGAAATTGTATACGATGACTCGAGGGCGTAGCTCTTTGCTTCGGCGCGATTACCAGAGATAAGGAGAAGAAAAATATAGTATATGGTGTAAGAATACATACGACAGTAACCATATCATACAACTATGTCCAGCTCCGAGGGATATATATAGGTGATATAGACATCATCGTTTTTTTTTCAGATATCGCCCAGAGAAGCCTTTGCTAAAATAGAAGTTAATCCAGTAACTAAACAACATTTGTCCTACCTTAGAGTAAATGTCAACTCTACAGAAGACATCTTGGCTTACATCAGATGAAGGTTCTTTTTGGCAACCAAAGAAAATAATTTTGCTTACTGTTCATTATTGAACAATATGCAGAAAGTCGAATAGGTCCTTAAGCCTTTTGATCGCACAATTCATCCTGTATGTTAGGAGCTTGTTGGAACTACAAGGTTCAACAAAGTAGTATGTGAGCTGCATAGTAATGTACTAGGTTATTCAATAAGTTCACGCAGCAACATCTATTGATTATTTACAGAACTAAGTCCTTGACGTAATTTTAATACTTCATCTTTCAAGAGAGCATGTTTAAAATTTCAATTCGATCTGTCAATTCATTATTTGTTTACATTCATTCAAAGTTAGAATGCCGATACATTTTTAAACAATTCAAAAAATCGAGCAGCAATAAATTTCTTTGTAAAAAAAATTCATACCAAAGTGGGCTGGTTTCTTTAGTAGTGATCGTAAAAACCTCGAAGAGGATCCACGTGAAGGATTCCGAAAAATAGCATCTAACATCCTGACATTGTCAGAAAAAACAGGATATGATTTTGGAAGACAGTCGATTGACCGAGAGAGATTTAGTAGGAGCTCTAGGAATTTGAACAGACATTGTGAGATATGAGCTTTTTGGTTTCATAAAGCTGTGTGCAGAATGGGTGCCACACAGTAGCGTACCGAACCGAGGGGTGGCCGCCCCTGGCGCAATAACTTGGGGGCGGCAAAATGCTCCTCTGAATGAAAATTTTGTTTTTAACATTACTGCGACATTTTGTTAATGTTGTGTACCATTTTTTTTAAGTCAAGATCTTTTTTTTTTGTAGTAAAAAAATATTTTGAGTTTGAGAAATAGAGAATATTTTCTGTTAGTAGAGGGCAGCAAATTACCTCTTTGCCCCGGTCGCGCAATTTCTACGGTACGCCACTGGTGCCGCATTCGCTAGTAATGCAACAAAAACACATTCGATGGCGACTTTGCGAACATCGCTACAATAAGTAAAATAAAGTACGAATTGTTACAACATCCACCCTATTCGCAAGACTTAGTTTCTTCTGAATTTTAGCTCTTTTCAGGCCTCAAAAAATTCTTTTAAGAAAAATGATTTCTTCAAACAAAGGGATAATAGCTAGCGTAGAGGAGCATTATGCAGATCTTACGGAAATCCATTAAAATGATGGGATCCATAAGTTGGAGGGTCGTTGGAATAAGTGCATTAAAGTTGAAGGAAAAATACTGAAAAATAATGTTAGTTTTTCCATTTCCGTTCCGCGAACTTATTTAATAAAATATTATGTATGTGTAGCTCAAAAGGTGAAAACCTGTTGACTTCATTAGTTCGGGCATATCGAGCGAATGGAAGTCAAAACTCGAGTTAATAGGATCTTCAATTCATAGCCATCATAATAAAAACGAAAAGGCAAGCTGAAATTATAAGCTCGTCTGACAAAACGATGCACTGACAAAACGATTTGTTTAAATATAACAAGTGCTTATTTAATATAGAGAGACAACATTATGAAGGTGGGTCAGTTCGAAAGTCTTTCGTACAGGAAGTTGATGCCTTTTTGTCTTCTATTTTGAGGCTCATTTTTCCAGCTATTAAGCTAACTCCGAATAGGAGAGCCTCTTGAAGAGCTCATGTCTCGGTATTGTAAACTTGTTTACGATATCTAATAAGTTGCATTGACTTTTTTTAAGGCGACATGAAATTGTCGCACATCTCATGTTGCTGGCTCTCGTACTACGAGTATACAATGTACATATGTACCTATGCATACATATGTGAATGCTTTGCAATCAGAACACGATTTACTTCCATGCAAAACTTGGAGCCAACAAAGTTTTTTATTTTATCAAGAGTTAATTGCTTAGATAAAGATCGGTGCACTAGATCGAGATCGTTAAATGTGGGCATATCTTTTAATAAAATCAGGCAAATATGTACGTACTCAAACGATTCTTGATTGACCTACTATATTTTGATTATTGGCAGGTGTTATTAATATCTTACCAATGTGTACTTAATATCCTACCAATCGTAATTTCATGCAAGAAATGTTTAACATCATATGGTACATTGTGCTTACCTGAAATTAAAAAAGAAAAATATGTAAATTTCTTGAATTATATTTAAAACATCAATTTAGAACAATTTACTTTTCTTTCGAGCTCTTTTACATATTGTCGGTTGACAAAAAAAAAAAAAAAAAACTGATGGAAAATGAAACGATATTTTACTCAAGCAGCATGTTCTTTGAAAGATTCAATAGATAAAAACGTTTTAATTTTAAAGTTGAAACTTAATTAATTACCATAGTACTACTAAAGCACTTTAGCTAAGCCATGCGTTTGCAATCAGATAGATTATAAGATTGAACCCATGAACAAATATTTTTGACTTAAACAGGATAACAGTTTGAGGTAACTGAAATCCATTCCTTCAAATGTTTAATCAAGATATCAACTTGAGACCAAAACATTTCCTAGTTAAACTGCCCAGCATCTAGTCATTTTTATTATCTCTGTGCTTAGCCTGATAATCGATATGTATGTGTGTTATGTATGTATTTCATTAAAAGCAAAAGCTCTTAAGTAGGGGACTCTGATTCCGTTAGGTAATTGCTTAGTTTTGTAAAATCAATGACCTTGACTTTGAAATATGTTATTCTTGGAGTTATTGAGAGCCTTAATAATTTTTCAGGGACTTAAAAGTCGCATACATCGTATGGTATAACTGACATCGGCTTCGCTAGAAACAGTGATTCTTCATAAAAAATGGTGAAGAATGCAATTTTCAAACTAAAAAAAAAAATATTGAAGGAGTCCGACCGCGTCCTATATATACATACACTTGCTAAGAATAGCTCCAAGAATACCATATTTCAAGTCATCGGTGACGTGTAGCATTTTCCGAATAGTTTTCAAATATTCTTACAAACTTAAGAATAAAGATTTCAAACAGAAGATCTATAAAAACAAAACCTTTGCCTGTAATTTTAAAAGTACAAAATCAAGAAAAAGTTTGATTATGAATATAACTAAGTAAATAATTCCTTAAGAGTCTTAAATTTATTAGGAACTCTTGAAGATATAGTAAAGATCCAACAAAACCTTTGAATCTTATAGGCTCAAGCAAGTAATATCAAACATTTTCCTATATTGAAATCAAGGAAAATTTAATCAACATAGTTGTGAATTTTATGGAAAAACAGGTGCGGTGTAGGTGTTGAATCGTTTAAGACCGTCTAACCGCAACAGACTTTAAATTTCCTTACAAAATTTCTCAGGAGAGCCAAGATAGATGGACATTATCAATATTATTAGCGTTTAGTAGTTAAGGACAAATTTTAACGATATTTCTTACACTGACAGTGTTCTGCACTTGCACTGCCCGGAAAATTAAATAAGTGAAGAAAAAGAAAAATCTCATATTTCATAAACGCACCCCTCTGAAAAAGTTCTGGTGACGCCCGGAACTATTGTTTACCGTGTAAGGCCACGTTTCCATTAAAAAAAAATTTATAGTGCACACAAATTCGTACGCCTTTTTATCATTATGAACTTCATAACATTTGATACGTTTTTCTAATTCTGATAAACCTTTAACATTTTTCCGCCCTTAATTAAAGCATTGATAGCGGCTGAAATGAAAACGCGTGAATACTCAAAAATCAATATAGGGTCAGAATACGTGAAACCGACATGTCTGAAATGTTTTTCAAAGTTTTTTATATAAATCAGTAGCTGCAAGTGGTAGAAATTAGTGTACGGAAAAATTTTTTGAAAATTGTTGTTGCAATAATTATGGCCAGTGAAAGTTTTCATTAACCTTTTTTTTAAAATGTTTTGAACAACTTGTCTGATCGTGACGAAATGTTTGAATTTCTGTAGATAATAAGTTAAAAATTTCAAAAATTTTGCATTTTTGTTGTTACTTAGCAATTTTTCTATCAACAATTGATTTTTAATGATTTGCGCCGCCTCGAAAAAATCTCAAAAAAAATACAGAGATGCATTGAACCCTTCCAAACTAGAATTCGTCAAAAAAATTGTGGAGCCTCAATTAGTTTTGACGGTGTAAATATTATAGTGGTACCGAGCGGACGAAAAATGCATAAAAATTTTTTTGTTTTTCAAAAAAATCAATAGCACTAGTTTACAAGAAAAAGGATCGGGTTTCTCATCGACTTTTTCCATGTATTTTGGGGCGTAGTTTCCAAAAATGGCAACCATTTTTTTTTTCTTAAGAATCGTTTTCGAGATATCTACCACTTGCAGCTACTGATTTATATAAAAAACTTTGAAAAACATTTCAGACATGTCGGTTTCACGTATTCTGACCCTATACTATAAGTAATATACATAAGTAATTGTTGTCTTATTTAATATCGGACTGTTTGGTCCAACCAACCAGAATTTGGCAAGGTGAAAAAAATACCCTTTTCATAAGATTTAAGACTTACGCACACTTTTACTATTGGGGCAGTGTATAATATTTAATTTTCGACGACGTCAAAGATAATAGCCTTACTAGATGGGTACAAAAAAAGGCGCTGGATTGTTATTCCTATCATTGGCGATATTGAGAAATTACCACAAAAACTACATATTTATTTAATAATTAAAAATATAGAAACAGCTTGGAACAAATGTAAATGATATCAATTCAAGAAATGCGAAATTCTAACATAGTTCTTTGATTTTTTTCAATTTTTCTTAGCAGGTAGGTCTCGAACTTTCCACCGATTAACCCCCACTTAAAGGTTAATCTTATCGATTCAATGTTTTTATGACAGCTGCTGTCATATGCTTACCAGATATCAAAGAATAAGTAAATTAACTTTTTCTCTTCAAGGGAGAAAAAAAAAACACCTTAGAAAAGAAATCAAAACCCACAATTTGACAAACATCGGAAACCGAATCCCTGTACAAAATTAAGTAAAACAGACAAAAAAAAAACACGCAAATAAAACGAAACTTCAGATTTCTACGTCTAACTGCACAATCAGCCGCCAGACTTAATTCAAAACATGCCATGAGAATATTTACACTGACCGACAACAAAAAACGTTTAGAGCAACAGCAACAACAACATGAACGGTAATAATAATAAATACAACTATGAAAAACAATAACAACAACAACAACAACTGCAGCGTCAGCTAAACAAAGTCGTCCCAAAAGCAACAGAGTGAAATTCTCTAGAGTCCTTTCCAGGAATTGCCTGCAGGTTCTACATTTTCATGCCAACAAAACACGAGCAGATAGGCAGTGAAGAAGGAAAAGAAAAAAAAAAAACACTAAGTAATTCAAAACAAAATAGCAAAAAAAAAAAAGATTAAATTCACTAGTCGGAAAAAAAAGTATGTAAGTGCAAACGAGAAAGAAGCCGAAGACCGTGTGAGCCTGAAGAAGACAACAAAATAAGGCAAATAAAACGAGACCAGTTTATCTTGCCAACAAAAGTTGGTAAGGTTTTTTTCGCCCTTCTCTTAGCTGACTTATTTATCTTTGCAGGCTCGTCTTTCATACTTTTTTTCTTTTTCTATTATTTATTCTTTCTTGATTGCTTCTCGTACTCATTGTATTCTCTTGGCTTTTACTACCTTCTCTATCACTGCAATTCTATTGCTTTCTTCGGCGAATTTTTTGGTTCTTCAAATGCATACAGAAACTACGCCGTGTTCTTTCTTACAAAACACGAAACTTTCATTTCATCATGTTTCCTGTAAAAGTAAATCATCAGCACATCAGCATCATAAACATAATGAACTTAGACATAAGCAGCAGCAACAGCGATATTATCATTTCCCTATCCAAAAAATGTATTATCATCATCAGCGTAGTCACTACTCTACTGCAAGGGCAATTCCAAGTGTGACCTACTCCACAAACATTTGACAAATGAAAAATTGTTAGAAAGAAGGTCAATGTCGCTCCAACTTCTAGGTGGCTCTTGGTGGAAATCTGATAAAATAAGTTTACATTAAACAGAGATAAATTATGAAAAAATGGTGCTAAAGCTACTTATATAAGTTTCATTTGTTGCTAAGCGTATTCATCAGTGATTTTTGATATGTAAGTATGTTCTTTTTTTGCATAGATATGTTGAGAACTCAAGCAAAAAGTGAAACAAAGAAAAGCAAAACTATTTTTTCTATTCTTGTAACACATTTGATATTACACTTTTCTTGCAGTTTTGAGTTCTCAACAGATATATGCAAAAAAGGAAACATATAGGTTTCGTAGTTCTTACTAACTGGTTCAAAAGTCACTGATGACTCCAGTTCGCAACGTATGAAACTACGATGCTGAAATTTAAGCCCAAATTAAGGTTGTTAGTTTCGAACGTTAATTAAAAAAATCGATATATAGCGGGTGTTCAATTTTAATTTCCCCAGGCCATATCTCCAGAACTAGGTAAGATAGTGATAAATGTTTGGACAATAGTTATAAGGTTTTTAAGTTGTCTAATAATATTGATCTTACCCTTGACCTTGAAACCTATTTTAAATGTCCGTAAGAGGTTGAATGTGATTTTTTTAATATGTTTTCGAATGTTTTTTCTTGCTGATTCGTATTCTGTGGGAAATAAATAGACACGTTTTGTATGAAAAATTTTTGTCTTGAATTTAAATTTATTAATGAGCACAGTCGATTGGAAACCTTATACATTTTGTCTAATACATTTATTACTATCTTACTTAGTTGTCACGATATTGGCCTGGAGAAATTAAAATGGAGCACACTCTATGTATGAAAGCATATCTTACGTATATTGATAATACAACAAGTTAGCATGTACCTACAATTATTTCTATTTCTGCTTTTTTAACCTCTTTACATGTTTTAATTCTTCATGCTATAATAGCTAAGAAGAATATTAGCTATAGTAGCTAAACGCTATTATTATAAGTTCTATTACATTAATTGATAATTGTATGGAATTGTCCATGGTGTTATATTTTTTTTTTTTTTTTGGCCAACCAGGCTAAAGTCCTCGCTGTCAGTTTTGACAACAACAACAACAAAACTATTCAGCGTAGTTTTTATTATGCATCGTAGACGCGTCGAAATCATATTAGTTTCGGGTAGTTTTCCTGTGAAATTCTTGATCATTATCAATACCAATACCAAAGGCAAAAGAATAAAATAAGAAATTGGAAAAAAAAAAACAAACCATCAACAGCCTCAGCAGCAGGCACAACAACAGATGATTGGAAAAAATAGTTTTTTTTTATTTGTATTTTATTGTACAATATAATAGCACGGAACAGCATGGAAACTTGAAACCAATCAGTCAGTAGAATTATAGAGAAACCAGTTCAACATCATACTCCATCCTCCGCACGGAGGTACATAGCTCACTACTGCAGTCAGCTGTGTAGCTGATGTTGGTTCTTACACATGAATGTAATCGGAATCATAATAAATAAATGGAATTAAATCAAAACAAACTGAAGAATCTTGAATGTATGCCAAGAAAATTGTAATGAGAAAAATGGTACGTGATGTAGCTGTGATGTAAGGTAGATACGGTCGCTATTACAAATTCAACATGGGATATTCGACTCATTTCACACTTTAGCAAAAAGTTATTAGGTAGACGTGAAGACCTTAGGTGTAACCTACTTTGCAAACCCACTTAATTCGATTGGATTATTTTAATTAACGAAATCTTAACTTAATGCAGTCATTACATCATCACCAGAAACTTATTACTAAAAGCATTAAACCATTTAACCTAATAATAATTATAAGAATTATTACGCTATGCTATCACTAGGTGGCAACAATAAAAATCGATAGCAATCAGCAGTTAAATACTTAATTGTTATCGACAGCATTAATACAACTGGCAATGACCATTAATCATAACAAGAAGTCATTGGGTAAGGAATTCTTCCATCGCACAGATGATACTGACAATGAGTGGAAGTGATTAACATGTGATATGGTCTACAAAACATCACACAAACATACTCGTGCATACGTTTAAGTAGTGAGATAAATAAGACATTGATATGATTAGACATACAATTTTGATAATACGAAAATAATTTCTATTTAAATATGTTAGCTAGACATCTGAGAGTGAATGTTAATTTCAGTACACTCGAAACAATTTCTGCAGTAGAAAGTCCTATAATATAATATAACATAATTTTACTTTTTTTTCTGGGGGTCGTGCATACACTTTTGTTCTTCATACATTTAACAAAAGTTATATTGAAACTTCCATTCTCGAGGTAGGCTATGACCCCCAGAACCAACACCTTTGATATAATATGGGGTAGCACAAAGGTGAGTCTCATTACATAATGTAATCAGATACGATAAGAGTACCGAATTCAGTACTTCCTCCGATAAATACAACAAAGGAAATATGACAGTTCTATTCACATCGCTTCGTAGAACTATGAGTTGATCAGCTTATTACCGTTTCTTCTAAGAACCTTGACGACACTATCATCCCTATCATGAATAAACATTCCCTCTAAATTTTTCTCCAATTCCCTGTTTTGCAATCATAGAAAATTTTTGGAAAATGAGAAAAAATTCCCTGGAAAATGAGCTATCGGCAAAAATTTTTGACGTTTTTCGTAAAAGTTTTTTCTCCAACTTTGTAGCAAGGAATTCAATGAGGAAAAAGGCAATATTAGCAATATTTTGTAATTTTATTTGATAAAAAGATTTTTTTAACATATTAACAAGATCTAAGTCAACGTTTACACAAGGAAATTCGGTGTAATAAATTCTTGTTTATTTTCTTTTGTGAATTTGAGTTCGCGTTTATACACGAAAACTAGAATTTCTTTTTGCTTGTAAATAGCAAAGGAGTTACTGCGTCCGTTCAAGTATTACGTAACGCAATTTTCGAAGATTTTTGACCCCCCTCCCCCCTATGTAACGCGCCGTAACGTTTTCCTCTACCCCCCCCCCCCCCCCTTAAACGTTACGTAACACCCAAGTGACCATATTTACCTAAAAGTCACAATTATGTTGCGAAAAGTACCGGAAATACATGCGTATGTTGTTTATTTTCTTTATTATACCCTACACCGAGGGTATATTCACTTTGTCATTTTGTTTGTAACGCATAGAAGAGGGCGGTGGTAGGTATGAAAAAGTATATAGATATATTCTTGATCAGCGTCACCACCTGAGTTGATTTAGCTATGTCCGTCTGTCTGTCTGTTCAAATCAGGTTTACGGAAAAACCAAGAAAGCTAATTGAATGAAATTAGCACACTCAGGTCAGACCTTCTTGCAGGCATCTTGCTATTCAAAACGGACGTAATCGGTTCATGGACACGCCTACCGCCCATACCTATGTATATTTGCCCAATCCCATTTTGAAAAAAATGCACCGATTTTGATGAAACTTGGTGATTAGGTGTACATTTGAACTAAATTAAGATTAGGCTAGGTTTCAAGTTTCCAAAGATTCGCGTGGCATGGTCCTAAATTTTAACCTCTATACCACCATATCTCGTAAGCCGTGCAAGATATTGTGATGAAATTTCTTTATTTTTTCAACTTTTTCATTGATTTTAAATTGATTAGACTTTTTCAACCTCTCTCAACATTAACATTTTGCATATATTTACGACTTTTTCAACCTCTTAAACATTTCACACTTTTTTCGAATTATTTAACCTCTTCAACGTCTTTTTTTACTGAAATATATGTACCTACTTTGAGTGCAGTGTAGGGTATGTGAGTTCCTGCCTGACTGAAGATAACACCTTAACTTGTTCATATTGTTATTTAATAAAAATCACACATAATGTAATAAACATTAGCTTAAAATATGTTAAAATGGCGAAAAATGAGACGAACATATTTTATTAAAATGATAAAAGTTGATGGGATCTAGAACAGCTACAGCAATAAATGAGAAAAATAGGAAATCTTTCCACGCTTACATCTCTGGTTTTGGTTAACCAATCTCGAAGATGATAGTTTTAGAACATTCTGCTTGATAAGTGCTTTAATTTAACATATCATTTATTGCTGTAAATTATCTAGATCCCATCAACTTTTATCATTATAATAAAATTTTTTGGCTGTAGCTATTCAATAAGCATACACATAAAGAAAGCGTTTCATTATACACACCTCATTTCAAATCACCACCCGCTAAAGTAGTTTCACTTCTAAAACAATGTTACGTAACGCGTTGTTCGAACCCCCCCCCCCCCTCCCCTGTAACGCATCGTAACATTTCACAAGACCCCCCCTTCCCCCCTAATTGCGTTACGTAATACTTGAACGGCCCCTTACGTACTGAACTAAAGAGAATTTCCGGGCATTTCTGTGTGTACTGTATTGTGTTATGAACTGATATTGGTCCTGTAGATGGAATCCAATTCGGATATCGCATAAGGCTTCACGAAAAGAAGTAGATGGCAAACTATCAAGCTATGATATGCTCTATTTTAGGTGAATTTTTTTTTTATATACTATAGAAAAATTCACTTCATTTTTGTTTATAAAATTATTCAGCTGACAGATAAGCTAATGTCAAATATGCAAAATTCAATTAAGATTTTAGGCTGAATGGAAGTAATTGGACATATTTTGACAGCACTGACTAGATATAAAGTTTTCCATTCCTCAATTATCTATGATTGCAAAACTTTGCTCTCAGGAAAAAAAGAAGTCTGAAAGAATCGTTTTTCTTCGGATGTTCATGATGGGGTGTATTGGACACACATGTTCGGAGCAAATCCAATGTTAATTTTAGCAATGGATAGCACACCTACCGTAAGGAAAGTTTAATACATTGCTGCACGAAGTGTTCATCCACTTTTCAACCCAAATGAAACAGAAATTGTGCTGTTATTGAGCAAATAGTCCCTTTTCCTTTGACTCTCACGGTTCTTGTGCACCTTTACTACATTACTACTTGACCTAAAATTTAATAAAATTTTTGAATTCTAGAGTATCTTCTTTGTGACAAAATTTTTACAAAGATATTGCTATATGCAAATAACATAAGTAAATCGTGAGGTTGATTTATGTAGGTTAAGCAGACATCAATAACACTCGAAGGCTTTAAAGGCTAATTGTGATGTCTTGTGTAATGAGCTTCCTTATCACAGTCTTCATGAGAAAATCGAAACTACCCGGAGCTTCAAATGAATCTGACAAGTCCGTCTAATGGTGCATTTGCTACTTTGCTCAAATCTTCGAATCTTCTGTCACCGAGATTGCTCGAAACTGCTGAACAACTTTTAGCGAAAAACAATTTGCAATATCAAATACAAATATCAAAAAGTTCCACCGTAACTGGAAATGGAATTTAGCAGATTATCTATGAAATATCAAACAATCTAATTAATATGATATTGAGGCAACTCTATCAAATAAACGAGTGAGAAACTAGTGAGCGAGATATTCATCGAGATCAACATTGTCAAATGGAAATTTCTGTAAGTTTCAGGATTGCACGATAAGCATTGAGGGTTTTGTAGAAACCAGCATTGGATGATATAAGAACATCATGTGCTGTTTTACATCGTATCTACATTGTGTAAAGCTTAAAGCGTTTTTAAAAAATACGAATTATTTCCATTAAGGCTCGAATAATATTAAAGTTATAAATAAAAGTGTAAGTTTAATGAGCAGTAAAATGTGCGTTTTGACTTAAACTGATAAAAACTAGAGAAGCTTATTTGGGTAGCATTATGTTCCTAATTTAATTGATTTCCAATATAGTTAATTAAGTACTCTGAGTTGCTTCTGCGCAATCATAAGATAAACTCATTTCAGTGCGTGCACTTTTCCTTGACCTCAGTGATGCTAAAACGACTTAGTCACGTCTTTCTTGAAAACAAGTGAGATTTTTTCATACAGATGAGACTAAAATTTCAAACCGTGCTTGTCAATTTAATTGCATTTTTTGAATTAAATTTGTGTGAGAATAGATCTTTCAGCAAAACGAAAATTTTTACTAAGATTACGAAGTTCCTTAAATACATATTATAGGCCCTGGTACAAGTACTCGTATATCAAATTATGGTTGAGTCTGAATTCTTTTACATAAATTTTTTAATTTTACTTCATAGACATTTTATTTTTCAACTCCAACAAGTTTCATCTCAAGTTATATGAAATATCGTTGTTTTTCTCTAATTTTTAAGCTTCATCTTCATCATGTTACAGCAACATGTCGCTGTCTTATCACTTGAAACGATAATAAAAAAAAACAAATTCTAATGGGTTTCAACTTTCATCCATAAACATTTTGTGTTGCCCAAACATGTGTCCGACTGAGGACACAGTTGTCTTCTCACTTTGCTGTGGTCTCGGTCGACGTTTCAATTTAGTCCATTGCTTTTGTCAGCCAGTCTTTCTAGACATTTTTATGGTTTCATTGACATTTTTTCAGTATTGCCATATAATGTTAAAGTTTTTTGTTTATATTGTATTTATTTTGTTTTGTTTTCATATTTAAACAGTGAAATTTTAACATTTTGCTCTTGTGTTCCTGGATATTCTTTGAATTTCGTTTTGTATGGTTTTTCTCATTTTTATTTATTTGTTTTGTCTACAGTGTTTATTTTTGTTTGGCGTAGGTATTTATTTCATAAAGTTTTTTATTGTTTTAGTATATGAAATGAATGTTGATGAACAATATTAATTTTTTAAAGGTAAACCATAGCAAATATTTAGCTTTATGCCGCAAATTTTGTTCGTATATTAGCTGAATTTATTGGAAACGGTATCAGATTCATTAATAATGCAGACGAAATGAAGCAATAGAATGGACACAAAAAACAAATAAATTCTTCAGTAAAATATTTACTTCGATAAAAAGAGTAGTTTGAGTATTCATTATGCATTTTTCTCAATGCGTCTTCGATTGCAGAAAGTTAGTTATTTTTATATGGCAAGAAGTTTATCTATTGGCATCATTTGGATAATTCAGAGTGGGTGCATTGCATATTCGCTGCAGCATCGTTTCTACCACCACTTATTATTAAATTCTTTGAACAAATAAAAATTCACTGCCACTAAATTTTAATGATAGAGGAAATCAAATTTCACAAGCATTAAATTTTTAGTTTTATTTAAGCTACTTCATCATTAAACAGTTAGTGGTATTGTAATCGAAACTCAGTACCAGTAAAAACATTAGTGGAGATGTATTTCACTAGTATACAAAAAAACAAAGTGGGGAAATTAATTTAAATTTTTCTTTAATGACATTTTTTTTTTCATAATGCAATTATTCTCTAATTCTATATGCTCTCTTCAAAAGTAACAAAAAAAAAAAAAAAAAAAACAATTGAACGAGATCTTTTAACTTCAAAGCCAAATACAAATGGTACAAATGAGAAGAAAAAAGACAACAACAATAGCAAAACAGAGTTCCAGAAGCAGTATAAGCAATGGAAAACCTAACAAGAACTTTTGTGTGGGGTTTAGCAAAAGCTAAGTCCTCGAAAATGCGTATTTAGCTATTAAAACTAAAAAATTAAGTATACTATAACCGTCTTTAGCACTACTATGTTGTTTTAGAAAAGAAATTATTAAAATCGGCTTAGTTTATTTTGCGCTAAAGCGTTACAAACCATAAATACTTATAGATTTAAATTTTTAACATTTTCTTTTACTTTTTTAAATATTTATATTTTTTTTTCTTGTGAAATGGTTTTCTATACCTCACCACTAACAAGCCTTTAAATTATTCATATCATTTGTATGCAAAAGTATTTTTTGATGATGGTTCAACATTAAATTTAAAAGAAAAGCATTTCGCAATTATAATTATCTGAAATCGAAAGTCACTTTCCGATCTCAAAGCTCTCAATAGTATGTTTTTGTTTTTAACTTGTTGGCTTAAGCTCGCTTTAATTTTATTGCTCTAATTTAATTTAATTTAATTTAATTTACAGTACTAAAGCCGAAAAAAATTAGTAGTAAAAGCAAAATGAAATTTGCGGAAGCTATTGCTGCGACTAGTAGCCAAAGTAGTATTTGCTTTCGATTTTTAGATAGTCATAGTAATAGTCTTGGCTACCGCAAATGTGCTTTCTGCTTTTACTATTGCTGTCGATTTTTAGTAACCGCAGCAAAGCAACAGCATATACAAAAGAAATATTTTAGTTTTTAATTTATTAAATGTCTTGTGCAAGAAAGCATCACAAATCTTAACATACTTTTTGTTGAGCGAACCTACGCCACTACTGTTACGAAAATGCACGGAACTTCTGGAACCCAGCACGCACAAAACAGACATAAAATAAATAAATGCTCACATAAGTGAAACGAATGAATAATAAGCAAATGCGCACAAATGAAACATAAATGCACAATAAACATAGAATAACAGATGAACGTTAATGTCAGTTAAGGTAAGCAGAAGTTTCTAGAAATCTGTCAATTTTTATAATCACCAGCGTTTGTGCGGTAAATCACTCACTTTGGGCCTTTTATTCCTATGTACAATGTGTAGGAATAGTGAAAAGCAGGACGTTTGTTTGTAATGAAACACGGCGAAACAGCACTCCGGCACTTTAAGTACACCATTAGACACAAATAAATAAAAGAGAGTTTAATCTCTTGCGCTTCATTTTGAAGAAGCAATGAATGATTCTTCAAAAGATAAAAATGATAAGTACACTAACGATGGCCTAAGTAAAGAAATTTCTTCTCAAAGAATACAAAATTCTGTATCTTATTATAAATGTAATGCAGCTGCTGTGTGGAGCAGAATTGCATTTAAAAATCTACTTCAGGAGCTGTTGACAACAACATCTTGGCTTGGGTAAAAAACTCAAAAATAATTTGGGAAAAAAAACCAGTGTTGACCATTAGTTTTTAATTAGCTGCGGCAAGCTAATTTTGTATGAACAAAAGCAATAAAAAACAAAAGGCAAAAGCTGAAGCATCGAGTGACTTGAAGATAAAAATCACACAAACAAAAAGCATGCAGCGATTGCAAGCCGAATGTGTTTTTCTCAAGTAACGAAAAGACCTGAACGAGCTGGTGCCTTGAAGACAAAATTAGGCAAACAAAAAGCGTGTAGTGATAGCGAACCGGAATTGTTTAGCTTGAGTACGTGTCTTAAAGAAAAAATTACACAAACAAAAAGCATATCAAGATTGCGAACCGGAATAATTTCGATCGAATAAGGGAGCGAGCTCATCCTCAGTGTAGAGTATCATGAAAACTATCCTTTTATTCAGTAGCACATCTTGCGGGGAGGCGAAGGGGCAATTATCCAAAAAAAATACTTTATTCCACGTTGAAAGAGTGAATCAAGAAAAGATGCTAGGTAGCAAAGATTTTAAAATTGCGCTGTGGGCTCGAAAACTTATCGAAAAATAATGGTCTGGACATATTGATAATCGGTTGATATTTAAAGTGATGGAAATTAGAAACATTAATCAGACTGCAACCAGACGAAAGAGAAATGATTCTTAAATTTTGTGAATACTTTATTTTTTTGTAAGGAGTTATGTCAGAGTTTTTCAAAAAATCGCAGAAAGTCGAATATCGGTGATGCTTTAGTGAAAAAAAAAAAATTGCACGAAAGTTTACTTGATAAGCATGCTTGGACCAGCCTTAATTGAATTAATTTAATGGGAGTTATGCACTGGTACTCAGTAGTACAAGGAAAATATTTCATCCAAATGAGTACTCTGCTCCTACGGAGAAGGCATTTTTCTACTAAAAAGTCGATAACATACTTGATTTCTTGTGAATGTGAAAATACAGATAGGACAATTTATTTTTATGTTAATGGGTTATTTATTTACAAGTACAGGCCACCAAGTCGGATTTTTCTGCTCCAAGCTAACAAGCTCTCTACTAACTTTCTCAACTATTATCGTTATCAAATTACCGAATTCGCTTAATACTTCGTATCCGTTTTCAATGGTTGTTTTATTAAGTAAAAGATTTAGGTAGGTTTTAGTAAGATTTGCAAAAATCAAAAGGATTCAAGTTTTCTAAAAATAATCGCAAAACCCAAAATGCAAATACAGATTTCCACTTCCAAGTGAAAAATCAACTACTTAACGTGTCATAAAAATAAATGCACTCCTGCAAAAAGAAGAAAAAACAGAGCCAACTCCACTTCAACCCCAACTTCTTTTCCACTTCATTCGCACTCCAAACTTTCAAACTCTACAGGCGCCCGCTTGCTGTAAAGGGCGCTAACAACGATTTTCCCCATTCAAAACAAAAAAATTATATAAAATGCTTCCCAGCAAGTGGGGCGGAGAAAATTACAATAAATGAGGAGTATAAAGCAGATGATGAAGGTGATGATTATGTTGATGAACATAGGGAGCTAAGTGGGAGGTACCATTCAAAGCATGAAAATAAAATAAAAGAATAAAAACAAAACATCAAGCGAAGGAAACACTTCATAAAAATGATGACGATATCACAGGCAGACACAAAAGTGACAGCAAAGGATACAAAAACGATTTAGAAGAAATACATAAGACAAAACGAAACGAAACGAAAGAAGAAGTAATAATGGAACAAATGATATGATAATAAATGCGCGGAAAAGGAAGTAAGCAGCAAAACAGGGACGAGAGTATGAAATGTTAATTAAAATATTGCGAAAAAAGTCGAGAGTAAAAATTAAAAAATGAAAAATGCGCACAGAAAACTTTACGATTTTTCTTTCCAACAGCAAACAGCATACTTTCAGGCGCTTAAGCCGCTAAAACAATTGGTGTTGTTTTCATATTTGACAGCAGCTTAAAAAACAAATGACATTTACAAACAGTGAATGTAAAAAGGCGAAAACAAAATGGGAACATAATAAAAGAAAAATATGCAAAGTAAATAAATAAGAAAAGCCGTCGTCAATAGGGCGGAGGGCGGCTTTTTTTTTGTTTAGGTACGAGGTCACAACACACAAAAACTTAGTGGATGAGGAACAGCATTTTTCTTGTCATCAACATCAGAGTCACACAGTGGGTAAATCGTTTAATATAAAGGGTGTACCAATAACAACACCGGATTTTATGTTCCCATCAATTTTTTTAAGAGGTTGATTCATCCTTTTTTGCACTGAAAAACTCCGATAACTTACATAATTTAACCCGTTCCGGCCCAAGGGGTTATTTGCGACCCAACAAATGCGCAAAAGCAAAAAATAATTTTGTCCAGCTAGCTTGTTCTAGACGTAACACTATGAGATGGTTCAAAAAAAAAGGAAGTCGAACTTTACTTTCCAAAATCAGGTAAGTAATGAAAAAGAAAAACAAGTAAAACGAAAGACTGAAAGAGTTCATGTAGTGAGTCTTTATGGGTTGAGATAAGGGTTGCCAGATTTGGCTCCGACTATTTCGGAACAAAAGAAAATATAAGAACTTATTTCTGCTGTTAAAAATTAATAAATTCTTATACGCAATTGCGCATATATTTTTTAAAATAACAAGTACCAGTACTGAATAATATCACAATTATAAAAATATCACTGTATTTTACAATATATATGGTACATATCAGCGTTGATCATATACGGATGAAACCTGCAATATTTGATGTTATTGCCACCCATTTTATTATATACATAGGTTGCAATGTTCCCATAAAAATATGTTTTCTATGACAAACATATAAAAGTTTTGTTTTTCTTTTAAGCAGCTTCCGAAATAAATTATGCAATTCCCGAACACGCCAGCCAACTGACAACCTTAGTTATAATAAACACAAGTACGTAATTCTAAAGCATTTCAAAATTCTATGAAAGAAAATAAATGTTTCCTCCGGCAGTTCTGCACTACTGTAAGCCTTCGCAGCATACAAAAGCGATTTTTCACTTGACTTTTAATTATGTCCTTCAATTTAGGGTTTAAAGCCTTCGTCCTCGCTGAAAAATGCAGACTAAAACTTCTTTATTTTTAATTTAACGCGTACTTTTACGAGATTAATTTGTGCAAAAAGTTTTTTCTTTTACTTTCCTCTAAAGATGGGATGCTCACACTAATGGAGGCGTGCATAACAACAGCACAATGGATATCAGTCAGTCCTAACTTTGACAAAAGATGCGCCGCACAGAAAAGGATTAAAATGCACTTAAATTTTGTAAAAAAGTTCTTCCTTTCTTTCTCTGCTCAAGTGTTTTGTGTACTTTTCTTATGATTAAAATTGGAATTTAATTATTACGTATACTGCTGGCTTAATCCTTTTTTAAGCCTTTGTTAATTTGCTGCCTTAATCCATGTATTGGCCTCCCTATCTCGCACGCTGTTTGGCATTTGGAAAATTTTTTAATTGATTTCGGATTTTGCACTTTTTTTCCAGTAGTGGGATGAACTAATAAAATTTATTTGCCTTGGAAAATGCAGATTTTTTCACAATTTGTGCGTTAAATTTTTGTTTTAACAGCGTAAAATTTTTGTCTGTCGCACTTTATTTTTGACTTTTTGCCGCAGACACGCTCATTAAAAATTCATGAAGTTAATTTTTGAGATGGAAAAAGCTGATTCATTAATACTTGCCGTTGTTTGTGAAATTTTTAGTGGCAGCATGTTTCCAAAGCAGATTGCTTTGAAAAATAATTTGAATTGCAAGAGAACTTCAAGTACTTAGTACATTATAAAAAAAAATGCTGTCAACAACGACCATGGCAAACCTACAGGTATTCTTACAAAACTTAAAAAGGCTATAAGGGATGCTAAAAAGAATTCCTGGAAAGGGTTAAAGTCAAGTACATCATTTGTTAAGCAATCAGACGAAATATAATGTACAAAAGTTACACAAGAGTTGGTAGTTGAAGCTCATGTTTAAATTAGTAGAGTTTTTGAAGAAATACCCAGAGGTGTTAACTTTCTTGCAAATCCGATGTCATATATTAAGTCCTTGATTACTAAAGAAATAAACTGCTGTAACTCGTTTCTGTTACGTACTTTAAAAGAGAAAAACTCGATTTTGTTTAAGTTCATTATTTACAGAAAGCTTTAAATAAATAAAAAATTGGCGTCCAAATTATGTAAAATCAATATCATTCGAGTATAGTGTATAATGAACTATTGCGCATTACACAACTTTTCGCCGAGTTGCAGATGACATTTGGCCAAAAACGCTGCTAAGGATATAGAATCTAGTATTTCCATGGGTCGATAAAATCTCTAAAGCACTGTTACTCACTGTCAGTTTCATTTTAAAGGCCAGATATCATAAATCTGTAAGGATGTTAAGGCAAATCATTCTACTCTTCTCTCTGCTTAAGACATTTTATATCAAAGAAACGCTGGATAGCACTTTCTTATGTACCACTCACCTTAAGCCTAAGCTAGTTAGTTATAGTTAGTAATCAGGTAGTAAAGTTATTAAGCAAAGGAACACTTCAGTCTCGAATAACAAACTTCATTTGGTTACCTATCATACTTCTACCTGAACTGAGATTATGAAAGACGCTGACAATTTATAGGTCATGCGATCAGGAAAGATGCTGAAGAAACTTATTGATCAGTGGTTTTGTAGAACCTCAGGTTGACAGATGCAGAGGAACTGCCTAAAATAAGAAGCAACGGAAATAGTTATAGAACTTTTGTTAAAACCAAATGTGGCTAATGAAATTATCGAATAAATATTTCTTTATTTTGAAAGTCATTGTGTATATTGATGATATCTTCGTGTTGGCATCATTTATGTTGTCAGAAGGGATTAGCCGTATAATTGTATGATCGTTGGTTATATTTTGCACTTGGGCCAACGAATGTGCGCGGCTGAGAGTAAGCTCAGCGAAAAAGTGCTTTAGAGACAAATTTTTTAATTTTATTAGAAAGATATATACATATCTACAGTAGGGAGCAGAAATGAGTACATGTTTGTACTTCTTGCATCTCTAAGCGTATAAGAATAACAATAACAAATGGAATTGGAAATTTTTTTTTTCCGTCATTCCTTGTTCAATTGTTAACATATCGGCATATAATGCCTATTTTAATAAATGAAATGAAATGAAACTCTTGCAAAAGGTGGGACTTCAATCAAGGATACTACTTTGTATGCACTCAGCTCTATCATGTCTAAGTCTCGTTTAAGGTAAATCAGCTTGGTAGCCGAACATTAGTAAAGGTCTTTGAGGAGTGTTGATGCGTGTGGTCCCTTACGATCTTGTAGCGATACAGCGTGGTATAATTTTTAATTTCAAGAGAAGGGTTGCCTTTGCTATCAAGCGAATGTCTTGTGGATTGAAATGTGGAAAGATTGAATGTCAGAGAGCTGTTAGTGCTATTAAATGAGTGTCTAAAGCCTAAAAGGCAAGCTTGAATTAATCAAGTTTTAAACGGAGGGTGACTCATTTTCATCGTTAGAAATCATCCTGTACTACTTAGGTTTCATCCATTTGTTTGGTCATTTCTTGACTAACCAGAGCAGCTTAAGTGCCAGCAAGACGGAACATTGGTTTCAAACTGTATTTGTTATGTGAATGCTATTGTACTCATCTAATTGAAACTTTTGGACAGTGGCGTTTTGCTGGAATGATACTGGTTGTGATGTAAGAGTAGTACTCTCTCTTAGTAAGCAAATGGTTTGCATAAATGTCAGGTGCTTGTTCAACAGCGCGCTATGATAGTTAAGGCGTATAGCATGTTGTATGAAAAGTGTGTGTTTGGAGCAGTCTTAAGTGCACATGCGTGTGCGGGGTTTTACTACTTTGCGGAAAGATGTCATTACCACATATATTTAGCTTGTACTATTGGTCCCCGAGCTGCATAGAGCTTAAATGAATGTAACTCTGTTACGAAGGCCAACCATAAGCTGTTTGGTAGCGTTGATGCTGCGGGAACCTACAGTCCAATCTAAGGGTCCAATTCAATACGAGTCATTCCAGATGAAAACTATTGAAAGACTATTGAAAACTATTCTATATTTTAATTAGAAGTTACAGAAAAGTTTTTTCGTTGAGAATTTCTGAACGGAACTTTATAAGACTTTATTTTAACGTGACCTCTACTTAGAGCTTACAATTTTTTTAGGTATCTTAAAGAATCGCTAGATATCTACTAAATATTGAATTAAATTTTTTTTACTCCTACCTACTTATTCTGACAACATATGACAGTAGACGTTAAGCAAAATAGATCTAAACAAAAACATTTAAAATAAGTGAGCAAATTGCTCATGCAAATTAACAGCTGTTCTACTTATGTGAAAAAAAAGACACAAAGCATTTCGCATCTGTATAAATTATTTAAATTGGGCATGAAAATCGCATTTAAGTTACGTTACCTTAAGTGTTACCGATGTGAAGTGTAAGAGAGAAGTGGAGAAAAAGCGTGTGCCGAAAAATTTAAGCGGTAGCAAACATAAATTACAACAACAGAATCAACATTTCAATTACAAAATATTCGCGTACTGGTTTTATTTTTTCTTAGGGCCATTCCACAAACAGCTGCATTTTTGTTTCATAAGCTTTTAAGCTGAAAATTAAATGTTTTCAGGTAAGAAAACTATTAACGGTTGGGGGGATTTCGTTAACATCCTATGAATTTGTCCACAAATTAAGTCTTATGGTACTAAGAGTTTTAGTAACTAGAAACTTTTCCAGGATTAGAATTGCAAAACTTTTCAACTACTTCTGCCCCACAAACCGTTGAAAGCTGAAGCTGATATTTTGAACGACTTTTTTCAATAAATACAGAGTAATATTTTTTAAAGGCACTTATGTATGTACATACAAATTCTTTTAAAGCAAGACAATTCGGGAAAAGTCGGGCCATTCCCTCTGAGCTAAAAAAAAATCCCAATGTCTTGTCTTTTGATCCAGGACCAATTAACAAAATATCACGCAATTCAAAGATGATGTGTTGGGCCGATTTTCACTTTGACGTGAAATGGAAAAATTATTAATTATTATTACTGGGTTGAATTTAACATTAGAAACAGTTAAATTTTTTATAAAAATTTTAATATTTTGTTTCAAGTTAACTAGAAAAAATTACATATCAAGAAATATTCAGATTAGATGAATAAAACGCATACATTTTTAATTACACTGGCGACTTACGTATTGCCATGTTATTTTTGGCCACTGAATCCAAAATGCTGAAGGAACAAAAGTTCTGACATGTGAATTTCCAAATCTTAACCCTTTCATGTGGAAAATTTAATTTGTGTACATAACCAGTAAGTCATTAGCACTTCAACTATCTGTATGTAATTAAATGTTCTTATAGATTTTTAATGCTGAATCTAAGTCTGGTCGTAGTATTTTTTTAGCACGTCGATATATTGAAATGTTTTTTCCTAAAATTGTAGATAGATATATGTATATAGTTATGCATAGAAAAAGGTTAAAAATAGATAGATTTATCAGGACAGGATCGGTAATCTCATTTTATAGTCGTATTGTATCAAACCTAACTTATTTCATCGTATTTCTATAGAGTTATAGAAACAGGAGAGTCAGAAATCTTTTTCCGCCATTAGCAAAAATTCAATGAAGGATGACTGTAGTTTTCTTGGCTAGTTTCGTGAGCGCAAAACGAGCTTCGATTTAACTGTCGCCGAGTACACGAGCTTCGCTCTCAAAGGAGATGACAATCATACAATGAATTTTTAACACTACGCGACGCCATGGGGTCCTGAACGATCCTAAGATCAAATCAAAGGTTTTTTTTTAAAATATCCCAATGAGCCGGACTATTATAAAATTGAAGTGGTGCCGCTAATAGTTAAGTTCGTAAAACAGGACATGCAAAGTTGAACTATTACCTGAGAGTTATTGGGGGTCAACTCTGTGATCTCTTTTAATATGGTAATTTGTACTAGGTTTTCCCGACTCCAACTTCAGAAATTAGACAATTTTGAAGATTCACATCTTCCATTTTAAGAATCTCAGTTCACTTTTCTTATACATCACCAAAGGTTTCAGCTTATGCATAGTAAATATCGCAATGTGGGGTCACTACCATGCCTCTATTGGTATAGTGCTTAGCCGTCCTTCTTACATTCATAATCACAAAACTTAGGCCATAGAAGTCGTTTCGAAATCTTCAATCTTTTTGCTAAGAACACAGGAATGGCCGTTAAGGCGTTCGCTTTCGATTTGAACTCCTTGATTTTGGTACGGTATCAACTTTTTTACCTTATTGAGATTTGAAGTTTTCGCTTGCTAGATATTCTCGGCCAATGGGCATTTTAAGCCTTCTATTAATTGTGTACAAAATATAACACTTTGTCCACAGATTTAAAAAAAAAAATAATTCCTGATGTATAGATTTGCCCAGTCAACGAACTATGTATGTCGACATTACTGACGAGCCCAAAATCGACAAACTATACGCGTGCTACACTGAACACACCCCGCTGTCAACGTCACAGGCAGCAGCAACAACTACAGAGTACAACGACAAACTACAGTGCGCCGCCACCGCAACTAAAACAACAACAACTGCAGATAAAACAAAAACGAAGGCGCGCGCCATCGCGTCATTCAACGTAGATTTCTTGTTGCTCGCGTTGCAGTGGCTGTTTTTGTCGTTGTTGTTGTTGTTGATGTTGACATGCGCCATTGTACGATACGAGTGTTGCCAACATTCGACGTCAAACTTGTTTCCGGTGTCGCACGGCTTAAATTGTTGTCGTATGGTCTTAGGCTGTCGGTTGGACGGCCGGCGAGGTTTCTTGGCTGCGATTTATTGCGGTTGAATGAACACGCCCGCCGCCGCCGCCATTGTCGCGATTAAAGCCCGCAGCAAAAGATACAAATGAAGGCGGAAAAATGCATAAAAAATATGCGATCATGTTAACAGCAAAATCAAAATAAAATTTAAACATAAAATACGCGATAAAATGATCGTAAATCAATATAAAAATTACTCACCTACGAGTCTAGTGAGAAAAGATCGTGAGAAAAAGCTTGCGTTATTCTCATTTGATGTTTGTTGTTGTACACTACGAGTACATACATTGTAAGTTATATTACACCGTGTGTTCACACTTTGCTGGGAAATTTTCATTAATTCTGATTGATATGCAAAATTATTGCTTGTCAGTTCGTTGTGGTTTATTTATCTTGTTATTCAAGTTTTCTAACAGATGTCAGCTAAGTTATGATAATTTAATGCTCATTATTTATACGCATATACAATACATACTCGTATATATGTAAATAAAATATCTTACCTATTATGAATTGCATGTCATATTGAACAATTAACGCTTACCTGAAAAATAAAGAAAGAAAAAATAGAATTAGGTACTTGACCAAACCAAATGGAGGTTTTAATAAAAATAGGAAAAAAATATATCAATTATGGCAAACCATTTTAGTTCCAACCTCTTCTAAATGCATTAATTGCAAGAAACTAGGTCATATTTCCCATATTACGGAAAAAATAATACTTTGATAGAACTACGCTGTAACTGGTGAACTGCTGTGAATTCTTGCTCAATTCTGTTCTTGGAGGGATCTTTCTTGACGGCAGTGAATTGAAAAAGTCTCTTAGTCAATTTTCACCTTTTGAAATATCTGTCAGAGCTATGGACAAGTAAGTCTATTATAACACCAAAATTGTTTATAGTTCAAAACTACAGCGGCTGTGGATTGATAATTCAGAATTTTAAGCAGTCAATTTAAATTTTCAACGTTTAATTTGAGCGATGACTGGATCTTGATAGCATTTGATCGTAAGCTTAAAATTTTCAAAATACAGCAAAGAAATTGTTGGCCAACTAAGTTTTACAGCTGTACAGAATATCAAGCACCACATTTAACTCTAAGACTTTGAGCTTTGGTGCTGTTTGCAGAAGCGTAGAGTAGCAGACATTACGAAGGTGAGCGAAACCTTTTTTCCCTTTGTTAATTCTAGAATGATTAGTCTTATTGATTCCACCATCAAGAGATATTATGCTGTCAAAATAAGTATTGCAACCTTCTTAGTGGCAGTCTCTTGGGCCCCCTAGGTACGCTTATGAACCTCTCCTACGCTGGATTGATTTATCATGATCGGTGCTGCCCAGAGAACGAGCAGGCGCTCAAAGAGCGTAAAAATGAGAACGAGTAGGCGCTTAAAGAGCGTTATAAATCGTGCACGTATACAGAATTAATAAACAAATCTTCAAAATATGCTTATCATGAGAGCGTTTATTTGTGGTAGTGGGCACCACTGATCATGACCGTGGCTGGGCAAAACATAGCGCAGAAAGAGAATAACTTTTCATATACGTTTGATTCAAAAAGCGAACAATGCACAACTGCACATGCATTGAATAGAAACACGAGTGTAGTGGTGCCCAGATCTGATCATAACCGGTACCATACAACGAGCAAGCGCTCAAAGATCGCAAAAATGAGAACGATCAGGTGCTTAAAGAGCGTAAAGACGCTTGCACGTATACAGAATAATTAACACATGCTTATCGTTGCTTGCAGTAGTGAGCATCACTGATCATGACACTGCTTCTAGCACTGGTTGAACAAGTTTTTTGTTTTATGAATGCTAACTTCGAGACCTACCTCTTATAAAATATATATGTACAAAGTCGGAGAACTTGCATTTCGGACTGACTAGAGGCTGGGAGATTTTTATGTACACGAGAGATATTTTCCAGATGCTCGCTGTAGGTGACATCTGCTTTAGGCACATAATCTAAGTTTCGTTCCCAATCAATGCTAATTTACCTCAGCACCATTGAGTCAGAGGCTGAACAGTTAGCAATCCACTCTGTATCAAACGTTTTCTAAGTCCACTGAGATCATTAAGATCATGTTTAAAAATGCCATCAGGACACTTCGGCTACTTAGTCTTGTATTGTATATTAAGTTGAGGTGTCTATAGGAAGAGGGAGAAGGTTGCTATCCAATGCTCACATCAATAATGTAAATTTTAAGATTACCCACATCACGTCATATATTTTGTTGCCACTTTATTTTTCTAAAAGAATTTCTCCCTTCACACAAAACCACACACGCACGCACATACGGTGTCATAATTAAAAAATCTGATTATGACAATTTCTTAAGGTAAACGTAGTCATTTAAGTGTTTTCCCGCCAATTTTACTTAATACCACACGCTGTTGGCAACACCCTACACACAAGAAACCTTTGAACTCCCTTGACACACATACGACGAGTACGAGCACAAGTAGGTAATCGTGAACGGTCGTAATCACATGACAAGCGAACAACAGAATAACAAAAATTAAATTAAGCGCTCAATGTATGGAAAAAGGAAAAAGAAAAAACAACGAAAACAAAACAAATACAAAAGTTGCTATGAAAAGAGAGGGTAAAAAGGGGACAGAAAAAATCACGTGAATTTAATAAGTGAAAATGAAAGTGGGAGGGGGTAGTGATGGTGCCAGGAAGAAGGGTGCAAAGAAAAGCCGCACTAATTCATAATGAAACGGAAGTTATGTCGCTCACCATTAACCGTAACAATATTTATAGTTCTCTGTATTTACTGTTATCGTTGCAGAACGAGGGTGTCTTTGTGGGAAATGGAAAAAGTTGGGTTGGTAAGGCGGTTTTTCACACTATACACAAACCAGGGATGCCTGATTTATAGTTTCGTATGTCTAACGATTTTACTAAGTGAAAGTCAACGTACCAGGCTACAGTATCTTACTCGCAGCCCTGGTTTAATAAATGCTTTCTCCTACACTTTCCCGTTTTAAGGTTGCTTGCGAATTCCAGCGAATTTCGCATGAACTAAGCATCCCTGCAACACACACACACAGAATTAATACAAACGTACAAACTTTAAAAATGTTTATGTGTCTAGACGCTTCAAACGAACTTAAAAGCGAAATTCATGGGAACATTCAAAAGGTAGAAAGAAGGAAGGATCTGATGCGTAGAAAGTGAAAGAAAAACAATCTTCTTTTGAGAAAATGAAGTTAACGCCCCTACCAAGAAAGCCCGACAGCCGCACTAACAACGAAAGCAGTCACAAGGATGACTAGCAAAAGTAAAGAAAAAAGTTTTTCACTGCCTTTAAAAGGAATAAGAATAATAGGGAAGTATAGTAGTGAAAATGTGAAAGTGATGGGGAAGGCTGCCAGCGCGCTTATCAACCGCACATGCCAGAAACAGGCGATAGAGTAAAGAAAATAAAATAGCGCAAAAAAAAAGTAAACAAAAACCGGAAGGAAGCAAGACAACGACGGCACACATACGAAGAACACTTCGTGTATATGGTAGCGCACCCAGTGAGAAATAAGCCGAACCAAATCGATATATACAATACGCATCACTTTAGCTAGTATTTGTTTGAATATAACCAACTATATTTCATATGGATGGAGCAATTAAACATTTGATTAAGTCAAAAATAAAATTCTTCAACCAAAATCTACCACTATTTCATCCAAATACAACATGTTTGACACAAATATATATGTATTTCATTGCTCTATATCAAATATACACTTGTTATGTTCAAACACATCGTTTTCTCAGTGTTGGCGTCCAACTGTGAGCTATCGAAGCCAAAACTACAAAAAGAAATAATCTTCAATAATCTTGAAAATAAAATAAAAATAAGAGAAACAAAAGCAGTTTCTTATAAAATCCATAAGTTTCTTTTTGGTTTTCGTTTATATATATTGAAAATATTTACAAAAGAGCAAGCGAAATTATATTTTTCTGTTTCTGCAGTTGGGCTTCTATTTCACAAAGCTCATTCAGCTTGGACAGACTTTCAGAATTCAGGTTGGACAGAATTTCAGAAATTAAAATTTTCGAAATGAGCAATCAAAGTTCGGTGTTCGTTGTATTTTCCTTTATGCTATAGGAAATAGGGCCTTGATAAGACATTTCCATCTTGTATGATTCTAAGATAGATAGCTCTACGCTGCACTTTCGCTGGAGGCTCGATCGGAGAGTATGATATATATTATCGCTTTCCATTTGTTCGCTTGTTGTTTCATCTTTTGTCAGCGCTTTTGATAAGATCGACAGCAGTGTCATTCCAGGAGGACCGATTGTCAGAATGGGAGACTTTTTTTTCTGTTTTCTCGTTGAACGCAGCAACTTTGAGTCTGATTGATTTTGACACTAGCTGGTTATCCGAACTTCTGGTTTAACTTGGACATTAAGTAAAATATACCATCATTGATGATCTATGGAAGTTTTGGTTACAATCCCCGGAGAAATTCAGTTCACTTTATTGCATTATTTTTGAGAGAATGCCACCAATGGCGAAGACAAATGTATAGTGTTTTCTTTAATATTTGTAGCAAATTTTTACACTGGGCTCTAAACTCACAGAGCAGAAACGGAATGCGGGTGTAAAGCAAAGACAACCGAACTGCCTTTTTTTATGGGGTGATAGCATGGCAGTTGATGTGCCATGGTTGCGGTAAGTAGATATTTGTACGTGTGTATGAGTCTGGAAGTGTCTTTGTGTTGCTGAAGTAATTTCAAAATGATAAGAATCTTACTCGGCAAAGAATATGGAGGGTTCTTTACGTATGTTGGGTTGCTATTTCGTTCATGTTGAGTTAAGGCTTCTGTTTGCACTGAGCATTGAGGGAAGAATTGCACAGGATGAAAGGATTTATGAGAAGATGGAGCGCAGCCGAAGGGTGTGTTGCAGGAAAACAAAGCAAGGAAGAAAAGAATACTTAAAGCTGTAGTTGGAAAAAAAATAAGGTTGTGTTCGTTGCTGTAGAACAATCTTTGAAATTAATCCACTCAGTCAGCGAAGTCAATTGAAACGAAAAAAGGTTTTAAGTAGGTTTTATTATTTTTTATGTTTGAGATTTTTTTCTTAACTTTACTTTAATTTTAACAGTAGCAGCTTTTAAATATATAAACGTTTTTAAATTAATGAAATTCGGTACATTTTTATTTTAAATGGAAAAATTGTGTTAGAAGATAAAAAAAGTAAAACCTTCGACAAAAGACAAGAAACTTTTAAATTTCATTCATTGCAATAAGAAACCAGCACTATTTGAATCAAATATACATTTTATGTGTGAACACGCATTTCATTAAGTACCAATCGAGCACGTCTCGAGTGTTTTTCTCAATTCAATGCATTCATGTAGTACATAAAATGAGACCAAATTCAATTCTAATGCTGCAAGTCTTTCAAAGTAAACTTTGACTAACAGTGTTGTCAGAAATAAAACCAATCCACAAAACGATTTAATTAACTTTTGCTTGTGGTTTTTTCTTACTTTGTTTCAATGCAGAACCTCAAGCGATTCGTTTTTGCGCAAAAACACTTCTAAGTCGTTTATCTCCGCAATGTGCAGTTAGGTCATTTCCTAACTTTATCTTTTTTTAAATTTTTTTTAACTTTAAAACTTAGTCACTAGGAGCTTTAATCTTAATATATGGTTCAAAATGGTCATCACATGCTAACAATTTATATTCCATGTAATCTCTCATCTGCACTTTCTACTCATGTTAGACTTCAGGCCAAGAGTATGAAGTAAAAAAAAATATTTTCTTTGATGGAAATTTGATAAATGGATCCTTAGGATATTCTTAAATCGTCTAACCAATACGTACAATCGTATAGAATGGGTCTTGGTTATACCTGTACAAATTAGTACAAAATTTGATCCGTATCATGAGGAAAATAAAGGAATAAGGCCAGAATCGCTTCTGAGGATTACATATTCTGTCTTCTCAAACATTCACAGCTAAGAGTTCAAAGAAAGAACATCAATGTTGCTCGGCCAATGTTGATATATAAAATTTCGAGAGCTCAAAAGGAGTAGACACCTGTATGAAACCATTTTAAATCAAATCAGCTATCTGATTCAAAATGTAAATACATTTTTAACATCTCTGGATTTTATTTATCCCAGGCTACAGAAGTAAATAAAAAATCACTTTAAAACTACTAATATATCATTAAAATTCAGCTCTGAATATCTTGACAGCTACAACAATTTGAATTTTTCTTTAAGTCTCCAAGGATTGAACAAAACTTTGGTCCAAAATTTTTTTGGGCACAAAGCCTGTCATCTTTATACTTAAACCCAAAATATCTCTTCTTCTAATCGGTAAACTTTTGGGGATTGACAAAGTAGTTTTTTCTTAATTAATGAAAAATAAATCATATCTTCTTTAGGGGCTACAATAAAATTTTTTGCCATTTATAAATAGAAGCTTTTGTAACTGCGCACCTCGAATATAGCAGTATCGAAGTACTACACATGACACTTCGAAGGCACCTCCAAGTCTATCTGAAATAAGTGGCATCTGATCAGTTTTTAATAACTTGTGCGTAGTGTAACCAGTCCGAAGTAATCCATATACGAGTAGTACTTCAACTCCAGTTGGAAGCAGATGCTTGCAAATGATTTATAGAAGCTTTGCAGTCCTCCATATAGTACTGTGAAGGCAGGCCTAGTCCACTAAATATAAGTACATTGTGATTTAGATCCTTGAAGACACCTCCAAATTCACTTGAAATAAGAGACTAGATGGTTTAATTAGTTTGCATTTTTGAACTGTAGATAGACAAGAATGTATTAACTCAAGACCAGTTGTGCCCACTACTACAAGCAAACGATATCACGATAAGCATGCGTTGATGATTTGTTTATCAATTCTGTACACGTGCACGCTTTTTTACGCTCTTAAAAACTCTTAAAGCGACTGATCGTTCTCATATTTACACTCTTTGAGCACATGCTCTGGGCAACACCGCTCCATGGTGTAATAACCAAGGTGGCGTACTTAAAAACGAAATTCTCAAAAGTTTGGGTTTCTTGTCCTTCATTGTCTTGTTTCGTAATTTTTTTTGACACTTCGGTGTTTTGATTAATTGGCCCGCTCAGCAACTTCAGTATTTTTGAAGCGCTTTAAACAACTTTTTACTGAGAGGTATTTGTGTTGAGTTTCAAAATTCTGATGCGAACAAAAAACTACGCTAAATAATGTAGCAGGCTTTAATATGATAGCAATAAGTCTTTTTTGTTTTTGCAATAACAACCACATCGACTAAATTTTTAAGATTTAATGTAGTTTGCAGCTATCGTTCAGAAAATGTTCAAGATCTTACGCCTAAGCGCTGCAATTTCTCACAGCGCTTAAGTTCTCTGAATGGGCAATTGAAATGTTATGAATGTCAAAACTACAGCAAATAGGATGACAGATGATTGAAAATCAAGGCTCTCCCTAATTACTCCACCTTGGTTATTACACCATGCACCGCTCAAGACCAGAGCTGGGCACCACTACACGTGTGTTTCTCTTAAATGTTCTTCAATGCATGTGTAGTTGTGCTTTGTTCGCTTTTCAAAGCAAACTGAATTAAATTTTATGCTCTCTGCTTTATATAAATATAGGGTGTTTTTTTTAGAGGTTTGTTTTTCGAATAGAGATAAAACTGGCATTTTATGGTCAAATCTGGCAACTCTAATGTCATTTATGTTAAGTTTGGTTTGCCATTTCATCATGAACAGGTTGACAAAAGAACAACGCTTGCAAATCGTGCAAATTTATTTCGAAAATAATGGTTCAGTTCGCGAAGTTTACCGCAAGCTCCGTCCATTTTATGGTCGACATAATCGTCCATCAGAGCAATTAATTCGGTTAACCATGGCTCGTTTTCGCACTACGTTTACTCTATGTGATAATACGCATTCGCAGAGACGTCGAACAGTGCGCACCGAAGAAACAATTGCCGCTGTAGAGCAAAATGTTGAAGAGGACCCGAATGAATCGATTCGCCACCGTGCACAGCAATTGGAGCTTTGTCCATCAACTTTATGGAAAATTTTGCGCAAAGATCTTGGCTTGCGACCTTACAAGATCCAGCTTGTGCAAGAATTAAAGCCGCGAGACCATGCAATGCGTCGTGATTTTGGTGTATGGGCCGAAAATGAGATTGATCTCGATGCTGATTTTCATCGCAAAATTTTGTTCAGTGATGAGGCTCATTTTTGGTTGAATGGCTACGTCAACAAGCAAAATTGCCGCATTTGGAGTGAAGAGAATCCACATGAAACCCTTGAGACGCCATTACATCCACAAAAACTGACTGTTTGGTGTGCTCTATGGGCTGGTGGAGTCATTGGGCCATACTTCTTCCGAAATAATGCTGGAGAGTCAGTTACCGTTAATAGAGACCGGTATAGAGCCATGATAACCGACTATTTTGTTCCCGAATTGGATGGCATGAATGTGGATGAGTTGTGGTTCCAACAAGACGGCGCTACATGCCACACAGCGCACGTCACAATCAATTTATTGAAGGAAACATTCGATGAGCGCATAATTTCGCGGAATGGACCTGTCAATTGGCCACCAAGATCGTGTGATTTGACACCATTGGATTATTTTCTTTGGGGATATGTGAAGTCGCTCGTCTACGCCAACAAACCAGAAACGTTAGGGGACTTGGAAGCCAACATTCGTGGCGTTATTGCCGACATACGGCCCCATATGCTCGAAAAAGTCGTTCAGAATTGGACCTGTAGAATTGGCTATATTCGAGCCAGCCGCGGCGGCCACATGCCCGAAATCATATTTAAACATTAATGGCATAAAATTATCCTTCCAATAAAGCCAAATTGATGAACATTGAAACGATTTTCTTGTGTTTTATTTCAATTCGAAGCTCTATACCTCTAAAAAAAACACCCTGTATATGAAAAGTTATTCTCTCTTTGCCTCAGTCGCGCGCGCTGTACGTTTTGGCAGCGTTGCCGTTTTTGGTAGTTTCCTACCAAATCGGGTAGGTTTTTTTCCTCTTGGTAGGTTGGTAGGTTAAATCTGATTTTGGTAGGATTTAGGATAAATTTTTATGAAAATCGAAAATTGAAATTTTTTCGTGAAGTTTTTCGAATCAGGAAGCAAATATTTACATCTGGAAATAAGCTTTTGCAAACCCTATCGTCAACAAGTGGGTATGGTCTCTGTTTTCGTGCATACAAATTACGTTTAGGGAATACGCATATGAATGTACAATGTGACCCGGCTCAGACCCGGCGTATTAGAAACAAAAGTTACTAGCGTTATTAATAACATAATTTTTTTGATCGCAGCTGTGATCAAAATCGGATCGCTAAAAAAGGTCTTAAGTTCTAAGAACTAAAATTTTTGTGTGTACATAAGATGACATAATAAAAAAAAATATTTCCGTAATAATAAATTTGAATTTGTGGGCTTTAATAAATAGCATTTTAAAATCGGACTGTAGGTATACGGTTATTGTCGGGCTAAAACATGGCTCTTTTTCAGAACCCCGACCACTTAGGGTGTGTTTACCATGCTCCAAAATGAGAATATTTTAAAATGTGCTCTTTTGCGAAATTCAAGCGAAATCGTTTTGTTGATGCATGGCTTATCCTGTGTTACTCGGCCATTAAAATTATTTTTCCGGAGAACTTTTCGAACGGCATGGACTTCTTAATGAAAATTAGTTTTACCATTACAGTAAGTTTTTGAGTAGATAGGAATGGATTTTTAAAAATTTCGCGGATGGTACATTTTTCGTCTCTCGAGCTAAACTTTTTTTTTTGCCACCGTTCGTTGTTTATTTGGAATCCTTTTGTCCTCCTTATATCATTTAATAATACCGTGAATTGCTGGCTTTCATTTTTTTAAAAAATTTGTAACTTTGCGATCGGTTTTGCCTTCAAAATGATTTTTAATTACTATTTTTCTTTCTTCTAACGTTCATCGGGCACACTTGCCCGACTTTTGATGAGAACCATTATACACGATTTTGCAACAGAAAATTTGTGCTATATGCGGTTAAGTATTTTAAACGACGACATACAAGAATATGTATTTTAAACAGCATTAAATGTTAATAAACGAATTCAATGCTGCAAAAAGGTTTTTTTTTAATACATATGTAAAGTTTTGGTAGGTTACAAACGATTTTGGCAGGTTTTCGAGAAAATTTTGGTAGGAAAATAAATTTCTCAGTGGCAACACTGCGTTTTGCCCAGCCACGCTCAAGACCGGTGCTGCCCAGAGAACGAGCAGGCGCTCAAAGAGCGTAAAAATGAGAACGAGTAGGCGCTTAAAGAGCGTAAAAAATCGTGCACGTATACAGAATTAATAAACAAATCTTCAACACATGCTTATCATGAGAGCGTTTACTTGTGGTAGTGGGCACCACTGCTCAAGACCGATGATGGGCACCACCATGCACTCAATTTCTGTTTCCATGTAGTGGTACAACAACCATATAGAGTTCTACTCCTGCTGAAGTAGAACTGAATCGTTGTTGTGCACTCACATTTGTATACGTATACACAAAAGCTCTCTCGTTACTCTCAATTGTGCTCTCGTTAGAACTTGCAGAAGAACTTGTGCTCATCAATGCATAATTTACAGTGAGAGTAAGCAAAGACCTTCCATCGAAAGATCTATTATTATGGAAAACTATAAACTAAATATTGTAAATAAGTAGTTATTAGATATATTAGGAGTTCGTTGTATGGTAATATGACATCATATCAATAATGGAAAAAAATCAAAATGAAGAAACACAAGCGAAAAGAAAACAATTAAATGTGCACAAGCGAAGAACTAAAGAAAAATAAAACGAGAATGTTAGATGATTGGATATATAAGATAAAATTGTAGCAGCCAGTTTTTCCAATAACTGATATAAATGGAATACAATATGTAAGATAAGGGATCAGTTGAAGCATTTAATTTTATTGATGTGCCTTTGAATATTAACCAATACATAGTGTAAAGGTTTGCAAATAATTATGTACGTCTATAAATACATACTTGTGAATTATTTTGAAAAGTAAATAAAACGAAACATTAAAAGTGTGTTTTTGGTTATAGCACAATCTAGTCAACAAACATGTGAAGAATAAAGTTCGATAACTGAAATGCCAAAGACATTCTACTTTAAAATTAGTCAACTATTTATTGATTTTGAGAATTCTGTTATACCGCTATTTTAGTTTTTTCACAATATAAGTAGTAACATTTTCTTAATCCTACAAATTTTCACAGTACACAATTTCATATTGAGCTTTTGCGGAGACAGTTCAAACTTTGTGCAGTGCTGCACAAAAACCTAAATACAGTTCTGTCACCCAGTAAGAATTTGGCATTCTGCCAATGTAATGGATTCCACAAATCTTTCTATTATGCGCATTTCCAATCAAAAATAGTTTATCACAGAAATATATAATGCTTGCAATAAAAAATGCCTGTGTTATTAACAAAATTCGCTAAATTGGTGTTTTATTTATTTTGCGTCTACAAGTACGGAATTATTTAGAGAACACCATGATGATTTTATTTGCGACTTTGTTTGAATTTTGGGACGTTTCGCTTCTAAATTAAAAATTTGTTTTTCTTTGTTTTTTTTTTTTTTTGCCCAGACCTGTTTTAAATTTATACGCGCTCATGTGTCGCGCTGTCAGGATAATTTATTTAATTATATGTACGTTCGAGTTTATATTTGTGTGTGCATTTGTCGATTTTAGTATGTGCGTGTGACCTGGCTGTCTATCTGTCTGTCTGTCCGTCCGGTTGTGTCTCTAATCTTGCCAACTAACTACTTTATGCCAAGACAGCACAGTATGCAATGCATGCGACTGACTGTTTTCTTTTATTTTGGTTTTGAATTTCTTCAATTTATTTTGGAAGTGTTTTGAAACGCACTCACTAAGTTGCCAATGTATGCAATGTTTTCTTTGGCGCTAAGGCAGCACACGCACAATTGCACATATGTATGTGTCTATATATTAGGGTGTTGCAAAAAATACATGTGTTAGAGATAAATCTAAAAAAAGTAAATAAGCTCATAAGGTTTTGCTTTATGTAGTTACTGTTGTGCAGTTCAGAAATGTTCGAAGGCGTAAGAATAAAAAATATCAATTACACGAGGCCAAAAGACGCAATACTTTCAGCATTTTTATTCTGAAATTATTTAATTTTTTTTGAGACCCTTCGACACTATTAAGCTGCAAGTTAAAGTCAAATGTCTTGGAGTTTCAGAAAAGTGTTATTATTTAAAGAAATAATGCTCGGTTTTGCGACAGATTTTCAACGACAATGGTCATAAAAATAATTTTTTGCTAATATTTTTGCATAAATTAGGTCACTAAACGCTTCTCTTCATATATCAGCCGATGCTGGCTTTTACAAAACTAACAACATTCTTCTGCAATCCGGAAATCTACCGATTAGGTCATTTAGCAACGTAGATCTCGTCGAATATTTTACACAAGTTGTATTCGTCGATTGTTCTTCAGCTTGAGAATGGTTGTTTGTAATGGTTCTAGTTGCCGTTTCTATCTTCCAATTTAAAGCGGATATATTGGAATATGGTGGTTGTTCTGCTTACGTTTTTATTTGTATTTTCTATGGCTACGCAGTAGTGCTGATATCAATTTACGGAAGTAAAAAAATATTTTTAAACAGGGACGTGAACTGGTTTTGAACCGGAAAACCGATTTTTTTTAATAATTAACTGAATCAATAACCGATTCGAAATTTTCGACAAACGATTGATCGGAACCGAAAACCGAACCACTTTTTATACCGGTTCGAGGGTTCATTCTGACTAATTTTCAATGGACAATTTTTCCCCACTTGTTTTATTTTTTTTGTTAAATAAGGAATTTGATGAAATTTTGAAAGAAATAGGGAAGACAGAGTTCAAAAATAAATCATTAATAGATAAAATCAAATAGTTTGATAATATAAAGCAGCTTTCAAGTAATGTTAATGTTTTGAACTTTTGGAATAACTACCCTGCCAAAGAATTGTCTGAATTAGCTCAAGTTATTTATGATGTTTCAGCAACCCAGGTTTCGGTAGATAGGACATTTTCCATCCTAAAATTTATTCTCGGAGACCTGCGGGGAAATATTGACGGGGACTTGTTAGAAGATATTTTTCTCATCAATCTCAACTGATTATTGTAAATCAAATTTTTTCTCAAATACTAATTTTTTACTACGTACTTATAGCGTATGACATAAATTATGTGTTCATATATGTTTCTATATTCCTTTGGATTGTTACTGAATAAAAATAACACAAATTTGAATTGTTTTTTTTTTTATTCCCGAACCGCTGAACCGAACCGAAACCCCGGTTCAAAGAAAACAAAAACCGTTTTAAAGAACCAATCCAAAAGTGCAAAAACGGTTTGAACCGATGAACCGAACCGACCAAATTTTTCACCCGGTTCACGTCCCTGTTTTTAAACAAGAGATAGTTTTCCACAAAAAGTTTTGTGTATTGTTTTGTTATAATAAAATAGATTATAGGACCTTTTACAAATAAAGTTCAGATAATTTTAATGTATCACCATTTTTATGATAAAGACCCGTTCAGTGCAGAAAATTTACTTTGAAAACTGGATTTTATTTGTAGTTAGTCAATTCTGAAATTTTCAATTCAGTGTTGAACATTATTCAACAGTCTGGGCTATATGTCATGAACACTCTTGGTGACAAACTAAAATTAATTTGGCTTTTTTTGTATCAAATCGATTAGTTTAGCATAATTACTTCTTCGCCCCAGGTGCCAAATAATCACGGAACGCCACTGGATAGATGTCGACTTTCGACCAGCCTTTGATGGAAGCCTATTGTTATGTGTCAACTGATGAATGAAATTTGGTATGGTAGCACAATATTTAACATCAGTTAAAGTTTTTGACTACAGAGTAAACGTGAAAATTTATTTTTAGATTAGGTAAGATTAGGAGGTTTTCTTCTGTCTGCCGCTTAACAGCTAATTAGGGGGGCTGACAGCTAAAAAAGCCTAAGGGTGGGAAAACTATCCCATCTTCTTATAATTCTTATGTGTCATACCATTAAGGAAGACATTCACTTCGGCGTGGGTTTTCCCTTGTTGACAAAAACTTAACATAACATATTAAAATTGCTTAGTATGAAAATGTTACGAAATTTGATGCACTACATCGGGCGACTTAAGCAAAACCATTTGCGATAGTTAAACATTTTTTTGTAACACCCTAATTAATACGCAACACAGAAGATATCACACGCAGACAATAATAAATTGCTTGTCAATTTAATTCCCATTGCATTAATCATTGCTGCAAGTGGTGTATACACACATATGAATGTATGTGTGTGTGATTTTGTCTGTCTGTATTTGCATGTAAACAGCTTTTTGTCTGTTTTCTTGTACAATATTTGTCGTGTGTTTTTTTTTTTCATTTTGCTTCTTAGCCATGTTAAGAATTTCGTATGTGCAGAATTCTCAGCTGCATTTGTGGAAAACTTGTTTTCTTAAATTTTAGCGCAGTTGTTGTTGTTGTTGTTGGAATTTAAAGCCATTTGTTTTGTATAAAAGTTATTTATGAGTCACTACAGATGCTGCATACCATGGTAGTTGCTAAAACTATGAAGTGGCCAACATTTAAACCATTTATGTTGGCCCTTAAGACAACGTATTAAACAGATTGTGATGCTAAGACTTTTTCCCTTTTGTATTCAAATAAAGTTGTTTCCATGTGAGATAAAGTGTTAAGTTTTCTCTGATACTTTCAACATATATATAAGATTTTTTTCTTCTTTTGCTTTCTGCATTATAAATCCCAAATATGGCTCCTGGTAGCTAAGCATCTTCATACTTTATAAGGTGAACAACCATTATGTCAAGCCTTTGTTCGTTGTTTCTTGATGCTTTCCACCTTATCTTTCTCTCTCTTTCCCTCGCCATATTGTCACGATGACAACACAAACAATGCTAATAACTGTCATTAATTATGTCAAACAAGCTCTGATTGCTAAATAAATTTCAACCGCACTGATGCAAAGGAAACATCTTTGGGATATCCTTGCAAATACGAGTATCTTGGTGGCACACAATTCTACTACAGACGTGTCCAATTGAATTTGATTTCTGCTTCTTTGACTGCTATTGATAGTCTTCATTTTTTTTAATGTCTTTAATTCTTAATGGCTCTTGATAGCACCGCTTCTCAAAATCTTCTGAATTTTTTGAAAATTACAAGAAAATACGGCTATTCCCCTAAGTCTGGAGAATGAGAAAATGTGAAAAGATGAGAAAAAGTAAAGGTAATTTTTGGCAAGTTTATTGACTGTAAGATCAAATCAAAAGTTTTAATTAACAAGAGCTATTGTTGCTGATTTGTAGTGCTAACAATAGACTGCCAAAACGGCTGTAAGAATAATCAAATAAGTGAAAATCACCCAACAACGAACTCAACAATAATAAAACGTTTTTTTTTTCAAAAAATGTTTGCCGTTTGAAAGCGACACACATGGCTTAAATTCAATCATTATATATACTGAGATACAAAAAATACTTTTTGGTTTAAAAACTGACATAAAAAAGAATTATTTTTGTCATCTTTCCCAAGAATATAAATCATGGTATTATGTTACCCTATATCTATGTCTATTCCTTCTTAAGGTTCATTAGTTTAGCTGTAAAAACATATTTTCTTGTTCGATGCGTGGCCCCATCCACTTAAAAGTAAATACCTTCCTTAGGGTTCAATCTATCTCCGTACCAAATTTCATGAAAATAAGCAGTTAAGCATATTTTTTGATAAGAGGAGTAGCATCTCCCATTAAAAACAAATATCTTGTTCAGAGTCTAATCTGTCACTCTACCATATTTCATCATAATCGGGGTTTTTTTTTTGACAGTAAAAACGTTTTTTTCTGTAGGGAGCTTGTCTCAATCTCCAAACGAAATTTCATCAAAACCGTTGTCGCGGTTCAGCCGTGGCGGCTTTTTTCCATTAGGGGCAGTGTCACACTCACTTAAAGATTTCAGAGATTCTAATAACCTTTCTTAGGGTTCAATCTATCAGCAAACATAGGAATATTTATTGCTATTTGCGACATCTTTCTTCGGTCCCAATTAGCGACGCAAATGGAGACCTTGGTGTACACAAAATATTTCTTACGTAATATTAGTATAGAGTGGACGTCCACTATAACGAATGCCGACATAAAAAATGTAGAAAATATACGAACAAAATGGGCCCGATATGACGAACTTTTCTAGCCGGAAGTACTTTTAATTATAAAAAAAATAATAACCGTCTACCTTTATCGCGGAAATTGATTCCAATTAGACGATTTTTAGGAAATTTCATGATCTTCCTGAAAAACTTGTTATGACAACCTATAATCTGCCGAAAATATCTGTCATAGCTATTTGAAGGAGGTGACAGGTTTTTCACAGGATTACTTTAAGTGCCACTCTCCATTTTTTTTTTCCAATAAGAGTCCTGGAGAAAGTATAAAAAGTCAGAGTTTAGAAACGAATCTAGCTTCTGAAATATATCCGTCAAAAATCGGCGATATAGCTTTTCAAAAAATCGTTATAACTTGAGAATTCCTCAGTTGATTTTCAAAATTTGGGTGTCATATAAAAGGCAATTTAAAAAGCTATGACACTAATAAAAATATTCATTGGATCGTACCAGAAAAAAAAAAGTTCACCGTACACCATCGAATTTATTTTTTTTTTGGACCGAACAAAGGGGTCGTGCATTTACATTTTTAATCATATCTACCGCATTTACTGTCTGATCTTCAATTATGATATATCAAGAGATCACTTAAGTATGTTGTACCAATGGCTCTAAATACCGAAGATATATTTTTCATCAACGCTGTTAGATTGTGGAACTCTCTGCCGAATCACTATAAGACCATTATTGGGATAAGAAAATTTAGACTTTCCGCATACGAATATTTTTCTAAATAAATGAGCAACTTCTCTTATTTCTTATATATTATATCTTCTAATTATGTATTCTGTTTACTCTCTTATAATTCTTTTATTCCCTTTACTTATGTTCAATATACATGTATCAATTTTTTTAAAACTTATTTCTTAAAAAAAAAAATCAGCACATACACATACATATGTTATCTATATTTTTGTTAGTATTTAAGTTCTTTATTTACCTAAATTATAAGCCTTATTTTATATTCTTGTTTGCCAACTCTGTTGTATACAAAAGAAATTTATTCTTAATGTACAATGAAATTATAAATAAATTGAAATTGAAATTGAAATATGACGAAAAATTTAATGAGGGAACCCCAACGTTGGGCAAAAAAAAAAATTGAAAATATTTTTTAAAATAGTCCTAATAGAATAATCGAAAGACTTCTTTTGGAAAAGTTTAATGATTTTTTGCAAGTTTTAATTTTCTGACATTAAAATGGCATATTAGGATGGTAAGAACTGGGTGGGTGAGTACTGGAACAAAGTACTTGATGTCAATGACATTTGGGGAAAAAATTGGTCTACTTGAGACAAAAACATTGATATATCATACTTTAAGAGCGCACTATAAATGCCGAAGATATAAAGAAAAATTTAAATGCGCGATCTCTATGTTCGGTCAAAAAAAAATTTTTTTTCGATGGTGTAAGATACAATTTTTTTTATACCCTACACCGAGGGTATATTCACTTTGTCTATCCGTTTGTAACACATAGAAGGAGGCGTGGCAGGTATGGAAAAGTACATATATTCTTGATCAGCGTCACCACCTGAGTTGATTTAGCGATGTCCGTCTGTCTGTCTGTCCGTCTGTCTGTCTGTCGGTCTGTCTGTCTGTCTGTTGAAATCAGGCATACGGGAAAACCAAGAAAGCTAATTGAATGAAACTTTCACACACAGGTCACATCTTCTTGCAGGCATCTTGCTATTGAAAATGGGCGAAATCGGTTGACGGACACGCCTACCGCCCATACTCTATGTAAATTTACCCAGGCCAATTTTGAAAAAAGTTGCAGCGATTTTGATGAAACTTGGTGATTTGGTGCACATATGAACCAAATTAGGATTAAGCTAGGTTTCAAGTTTCCAAAAGGTCGTACAGGGGCGTGGCACAGCCCTAAATTTTATCATTTAAACTACCATATCTTGTAAGCCGTTCAAGATATTGCGATGATATTTGGTATACGGATACATATCAAATATATCTTGAATTGAGATAAAACTGGGCGGAATCGAGAAAATGGGCGTGGCAATTTTCAACTGCTAAAAATTTTGATTCCGTATATCTCAGAATTGACACAAACGATTTCCATAAAAATTTTGGGGATGATGCCGCTGAAAGCAGTCTCAATCTCAGCTACTGGACCGAAAAAACTCGCTCAAGGGCGTGGCACCGCCCACAGTATTTATAAACGTTATATTAAGAGAGCTAACAACGTAATCGTGATGAAATTAAATGAAGTAGATATACTTCCTATAAGGTCTCTTATAACAAAAATTTGGTTCAATTGTACCTGTCGGCGTGGCACCTCCCATATAAGCAAAAAACGTTTATTGTTATAGACAGTGTGCTATAAGAAAAATCTTCATAAAATTTGGTCCATAGATGTCAGTTACTATAAGCTTTAAAAATAAATGAATTTTGACAGGATTGCATTAGTGGGCGTGGCACCTCCCATTTAAACATAAATTTGTAAGCGTTGTTTTAAGTGAACTATTGCAGCAATTGCTATTAAATTTAATGTAAGTGGTTCAGTTGCTATAGAGTATATCTGAATAAAAATTGGCTGAAATAGCACCAGTGGGCGTGGCACCTCCCATACAAGTAAAATACGGTAAGTGGCATATTTATCGAAATATGTGAGCAATCATATTAAAATTTGGTGTAAGAGGTTTGCTTATGGAAAGCTATTTTTGGATCAAAACCGGGCTGGATTGTGCCAGTGGGTGTGTCACCGCCCTAAATTTTAAATTTAACTGCTGCACATATCGCAAACTATACAAGCTATTGTGCTGTAATTTAATATGAGGATGTCGATCACAAATATAATTTGTTGAACCAAAAGTGGGCGGAATTGGACAAGTGGGCATGGCATATTTAAAATTTTTCATTTCTATTTGATTTTTTTCAACATTTTCCTTATTCTTTCGACTTTTTCAACCATGTAACTTTTTGCAATATGTATATCCTCTATGTATTTGTTCGACTTTTTCAACTTTCTTCATTAGTTTCTTTATTTTTTCGAACTTTCATCCATTTTGAATTGTTTCAAGTTGTTTCAACTTTTTTAAAGTTTTTCAACTTCTCTCAACTTTTTTCAACATTTTGCATATATTTTCGACATTTACAATATTTTTCAACCTCTGTCAACGTTTTTAACATTACACATTTTTTTTCGACTTATTCAACCTCTTCAACGCCTTTTTAACATTTATTTAAAAGGTACTTTCAACGCAGTGTAGGGTATGTGAGTTTCGGCCTGGCCGAAGATAACACCTTAACTTGTTTTGTTTTTAGGAGGTACGGTTTAATGTTCATGAAAGTTTGGAACCCGTGCTATAGTTTTCGAGATAATACAATTTTTCTTAATATCGGATCAACTTTTTTTTTTAAAAGCCGTTATTTATTGGAAGTTGAGATGGAGCATTTCTATCATATCAAATTGAAATTTTGCTCCTGGCCGAACTTACCGATTATATTTCATTACAGCTCATTGTGGTTGTTGTATAGAATTTTTAGATTTATAAGCTTCTTTAAATTAACCTTCAACCAATAGGTAAAAAGAAATTTTTTCTCATACAAAACGAAAAAAAAATACCGGAGTCAATTTATATGACTTGCTTCGATTGTTGTTGCTTTAATGTTTTCAACGTATTACGCATATTCGTATGGTACACTTTGACTTATAGCTTCCGTTTCCGGCTTTAAGCTTCCGATTTCGTGCATTTTTGTTCTGCTGTTGCTGCGCGTTCACATTTACTGCAGTGCCCACAGTTTAATGGTTTTCGTATGCAAAATTTACTTAAAAATTTGTTTCCCAAGTTTTTTACTGAAACCCACACAAATTGTTGTTGCTGTTGTAAGTGCGTTTTTGTTTTTATTTTATTTTTTGCATAAATTTAGTGACTTGTAATTAAAATGAAATTAAAATCAAGACAAGAATTGCCAACTATGTGCACGTTGCGTTTAATTGCGCTGCTAATACTATGGATGTGCCACACGCCCTGTTTTTCCTGTTGGAGTCTCGTACTAACTTACGTATATGCCCATTCTTGCATCATTTTGCGCTTGTATCTCTGAACCCCTCTGCCCATTATGCACATTGGCTTCTTAATGACCCTGTAATGTGTGGCGCGCTTACAAATGAGTTCAAAAGTTGTTGCTACTAAAAAGTTTTCGCTGCAGCCAATGCTGCTCTATAGTTGTTGTTTTATTGAACAGTGGGCGTTTCACTTGATTTTTGACGTTAGTGCTCTTTTGATGAAATTTAATTAGGAACTCTACTTTTGTTTGGATTTTTTTTTTTTTGTAATGCGAACTCAAAGCATTTTTACTAGGAGTCAATTGCTTTAGTTCCACTGTTCATTATCATTCACATAGTTGCCGCAGTTTTAAAACTAAAAAAAGGAGGAGAAAAAATATTTTCAAAAAATTAGCCAAGCGATCCGACGAGTCGCTTCATTTTGCATTAATTTTATTACTGCATTTTTTTAGTAGTATTTCTACTACGTTTTCTTTTTTTTTGCGTGCCGTGGGTTGTTCTTCCGTCCGATAGCGCGCTGTCTGTCGTTGTGCGCACTAATCAGAATTCACTTCCGTTTCCTAACGCTGTTGGCTGTGGTGGGAATTGTTATTTTTATTTCACTTTTAGTTTTTCCGCCACTTTTTGTTTTTTTTATTGCGATTGCGTTATTTACATAGAAAATGCGGTATTTTTTCATTTCTATTGAAAGTTTTCACAAGTGCGATAAGACGCGATTATTAGACATTTCTTCTGTTATCAACTTATTTTTACTTTTTGACAAGACTGTGTGAAAATTAAAATTTTTTTTATCTTGATAGTGCGCAATTTTCGGGGCAAAGTTAAGTATGAATTCGCCATAAATGGCCCAGGTATTATCAAAATCGAGGGTACCAGCACTGCCTAAAATTATGTACTAAGCATATGTACATATGTATTTTCAACCTTTTCGTATCTATTCGAGAAAATAACAATTTTTCTTTGGAAAAATATCTAAATCGAGGGCTCAAGCCATATGATGATGTTCAAGTTCAATGTTTGGCATACATATCTTCAAGGTACAACAATAAGGGTATTCCTCTAAACACGAATAAGCATCGAAAAGTGTAGAAGCTGCGTAAGCTCTAAACCTCGAATAGAATTTGTGTGGATCAAAGTTTACACAAGCCTCAAAAACTACAGTCTCGAAAAAGTAGGGGCGAGCTCAACCATTTAGGATGCGGTAAAATGATCCTCGACATGAAAGTTTTGTTTTTAGTATAACTAGGAAATTTTTTAAGTGTATGTAGCCTTTTTTTTTTTTTGTTGGTAACAAAAAAGTTATGATTTCAGAAATACAGAGTATTTTGGTGGACGGCAGCAAATTATCTCTTGGGCCCGGCCGCTCAATGTGCATGGTACGCCACTGTTTATTATGTACAGCATAAAGGCACACGAAATATGAGGTGGCATGACTATAGACATCTATGTAAGTCACTTAAGAGACATGCCGTCTCATGTTTTAATATGCATTTTATTATGTACATAGGAGACCACCTAACGTCTTTATAAACAGCCTATTATGATCTTTAAAAATAAAAAGACGTTTTTCCGTTTCTCTTTATCATAATTATAAAATCAAATTTCGCTACAAAGGCAAAGTATCTAATTACAGTCGAACTCCCATAACTCGAACGTCTATAAGCCGAATTTTCCTTAACTTGAACTAATTTGATTGGCAGTAGCGTTTACAGAGTAAATAACTTACAATTCTCCTTTCGTAACTCGAACTTCCATTAGTCAAAGTTTTCCTTAACTTGAACGAAAATACAAATATATAAATTCTATAACTCGAAGCCACTCAGCGCTTACACACAGATTTCCGAAAATTCTTCTGGCTTGTGGGAAAGAGGGAAAAAACAAAAGGGATGAGGTACAGATTTTCTCGTTTGTGGCAAACGCAAACAAAAATCGCATAAAAGAATAGACAAGAATTTCTTCACAAAATTTCCTTGTGTAAACGTTGACTAATTTTCTTGTTTGTTAAGAATTCTTTTTTTTTTAATCCTGGGAAGTCCCTTTTTGTACATCACATGGCTATTTTTGTTTGCGTAAGTATCAGTTCTATGCATAAATGTCAGTCGCGCTTGATGATTAATCGTATTTATTTGTTACTATACAGCTAAATGTGTTTTAAAATGTTTGTCGATTGAAGAAAAATATAAACTTATCAAAAGTTTATCAAAAGTATTGAAAGTTTTCTATCGTAGTAGAATGTTAAAAGAAACACTAAAGCGCATTGATGCAAATGAAAACCAGGATATTACACTTATAGATTGCATTGATAATGTAAAAAAGCTTGGAATATAGACGTCAGTAATCAAATCATAGCGAATTGCTTAAAAAAATCTGGATTTCAACAACAAAAAAAAGAAAAATCTGTAACTCGAAGTCTCCGTAAGTCAAATTTTTTTATGGTGATTCGAGTTATGGAAGGTCGACTGTAATTATCTAAAACTATTTTAAGTACGTCACTGTTTTTGGATTGGTTTGGATTTGTCTGGATTTTTGTCTTCATAACTTCCAATTATGCTACTAAGGCGATTTTTAAAAATATCAAAAGCGCGATTGTTCAAATTTTTCTTTTATTATGTATGGCGCAATTAACATGGTAGCAGCATTTCTAAATGATGATGCTTCTTCTTTATATTAAGTCCTACCATACCTGTCAAAATCAGCTTAGATAGTTTTTGTCTACTTTTCTTTTGTTTATTCTTGGCAGCAATGAAGCCACATTTACGGTTGTATTAATCTAAATTTGACAAGATAATTCTACTATGTTAATTGTATCATGAATATTAATTTACTTGATTAAAATAGGGAAGTGACATTTGCCAATCTGAAGCAAAAGTGAAATTATAATTAAAGGCATAGAATGAATAGTAAAATAATTAAAAATTAAAGAAGTTCAAAGGCTTTGGTACACACAAGCATGCATTATTTTCTCGTAAGACGATATATATTGATACATCTTCACATTTTAGAGTGATATATTTTTTTCCATTGCTGCGTCAACACTTATCAAAGATTGCCTTGCCCTATTTCAATTTTTTATTTTTAAGCAAAAGGCATAAGATTTTTCTTATTTCTATCACAATTTCTTGGAGAGGTATTGCACTAGAAGCAAACATGAAAACTCTGTACAAAAACAAATTATAATAAAATTTTGTCCCAAAAAACACAACTGAAAGTATTAAAAATAATGTTATTCCTTCCTCACTAAGTTTAAATGACAAGTTGAATTACTACAAAAACTTGAATGGGGAATTATTTGGAATGTTTTTTATAGTCGATATACATCAAAATGAAAAAAGTCCTTAGAGCTTTTTTTTTATTCCATATTTACTGTTTTTAATATTACACACACATGAAATACCTATGACATACGTATGCAATTTTCAAAACATCCGATTTTGCTCAAACTTCAAAGAACTTGGAAAGATAACTCCACAACACAAATTTCAGATCCCTAGATAGTCGGAGTCATGAGTACTGTTAGGTCAAAGTTTGGAAAAAACGCTATTTTTGCGGAAACTGCCGAATTCAATGTCGAATATCTCTAACCAGGCCAACTATTTTCACTGTGTGATATCTCATTTTGAAGTGTATAAAAATGTTAACAATATGAATTATAATTTAAGTATTTTGAGTAAGACCTAGTTTTGGGGACACTATTTTTAAAGCTGTCATATTTTACTAAAGCTTGTTTCACTTAATTTGGTCGCAAATAAAGATCTTAATGTCTAGAAGCTCAAAAACATTTTTTGTGTATAGTAGATGATACAACAAAAATAAAATGATATCCATAACTTAAGACTTAGATCTGTGGGCTTTTAAAACTAAAATTTTTAAAACGGACTAAGTTCGGCTATTTTTATGCCAAAATGCAGATCTTTTTCCGTACCCTGACCACCTAGGCAGTTGAAATTTGGAATGTGGTGCTATCTATTTAGGTACTTTGACATGTAAATTTTAACAAAATCCGACATTTTTTAAATTTTATACGTATGTTTTACATGTGTAGTATTATTGAAAAACAGTAAATATGGATTTAAATAACAAAGCTCTAAGGATTTGATATGTTTTTCATATATCGACTTCAAATTACACCAAATAATACCCAATTAAAGTTTTTGTAGCAACTCACACTTTTATTAAAAGTTGGTTAAAGCCCAATTGTGTCCAATTTTGATTACTTGAATGAAATCAAAATGAGCTTATGACATCTGCCATGGATTTAAAAAAATTGATTCAAGAATTTTACTTCTTTTGAAAAGAATTTTCGGCTATCAATTGAAAGTTCTGATCCTTTAAATAGAATCGACAAATAATCTAAAAGCAATAGATTCTACTCAGCTCTGCTTACAATCGGGCAAAAAAATTCCATAATTTTGTAATAACACAAGCTGCCAGAGATCGTTTGAAGCTGGAATTACAAAATTCTCAATCTGAAGCCCAAAACGCTTCTGTCTACATGGATCACCACCATCCATTACATACCGGCATATCAAACAGCTGTCGACCTCATTATTTAAAATGTCTTCATTTATGTAACACTGTGCATCGCGCCAAATTCCATCAATCTAAGCGAACCGCGAAATTTGTGGAAACATTTTTGTTTTTTTTTTTCTATCACACGAAAAACTTGGAAAATTCAAGAAAAACTCATTTCCTTTAGTGTTGCTGACAGGGAGCAAACATAAACATCATCGTAAACAGCAAAAACAAAAAAAAAAAAATGCGAAAACAACACCAACAGCAAATACAATAACATGTGGAAAATCAGGTAAAACTACATACATGCAATGACACTATACAACAAAAACAACAACATTGAATTATTATTGTGCATTTGTCGCCGTCATAGAGAGTGACACACAAAAAATTTGTTGCTGCAGCAACAACTATAACAATTTGCTTAATGTGTTGCCAACACTAACCCAGACTTACAGTAATAGCAGTAGCAGCAAAAATGATGAGAATTACAAAACACACACACACGCAAGCAGACACACAGTTGGTCAGCAGCAGCAGCAGCAACAACAACAACACCGCAACACAGCTCACTGCACACGCTGAATCTACCGACCCTGCACCGACCGCGTGTGCGCGCTACCATCGTCAACAGCGTGCAACACCGCATGACACACAAATCATTAAACCCATATGTAGTACAGGGGCGCGGTTGAGATTTGGCAGGCGGTAGGCGGTGCGCAGGTTGAGAGAAATGAAAAAAAAAAACTAAAACTTAAGGTTTGACTACGTTTTTCTTCAATTTACGATAGATAGTTTTTGTTAAGTCACTTAATGAATTAACAAGAAAACTTCAGTGAAAAAAAAGTCTGAATTGTGATTAACTGATTTTAAGCAAAAATCATTTAATTCGTAATACCATGATTTATGATTGTGTTTGCAGAAAAATGTAGGTATGTTGGTTGGTTGTATGTGTGTAAGCAAAAACTCAACTTGAATTAGCAAATTAATTAATTTTTTTGTGCTCAACTGCCAATGCCAATTTAAAATTAAATTTTTGTGTTAATTAAGCAATGATTTGTTGTTAATTTGCTGCTAGAAACCAAGCGTTATTTTTTTGCAATTATTTTACTGATATCTTTATATGGGCGGCTAGAATTTTATTGGAGCTTTATTTTCCATAGCAAATCGGAATCACATTATTTATGGAAGCATTTAAAAAGCGCAACTTTTCAATAGTTTACTGCGTGACGGACAAGGAAGTAATTTGGGAGCGTTACCACCTAAATGGCGCCCCTGCTTTAAGAAGCTTAAACACCGAAATTAATCGATATTAAGTTAAAACATTATAGTTGAGGAAAGTTGGCCAAATGTTCCGAATTTTTTTGGGAGCACTTGCATAAGGAAGCGGTTTTATGCAAATGTCTACTTATGTGTATAGAAGATCTTTGAGTATTATACATTCTCTTTTTGAAAACTACAATGAAAAGATTTTTAGTACATTCCAAGAACTTTTAACATATTTTTAATATACTTTTGTGATTAAATATTTTCTGTAAACTATATTTATATTGACTACTTGTTTATATAAATAAATAATTAAGTATTTTATTTAGATTAATGAGAGTAGTCTTTTGCTTTCGGAAAACATTAGGAAAAAAGTATAATCGAGCTTGGAAAGTACTTGCCGACATTCTCGAAAAGTACAAGTGAAATCGCTGTTATATATGTACATACATTAGGGCGGATTAAATTGTATGGAGAAAATTTGTTTAGCTCGGAAACTCTATTTTTCTGAAGATTCGTCAAATTTTAAGCAAAAAAGTCCACTGCACTATATGGCTACAATGAATTTCGAGCTTACAAGTTTTTATTTGAAGTAGTTAAAACTAATCCAACTGCTTACAGAGTTATCTGGTAGCAATTTTTAGAACTTTAAAGTTCATTTCCTTTCTTAACTTATAAGCAATAAAATGACGTTTTCCTCATTCAAATCGGTCCATTAGTTTCGGAGTTATTCAAGTTTAAACAAAGCTGTTGAACAACTCATCCCTTCTGTTTGCCTAGTGTTTTGTGAAATGTTCAATATAAAAAACTGAAGCTCATTCGTAACAACAGCTGGGATGAGTTGTTCAACAGTTTTGTTTAAACTTGAATAACTCCGAAACTAATGAACCGATTTGAATGAAAAAAAACGCCATTTAAAAATTTAATCCACTCTAACATACATACACATGTATGTGCTCTAGGTAGAAATTCGTATGTCTGAGAAATTAAAAACCTTTTAGTAATGTGTCCCAAAAATGTTATTTCATGGGATTTGAAAAGCATTTTTACTGCATTTTAAATACATTTTAAAAACGAGCCTATTTTACAAAATTATATTGGTGATTAGGAAAAAGTTCAAATAAATAAATAGACTTCGCTATTGCAAATTGGTGTCAGAGGGCTTCCAGGTAGGTATTCCGATGTATATTGACAATATGGCCATAAAATGAGACTTTAAGCCTTCATTTTCTGTTTTCCACAAAACTGGGCTAGTTTTCTCCAGCCCTATCTTAGTTTAGCGCTGAATTTTAATTAAAGGTTTTTTTAAGTCGCTTGTCTAAGTTGTTCCTAGTATTTCTTGAGAAATTTGGTTAAATTATATTAATTAACTCTTTCAAAATTGCTTTTTATATATTTTATTTGTATAGGAGGTAGGCGTGTCTGTGAGCCAATTTCGCCCGTTTTCAAACCCAAGAAGTTTTTACAAGGTATGGCCTGTGTGCCAAGTTTCATTTAATTATGATTGGTTTTCCCGCAGTCGTGATTTTCACAGACAGACGGACATGGGTAAATCGACTCAGGGATGACGCTAATTGTGAATATACTTATGTACATACATATATATTTAATTTGTATAGTATAAAAATGGAACATCTTCAATAAAAGCATAATTTGCTATAAAAAATGTACTTATCTATTCGATACTGTATAATATTGTAGTTACTAGCTATTCGTTCTTACCTTTTTTGACTATTATTTAATGTTTGGGGAAGGATTCGACAAGGCAACCATATGCTTACATTCTATTTATGCTCAGTGGCGTACCTTGTATATATGGGGCCCGGGGCAAATAGTTCAATTGCCGCCTCCTACATACACATCTTTATTTTTTAATTTCAACAAAAAAATTTTTATTGGCCAACAAAAATAAGGTCCTCACTTATGCTTCTTGAAAAACGTTAGCAAAAGGAGATATACATATCTCACCTTAAATTACAAAACCATCCCATATAGCCTCTACTCCTGTTTAATTTGGTAAAAAAAAGTCCACACTTTTAATTCAACAAAAACCCTAGCAAAATAAGACATATGTATATGACGATCAAGTGCTTACACCGGGAGCGGGCGCCATTCCCCCTCATAGGTACGCTACTGTTTAGGCATTTTGAGCTCTCTCATTTGGCATACATTTCAAGCTATAATCTTATTGGACATCGAGGCGAGCTTTGTCAAAGCAACCCTGGTTGTTTAGTTTCACCGTAACGCAACACTATCTAATCATCCCATCTAATATTCTAGATACTAGAGAAACTTCCCATTATCTGAATTATTTTCTTCTATAAAAATGAGAACTGTCAGAACTATTTTTTTAATATCAATTGCCTACGGATCCAAGTTATTGCGTTCTTCCCAACTTTTAATATTTGTTTTCTTGCTTATGCTGGATTCCAGTCAAAAATGAAGCATTCAAAAAATTGAAAGGTGATATTTTATTTGACTTGATACCTAAATGCTCTTCCTCAGATTTTTAAATTTTCATTAAAATATGATATTTTTGCCAATGCTGTGTAATGTGAAAGACAACGAAAAATGTAGGGTAGGTAGTCCCACCTAATGTGGGTCACATTATATATACCTACGTATGTATACATTACTATCTTTAAAAAGTTAGGCACACAATGCAACAATACTTTTTATCTATTAAATATTCTATGACTGCAAATTATGATGCATTTTTTATGTGCAATAGTTCACCAAGACCAATGACAGCAGCAGCACCAGCAGCAAGAAAAACAATCAATTTACAATTGCAATTCAACTGAGATTACAAAACGAACTTTCAAATTTCGACCTTCGTGATGCAAAAGACACCAAATGGACAACTAGCAATGAACCGAGCAACCGACAAACCAACCAGTTGCCAACAACCAAACAACAACTGAAATAAAAAAAAAGTTGTTAACTCAGCGGCGACAACAACAATAGTCAACAACAGCAACAACTGTGCGCGCACAGATTGGCAACAGAAGTTTTCATGTTTTCGGCTGCTGCAGTTTTTGTTTTGTTTCAATTTGCAGTTTTTAATGTTGGCTGCCGTGGTTGCAGCTACAACTTGAAAATAAAAAAAAAAAGTTCAACTTTAACTTTAACGATTTCGCACAGCTGCGTTTGAAATAAAAAAAAAATAAAATTAAAAATATAAAAGAATTGTAAATTTTATCGCTTAAGCCGTGAGCTACAGGCCATGATGACTTTTAAGTCCATAATTTTTAGTTGTTTTTGTTGCTGCTGTTATTGTATGCTATTTCCTTGCAACCAACGTCAAGATGCTAAATAAACTTCATAATTTGGCAAAACATGACGTGCAATACGTTTGAATTAAATTAGAAAAAAAACACTTTTTTTTGAATATTTATGGTCATAAATATTTGTTGTTCTTCTTCATGACTTTAAAGCACAAGAAATTGTTGGTGTCCTTGGTGTTTTTTGGCAATTTTTTTAATATTTATTTCTGTCTGTCAAAAATTCTCCTAAAGATAATATGAAGAAGGTTGTACTATCGTAGATAGATTTATTTTCGTTAGGCAGACGTTTAACTATTCAAATCAAAATAAATTTTCCAAACCAGACGTCTTTATACTTATGATTTATTTTTAGGTCAGTGATACTTCATAATGATAAATTTGAGTCTACAATCAGGCAATGCATTTCCCTGGCAAAAATAAATATTTTATGACTGGTAGTGCATATATTAAGTACATATTTACATTTTTGTTTAGATAGCATTATTTAACACAAGAACGCTTTTTTTTTAATTAATAAGGCATATCTCCACAATGGAGGATCACAAACTGATAATTCGCAGATTCAATGCTGGATGAGAGATTAAAACAATATCTGTATATAAGGGATAAAAATCGAAAAAAAGGTATGTTCGAGCAGCCATATTTCGGTCAGTTCTGAACAAAAAAAATTTTTGACCCAGCATTTTAGAGGAAATTTTGTCTCCTTTTTTTTTATAGAGCAACGCCTGTTCTTATCTCTGACCCAAAAAAAGTTATAAGCAAAAAAGCAAAAAAAGTGAAAAAAAACTAAATTTTGGGTTTTTTTCTTTTTTCATTTCAAGATTTTTGCCATAACAAAAATGTTCCAACATTTTTTAAATAAACCATTTCGATGGGAAATTTAATTTTCTACAAAAAGTTTTGTATAAAGTATGTCGAAATTTTGCTTCATTTGCGAGGCATATCGAAAAAACTAAAAATGGTCCATTTTCACCCATATTTCCGACTTCCACTCTCTAATTTAATAGCACTCCGTGGTTTTTTCTTCCTAAATGACCCATTGACCGATTCCCGTGAATGTCTTAGTTCCTTTCTTTATGACATAATCAATAGCCTATATGTTCTTATATTAAAAAAAATTTTTTGAAAGAAATTTTTAAATTTTATTTTTGATACATAGATTTCAAAACCAGCCAAGTCCATGAACTTGCTTTTAAAAGCAGTTCAATGCCCAGTCCTGTACATTGATATCACAACCGGTCAAGTCCTTTCTTTTTCAAACAAAATTTGTTGATTACTATGTCAAAACCAGTGAAGGCTTGGATCATAACCCGCCAAGTCCAAAATTGTGTTCTCAAAAACAAAGGCAGATGAAAGTCGAAAATTTTGATCTGACGTGTTTTGAGTAAGAAATTGTATGAGCTATTATGTGGAGAATACGTTCTTATTTTTCAATGAATATAGATGAATTAAACGTTTTTCGTTGTTTTTCCAAAAGTTTGACAAATGGACTTGACGCCTCAAATGCTGCAAATAAAATATGATACAAAATGTCAAACTAATGCTATTCTGTTGCTGGAATTTTTGATCACATCATCACATAATTCTGGCGCGATTGTAACAACAATGCGTTGGAATTTCGTCTCAAGCTTAGGAATTGTGTCTATGACTTGCACGGAGTGTGAACCCAGTTTATGTTCGCCTTATGCGAAGTGACTTATCAAAAATTGATTTTTGTGACCTTAACATTGAAAATCTTGAAAATGCGGCTGGTAAATGTTGCCGGACTGAGTATTCTTCATTATACTTTATCTATATATAAAAGTTTCTCCCATATGAGAAAAAACCGAAATTTGTTATGTCATCTCATATTTAAATGCAGGAATCTATTTTCATAATTCAATGTACAGACTTTAAGTTTAAATTGTCATTACTAATGTTCAATTTTAAGCGTAATGTATTTTTTCGGTCCCCTTGCCAATCCTCCAATCGCGCCAACGATCTCTTCTGTCCAGACTTTCTTATACAAGGTCTATAACCAAGTTAAATCATAGCTCCACCTACCTGTAAGCCAAAACAACGTCTGCATTTTGTATAATACCAATAGTATACTGGCTTCCATACGCTAAAACTTACAAAGGTATATCGGTTGCTATCCCTTAGACCGACAGATAAGTGTGAAGTGTGTTTTTTAGACTAAATTAAAACTGCGAAAGTCAGAATCATATGAATTTTGGGCAAATTAAAAGTTGTAATTTTAGTAAAATTTTTTATCGTTCGTTTTCGATAGTTTGCCACTCTAAGAAAAAACACCCTATACTATATATAAACACTTATTCGTAGAGTTGAAATTTACAGATGTTTAAACATTTTGATAAATAATGGAAAATTGTAGCGCAAAACAGTTCGACTTATGCCGAAATCATCAACTATTCAACCCCTGGCCATTAGAAAAAAAAAAACAGAATAATCAGAAATCAGATTTTCAAAATTATTATCTCAATTTTCGAAAAATAAAAAATCCTTTCCAAAAAACCAAACCCACTAACGTAAATGTATGCGGGTATAAATTAAAATATGAAGAATCTGCACTTCAAGAAAAAAAAAACAAATGAAAACATTTAAAATCCATTTAGAAGCAAAACAATCCATGTTCCAAGCCGATCAAAGAGGGTAGGGGCAAAAATGCAGTAGCTGTGATTTTGTATAAAATTCACACAATACAACAATCGCGAGTACCAGCAATCGTCGTCGTACCGGGCGCGATGCAGCAATAACAAAACGAAAGAAAAAACGTCTCAATAACCGCCATAAATGTCAACAATGCCACAATGTCACATGCGGTACCATGTTTAATTTCTGTTTTTTTATTCATTTATTTATTTATTTATTTTTTTAGTATTCAATTGAAATAAAATCACAACAAAATATGAAAATGAAAATAAAAATTACAGCATTGAAAACAAACAAGAAACAGAAACAATTCAATCGTTATGAAATCCCGCATTTCGAGCATGAAGAACCCCAATTGAAGTTAAAACGCAGACGTCAAGGAGGCGGGGGTCCGACTAACAGGCCAAATAAATCATAACCCGTGAAATTTTGCGATTGCAGAAAGAAATGAGAGGAAAAAATCGCTAAAAAAATGAAACATTTTGGCACTTCAGCTGTCAACAGGGCGGAAATTGAAACTTCAATGTTATGTGAGTGGCGGAAAAAAGGGGCCAAAAAAAAAACACGGGATTTCTTTTGCAACTTTTTTTTCTTTTTGCGCAGTAGGTAGTACATAGTTGCAAAAGAAAGGGAAAACATTTGCTGCAAGCTGAAGGGAACAAATGTATGTGGAGCATTAAAAAAAAAATCAGTGTTGTTAATTTGACATTTTAGTGATTTTGACATTTGTAAGAACAGCATATCTACTGTGGAAAAAAATTATTTTTTTTCCGAACTCTTATGCCTTCAAGAAACTGCACAGAGTTTATTGATCTTGTACGGTTGTTATTCATAGCATTTTCCATTTAAATAGAGATGTTGGTATTTGTGCACCCAATGTTTACACAGTGAGCATTTTATTGGATTGAATTTCTATCTGTAAACCACTGCTAGAACTAAATTAAGTCTCATCATTTCTGAAATCAATGTCTTTGTACATTATTTGCACACATGTTTACCCTGGCATCGTATCATCAGACTTCTATGTATACAAATTGTAAAATGATGTCAGTTAATTTTGAAAGATGACATAGAAAAACACATAAGGAAGAAGTTTTAAATTTATATATCTTTAGAAAAAATTTGTCGGACATTTTTGACTTTATTCCATCCTTATTGATAAAAAAAATAGATTTTATTTCTTAAAGAAATTAATACCTCCATTTGATAAAAAAAAGAAAATATCTGAGCAAACTCAACAGCATTTAAAAGGGCAAGACTTGTAAAGATAACGTCTATAGTTATTTGAGAAAAAAAAAAAATATAACGATGCGGCCTGATTCGAATTCAGCGCGCCAAAATCCTTCAAAAACACTATAGCTCTTTCGTGGTACAAAAAATTACCATTATTTGTATATCTGTATTATTATTAATTACAATTGGACATTATTTAATTAAACTTACAGTCATTGGCAAGCAGCGATATTCATGTAAATTTACATATCGATTAATTTTTTTATCTAAAACAGACATGGCAGGAGAACATAAGGACAAATTTAACTTGGTAACTGGTGGCACATATTTGGCTATTGCCGACAAATTAAAGGGAATTAAAGAGACTCTATACCAAAATATTAGGGATGTCTAAAAGCAGATGGAAGGGTTCATTCGAACTCACAACCAGCTCTGATGAAATATTCTTGTATTCAGTCCGATTGATAATTGGCCTACAACCGTATCGGACTATTCATGCTCATACCAGCCAAGGGGCAAGGGGGGGGCGGCCTTTGCCCCTCCACGCGTCTCATCTAAGATGGGATTCTAAGGCCGTTGATTTTACTCTTCGCTAAATGAAATTTGTTTGCCCCCCTACGCAATGTCGGATTGGTACGGGCCTGGGACTATTCCTTAGTAAATGCGTCTCAAAGTCAGTAATGATCTGGCAACCTATCAATGAAATAATAATGTTGGGTCGCTCCAACTAACGCCTCTGTCATTACAGCGAAAGAAGCGTTTTATAGCCATCTGTATGGGGAACTTCGACGACATAACGTAAAAGGACAACAATAACATCAAGTCGACATGGAAGGTTTAGAAATGAAGCGGTGAACCTTTAACCCAGCTCTGAAGAGACACAAATCTTATGATTGCTTGGATATTTTTTCGAAGCTTTAGACTCAATGACCTTTCAGCGAGCATCTGGAAGACCTCGCTTGTGTCAATAACATACCATCAAACAGTCCAAATTGCAAAAATTCTTTACAGTCAGATCTTCATTGGAAATGAAAGAATAAACACATGTTGTAGAGATAATGGACTGAAGTCTTTTAAAAAGTATTGGAGTGGAACCCTTAGGGCTCTGTCCTAAATCGTCGTAGAAAAGTTTACCAGAACGAACAAGATATACGTGAATCGGCGAAATTTTGGGTCGTAGACCTTGGAAAAGTTTTCTTATGAGAGAGAGTTTATTTTGTGTTAAATTTTTTAATATATATAACAGGTACATATATTAAATAGTTCACCCATGGGAGAAAACGAACCTAGAAACCTAATAATAAACCGTTCAAGGAATGGCAACACTTTCAATTAACTAATTTAGTAATAAGTTTTTATTGCTATTTGTAACAAACAATTAAATTAATTAATTAATAATTTCCTCATAACATATGTTCAGATTAATCATTTACATTCAGCTTAGCAAAAAAAACATTTAATCATATTTAAAAATTAATAAAAAAAAAGATTAATTATGAAAAAAAAATTTGCCGACCTTGAAATTTGCAAACTACAATTCTATGCACCTTGGCTTGAAATAGCAAATTACAATAGAAATAATAAGCTTTCAAATATACATAGTATTCAACAAAACGAATTATTGCAATTTGTTTCTCTGAAATGTTTAAGAATTTACTGTCTATCTTCTATGCAGAAAAAAAAGTGAAACTTTGTATGTTTGTATACGCAACCAAGTCGAAGTTTATGAAAAGTATTATCCATCAACTTTTACTTTTCTGGTGAAACTTATATTGAAATTCAATATCATCTACATGGTCTGGGGGGAAAAAATGTGGGCTTAACTATTTGGAGAAGGAGGTGTGGCAACTTCCATCGTTATACAAATTTTTAAATACAATACTGAAAGAATTCTCTTGCTACATGGAATAACAGCTAAATTGGAGTTGTGTTCAATACAAAACAGCATAAGTCCATCGTGATGACAGTTCGATTTTAGCTGTTAATAATCTTGTGGCCACAGGGTAATTTAAGACAAAGAAATAAAATTTCCCACAACCACTGAAAATGGTTTGAATAAGTAACAGAAAAAAATTAGGCGGTGTTGAAAAGTTGGGTGTGGCATCATTCTTAAAAGTAAAAACTTAACTAAGGTTGTGCAACTTAATTTCACTCTAATACAAGGAAGTGTTCTACACGAAAACTAAGCGAATTTCGCAAACAGGACATGGCACCTCCCATGCAAGTAAATACTCCGAAACGTTATATTTATGTGGATTTTTTGAAGTAATGCTACCAAATTTCACTAAGTGCTACAAATGGTTCGGACTAGCACCAGACAAAGCTTAGGGAGTTTTTACAAAAGGGCATAGAACCTTCCATACAAGTAAACACTTGTGCATATTTTTTAGATAATGCAAACAAATTTCACTTAAATATCAGGAATGGTTCTGACTTTAACTAGAAAAACATATTTATTTTTGGCAAAGCCCAAGGATATATCACCTACTAGTTAACATTGCGTTGCATTCTAGATATCAGAGTATATTTAAAACTGTGCTGAATGTTTTTATTTAAATGGCGTACAGCATAATCGTAACTAAATTTCTCCAGTTTTAAATACCAAACATTAAAAATCCAATGATTAAAAGGCCGTTCTAATTTATTTTTATTAATGTCTACAAATAACATTTTTATAGCAGTACTGAATACCGAGTTTGAATAATTTCCAACAAATGTAACATGACATTAAAACTCACCACTTACATATGTTATGTACCCAATGTATTCGTAATAGATGGCGCCAGATATATTTTTTTAATGCTCAAAAGCTGCCTTAAATTAAAGCGGGCAACACCGTGGGCATAAAATTAATGACCTATCAACTGCATCAAATAAAAATAAAATAAAATAAAATAAATTGGAATAAAGAAACGCAAATAAATCTAACAAAGAAACCTAAAACTTGATTTTATTAGAAAAAAAAAAATTCATTAAAAAAAAAAGTTTGGCATTAAAAAATCTACAAAAGCTCTATCTAACATACAGTTGCAAATGCAAAACCACTTAAGTTAAAATTACGAAATCATTATTTATGTTGTTGAGTAGAATTAAACAGCAACGACAACAACAAAAAATTAATCCAACCAAATGAAAAAACTGCAACATTTGCAAAAGCCGCCACGCCAGGCCACGAGAATTCGTTACCACAATCAAACGTAGCCATAGCTATAGCCATTGCCATAGCCATGCTGGCAGGCAGGAAGCCACGCCAAGCAAGCGAACGCAAGCAGCATTAAAAACGCTTCACTGCATCGTTGAAGCTGTGCTGCATTGGAAGCTGATCTGGCAGAATTGAGCAGAGTTAAGCTGTAGCAGCTTAATATTAAGGGGAGCTCTTCGTTCGTGTTGGGTTCAAAAAAAAATCTGTGATATTTTCTTAAAGTTGTTTTCTTCGATTAACTTAAAGAAAAAAAATACCCAAAATATTTATTTAAAGAGTTCAATTCAGGGTTACCAAGTGGCAGATTTTAGACGCATGTGAAATAAATGGCAAAAATGGAATCGGCGCACTTAATCGCTCTATAACAATAATAAAAGAGTTTAGCTACTACAGCTATTGGCCTTCTTAGCTATTAGGCTAAGACATTGCTACTAAGCTAAGACATTGCAACAGATAAGAGCGTTATTATTCGGAATTAAGTGATGAATATGCTGTCGAAAATCCACTAAGCCATCTTATCCATTCCAAACCATTTTTAGCCTTCAGTTACCATTTTGAAACTTTTTTATAGGATTTCTTTCGTCAAAAATTTCATGCTCTTGAAAGGTTAGTGTGTTTAGAGCTTAACGTGTTCAGGGGTAATGGCTCACTTCGAGTTATAAGAGCTTTATACACTTGAATCCATGTATATAGACGAAATTCGACTTACGATATCTCGACGAAGAAATGCTATAAGGTCATTCCAAAATAAAACTTAGGGGTGAAAATAGTACTCATATAGACTCTTTCTCGAAATGATAATAAAAAGACCCACCACAATATTTATGAAGAATGGCTTGGGTTAAATGAACTGAAACTTTAATATAATGTTCATTTAGTAATGCTATAGGGATTATAAAATATCTAGGTGTTAAAATTATGAAACATAACCTTCTCTATTCATTACATTTCTTGATATAAACATTTCAATTTTTTATTTCAATCGATGGTGCAATACACTTTCACTTTTCCGAACTCGTCCCCTATTTATCCAGGCAATGCTTTTAGCACTTGGCGTCATTGCAAACAGTTTTATAACATACCTTTGAAAACTTTCTTGATAAGTAAGAAACCGACCCTGTGGTGATGAATAGTTTTTGCTTTGTATTAAGAGCAGGTAAGCAGCGAGTATTCCCGAGGGTGCATTAATGTGGCTGGCTTTTCGAATGCAAGATAAGAACTGCAATTCAAAGGCAAATAAATTTACTTCTTTATCAATCTGAATCACGCAGTTATCGCACTCACTTGCATACAAAAGAATTGAAAAGGAAACTGTGTTTGTGCAGAAACTATAAAGCACTCGTTTTTATTTAAACTAAATATTAAAGCACTAAAAAACATTTGAATTTTTCTTTGTAGCTTGAATCATAATAATTTTTCTGCATAAAATGTGTTACGCCTATTCGCCCATTTTTTTGTTTACTGTTTTTATATTTCATCAAACGTTTTCATTCCAAGTTTCATCCAATCTGTTGATATTATGATATGTAGTTTTTCTCTTCCATGGGAGATGCCACACCTTCTTTTCCATACCCGCTAACGAATGCAAACGCTGTCGATTTTATATTTATGTGTTTTACGACATTCACCATAAAAACATCTTTGATATGAACATTTAATGGCAGACGTCAAGCTCACTTTGTTAAGACAATGTTTTAAGCCGTACCGAATTTGATAACTTTTACTAGAAGCTGCCATTCCGACATATTTAGACCCACTCATAATAGCGTCTTTCTACAAAGTTGGATTATATTCCTTTGGAATGCTTCATTGATACTTTCATGAGAAGTATCACGTCCATTCAAGCCTTATGCAATATTAACATGTCATGACAACTTCTTTATCCATTTACTATCTGATTTTTCATACCAACACTATTTGTCTTTAAAACTTTCTTGTGAATGGGTAAAATCACATTGAAGTATCATTTCACTTGTTTCAACATTTGTTCTAAATGAGTTAATTCTTAAACTGATTGCCACTCCTACCTTCATTTCACTTTTGTTTTTCAGGTTTATCAAACAATTCCTATAAGCTTAGCTGACTGTGTACACAGTTTTCCTGCAATGTACCATATCGAAAATCGCATTAGTTTGTCCTGGATCAGGGGAGATTTTCAAACCTGTTTATAATGAACGTCGAAAACTCATTTCTAAAGAGAGAAACCAAAATTTCATTATATATTATAGCACACCTTTTTTCGTTACGCCTCATTCCTCTGTTTTGTAGAGCTTTGATACGCTATCCCCAGCGAGAATCCATTGCTACGCATAAGGATGATAATTTTTCTAATGGAAAACTTTCTAAGATGTTAAATTGGTTACCGTTCATAAAAAAACTATTCTAAATATCAGTCTTCTAGTCCGTTTTCATCGGTTCTAATTTTACGGCTTCTGAATCTCTTAGACTTAATATCGTCTTATTCTGCACGGCCCCTGTTGCCTCAACATCTGTTAATCAGTTAGAAAACAAAGTTATAGTTTGAATTTTGAACCACCTGAGATTCTATTTTGCATGATCTGTCAGGTCAGTTGAAGTATAAGCCCGCAAAATTTGATTAACGTTTGTGCCGTTCTTACAGAATGATCAAAATTATAAAAGCGAATATATTTACTGGATTCCCTGTCCTGATTGGAAATATTTTCCAAACACAGCTGTCTCACCTCCAGTGGCTCTATCCAGCTTCAAACAGTGTACTATGCTTCTAACAGTGACTTATGAGGTCTGTTATTTCCTCTAATCATCCTTAAGGAATTTTAACATATTCCATATTTTAATTTAAAATAAAGAGAACATTTTTAACTCAGCATTGGTCGAGTTCCCCCTTAAAGAACGGAAGTTTAACTTTAACGTTGATGATGATGAAGGCGCACAGAGTTCGAGACCCGTCAGCTGATGAGGGTTTGGTTGGTGTTTTTTCACTTTTTTTTCTAGAATGCGCAAGCTTGGGACTTTTTTTTTTTTGTTTGAATGTATCGTAGTATGTACAAAACATGTGGGTACTCATTGCAATTCGTTACTTTAGTGTGGGTTGGTCTTTTTAACAAGTACGAGAGTACTTCATTTTTTATATTTATTGTGAATATTCTTTATTATTGTTATTGCCGTTGTTGTTGTTGTTATTAATTTATTAACTGCACAGCACCGATGATTGATTTTATAAGCTTGTTTAATAATTTAATGAGAAATCGAGGCAACAAAAAAACTGTATTGAATTGTATACAGAAATGACGTCGTCATGTGGTTTTCCTTTTTTTTTTTTGCTGAATTTAAGTGCCAATAAATTTTTTTTAATATAAATTTTTATAAGATTTACGATTTGTTGTGGTTCCGCTGTAATACAAAGCGTGCAATTTAAGTGTCAATTATGGAAATGAATGCAGGATGTATTTTGGTATATAAATTTTAAATATTTTCGTTAAGATTGAAAGTAATTTAAGGTTTTTAAAGGGAATATAATCTTTTGTTGTAAGTCTCAAGTAAATAAAAGTAATTAAATTAGAGCATTATCAATATAAAGAATTAAGACCAAAATCGACTTCAAAATTAAGTATTTGTAACGCTCTATAGGAGAAGAATTCATAGTGCTGATAAAAACTTAGTTTATTGCATTCTCTAGCGATTGATTTCTAAGTCATCGAAAATTTCCACAGAAAATCACGTATCTAGAAAAACTTCATGGTGGCTATATATAATACCGCATTGTAATTTATGCAGAGTAAAGAACTTGCCCAGTTTGCAAAAGCAAAAGCAAATAAACGTTATTAAAATACCCCTCCAAACTCCTTTACTTTCTATTTTACATGAAATACATCGGCCAGAACTATCGCATGCAATTTTAAGTGAAAAGTAGTCCTTTTATGGAAGGAAATATTAGGCCTTCTAGGGAAAGAAAAATTAAGCCTTCCATGGAAGGAGAAATAAGGCCATTCGTACTTCCTTCCAAGTGGAAGGTAGACCTGCAGCATCCGCTAGCAAATTTAAAGCAGAGAATAAGACTTGTTTTAATTAAAAATTTATATTTTCAGGAATTCACATTCAAAATTGATATTCAAATATATTGACAAATCTGAATGCAGATATTTCTTGTAATATATTGCACTGGATATATCCAATATCGTATTTATCCAATAACAATTAAGGTCTACACATATATATAAAATAGTAGGTTCCGGGTAAGCACCTATACCATTCATCCGAACACAATGAGTTGTGCGTGCGACTAGAAAGGTTTCCGACAAAAAAAGTTGGGCGTAACATCTCCCATCTTGAGATATTTAAGGAAATTATTATTTATCAGGTGGCGCTGGGGTCGAGATATTTTAGGAAATTTGTTTATCTCCGTAATCATAAAAGGTATCGTAGCCATATTGGGTTAGTTGGGTGCTCGATAATATTTCTTAGTTTTTGGTTCTTAGCTTAGTTTGGAAAAATGGGCGTGGCTACGCCCAGTAGCGTACCGGATGAAGAGCTAATTTGACGTAAAAGATCTTTATTTAAAAAATTAATTTATTTGTATTTGATATTACGAGGACCATTTTGCCGCCCCAAGCCTTTACGCCCTAGGCGATCGCCCCCTAACTACGCTTATGGCCACAACTCCATATAAGACCAAAATCAAGTTCATCGTATCTCTGCAACTAAAGGTACTGATAAAAGTAAATTTTAATGAAAATATGGGTGGAACCACGCCTCCCATATTAGTTGACACAGATGAATAAGAAGTAACTCATCGCCACACCTACAGGTAAGGGCAAAACCACGTCTGCCAGGTCTGATAGCGCCAAGTGTAATAAATTTGTCGCAAAGTTCCCATTAACTAATAGGGTAACCATACATCCTCGAACTTATGGAGATGTTCTTTAATTTGATAAAGTCTTCTCGAATACATTAGTGTTTTCGAAAACCTTTAATCGTAGTCCATATAAGGAGTAGATTTAGATATTGAAAAGTGAAGATTTTTTTTTGTTCATAAATTGTGAGACAACGGAATAAAAAATTGGTTCGAGAACATTTTAGTCAATTGGGAATGAAAATTAAATTTTTCCAAACGTCGTAGAGCTGTCTTGTGGTTCACTGGTAACTTTCGAGCTATAGAAAGAGACGAATTATAAAAGCGAAAACAGAAGTGCTCTTAGAAGGCAGCTTTTCAAAAAAATTCAATTTTGAGAAGGGTTCATAAAAGCTCTTAGGCATGCAGCATTGTGGGTATTGACGCTTCTCACAGCAAGGCTTGCAGGCTTTCTTTAGAAGACCATTCATTCAATTTCTTCATATGGTACAAAAGAGCGCTTTCGTTTCAATTTATAGAAGTTGAGAGAATCCCTTTCAAAAGTATTTCCATGCTGATAATGTTCATAATTAGATATGGTAATTTATCCTAAATTTCCTCACTTTCTTATTGTTTCAGTCATCATTTCTTAATTTTCTGGAGATGTTTTCCAAATGCAACTAAATTAGTACCACATTGAGCTTCCCAGCGGTGGTAAGATGTAACTCTATTTGGTATTAAGAAAAAAAAATTAAACGCAACGTAGTTCAAAGCTTGAAATTATTGAACCTTTTTAGCTTTCGCCAGTTATGGTTTGGCCTATACATAGGTCAATATGTCCCCTCTTTAACAAAGACAAATAACTTTCACGATAGGGCTAACGCACATTACAATATCTCAAAAACTACTTTCCAGATCATAGCTTCGTTTTGACAATTGACAAAAGGCTTTTTCTTTTTTTAACAATGATTAGCTAAGATGAAAACAAAGTTATGTGTCGAGTCGTTTGGTGTTTAAGATATAATTCCTCCAATATATGCACTAAAGACCGCTTTAAAATCGAAAATATTTAATTTTTCAAGAACAAACATTTTACGTGCGTAGAATTTAAAGAATGAATGCGAACAACAACAAAAAAAAAACACCTCAAGAAAAGGAAGCCACACAAAACCACAAATACCGCAGACATAAAAGGAAAGAAATTACAACAAAAATAACATTATTAGCTAGGTACTTTGGTACATGGGACCCATGCAAGGAACTCGCAAGAACACATACAAAAATTGCATATACCATAGTGAAACTGAACAAATAAAAATAAAAAGCGACAAAAAAGAGATCAAACAAAGAAAATGTAGTAAAAAGAAAATTAAATGGCAAAACAAATATAATAAAATATAAAAGAAATAAACTTAAAGGAGAAAAAAAACCCAATCTGATTGTAAATAAAAAATGTTTGTGCTAAGTACACATATGTATGTACATAGTAGTAAGAGGTTCAAAAGTTTCCGGCCTAATCACCATGGAAAAAATTTAAGATGGGTCCTTTTGATATCATTCAATGAGTTATCCATTAACTAGATACCCTCATAAATTCTATTACGTTCTTGATACATTGACAACTTAATGAAAGAGGGTGGTTCAATATATTGACAATTTTTTATAGGGCAGTGATTAAAATCCTCTTAAATGAAGGTAAGGCTTTGATTAACTACTACTTATATGCTGGTTATGGGAATTTCCTTATCCATCGAAAAATAATTTCGTTCAATTTAAGATGAACCCTGTCCAGGCAGCCATCAGAAATTGACAGACTCTTTGAACTCTGAATCTCTAGATCTGTCAATATTGTGATTGGAAAATATGGAACATTAGATGGAAGTTACGCGTTAAAATACTGCAGAAATGTGTAATTTCCGAAGAGTTTTCAGGAAAAAGTTTGACGGCAGAGTTGTGGGGCGCATTTATTTCACATTCTGTTCCATACTTAATCCCAATATTGGCACTTAACAATGAAACAAATGCTGAGTTTTACTGGCCAAGTTGCTAGCTATGTACGAAATAACGACCAAGTCGCTAAGTTTCCTACTCGTTGCTTATACGATCACTCGTTTATTGTTTTTTCTACTTTTTTATATCAAATTGCTTATTTTTGCCGCCTGACTTTTTAATTAACTTAATGGTTTTTCCGCGAAATAGCTCTCCTTCTTTTCGTTTCAAAATCCACAATAGACTAAACATAAATCTGCTTGGTAGCCCTGGCATTTAAGCAACTTGCTACGTATGCATAGGAACTATGATTTTACTCGTTAAGTTTGCAATTTCGTTTCCCATGCAATTATCGATGCTAGCTAAAGATAACTAGCTGCGGATGATAAATGAAACGTAGCTTATAATATTATTGAATATATAACGTGTTTAATTTAAAAACTCAATCCAGTGCTCTTATTGTGACAATCTTTACAATTGAACTGAAATTTAAATCATTCATAACATTTATTTTTTAAAGATAATTTCTTTCAAATCTGGGCCATAACCAGGGTTAGCAAGTGACAGGTATAGTAGGAACTTATAAATTTCTGAAATACCCGGGAATTGGATAGTTTCTTTGACATGGACTTCAAAGTTTTGTTGGACGAACAAAAAAAAAGTTTTTCCCACACCAAAACTTAGAATTTTATGACCAAATTCTGTAATATTGCTGAAAAAAAGGTCGTCAAAACTTTTCCCAAAAAAAAGTTACTTTTTATCACTTGAGGAAACATTTTTTTATTTCAAATGGGTAACCCTGACCTTAACTATGGCTTACATCATTCTGAAGATCCAATTTTTCATGGTGCATTTGAGCGTTTCGAGTGGTAAGTAATGCTGGATTATAATACCTCGAAACCTTCACACTCAAATCAAATTTGAACAAACTCTCAATAATAAACCTCGAGATGACCAGTTGACTCAACATCTGAGACATGATGGAGAAAAACAATTTAAAGAATTGTAAAATTTGAAAATAAGGAACAAACTCTTTTCGGATATGATAAAGTTTTCTGACTTTTTTTTCTACTAAAATTTCCTTTTCAAAGGAATGCTTTCCTCCATAAAAAAGAATATCCACTTGAAAATATAATTCCAATGAAATCAAATATTCTCGGTTGTTCCCCATTTTTAATCTGATGGTAAAAGTTTATATTATTTGACTTATGCTTATGGCTATTTTCAATTATTTTTTATTGCCTTACGCTAACCTTGCTAGCCCTACAACAATCAAAATCATTGTTTCTGTAAAAAAAAAAAAGTTTACTGTCAACTAATCGCAATAGCTCAATTAATAAAAATAAACAAAACAAATTTCACCCTCAGTTATCAATAGAAGAACCGTTTAATATAAACAATATGTTGGTATAAATTTTACTTTTTTATCAAAATACAAATAGGAAATACGTTGGAAAAAAGTCCCAAGATAACCTCAAATATTATTTAACCTCGTTTATCAGGTAAATTGATTAAACATCCACTCGTCGATGCGTTTTTTTTTTTCTAATGCGATAAGTAAATAACTGTTAACCACCTGTTATCAGACAGACAAACAGACAAGTAAAGTCAACAACAAGACCTATAGCATAACCAACCAGGCAACATCACAATCACTATCACAAATGCCTTTTCTAGTTTTGCCCCTCACATTATTCACATTATGTTGAAGGTGCCTACTACTAACTATACACGGCAAAGATATTTTATGGTAAGATTTGGACAATATTAGTTTGAAGAGTTGTCCTGTCGCCACGTGACTTAAGGCCACATGCTTTTTCCTCTGTGACCTAGTTAATGGTCCTTTCAACCATCGCTTTATGATACGGAAATTTCAAGAGTACCCCATTTAATATTTTTCTCAGCATTAGCGATGAAGTAATTGATCAGTCCAGCATATCTCCAATGGTATGTAGAGTGTGACAAATGAGCAATAATGTCTGAGCCTTCGCTTGCAAGGCCTTTCTCCAGAAAAACGTAATGGGGACATTTTTTCTCATCGAAGACGATAGAATCGAAAAATCGTTGCTATAAAAAGTGCTTTTCATACGTGACAAATATAATTTTCCGGGCCACCTTACTATTTACTGCACCAATTTAATGTCAAAAAATATTAAATTATAAATATCCTAAGCTAGAGCTTGTGTTCAAACCTCTCTCCACCCCACCATCTCCTTAATGTTTCCACCTTTGATTTGGATGAGAAATTCATTGATTTAAAAAATCAATTTAGTGTTTTACTTTTTCCTCTACTTTGTAACACATACAATTAGCAATTAACTTTACGTTAACAAATTCATCGGTTACAAATGGATTTTAAGACTAAAGTCAAGTTGGCTTCTTAAAACAATTCAACGCTGAGCTGACATTTTTTCCTTATGAAGAATAAAATTTTTAAAAAATTAAGGGCTTACAAAAAAAGACCACAAATATCAAACTAAATTGATCAATATAATTTTTATTTTGATATAAGAAAACCCTTCGAAACCAAGAAATCATTTTTAAAGTATTGAAGACGACACTGCACTACACTATTAGTGCTCTTTATCAGAGAATAAGTACAGCGACCTCAGCCAACGCACCCTATGTGATGTAGCTTCGGTTTACTTTGAATACGTTACTTGTTACATTACAGGGTAATACAAATTGTCATCAATTACTATTTCATCGATGAATTCATGGATTACGAATCTCCCCCTTTCAATTTTTAATGTAGCATTTTAAAAAACTTTCCTCTTAAAGTAAAATGGTCAACTCAAGTAATCCCTATGTCATGAAACACAGAGCCAGCACCACCTTAATTGATTTTCTATCTGGTGACAACATGAAAGTCTTGTCAACTTGTCCAGAAAATATAGCTCTTATTGAGCAAACGTGCCGCCAGTTATAATGAATTGCCATAGAAACTCTTCAAGGCAGCTTGGCTTAACAAAACAGCTGAGCTTCTTATTAATTTTACTTGTTATTCTGTGTACTGGCTCTAAATTTTTTTCAAAAGAAAATTTTATGCAAAATAATTGGTACTTGAATATATTGAACTTGAAAATACTTCAACATACAACTCCGCTGGATACGACATGAAAGAGAAGACGGAACCTTTAGTTTAGACGTCAAGTGATTACTTAACAATTAATAATTTGGAAAGATTTCGCCATGAATGGAGGTGGCTAAAAAGCAGGTGAAATTACCAAATATACACAATCCATGAATGACAGCGTATTAAATACCAAATAAAGTAGATAACAGTAGGTACAAAAAAAAGTTTTTTTCCGTGTAAGCTTAGAACACAGCTGCTTTTTCAGCTTACTAAATGTTCTGCTCTGTTGCGTTACTTCGGTTTGTCAAATGCACTCTATGTTTGCAGTGTAAATGTCAATATAAATTAAATATAAATAACTTCATCATTATCGTCGTCATCATCAACATTTCCAACATTGTTGTCGTCGAAGACCTCTTGCTTGAGACGGCGCAATCTTTAGCACCATCATCATCATCGACATCATCAATAGTACTATAATCAACATTGAGAGAAAAAAACAAAACAAGTCTTAGCTAAGTACATACGTACGACACACGTTGGCAACACTAGTTGACAGCTTATCATATGTACAAACAAACTATCGTATGTTTGTGTGTTCACTTACTTCAAAGTGTATGTATGACTGTTTGCGCGTTTGAGTGTTTCGTACTGATATGTCATAATCTCTCGTAATGCCTACCATGCGTTCGGTTGACCGCGTTTCAGCGCTGATAACTAAAAGTTGTGGAAGTCGACGTTGTCGTTTACGATTAATCTATGATAGAGCAAAAGTCACATCAGTGTATTTATGTACAACAGCGAGGTATTGACACAGTGGGAAAATTTTCTGAGAACTTGAAATTTACATCAATTGCACAGTGCAACACTAAGGCTTCATTTTTACAGCGAGTTAAAGCAAAGTCTACTTAAACGTTGCTTAACTTTAATCGTCGTTTGACGTTTCGGTTTAAGCTCAGTATTTATCACAGTTGTGAAAAGTTATAAAATGGGAATTGATAGCGGTGTTACCAATTCGTGTGACTTTTCTCATGCGGCTATGAATTTGCTCTTCTTATAAAGCATCACTTAAAACTTATTCATCGAGGTTAATATTGGACTCCTTTAAGGCATCATTAAGGGCATTCCGATTAACAAAAAATTTTCGAAAAAATGAAACCAAAATAGGCTCATTCGATATAAAATTAATTTTCAAACTTCTCGCAATAATTCCAGGAACTTATCAATAAATCAATTCCTTGTGCCATGAAATTGAAAAAGTTGATTCCAAATTTCAATCCCATCGAATTTGATTTCCAAAGGAATGATTCCTATCGATACTGAAAGTACATATTCTTTTTTAAGAATCTGAATCTGCTGTCAAGCCATTCCAAATTTTTGAAAATATAGCGAAAATGTCACTTAAAATTAAACAGTTCAGGCGTTATTTGACAACAATAACTCATATAGGACATTAATATAAACACACGGAACTCAATTTTGTAAACATATAAAATATTAATGGTAAATCTACTCAATTATTATCAAATAAAAAATTAAAAAAAAAAAAATCTCACAATTATAAAATAAATGTTCAACATGAAGCGGACCTATAGCCCCGTGCGGTATATACTAAAAACAATCCAGTTGGAAATTGTGCAATTGATGTCAAATTAAAAGAAAGGCTATAAGTTCTCGATGACGACAAAATTATGTCTCATTGAATTCATTGTCCAAAGAAAACGGATTCGATAAAAATTTAAGTATATTAAGAATTAGGTGACCACGTTGACAAAACCAATAATTTTGTTGAATTTAAAACAAGTTGGTTTGAATCCAGCCGAAATCAATAAAACATTATTTTTCAAGTGAACCTTAAGCTTATTGGTGCTTTTTTTTTGTACTTCTTGAAGGCCGGTACTAGGTGGGAAGAAACTTAAGTGATATACTCCACTTTTATTTTGTAATTGCCATGCTTCTACGAAGTACTGGCTCTATGGAGCAGAAAATAAATCAAGATGTAAAATCCATAGAAGAAGTAGCGATGTGTGATCAAAAAAAAAAAAAAATTTGATAATTGATTTCAGCATTTTTCAGTTAAACTTCTACGTTTACGTTGACGATTGCAGATGACATAAACTGCTTCATTGGATTACTGAGGTGATTTGCATTAAGAATTTATAGTTAACTCAATTAACTCATAAAAATCGATATGGTTGTGTTTTGCAAATAAGCGACTTATTTGCTTTCTAAAAAGATCGAAGCGATTAAAAATGTTGCATATAAACGTAAACTTAATTGTTATTTGTAATCTTCATGAAAGTAAGCTTCGACGAATTGCTTAAACCGAATCACTTGCGGTAAAATGTATGAACTTTCATTATATTTTTATAATAAAGTGTCAAGAAGTGTCGAAAAGTAGCTTAATGTCGAAAAATTCCAGAAATGTTGAAAAGCACGAAAAATGTTGAATTTATCGAAAAATTTTTAAAAGTGAAAAACATTGAATAAGTCGAAACTTTTAAATAATTCAAAAAATTTTTAAAAAGTCAAAAACATTTAAAAATTCGCAAAATGTTGAACATGTCGAGAAATGACGAATAAGAGTATAAAATGAAACACTACCGTGACTGTTATACCTGCGGCCAATTTACTCCAGCACAGATTTGTTTACTTACCCAAAACTTAAATAGCGTCTCATATCATAACTTTAAAATGCAACCTTTTTAAAAATTCCAACTGAGACAGGTCAGGACCGGACTTACACTTTTTATAGGCCCAAATATATATAATTGCCACAATCTTAGGTATAAATGTTCAATGCCTAAAAAATAAGTTATTTATGCTTGGCATATAATATGATATAATTGCCGTAAAAACTGAATTAGGGGGCTAAGCCTCCAGCTTTTAAACTTGAAAATTTGAGTTTTTCAGAAATTTCGTATGATTTTTTATGATTTTAAAATGCATCTTAGAGCTTTTACTAAACATTTATCGACTTTGAGAAGATAAATTTTATTTTTCAATCACTGAACAGTAAACAAATCAACGAAGTAAAAAATCATTGAAAAATTTTATTCAAAAACTGATCCATGATTTCGTTTTGAAGATGTACTCTGGTTCGTGAATAACGTGTATGTGTAACATATTGTTAGATCTTTTATTTCAAATTATATTCTTTTTTTTCTTTTATATTTAGAAGGTACGAGTATTAAATTTCTCTCATCGTCAATGTTACGATTTCTTTCTCATTCTCATCTTTTCGTCTAACCAGTTTGGGTTCTTCTGGCTCGAATTTTATGTGAGGGTATGAGTTTAAGGAAATTAATGATAAGAACTGAGAATGCAAAACTGTAGATGAGTGCTAATGGAACAAGAAGCAAGCAATAGCAAAATTGTACCAGATCGAAATCATACCAGTCATATCCGATAAGCTTTGGAGCCCATAATCCAAATATATTATTAGAGTTGCTCTATCATATAAAGTTTTTTGGACGTAAGTAACAAAATAAGCAAAGTAACTCGATCATATCTAGAGAAAGTGGGATATGTGGCAATCGCGACACATATTATGTGTCTCAAAAACTTAATGCAAGACAGACTCGGTTTTGAAGTGAACATATCTAGAACAACCTGGAATTAATCTTAACTCAAAAGTGATAAAATGGCGTTTCGGGAAAATAACTCCCAGGCGACGAAAAAGCTATGTGAATATAGTTAATAAGCAAAGATTTGATAATTTAGTTCAACGAATTACGCTGTGCTAGCAAAATTTTGCAATAGCCCCTTTGGCTTATGAAATATTTTTTTTATGTTTGTTCTGTTTAATTTCCTATAGAAGAACTTTCCAACGAATGGGATAACTTCGTGAGAACGAACAGATTCTATATGTTTGAAACATAATATGTAACGTGATTATCTGTCCAAGCAAAAATTATGAACAAAAATAGAAAATTGTTCCATCTATCCAAAATTTTCCGCCCCCTAAAAGTTGGACCGGTAGACACGGGCCACTGCGGCTGACTCTAAGTCCGACCCTGATTCAAATAGGGCCACAATCATATGCTGACACACAAATAGTCAAACCGAAAGATAGATAGTGGATAGACACATGGTGGGTAATATATCACATGACACGACGTAATTTCGTAATAAACCTGTAGGCACGATACGTTACGTTTAAGTGCATTACGTTGTGTTGCGCTGCAATGCGTTGTGCTACGTTGCGCTGAGCTGAACTGAACTGAACTGCACTGCACTGCGTTGGTCATTATTTACTCAACGACTGGGTTGCTGCTGCTGGTAGTGGGGATGCCCATAGATCCCCCATACATTGTAAATTAAGGCATGACTGAGTGGCTGGCTGGCTGGCTGGTCGTCGTACTTCGTTTGTTGTAGTCAGTTTCGTGGTGTGGTGACGTGGTGTGGTGCTCATCGCATGTCACAGCGGGTTTAACTTTAATGGCGACAACAACAATAGCACAAAAAAAAAACAAAAACAAAAGCAATGAGAACAACAACCACAATAACACGAATATGCATCGACAGATGCAAGTGTTTGTGCGGTTGTGTGTAGTGTGTGAATTTTAAATGAAGAGTAGCATAAACCTTTTTTACTAAAAATAAATTTATGAATTTTAAAGTTTCAATTTTTGTTGTAAAAAGAAAAACAAAACTTTTTTGAAAATATATAAAACTGGAGAAAAAATTCATCATGAATGATATGCACTGAATTATTAAAAGTTAGAATATTTTAAAAATAAAAAAAGGTCCACCCTAATAAGCAAACACTTCAACTATACACCGACCGATATACATTTAGATAGGCCACCACCGGTTGCAGACCGTTTGTTGTCATTGACCTCAACTCGGCGGCGGCGGCGGAACACACACGGAATTTAAACGACGAACAACGCGTGCGTTGAGCAGAATCTTCGTGTGGCTGGTGCAACTTGCTGCACTTTCGTTCTCTGTGACAAACACACACACACACACACACACACGAACAAATTAATACTTTGCATTTGGGTGTGTATGCGTGCATACGAGTATCTGTGTGTTGGTTAAATGCATTTTGTAATTTTGTAATTTACTCTCGATTTAGTTGCATGCGAAATTTATGCCAAGGGGGAGCAAGTTGCATTTGTGTTCAGGGAAGAAGCAGGTTAATTACAATAATTGGCAACACTGGCGTTGTCACTGCACACACTGACTGCCAGTCCAATGCTATTTCCGTACTGGATTTGAATATAAATAGAAAATTTAATTCAATGCATATGAAATTATCCAATCAAATTAATACGTGCTCCATGGGCAATATATTCTGGAGACTTTTCTGGAATGTGAGGTGATTGAGAACCTATAGCATTTTTAATGAAATTTTTATCTACCAGAGTAGCCAAAGTATTGTCGATGAAGAAATCTGGAAGCTGAACTTAAGGTGATAAGAAATTTAATGTTTATCAAATAGTTTGATCAGTTATAGAAAGGAAAATGTAAGGTCCATTTTGCTAGTTATCAAAGGAAAATAAAAAAATCTACTTCTAACGTCAAATAAATTGTGTGCTGTATTATAATGCATTCTAAAAAAAAGTCGATGTATGGAATTATCGACGAATCGAAAATTGATATCGAAAAATAAATAGCAAATGTTGATAGAATTTGGCCAATCCTGAAATATACTTTTCCGAAGGTTTTCGGCGCCCTGAATTCAAATCTGAGGTCAGAATTTCTCTGATGGTTTTGGCTTTTGAGATATTCTAACATAAGTGTAAATATGACAGTTTTTCAATGTATTTGAGGTTATATTACATCGAAAGATAATTTTGATTTATGAAACCATTAATGGGGTCTGAAATAACTACACTTTTTCTTCAAAATACACTTTAAATTATATCGATATATTCTTTTTTCTCTAAAGTATAGTAAATTGAAATTTATTACACATTTCTCAGTTATTCTGTTTATTGGAATTTAATTTGATTTGTATGGAAACCTGTATAATAAATTTCAATTTACAATTTTTCGGAGAAAGAAAAAGATATTAACATAACTCAAAGTGTATTTTGAAGAGAAAAAAGGTTCTTTCGGACCCAATTAATGGTTTCAGATTTAAAAATTAGCTTCCGATGTAATATAAACTCAAATACCTTGAAAAACTGTGACATATTTACGCACTTTTAGGTTAGAATATCTCAAAAACCACCAACCACCTCGAATTCGAATTCAGCGCATAGAAAACTTTCGAAAAGGTATATTTGGGTTTCATATACTGAGGTTTGTCGAACTGTGTAATCAGAATTAGAAGTCAGAACTCTTCAAAGTTTTCAACCATCACATGAAATGTTAGGGAACATAAATTAACATAAGAGTTCCTTATAGAGTATGCCAATATTTCATTACGGAATGTTCAGGGTGTCTTTGAATTTGACCAACATGAAATTTATGACTGAAAACGAATAAATTTCTTGTTCTCTCTCACTCAGAACAGCGGCCACTAACACGACTACGCTCAAAGGAGCACAGGGCTTCAAGATCAGATGTGATTAAATCTTAGCTTATTGTGGTCCAAAGGGGAAAACGAGAAGCTTCAATTTGAGATGTTTTGAAAGATTATAGGACTCCGGGCTTAAAGTCGATGTTTATCCAAAAAATGGGCAAAAGCAGCTTTTGTTGGGGTATTCAACCCCCATTATCTCTTCTTACTAGCAGACTGAAATTTGAAATTTGCAGACCAATGTTATCTTTACAGTACCGAGTGCTTTGTTTTCAACATAAAATGTTTGGACATTTTAGATTTTGAGGCCGAATTGCCATCAATTTTGGGAATTTCAACAGGTCAAAATAAATTTGATAATATTTTTTTAACAATTAAGTTCTTTATAAGGGGCCGTCTATAAATTACGTGAGTCCAAATAGGGGGGAAGGGGTTCCGGCAAAATCTCATCAAATCTCACCAAATAGGAGGAGTCAACGAAAATCTCACGTCGACTTTTTAATGCAGATAGTATACATTATTATGGCAGATTACATCTAAAAATTATAAGGAAAGTCTCACGGAAGGGAGGAGGGAGTCCCGCCAGAACACACCAAAGTGAGGGGTGGTCCGAATTTTAAAAAAAATACCTCACGTATTTTATGGACGTTCCCTAATACTACTGTATATTTTGAATAGTTAATGAGTTATAAAGCCTGATAAATTGAGAAAAAATTACAAAGTCGATAAAAATAAAAGCCAAATATACAATATCACAAAAAATAGAACAGACCAATAAAATTTTGAGTTTTTCAACTCCACGGCAAAGGAAATCATTAACTTCTTGATTCTTTTCAAGGAACAAAGTTTGGAATTGAAAAATTTAAATTCTATTCTAAGATCTTTTGATCATTAAATTCAACTGTCTATTTGTTTATAATAAAGAATGAATTTTGAACATTTTCAAAGGCGGTTCGAATATTGGCAGGTTCTATTTTGGTAATCATTTTTGGAAAATCTATTTTGCATCGAAGTGTACTAAAAATCAAAACCAACACTTTAGAGCTATGGAGCAGTCAATTAATATCCGAAATTCATTTTCAGCGATTTTGCAACAATTGTTGTAAGCATTTGCTTAAGAAAAATGGCCAATTGAATGTTTTTTTTTTTAATTTCTAAAAGAATCAGGTTTCTGACGACAACACCTGCTTAGTTTTTAATTCAAACTTTTCATTCCCGAAATGGAATCGAAAAAGAAATCGATTCTTTAATCAAGAAATCGAAAAACTTGCTTCCAAATCTAAGTCCTTGATGTTGTTATTCTTGAAGAATTTGATATCTGCTTGAAATAATTTACTACACTTTGCATTATTGAAAGCTAAAATTTCACACTTTATTAAAGTACCCTTGAAAATAGCATTAAAAAAAGATTTTGTTTTACCGGCACCTAAAGCATTGGAGCTTAGTAAAAGCCAATAGCAAATAATCTCAGACGACTTAATGAGATTTTCAGAGCATCTAAACTACAGAAAGTGCACAAGAAATAAACCAAATGCAACCTTCAGCGGATTTCAAAAAGTAATTTAAATATTTATTGCTCTTAGGTATCCTGCACAGTTACAATGTACTCGTACTACAAACAATAACCCTAGCATCTCGCGAAAAAATACCTTATTTCAAAAATCTCTATTAGCACTATGTCTGTCCAGTGTCTAGACTTTGTTGGAAACCTTGCGTTCCATTTACAATTAGCGCTCATAACAAAAGCCCACAGCCATAAACAGCTGGTGACTGCCGCTGCTGCGGATATGTTTGATCTACAAGAACTCATAATATTAAGATTTTACTGATTGTGATTGTACGGGTAATTCACACAAAAGCATAGAACCAGTAACAGCAACAACAGGAGCAACTAACTAACTGGACCAAACAACAATGGCAACAGTTGCCACAGTAACTAAGTAACAGAGGTAGCTGCAGGCAGGCACTGCACAGCTTCGGTTTTATTCCCATATTGCAATTACCAAGGATTACTTACATTTTTTCGCACATTTCTATGAAGCTACCGCGTTACTGCTTGCTGACAATACCATAAAGGTGTGAGATTTTGCTTACCTGTAATGAGAAAGAAAAGCACAAAAGAAATGCATTAGTTTAAAGAAGAAGAAGAAGAATTACAAAAAAGTGTTAAATTACTAGCTACGTTAGGGTACTATGGATATAATAGCGCTAACAAATAGCAGCGAGCTATTTGAAAAGAAGACGAACGACGTTGGAAAAACCTTGTATTTACACAACTTATTAACAACGAAGAAGCATTAACATCATATTTTTACCTTAGGGAAAACCATTTTCTTTTTATTTTGAAAATATGCGTTATCTCAACAATTTAAAACATCCTTAGCACTGCCATTGAACTAAGTAAATCCTTAATTTAATAGAACTTTATCGAACCAACACTAACAGAGTTAATAAATAAATCGTTTTGATTTATCCTTCGAAAAATAAATTTCGATTGAATTTAGCTTTTTCGATAGTCCAAACAAGTGGCTAAGACAAAACTTCACATGTTTTCGGTGAACATTTACTCCATGGAAAGTAAATTTCTTGCCCATCTTGAGGCAGAGGCGCACCATGGACATTGGGCGCCCGGGTCAAGGAAGCAATTTGCCGCCTTCTACCAACAAAAAATATTTGAATCCCTTTCTTCTGCTTCTCTAAAACCCTAGCAAAATGAGATATATATTACATTCAACACAAAAAAAATTTAATTTCTTGGAGGTTAAAGCTGTTATGAAGCGTATGCTTCGAGTGAATCGAAAATTTTGAAACCAATAATTTTGTCTGAACGGTTGAATGCAACAAATTTAATTTCAAAAGCACCTAAGTCCTCGCAAATTCAACATCCTCAAAACAACTCATGTTCGGAAAAAATCGAGTACATAAAAACCATCAAGTTCCTTTCAGAATTATTAAAGAAATTACACTGTGTAACAAAGTTTTTATAATAAAGTAAAAACAATACAATTCGAGATATTCTAACTTAAAAATGCAAAAAACACTATTATATTTAGAAGTATACTACAACGCGAGTATAATTCAAACAGATATCTGTATATGTGGCATATGCAAATTTGTTGAAATTTTGTTAGGCTTGTTAGGTCAATTCTTGTTCATGTAAAATAAGAAATTATTGATTGTTTTTCTTTTTAGTTTTTTAAAAATAAAAATCCCCTGAAGAAGCCTAAGTCCCATAGGCGAAACGTCGGGAAAATGTTGTAAGAAAACTTTGTGTTTTTTTTATTTTACATGAACAAGAATTGATCTAACAAGCCTAACAAAATTTCAACAAATTTGCATATGCCACATAACAACAAAAAAATATTGGTCATAAAGGAAAAAAGATACCTGTATAATTAGTATAATAATAAGGAAATTATTTTGATCAATTTTGCCCAGCATAGTTATAGTCTTTTACTTCAGGTTTTCGAGATATCCTAACCTAACAATTCAAAAAAGTCACGTTTTTTGTCATATTCGTAAGGATATCTCGAAAACCTGACGTGATGGACTGTAACTTTGTTGGACAAATTTGATCAGGACTAAATTTTATTTCAAGAGTATACCGTGCTTACCCTGTATTAAAAAATAAAATTTGTCACCCAGTGTTACGGCGTAAAAATCAATGAACTTTTAGAATCCATAGAATATAAGAAAACAATGGAATACAACAAGACTATCCAGCTTAATGGAGTTACTGGATTCATCAAATTTATCACATCTATTGAGCTTGATTCGCATCCATTATCGATCATAAACATCAAAACGACGAAATCGGTTATAAGCAAACCAACGAATGTATCCAAGCCATTGACTCCATGAAATACATCAAAACTGTTGAGACTATTAATTCGATCAAGATCAGGAGATTCATCAAAACTATCAATCTGATCTTTTTCGTTAAGTCCATAGAGACCATCAAACTGTCAAAACTATGAAAGTAATTTGTTCAAGAATATAAGTTCACTTAAACCTATAGAAATCGGACCTGCTCAATGAGCTCACAGACAACATAACTTAATTATGCTGTTTTGTAGGTCAGACTTTGGAACATAAAGAACAGGAAACTACGTAATCATATCTAATAGTATTTTCTAAAAAATAAAAAAGGTCGAAAAGGTATACGAATTGGCAGATAAATACTGTGAACCACTTTACATACCTCTCGAACGGGAAATATATACATACATCATTCGGATCGAATATACATATAGAGAGCTTTTCCTTCTAACATTCGTAGTAGTACATAAAAAAGAACTGACGAAGCATATAAATATGTTTGTATTTAACAAAATTTAAGGAACAAACCCAATTGGAATGAGGTGCGATAGCGAGAAAAGAAACAGCGAGATAGCATGATTTTTTCTATATGTTGGAGCAATATGCGCAACGGAAGCTCTAAGCAGCTCTATTGCGTATCTTGCTCTAAGGCAGTGATGGGCACATAGTGGGTCTATTTGCTCTCATTGCTCTTACCGTTATTTGACGCGCAAGCAAGCGAAAAAAAATTCGCAGAATTTCAACGCTATCGAGGCACAGCGTTGGCTTGAGTTCAAATGAAAACAAAAACAACACACAAAGGCATAAGCGACGGCGCCGCATTGTGTTTCAACGAATGTAGCAATTATTTTTGTTTGTAGTGTAATTTGGTTTTTTTTGTGCTAATGGCAGTTTTGGAAATGAAAGTAAAAAAAACTTTAAAATTTCGTTTGTTGTTGTTTTGCTCGTTTGTTAGATTTTTGTGCCCACCGCTGCTCTAAAGTTTAGGAAAAAACATATTGGCGCATATTCATAGTCATATTTAGCATCACCTTAAGTTAGAACTTTATTTTAGCAATAACTAAGTCATTCATAGTCGATTTAGCTTCGGCTTTTCTGCTTAGTTAAAACTAAAAAAATAGTTTCAGCTGAAGTTGATATTAAGTCGATATCAAAAAAGAAAATATGGAGAAAATTCATTCATTTCATATCAGAAAATTCAATTTTGATAATTTTGAGGATTATAAGTTGTTTTTATTTGGCGTGTTAAAAAAATATACATGCATATATGATTTTAGAAAAAAAAAAACTTAAGAGAATTATAAGCTGTTTTTATTTAGCGTGTCAAAAAAAGTTTTTAGAAAAAAAACATTTATTCTGATGAGAATCGAACCCACGCACTTTGAGCTATAAGTCCACAGTCCTAACCATTTCGTGACGCTGCCTTGTAAAATCCAGTTTTTTATTACTCTTTCTGTTAATTTATTAGTGTAAAATTAAAAAGTCAAAATTTATAATGGCAGGTCACTTTAGAAACCGGAAGGGTAAAAAAAAAAATATATATATTCATATACATATATGTTTTTAAAAAAAAAAAAAACATGTTAACTGACGAGATTCGAACCCACGTCCTGAGGGCTATGAGTTCACAGTCCTAACCATTGCGCCACGGTCCCCTGTGTGCTCAAAATTTTTATTACTCTCTTTGTTATTTAACTAACTTGAAATTAAAAAGTCAACATTTGACAAGATTACCACGAAAGCTTTTGTGTGGTGAATTCATTAGCTTATGCCACTTAGTCAATACTAAAAAACCGACTATGAATAGAAAACAATTTTTAGTCACGACTAAATTTTATTTGAGCTTAGTTTGAGTTTAGTTAATTTCAACTTTAAAATACGACTATGAATATGCGCCATTGTCTCGTTTTGGTTTTTTTCTCGCCATCGTATCTGGTTCCAATTGTGTTCAGTCGTTTAGTGTGGGAACTTCTAGCGACACAAATAAGCTATGGAAAAAAAAACGAATGAGTTTAGACAACTGGGTGTAGCAACTCCTATGGAAGAAAAAAACTTTAGATGCCAATATCGATAGGTTTAATGAAACTTGGAATGAAAACGTTCAATGAGACAAGCAAGTAGTAGATAAAAAGTGGGCGCATTTCGACGAATTCGCATGACACTTTTTACTCAGTTATCATACGATTTATATAGAAAGAGACATTGAATATTTGATGCTTGAATATTTTCTTTTTAATAAAGTTAAACAAAACGAATGTTTTTTTAGTTTCAGCACACACAGTTACATTTCAGTGCTTTTGTGAGTGCGATAACTGCGTGATTTAGATTGGTAACCAAGTAAATTTATTTGTCTTGCTTTTGTACCTTTGAATAGCAAGCAGTTCACGTCATGCATTCCAAAAGCCAGCCACATTAATGCACCCCTGGGGGATACTCGCTGCCTGGCTGCCTGCTCTCAATACAAACATAAAAACTATTCATCACAAGCGAGTGGGTCGGTGTTGCGGCGATTTAGTGCGGTTCGGTTCATTTTCAGAGTCAGTATGGTTTATGGTGCCAGCCAGTCAATCGTTCAATGTTGTTGTACGTTTTTCATATCGTGCTTTTTAAAGGCGGACCTAAACATTGTAATTATCCATAATTCACAAAGTTAGACCAAAGACGCAAGTCGCGATTCCAAAAATTCGCCTAAGGCTGTTACAAATCTAATGAATGGTTTCCGTTCAGTTTAGATCATTAAACTTTAATATGACGATTAGTTTTATTTATTTTGTTTTAAATTAAATAAAACTTTTGTTCTTTCTAATGATTTTAAATTTGGCGTTATATTTTAAAATACACTTTGCAAATAATGAGATCCTAAAAAATACCGATCAAAAGTTTAACATAACATCATGTAGTCGCTCTTCGTGATTCACCCTCTATAATTTGACCTGTTTTTTCTTCTTTCTTTTAATATAAATTATGTTAATTTTGTAATAATCGCTCACATGTGGTCATTGAACTTAGAATCGCTACTACTGCACTTTAATTCTTGCCGTTGACTGCCAACTGCTGCAGAGAATTTAACTTGTCACACTTCTTGATTACAATGCAATTTCTAAGTTGTTGTCGGCAATATTGCGTGTTGCCTTAAGTTTTTTATATACCCACTTAAGCAAAGAAATTTTAATTCTTTTATCTCTATAAAATAATAAAAGAAAAGCAGCAATAACAACAATAGCAATAAAAACAAAAGAAGAAAAAAAAAATGCATGGCATTAATTTTTAGTACACATACCAAACGACATAAATTAAAACAACAGTAAAAAATGAGAAAAAAAAATAGTTTCGACCTGGCCGAAATTTAAATACCCTACAGAAAATAATAGTTAAAGTCGATTGCGATTTTAGTAAAGGTTCAAATCATCTAACTGAATAGAGGTTTAACAGAGAAATATTAATACTTCGCTGAATGAAATGAGGAGCGAAGCAAAATAGATTGATCCAGTATTTACATAACAATAAAACAATGTTTCAAATGATATGTAGTTTGGTGCAAAAAAAAAAAAATCTACTCTAATGGCCCACATTTTCAAGAGAAAACTCTTTGAGCTCTTTGCTTCCTTAAATTTTTCTATCAACAATTACAGTCTTTTCTTCTACCCTAACTTAATTCTCTACCGTTTTCGACAGTAACATGAAGAATATATAAGATCGGATTTCCTATTCTTCTCAAACTATAGCTAAACGTAAAAAACACTTCTGTATTTATTTTTGAAGTGAAAATTCTTTAGCACGGGAAGCGCAAAAATCAATAACAATTACAAAGCGAGAGAGTTGGAGTATTTTTTTACTCCTCACTATGGCAAGACTTTGGTAGTTAATCAGTGGAATGATTGAAAATATTGAAGAAATAGGAAATTTTCCACGCTTATATCTAAGCTTTTGGTTGTACCGTTTCTAAGCTGATAGTTGTAGGGCACTTTGCTCGATGAAAACTTTAATTTGATATATTATTTATTGATTTGATATGATATGATACCGTCAACTTTTATCATTGAAGTAAAACATGTTCGTTTCATTCTATCGCAGTTTAGTATTCAAATGGTTTCACTTCTACCACGTGTGAATGCACACTTGATTTTTTCATTAGAGTGAATATGAGTAGATTAGATTTCCATTGACTGGGGAATAAGGTTTCTATCCTTAAAGTCATTGAAAATATCCCAGGATATCTAAACTACTAAGTCACTGCCGTAAATAAAAAAAACACCCCCAGGATTGAAACGACCATACTTAATCAAAGGGAGTGGATGCAGTATCATTTAGTGCTTTCGCAATTATTTTGGAATTTTTTGGTACTTTAAGTGAACTATAAAGAATATTCAGAGTTTTATATCTTTCTAACTATGCTTCCAAAAATGCACACTTATTCAAAGTGTAGGGTATAAAAAATCAGCAACATTGCCAAATACAAAAATAATAGCGAGGCAGCAAAAAATTCTCATTGCATGCAAACTGCAATATTGCATTCTCCATACAAACGACTCACATTTACATTTACAAGCACGCACATTTCGCATATAACTGTCAACGTGACAAGCAACACAGCGAAGACACTAACAACACTTCCAGGCAAAGTATTGGCTTCGTAACCACTAATCAAAGATGTTTTGCATTCAGTACAAAGGGAATGATACGATAAGCAAAAATAATGGTCCCACTGAAAGACGATGAGTTCTTTCAAAGGAGTGCTATTGTCCTCAGTGGGGTATCTTCAATATCTTTGTCCCCGGGACGAGGAACAATCTGACACCTCCTAAAAGAAATTTTCATAATAAAATAGGAATGTACCACAATCTATTTTGCTACATTCCAAAGATTTTGCGCCCGGAGCGGCTGCCGCATGAGTGTCCTACTCTTTTTCATTTCATTACAAATGAAATTAAACTATGTACAATGTACATATATGAAACTCCCCTGATTTCTATGGAAGAGTTGTTCCAGCTAAACTCTCTAGTCATAACTCAAGTATTACTTCAAGACCCTCTTAGTTTTAACCTTGTTTATATTGAAAGGAGTATAAGCATATAACTGCCTGAGGCTCTTCCTTGTTAAGCTGGTGTAAACTTCTACCACAATTAACGCCAGATAAAATGTAAATTTAATTAGTGCCTCTTTATTATTCAACGTATGTATGTAAATATGTATAAAAAAAAAACGATGCTATTTAAAATTCCTGCCTTTCGTGAGGATGTTTTTGTGCTTCATTTAACTGTGGACTCGAATCGGGCCTTCTTTAATAAAAAGCAACAAGATAAACTGATTAAATGAAGATCTTAATCGCTGTGCAATTATTTTTTAAATACTTGCTAGGCTTCTTCTCTTAAATGATCAGCCGAAAACATTAATTTTCATACTCTTTTTCAAGCAAGAAAGTAAGCAGCCTTCAAATCTGAAATTTCTCCAATTATAATTTCTGCTTTTCCAGTAGTTTGGATATGATACTTTCTTTCCTTTAAATAAGTACATATTAAAACGATCGTTGTATTTTTATGCAGAAGCTCCAAGCTGCTTCACCCTTTAGTAACAATAAATTACAATGTGATTAAAAAGAAACAGGAAATCGCGTGCTCCATCTCGCGCCTCAGTTCTATTAGAAAATTGTTTACCCGTTGTATGCACACTACCCATCAACGCACTCACACACACTTACTGAACACTCACGCAACAGTTTTGTAGCCCTGTTGCTGATGGGTGTGTTCAGTGCGTCTTTTGCGTTGATGACAATGCACTTGATATGGAAATGCATGCATTTTATAAAGTGCGGCGACCTACCGACCAAATATATGACGATCCATACTTTCTTAAACCCGTTAACGTTGTACTGCCTTCCAAAACAAAAAAAAAAACAGAGGTTCTTCAGCCACTCATTTTATCTAACTTTTACTAATAGAATTGTGAGCTCCATTGTTTTTGATTCTTTTCTTGATCAAAAGAATCTTCTTGAGCCCTCCCGCGGCTGCTATCGTCTTCATGTTCGTTATACGTTGCTTGTTGGTTGCTTGGTTGGTTGTTGTCGCCGCTGTAATGAAGACCTGTCTTGACAACCGCCTCAAGCAGCTGAGCAGGAGGCACCGCATAGATATTTATCACGATTATGAAATAAACAATTTTTGATATGAATAAAGAAAGAATGAACTCAGAAGTAGAAGGAAGACGTTCAATGCTTGAGAGGCACGGAGTACTCAACATTCACCCAGTTGGAATACGGGTTATTGGTATTCATTTCTTATACTTAATCGATAGAATCTTTATGCTGCGGTACTTTATTGTATTTCTGCAGAAACTGGGAATTAAATTCAAGTTGCCAGCATTGCAGTCAGATATCAGTACTAACCACCGGAATACACCACAAAAAAAAAATGTGTAGAGTCTTAAAAGGTCCTTTCAAGAGGATGTTAACAATGTGATGGAGGTAAGAAGATTATGATCTTTTTCATTCTATTTTGTAAAAGTTCTGCTATCTAGTCTTAAAATCTGCATCGGTGTTGGTATAATAGACAAAATCTGACTTAGTAATACCATCTACCGACAAAAATTTAAATTCAACATTCAGTTTATTAAACTTTTCCCGTCGGTCGGAACTGTTGGAGCGTAATAAGGGTAGCACCTGCTCTTAGTATACTTTCCCAACTTCAACACTATAACACTAAGATAAGAGTTTGCAACTTACGGAAATGTTGACGAAGAAGATAAATTTTTTGTGATTATCAGAACATTTGATAGTTTTACGTTAAATAAATAAGTTTACTAAATAACTTGATTCGAAAAGATAAAAATTTATAAGATAAGATTAAATTTGGTGAGAAGAAAGAAATTCAACCAGCTACTCAAGTCCTGAGTAAAAAAAAAGTTTAGATACCAAAAAAAAGGGAGGTGGAAACGGAAAAGGGAAAGGAAAAGAGAAAGGGAAAGGGAAAGGGAAAGGGAAAGGGAAAGGGAAAGGGAAAGGGAAAGGGAAAGGGAAAGGGAAAGGGAAAGGGAAAGGGAAAGGGAAAGGGAAAGGGAAAGGGAAAGGGAAAGGGAAAGGGAAAGGGAAAGGGAAAGGGAAAGGGAAAGGGAAAGGGAAAGGGAAAGGGAAAGGGAAAGGGAAAGGGAAAGGGAAAAGGAAAAGGAAATAATTACTCCTTTTCAAAATTGTTTATATCGTTAAAGAAAGAAGTAGGAACTAAGATTTGACCAGCGAATAGAGTGAACTGAGTTCGTCAGCACAACGTCGATCCCAAACGGACACATTCTCGCAATTATCCCTAAACAAGTGCGTTTGTGCGATCTTATCTTATCTGTCTAAATTTGCCCACACAAAATGTACGAAGTCAATTGAATGAAACGCATTGCTTTGGCGAAACATTTCGTAATTCGTCTGGTCTTAGGCCGAACTATCGTTCTCCTTGAACATTTTAAATAAAACTCATGTCAAGCTCACATTTGTAATTGCCTCTGAGTCTGTCTGCAACTTTTCTAATTCTTAGTTGGAAATTTCTGTTATCAATGTCTCAATGCCTCGATATTTAAACACGACAAATCTCATTGTATCTTAAGATTAATTTAAATTTACTTATTTATCTGTCCAAGTACCAACCGCACCAAGTATTTATTGTTTCATTGATTCCATTTGAACAATTTCACAAGATTCTTACAAACCGATTTCAAGAAAGAGTCCAATTAAGTTTTTCCATCTTCTCTGTGACAAGACCATGTGGTGTTCGCTGAGTCACAAAAAATTCAAGCTAAGTAAGGTGACTTCCAACCAGCACCCTCGAACGCACGTGGTCTACAAACATACTGTACGCTTACAAACTCTATAGTAAGAAAATATCAAACTTGTGGATCCGAAACTCTTAGAGAATGTAAAGTCACTTTCGCTTTACGTGGTGCAAATTGGGTGAAGTACGTATTTTCAGAGCTACAAATAAAGGAATCAACTTCCGCCAATATCATTATTGGATACAGATCATCGGATCCAGTAGATTGAAATGTATCTTGATATTTTTACATCAGCTTAGCCGTGCAATGCTTTAATAAAATCCACAAAACCTCACTATTTCTTTCACGCCACTTAGTTTGTGACACCAACAGCTATAAAGATATAGTTTAGCGTGCCAACGATTTGTATCAAATCTTGTGCAATCACTCGATTACTACCGGTAATGTCAATATGATTAACATTGCGCCGGACACAACGAACGAAGACAATTGGAACGAGATGCGATAGCGAGGAGAAAATAAAACGAGACAATATGATTTGTTCTATATGTTAGTGCAAGATGCGAAATGAAAGCTCGAAAAAGCTCTAATACGTATCGAGCTCTAACGTATAGGAAAAATCCTGTTGTCTCGTTTTGTTTTTTTTCTCGCTATCGCATCTAGTTCCAATTGTGTCCGTTCGATCTTGCGTTTAAAGTTGACATTCTGTCTATGCTTTCTTAGTAGTTACAGCAGCCACAAAGTCATCACTAACTTAATTCCCTACTTGGAGTACAGTATGCACCATGCGCCAACTACCAAGTCATCGAATGCGTTCAGCTGGTCGTTTATTTTTATTTCTACAGCTTTACAGCCCATTCTTTTTTATCTACGTTTTTTCTTTCAAGTTCTTCTTGTGTTTTGTTTATATTTATAATTCTCGTTGCGTTTTTATTATTTTCTGCGTTTTGTTTATTTATTACACGGTTTTTTTTTTTTCATTATTTCATTTATGATTATTTTTGTAATTTTACAACATAACAGAATTTTACTGTCAAACCCACACGAGTTCGTAGAGTTTTCATTTGCTTCAATTTTATTTTATATATTTTTTATTTATATTTTCTTTTATTATTAATAATACATATAGGTTTTCCTAGTGTAGAGTGGCAGTAGCCAGCAGTTGGTGTCTTCCTTTTTTTCTCTCTCTGGTGTTTCGTTTAGTTTTTTTGCCTTTTTCCATTTGTACGCGTACATTTATTCATTTTATTTCTGTTGCCTTGGCTTATTCTAAACATTCGTACCCTTCGGCATCTTCTGCATGGTTTCATGGTTGGCTTGTTTTATTAGCGTGGTGCTGCAGGAACTTAAGTCTAATTTTATACCCGAGTACGGCTGCTGCCGTTGCTTGGTTGGAATACGGAAGCAAAGTGCATTAGCAGACAGTCTAATGGACACACAAAGATCGAGAGAAAGACGATTCCGTCAGACATTACGTTTGATAGAGCGACATTACAACCACAAGATCTGGTGTATATATTATGTATATAATTACATATTTACATACATACAAGTAGATAGAAAAAAAAACTGACCAACCATGTTATTGCACTATCAAGTCAACAAGGAAAGATGATTAAATGATTAGATGTAGACGATATTACCCTACTACACATATTATGTGGAAGAGTATGTAATTTGCTATCGGAGTATTTTTTTTATTTGGATTTGCATTATAAAAATATTATATCATAGTTTTAGCTTTAGTTTGTAGAGAGAAACAATTGACATTTAATAAGGTACAAATGTATTTTCTTATAGAATATGTCACTCTCACCGAATCCAGTACTGGTGTTGCTGTATATGATGCCTTAGAGGTCAACATCCGCCATGACCATTGGACCATGTTTTGAAAGTTTTTGCCGGTATGGTTAAGTTTATAGAATTTCTTTCAGAGGAGCTGTTTCAAAACAGCTTATTTCCACATATGATTTTGAGCAAACCTAAGTAATAATGGTATCGCCGTTATCATGCTAAAATGTATACTCTAGTTTGAAATCTATTACAAATAAGATATATTTCTAAGGGAAACTCGTAATTAAAAATCGCAGTTTCATCAAAACGACAAATTTACATTTAATTTTTGTTTGAACAAAAACAAAGATATAGAAAACTTATGTCATGGTACAAGAGCTTTATTGATGATCATATATAGGAAGGAAGGAGGAATCGCCTAGCGATGATTACGACTGCAACGAACTTGACTGGTGACAAAGGCCACACTTCCAAATGTTTTTTATTTTTTCCAATAGATACAAATATGTTAGAATAAAAGCTTTAAGCTTTAAATATCATTTTTCGTATCATTATTCGAAAGGAAATGACGGAATATTGATCAATGATCCTCATCCTTGAGAGCTACTAGAAAAAATATTAAGATCATTTTTCAAACGCAGAGTTCCTGATAGAGACATTTGATTTTTCGACGCTTACACTAGGAAAGTCTGAAAGACAAATTCTTGTCCATTCTCTTTTGTAATTTTCGTTTCGCGTTTGCGACATATGACAAATTGTTTACCTCATCCCTTTCGTTTATCCACTCTTGCCTATAAACAAGGAAGCTTTGAAGATGACGTGGGCAAAACTTAACAGAAAATAGCATAGTAATATGAAAACTCATAGGATGCGTATTTTCAAATGTACTTACTCATCATATCTGTGGACATTTGACAAAACAACCTCTTTCGATCTACGGTAATAATTCAATATAGCGTAAGTCTTTTTTCTCTGAGATATCGTATTTTAAAATTTTCCTGTTTGTAAATTTTCCTATACCTGAAAATCGTTTGAGATAACATAGACATGATATAGTCGATTCAGGTATAGGAAAATTTACAAACAGGAACACTTCAAAAAGTGATATCTCAGAGAAAAAAAAGATATTTGAGCAAACGCTATTTGAAAGGTTTGGCCAGATTTGAATTCAGCTGATCAAAAACCTTCGGAAATATGTAGTCTGGTTTTTGGATCTGAATGTTGGCTATTTTTGGTCGGCCTGTGTTATTTAAAATATTTTATAAGTTTAAGTCACAAATGTATTCACTAAAAAATAAATACCCAAGGTAATGAAAATGTGAAATATTTTTACAAAAAAAAAAATATAGCCTTAAAACTAGAAATATGTTTTTTATGATCGGTTTTGTGACTAACTGTTTATACTTATACTTAGTATAAATACTGAAATTGTATGACGTACATCAATTGTATTTTCAATAAGAAAAATCACCATTTTGCATGAAAAAAATGTCGTATGTTCAATTTTGGTACACATTTAACAAAATACATGCTCAGGACGATAAAATTTTGTGACGTACGATAAAATGCATGCTGACTATCTGGGAACTTATAAGGCTTAGGGAGGAACTGATAGTACCATTAGAAAGAGCGTGCGGAGCTTATTATGAATATATAATAATCTAAAAATCGAAAAATTTCACTTACGACATTCGTATTTTGAGGTAGCGAAATGTCAATTTCGCTCGCATTTCAGCGCCATATTTGCTCAAAAATCTTGATGTGGATTCATGTTCAGCAATAAAATAAAGCCAAGATTTTTTAGTCTCCTTTATATCCTCATGGAGCATAGGATCCTAGGATCAAAACTTTTCAAACGAGTAGCTGAATTGTTTTTAGAAATATGAAAACTATTTAAAACATATTTTAAAAATATAGTTTTATGAGGCTACAATTGAAATCGTACTTACAATTTTCAAAATATTGCAAAGAGCAATTGTGTTGTCAAATGTCCACAGATATGAACTGCTAACATCACACAACATTATAAGCATAATTAAAGCTTATATTTCGACAAGCTAAATAAATAAAATTTAATGTTTATTTCAAGAAGTAATAAATATAAATTATACGTTATTAATGTTGGCATCAAAATAAACCTGACTTTTATGTATCTCGACTTGGTGCCAAAACCGATACGAAATTGATTCTTTTTCCACACAAATTTAACGTCAAATCAAATTCTCTCACATGCCGATTTCGTGGAGTTAGATAATATCAAATGAAAAGGAGTCAGCTAGTGCCAAACAGAAAGCTATCATCAGCAAAAATCAGATAATGTCAAATAAAAAGCATCAAGTAATTTTCAAGAAAAAGCTAATGTCTGCGTAATCGCGATACAGCCAGCTTGAAAACTAGTTTTAAAATCGCGATGCAATCTCGAGATAAATGAATTCCAAGCTGATTTCGATGCCATGAATAATCACCTATTAAAATACTCGAACAAAACCAGTGCAATTAAAAAACATTAACTATTTTTATTAAAATTTAGATCATTTCTAAAGTGAAGACACAATACTAAATGACACAGAGATAAATCGAGGCCTAGCCGAAGATATACTCAACTTTAGATAAAAGAGAGAGAGAGAGAACAATATAAAAGTAAAGCAAAACAAAAACAAAAACAAAAATCTTGATCAAAAGAACACTGACCTAATGTAATGAGATTTTGCTGCACGATCGTAATAACAGAACAACAACAAATGCACCAAATGAGAATAATAACAAAAGCAAATACAACGAGGACGATGACAGCAACAGATAGCACTGCTAATGGCAACAACAACAACATACGGCTGTCGCAACTAAAAACAAGATAATACAATAAAAATTGTGAGAAGGTAAAGAAGAAGACGAAGGTGAAATGAAATGAAAAATAAAAACAAAATAAAAGCAAAAAAATGCAAATACTGCTGGTTTAATGTCTTTTTTTTTAATTTTCTCTCTCATGGTTTTCTTTGTGTCTTTTTTTAGCCTGCAGCTCGCAGCACAGGTTGCTCATTTAAGCGCATGCACATGCGCAACTGCACACAAGCAGGTTCCGATTGATGCGAAAACAACAACAGCAACAAAAGTGGACCTGTCGTTAGCAAGTGCCAACCAAAGTAACAATTATACAACAACAAAATTCAGTATGTTAAATATTCTAATGGCATGTGATGTAATGGGGCGTGTTCATTTAACAGAAAATCGTTTTATTTTGAATAACTCACACAATTATCTTAAAAGTTAATAGTTTTGAGAAAATAATTTCAACAAATCCAAGTAACAGCTAAATATTTTCGCAATAATTAGATTAGATTAAGATAAAAGGTCTCTGCTCAATGGCAGGTCGTGCAATATTGAGAAATCTTTTATGCCTTTGAACTTCATTACACTTCAGTTATTGATGTTTTACCGATAAAATGTACTTTTCTTAACACAGCTGAAATGTTCAATGTGATGCTAAGTAGTTTGGTAACAGCTCGAAAAAACTCCAGAAAATTAAGGAGAGAAGTAAATAATTGGAAAGAAAGGAAAATTAGGAAATGTAGAGAGTGTGTTGCCATACCTGAAACGGGAATCGAACCCGGAACCTCTTGGTTTTGAGCGCAGTACACTACCACTGCGCCACAAGGTCGGCTTTAAAAACATAAAGCGCTAGCCACAACTGGGGTGAAAGCGATGGTTGCAAAAAACAAATCGAGACAACATGATCTTTTCTATACGTTAGAGCAAGATGCGCAATAGAGCTTTCTTGACCATAAATGTCAAATTTTTGTAAGTGACACTACAAAAGTTGAGCGATTGAACCAATTCTATTTTTCGTGCAATTGGTTGATAATATGATTGGTAAGAGAAAGAAGACAACACAAAGAAATGAGAACCAGTAAGATAATTAGCTTAGAAATCGTTTGTCAAAAGGCTCTTTTTTGTTCGTTGCCATCGCTCTCGTCTCAGTTGTGTTTAGCACTTAATGTTATATTAAGTTTTTTAATTTGATTTTATGGGCCCAATGTGAGACCACTCAACTTTGGTTTGGAACTTCATCGCTTAGTAATAAATGTAATAATTTAAAGTTCTGATTTTCTTAGTTTGCTGCTTAAAGGAATGGGTTGCTTTTGTAAGTATTATCCCGGGCTAAAAATACAAATTCTCCAACTGACAGCGCACAATGTGACATCGAACAAACATTAAAATTACATGCAGACGCCATCCGAAGCGTTGCAGAACATCGCTAATTCTTAAAAGTTTTATGTTTTATGGTGCTGGATTTTTAATTAATTTCTTTGCTTTTTCACTTAATAAATTCCTTAGCGAATTGAACAAATCTCTAACAACTATTCTGACATATTTGAGCATAAATTTTACTTTGCACAAATGTGAGTAAACACTGACACAAAGAGCAAAAAAACAACCAACTACAACAGGAAGAAACAGCAGAGCAGCAGCAAAAAAAATAAAGAAGAAGACGACGACGACGACGACCAGCTTTGAACGAACGCATCCTCGATTGGTGCTGTTCAGTGAGTGCATGTTGCTGCTGTTGTTGTAGTTGTTGTTGCTTTGCAGCTAATTTCTCATTCATGACATGTTGAATGCGCTTGAAAATGTTTACACAACACACAAGTAACGAAGGCCAAATGGCCAAAGAATTGAAAAAGTAGTTGAGCTGGAGGAGGAGATTGTTGAGGGGTAGACAACAAACTGCGGACAGACAAGCGGACGTTGGGTCGTATATCAAACTCCCCTTTTTTCTACGTTTGTGGTACCAACATATTCACATGACTAGAATACGCAAAATGTACTTGTAAAAATTTTCATATGCGTGAAATGCATATTTTCACCAAGCTTATCGCGTACACCCTGTTACATACGAGCACCACCATGTGGAACTTAGAACATATGCGAAAAATTTCCATTACCATAAGATTTCTATTGAGGAAAATTAAATAAAATTTTAAAAAATCCCAAAGGCAGTAGCGATTGCATTACTTAACCAAACAATACCGAAATATTATTATTTTTATCTGATGTTTCATTAATAACTGGTGCTTAGAAATTTCTATAGTGCGCTGAGAAATGACATCTGTTTTGACAGTTGTATTAAGTAAAAGGTTTGACAAGTACGCAGACGTGACAAGACTGACAACGTAGCAACGTTTTCAATGCTTTCTATATGTGCCGGAAGTTATTTTGATGCAATAAATGTCATAAAATTATTTTAGATTCCAACATAATTTATATGGGAAGGGATTTTTCAAAATTACTTATTTCCACTTATGGCCTTGCACAAATGCATTCTCTAGTGGAAAATCTATTACAAAAAAGGCATATTTCCAAGGGAAACTCGCAATTAAAAATCGCAGTTTCATATAAAACGACACATTTCCATTCAATTTTTATTTGTACAAAAAGACGTATTTCCTATAGTTACTGAAGAAACCTTTATTATTGTTTATATGCCTGTCAGGCTGATCAAAATATAGGTAGGGAAGAGGAATCGCTTAGCGATGATTACTATTATAACGAACTTGGCTGTGCTGACTTAAGAGTCTAATCTAATCTGTGGTATAGTAATAAAATTTCACACCAAAAGTATACAGTTCCAAATGTTTTTTATTTTTTCCAATAAATACAAATATGTTAGAATAAAAGCTTTAAGCGGATTAGAATATAACATTTAGAGATATTAAAAAAAAGTTTTCAGAAAATAGCTCTTACTGGTTTTTTCGTATAACTGAAATATTGCTTAACATGAAAATAAGCCCCTTTGAAAAATCACTCCTCATATGTGTGTGTCTTATTTCAATTGAAAACTCTTTCATTTAAAATTGAACCATTTAGAAGATTATTTATTGCAGGCCCGAAGTTTACTTTTAAGTTTTTGAAGTCCGAGCGCGTTCCGTTTTAAAAACAAATATTCTTGATTCGATTCTGATTGACAAATGTATGAATTTAGACGTTCATTAACCTTGAATCTTTTCAGTTTATTGTGACGATTCTTTCCGATTTGAGATCTCAAATCAGAGAATACGAGTATATATTATAAGCATAATTTGGTATAAGAAGTCCTTTATTGAACGTCGTATATATCGAGGAAGCTTGTAACTTCCTAGGCAGATTCTACCCGGGGCATGAAGCAGGATCGAAAACAGCAATGGTGGTTCAATAGAAAATTAGATTCTCCATGAGACACAACGGTTTTCGGATTGTTAATTTTGCAAAATAAACAGCTTCAAGCTGCTTCATAATCATGTAAGCACAACAACCTGGCAATGACTAAATCGACAGTGTACTTAATGACTTAAGACCTCATCCAAATCATCGATATGCGAGCTTTAAAGGCGGAAATTCCCAAAGAAATGAAACTGCATCCTTCAAAGTATAAAGAAAATCAACAGTGGAAAAATGAGTAAATCGGAGGAGATATTCAAGGAATACTAAGAGCACATGGATGAACATACATACATACGGAAATATGTCTGCAGTTTTCAACACCACTGACCTTTGGCGGTAGCCACCACTACCATATTGGATTACAAACCACTAAAAATGAAACACTAGTGGTCAGCTTAAGGTATGAAGTAATGATGAAAGCACATTGATGAGCACAACAAAGAAGAGCTGCTCGTGAAGATTAAGAGATAATAAGAAAGTCTAGGGCAAGAAAAAATTACCAATTTTAAGCCAACATTTTTACAAGAAAGCTAAAAAATTGGCAACAGCCAACAATCGTGGGACGCACAAGCCCTTACATCAGTAGATCTGTTCACAGATCTACAGAATATTGCAAATATATTAAAGTAACATTTTCAACAGCAGCTTAAGGGGCGACATACAGATGGGCTGATTGAATACTAATCTACGCACCTCTCGGCAATGAGGAAGTCCTGCCGCCAAATTTGAAAAAAAGAACACAGTCACTGAATACTATGTACTAACATCGGAACAATTAAAAGCTGGGAGTTGTGTGTTGGAAGGGTCCATGCATCAAAACGGCATTCAAATCTGGTGTGACGAATGTTTGCCTTGCGACTACAGTATCTATTTGACTCATGTAAAAAAAGTCTGAAACTATGCTCTGCAAGAACTATTGGGATAATTTCCTGTTAAGCTTAGCATACAAGATCATGCCCAACATACTGTGTGAACGTCTGATCACTTCTATAAAACAACCATCGGACTTCTGCCCACATTGATATTTTTCACTTATTTAAATCCAAGTTTGAAATCGATACCCGTAATTATTTTGATGCGTTAAATCCCGCATGTGACAAGTTCAATTGACCGACACATGATATATGCACATGTGCCCGACTAGAAACTAGTTCAAGTATTCCGGATTATGATAACATCCGCATCAGTTATTCCTTAATAAGGCCATTTGATAAGTTTATGATCAGGATACAGTACGGTATTCCTTTATCTGGTCATGTGATCTGTTTCTCATTAGAAAAATCGTAATACGAAATTAAGTTATTTTTTCGATCCAGTCCGTATGTAGTATTCCATCTCAACTCTTTTATAAGGAATTTAGTAATTCTCAACATGTTTAATACGGTAACTTTATGCATATAAGTATACTTAAAATGTATGTTAATATTTATTTAATAATTTAGTAGTATTTAAAAGACTCCGATGAGAATGATCCGATTCTCATCACTACATAATTAGTTTTTCTGATCAGGATCTGAAGAGAAAACCAGATCCCCAATTGGTCCTATGTTCTATCTCGTTTCTAAAAATAGTTTGTGATTAGAATCAGATCAATTGAGTGGATCTGGTTCATTACATATGACTTGTGTTCATCGGATCCAAAAGCCTGACCCATCCCTAAAATTACTTTAGGTTAATCTGAATCGAATCGGATCCAAAACTAAACTAAGTTCTAGTCGAGTAGTTATGGAAAAAATTAAGATCCCTACTTACTAACTTATTTCAGTTAGCCCACAAAACTAATCAGAATGACTAATGATTTTTCTGTTTCGGGTCTAAAATTGAATCAAAAGCTAAGAATTTCCTTTGCAAACGAGACAGAGTCGCCTTTTTTATATAAATCAACAAGTTCTGAAACCTTTCCCAATAAATCGATATCATTTAAATATTACAAAGTGGCAAATACTGAAATTGGAAACAATTTCATTCATTGTAAAGAAACGCGATCTCAGTTGATTAATCATGATGTCCAATACACGACATCCTCTGGCGAATTTTGAGAACTTCAGGGTTGATAGATTATTTTGCCGCTACAGTGTTTGCTTGCGTTTTTAAATATCTGAATTTAAATTTTTCCAGTCAGACTTGCAAACGCTTTGCGGCATTCGAAAGATCGATCGCTGAAGATCTGAAGTGCTTCTGAAGCCGCGACGTCTTGAGTTTTCTTAGTCGACTTGCACTCAGACGCAACGACGTTTTATACGACCGGTCAAAGTCATAAGAAAATTCGTAACATCTAAGGACAGCATTTCTACAGCGCTGCGTCTATGTACAAGTGGCAAGGACTTTATTATCGATTTTGTTCCAAAACTGGACGATATCTTTTTCTTACAAATCTTCATTTGTTTTAATTTGTTTATGTACATAGGTACTTTATTAGGCAACTTAAATTAATTGAATACAAAACTAATACATTTTACTAAATTTTGTGCCGTTACTAAATTTGGCACTTTGCCCGTGCTGTCATCCTATTGTTACGCCGCTGGGATCTATTGAGATTAATATTTTTTTGGGTTTAAACAAAGAAAGTATTTTTTAAAGAGCTAGATTTCAATCCACCCCATAATGCAATGTGACCTTTTTACAAAAAGTCAACAGTAAAATATATGAAATCAAATCAAATTGCATTTTAAATACACAGTATAACAGCAAATAATGATATTATGAAAACAAAAGCAACACACTGATAAACAAAATGTTAATTGCACATCAAAAACAAAACTCGCACAACATTCTGCACAAAAGTTATTCACCTTGAATGCTTTTGTTTTGCGTTTGTTTGAATTTTTCATTTGTCGACTGTTTTTTCTGTTTTGTTTTTTTTTTTCTTTTTTGTAAAAATTTATTTTTAATTTGTATTCAACATGTGTGTCAAAAATAATTATACGAATACTTAAAACCGAATACGAATATTTAAATTATGACGTTGCAACTTAACGCTTTCGTTTGATTGGCGGTGGTTAATTGTTATGTGCCGGCGTTTTACCCATTGTCAGACTGACAGTCTGTCAGTCGATTTAATCAGTCAACAGTTGATCGGTCGGTCTACCTATCGCCATCTCTCTCATATGTTACAATTGCTGTTTCGTTTTCGCTTCAAAGCGTCAATACTTCATAGCTGCTTCTTCGTTCATTGGTTTTGATTTTATCGCATTTTTTTGGTTTTTTTTTTGTGTTGTGCTTAGTGTACACTCGTATGTTTTTATTGTTTTAAAAGCATCGCATTAAAATGTTGCCAATAAATTAACAGTGACACATTATAATTTTTTTTATTTCTTTTTTCTCAAGTAATTTCTGCTTTGTTTAAACATCTGTTACTACTCGCATTTGTATGTAAATTTCGCATGAGTTTTGTTTTAATTTTATTTTTATTTTTATCTGCGGTAATGAATTTTTACAAAATATCACTAGTTTTAGCGCGCCAAGGCGTTGATTAATAATCTTGAGATAATTTATGGTTGTCAACGCATTTAGTAGAAATGAATTTAAATTTTAAATTTCAGGAAATACTTGCATACCATTTTGACAAAACAAAGCATCACCTTGTCACTTTTAAGAGAAATGAATTTCTTTGTTAATTTTTAATTATAAATAACATTATTTTAGATTTTTATTTCAATTATCTAGAACAGATTTCATGGGCATATTAATTTTAAAAACAATGTGATTGAACGCAGTCACTTGAGGTGTGATGTGTGAACGTGGTTCGGTATACTGTCACACTAGGTCAAACTCGGGTATACATATTGACAGTAATTACTTGCTTTTATTATTTCTCAAACAAATAAACATTATAATTTTTTAGTATAAATAATTAACGAAATCCTTCCCTAAGTAAATTTCCAAATTAGAATTTATAAAATTTCCCTAGGTTTTTCATATAAAAATGTATTTGATCATCATATACTTTATATAAGATTTGAAAAAATGAGCCAAGTTTTTAGATACAAGGTTAACATTGATGTCATTTCGTAGAAAATTTATTGTTTTTGAAGATCGAAGATTGGTCCTACTGAAATCATTCCAAATTTACAAAATTTGTCTCAAAATAGCGTTAATTAATTTAATGTGTGGTAAAAAAGTTACACTTATCTAAGACAAAAAAATTATAAATGTTTTAAAAAAGTTTTAACTATCCAAAAAGTTTATTTTCATCAAAAAAAAATCAACAAAATAAATAATAGAAAAAGTATTGATATCAAAAATAAAATAAAGTTGAATTTGAAAATTGAAAAATTAATTATAAGTGTAATTATGACGTTTTTTTAGAAGTTATAACTTTTTACTTAAACGTATTCCCGTAGAATTTGTTTTGCTTATTCTCACAAATTGCGGGTTTCTGCTCCAAAAGTTACGGAACAGAACTAGTAGGTAATTCATTTAAATTTTTGTTTTTTTTAATTCTACAGCTCGAATGTGGGGCTCATGTTTTCCTTTCGAAGAAGCTCGTTATTATTGTCTGTTTTGCATATTTTATCTTTTGAGAGACAACGAGAGTGCACCTACATTTGCTCTAATTCTTTGGAAAATGTGTTTTCATTGAGAAAATGCAGCTACTAAGGTTCAATCGCTGTTAGAAGCTTTTTCGCTGGAATGGGCTTATAAGAAACTTCTTCCCCTTCTAAATCTGATTGATCCGAGGTCAAATCTGCTATAACGGTATCTGCAATTTCCTTATTGGTCAAGAGTCCATAGCATGGTTCGCCAAAAACAGCTGTTTGACACATCAAAACAAATGTGTAGCCAATTATTTTTATTGGCATTCTTAAATGATGCCACTTTTTTTTTAAGACAATAAAGCGAGATTTTTTATAAGAATTTTTATATCACGGTAAGTTTTTTTATACATTTAACCGGGAAATTCAAATGAGCGGGATTCAATTAAACGGAAAAAACGCTGTACATTTCTTATGGAAGTTTAATAATGACATAACGCTTCGGAAAATTAAGAGGGAAGTTCAATTAAGTGTGATTCAATTAAGCGGGGACTACTGTATACCTTATTGCTCAACATATCGCTCGAATTAGTTATGCATCTGTTTATCATGTTTTATCTTGTGTCAGAAGAGTATATAGTATGTATGTCGACATACTTTTATTTATTTACACATTAAAAGTAATTCATTGAAAACTTTAAGTGCGAATTTCTCCTAATATATGTTTTTTGAGATATGACGGTCTTCCAGGAAATATGCAATATATGTAGTCCGAGATGTAGAATTGCATTTTTTATTGTTAATTTATTCGGCTTAATTTTTTTTTAATTGATAGTTTGAATATGGATAATAATCGAAGTAAGAGTTAGTCGCCAGAAACGTGGTGGGGCTGGTTGTGAGAGTCAACAAACAAATTTGCTCAATAGCTTGGAAAGTAAGTCACTAGCTGAAAAATATATTGAGGCAAATGCTATGAAAGAGGAATACATGAGAAATAATACTTTACTAGATAGTTTCATCTATATCTTATGAAAGATAAAACCCTTTTCTTTCAAGCGAAACTGTCTTGTAAAGCATTCTTTCCTATAGAAACAAAAACACCTAAATTATTTTTGAGGGAAAAAAAGTTTGAATCACCATAGTGTCGAGTACTAACGCATACATAAATGAGACGCCACCCTCATGATTTGCTGTCACTTACGCATTTTTTGCTATCCCACTCTGAAAATTTATGAAGGTTTTGCTGAATTGTAGCTATTTCAGAGAAACGTCCTGAACTTCAAACTCATTTTTCACCACAAAAAAAAAAAAAAAATTAGCAAAAGCTAATGGCTCCATAGCAAAGAGCAATTGCGTATATTCAGATAATTCTTTACATTAATCCGCGAATATAGACCAAGGAAGTCTATTTTAATTAATTTGATTTAAATTTTTGCTCTGCTGTCGCAATTTCCATACTTTCATGATTTAATAAATATGTTTTTGCTATCTATTGGTGACGAGTGTCTTTAATTCTCAAAATTGCTACTTTATATAACTAAAGAAGATAAAAATGGTGCTGAATCCGAAAGTCTCCACATTGGCAAAAACCGCAGGGATAAGTCAATTAATTTTACCTTTTTACTTAAGAGGTGGCAACTCTGGCTCATAGAATGACTTCAATTTGTAATTTGAGATTGAGATCGAGATTGGGCTATAGGCAGAGAGACTGGCCTGAGACTTATGAAAGGTCAAAAACAATTGTATTGTTAAGGACGGAGCAAACGATAAACATGCTTTACTATGCCCATGGCGTTGTTCATCCGAAAGTACTGAAAATTTAAGCGAATTCGGCGCATATTTTACTATTATACATTCAAAAATGCATTCGACCATATTCAGAAATACCAATTGAAAAGGAAATGTCGGGTACAATACGTAACAATATCTATGAAAACTTTTGTAAGTCAACTTTGTGACATAAGTATTTTGCAACAAGATTTATTATGGTCCGCACAAAAATGTGTGTATTATGAGAACCAAAATTAAAAATTCATGAGCGCCCGTCCACACGTGTTATAAAATGAGACGAAAATATTTTATTAAAATGATAAAAGTTGACGAAATCTAGAATAGCTACAGCAATAAGTAATATATAAATTAAAGTACTCATCGAGCAGAGTGCCCGAAAATTATCAACTTTGAGATCTCTTAAGCAAAAGCTGAGGTATAAGCGTAGAAAGATTTCCTCTTTTTCAAACTTTGCTTGATTGCATGAAAAAAAAGAAAAAAATAGGAAATCTTTCCACGCTTATATCTCAGCTTTTGTTCAACCGATCTCGAAGCTGATAATTTTCTGGCACTCTGCTCGATGAGTACTTCAATTTGGTGTATTTTGATTTAATCTAGATCCCGTAAACTAAGCCTTACCTTCGAGGAAAAAACTATACTAAGTGAAAGTACGACTAAAAAAAAAAGAGGGCAGCTTTTTGCGTTTCAGTAAACACGCCTAATTTCAAATCACTCCCGTGCTAAGGAAGTTTCGCTTCAAAAATCGAAAATATAAATTGAAGCAATGGAAAAATTTCTCTGATTTTGTACAGGAAAACATGTTAACTGAGTAATTTCAAGAAAAAAATTTTAGCTGAGTATAGAAAAAACCTAAAATCGGTTCGTGTGCAACCGCTCTTTTTTGTTCAAATTATTCCATTAAACCTTTTACCATTTCATTTGATCACATGAATCTTTGAGCTTTAGATGTCACCTTTGCTTTTACTGAACTGCTGATTTACACTGAACTGACGAAAAAAAAACATAGGGGGGGAATAATTACTGTAAGAACCCCTCCAGCTTTTTGCTCAGTGACCAAATGCTAAAGAACCAGAATTAGAAGAAGAAAAAGCAAGCCACAAAAGAAAAACTAAGATAAAGCAGCGCTCATAAAAACCAGTTACAACATTTACGCATAATTACAAGTATGCGAGTTTTCTTGCGTGTTGCGGTCCCCTGTCGCTTCCTTCGCCTGGCGCGCAACATTTTCCACATAAAGACACTTCCTGTTTTGCTGTCTCTTTCTAATGTAGCTTATTAATGTTAAATGAGTGCTTTTTTTCTATTTTTTTTTTAATTAGTATTCATTAGAATGTATTAATATTTTTATGTACAACGTTACTTCAGAAAATTAATAGAACTTTTGTTGTTCCTTTTAGTGCTGTGCATTAAATTAATTGAAGAGCAATTCTATGCGCTGCTTTGAACAAAGTAATAAAATTGTAGTTTATGACAAAGACTGTTTTCCAAACAGTTCGAAACTCAATGAACTCTCGAAATTATGAAATATGGGCGTGACAGTCTCAGTATCTTTTATATGTTTCGCTGTGGCATTGTCACATATTTACTTAAATGTTAAGCATTTGAGTAATTAACAAAATAACTTTGCAGTTATGAACCCACTATGGCGCCATAAGTGTTGTAACATCGACACACCAAGCACCGCCCTGGGCCAACATAAATTTCACGTTGGTGTTAATAAATTTTTTTCATTTTTTTTTTGTTTTGCCAACTCATAAAGATTCATAAAGACTACCTCAATCGGAGTTGTGTTAGACGAAACCAACAACAACATCAAAAATTGATTTGCATAATTTTTTTCTGTTTATCTTCAACTTTTGCTTATTCCCCATATCCATGACTTTTGCAACTTTTGTGTATTTTGTCTATTTTTGTAGAAGCAGAAGCAGCATTAGAATCAGAAGCCGAAGCAGAAGAAGATGAATATCATCAGTAGCATATCGTAGTATTCTGCTGACCAAAGAAAAAAAACTTGTTACCAAAACAGTTCATTAGCACTTTGCGAATAGTTGGTGTTGACATTGCCAATGAACACCGAAAGTTTACGACGATGATTTTACATATGTTGGTATGTTGCTATCTATTTTGTTGTTGAGTTGTCGACTTATGTAGCTTAGAAGAGTTGTTAGACCAGAAACGGTCACGGATGAAATGCTGAACGGTAGGACGCGTGGTTGATTGGTTATTCTTTTGAACTCATCGTTTGTCAATTCTGAAAGTGTTGCGAATTTTTTTCTTCTTTTTACCACAAACTTCATGGGAATTTCGCTTAAAGAGTTTAAATGGCTTCTTATCACTATTTTACCATTGAATTTTTATATGACTCAGATGAAGAAATAAATCATTTGCAGAGTAGTCATAAATTATTCACTTGACTGAGATGTAAATCGCTATTGGGAAGAGCATTCCGGAAGTATTTTTTTTTTTTTTAAGATTTGATAAGACTTTTCGTACAGTCAACTTAGAGTTATTTTGTCGTGTAAGCAATTTGGGAAAATGAACTTAAACTTCAATGGGTATAATTGGCATAAGACTGTTTTTTACATAGACTTTTTGATATACTTCTATGGATCAATAAGTGTTTGATTTAAGACATACTTATTTTGCATGCCACTCACCGTTCGTTGTAAGTAGCAGAAAATATCATTTATTATCATCATGAAATGCAAATTCCTTAAAAATTTCTTTACAAAATAACCAAAACTAATGGAGACAAAATTACACATATTTTCAAAATATGAAGTCTAAGAGGAATCAGAAACTAGACTAATATTTTTCTGGTGTGCTTTGTGAGCGAATGTCCTCCATAAATCTTTTTCAACATGCACGATGTCTACAATTCTCTCCAAGATTTTCCCAAATCACGTAATTCTTGCAGACCAATCTTTTTAGACAAACACTACGAAATCGCCCTAGCTTGTCAGACTTTCGAAATATGTTGACTTGAAATGTGGTATTTTTTGTACTTCTGCAGCATTGCGAGCATGCTATAATCAGCACACACACAATTACTTTCAGCGAAAAGTAATATCTATAGCAATAAGCGAGAAAGTGACAAATATAGATAGCAAAATGGTACATTGTGTGCTGAATACAATAGAAAAATGCTTTTTGTACACCTCAAGGTCACAATCCCAATAGCTCAGGTGCTATAGCGGCTGTTCAAAAATAAAATGCGCGTATCGGTCCGGATTCAAATTCAAGTATAAAATTATCAAACAAAAAGATCAAGTACCATTATGCCGGCTCCTTCGAGACCCCCGCCCCTTTCATAGGTACGCTAATATAAACGGATTTGATTTCAGGAAAAAGCGGATCCAGAGCAATGTTTCACAAATGGAGCCAATCTTTAAAAGCAATAAAATGGCACTAACGGTAAAATAACCCAGGACAACGAAGCACAACAGAAGTTCTCTCGCCTCAGTTTTCTTTCTACTTTAGTTTGGAATCATTCGATTAGACTTAGCCAAATATACATAGAAATTTCCCGTTTTAAGTGCCTTTCGCATACATAAGTACCACACTTGGTTAAGTGCCTCTAAATTTTATGCTTCAATAAAAAAATTATTTTATCTTTTAAGTGCCACATTAAAAATTTATGCAAAAATTCTAAAAATGTGGTAACATAGATAATTCGATTATTTAATCGTTTATTTTATGTTCATGGTCCATTACTAACTATCTAAGAGACTTTTTTGCAACTTTTCAATGTTGTTGAAAGAACTTGCAAAAGCGCGTAAGATTAAAACTTTAAACCATTAAGTCATTAAGTGAAAATCAGAAATCTTAAATTTGATTAACCAAAAGAAAAGAGATATTACGTTAGTTGGTCGTGTTTAAATAAACTGCAAAGAAATTAAGCTGCAACAGAAAATATTTTAAAATGCAAACGATTCAGCAGACAAACGAATTTGCACTTAAAATTGTCGTGGACTTTGAACCATTGAATGGTTGACTGTAGCTAAACAAATTTAAGAAAATATAAGACGGGGCAGCCAGTTGTGAAGCAAACACTTAGGAGGAGGTCTATATTCATAAAGTGGAACTCGTCCACCGAGTCATCTGAGTAACTGCGTGTTGCAACTTTACAACAGATATACCATCTGTTTCATGAACTACAATAAGCCCTATGTCATCAGCAAATCATGTTTTTGATAACTTGGTGTTGCTAGGTCGTTTGTAAAAATTAGATATGTATCATATTATTCTAATACCTTGCAACGCACTGACCTTAACTTCGGACTACACATAACCTTGTTTTACTCTAAAAAAAAACTTTACTGCAGATATGATATTAAAATTTCAGTATGCTGAGATAGTAACTGTGATTTCTATTCGATAGAGAGCACCAGATATTCGAGATATTGTGGCAAATTCAGTCGCATCGCCAAAAAGCATTTGCTTAGCCTCAGTAGAATATTTCAAGTTTAAAAAGATAAGGCTTGTAATAACCTCAAAGCTTAGGTTTTTGACGGACTATGTCACAGTAGGTCTTTTGAAGCCACAATAGCGCAACGACAATCTCTCATTGAAACTATCCATTTAAAGGTCGTATATTCACTACCTTACATGAGTCCCTTAGCATACTAAGAGCTTAGTTCACAAAATTCTAGGTCTTACTTTCTCTCATCTAATGTCGTTTTATATTATCAAATCTGATCTCATCTCATCCATTTCATCTCATATAATCTAATCTCATCTCATTTAATCTCATCTCATCTAGTCTCATCAAATCTCATCTCATCTAATCTCACCTTATCTTATCAAATCATTGCGTCTCATCTCATCACATTTCATCTCATCTCCTCTCATCACATTTCATCTCATCTCATCTCATCTCATCTAATCTCGTCTCATCTCATCTCATCTTATCTCATCTCATCTAATCTCACCTTATCTTATCAAATCATTGCGTCTCATCTCATCACATTTCATCTCATCTCCTCTCATCACATTTGATCTCATTTCATCACATTTCATCACATTTCATCTCATCTCATCTAATCTCGTCTCATCTCATCTCATCTCATCTAATCTCATTTATCTTACCTCATCTCATCTCATCTCATCACATCACATTTCATTTCATTTCATCTCATCTTATCTCATTTCATCTCATCTCATTTTTTTCATTTCATCTTACCCCATCTCATCTCATCTCATCTCATCTCATCTCATCTCATCTCATCTCATCTCATCTCATCGCATCGCATCGCATCTCATTTCATCTCATCTCATCTCATCTCATCTAATCTAATCTAATCTAATCTAATCTAATCTCGTCTCGTCTCATCTCATCTCATCTCGTTTCATCTCATCTCATCTCGGTAACGACACTCGCTTCATCCTTCACCCTTGAAAAACGAGTTAATGACCGCATTCAAAGTTTCGTTAACATAAGGACACATCAGAAAGAAAACCTTTTAAGGACAGTATCTCGCGCCTGAAATCTGTTTACATTGGCCAATAGTTTTTTTTTTCACTCAACACTGTATCAAATTGAATTTCCTTTATTAAATTACAGGAGCAGCAACACGAAAACCGCTTGATGTCTTAACCCCATAATAAAAGAAAAGTACATAAAAAAGTTCCCAAGTGATTTTTAACCTTTTGTAAGATTTGTTCAAATGCTAAAAACTCGACAAATATACAACTAACCTTACAAATGATGTTCTTTTGTTTTTCTAGAAACAAATACGAATCCCCAAATTTGTAGTAGACAAAAACCCAAGAAGTTCCTAGAAGCTGTCACCGCTGTCACTGTGTCTGATGTAAACTTAACCATAAAGTAACTTAATTATTTAAGCTGATATGCAAGTGTTACCGCTTTTTGTTCTTTTGTTTGCTTTCGGTCTACATAAAGCTCAGCAGATTGGAAGATTTCTAAGTAGATTTATATGCGTCTAGTCTTAAATATTAAAACAAGTTTAACGAAGCAAATCGTGCTGCTGCATAAAGACTACGACACATATGTGCGACGTGCTACAGATATACGAACACGACAACTATAAGATGAGATACAGATAGATATGAGACACATATGCATCCTAACTTACAGGTAAAAGATACAAATTTCGGCACAATTCAAGAGATAAAAGTTTGAAATGAGAGAACGACGACAACGGCAACAAAATCCATAAGAATTCAAAATAAAAAAGAAAAACAAAAGTCAAGGACTTAAAATAAAGAAATTTGAACTTCAGTAAAGTTATACGAGCAAGGAAGGTACCCTAAATTATATAGTCGTACACATTCGAAGGTAGACAGCTATAAATACCATCATAGCATAAAATATACTGATACAGCTACACATAACATACATATGTACATTCGTCGGTATGACGGACACACTGTAAATACCGATGCAGCAGCAACGCGCAGCATTTTAGATTTTGTTAATTCCTGGAATTTCACACTTTTTGAGTGATTTTTAAATGAACCGAAAGAAATGTGATTTTGTGAAACAACCAGGATTAAAGATCACCAAAGAGCTACATACAATATAAAGCTCTACAAGACAGTTACAAGAACACATTCGAGGGTACGCATGTCTACACAGAAAAAAAAAACAGCATGCTAAAAGAATAACCGGGTAAATTAACGCTTGAAAGGAGTTTGAACTCGCATAGAAGTGGCATTAGACGATAATCTTCTTATGTGGATCTCGCTCTATACATATCATGCAGTTAACTGCGTCATAGATATGAGTCCAAAAAATTTCTTTCTTTTTCCAACAGCACTTAGTCGATAGTTTTGCATAACGAACAAATGATTTTTAAGTGTAAGGCCTATTTACGTATCTCAATTCGTCACAGTTCGTCACTAATTTGGAACCCTAAAAATATGCTAGTACACTTTTAATATTTGTAATCAATTAATCACTAAGGACAAGCTTTATTCTTTTGTGTTCACTTAAAATATAATAGTATATTTTCTGGCTTGAAAATTAGAGAACAAACGAAACGAATCGAGGTACATAAAGCGGCGCTAAATTTGAATAATTTATTTAAAAAATCAAAAAATATTATGTTATTGTCGAGATTTAATGGCTGCAAGCTAAATAATCAAGTGGTATTTGGTATTTCCTTTGAGGAACTATTGTAGCGTTCTTCACACAGTGGTTATAGCTTTAGAAGAGGTATCATCCTGGCTGCGGACAAATGTCGTATCCAAAAACGATATAAACATTTATTCAGATAGTTAGGCTGTTATCGAATCCCAATAATAAGTTTTCCTAAACTCACTAGTGGCCCAATGCAGCTCGTCTCTTAATGGGTGCCTGGGCAAAGAAACATTGATGGCAATTCCAAAGCTGATGAACTCACTAGGCACGCGACTACTACACTTATTCCTAAGCATAAAAAGTAGTGTTTCACCGAGGCTACGAGGCAGCCTCGTTTTTGACTACGAGAACGAGGCGAGACCGAGGCGAGAACGAGGCGAGATGGAAAAATAAATTTTCCTCGCTTGACCGAGGCGAGGCGAGATCACACGGCACCTCGCCTCGTACTCGCCTCGGCCTCGCCTCGTCCTAGCCTCGTTTTCGAAACCAAGAGCGAGGCGCGTTTTGACGAAATCTGAACTCGTAAGAATCATATGCAGATTCAAAATATGAATGTAATTTTTATAATAAAATCTATATTTAACTAATATTTTAGTATTTTATTTTGAGTAAACTACTTTGTTTTATTTTTAATCCGCATGTGCTTCTTACGAGTTCAGATTTGGTCCAAGCGCTAATGCACAGAAGTGCTTGGATCGCATCAACTTCTATGTGACTTCGCCTCGATTGATCAGTTAGGGAAGCATGTAAGGCTATGTAAGGCTATAAGCAAAACTGCATGATTGACAACACTGCATTGAAATTGATTTATTCTAATAGTCTTTCTAAGAACCGGTAAGGTGAAGCGAAACGCACAGGGTAATGCTAGTATATAAATAAAGATCAATATACATATGTATGTTCGTTGCTAATGGACTCTTAAACCGTTCAACCGACCGACGAAAGATTTGACATACATATATGTTTCTTATGATTTGGGATGCTCCGTAATATAGTTTACGATAAATGGGTGATGCCACCCCCACATAAGAGAAAAACTGAATTCATCATATATTATCAACAACTTGATGCAGATTAATAAAACTTGATATATTTATAATAGGTAGAGGCATAACTAAGATTCAATTAATAAAATGGGCGGTACCATGCCTTCAATATAAGAAAAAAATTAACTTTATCATATCTCAATATCTATTTGACGTAGATAAATAAGATTTGGTACATATTTTGCTTATAGTTTGTAAAAGGTTCATAGCTTAGTTTGGCTTGGAAAAATAGGCAATGCGTCTCCTTCCCATATAAGAAAAGAATTAAATTCATCATATGTCTTCCAATTCACCAAAAATAAAAACAGATATCTTATTTTATTTCTTGAGGCTTTATCAGCCTATCAGCCCTGATACATATATAATTTTTTATTTATCTTAATAAAAACCTCGCTTTTTTACCGAGGTGCCTCGGCCGAGAACGAGGCGAAGCGAGGCGAGGCGAGGCATGTGATGGCAAGATCTCGTCCGAGGCCGAGGCGAGGCGAGACTTAAATTTATAAAACGAGGCGAGACCGAGATCAACTAAAACCTCGCCTCGCCTCGGCCTCGGTGAAACACTAATAAAAAGGTGTTGTCATGCCACTTGCTACCTGCAAGTTTCTGCTTAAAGAAGACATGTTAGAAAAGGTTAACAAATGATGGACCCAAGGATCAACTTGCAATATAATAAGGCAAATCTGGCTGAAATGGGACGCTAAGCGCTCTCTAAAACTGATATTCTGCACTCTCGTCAGCTGTTGTAGTCACAACTGGTCAGCAGATATGCGGAGAGATTAGGTGTTCGGTCTTTTGACTTTTGTAGAAGCTGTAGGGACGTGGAGGAGTAGGAAAACGCCACAAAACACTTCGTTCGTTTTTATTTGATGACCTGGATGACCTGTTAGTATAGGTCAGCTATTTAGTTTTATTACGAAGCTAAAGGGTTTTCCGATCATGTTACAATCAAGTTCTAGTAAAGATCATTTGAGAACAAACACCAGTTCAACTAAATTGTATATCAAGCACAAGTCAAATCTAAATCGACTTAAAGTCAACCTGAATTTCAATTAATCAATCTAATCAACTAATCCGAAAAGTATACACATAGAATTCTGACTGAAGTAAGAAATGTGCTCGTAGATAGAAAAATCATCAAAATTTCTCTCTGTGTATTCCCCCAATATGAACAAACGAAATAAAAAACTCAACTATTCAGGCGACGTATCTTCTTTATGTAAAACTTGAGGATTTCATTCAAACAGAAAATGAAATAAATGACTTTACATGCAAGATACTCGTGCTTTCATCTGACCATCACCATCAGTCAACCTGCGGAAGAGTGACTCACAATCAGTCCATCACCAACAGCAGCCGCAGCAGCGACATAAACCGTCATGATTTGGCAGCTTTACAGCTTAAAGCACTCGAGTCCATTGCTACACTTCAAGACAGCCAAACCAGTGCCACACTATTGTGGTTTATCATAACCACAATTTGAAGATATTCTTCATTTTCTTGTGGTCTTGTTATTCCATTTCATATTGGGATGCTTTTGTTCTGCAAATTATTTTGTTAATCTGTAAAATCTGTAATTTTCTTTAGAAATACAATTCAATTTGTTTCTTCTTAAGGCATTTATTCCCGTATTGTATGGGCCATGATAATTGAATAAGGATTATAACCGCCCCAAAGATCAACATTAAGTTCGCCACAGTTAACAGGATATTGTGCATAAGATATGAGATATTAAAATGAACGTCGAATGGGAAATGATTGTTACATTTCAAAAAAATGTTCATGTTAACTTGACATGAGACAAATATTAGATTGGTGACATGGAATATTAGCTAAGGGTTAAACTTCTATATATATATGACTTGACAGTTACAAACTTTTCTAAAAATTAAACCTACTTATAACTCTTAAATGCAGACCCAAGAGTTGAGACTAGGCAGATTCTTAACAGTTTATGTAAGAGATGCAGCACTGTTATGAAAACTTAATCCTTATTCGCCAAAACCCTCAAGAAGGTGGGCAACAGTGTCAATTATGGCTTGAGCAAAGTAGTCATAAAGTCCAAAAATTTAGAAAAACCAACATCTGTGTTTATTTCCGCTACGCCACCAACAACGAAAACCAACCGTTAAGTTCTCAGAATCAAGCTAGTGTGACTTTTACCCATAAGCCCACACATGAAATGGATTTGCTTAATTGTTTTGAATTGAGCTTAAATGGCACATCTAACTTCAATCTTAATGTAAAAGTGGTAAAAGAAGGCCAATCACATACTCTCATTAAAGTAACAAAATTAATTCTCTGGTGAGTTTAAGATTGTTCAGTTTAAGAAGTTTAAAATGTATTTTCTTGCCTTTTATAATGAAATGGCAACTATGTGCAAAAGTTTTCCCCCATCATGTTACATCTTCCCATTTCAAAGATGGGATGATCCCAGAAATACAAAACTTTTAGTTAAATAACGCAATTATTTTGACACTTTTTTTTTTCTCAAACTACTTGTTACACCTCACACGATTTGTGTCACTTAACTGACAATTTGCGATCATAATAAAGATAAGCTGTCATTTAATTGTTAACTTAAATATTACAAAACTTTTGTGACAGACTTCCTATTGTTCGAGTTGTGTTGCTCTTAACATATTAACTTTGACATGTTTTTGGATTTTTTCTTCGCTTTTTTTCTTTTTTTGACAATTTACTTATAATTTGTATTGTTCAAACAACACTAAAAAAAAAAGGGGGACAAAATTATTACGTGCTATTTCATATATCAGATAAGACCTTTGAAAAACCAACAACAACAATTTATGGTTTTTTTAGTTATTGTCGGTAAAAACAAAATATTGTAATGACACGCACATAATCTATTTGGAAAGTGAGGCGGAAGTCAATGTTTTACTAACGCGTTCTTAAAGTCACCTTAACGCCAGACAGACAGCCAGTCAACCCAACAAGAAAAAAAAAAGTGCACAAAATTCCTACTAAACTCAAAAAAATTAAGGGAAAACAACAACAAAAACAAAAAAAAAACGGGGGAATAGTGCGAGTACTTTATTTGTAACAAGTGAAACAGGGTATTAAAAATGCCGTCGGCAAAACACTTCTGTGCGCTGTTAGGGGTGGAGTCAAAAAGTCACGCGACATACAGCAAAGGCAACACCAACAGCAACAATGATGAGGGCAACAATTTCTAAAAAAAATTTATGGAAAAAAAAAGAAAAAAAATAAGTACGAGTATACACAAAAACAAAATGATGATTTAGTAGAAAATGTATTTAAAAGGACTTACAAAGGTTGATAAGATGATGAGCGGTAGGCGGTGCAAGTTGCAGGAAGCACACAGAAAAAAAAATATAAAAATATCGCATGATTTGAAGTTTGTCGCTCGGTGTTGATACGAAGAAAGAATCGTACTGGAAAGAATGTTGGTTAGCATTGATAAGCTTAAGCGATCGGAATAGCCAACAGTTATGTGCTGGGCGATATTATACGTTTCAAATGAGTTCCTATATAACAGAGAATGTGGGCGAAATTATGATGTACTCTCTATGTAAATTTTGTTTGTGGATTACGAAAAAAGCGATTATTTGGGTTTAATTGAAAGATATTGGCCCACTTAGTAAGATTAAATTTAGTATCGCAACACAATTTCGGGTGTTTGACACTATTGCTATACCTTCGGATGGATTCATAAGAACTACAAGCAATACCCGTAAGGTATTTTACATATGCTAGGCACGGTACTATCAAAAAATCAGTAAAGTTTTCATTTTTTGTTTGAGATACCACTTTTAATTTCAAAACAAGTTGCCCTCTAAAACCACACCTTTCGGTATTTTTTCACAAAACATTCAACTTGGCTGGATTAAAAGGCCCGCAAGAGGCTTTGGCCTGATAACCTTTTTTTTTTATTTATCATATTGAATGACACAAGATCAAGATTTCAGAAAAGGATTTTGCGATGACCTTCTTGTACAAACTCATCACATTGAAGATGGCGAAAGTATTTAAGGTGCCTCCAGCTGTCGAAATTATTAAGACAGATTATTATTATTATTAACAGTATTGAATATTAGATATGAAAAAATGGATGGAACCTGCTAAACGAGCTATAAAAATTTCCAAATGGCGTTGGCCCACTTTATACTCCAGAAACACATGATTTTGTTTCAGGTAGTCGTTTCCAGAAAACTCTATGAAGATCTTGTTGTTGGGTCTCTTTTGACCAAGAGGCCCAAAACAATAGCCCACTTACATTAAGTGCGCATACGCACATTACGGCGAAATAAAATTGATAAAAAAAATGGGTTTTAAGAAATATTTTTTGGTAAATTCGCCTTTTGTAGCCACTAAAATTACTTTAGACTGCCGATTTTTACTTTTTACAAAGGCCTAAAATGATTTTAACATAATTTTTAGTACAGGACAATTAGGAGATGTTTGCGGAATAATTTTGGGCAAACTTATTTTTTGCACGAATCTTTAATTTGGCTTCAAAATTTACGTGTAAAATGTCTTCATCGATATTGGGTACGCTAAAAAAATTAATAAAGGTTAGTGGTCACGAAAGTTCTCATATACATCTTTGGTTGTACGTATGGCTGCGACTTCTTTTTATTCCCAAGGCTCAAGAGAACCATGAACGGACGATATTTTGCCACAATTGATGAGATAAAAACAAAATCACTGAAGAAGCTGAATGTCATATCGAAAAATGAGGTTTCAGAGGTGCTTCTTATTTTTGAAAAAGTGCATTATATCTGTGCGGGAAAAATTGATGTTGATGAACAAATTAAGATTCTTTAAGAAAACCAGTACGTTATTTGATCAATTTTTCTCTGGCGTATATCTCAAGAGCTATTGGCTCTATGGACACATTTTTTTTTTGATACCATATTGCTCAAAATCAGCTAAAAAACATATTTTAATTGCTGAAAATTACCGAAGATATTTGTAAAAACTGATTTTCGTGTCCTTTGACCTTGAATAACTTTTATAGTGTACGCGATATTTATAAAGACTTTTTGCACGTTAACTATGAAGCCAATCATTAGATCCATCATTAGGTCCATGCAGAAATTCAGCTTGCCCAAAATTATTCCGCGGTTTTCCCTTTTTAATAATTATATTACTGGCCAATCAAAGTTATGGCTATGTTTTTCTTATCTCTGTATGATATAGTCAACTGAAATATGAATTCGAACAATTTTAGTGATTTTTAAAAACCTGAAAAGTTAGGCACCCATTATCTTTGAAGTTCGTCCTGCTAAAGTTGAGGAAGGGAATGAAAAAGTTCTGAAAACTGCCACAAGATGGCGTTATAAGCAGTTTGAATAGTTGTAACTACTTCAAATAAAAACTTGCAAGCTCGAATTTCATTGTAGTGTAGTGGACATTTTTGCTAAAAATTTGACGAATTTTCAGAAAAATAGAGTTTCTGGACCACATAAAAAATGTAATCCACCCTAGTGGACAGTCAGTTAAAGAAAGCTTAAAGTTCAATCATCCAACAGCATACTGCAACAATGACTATCAATATTTTTTAAATTAACTCACAAATTTTTTTCAGTGCATACAGTGAAATGTACCCAAACAGCATTTAATAATGAGCGCGATGCTAATGCTGAAGTTTTGAAAAGTTTTGTGCCCCATTCTAGAGGGCGGATCACGACAACCGAGGCGGTTACACAACGTTAAAGGCAACAACGAAACCAAATCATTTACAGGCGAATTTTTTTTTTCTTTCGCTTTTATTTTTAATTTTCTTCCTTGCGTCTGTCTGTCTCTCTCTCCGTTAGGTACAACACAAGTTTGACGTTGATGAAGTTCGGGGTGAATTTTTCACTTTGGTTGCATTTTTCATTTTCAGTCAGTTGCTCCAAAACGCAACCGCTGTCAGTGTTCTTTTCTTTTTTTTCATTTTGACATTTAGAAAGCGGAATTCAGTAGCAAATGGACGACAACAAAAAAAAATATATTAAGAGGCTAAAGGCGGGCACCTATGTACTGTAGTTTGGATGTGTGCATATCCATGTATGTGTATCTCAAACAAAACCAACCTAAAAAGGTAGGTAGAAGCGGCCATGAATTGAGGACACACCCTTCTTTAGGCTATAATACCAGAGTTTCATTTCGTGTATCTTCTTCTAATTTCTTAACATGATGCTTGTGCTGCATTGTTATTTTTTGTTGTCACTGTGAATTTTAATTCGACTTGAACCCACGCAGCGATGTCAATGTTGCTTATGGAAATTCTTGACGAAATATATTCTTCAAGATTTTGATCCTTTAAGTCTTTTGAGTAGAAAAAAACCCAAAAGCAAAACTGACAAAAAATTATCCTACCAAAAGGTGTTAAAAATCCTATAAAGCTTTGTGCCATTTTGCTCATAAAATTTTAAACAAATTTGCATGGGTGCTAATCCTTTGAACAATATTGCTTACGCTCGTTTATTCAATGCTGTTTGATTCAAATCAACTTAATGCTTTTGTGTAATTTATTCCAAGGAAATACATAATATATATATGATGTCTTTCTTACGGTAAGTTTATACGAACCATTTTCATTACACATGGAAGTTGTACAAACGTTAAAATCAGTAAAAAATCATGCCTTGGGTCAAGTAGTGTACCTAGGAAGGGGGTGAGGGGGCGGCCACCTCGAGCGGAACCACTTGGGGGCGGCAAAACTGTCCTCGAAATTTAGTAAGATAAAGTAAGATTTAAAATGCGTATTCATACATTAAAGTTGTATTAACGCATCGTCATTTGTGACAGTTATGAAATAGATTTGAATTTTCGACAGTCATTTAAGTAATCGACTCTGAACTGGACAACTTCTCTTCTGTTTATATAATAAAATATATGTATGTTGCTTACACGCAGGGTCTACTTGTAACACCGTCTCAGAAGTTTGCTATTATTTAGGCATTTACACGCAGATACGTCGACGTTGAAATGTGGTTGTTGTTGTCCCTGTTTTTTGCCACCCCCTTGTCCTCTTCAACAAGAAGATTCGCTTTCGATTCCTTCTTCAACAGTAGGCCAAAACGGCAATCAGTTTTGTCCTCTATTTCTTCGCATAGCGTTAAATTACGATTGGTCCAAAATACATCTACAGTTCAAAATCATGCTTTACCATTTTTTTTGTCCTTCACTTGCAAACGTCTGAGCTGATCGAGTTTGTAATATTTGTGACCAGTACTTTGCCTCGAAAAAAGCTACTGTAATGCACAAAAAACTCCAAGGAAAAGACTGTAGTCGTACTCACATGATTCAACCAGTTTCAATTTTGAAACGCGGACAGGGGAAAAGCCTTTGTATTTTAAAATAATCAGAGATTTGTCAAGTTGCAGAGTGTCATGACGACGAGATATTGATGTTACAGAGTTTGAATGTGAATCAGAAAATTCAACAGACGCACCGGGTGTGCCAATTGTAAATTCACTTACAGACTGGTTGCAAAGCGCAAGGACTATGTATTTAAATTAAATATAGTAATATAGAACATCAGATGAAAAATACACGTTTTTGACTAGTTTCACCTTTATTATGAGTCTTACGTAAGATTTCGGAAGGGGGGGGCGGGGTTGTGAGAATCTTACGAAATCTTAATCTTGGGAGGGGGGGTCAAAAATGTCATGAAATTGTCTTAGGTAATTTATGTACGGCCCCTATTCTGATGATAGTGGGCGACAAATTATCTCCTTGCCCCGGACTGCCAATGTACACGGTATGCCACTGACCTTGCGTCATCTACTTCAAATGTAAATGGCAACAGACTTTAAGGGTTTATTCAACTTTTTATGAGTCACTTGTCCATAATGGCTCTTGGATAATTTTTCCTTAGAAAAGTTCAAATAAAAATTCCTAAAAATTTCCCCAAATTTTGGTTGATTTTTAGTCAGAAATAACGGAAAATTTATTCTTTTGTTTGATGCCTTCTTATGTTGTGTAAAATTTTCTTACCTACGATTTTTGACGATTATTTAAGCTTTTGTGTACCATTTGTTTCTCGAACAAGTTTTTCTTAAGGAAAATGGTACAAATTTAAAAAAAAAATTCTGAGAAATTTCTTATAAAATGAATATCAAACAATCTTTCCTTCAAAAATGTTAGTTTTTGGGTGAAAAATAATTCATTTGCTTTGAATAAAGTGGAAGGTTCCTTCCAAAACTTCGGTTGATTGTTGAAATTTCTTTTCGAAAATTTGTCGATTTTTCCTCCGAGAAAAGAAGAGAGAAATTTAAACTGAAAAATTGTCCACAAAGTTTACAGTAAAAGGGCTATCAAGCTTTGAGTTATATAGAAATTAATACTCAAATTCTGAAATGCTCGTTACAGAAGCTCATATCCAAAAAGTTCTTCCCTGAACAATATGCAGATCATACTTAAAAGTGGTTTTTTGATAAGTTATATCTTAAGTAACGCCTTTTCCAAGTTACTTAAGCTAATAAGAGCTCTAACATTTGATAGTAGCTTTTTCCTACACATTTGCCGTTTCCCTCAGGCTTTTTCATCATTTCCGGAGTGCGCATATTTGATGATATTTCTGGAGACTCCGGGTCAAACCACTATGATCGGCAACCATATTAAACAGCATATGTTTCCATCAAATTTATATAATACCTACTGGGCATAGGCCATTACTTTCAATTGCTCAACAAAATATGATGAATAATGACCATGACATCACATTATCACCAACATTGTATGAATGTACATATCACATTTAAAAACCACTTAATGCAATTGCAAATTTAATCACAATTTTTTTATCACTTTTATTTAAAAGTAATAAAATTCTCTTGAAATTTATGACTAACTCTTTTACTCGCTAAATTCAAGATTATTTCAGCCAAATGATTGTGGCATTTTATGGTGGAACTCCCTGCAATTACGACCGTACAGTAAATTGTGCAATATAAAAATAAAATAAGTAAATGTTGATAACATTTTTAGCTTGAAATAGAAACGAAAATAGCAGAGATAAGAAATTTTCACATTATTGTTAAGAGGTCAAAATTATAAAAAAAAAATGTGCTGTTTTCCATAATTTAATATTTATTTCTTCGTTTGTATTTCGCATATGATTCTTGTCTGATGTATTATGTACTTGCAAGATACTTTCATGTTTGAAGTTTGATGTATCCGCCGTCGCTGTGCTTTTATCTATGTTGCGAAAAATGCCGTCGGCACTTAACATTGATTTCTTTCTTTTATTGATTTTTATGATAAATTTTACTATCTATTTGTAAATAGGCCTCATTTTTAAATACTTTTGGCGTAATAAATTTAAACAGGTTTATTAAAACATTTCGTGGTTTGTGCCGGAAATAACAAACAGGTGGGATGTTATTACGAAAAATTAAAAATTGGTAAAGGTTATGGTGATACTGTGGTTTAGTTGCCATATATGACTGACTCATTGTCTGTTTGTCTTCGATTCTTACCAATTTTTGCTCTAATTATTGCGATTATGTTACGACTCACCTGAAAATAAAAGAAAAGATGAAATTAGTATATATATATATATTTATAATATGAAATTTTTGATTTATTCAATTGAAAAACTTTTTAAATGTAAACTTTTGTATGTAAAGAAAAAAACATTCTTGAAGACTAATTAACGATTTTAGAGCAGCAGAGGCTGGAGTTTTGTAAAATTTCCAATCTTAAGTGGTCGCTTAAAGCCTAAATAATGATTTCTCGAATCCTGGAGTATTGAACAGAAAAAGAGTTTTTGGTTACATACAATTTTTTCAAATTTTAGGATCCACTTTTCTCTTCAGATTATGTACAATGGGCATGATTTCATTTAGCAACAAATATGCAGAGGCAGAGGATGATCTGATGTTGCTTACTAGAGGTCTGCGCAAGTGCACTTGCTGTGACGTCAGACTATAGGACTTACTATCAAGTATAAATCAAATATGACATTCTGCAACTTGTTTGCTTGTGGCTTGTAGTCCACTGTGAACGTTGTTCAACTCAACAAAACAAGTATAACAAAAACGTCGTTTTTCTTAAGAAGAAAATTTAGAAGGAACGATACATCATTTTAAAACAAAAGACCAAAGCTTCTTAGAAATAGGTTATTAACACATTTATTGAAAAATAACAGTTACTTGAAAAATATATTTGTAAATATTTCAGAAAAATCATGACATCTCCAAAACTATAGGTCAAATTTGAAAGATTTATTCACCAATATTGTAGCTCATAAAATTATCTTTCATAAGACATATTTGGATATAAATTAAGTGGTTTCCAACTTATATTGATTTTTACCAAAACTATGTCCACATGAAGCATGAAAACGAAAGACTTGCCCTCATACTTGAACTTGCAGAGCATTTCATTTAAGGTTGCTTTCTATTTCGTTTTGTTTTGATATGATTTTTGCAATGTGGCAAATGACTTGATGGCCGTTTCAAGCGCGTTTACGCAGACCTCTGTCGCCTACAGCCAAAGCTCCACACCAAACAGTGCCACGTTGTGGTCGCATTTCTCAGCATTACACGTACATTTTCTGAACCCCAAATACGACAATTTTGACGATTACTGAAGCCATCAAAATGAAAATGTGCCTCATCGCTGAAGATGATTTTGTTCGAAAAACCAATATTTACTTATAGTTGTTCCATAAACTATTCAACGAACTATCTTCGTTGTCCGTTGTCAGTCCTTGAGTCAATATTGAACTTTGTAGACAATTTTCGCGGGAATATGCTCCTTCTCGAAATGCCCAAATTTTTAATGGTTCCCTGGACACTCAGCAACACTCTAACGAACTGGTTCGATGTTTTGTGTTGAATGGCTAGTCGAAGGCTGGTCAGAATGTCTAAGTACACTAATGATCCAATCTCGCTGACTTTTGTAATTAATCTTAAGTCCAATCACTATTCCGACCATATTTTGTATGAAAATTGCGAGCTGTAGCTGGACAACCTTCATTATTTTTAAAATGTTGCTCAACAATGATAACGCGTTGTTCTTTCATGTAGCTCTCCATAACACTCTTCATAAAACAATATTCTTTAAAAATTCTTTTATAAATTAAGCTCTCAAGAATCCAAGGAGTCCCTAAAAATGTTGTTGCCGTTTAGCAGCAACTAACCGAAAGCTAAAATACTGGTTTCTTGAAAACCTTTTTTTTTAAATTATGGTTCTATGAGTACCGACATTAGGAAAGACAGGATTGACTCTAATCCCAGTTGTCACCCTGCGTCATTATACATACTACTTAATTTTAATACTGAAAAAAAAAATCCAAAATAATTTTATGTAGAATTCAGGCAGCTTAAGGCTAATTATCCTTTTGTAATTAGTCTGCTTGAGACTTATTTCATTAGCCAAATAATAATAATAATGCACTCAAATTTTTTATTAAAAATAATGCTGCTAGACAAATTTAATTAAAAACGCAACTTGTTTAATTTCATTAAATGACCGTTTCAGAAAGCTTTTTTTTTCAAAACGTGAATTACGTTGATTATAATGAAACAAAAATAAGGACTAATTAAATGTTATTCTGGTACCCTCATAATAATGACATAATTAGATTTTCATGTATGAAATAGGTTTTTTTTTTTTATTTTTTAACATTTTGAATGATGCTTAACGCCTATGCATACGCACATAACATATGTAAACTTCAAACAAAAGCCCAAATTACACGCAAAAAAAATATGGCATTTTGAAAAAATTATGAAAAATTTTGTTAAATTTTATATACCAAATATTCTCAGCGAAGCAACATTTTAACTCTTTAAAAAAAAAAACCTACCACATTTTTTGCAATCCTTTGCAAACGCTGCCGCTGTTGCTGTCTCGGCCAGCAACTCAAGCACAAATTGCCAAAATCCAATTCAGCTAAACCCTCAAGGAATTTAAAAAGGCAACAGCCGAATACATAATAAAAACATATGGGCAATTTCATATGTCACTTATGTTTGCTTTGAAAGGAAATTGCATATTGTTGTAATAATAAGAAATGTTGTACATTCAAGAATTTTGTTTTCATTTTTCTGGTCTGCTTAACAAATCGTTTCGTTTAAATCTAAATTGAATATGTTCCAATATCTTTTATTGTTTTCCCTCACTTGATTTAACGTTTGCGTAGAATTGTCCATATTTGCCCACATGGGTATCTATAAGAAACATCTATGCATGCATGTTTGAAACAAAAATAAAAAAGCAAAAACAAAAAAACAGAAAATAATGAAATACTTGAGTATTTTAGAAACATGTTGTGTATAATTTAACAGTTGTTCCTCAACAGCTCCAACGACAGGCAACAATAAAACAACAACAACAACAGCAAATGCGAAAAAAAAGGAAGAAGATTCCTTAATACTTTTTTTCGGATTTTTTTGAAGTGGGGCGCTTGCAGGCAGTCTTTTTTTTTTTGGTCTCCTTTCGCTCTCGCCACTTCTTTCCTAACATGCTGCAGCACAGCTATTTTAGTTAAAAAAAAAAAAGAAATGCCTGAATGCCCCTTATGCGTCGTCGCACTTTGCTGCCACGGCATGAGATGCTCGCGCTATCTGGCTTCCTTTGTAGACTTTTTTATTGTTGCTGCTGTTGGTTTTTTTTCTTCATTTTTTCAGCTTCCTTTAGTCACTTCTTCTACTCCTTTTCATTCTCATCTTCTCTTCACTATTTTTTTTTTTTTTTAAAAAATTTAAAATCTTAAAAAGAACTAAACGAACAGAAATTCAAGAAAAAATAAAATCTAAAATGCTTTCAGCACAAAAGCAAACTGTGCAGCAAACCGGAATTATTATAGACAGCAAAGTCTGCAGACTGCGACGCGTCGCGACGACGACGACGCGACAGAGTCAACAGCAGTGAAATGCGCGACGTTGCTTAGGTTCTTGTGCTTTGTGGTTGGGGGCTAATAAACTATATTGTTGTTGCTAATGTTGTTTTTGTTGTTGTTGCTGTTGCTGTTTCCAACCACACTCCATCTACAATGCAGGATACAACTGCGATATTATTTCGGTTTTCTAAAACAGTTCTTTATCACTTGATGAAAAATGTTAGTATGCTCTTTTATTATCAGGTTGGGTATTACGTCTGGTTTCAAAAATATTGTTGCCTATGTACATAAGCATGTATTTTAACACCCATTTATGGCTTCCGAAGGTTGGCCCAAGAAGATTGTCAGGGGCAGTCCCACGCTGCCATTGCCAATGCTGCCATTTCGGTGCGAGCATTATGAACAGTAGCTCTATTCTATTGAAACCATAATTCTGGTCTGTTTTCAACAGTATATAAGAACTTTTCAGTCAAGAAGCGATGCCACTTTCTCATCAGCGACGATATTGAATATCAGCATGAAACTTTTCGGAGATCTCAGGTACTCAGGTACAATTTGGGATTATATATATATATATTATTCGACGTAAATTTCTCATACAGAAATAATGTCTAAAGAGTCTATTAAATAAGTCTTACGCGTTTTTCCTCGAATGCCTAAGCGTAAATTTTCCAGAACGAACATATTGAAATATCTGATTATTTTCGTAGAAAAGCACTATGATCTTCTCGGATGCATAAGTTTTGGATGTTCTTTATCCAAAAACTTCGAGTTTTACATTTCAATAAGGCCATTGAAACAGAAGCAAACGTCATGGCTCATATTCCATAGATAATAATAATATTCGCTCTTGCGTCGGTTATAAAAAAAACTAAATCCCCACTTTGCGTCGGCTCTTCGTTATGTGTCTTTATTTTTTTGTAATTTTTTTTTCGTTGCAATGACAATTTAACCTGCTATTGTGTTGTATATTTCTTTTTCGATTAAATTTTTTACTAAGTATAAGACCCGTATTATTTGAGGAATGCCATTATATTGTGAATGTTTCCTTTCATTCACTGTGAATAATTGAATGAAACTAGACGTTAGTTCAGAAAGAATTGACGTTAATTCCTATTTGATCCCATATCAAGGATATTAAATCTAATTTTTGTGAGAATGAAAAAGCATGCTAGCAGAACCTAAAGATGCGTCTAATGCACTTGACGAACGCGAGAGTGAATAGGCATACATTTGCTATTTTTATAGCATGTGATATCCTCCCTGATATGGGATAGTAGAAGATCAAGAAAGATAACATGAAATTGTTAATTAATTTTAATGGATTAAACTTATTTTATTTCTTTTATCTTGGAACCTATTTGTTTTATTTCGAATTTTTTTATATAAATGTGTTGTAATGACTTCTCTGACCAATATATTTTAGGTTGTTCGCTTTGCATCAAAATTCAGTTTGCGTCTCTACTGGTGGAACCGAATAGCGACGCAAAGCGAGGCCTTGGTGTATAAAATATATTACGAAAAGCTATGACAACATGAAGAAATAGTAAAATGGTATAGAGGAGTTGGAAAACGGCCCCCTCTATTGCTTATATTTTTTTTTTTTTTTAATAATTGCACAAATATCATAGGGTAACAATGATTTTGTTCCTTAAACTCTGATATACTTTTCCGAGCTGAATTCGTGTCCGAGGCTCAGAACTTCTCGAATGGCTCCAGTTTTCGAGATATTCTAAGCTAAAAGTGCGAAAATTTTAGTTTATCGAGATATTTGAGATTAACATAGTAGATATGAATTTTGTTTTTTAAAACCATTAATGAGTTCAAAGGAACTACCCTTCTTCTTCAAAACACACTTGGAATTACATTGATAACTTTTTTACGTTTTGAAGTATCGTAAATTGAAAATTATTATAGAGGTCTCCATACAAACTTATGTATGTAGATTTGTATGAATACATTTGAAAAAAAGATATCGATATAATTCCAAGTGTATTTTAAAGAAGAAGAGTAGTTCTTTCGAACTTTATTCATGATTTCATAAAAATAAATTACATTTTTGTGTAAAAATAACGACGTAAATTTCCACGTCGTTGTGGCGAATTTTGCGAAAAGATCTTGGCCTACATCCTTACAAAATCAAATTGACGCAAGAACTGAAGCCGCTTGACCACCAGAATCGTCGTATGTTCGTGAATTGGGCTGAGCAACAACTTGAAAATGATCCGGATTTTCATCGAAAAATCATCTTCAGCGATGGAGCTCATTTCTGGCTGAATGGCTTTGTCAATAAGCAAAATATGGGTTATTGGTCAGGCAGAAATCCACACGTACTCCATGAGTCAACATTGCATCCCGGAAAAATTACGGTTTGGTGCGGTTTATGGGCCGGCGGCGTCATTGGGCCGTACTCCTTCCGTGATGATCAAGACCGGCACGTTACTGTGAATGGGAATCGCTACCGCTCAATGATAACCGAATATTTTTGGCCCAACTTGGATGATATGAACTTGGACAATATGTGGTTCCAACAGGACGGCGCCACAAGCCACACAGCGAATGTCACAATCGATTTATTGAAAACCAAGTTTGGTGAACGTGTTATCTCACGAAATGGCCCAGTCAATTGACCGCCTCAGTCGTGCGATTTGACGCCGTTAGACTATTTCCTGTGGGGCTACGTCAAGTCTATGGTCTACTCCAACAAGCCAGCGACGATTGATGAACTTCGTACGAATATCGAACGTGAAATTGCAGCAGTAGCGGCCGATTTATGCTTGAAAATCGTCGAAAATTGGGTTCAGCGTCTGAACTTCTGCAGGCGTGCCCGTGGTGACCATGTAAAAGAAATTGAGTTCCATACATAATGGCATCAAATGTTCTTTTACAAGAATAAAGAATTTCATTGATATCCCAAACCGTTTTTGTTTCATTTAAAAAAACTTTTGTATCGCTCTTATTGAAAAACTCTTTATATACAAAAACTGTGATTTTTTCCACTTTTAGGTCAGAAAATCTCGAAACTCGGTGCCTTTTTAGAAATTCTGAGCTTGGGTTCGAATTCAGCGCGTCAAAAAACTTCTGAAAATTATATTAGAGTTTAAGCAACATAGATTTGACAAAATTTTGTCCACCTGTGTAATTGTTCTTTTCGAGGTTTTCACCAACTAACTTTTACTAATAATTTCATCGGAGTGTGCTATAGGTTGTATGAACTACACTCATTATTATTATTTTTTTTTTTTTTTTTCATTTTTTCTACCAAAGACAAACAAGGATTTTAGTGCTGCTTTAGCAAATGGCCCATGAAAACGAAACTCGGGAAAAAAGGAAAATTTCAGCAAGACCAAATAAAAAAAAAAAAAGAATTTAAAGCGAACACGCTGCTTAAATGAAGTATACATACATACATACTTGAGTCGGCGAAATGGGTTGGGGACGAGTGGAAAGACAGCTCAAGACAAAAGTCCAAATTAATTCTGCAAACGACTTAAATGTGAGAAAAGAATTTTGATTCCTTAAAATAAGTAGACTTTAATTCAGATTAGGAATTGGCTGATTTTATATAGTAATGACATAATGAATCAATGAAAACTAAGGGTTATTAAGAGCGACATTTTAACAAAAACATTAGACTGTAAGTTTTAAATTTTGAAATAATGAGCTTAGAATCTTAACTTGATTTGTAAAAGAGATTGAAGAGTTCAAAAAACATGAAAATGGTTTTTTTTAACAAAAGCATTCCATCTCATAATTAATTGAATTAATTTTTAAGTGAAAATTACAAGGAATAACACGCGCAGCGCTTTGCAAGAGAGTTAACTCTTTGTTGGAATTTCTTAACTGAAAAACAAAAAAAAAACCGTTCAGTACAAATTCACAATTCTTAGATTTTAACTCCTTCCGGCAACATAATGGAGAGCTACGAAAATAAAAGGTTCACGTAATTAAATGCAAATTCCGGCTGATTTACAATTTTAAAATGCAGCGTTTTTATTCAGCATTTTTTCCTGTATTTTCTTAACTCGTTCATGACGTTGTTTTATTGGAAGTAATAAAATTTATGCAGCCAGTAATCATTTAAAGTCACGCACACATACGCTGAATTTTCTCTAACAATTTATACAAATTCACTCGTGTGAAAAATCGTAAAAAAAAAAATAATAATTTTCAATTAATTTAAATTAACGTTCGTAAAACGTACCAGCATTTATTGTGTACTTTACAATAAAGTTATTATTTCTCATTAATTAGCGGATTTAATTTTTACAACTTTATTTGCTCGTTCAACTCAATTAATGACAATTGTCCAATAGAAGAAGTCATATAATATTATGAATAGGTAAGCATCAATTTAACAAAAAAAAACACTTTTTAATATAGTGGCTTGACCTGGCCAACTTTGAATTTCCCATATATATAAATAATTAGAAAGACTTTGAAGTTTATAGAAAAGAACAGTAGTCTAAAACATTTAATTTTTCTGCACTAAACAAGTTCAGCCCAGCTGATATGCAATGGAAAGATGAAGTAACATTTGCTTTCTTGGTTTTACAATTTCGAAACTGTCATTAAATACAGCGGTAAAGGCGAAATTACACGCGAAAATATTGATCGAATATGATAAAAATATTCTTTGAAATTTAAGGCACTGCTACTTAAATATCAAATGTGTGCTAGGATTATTTCTTTACAAAACAAGCTTAGAATTGCATATACAAATGACGTAAAGACAAAAAAACAGATCTCGCTATATCAATAAGCTCGATGTACTATACATGCATCAAAAATGTCGACTGATGGCGAAAATTTCAATGAGTGCCGATGAAAGCCAAAAAATATCAAGCAATTTCGAAAAATATAAAATTTTCGATGACGAAATAAGTAGAGCTTGTTAAGTATCTTAAGTGTTTTAACCCTAACCCTCCTGACACGGGTACCTGGGTATCCGAACGGACTTCGAAGCTAAATATTTTTCAAACCAAAAAAATTGCAACTTTGAGGTTCCATGACATCTTAAAAATAGGCGTTTGCTATCGTTTTTCGCATATTTTAGCTTTCTAGAATCTTGATGTTGGTTGCGAAGCCGATCCAAAGTCGAATACACCTTACCCTCCTGATAAGGGTACCCGGGTATCCGTAAGTCTTTTCATACATTTTGTATGAAGAATGTGAGATAATAAGCAATTTTTCGTTTGTTATGTTTTATTGATTGATTTACAACAAACACCGTGTTACTAGAAATAATTAAAAAAAAATTGACAATTCAGCTGCTAATATAATATATGTATGTGATATATAATAATGGTGATAGAATTTTGGTGTGATTGTTGCACATTGACTGCCATCGCATTTCTTACGTGTGTTTTGGTCGGACATAAAATCTATAGCCACGCAAGGATAGCAACGATCGTTTGATGGTAACTGACCTGTTTTATTTTGCTCAGTTGTTCCCGATGGGCCTGTAGAGTTCGACCCAACTGCCTCAGAGAAGTTTTTGTTAAGCATAAGATCAAAAGCAGCTCAAACCTTAGTGTTTCGTGTTATTCGCCCTTTCATTCATGATTTATGTCGCCAACTATACGCCAAGTGATGTCAATAAGCTTCGACGAGAGCTTCTTCTTTTTTGGTGCTTGCATGGAGGCTGGAATGGAAACAAAATCCACCCAACGTAGCCACGTCGATCATGTTGGAAAAAATGGCTGATGGCCGTATATGTCTTTTGAATTTGGTGCTATGTTTAGATATAATCTGGTACATTACTTCTACTCTACCTGTGATTTTGTTGTAAAATCATATATGTATCTCCTCTTTTCTATTTGCTGCTGGCTTACATTGTGAATAATGCATAGTTGACAGGGAGAATCTGCTTTTCTTTTTGTTTATCACGGCAGATAAAAGATTTCCATTTTTGTTGAATGCATATCGGGGTAGACATATATCTTCTGTGGAACTTGGCCGTCGCTCTCTTGGAATATAAGCTTTATTTTGTCGAAGGGTACATACCAACGGGGCTCACTGCTCTACTTTGTAGCTGACGGAATGGAAGTAAAAAATTGACTGTTGCCACATTCAGACCAGATTGTTTCTAAAAATCAACCAAAACCCAAAAAAAAGTTTTTTTCCAATTTACTTGTCGCTGACCATCACGTGGTTTGCTTGTGTACTATATTCCGAACAGAAGATAGCTATCGGCTGTGTTAAAGAACCATAATATTTTGCTGGTTTCGACAAAATGTATTGGGTAAAACTGGTTCGTCTAATATATGGGAATAAATGCTCATTCACTGCAACGTTTTGATCCGAATAAAAATTTTTTTGTAGATTCTTCTTCTTCTTCGGCATACTAAGTATCGGAGATAGAAACGGGTTCTGTTTATTTACTTGAAGTATTTGTTGAAATCTATCTCGACTTAACGATGCATTGTAAAATAGATGACTGCGATTGCACCACAGAGTTGAAGAAGGATTATCGCCGACACCACTTAAACTTATAACCAGCAAAATTTCAATTAAAGCATTAAACTCACTGCCTTTCATTGCCTTTTCATCACGCTAGGTCTAAACAGAAGCCAGCACATGCTAGTCTAACATATGACTCTCTATGTTCCCATATAAAATATTCACAGATACCCGGGTATCCTCATCAGGAGTCTACGTATATAAATGTTGTCAGGATGGTTAGGGTTAAGTATGCAACTATACTATTAATATAAAATTGCTTACATCAACATAGTTTGTAACGTTTTGGTGTTAAATATACTGAACATTTCTTTTTTAAAAGTACAAATTTGTGCTAAGAACGGTTATTGCATACCAATTTTTTTATTTTTTTAAAGTAAAACAACTTTTTTTTTAAGGTTAAGTTTTTGCAAGCCACAAAAATTGTAGTTTGATTTTTGGTTGCTAATGCTTATGCAACTTCTTGAGCTTTGTGTTTTTATTGTTGTTTTTTTTTTTTCTTCTCATTTGTACCGTTTATATTTGGCTTTAAGGTTCGATGAAGAAATTCTTTTTCAATTTTTTTGTTTGGAATTTTTGAATAGACAATATAGAATTTGGTGTTAAGGGCGTAACTTCATTATGAACAAAAATAAAAACAGAACGTGCGCGTGCAAAGCCGCAGGTACCACTAGTAGTATATAAATTATACAATTAAATAAGGGGTTTAAGTATTCAGCAAGATCACATTTATGTAGTCAGGTAAAATGGTAGTGAAGTTTTTTGTATTAACACTATGATGGTTGAATTTCAGTCAGCGGGCAAACTCTAGTTTTCGAAATCTAGAGATAATGTACCTTTTCCGATCAAATTTGTTTATTAACTCAAACCCTTATATTGCTATATTTGGAATTAAAAACGTATTTGATGGGGAATGCTTGACTATTTCCAGTTACTTTAATTTGTGGTTAAAAATAAAAATTACATAATGTATCAAATCAAAGATGAACGCAATTATTTTTAATTCAAATTGAATGTGCAAGATTTGCAAGACCAATACTGATTTAACCCGTTGATAGCGAACATTTTTTTTTAATAATTTCCACAAAGCAAAAAGGTTCGTGGGAAAGGTGGTAAAACTATAGACTACATTATGTTTTGAGTCCAACTAATTTTTTATCCGAACCACAATTTCTCTGATTTCAAATAATATAATATGATAAGCTGTTGAAGAAATTTTCATCAATATCGATTTACTACATACTTCTGTGATTTTGTACACAGATTATCACTATCACGAAATATATGCATTTTGTAGTCGAATTTCGATTGCAAATTTATTTCAGAAAATGATCGAGGAGTTGCTTCTAGATATAAATTTTGAATTTGTGTGCCTTAAACTAAAGGGGATTAGGCACCACTGTTAAAGAGCGTTTTATTTACAAAATGCTCAGATATCATTTGTTAACAGGTACACAATATTTTGTACTTAAAATAGTTTCCTCTCCAAGCCCAATAGACAGCCTCGATTTAGTTTTTGTAATTGTCATATTAGCCGCGTTTTATTCGCTTTGGTTAAACCTAAAAGTGAATAAAACGCATAAGTTTAACCATTTATAATTCTGCATTTGACCAATAGGTGGCATGATAGTGTTTGACAGAAATTCTATTTTAAAATCAGAGCCGGCTTTATGGTCGCGTGGTTGAACGAGGCCTAGCACGGTAAAGGGCCTGACGTATCAGTACATAATTTCTTTTTTTTCCCAAATTCTTGCTATCAAATGATTTCAAACTGTTTTTGTGGTGTCGCAGACGATAATACCCAAGTTTTATTTTCGTTTTCTGTTGTTTCATCCCTGTTTTTATTTTTATTATGTGTTTCTATATTAATACTTAAGCCATATATTTTTGATTATATCAGGTTTGTGTCTATGATGCTTCAAACTTTAGCAAAGACAAAAAAAGTTGAATCAATTGAACTAGAAATTGAGCTGGTTCACACATTTTTATGAGATTTTGGTTAAACCAAAGCGAATAAAACACGGCTATTGTTGTGCTCATTTAATTTTTACAAAATGGCGGAAATCTACATTTTAGTGCCGAATTCGGACAAGGCGTTCGAGGCTTCTCATGGTAAATTATATTCTTAAGGCATTATCATATTCGACAAGATGTTATTGAACACATGGCCCACGCAGATGGCTGGCTCACTTGACTGTTGTTGGTATTATCAGCACTTTTTCTAAGACTGGTGTCTAAGACTGGACAACATGGAGTCAGCTACTCTGTCAACATTTTAATTTCACGATAAGCTCACAACCCCTGCGTTTACATCCCCAAATAGGTGAGTGATAAGAACTTTAAGTTCAAGAATATATTTATGATTTACTGTAATTTTTTTATGTTTTCAATGGATTAGAATTTTAAAAATCTTTGTCTTTAAATCGGATATGAAAAGTTATTTTCAAAAACTGCAAAGATTTGCAAGTTCAGTTATATTTTCCCACGCTAATGGCAAAAAAAATTAGCAAATTTGCAAAAACCAAATGAAAAACAAAGAGGAGGGAAAAATGCAAATAAATTTAAAATGTTTTCATTAAAAACAAAAAGAAAAAACAAAAAATCAGAACGACACAGCATTGAATTACAATAAAGACAGCAAAACAAAAACAAAATGCAAAAAAACGTGTTTAATAACAACCTGAAATAAAAGTAAAATGAATAAGAAAAGAAAAAAATACAAAAATCAACAGCAGAAAAAATATCTAACAGATAAAAAATATTACTACTAAACATACTCGTATCTGTAGAATATGATTTAATAATAAACAGAATCAAAAAAAAAATTGCAGCAACAAAATACAACAATAAAAATATAAGTTATTATGTTTATTGCATTATTTGCTATTTTTTTAAGGGAAGAGAGAGAGAGAGAGAGACAAAAAAGCGCTACCAGATACTTATGCGTTGTTACACAGATACTCATTCATACAAACAATTGTAGATACTTTGAAAGATACATAGTAGCGTATCTATCACGATTACACAATACTGCCCAGCAAATATATTTAATCGCAAAAGTGTCATTTATCAATCACCACGGTGATGATGTTGCTCGCGCGCGAGTTCAAACGATAATGTATTCGGGAGAAATTGTACGGGGATAGCGACTCGCCAGACCAATTCACTTAGGAATCATAAGGAAGAGTTTTAAATGGTTATTGAAATATAATTGTTCAACTATACTTAGAACAATATGAAAACAGTGAAACAGCTTGGCAACATTGACATCATCTTTTCTTCTAACCATATAACTACATACAAATAAGTTTTTTCGAATCATAATACATTCATTGAAATGTGTCAAAACACTGAAGAAGGATATTCAACTTTTCTAGAAGAGCTATAGGCTCTTCGCTTGGAGTCAAATAATCTTACAAAAGACTCGACAAATTTAACTGGTTAAAATTTGATCACTCATAACTTTCTGGAAGATTTATACACAAGTTTATCGCTTTGTATGTGGAAGATTTAAAAATCTAACAAATGTTGGCTGGGTATATTGCATCCAGCAGATACCATAAATATTTAACTATAAGGCACGAACAACAACAACTGTATATACAGAAGTTGCACGCGAGTTGAGTAGACAAGAGAAAGAAAAGTAAAAAAAAAAAAAACAAAATAAAAATAGCATAAAATACTACATATTAGGAGAATATGCTAGAGAAAGAGAGACAGCTATGAAAGAGCGAGCAATAGCATAGCACGTTGTACGAAACACCAAGGCAATGCGGACGACATGTATTCTTCGTTATATCGGAGTATAGTAATAAATGTAGAACTTAATTAGAATCAACGTCAGTCAGTGTTGAAATCAACGACAGTCGAAAGCAGTTAGAAACAAAATCACGCACAGTAAAAATCAGTCAGAGCCGAAGTCAAACACAAAAATTAGTTAAGAATTGACTCATGGCCAGTTGAAGTCAGTCAGAAATGAAGTCAGTCAGCTTAAAATTCAGTTAGAGTGGACTGTCACTTAGTTGAAGTCAGTAACAGTCAAATTAAGTGAAAGTCAAAGTCAGTCGGAATCGAAATCAGTTAAAGTCAAACACAGTTGATGTGAGTAAGAACTGTAGTCAGTCATAATTGAAATCAGCCAACTCAGCATAATTCCCTCATACTCGAAGTCACTTCCAGTTAATCTCAATAATGACTAAGGTCAATCTTATCTAAATTTTGTCACAGTCCAATTTAGTAACAATTGAACAAACTTAATGATGACATTGGAAATTTTTATTTGAGTTGTGAATTGGACTTTTCATCGAAGCACCAAATCAAATTCAGAAGGTTACTAAATTAAGCTTAAGCAGACATAATTTTTTTCTAGTACCCAATAGTATCCAAGGTCAACAAAATTAGGGAAGAATTATAACATTAGATTTTTATTAAAAACGATGCTTACAACGTTGTTGGTGCGAGAGAATGAGCATTTTTTAAATTCAAAAGAAAATCTAAAACAGACAGAAAGCAAGGACCTTCAGCATAGCCTTTAGGAGGGTTATATTCAGACTTCCAAATGGATTTAAGATTCACAAGCCAAGCCAAAGAACTTAAGCTATGGTTTGTATAACACAAATATATTTTAATTTTGGTGTTTTTGATATTTCTAACACTGTGAATCACAATAGAAAATATGCTGAAACAAAAGGAAAAATCTCTAAAATCACTGAAAAAAAGAAACAAAAGTATCTAAATAAAAGAAACTAAAATAAACCAAAACTAAAACAATTGAATACATATATATATATATATACATTAGGGTGTCCGTTATTTTTCAAATCAAGCATATTATTTGTTTTAAAACATTTTACTTATCTCATTATCCTATTGCAGACTTGGGCGTAATCAATTACATTTGGTAATTAATTACATATGCAATTTCATTTACTTGTAATTTTGTAATTGAAATGTTTCAATTACAAATAATGTAATTGTGTACGTATTTTTAATTGTATTGTAATTGCAATTGAAATATTTTCGATGGAAATTACTGTTATCCAAAATATGTAATTGAAAAGCAAATTAATTGAACGAAATTTGTAATGGATTACTTTTACTTGTAATTTCCAATATTTCAAGTTATCACTTACAAGTTATAAATATGTATTACATTCATATAAATACATATTATTGCTTGTATGCAACTCTACGTTACAAGATGAGCCCACAAACCAAATCTTCTTTACGATAGCTTGAGGAATCTGAGGTCGACGACATTGACTCAATGAGTCAGTCACGCGAAAGTTCTTGTTTTATATTCCCATATAAATCATATGCAATAACATAAATATTTTTTCTGAATTTTATAAAATCTTATCGCTTCAAAAAAAATTTTGTTCCAAATTTTTATAAATGTAATAATTGCAGAAAAATGAGTAATCAATTACATTTTCGTTTCAAATTACTTGGCAAAAGTAATAGATTACAATTCTGTAAGGAATTACATTTTCACGGATTACTAGTCCAATTACAAAAGTTATTAGAATTGCATGTAATTGTAATCTTAAATTACATGTAATTGAAATTAATGTAACTGAAAAAACTTCTATTACAACTACTTTTAGTTTTTTCAATTACATGTGAATGATTACTTTTAATTGTAATTGAAAAAAATTTAATCCAAAAATACCCAAGTCTGTCCTATTGATAGCACATTGGCTAATTCTTTAAAATATCAATGTACATACGATCAGTATGAAAAATTTTTAGCGTCAGTGTTTACACAAGGAAAGTCTGTGAAAGAAATTCTTGTCTATTCTCTTTTGTGGTTTTTGTTTTGCTTTTGCGACTAACGACAAATTTTGTACCTCGACCCTTTCGTTTCTCCCCTCTTGCCGCCAAACAAGAAGAATTTTCGGAAAGAGTTTCTGTGTGTAAACGCTGATTATTTATATGAAATATTTCTATTTAAACTACTTAGTCGACGTTTACACGAGGAAAGTCTGAGAGACAAATTCTTGTCCATTCTCTTTTGGAATTTTCATTTCGCGTTTGCAACATATGACAAATTTTTTACCTCGTCCCTTTCGTTTTTCCTTTCTTGCCGACAAACAAAGAAACTTTGCCGAAAAACTTTCCTCGTGTAAACCTTGACTTAACGGTGTGAACATTCAGAGAAAGAGAAAGAGAAATTGTTATATTAAAAATATACCAACATGCCAAGTCGTATAAAAAGTTATAGCGTTTGAGGGCAAGTCGTAAAAAAAAATCAAACTATTTTGATTTTCATATGGCCTGGTTGTGCGACAGGTAGTATGAGATGTCATATCGTCTGAGATCAGCATTATGACGAAATAGATTTTAGTTGCTTTTGAGTAGCACTTTTTGCAAGAAGACATTTTTTTGAAAAATAAAGCTGAGTACCTCTTGATAAACATAGGCCGTGGAGCATAGCTTGAGCGTGAGAAAGCGCGAGTGGGTCTTAAGCTGCATAAAATTAAAAAAAAATTCAAACATTAATCAGAAATTGATATCAAAATATTAAAAAATCTCGAAAACTTCAGAAAATTTTGTCCGATTTTTCAGAAATTGTAGATAATTAAACGCAGAAAATAATACAGTAAGCCCCCACTTACAGTGAAACACCGGTAAGCAAGATCAAAACTTGCTAAAGATTACATAAATTGTAGCAAGCGTTGTCTTCGTGTTGATCTTAAGGACAGGATATAGGTAGGAGGAAAGGGGGATGAATAGAGAGTTTTGATGAATATTTGTTTTCAATCTGCCGATGTCAAAATGGCCGGGTAAAACGCTCGCAGGGAAATTGTTCCAAATTATAGTGCGGCCAAAGAACGAATTATCACGATAGCATGATTGGTCCTACCTCTGGCTTGGTAGAACCGATATAATCAAAAGGTCAAGAGTTTTTGATCTCATAATGTCTACGCTAGCCATGTTGAAGAACTTAGGCGAACATATTTTCAGCTGTGAGACAGCATTTCTAGCATTGAAATCGACTCGATTGGCATAACCACACTCGAAAAATATTTTTAGGTTCTTTGAACGTTATGTGAAATAATTTCACTGAGGTTGCCCACTTTTTAAAGTAACATTTGATAGATTTTTTTTCTAGTCCGTAAAGAATTGGATTGAGTTGATCCAAGGAGGTTGTTGACACAAAGAAGGAAGAGGGATGGGGCTAAGAACGCATGGAAACTGCCAATGCGTTATATAATGGACACCCTAATGTGCATAAAGATTTTAAGTGAATTTTTTGAAGCTATCAACCACGTGAAACAACATATACAAAACCAAAGGGAAAGACTACATAAAAAACATTACTAAAAGTACAAAAACCAAAATAAAAAAACAGTTAAAAACTGCAACAAAACAAAAAAAAAATCAATTTTTGCATTTGTCAGTTACATTTGCAGTTGCAAATACTAACGTCGAGTAACAAAGATACTCGACTCGTAAAAGCAACAAACGAACTTTTTTTTGCACAATTCCCTGAACTGCAGATACTTAGTTTCTGTCACTGTGTGAGTGTATGTACCGAGACATTTTTGTTGTCATTTGTTTTGAGGTTGAGTAGGTGTAATAAAATTGAAATAAAAAATAGAAACAAAATAGAAACGAATAAAACAAAATAGAAAACAAAAAAAAAAAAATGTGTTAGAAAATAAAGTGCAAAAAAATGTGCGAAGGTGAACTTTGTTTTTGCGAGGAAGTGACACAGAAAAATACAACAATTTATTGTGGAAAAAAAATCTGGTGTTGATGTTGATTACCGGTGATGTTGTTAAAAGTTTAAATGAATGTGAGATAAGAAAAAAAAAATGTGTGTTACCATGAGTTTAGACAGAAATAATTTTTTGCAAATTTCACTTAAGTCCATATCATAAGATCAACAGTAATTTGATGTTGCGGCAATTGGAGATTTAATTTATACATCAACCGTTTAGGAATTATTTTATTTGAAAAAAAAAGCAGACATCGTTGTTTACGTTAGTCTTTTTGTTATTTACGTGATATCATAATAATTTTAACTCAATACTTTGCTAAGACGTATGCGTAACATTTATTTCGTAAATTTCCATACCCAAATTAAATGTTAATCATACGCCATGTAATACAAGCCTCAAGCTATTTGGAGAAACGAAATTTTATAGCTTTATAGTAACTTCTGTTGTAAAACAAGTACGTTTTATTGCGCTGAAAGATGAAAGCTACATCTTCGCTTGTTAACTGACACTTCTGCACTGAGAAAAAACATAACATAGTGCGCGTTAATTCAACTAGGAACTGTTATTTTTCTGCGCCAAGTTAAGACCTTGATGTTTTAACCACGCAAATGTTTGAAAATAGCTGAAAGTTATCGACTGGTTGAAATTGTATTATAAAAATACCATCTGCTGCAATAAAGACCAATGTCTGTGACTTTATAAGAAAGCTACATTACCATAAATAGTTCCTGTTGTCTCAAATTATTGTGCAGATTCGTTGCTATTGCCATCCGGCATCCAAATCGCCGGATGTCGGGTGGAACTATACGTTGTACACTTTTTTTTTCAAACACTTTTTAAGGTAATGACTTAAAGCATATTGGGCAGTGCTTCTTATACTTTCTAAGAAGGCGCATCACTTTCTGCGTATAGGTATAATATACACTGTATATCCTGTACAGGTAAATTAAATAAAAAAATTCTAAAAGATGAATGGCGGTGCTCTACGGCAACACAAGACTTAACCACAGATGAAATAGATTGATAGCGCAATCGATGAGGGAAGACTGGATAAATAGTTTTTGTTTCATTGATTAAATTAATACCTAAAACATTCAAGAAAATGTACAAAGTAACAAAGACCAATTTAAAGTATTTTCCTAGGATTTTTTTAGAAAGTTTTCCAAAACTATGAAGTGCAACACATCGACTATGCTGATGACATCTGCTTCCCTGGGAATCGGTTAGCCGATTTTACACGTATGGCGGACAATTTAAATTCAGAGGCGATGTCTGCCAGCTTTAAAATTAATTTCAGAAAAATCAAAGTTTTAAGCCTGGCAGAAAATATCTGGTGGAGGTGGAACCGAGGAAGATATTGCGTGCCGAATCAGGAAGGCCAGAGCGGCATTTGGTATGTTAAACGATATATGACGAAACAACAATCTGAGCACCAGCCTAAAAGTTCGACTGTTTTAATGGAAAATAACCCAAGTAATCACCAAGCGATTGCAATTCTTCGTAAGTCGTTGTCTTTGAATTGTTCTCAGAATTTTTTGGCCGTAGAACAAACATGGAGCCCTTAGACATATTGATTAGAAGACAAAAATGGAAGTGGATAGGCCACACTCTCAGCAAAGACAACAACAGCATTGCAAAGCAGGCAATGGAATGAAACGCCATCGATGCGAGGGGCAGACCACCCGGCAGACATGGAGAAGAACGGTGGAATGCGAAGCAAGTCAACTTGTAAAGAATTGGAGGGAACTCAAAGCGACTGCCAGAAACCGAACACGATGGCGCGTAGGCACAGTTGAATTCCTGTGTCCCGCTAGAGATTAATGGACATTAAGAAGAAGAAGATGATGAAGCGCACTTTCTTAAGTTTTAATTAATATTTTAGGGAATTGGCAAATGTGATTGCAAACAAAAACTAAAGAACCTACTGACTCAATTGAAAATGTTTTTCATTCAATATTTTATTTTCTTTTATTTCAAGTAAAAATATTGTAGAAATAGTATTTTTAACTGACTTTTATAGCGGGGTGAAGTGACTTTTTTTTTTTCAAAAACATTTATTTTACCAAACCTTTACAAACTTTGATTTTAAATTTTTTTTTTTTTTTTTTTTTTGAGGTTTTCTAAGTTCACCCTGAAAAATATTATATGAAAATTAAGAACATTTTATATTTTTTTTTGTTTCAAAGAAATATATGGAGCTATATCTTTCCGCCAATTGAATGATTTAGTGTCGAAGTGCTCTATGAATCGTCTTATTCTAAATATTTCTTATATTGTAAAAACTATTCTTAAGTTCAAATATACATGAAAATAAACCAAAAAATTCGTCGGGTTCAGTTGTTTTTTTTTTTTGTTTTTCATTTCAAAAACATTTCGCGAAAACAGTAATTTTCTAACACCATAACTTAGGATCCCCCCTTAGTAAAAATATACTTTTAAACATATTTTTATTTATACATTTTAAGTCCATTACTAGTCCATTACTTAGTCACCCCTGAAGATGAGGAAGGATCTTCCTCGAAATATTGGGAAAAAATTATAAATAAAAAACTGACCTAAAGAAAAGTGTTTTTATTTCATATTTTTATTTATTTAAATAATCCGATATTTCTTTTTAAGCTAACGGAATTAAAAAAAGATGGTTAATGATATAAAAATCCCTTCTTTGCTAAATATCTACGCCAAAATGTGTTACTTTTCAAAGTTGAGCGAAAATTGCGTTTCTTGACACATAAACGTTTTTGTTTTTCATTTCCAGTACATTCGTCATCATCTTTAGTAATATATATTTTATGAACATGGTACCACTTTAATAGCATTTTGTATCTTTTGAAGCAGCGGCAACAACAACAACAACGACCTCATTGCAACACTACTTGTACATAAAGTTGTAACACAAAAAAAAAGTGCTTGCGTGCGAAATTTCCGACTTTTTTTTTTTTTTTTTTTGGTGCAGTTGTACATTGCACTAGTCTACGTAAGTATCTATTAGTGTGGGTATTTTGTGTGTGCATACAACTTTTTTTTTTTCTTCTACTCCATCAAGTGCCACATACGACGAGTATAGGGTTTTTTAAGATCCAACTGCGGCAAATATAAAAAAACAAAAACTATGTGGGAGATTGTGCTGAGTGTTGCCAACTACTTGTGCACGCTTCAGAGAGTTACAAAGAACAAAATTAGAAGAAAAAAAAGGAAAAAATGATTCAAATGAAAAACTTGCATGATAAAGACACATTTTGGTATAGGATTTAATATGTTTCTTTGCTTAATACAAAGTATTAAACAAGAAGTAACTAAATTTAGTAAGACTTTAAAATTTTTTAAAAAAAAAAAATGCAGATTGACTACCAACAACTAAATTAATAATGACTTTTTTACCAACAATCATTTTTCAACCTCTGAAAACTCACAGATTTTGGTTTCCAAATTTTTTTAATTCTTTTATTTTCACCTTTTATAATTAGCGAATCAGCTATGATGCTCGGATAGCACTGACCCAAATTATATCGAATTTTTTCTGACATTCTAACCATCGAAAGTTTTCTTACTGAAAACAAACCCTGTATCGTAGTAATTGTCAAAATTTTGTAAGAAAATAGTCACAAGATAGAACAGTTTTTCATAATTCAAGCAATTTCGCGTTTTGAAAAGTTCCAGCTATGTTACACGATGCACATTCAGTGGGTGTTGATAGCATAACCTTGATATTTCTGCTGAAGAATTGAAATGTTAAGAAGTAACATGTGAAACCTGATTTGATTTCATTGTTTAATTGTATTTTTTTCTTTTCAACAATATTCCATTTCATTCTTATTTTAATCGGATTATAAATGTTTGACAGCATTTTGTATTGATTGTCATTTCATATTAGTCACAACTCGTTGCTTTCAAAGAAAAGCATACGGCAACAGCGAAAAAACTTGACTATCAAAATAAAGACGACAAAAATAAACATTAAACTTTAAATAAAAGCACACATTCATCGAAATCAGCGACACAGATAGACAGTTGTAGGTAATAGATACAAAAAGTAGAGTAGAATATACCAACAATATTTGAACATCTGTAGATAATAGTGATGATGCAAATGCTGGTTTCGTAGTAACGAGTATTTCTATACAGATTAGCGAATATTCGCAGACAATAAAGCACGAAGTGAAATATGTTGCTCAATATGTACTAATATTACAAGAAATATTTGGTAACAAGTAGTAAATAGTACATTCTTTTCAGTCTTCTCAAAAATTTGACATATTCTATTGAATATCGTACGGTGTTAACTTATACATTTATAGATGCGGTTTAAAAAAATTGCATTTTAATAATATTATTAAAAAAAAGTTAGTTTCGATAAATGATTTTCAAATGATAGGGGAAAAAAATAATTGCAAAAACTTAACGAATTTCATGACTAACTGAACTAAAAAAAAAACCCTATTATTAAGCGTATTTCGTCTAAAGTGAATATTTATTTTCATAGCGTAGTTAGTAATTATATTAAGAAAACAATACACAAATTAATTAACATAACATAAATAAATATATATGTATGTAAGTCTTTTGCGTAGCTTACTTTGCTTAAGGAATTCATAAAATTTTTGTAACAGGCTCTACACTCTGTTAATTTGCACTTAAATAATCAAAAATAAACAAGCAACTAATAAAGTTATTAAAACTACTTATATTAATATAAATATTCAATAAAAAAAGCAAGAATAGTCAAAAAAGTAAAATAAATGTACACAAAAAATAAACATAAAAGTAAGTTAATTTAAATACAAAAAAATAAATTAAAATTGATTAGGTAATTCATATACAAAAAATACTTAAGTAAACTAAATTCAAATTAATATAAAAATGTATAAACAAAGTAATTATTTAAATGTATACTAACAAAATATATAGACAGAAAATCAAATGAAAATATGTATGTATATAATTAAGTAAATACATAAGTAAATAAAACATTAACATTACATTTAAAAAAATTAACATGAATAAATAACATTAGTATGTAAATAGCAGAAAATAAAAAAATAACATACAAGAAATTAAAAAAAAAAACAAGTTAAGGTGCTATCTTCGGCCAGGCCGAAACTCACATACCCTACACTACACTGAAAGTACCTTTTAAATAAATGTTAAAAAAAGACGTTGAAGAGGTTGAATTAGTCGAAAAAAATGTGAAATGTTAGAAAGGTTGAAAAATGTTGAAAAAGTCGAAAATATATGCAATATGTTGAAAAAAGTTGAGATAAAGAAACTTATGAAGAAAGTTGAAAGATGTTGAAAAAGTCGAACAAATACATATAGAATATATTGGAAAAAGTTAAGGGGTTGAAAAAGTCGAAAGAATATGGAAAATGTTCAAAACAATCGAATAGAAACGAAAAATTTGAAATATGCCACGCCCACTTCTCCAATTCCGCCCATTTGTGGTTCTATAAATTATATTCCTGATCGACATCCTCATATTAAATTTTAGCACAATAACATGTACAGTTTGCGATATATGGCGCAGTTAAATTTAAAATTTAGGGCGGTGATACACCCACTGGTAGAAATAACTTTTCATAAGCAAACCCCTTACACCAAATTTTAGTATGATTGCTCACATATTTCGATAAATATGCCACTTACCGTATTTTATTTGTATGGGAGGTGCCACGTCCACTGATGCAATCCTGTCAAAATTCATTTATTTTTAAAGCTTATAGCAACTGACATCTGTACACCAAATTTTATGAAGATTACTCTCATAACACACTATCTATCACATTATCTATAACAATACATTTTTTTTGCTTATATGGGAGGTGCCACGCCCACAAGTACAATTGGACCAAATTTTTGTAATAAGAGACCTTATAGCAAGTTTATGTACCTCATTAAATTTCAAAACGATTACGTTGCTAGTTCTCTTAATATAACGTCTATAAATTTTGTGGGCGGTGCCACGCCCTTTTTTCAGTAAAGTGGCTGAGCTTGTATTGATGACTGCTTTCAGCGGCATCATCTCCAAAATTTTTATGAAAATCGTTTGTGACAATTTTGAGATATACGGAATCAAAAATTTTAACAGTTGACAAGTGCCACGACCACTTTTTCGATTCCGCCCACTTTAATCACATTTCAAGATATATTCTATATGTATCCGTTTACCAAATTTCATCGCAATATCTTGAACGGCTTACAAGATATGGTGGTATAAATGATAAAATTAAGGGCTGTTCCACGACCCTGCACGATCCTTTGGAAACTTGAAACTCAGCCTAATCCTAATTTGGTTCGCATGTGCACCAAATCATCAAGTTTCATCAAAATCGCTGCAACTTTTTTCAAAAATTGGTCTGTGTAAATATACATGGAACATGGGCGGTAGGCGTGTCCGTTAACCCATTTCGCCCATTTTCAATAGCAAGATGCCTGCAAGAAGATGTGACCTATTTGTGAAAATTTCATGCAATTATCTTTCTTGGTTTTCCCGTAAACCTGATTTCAACAGACGGACAGACAGACGGACTAAATTGGCTAAATCGACTCAGGTGGTGACGCTGATCAAGAATATATATACTTTTCTATACCTGCCACGCCCCCTTTTATGTGTTACAAACGGAGAGACAAAGTGTAGGGTATAATTATATATATGTACTTAATAAGCTGATGATTGAATTAAACGATAAAAGAAAATCCTATCGATATTATAAATTCAAAAGTATGGATGTTCCTTCTTCAATCACGTCTTAACGTCTAAATGAATTTGGTTGAAACTTGCAGGATAGATAACAAATGTTTGGTATTGGAACATAGGCTATATTTTTTTATGAAAAAAATTATGCATAGTTCCTTAATATACAAATTGACTCAAGAATTACGTGCACAAATACTAACAAATACAGTGCAGCAATATTTTTGCTGTTTTTTGCAGTTAAAAATCAAGCTGTCGTAACAACAAACCTATTTATAAGCTAAAAATGTTTTTGTGTGCGCGTTTTGTTTTCTAAGGATTCGAGGTTGTTTGGAAAAATCAAAATATAACAAAATGTCAGAGGAATAGCAACGATGTACGAAAATTAAAGTTATTGCAATGGAATAATTTGTGAGAGAGAATCAGCGGATTATTTATGTACCAGCAAAAATAAATACTGTTTAAATAACAGTAAATAAAATGTAATTCCATAAGCGTACCTTCAGGTCAAGCGTTCCCGGTTCCACTTGTACTGGGCTATTGGTCACAGCTTTTAGTAAATACATGACATGAATGAATGAAACGTTAATTTAACGTTAAAACATAATTTAATATATATGAAAAAAAAATGCTCAAATAAAAACACAAGACTAAAGATATGAAAAAATAAAAAAATATAGACAAAAGAATAATGAAAAATAAATGAATGAATTAATTAGTAAACAGATAAAAGATTGATACATGAATAAGCAAATAAAAAATTAAGCCAAAAATAAGTAAAGCAATAAACATTAAATAATAAACAAGACACAAGACAAATTAATAAAAGTATTAATAAAAAATAAATAATAATCTAGAAATAAAAATTCATAATTTCGTATTTTTTGTAGCAAAGGAAACTAACATTTGGCAAATGAAATTGCAGTTAAGAAGAAAACAAAATAATGATTTTACGCTTAAGTTACTTAAGCCAAATACACAATTTACAATATCACACTTTTACTAGTACTTAAGTATGTAAACACGGCGGGCTGAAAGCACCGTTTGATAGATACTCCGATCTTGAATTTAACGATTGTATTCAGAAAATATTATTCAATTACTTAGTAAAATCGACATTGAAAAGGATTTTTTTAATCAGTAGGTTTTATTTTTAATATCTGGCATAGTCTCTTCTCCCTTCTCCGAACCATCAATATCCATCTCGATTGTCAGGATCCTCTTAGTTTACCCATTCATGGGCATCATTTTTAAATAGAGGCATAATTTCTTGCTGCCTACGAGCTACGATTCGAATGGAATGAACTTTTCTTGGAACAGGTTATTCTCTGTGTGCTTTTTTGTGCTTGTTAACCATGCCGATTGAAACGATATAAAACACAACAGTTTTAGTACTGCACAAATGCAAGCAACAATGTTAAGAACTGGGTGTTCTTGCATAAGCTTGTTTTATATGAAGATGGCAGGTAGAAAATTAACCCTCTAGTGCGCAAGAAAACGAAACTCATCAAATTGCTTCGGAACTCATAGGAATCGTCAAGAAAACAAAGTTTTAATCTAGCGATTTGGCTAATTTTTCCTGGTGGAGGAGATCCTTTGATGCATATTTGCATCACTGCGCATTTAGCCTAACCCTCGCAAATAAAATTTTTGAAATCGAGATTGAATTTTATATCAACAAACAAAGTTTTTAGTTTTATTAAAAAAAATACAAAGCGTACATTTTACTGCTTGTGAAATTTAAGAATACATTTTTTCTTGCTGGATAAGCACAAAGCAATATTGAATTTGGTACAAATAACTTGACTTTGTTCTATACATTCAGGTAGTTTGCATGTAACCTTATATGTCTGGAAATCTGGAAATGATTCACACAATCCTGCCTGACGTTCAGGGAAGGAATAACTTGAGGTGGGCCCTTTTTTTAGCGGTAGATATACACGTGAACTGTATACGATACTAGTTTTTAATAACTACAGTATTATTAGTATTAACCAATTATTTTCGCATATATTTTGAAAATGAATTGTTAAATTAAGTTTTTTGGTTAGTAAAAATAATTTATAATAATAAAAAAAAAAAAAATAACGTCGGAACTGTGGAGTTGCATTCTCAGTTACGTCTCTATTATCCAAGAATGTGCTCTAGATAGAAGCTTTCCTTCCATAATTTCATCTTTATCTTCGGAGCTGCCTATTTCATCATCATTCACGGTGGGATTAAGCAGAATCCGAAGGATTTCTTCCTCAAATAATTGTTTTCTTGATATATTCGAAAAATTCAATATTCCTTTACACACGTTCAAATCAGATTTTTTTTTACTTTTCTGTACACTAATGAAAATTTGCGTCAAACACTTTTTTATTCACAACGAGCTACTTACCAGATAAAAACAATGTGTACTACTTTATTTCGATAAAAAATAGTATTTTTTATGTAAAAATCACGACTTTTGACTTAACTTTAAGATAATAATAGAGTATTGTATTAAAACGAAGCACGGTTTCCTCTGAAAATATCAAACTTATGTGCAGCAACCTCAAATACGTAAAATATTTATTTTCAATAATAATGGGAACTCAGCGGTTGAAAGAAATATTCACACAATATCGTAAAAATGATGTGAAAAGCCGTTACATATCATCGAATTCAAAATTTTGACCTAGAGAACGGAATTCAGTGTGATTCAAATATGCATTACGGCGCACTAGAGGGTTAACTATTCAAAATAGTCAAATACAAATTTTGCCGGATAGAACATAACCGTCAATGGCGAGCGCTACCGCACCATGATAACGGACTTTTTGTTATCTGAAATTGAAGATTGTAATGTCGGCGACATTTGGTTTCAGCAAGACAGTGCTACGGCAAGAATCTTTATTAAGAAATCATTTTGATGTGCACCTATATATACTATATACCAGTAAGAAAGTTGGCAAGAGTGATCGAACCTTACGAGTGGAACACCTACGGCGTATTCGCGGCCAATATTTAAATGAAATTATCTTTAGAAAGTAAAAGTCAGAGATTGTTCTTTCGGGTCATAATAAAAATTCCGACATCCAATTCTATTTTAAGTGTTTTATTTAAAATTAAAAAGAAAAAATCTAAATGAATTTATTCCTTCTTGAGATGTCAACCAATAATATTTCAATTTTTGATTCGAACCACGCCTTACGAAAAAGTTCTAACGAACAAATTTTTTTTCTCGTCTTATTACTTATTCCTTTATTTCACGAAAATGGATGAAGATAAAATAGATAAGCAGATAAAAAAATCACTTAATAAAAACCTTCATGTGGACTTAGGGCTACCAGATGGCCTTACTACAAAACTAGCACATATCAAAAAATTTGAATTTTGTAAATTAAAACCTTCATTTTTTTTTTAATTTCATACAAATATTTTTGATGAGCAAAAAAAAAAAAAAAAGGTCCTCACTTCCTAGCAAAAAACCCCAGCAAATTAAAACAATAATTTCAAATAACTTGATGAGCAAAAAAAAAAAAAAAAGGTCCTCACTTTGTACGAAAAAACTCCAGCTAATTACAAGAATATTTCAAATGCAAAAGTAGTGGAAAGTAGCGCATTTCAACCAAAAGTAGTACATTTCAAGTCAAAAGTAACAAAGTAGCAAAGCCTTGCAAAAGTAACACTTTTGCTACTTTAGTATCGCATCTGGTAGCCCTATGTGGACTTAAAGTTTTTCTGAAGCTTTAGGTTTTAAGGAATAAAATGACACATTTCGTTTTCTCTGTCACTTTTGTCGCATTTAAAGTTGTTTCCTGTCCGCCGTGTCTAATGCGCAAGTTCTCCAACGTATATCGAATGTTTCCACGTTTTTCCCCGCTCAGTATTGTCTTTGTTATGTGTTTATTTTCATTTGTGTGTTTGGCTTGAACTGTCGTTTGTTTGTTACATTCTGCATCGGCTTTCTGCCCTCCTATGCCTGCGCCAAGCATTTGTCTTGTTGTTTCAATATGAGCTTCGTTGCAAATTTTTTCTTTCCTATCCTTCTTGCATGCTATTTTATACAGTACGTTATGTTGGTAAAGAAAATCGCGAAGTTTTTGAAATGCCTGTGAGATAAAATTAATGTATTGCATATCAAAATAGCTTGCATATCACGCCCATTTATTCAAAACCGCACACATTTTCTTCTGAATTACCTCGCATACTAAATTTGGTGACACATACTCAAAAAATTCACTTAGTAAAGCGTACATTTAAATATACGTGTCTGCTAAATAAGTACGATTTTCATTTTTGTTTTGTACAGAAATTTCAAAAATAATTAAAATGATAGTATCAGATTTATCGGTAAACGTGAAAGCTTTTCTTTAAGTCGCTTAAAACTGAATTCCAGGTTTTTAATTTCAATAGGTGAAGTTTTGTACATCGGTCCTTGAATATAAAAATCGATACCTAATTCCAATTCAATAAAAATTTTTCTATTCCAAGTTTTGAGATAAACCAATCCTATTACCAGGATTACTAGTTTATTACCATAAAATTTTAGCTTTAGATCAGTGTAAAAATTCCGAAGTAAAGGCAAATTTTCTAGGTGGAGCAGATTTTCGTTATCACTTTGCAAATAGAAAAAAAAAGACAACCTATCTACTTTGTATAGTTTACAATTAAACATACAGAAGTGCGAATTTTCTTTATTCTATTTCATCAAGAATTAAATATTTGTATTCGCGTTTCGGTATTCGCTAATTATCCCCATCACTGAAATGCAATATCAGCTGTTCGGAGACATACATAAGTTGTACAACAGATTGATATACAAATTTACGTGCACATACAAATTAACAGACTGACGTTAAAAAGGCAGGCCAATTAAAACTCAACAGTGCTGATAACCTTTTTCAATGAAAATAAAAAAGTATCAATTGCAATTGATATGTGACATAAACACAATTATCGATCATTATGGCAGCAATGTAAAATTTTATAAAAAAAATTTGCAGCACAACATTTTAATGCCTTGTTCCTGTTGATAGTAAGTATTAGCATTTGATGACAATGAATCCGGCAATTGCTGAGGTTTTACGAGTATGATGCTTGAACGGAAAATTGAGATATGTAGCCACTTAGGCACCTTTCAAAATGTATAGTTTTATTGAAATAATCACTACAATCACTTTCAGTTTTTTTTTACTTTTTATTAATCTTCTTCTTATCTTGCATATATATGTGTATGTGTCTATGTATGTAAGTAGATTATGTTTGTGATGTCAATAATGGGAAAGATAAGCCAAATTAAAGATTAAAATTATCACTTTGATAACACCAAGGTAAAACATTTAAAATTTAATCACATTTGATTCAATTGTCGATGATATAATTTCATAGTAACAATAAATAGAGTTCGTTGTTCAGATTTTCTTTATAATAATACGATAGTAACTAAATTGAAAAGCACACACTTTATATGACGCAATTAAATAAATACTATAACACTGGTCTACAAAATGTAACCTTTGGTGTGCCTTTTAAATAAATGCCATATTTTTATACTAATTTCGGGTCACATAATACAAATATACAAATAAAATTTTAATATTAGCTCTTAGTTTAGAAATATCGCTTATGTGACTTTAAGTAAAATGTTTAAGAACATAAGCATTTATTAAAAAAAATCTTTAATTATGCCAACTATCTTGATGTAAATCAGTGAAGGGCACTTAGTGGCTCTATTTGCTCACATTGCTCTAACCGTTATTCGACGCACAAGCAAGCAAAAAAAAAATTCGCAGAATTTAACGCTATCGAGGCACAAAATTCGCAGAATCTCAACGCTATCGAGGCACAGCGTTGACTTGAATTCAAATGAAAACAAAAACAAAACACAAAGGCATAAATGACGGTGCCGCATTGTGTCTTGACGAATGTAGCAATTGTTTTTGTTTGTAGTGTAATTTGGTTTTTTTTGTGCTAATGGTAATTTTGGAAATGAAAGTAAAAAAAAACTTTAAAATTTTGTTTGTTGTTGCTTGATGTTGTTGTTTTGCTCTTTTGTTAGATTTTTGTGCCCACCGCTGATGTAAATGACGAACGAATGATTCTACAAAGATATGTTGATAATGGAAAAAAGATACCAGGGCCGATGGAGTGCGGTTAGGGATGCCACTGAAAGTAACTTTGAAACTTATAAGACAATAAATTCTCTACTTTTAGTGGTATTCTAAGCCTGATATATCAAAATCTAGTGCTCATAGGACAGAGTGCCCGAAATTATCAGCTTCGAGATCGCTTAAACAAAAGTTGAGATATAAGCGTAGAAAGATTTTCTATTTTTTTCAGCATTGCACTAATTAATTACCAAAGCCTTGTCATAGCGAGGAGAACAAAATCTACTACGATCTCTCATTGTAATTTGCTATTGCTTTTGATACAGTGGTCGGCACCACACAGCACAATTGTGCGCTCAAATATTACACGCATTCTTATGCTCTTTCATTCAGTTGTCGATAAACTATTGACAAAGCAACATCATGCGCGGATGCAGCTGTTATCGTCTGTTATGCACATAGAAAATTTTTTTTACAGCTATGGTAAATGAACGAATTCACAACAAAAAGACATTATTACGCCTTTTAAATGCCTTTTCGTCGCCAAATCGTTAGTTTCTTTTGACTACACGTAGCAAAAAATGCATTGCGCTCTAGATTGTATAATCTTAATACCTTTTCTAATATTTTTTTATTTTTCTCTTTCTGTAGCAACATTCATTTCGCAAACAATTTCTGCGAAAATTTCTTGCGGTGCAGCCTCTCTCTTCTCACGAACACAATCACACTTTTAATTTTGCCGACCCCTGTTTTAATAGCAGCAATGCCTAATTGGGAAACAATAACAATTACAATGAGAGGGAGAGTAGTAGATTTTTCGGGCATTCTGCGCGATGATTACTTTAATTTGATATATCATATATTGATGGACAAAGCTATTCTAAATGCCGTCAACTTTTATCATTTTAATAAAACATTTTCGTTCCATTCTATCGCAGTTTAGTTTTGTAAAGGGTTCACTTCTACCACGTGTGAACTGCACACATAATATTTTTGTTGAATAGATTATAAAGAGTGGCAGTGTTGAATGTAGTTTATCCAATAGTAGGCAGTGTGACGTCTCTATTTTGGGTATAGAAATTGATTAAACTTAAAGGATAGGAATCAAAAACTTTTTGTTCGTTCTTTTAGTAGGCGTACCTCTACCCCTTACAGGAAAATTGTTTTCACTGCTAAACAAATCGACCGATTTAATAATATTTGGTACAGAGTTATATCAAACCCAAAGAAAAGATATTTGTTATTAATGGGTGGTGTCACGCCATTAAGCAGAAAATTGTTTTTCACAGCTAAACTAATGGACGGATTTTTGGTGAAACTCGGAAGAATTTGGTGAATTAAGGAAGGCATAGATATAGGGATAGGATAACAATACCATGATTTTTATTTTTTGGAGTGTTGACATTTAATCAATTAACTGTTTAATATTGTCATTAAAATGGTTGAATTTCAACAAGTCTGCAAACTCTGGTTATCTTATACATATCGTATATGACATAAATGAAGATTAAAAGCTAGCTTCCACTGTTGAAAATGAGTTTTAAAAGAAGAATGATAAAAGTTTACGATTGCAAATATATTTTGAAGAAAATATTACTATCTGAAATGAGCTTTTGACAAAAACAAACTCATATAGCGAGAATTAAAGAGCTTAGTTTCAAATTTGGTATGCATATACAAAAACGTTGTAGACCAGTGTAATTAGTCGCTTACTTTATATAACTTTGCTGTATCAGTTCTGCAGTATTTGATAATCTATCGTAAAGGTTGATGTACTTGTGTTTCTGGCGGCATTTTGGATGTCATAGCATTCTTTGAATATCACCGTTCAATTTAAAAATCATAAGCTTATCTAATATTTAATGTCAGTATTTTAATTGCAAGGAGAGTTTTGAGAGTAATCGATGTGTGAGTATTTATTGCAAACCCTATTCCAAAAATAAAAATATTTGGAAAGGACTGACACTGATAAAAAAAGTCGATTGGAATAAAAATGATACAAAATCTATACTATTATATAAAGAGGTAAGGTTTGTTTGTTTGTTTGTTTGTATGTTCCGGGTAATCTCTGGAACTACAGAACCGATTCAAAAAATTTTTCTACTAATAGAAAGCTACACTATTCCTGAGTAACATGGGCTATATTTTATTTTGATAAAAGCAAGGGGCGTGGCACTTTACGTGCAATTGAAACCTTTAACTCGCTATATCTTGGTTCATATGATAGCAAGAGTCTTAAAATTCGGTGTCAGGATGCACATAGCTTATGTTAAGCACTTCACAAAATATGAACGGGACTAGATACCAGGGGCGTGGTGGCTATAAAACTATAATTTAGGGTGGGCCTCATACGCAATTATTTTTAAAATAGCATTTTTACAAAGACCACTTAATCGATTCACATGGAATTTACACCACATGTCTTTTATATTAAGACGCATAGCTAAGACGATGAAACTTTTATGTAGGGTGGCCCTCATACACAAATATTTTAAAAATAGCGATTTCTCAAAGACAGGTAAATCGATTCTCATGAAACTTACACAGTATGACTTTTATATTAAAGGAAATAGATTAAATTGTAAAAATTTTATTTAGGGTGCATACTTAGGGTGGCCCTCATACAAATATATTTTTAAGTATCATTTTCACGAAGACAGGTGAATCGATTCAAACTGAATTTACACCACGTATTTCTTATGTTAAGAAGCATAGCTTAGGCTACAAAACTTCAATTTAGGGTGGCCCTCACGCTAAAATATTTTTTAAATATCATTTTCTCGATACCGCTAAATCGATTCTTATGTAATTTACACCACACGACTTTTATATTAAAAAGCACAGATTAGATAGTAAAAATTTTACTTACGGTTCATACTTAGGGTGGTCCTGATACAAAAATATTTATAAATATCATTTTCTCGAAGACCGCTCAATCGATTCTCATGGAATTTACTCCACATGGCTTTTATATTAAGAGGCACAGATAAGGTAGTAAACCTTTTATTTAGGGTGCATACTTAGGGTGACCCTCATACAAAACTATTTTTAAAAATAATTTTCACGAAGACAGGTTAGACGATTCACACCGAACTTACGCCACGTATCTCTTATGTTAAGAAGCATAGCTTAGGCTATACAACTTTTATTTAGGGTGGTCTTCATACACAAATATTTTTTAAATATCATTTTCTCAAAGACCGTTTAATCGATTCTCATGGTCTTAACACCACATGACTTTTGTATGAAGGGGCACAGATTAGATAGTAAAAATTTTACTTAGGGTTCACACTTTGGGTGGTCCTCACACAAAAATATTCTTAAATATCTTTTTCACGAAGACAGGTTAATCGATTCATACCGAATTTACACCAAGTAACTTTTATATTAAGAGGCGTAGCTAAGGCTTCAATACTTTTATTTAGGGAGCATATTTAGGGTGGCCTTCATACAAATATATTTTTTGAACATAATTTTCTCGAAGATCGCTTAATCGGTTCTCATGGAATTCACGCTACGAGGCTTATATATAAACAGGCACAGCTTAGAATAGAATGGGTTATGCCACGCCCCCTTATCTAAAAGAAAATAAGATTCATCATATCTTATCATCTATTTGATGCAGATAAATGAAACTTGGTACATATATAAAGAGTAGAGAAAGAAGTAAGATTCCATGCAAAAATTGGCGGTACCACGCTTCCATATGAGAAAAAATCAACTTTTTATGTATCAACAACTATTTGACGCAGATGGATAAGATTTGATACATATGTTTCTTATAGTTTGTAAAAATTTCTTAACATAGTTTGGTTTGAAAAAAATGAGCCAAAAAGAAAGAAAGTAAGATTAAATGAATAAATGGGTAGTGACATGCCTCCAAAATAAGAAAAAACTATGACTATGAGACTCGGTACATATATAGAAGGCAAGGACTGTAACCAAATTAAACTCATGCAAAGGTGCTGATTCTACGTATTCCAATCATTCCCGCCAATTCAATTGTTCATTTATGAGACAAATAGAAAAACCACTCTTTATCCACTGTTTCTCACTCGCAATAAGATAAATATCAATAAAAATAGTTTTTACTTATTTAATCCAACTAAAATAAAAACACAGTATGTTTTATTTGTTTAGGCGTAGCAATGCGCGCCGGGTTTTGCTAGTATTATATAAGAACATGGGTGGCTGCTGATACAAAATTTGGAAATACAGAAACTGAAATAAGGTTCATTGACGCTCCCGTATGTAGTGGCATTCAGGAGCGTCGGAAGACCTGTTGCGTGTGTACTTCCACAAGTGGAATTCAACACGGGAAACTACCCGCTTGAAGAACATTATGGTGCCCTTAGTGGCATTCAGTGTAGCTGAAAGGTAAGCTGAAAGTGGCCAAATATGGAATATGATATTGATTTTCATACAAAAGTTGCAAAATGGTAATGAAAAAATAAAAAGATTTTATTGTTAAACAGTCTTATTCGTAAGACTGTATATTACGTACGCAATTTAAGGTGTTGCTAGGAAAATACACGAAGCTTCTAGAAATAAATTCCCAGAGACTGGTGTGCATAAATGCAAAAATGCAAGCACTCACAAAAGACAAACATAAGGAGCATTAGATAGATGCGCTTGAGTGAAAACCAAATGATATATTGAATGAAAATCAATACAAGGATGCCAGATAAGCGAAAATATCAAATAATATTGGGGTTGTCATATGTTTTTAGAAATCTCCCAACTGCTATAAATAAGTAGTCATGTCAACACAGTCAGAGTTATGACTTATGGAGTGAACATCACAAAAAGTGCGGTGTTTTTGAAAACTCTGCATGCGAACAATTTTCTTAAGACTTAGGACAATTTTGAACAATAAATAAAGCAGTGAATTTTACATAAAAATTTCGTTTTTTTTTTTTCTTTTGACAAAATGCAGTGATAAAATTTGTACAAAATAATAATGGAATACTGAATTCACTTTATTGGCAGTTTTCTTTATTTCTAGCACTGAACTTTTGTTGTCAGTAGCTCCTGCTTCGAAAATTTTGACCATCTATGCTTTAGAACATCCCAGCAGTACCTACTCATATTTATACCGATAGAAAAATTAAAAATTTTTACATTTCCCTGCCAAAAAGTGTATGGGAGCTTATAAAACTCTTAATGAAAAAGTCACCATATCAACTTATTCCACTGGCATACAAACTAACACTTAATCATATTAATATAGTTATGCTTATGAATTTACTCACTTGGCTACATACAGTGCTTGGTTCCCACATGATAATAAATGTAATTATGATATGAATGCTTATCAAAGCAACAATATCCGCTGGTAATAGTGTACATGTCTACATAAAACTATGAACGAACGGACGATTGAACGTACAGTCTTATGAACGGGCGGACATAGGGTGTTATTTTCCAATTTGCTAATGACTGCATGCGAATCAAGTTACATACGTGGCTTTCAGATTTTTTTTATTTTCTTTTAACCTAAGCAGCTTTTGTTGGCAACAACACGAAAAGTTTTAGCATATTATTCTTCTACTTATAGCATATAACATTGAGAGAAAAAAGTCTAGAAAACAGATATAGAAATTTTTGAAACACAGCTATCATAAATGAAAAGAGTAAGACATTAAATAGTCGTAGCTTAGCCTTGGAAAATTATATGTAAAAAAAACGTCAAAGCGCTATAACAGGCCAAAGGTTAAGAACATAGACATTTATTTTATTTTACGCTAGCAATAAGTTAACATTACGCTAACATTGCACTAACAGCAATGTTAACAACGGCCGTTCCGTGCGCAAAAGTGTGGGGGCGGAAAAATGGTTATCATACTATTCAAATTTAATTCATCCTCCATATTCGCTACTTTTGGGCCGTCCAATCCTTAATGCTCCTTTGGACACTTGAAATCGGTTGCGGGCTGTTCATTAAATAAAGTAAAAAATAATAGAAAACTAGTAAAGAACTTTGGCCAAGCTAAAAAAAAGTATCATTAACTACATTCAATTGAGGTGGGTGTGGCAATCTTAAATTTTTCCACATACATGTAAATATGTACTACGATAGTATTCAGGCATCAAGTTTTCTTTACTGTTTTCTCAGGAATGGTTTATTGTATGTTCATGCTACGAGTATTATCTCTTTTAACATATCGTTCAATTTTTTTTTTCTAATTCGCGTAGTAACTACCTTCTTCTTTCACCTTACATTAAGTAATGTAATTTGTCACATTTAATAAATTTGCTCCTTAAGTATGAAGTCTTAGCTTTTATGAGAAATGCCAAGCCAATTCCGTAGACATTACCCTACAAATCTGGTAAAAGAATTGTCAAAAGATTTTAATAAAAGCACTGGTAACGATAAAAGGTATAGCCAGTTAGTCCTGTTGAGGTAGTTAAGCAGTGATCCGATTTCAGTTTCGGCTAATTTCGCTGAGATTATGAAAGAAAGCTAGTCCTAGGCATCTGAGCGTGATTCCAGCAAGCGCCGGACGGTTGCAGATAAATGGAATACCTAATTTTTCAGCATGCTTGCCGATAGTCGTTTTTTTAAGAGTTGAAAAATTTTTAAATTCAAATCTAAATAAATTAAAGCAGAACTGTAAAAAAATTCCATTCACGGAAACTTTCTTCAGTACCTATAATATTTAGTTCATTTGAAAGGTATATCTATATAAATAAAATGATAGCCGTTTTCGATGAACGGGATTCACGCAAAATCTACTGAATCAATTTTGATCAAATTTTTTTAGTCATCTTTCTTAGACGCTTGGTCTCAACATAGAATTAAAATTATCACGGATTTCCTGTTAAATATCAAAATATTAAAGCTTTAAAATTGCTAAAAAAAATTAATTTCACACATAGAAAGAAGCATGTAAGCATAACAAATCGTTTAATGGCAAGTTAGTGTGTTAGTTAGTGTGTATGCGTTTTGTTTTTATATGGCAATGCAATGGAAGAGAATATTCAAATTTGACTCTCGCTCTCATTCTCAATTCGTCAACGCAGCAACGCGGAATTTGTGAACAATGAAAAAAAAATTACAGTACGTTCACACATAGAAGACACATGTGCTGTCCCAAATGGCTTGACAACATGTGTGACTGTCAATATTGCTTTGCGTTCACATTTTCGTGCATGCCATCAAGCATCAATTGCAGAACAATTTATGAGCGTCCACATCGAAGTGAACTGCATGAAATCCTATTTAAAATGAAAAATGTTCACTAGGCTTGACAGTCAGTTCACACAGGTTGTATAGTTGGACAAGCCAGCAAGAAAATCAACAATTTTTGAATCCATCCAACATGTGTGTCAAGCGGTCGTTCCTAGAGTTCACATTATCGAACATTGATGTTGGACAACATGTGTGATAATGTGGCTAATTGAATGTGTTAGTTTGTGTGTGTGCTTTGTTTTTGTCTTTCACATGGCAATGCAATGAAATATTTATGGAAGAGAAAACAACAAGAACTCTAGATCTGTGAAGAAGAATCCAAAATTGACTGTAGTTCTATTTAAAAAAAGTAAATTGTTTGCCTTCGCAGAAAACAGGATACGCGTACAAAGTCGCGGGCATCTGCTAGTTTTAGTACTACAATTTTTACTAAATACAACTTATGACAAAAAACCCATCTTGACGAGGTGCTGAATACTCCTTTAAATGTCAATTTTTTTAAAAGTTTTCCCAGTGTAATTAAACAGTGACGACATGTGAACGCATGGTTAGTTAATGAAGCTTCTATGCTTTGACCGCAGCGTTAAGTTTTAGATACTCGGTGGCATCTACTACTATCTTGCTAGATACATTAGCTATGCCATATCTAGATACTTGCACACATTCGTTCGACTCCATACAGATATTTCCACATTTTTCGTGCATAAGGAATGGAAAGTGGAATTTCAATGGTTGTTGTTGCATTACTGCAGGCAGTCAACTATAGAACAAACCAAATGAACAGGTACGCAACACTGGCACAATATAGTGCACAGTGGAACTCTTCGTTCATTATATAAAAAAATAATAACTTCTGAATACTTCTTAGGCAAAGCAACGAAATCGTTCGCTTTACTAGAATGAGGAAACAAGACAGCTTCGTTTAGCCCACATTATAGAGCGTGACTACCCACCTTTGTCACGATGTGAAGCATCTTCATTGAAGTCCCTAGTTCATGTAAAAATATGATATGCATTAGCCTCAATCAGGTAATATTAAGGACCTTGTGGATATCTCTTTTTACATCAAAGGTAATCCTACTCTATATGTTCACACTAAGTCCTGCCAGCCGATAATATATTCCGTAAATTTCACTCACACTTTACTCTTTGACAAGCACATCAAGATATTTCAACTTTTCTTTGACATTAATAGGTATATTTTAAGCTCAGCTGGGTTCCAGAATACATGGCCGACAAATAAATTTGACAGCCAAAAGATAGACTATCTGTTGTCCATCTTTTGTGGTGTCCAACTATTATGTCGACCAACTTTTTCCGATCAACATTTTGTCACCCAATTTTTTTGTTGCTCAGCTTTTGATCCTCCGTTGCTTCATCGTGTACAACTTCTAAAACTGACTTTTAGCACCTTAAAACTTGCATCAATTTCAGAGGCTAATAGAGACCGGATACTATTTAAAAGCAATAGAAAAATGTTGCAATGTACCGTACAATTTTTTCTTGACTCCAAGCGGACGAAAACAGAGCTTCCGGTCTCTATTAATCGGTAACCTGGAGGATCCTGCTTCTTGCAAGGCGATGGCTGTCAACTAAAATTTTTAAATCTTTCTCGAGATATTGAAAAACTTAAATTGTCAATTATCCACTGTGCAGCGGGACCACAATACACGATGATAATGAAGGCGGTGACGACGAACACGAAGAAACAATAAAAAAAAAAACAGAATAAAATACATATAACCAGAAACAGCGAAACAAGTTTCAAAGCATGAAAGATATTCGTACTCGTCGTCGCTGTTGATGGATGGAATAGGGGCGTGGGGGCTACTTTACTGCTGCTGCTGCTGCTGCTGCTGTCGTAGCATATGGAAGAGGGTTAAAAATATGCGCTTAGCATTTTAAGCAGTCACACCGTCCGTGGGTCTTTTTTTTTTATTTGGTCTTGTTATTTTTGTTGAAGTCTTCTTCTTTCTGCCGCCCCTCATCCACACAGCACTCCAAATTGTGACGACTACCACATTTGTTGTAATGAAAACCTAACCTAACATCTTTTTTTGTGTATGTTGATTTTTCCTGAAATTCTGTTTTTTTCTTTTTTTTCTGTTTCACTTGTCCCGTTTTTTTCTTTTCTTGTATCTGTGGATCCTAAGCATCGTCCGCTTTCTTGTTGATACTTTATGCCCTCCTCTCTACGCCCTACTGTTTCACATCAAGGGGTCATTGTGTGCGGTTCTACACACGCGACGAATGCACTAAAGAGGGAATTTCTACACTTGTATGTGCTCTATGTTATTGTACAAGAACAGCTACAATGAAAAAAATAGTGGAATAAGGAAAAAAAAAAAACATGAAAACTCATGGAAGCATAAAAATCATGAAATTAGAAAGCATGCTCAAGTCTAAAAAAAAAAAATTCTGAAAGATAACAGCAGCAACAACAACATAATTGCTGTTAATTTTTTTTCCTCAACTTAACTTGCTGACGAGGTCGAGTGTAATAAGCGCTATAGAGAAGGCATGATGGCAAGGGGGTATGAGCTACTATTGCTTTTAGAATGAGGGTAAGATCTTCGACAATTAGTGCACACTTACATTACAATTTGAAAATTAAATTAACGACTTGACATTTTGCAAGTTCTTTGTAAGATCCTTAATTTGATATGAAATGATCTTAGTTCAGAAGCGAGTTTCGGGATAAAGCCAGGTACTTGCCAATATGCGTTGATTTCGTCGTTGGGCCAAAATCTAGTACAATTTTCTTCGTAATGATGTTGATCGTTTCTTTCATACTTTACAAAATATCTGAGGCCTTTTAAATGACACTAGAATAAGAAAGCTTGTAAGCGTAATTAAGATTCTTCAACAAAATCCTGCCGTAGGACGCATTACCTCAACCCGTTATTGCTTTATTTTCACTAAGACAGGTGCTTCATGTATTGCGATCTAATTTAGAAAAGCTGATAGAGACACTTCTCCATATTCGACACTCTGCCAAGCAAACATAATACACAGTTTAGCACTCAGTTTCGAGAAATACTTGCATGTTAGGTCTTATAAGAGATTTCAACTGAAATATTAAAAGAGGCTATATGAACTGTGGGGTAGAGCGGGGGTTTATTTAAAAGACTGTGAAATATCTCAACCCCTTCAATTACTTAATTTCAATAACGTTTTCCAGACAGAAGTAATTATCTTTTTCAAAGCCTGTAAGTCAATAAACAATACTAATACCGGGAAGTTAGGAATCGTTTCTGTCATTATCAAAGCTTTGAACTACACTGAGGAAACGATTTGCTTGAATACAACAAACGTATATTTATATAGAGCAATCAAATATGTATGTGAGTCAAACATATTGTATTTGGATCAAATAGTGGAAAGTGTTGGTTGAATCATTTTATGTTTGACTCAATCAAATATTTAATTGCTCTATGTGAAATATAGGTTTGTTATATTCAAACAAATCGTTTCCTCAGTGTAGACAATAGCAAAATCTAAGCAAGTAAAGCTGTACATTTAAGAACTAACCAGACAAGAACATCAGTTTGACTTTCATTTGGGTGTAAAGCTATAGGAATATTGAAGGAAATCAAAAATCGTGATTCTTCTCTTAAAGAAACCGCCTCCATCGACCACCATTTTGCAATTTCCTCCACCCTCTCCAAGCCTTTACGCCCGAGGCGACAGCCTCTTTTATCAACAAAACTGATCTCGCGTTAACCGTATTCAAAAAGCTATGTAAGAGTGCTCTGGAGCGGTTTTTAAGGCACAGTAAGGGATATCTAGGTGCAATCTTCAATATATAATATAGAGTACTTTAGCGTAACTAGTCCTCAAATCAATGTATGTGGTGTAATGTCACAGTTTAGAAAGTATTTTGAACAGTGGTTCTATGTTAATGCTCACAATTAATGTTCACAATTCTAAGAATTGACGTCAGCAGGTGCGAGTCGAAGTTGATGTTTTCAGTTCTAACCCTAGGCTACGATTATTTGCCTATGAATTTTCACACCGCGCATTTAAAGGTGAATATCACCAAATTATTATTTATTAGGACTTAAGTTTCAAATCTTAAAATGTTAAAACATAAGTAGCACGAAAAAGAGTAAACGTTGCTGAATTTTTAAGTAAAGTTATACAATAGATAGATAGATGTATCATCTAGAACTTAACAATTCTTATGCGTAAACTAAAGTTTGGTTCTAATTATGCTCTCATACAAAATTCAATTTAATGCAAGTATTAAACTCAATAACTTTTGAACTTGAAATTTTGTTGGCTTCAACAATATCAATGAAGCAGCAAATTTTTTAAGCTCAATTTCCGGCGAACATCAATAGCAAGGCAATGACAATAAATAAATAGTTTCTCCAAACAAAGTAGCAAAACTAAATTTACGTCAAATAAATTGTAATCCAAGAATTACTTTATCGGACAGAATAGCAATAAATCAGGCATAATGCATTTCAAAACAAATCTACAACATGGAACTTGAAATCTTTGATGAATATTTGATGAAAACTACTTTTGGCTGCCAACTGAATGAAATTAAAATTTGTTGCATTATTAATGAAGCGATTAAATTGCCGATGCAGCATTTGGCCGTTGCTGTCACCGCATCATCCTACCTGAAACTTTTGCAGGCGATATGTAAAGTAAGTGGGTGTGTTTCAGTTTTGGTAAGCGAAAGATGTACAGATAGGTATACACACTTCCTGATTTTTTAATAGAATTTACACAGGAGAATATTCAGAAATAAACAACTAATGAATTTTTCCATAAAACGCTTTGATTTTACATAAAATTTCATTTGTGTTGATAGAAGTGCGTAGTTTATGTGAAAAATTGTCCACGGGACTGACGACTCCTCCCAAAAGATGATTGAAGATTATCGTTCGCTCTTCAAATTATGACAACTGACAACGTATTTTGGTTGACCTTTGACCCAAAATTCTCGGAAGCTTATAGACAAAAGGTTAATGGTTTATTAGCTTCCAAAGTTTTAAAAAACTTCAGGAACGAATTTCAATCTCGTGGTGCTTTAAAACGTTAAATTATTTTAGAGATCTTAATGCAATCAAGCAGTGGGGATTACTTTTTGTTATTTTACTTTTATTATAATTGATTATTCTTCTCTTCTTGTTTATTTTTATTTGCATTCACTTTGCATGTTAATGCACGTACTTTTGCAGTTTCAAAGCTATAAACAAGCAAATCTCGCTTGCAAATCAGCATGAATGCAATCGTAAAAATATTTATATGCCTTTTCGTAATACCGATCGAGGATGTAACATTTATAGACACAATTAATTTGTATCTGAGTTATTACATTTGATAAATTTGTTTGTTTGTAGTACACGAATGTGTATTTTTAGAATGTACAGTGCGGTAATTACATACTTATATCTCAAATACAAAATACTGAATCTAAGCGCAAGTACATACAAATGTATTCTTTTATAGAGTCTTTTCACATTTTGTTCATTTGAGTGGTCATTGAACCTTTACGTCATGTGGCTCAGTATTTGTTATGGTATTTTTGAATCGTTTTATTTTGTAGTTTTTTTTTTTTTGGCTTCATTCAAACTTTGTACTTTTGGGTAGTTTTTTTTTGGGTTGCTTATTTGTATTTTTATCAAATATTCCAAAGAAGAACTGACATAGAAAAATTGTGAATTAATTTATATGAAAGTGAATTATTCTGAATAAAATCAATAGTACTTTATATAACAACTTCAAACGTCTTGTAGCTTATGATGTTCACAACAACGATTCAAGGTTCAAATTATCTCTCAATAATAATGTAGGCTGTTTCTGTGCTTTTCTACTTCAAAGATTTCCATTTTAAGGTTGCATGATATATTAACAGCTGTAGTAAGCAGAAGGCCAGAAACCTATATTATTTCTAGACGATTTCGAAAAGTAAAAAAAGTGAAACTAAATATCAGATTGCTACTGCTGTGTTCCAATTAACGCAAATCAATATGGTGACTGAGTAATGAGCTAATTATAGATGAAAATATATAGCACATCTCCAGCATTATGGCCTGCATGTGACCGCACAAGCACGAAAAGTCAAGACCGACAATTTGTCCGATTACTAGAAAGGTTTCGTATGGGACATTGAATCACAGGCGTAATGCCGCATACACCTCACAAAATTTTCTTGTGAAGCTGCGGAAATAGCGAAGTACGCGAATAAGTTAGATGCAAGCCCAGAACTTCATGAACTTCGTCTCCGATCTCTGGGAGCAAGGTTTTTGATAGCCCAGTGGCAACAGTACTAAGCGTACTAACGAAGATATCGCAATGGGCCGATAGTCTCCGGGTGAAAATTACCCTCTTATGCTATTGTGAGGGTCAACGAAAGTAACAGAAGTGTTGTCGATTATGTTCTGCGCCTGATTATGTTAGCAGAGAGAGATGCAATGCACTTTTGTCATCCCAATATATTTTTAATGCACTTGCGTTCGAAGTATTAAGTTCCTTGCTCAAGGTTTTCAACCAAAAAGATTTTTGAGTAGCTAATGACAAAGCCATCTTCTCAGTTTCAATCAATGACAAAGCATTAGTTGGTTGCCGCTTTTTATTCTACGATATTACGGCATTCATCGGCTTAGTCAGTAACAGATCTCTGCTAATCCACGTCTGTTGTCTTATCAGATTTTTCAACAGTGTTGCTCTTAACGTATTGCAACTAAATTTCTTAATCAAGATTGCAATTGAATTCGATCGGGTTATTTACATGTTTTCATATGTAGCTGTGAGCATCAAGCTTCCGATAGCCTTAGAATCGCATTCTCTATTTAAATCATTTTGAAGTTTTTTATATTGTTTCTTAACTGACATGAGTTTTATTGGAATCTTCATTAATTGCCATTCCAAGGTAAATTTTTAATTTCATCTTAAAATGAATTGATAAACTGTTTTTGATCGCATTGTTCACTTGAAAATCGTAAGTTTGAAATAAAGACGTAATTTTTTAAAATTATTTTTTTATTTTCCAACGTAGTCTTCTTTTAGCTTTATAAACTTTGCCCAACGTTGGTACCATTTGGTTAACCCCTCCAAAAAATACGATTTTTCAAACTCTTCAAAATACGCTTCTGTCTCGGCGATCTCTGAATAGTCACAGTGCGCCAGTTAGGGCGAGTAAGGTGGGGCGAAAGCAATTCGTAGCGCAGTTCGTACAATTTTGCCATCAAAATCAAGAGCACTTTTTCCTAAGACAAATGAGGCCGTGTCTCCTTTAGTTTCTTATCGAATTTGTCCAATAACTCACTGTAGTACTCACCTGCTTGTTGTTCATTTCTGCAGAAAGTTCATGTTGATTATTCTATTGGAATCCGGAAAAAGTCATTGTTTTGATTGTCTCTTGATCTCTGGCGTGTAATAATGTATCCAGATTTCATCAACAGCGATGACTTCACATAAAAACTCCTGAGGAATTCGCTTAAAGCAGTCCAAGCATTACTTTGACATTGCTACTCTTACTCGATGATGTACTTGATGTCCACCGTGAGAAATCACGCCATCCATCGGGCTGACACTTTTTTCACGCCTATCTTATCATTTAAAATCTTGATTACCATTCCGTACGAGACACCTACGGCCTCAGCTTTTTCGCGCACTTTTGTTCGGTGATCATCGAACGATCCTTCATAGAAAACAGTGAGGCGACTCGTTAAATCAATATCTCACAATTGTCATAGATGGTGAAGGGTCCCCAAAGACATCTTACTTCACTTTTATTTCTTCACATGTTTTTCCATCCAAAAATAAAAAACGAACTACAGATCGATATTGCTCTTTTTTCATCTTATCGAGAAATACAAAACACGAATGATACAACTTGCTGTCAAAAAAAAATTAGCCTATGAAATTATCTGAAATTCAGCTTGTGGCCGACAGTCTACATTACACGATGATAATGTCAATTTTACTCACCAACACCATATGTTATCAACCACGGGTTCTTATTGATCAACCATTATATGTATGTATATACACACATAGCCAGATATGTATATGTACAGATATATATGTATATTCGTACACTATCAAGTACTTTACAACACATCAGTTTTTAACCGTTTTAAGCCAAATTAGCTTAATATTCCAAGCAAACTTGCTTACTTTAGTTTAAATAGTGCCTTTAGTAAATAATAAGCCTTCTTTTGTTTTTGTCTTCAATCACTTTGGCTTTTGACTTTTTCATTCTTACGACACTTCTTCGCAATATGTCAATTACCATTGCAGCTTTTACTTTCATTAGTTTTTTTTACCGGACACAAAGTTACATGGTGTGCACCCAGTAATTCAGAATCAAAATTATCACTTTTGTATTATCAAAAATTGTAAAGTAGCCCACTCGACGTTTGCACAATGAGAAGCGCAAATCCAAATGCCAAATTAAAATGCACAAAATTCGCATCGTTCTCTAATAAAATTTGTGATTTAAATAATAATGTCCATGCACTAGTGAAAGTCAATTTAGATTTTCGATACTTTTTATGAGGACTCATTTCTATAATTTTCCAGAGCTCTGACGAAATTATTTTTCGATCACTGAGTCATTTGTTACGCTCCATAGAACTTATGTGGATCAATTTTATAACTTTTATAACGTTCTTCATTACTTAGAAAGACGAAGTGAATTTGGTTATTGGCAAATACGTGAACGATTACGAAATGACGGAGCCAATGTTGAGACACTTTATCTCCTTACTTATGGCATGACACCAGGACCATGGGCTTTTTGTTGTTGAAATTTACAAGGACTGTTTAAATTAGTCTTGTTCAAAATAGTTCGATAAAGAACTGTGTCTGTGTGATGATTGAAAGAATTCAATTTTATACTAAGGGTTTAAAACATTAAACCAGCGGTAACAGAATTCCAAATAATAATGTACTCAAATGAAATTGTTTCAGTCTTATGCAGAAAAGTTTTCACCAATGTTCAATGTAAATATTATCGTTACGTAATTTAAGTAAGTTAAAACCTCACGTACCAGATTCTAGGTCAAAAAATCCGATTATATTCGTCAATCTGTTAAACCGAACTCTCATAACAATTTTTCATGTTTTTCTCTAACCAAATTTACACCGATGAGTCAAACATTAAAAAAACCATAACTAGCGCTTAATAAAGTAATCAGATAAGATGAAAATCATGCTAACAACAATTAAGTATAGTTACAAAACCTACCTGTCTGAAGATTCTGATGAATCATAACGATCAGCACAGCGTTTCTTTTTACTATTACTGCCGGTACAATCTTGTCCAGTGATAGTACCGTCGGCGTTACGATATCCCGATAGTGCTGTCTTTTTATTACCAACCAACGAATGATGAGATCTAAGTGTTGTATCCATTTTATGAGCATTGAAGACAGACGATGAATTCGATGTAGTTACAGCATTTGGTGGTAATCCAAATGTGTGTGCTTGATGTTGTAAATGTGAAATGGATGTTGTAAGTTTAGCTGAACTGCGCTTAGTGCCCAGCACAATACCAATGCTACTGCTGTTGTTGCTGTTGGCTCCACAAATCATATTAGCAATGGGTGTAGCTGGCGGTGGTAATGGTGCTGGAAATTGTGGGGCTGGCGTTTTAGTAGGGGTAGAAGGGTTGGCGACAGCACTTTCGTTCTGGTTTTTGCTTGTGTTATGCTTGTTAGTATTTGCCTTAGAACCTAACTTTGCAATTGTTGTCGATGGTGATGGTTGCGATATTGTCGACTTTATTGTTGGAGCTGTTTCAGTTGTTTTCAACGATGTCGCTATCGTTAATGAAGTTAATGACGTTGAGGATGTGGTTGACAACACTTTTGTATTTGCATTTGATGATGAATGGCAACTTTTCGTTTGTACCGTATAATCAATTGCAGTGTCAGTAGTTGGTGCTGGAGCTGTTGTTGTGTCAGTTGCTGCTGACAGATACTTCTTCATCTCTGTGTGCTCTTCACTTGTGTCACATTCGGCACTTTTCTTTTGACTACAATCTATGGGGTTGTCTGATGATGTTACTGCTGCTGTTGCTTCTACATTTGTTAGCGACAATGATTTTAACGAGAACGATAGCAAAGACGATGATGTTGTTGTGTCGTTGCAATCTTCTGTACCACCCCCAATAAGTAGCGTTGACTCCAAGTTGGATTTTATTGATTTTTCACTTAAGTTGCTGTCATCCTCCGTGTTACACTTCCATGCATCTGTTGAGTGCTTTTCGCTATCAGCTACAATTTTCAGCGGTTCGACGTTTGCTTTTTTACTCAAATCAGAAGTGCATGTACAGGTGGTGGCTACAGTTCCTGCACTAATATTATTGTGATTAACACTATTCTTAAGCTGATCAAACAATGATAAAGCATTGCTTTCATCGGTCGATGTAGTCTCTTCTGACATTGCTATGAGTTTTGTTATTCGGCGACGTTTAGTAAGAGGGACTATAAACGATACTTGAGTGTATATACCTACTTAAAAAATTTAACATTTCCATGGATGTTTTGCCTATGAGTTAAGATGTCATGATTCGAAAGATGGTTTTAGATAATTTATAAGCACTTATAATTTAGATATAAAAGGTGTGGTGTTTTTTATTTCAAGTTAGTATCAACATATTTTTCATTGCAAAACTATTGCTTGACCTCGTTTTAACTGTAGTTTGTTTGTAATTATTTCCACTTCCGTAAAATTTTCTGCTTAAGCTATAAGCATAAAGCGTCAAATATCGTTTGAACGCTTTTGCTTTAACAGAATTGACAACCGGTTTAAATGCACGTTTCCACTTAGAATTCGATATTTTCCACATACACAACTGCATGCGCATAAACTAGACTTACTATATGCCAAATACCATGCAGCATACAAAACCGAAAATATTTAGGTTCCCAACTTGTTTTATGTTTACACACCACAAAAATGCTGCACCTCCTTATCAAACTTTTTTAATACAATATTTTTCTTTTCTGTTGTAATGGCGAAAATTTGATAAAGCCACATTAAAATATTTTGACATACATATAACTTTTTTGATATTCTGCGAGTAATAGTTTTTTTTTTCTTTTGCTTTTCACACTCCTTTTGTGGATTGTTTTTTTCTTCTTTTTAATTAATTAATTATAATTTAAAAATTGCTTGATATTAGCATATTTTTTTTTTATTATAATATTTTGTTGAACACACGCAACCGACAATAATTGTTTGCTTCTGAAGACTCGTACACTTTTAACTTGTTTGTATATTTTAGAAAAAATTTGTATCTCCTTTTTTTATTTTATGGCATTAAGTTTACGTTAGACTCGACAAGATTATTACAAAATATATTTCACTCAAGAAATGCACGCGTAACACCCAAACAAAAACTATACTGAACGTACGCAGCGTAACGCAATACTAAGCAAACATGCCGTCAAAGCTACGTTACGTTATTCAGAAAGCGAATGCTCAATGAAGAATGAAAGCAACTTTAGCAACGTCAAGTTTCGTGTATAGTTTATGGCCACTAACGAATAATCTTCGGTTTTAAGTTTTTCGGTTTTTATTTTTCACAGACGTATGTTCGTAGCTCAATGTTGTTGCTACTGTTGTTTAATTTGGCGCTCGTTAAACGTACGATCATTGCCGATTTGTTCGCGAATATCAGAACGTTAACACGACGTAACTCCGCTAAAAGCCGAACATCGCACGATTCAACGCGATGCTTTCGAGTGGGTGACCGAACGACGCGTAAGTCGTAAGAATCCGAAAAAAATAAAATTACGAAAGAATTGAGCTAAAAAATTAAATTGCAATCTTATTGTTTTAGTGTTAGTTGCGAGTTAGCTGAGTAGGGAGCTTCCACGTACTCAGTACAATGCTTCCAGTAAGTAAAATCTTTGCTATTTTCTGTAGTCATAAATCAGTTCATATGGGTAGTATAGGAATTTAAGTTTTTGTGTACGAGCTCTAATTTTTACATGAAGATAAAATATACAACAAAAATTTTCCTAATCTTTCATATTTTGTATGGCAATACTTTCGATTTTCGCTTTCTCTCTCTTTCTCACTGATTGTTTGTTATTGATTTGACTTTTGTGATTTTTTGCGGATTGCTCTCCTTACGTTTCTCACGCTCTTTCTGTTTTCTCTATTACCGTAATTTGTATATGTTGTCATACAACGTCTGGCAACACGTGCTTTTATTACGCTTTTATGACAAGTGAGTGATGCAATGTTGCCTTTTTCCACATGACAACAGCATTGCCAGGCGTTACTTAATCTAAGTGGTAGACGTTTTTCTCTGTGCTTTGCTTTCAATGCTACTGTTATACTGAGCTATTTATTGTGTCCTCTATTCTGCTTATATCAATTCTTCTTTATTTTGCTATAGCAGCTGTAAAAACGCGCAGCACGTTCTTGTTTTCTTTTCCTCTACGCCGCTATTTTCTTGTCTTTTTGTATTGTTATTATTTTAATGTTTCTATTTATGTTTTCGCTCTCAATTTACATGCGCTTTACTTTCCCGCCACGCTTATGTCAAAAGAAAATATTGGTCTCTTTTCTTCTCTCTGAAGCAAATTCTTGTCTACATTCTTTCTACCGCTCTGCACACTTTGCCAATGACAATCGGTACTAGTGTTCGCTGTTGCCTGGCTGTGCTGTTGCACTATTCCCGTTTTTTTCACTGTCCCGTGTCTGTCGTAATGTCTGGCTGCCAGGCGCGTCTGTCGGTTCAAATGAAAAACACAGCAAGAAAACACGCCAATGTGTGTGTACACCGAAATTAAAAGTTTTCAGTCCTTCTGGCTATAAAAAAGTGCTGCTTTATGTTGTTGTATTTTTTTATGATTTTTTTAGTGTCTGTGTTTATCAATGTGTTGCACTTCATGCGATTCTCAAAGACAGAGTTTAATAATCCCATTAATTCATAACTTTTTCACAGTGATTAACTTTGCCCTCCAGGATTCTACATAGAAATACATTTTAACAATATTTTCGAGAAATTATGCGTCGAATCCAGTCAAAACTCACTTTTTATAACTTGATAATATAGATTTGACCATGAAAACGATGACGTTCAGTATACAAATTGAATTAAATTATAAAACACTTTGCAATGTTTCCTTGCACAATTTAGATGAAATTTTTAATTGTTAACAAAATTTTCACACGATTTGCACACCAAAAAGGAATTAAGATTTTATCCAGAAAAAAAAATCTAGCAACCACTCCACTCTCCACGAAACGAAACGACGCACTGTTTTGCATTGAAGCAGATTCGCGTTAAATTCGTTGCGGAAATTCATTGCTCTTTGTTTTTTCATTGATTTCGTGTGCTGTTATTCGCGTGTTTGTATTCCTACTACTGTTTATGTTATTATTATTGCTGTTGTTGTTGTTATCGTGCATAAGAAAATGCACACCGCTCTTAGAATCCACAAAAGCAAAGATAAACAACTTTCAGAGTTGTATAAAGGAAATAATTAAATTTAGATAGGGTGATGGAGTTAACAATCGACCACCTTACTCTTATTTACATAAGTATAAGGTAATTTAGTGGTTCTGAACATTTGTTTTGCATAGTTTTGAAAAAATAATAAGACGATTCAATAGCTCATACGTTACACACACACGTTACGCTCACAAAAATTGAAGAGAAACTTATTCTTAAGCAGTCGGTGCTATTTCTTCCCAACGTATTGAGATGAGCTTTCTTGTCGGTGGTGACCGTGCCCAATATTAAGGACATTATATTGTCAGCAGACTCGCCTTACTGCCAACAGCTAGGAATAGTGCGGCGGCCAAGCGTAAAAGCTTGGAGCATCAAAATGGTCATCGAATTATAAAATTTTAGCTTTCTTATGATTTATGACTTCTAAATTGAAGTAAAAAATTTTATGGAATTTTTTAAAAAATATATTTATTTTTTTTGGTGATAGAATTATTTTTGAATACAAAAAAAAAAGTCATAAGCTTTTTCCGCTGGAACGAAACATATTTAAAAATTGATACTAAAAGTTAATACATACATCAATTTTAATATTGCTGACCAAAAATGGGAAACATCATCCAAAAAATTACAATATTTTTCGGAGCATGGGAATACTGATACCCGACACACAAATTCAGTTCAAACGTTTACAGTTTTCAATATGTTTGGCACTTGCAATTTTCAAAATTTAATATATGGTCTTTAAGTTTTAGTTGTCATTACCAATATTCCATTTTAAACATCAAGAATTTTATTTTTCTACGTTCAAATAAACTGCAATTTTCTGCGCTTGATCATTAGCGGTGCGGTTTTCTGTCCAGACTTTCTTAAACAAGGACTTTAACAAAACCAAACTCATCTTGCCACCGGAAAGGGCAGATCAACGCCTGCCACACCAGTTTGTTATTAATAATATAAAAAACAAGAATATTCATACCTATGGACATGAAAAAAAATATTTCAATGTCATACTTATAAAAAAAAATTAAGCCCAAGCAGGGACTCGAGTCGCAGTAAAAGATAGTGCAGTTACTACTGAATTTTTACTAGGACTAGTATGCTGAATTCGAATGGGTTTTGAGTTATTCTGATAGAGGAACTCTTGAGGGTTCTAGGGGTTTCTGTAAGCTTATGGAGAGGTCTGAATTGGAACCTATTTGATACTAGAGGATTATATTCAATTCTTAAGGATTGTATAAGAGCTTGTGTTATTGTATTGGATTCTGGAGAATCATATTGGCTGCCCAATGATCCTATTTTGTCTTAGGAGGATCATGTTGATGCTGGAGATTTAGATTCTTGGGTATCATATTAAACTTAAAAGTTTTATATTTAGTACTGATATATGCAATTGGGTCCTGAATGACTTTATTGAAGCAGCCTTAAGTCCGACTGTTGTGTAAGACTTTGTGCTATTTCTTCCTGGGATAATCAATACTACCACGAGCTTCGGGTATGAATCCTAAAAGATCCGAGAGAGTTCCTCTGGGTCCTAGAGAATCCTACTGGATTCGGAAACTTTATTCAAGATAAAACAGAAGCGGCTTTCAAGATTTAATAATATATTCCAGAACCCAATAGTCTTCCAGAACTTAGAAGAGTTCTCCATTATCCAATAGTATGCTCCGAGCTTCAACAGTATTCATAAGATCCACCAGATACCAATAAAATTCTTTAGGATCCTCTAATGCCCATCAGAATTCAATAGGACCCAAGGCTATCCTCCAGAACCCAATATAATGTTCGAGGATTCAATGCGATACTCAGGATTCAATAGGACAATCCAGAGTCCGATAGGATTTTCCAATATCTTAAGAAGTTGTGCTTATGACTGAGTAGACAGGTGTATGTAGAAGTAGTTATAGTAAAAACAATTTGAGAATTTAGATGGTTTTTTTAATAGCTACACCAGCGTATATGTTTCTGAAATTGACTGAGAATAAGAAACAGCTGGTCATTTCCCTTTCAAAAAAGTTTAAATTTCTTGTTCTGGTCTGCCACGAGTTTTTTTTTTCTGTTTATTTTTAAATATATTTCTCATGAAGTTGTGATATCTATTCAGCAACCTGCCAATGCATCGAAGAGATGTTCATCCTTTTTTCAAAGTATCATTCTACAAACAAAATTAAGTCAGTTTTCCGGATAGAAATTAATAGTTTTACTTTATATGTCGTTGCTTTCATTCTTTCCTCTTCTACCACTCAGCATTCTCTAAAATGTTCTGTTCATTCAATTCGCCTTAGTGCTCAGCAACTTTATAGTTGCATGATTGCGTTTTATACTCGCCGAATTATTATTGGTTTGTGTTCTTACTAAACTGTTCACATCAAAGCATGGGGATAGTCATAAAGAACAAAGAATTAAATACGTGGCTTCATAGCTGTCAAAATCCAAAGTCATATGTATGCAAATGAATTGAGTTGAACAATTATTTGACAATCACGAAGCCACATTTTACTGTTAAATTTTAATGCAACAAATCAATATAGCCTTTATTATTATTGTCATGATAATTGAAAAATATGGAAATTGAAAAATATTGTTATTGTAAAATGAATTTGAATCAAACTGTATAGACAAATGAACTTTTGTTGGAAACAGGCACTCAGCAAATCAAATAACAAGAATCACTTTATTTGCATCAAAAAGTTATTGACCGTTCAGCTCAAGAAAATTAAAACTAAATAAATATTAAAATACATGGTCGAAGAAATCAATACATACAAGAATTACTGTTCAGCTTGAACTGAAGAACATATGTATGTGCTCGATCAAAGGATCAAGGATGCTTAGCATCTAAACATAAATATTTTTGATTTATATTGTACACAGCTCTTATGTTCAGTACTTTTAGTGCAAAACCCACAACCACATTTTTTAATTTGCAAAGACCAAATTAAAATAAAATGTCGTGTCGTGTTTTGACATTTTAATATATTTTCCTTGTGAGTTTTAAAGAAATTTCCATTTTTCTTCTTTCAAAATTTGGTTTCCGTGTTTGTTTTTTATGTATTACGATTCAGTAATAGTGCTTCAATATTTTTATTTAACTTATTTCAAGTGGCACTTTATCAACTTGTTTGAATTAATAATTTTCTTAGAGTAAAACAAGAAAATTTCAAAATATGAATTCATACTTTCTTTATAATGATAAACCCCAGAGAAAATCAAAATAATAGATTTAAAAAAAGATTTTTACTCAATCCCCAATAAATTCCATATATGGAAAAATTGACATTAGAATTTTTGTGAAACTAGAGAGTACATTCTGGCAATACCGCTAACTGAGAAATGAAAGAAGGTACTTCCCCTATTTTTTCGCCACTGAATATAAATCGAAAACGGGCGCGAATCAAAATAATAGATACACTTGTTTTGTTTTTCAATTTTATATCTAAAACTTACATTTTTTTGTGCTTTTTTTTAAAACAACGGTAAAATTACAATTATATATAAATTAATTGCAAGTAAATTATGAAAAATTTACTATAGATATGGGCCGGAAAACTCGTTGCACAGCAGAAGAGTGACAATTGGTTCTGAGCCTACGAAAAAGAAGAAAATCTTTGCGGGACATCGCTAGTTTGATGAATTAGCCTTTGCGTTTTGTGCAAAATGTTTTTATAAAGAAAATAAGAAAAGAACTAGAGGTAGACCAACGAAAACCTCTCCAGAAGTTGGTCGCCAAATAGTTATTCTTTCAAAAAAAGACCCTTTCAAGTCCTCCAAGGCAATTTCTGCGGAAATCGAAAATGTCGTAAGCGCTCCTACAATTTGTCGTCGTTTGCAGAATGCAAACCTTCCGGGAAGAATCGCTAAAAAGATTGCGCTGATGCGTACGAAAAATTTGACCATGAGGTTAAATTTCGCAAAGTTTCACACCAGCTGATCGGGCCTTGATGTTGAGGAAAAATGGCCAATATGTGCAAAACTGGGAATCACTTTATTTACATTTACTTTTTTACATGTGGACTATGTGATTGCGTTCCACACTTGTGAATTTATTATTGGTTTGTGTTCATACTAAACTCATCACATGCAATAATTCATTTAATTATTTCTCACTATCAGATGTCGCTTTCATACTCACTACGTACTGATATTTTTTAATTTGTTGTAATGGAGCGTTCACAAATTGCGCTCAGTGATGGCTTTTTCGGTACATTTCTACTATTTTCAGTACATTTTCGTTATAAACAGTCGGCAGGAGTTTTTAATACATTCGGTACATTTGTCACATTGTCAATACACTTGACGCATTTTCAGTAGATTTTCAGTACACTTGCACTGTTTCTAAAAATTATCATTTAATGATAAGCTTTGCTGAATTTTTTTTAGTAAAAACAATTTTTTGATGTTCATGAAGAAAAAGTAAGCAAAAACGTAAGTACTTACCCCACGGTATATTTAATGTCATTATAAATGCACTGGCGTGTGCGGAACATTTGAAGCCAATACAAAAACCTTTTGACGAAACAACAGCAGATGTTGCGGGGCTTACAGCAACTGCAATACACATGTACTACCACTACTTCTTTAACTTTTCACTGACTTGCCTTCGTATTTCACGATTTTAAATTATAGTTTTTCAATAAAATAAGCAAACATTCATAAAATTCTGAATAAATGATATTTAATTTATTTTAATTAATTTTTAGCAAATGAAAAAGCATTTCATGAAATTAAATTTCATTTTGCTGGGAAATTAAAGCACTTAGCTTGAAGCGGCTATGCTAGCTTTTCCGACGACATTGCTTTGATTTTGATTTGCATTTTCATGCAATTTCACTGTAACATTTTGCCAAATTTATTACACAACAATCGCGAAAACATAAATTTCACATTTTTTATGCACCTACATATATTTTTTTAATAACATTTTAATAAAAAACACGATATTACGAATTTGTAGAGTTTAACGCGCATTTCGCACATAAAATTAAAACGAACTGATTGAAGTTGATTGGCGTTGCCACCTGCTCAAGCGAAATAATGACAGTAGTGGTATTTTCTGAAAAGAGAACCACGGGAACTTATCCAAAAAATGAGATTTTATAAGATAAAGATTTGCATTAACATTTTTGAAAATTTGATGTTTTTATAAGTTATTGAGAAATCGTGCAACGCTGCTAATTTTTGTTTCCTTTTACTTTTGTATAATCAACTGCATGCTGCGAGCGGGTCATTTATTTTATTATTACCTTACTTGAAAAATCACGATTTCTCGATGAACTCGTAACCCAAAAGCTTAGATAAGTTAGCATAATATAAACATCTACAAAATTTACTTGAAATCACGATCTCTAAGCAATTACCTTATAATCTAATGCCACTGCTGGGAGTCCGGACACCCCGAAGAATATTCCATTCACATTTTTTGATGAATATGTTTTTCACTACCACTTGTTAATTTAAGAGGAGACTAAATTTATCAAAATGCACTCACAATTGCGCCTAGAAGACTTCATGAAAACTATCAGAATTTAAGCGGAGCAAAAAGCCGAAAAAAAACTATTTTACCGATGTGCTCAAATAGACAACGATTTGTTGGATATGAATTGTTCGTTGAGGTTTTTAGTAATGTGCAAGATGACTTCGATTTAACGAAAATATAACAGTGCTGGCATTTTCGGTACACTTGTACTTTTTTCAGTGCACTTGCGTCGTGAGTAATTGTCGTCAGTACATTCGAGAAGTTTTTTGTACATTCGGTACATTTGTGCCATTTTTTCAGTATGTACATTTTCGGTACATTTTTCAGTACATTTCGACAATTTCTAGATGATTTTTTTTGTAATTTTGCATAAATCTGTTGAGAACCCGAACAAAAAGTAAAACAAATCAAAGCAAAAAATATTTTTTATGATTTATAAACAAAATTCAGCATTTCAGAAAAGATTTCAATTAAATTAGAGATATTATTAATCGAAATGTCGAAGAGTTCTGACAGTAACATCGGAAGGGATCCTTTCTAAAAGAGAAGAATAGTCAACCCCACCCCGGATGATATAAAAAACCAGGACTAATGATAGTATAGTTCTCCTGTTTTGTAATGTTCTTAAATTTATATGCATACATACAGAATTATGCGAGGGAACTGGATCATGAAAGTGCAGAGACCGAAAAATAATTAACCCACTCGGCATGAAACGTTTCCGAAAGTTTCAGAAATATTTCGTAACGTTTCGTAACATTGTAGAAACGCTTCATTTGAAACGTTGCAAGTGAAACGTTACAGAAATCTTTCTGATACATTTTAAATGTAATGTTTCGGTTGCAATCATTCTGAAGCGTTTCTGAAAGGTTTCAGATGCAACGTTTCCTGAACTTTTTCAACTTTGATTTTCATCATTTCATTAAATTTTTTAATGAATATTTTTTAATGAAAAAAATCTTCCTTTCTATCAAACCAAAAACTTTCTACCAAATATGGGGAAATCTACCAGCGCAGGTAAAAATTGAATTTTTCTAATAAAATCAAAATAATTTTATATGATTCGTTATTACTTTTTTGTTTTTTTAATTGTATATACAAGACATCAAACGTAGAAACATATTGACTCTTTGCTTTGATGTTCTGTCAAAACATGAATAAATATGAACTCTGTGCATGAAATGACGACTGACAATATAAATAAATAAACGTCACAAAAATAAATTCATTTAAAATAAGTCAACAAAAATATTAACGGGGAAGTGTGGGTAATAAAATCAAATAAAAATATGCATTTTGTGGCGCTGCACCGCAAAGACGTAGAAAAAAACAATCAATAGTAAAAAATGTTTCCCCAAAACACAATAATTTTTTTTCAACGTTTCAAATGAAAGCAAAAAAGCGGACATTGAAACGTTGCAGAAAGCTTTCTGAAGTGAGAATGAAACCTTTCAGAAACGTTTCCGAAAGATGTAAGGTTTCATATGAAAGGTTTCAGAAACGTTTTATGCAGAGTGGGAAGTATACTTTAAAGCATAAAGTGGTTTTTCCTTTTTTTATTTTTTTGACCTATAATTTGAGAAACTAGACCAAACCTGAAAACGTCCTGTTACTAAAACGTATAAATAATCTGCCACTCGTTTTTCTGCCATGTCGTTTTTGCTATGTTAGCAGTCTGATATTTTTCATACGATTTTTGAGATTATTTTTAAATATTTTACAAAATATTCGTATTAACTTAAAATAGCTGACAATACTACTTCTTTTGTAAATTGGTTCTTTATTCGTACACTCAAAAAAAAAAAAACATGTAATTTTAAACAGAAATTAACATTTTTTCGGTTTAAAATTTGAAATAAAAAGATACCAGATTTTAACAAGATCCACTTTTATGCTGCTATCATGTTAAATTAACATTTCAAAGTGTGAAAACAATAATTTTTATTCTGTCGAATTCACATGACATATAGTGAAATTAACTTTTCTATCATGTTAAATCAACACGGAAAATTATGGATTTACTTTCCAAATTTACATGATTTATCATGTAAGATTTACATGAGCAAAATGTGAGATTTTTACATAAAATTAACATTCTGTTATATTTTAACAGAAAGTTTATTTGCTGATTTATCTGGAAATAATTCTTTTAAATAAAAATACAAGTTTAATATTTTCATTTATTTATTTAAAGTAAGAGTAATATTCAATATATTTTTACATAAAACAAAAAAGATTTAACTAAACATTTTTGAAGCGTATTGGTTTTTTACCATTGCAAAAAACATGAGCGTGTAATGGAGGCGAAGTCAATTCGTTGGTTTTTAAATTCACCAACAACATATGCTTGGATATGTGAATCAAAATAAAGAATTTTATGTTCAAAACAAATTAAAAAAAGTTCATTATTTATATTAATTGCATATATTTATATTTTTTCATTATTAAGAAGAAGCCTTTTTATAAACTTTTCCTTTGAATTCTACTTTAGAATAAAATTTTAATTTTTTTAGTTCGTATTTCGTTTGGAATAAGTCATTGTACTTGGAAAGAATATTGGCCGATAAGAAATGTTCAAAATGCGCAATTACATCAGGAGGAAAGAAGTTTTCGGACGATAAGTTATATGCAAATTTTAAAGCTGCTTTTATTGACAACCTATATGGGACATTTAGTCTTGAGTTCATAGAGCGTGCATATCCCTTATATATTTTATGAACTGCTTCAAATCTCATGCACCATATATTTTTAAGAGGTCCGCACTTTTTTATAGACGATGCATAGTGAACTAAAAAATGAAATTTTGGCTTTAGAACCTTTTTAAATAATAATTGATATGAATGATTATGTCTTTCTACTAAGAATTTTAAATTGTTTGAAGAAGTGAGGTCTAATTCGGTCATCATGACAATATCGATGATTTGTAAAAGGATATGAAAAAACTTCCATACCTCATCACTTTCTGGTATTAAATCTCCAATAATGAGCGGTAAATGGTGAACAAAGGTCATCATCTCCCTGGCTGACATACGAAAATTAACTGTTTTTAAGTCGTAAACAAGTATGGGCGGAGAGATATTACCAATTTCTGTTTCACCATACCAAAACATTTGTTTACGATAATTGAGGGTATCCAAAGTAAAATATTTTTTATTTTCAATGAAATCGGCTAACACTTCCGAAATATCGTATTTACAAGCTCCCTCAAATAAATCGTGCATTATATCAAAATAGAAGTTATCAACAACATGGAAACTATGTATAGTATTAAAAATACATCATTCTTTTACTGCACTTATTTTTTCATCTTTTAAATTACAGTCTGAAGAATAATTTTGCCTCGTCCTAAGATAATCAGGATGTTCAATATTATCTGTTTGCATTTCGCTCTTTTGTCTTTTGCAGCTGCGGCAGTAAAAATTTGAATTAAAACTGGTAGAAAAGCCAAGAATAGAATTTAACCCTAAATTATACCCAATTATTAGCGCAAGAACGAAATAAACATGAAATTCTCCAACTGGAGTAGAAATAGATAGCCCATCTATTTCCATTGAGTTAAGCACTGTTAAAAATGGCTTGAATTTTGCGTAACCAAAATAGTTGGTTTCCATTTTTGACGTTTACTTCCTGCAGTACTTTTTGATATTGAAGTAATTGAAGGTTTTAAAACTGCATGTAACAGAAGTGTGAGTATGCAATCTTGAGAATCTGAAAATAATAAAGATATGTTAACTTTTGTAGTTGTTCGATAAAGTTGTCCTATTTTTACTTACTTACTTACTTGGGTGGCCATAACAACCCGTTACCGGGTTACGGCCGACCTCAAAAGCTCTCTCCAGGCGCCTCTGCTTTGCGCGCGCTTTCTCCAATCATTCACACCAAGCGTGGATATGGTTTCCTCGGCTTGGTCTTTCAATCGGAGGCATGGTCTTCCTCTTCATCGTCGCCCAGCGGCTTCCGCATCAAACACCTTTTTCGCCGGAGCTTCTTCGTCCATACGCACAACATGTCCCAGCCAGCGCAGACGTTGGATAGTGATGCGCTTGACTATGTCAATGTCAGCGTAGAGCTCGTACAGTTCGTGGCTCATTCGAATACGTTAGTCGTCGCCGACGTGAACAGGACCGAAGATTTTGCGAAGAATTTTTCTCTCAAACACCCCAAGCGTGGCTGCATCAGTCTGCGACACAACCCATGCTTCTGCGCCGTAAAGTAGCAGGGGTAAGGTGAGCGTCTTGTAGAGTGTCAGTTTTGTCGGGCGAGAGAGGTCTCTACTACTCAATTGCTTACTGAGACCATAGTAACACCTATTAGCAAGAGTTAGTCTTCGCTTTATCTCCAGGCTGACATCGTTTTGAGTGTTGACGGCGGTGCCATGATAGGTGAATTCCTTGACAACTTCGAAAGAATAGCTGTTCGCAGTAACAAAGGATCCAATACGCCGCGTCTCCCTGTTTGTGGACAGCATATACTTTGTTTTGCCCTCGTTCACCGTCAAACCCACTATCGCTGACTCTTTTTCGATAGCAGAGAACGCAGCAGTAACATCTCGCTTACAACGTCCAATGATATCAATATCATCGGCATATGCAAGGAGCTGGACACTTTTGTAGAAAATAGTGTCATTACGATGTACACTGGCTCTTCGCAACACCCCTTCCATCACAAAGTTGAAGAGGTTGCAGGATAGTGAATCACCCTGTCTGAAACCTCGTTCGGTATCAAATGGTTCGGAGAGGTCCCTTCCTACTCTGACGGAGCTGGCTGTGTTGCTCAACGTCATTTTGCAAAGCCGCACCAGCTTCGCAGGTATACCGAACTCAGGCATGGTGGCATACAGGCAATCCCGTATCGGGCTATCGAAAGCAGCTTTAAAATCGATAAAGAGATGATGGGTATCGATCTGTTTTTCGTGGGTTTTTTCCAGGATTTGACGTAGTGTGAAGATCTGGTCTATGGTGGACTTACCAGATCTAAAGCCGCACTGATAAGGCCCAATCAGTGTGTTGGCAAACGGCTTAAGTCTTTCACACAGTACAGTCGACAGGACCTTGTAAGAGATGGCAAGAAGACTGATTCCCCGGTAGTTAGAGCAGATTGTCGGGTCACCTTTCTTCAGTACAGGACAAAGGACACTGAGATTCCAATCGTCGGACATGCTTTCTACTAGCCATATTTTGCAGATGAGTTGATGCATACACCCTATCAGCTCATCGCCGCCGGTCTTGAACAATTCAGCAGGCAGGCCATCGGTACCAGCAGCTTTGTTGTTCTTAAGTCGTTGGATCACAACTCGTACCGCGTCATGGCTAGGTGGTGGTACGTCCACACCATCGTCGTTGATTGGTGGCATCGGGTTAATTTCTCCAAAGGCGGGATTGGTGGAATCATCGCCAGCAAGCAGCTTGGAAAAGTGTTCCCTCCATAATCTCAGTGTACCCTGCGTATCCGTAACCAGATTTCCATGTTCATCTTTACAGGTAGATGCTCCGGGCTTGAAACCTTTGGTCAGACGCTTGACTTCTTGGTAAAGTTTTCGAGCATCATTCCTGCCCCGTAACACTTCGAGTTTCTCACACTCGTGCCTTTCCTGCTCTCGTTTCTTGCGTCTGAAAAGGCGCCTCTCTTCCTTTCTCTTTTTCCGGTAGTTTTCGTGCACGGCTCGCGTTGCTGCTGACTGCAGGGTTCTTTTGTAGGCGGCGTTTTTCACTGCAGTAGCTTCGCGACACTCCTGGTCATACCATTGATTTCGCGGAAGTGGGCGTCGGAAACCAATGACTTCCTCACCGGCATCATCGGGTAGAGAGTCAGGTTGACGGAGCAGTTCTGAGAGGCGAGCGGAATAGGCTTCGGCCGTTCGATGTGATAGCAGCTTAGCGACGTCCAGCTTTCGTTGCGTACCAGAGCGTACATCCTTTGCATTGCACAACCGCATGCGTATCTTGGCTGCAAAAAGATAATGATCGGAGTCAATATTGACTCCCCGGAACGTACGAACATCTAGCACGCTGGAAGCATGCCTTCCGTCGATCACAACATGATCGATTTGGTTGCGTGTTTTCTGATCAGGGGACAGCCAGGTGGCCTTGTGGATATCGAGGTGTTGAAATCTGGTGCTACTTACTACCATGCGCCGCGGATAAGTCGATCAGCCGTAGACCGTTCTATTTTTATCTAAACATAAGTATGTCCTTATTGAACTTTTTGAGGAAATTTTTAGAACACAAATCCTTTATTTTTCATTTAAGAGACTCTGTGTACCATCCGGGAACAATTCAAAAAAATCGACTTCAACCTACAATAATTGAAATTCAAAAATAATTACATATGTAGTTGTGTAATGATCATTACTAAAACATAGCTCATCTTGTGTTTGTACAGCGGCCAATCAATTAAAGCATTTATTTTTCCTTGGAGTATTTCTGCTCTTCTAAGTTTAAACGTTTGCTTCCATTTTGTTGGGCATTCGACCCAAGGTTCCACATTATGTGCAAGCCATGTTTTGTTTTCTAATTCCTCTTGTGAATAAAATACGATACATATTCATTCTAGAACTTCAAAAAATTTAAGTATTCATATCATCTGAAAATATACCTGAAGTTGTATTATCAATGGTCTTTACAACATTTTCCACATTATTTCGCGAGACCGCTTTTATGCACTTTTTCATTTTCCTACGTATGTTTGTAGCCTTATCATACAGTTTGCCAGTTGGATTTGAGCCTTTTCCACGAAAATTAAAATAATGTCTCTAAAAAAATTCATTAACTTTCACATAGAACCGGACACCGAGAAAAAAATCTTACCAGGTCTTCTGATGGAAAATTGATTCCTATTTCTTCACTTCGTCGGGTGATATCTTTCATACTCGGAGACACGTGCTGGTCAACAAACTGGTCAACTATTATGCTGATTAAGGAATGGCGGTTTCATTCTCCTTATAATATTGAAGAATCGTTTCTCCTCTTGCGGTCGCTTGTAGCAATGTTTTTAAGCTTTCAGTTCGAGTGTAACTTGGTTGAGAGTTCAGGGAGCTCCTGCAGTTTTTCAAGCATGACAATGGTTCAGCCTCACTTTGCCGCCAATGAGAAAGGCACGCTCTGAATTTTATTCTTGTCCCAAGAAACTCAGTTGGAAAAAGCTCATCTTTTTCTTCATCTTTGATTAGATAAAGACTTTCTACGTCCATTTTGTAGTCTAAATTAAGCACTGAACTTACATTTATTCTTAGTTTGAATTTCTCAATGTACTTATGTACCTTTCATTTTTTTATACACAGATTCTTCAAATCCCATTTGGTCGCAAATAATTTTCTTTAATTCATCGTTTTCCTTCGCAGTTTCTTCAAATACTTTACAAGAAGTTAGCACATAAATTACATCTCCCGACTCCAGCGTATTTTCCATTTTTTAACAACTACAGTGAAAGCTCCCGTAGGCGGACACCGACGGTTCCAACAAAATCGTCCGCCTACGGGAGATGTCCGCTTGCGGGAGCTGTCGAAGAAAGTTCATTTTAACAATTCAAAAAAAACAATCCAAATTTTTCTTATCGGATGGTTTGTAGGAGTAAAATTGCCAAGGTGGCGACACTAAAGCATTCGTAACTTTTTTATTTATGAAATGTACTAAAATTTTATTTCAGGAAAAAGTTGTGTAGACTTTACAAAACAATTCTGTGGAAAAATTTTGTTTCTGAACATATGAGAAGTTGGTTTAAATTCTGTTTGCTTATTAAAAACTTATTTTTTTCTAAATAATAAATAAAATTTTTACAAAACTTTTATTTTATATAAATTGTAAAACATTTTTTGTCCCATCACGAAAATTTCACTAACTTTTCTCAATATTTACTGAGAAATCGCAATTTAAAAAACACCAACACAAGTTCACTTGTTCATAACTTTTTAAAAAATCCAAATTTTGCAAAAAAAAAAGTTTAGGCCTTAATATTGATCAATAAATCTTCAAAGCTATGTAATAAAAAGTTAAAGTTTAATAATTAAGTTTTTACTGTACCCACTTGAGAAAACTTTACTCTCAACAACACACAAAGAAATAGATTTTAAAGAATAACAATCGACAACCTGAATGACAGCAAAGCAAAGAAAGAGTTGAGAAAAAGTTTTTCGTTAGAATGTCTTCTTTGTCCGCCAGCAGAGATGAATTGTATGAAATGTGTATAAATGTAGTGTCCGCGTCAGGCCAAGGGAGCGTCCGTACACCGGAATGTATTTTGTTCTAAGAACATAACGAAAAACTTGGGACCAAGAAATTCGTCTGGCTACGAGAGATGTCCGCCTGCGGGAGCTGTCCGCGACGGGAGCTTTCACTGTATTTATTTTTTTTAACTCACAGAGATTGTATTTGGGAAGTGCAGTTATTTTAATAAGCAAAAAAATTACGCATTGAAATTAAAAACAAAGCCTACTTTGTTAACATTAGCATGAATATGTGTTTGTATTAAAATTACGCAGTGTAAAATTTATAGGACGATCAGATGAAACCGTGGCCCAATAAACCGATATCTAGTAATATCAACAACAATAAAACATATTATTAACACTGGAATCTGGTCAAGCTACTCGAAAACCAACAGATTGAGTTTATTAGATAGACAACACTACGTACTGTAATAATAAAAGAATACCTAAGTAATATTAACATTATATTCGGATAAAACGAATTGCCTTTTACTGCAACCTCGTAAATTATACATGAAATATTGAATAACCCATTGATATTTTTAATTTTACCAATCAAACAATCATGTAGCTTTAACAATATGAATCAGGTATGAGCGATCATGTAAATTTATAAATTTTGTATGGAAAAATCAACCGTGCTTATTTAACATGAGTCTTGTTATTTTTTTTTCTACCACTTTTTTCTGAGTGTATGGCTCAAAAATTTTCGAAAATTAAAGTATTTGCTGTCAACCGCTACAAATTTAAATTCAACAGTTTTTGCTAAAAAACGACATTTATTAAACTTCAATTTTAAAATCCAGTATGAAAAGTGGAATATCAAATATTATTACCTATATATATTATATTATTATGTCTCGCTTTTTAATAACCGGATACTTTTTCACTTTTGTTCCATTCATGCTTTCATTTTGTATAACTTCTGCATTTTCCTGTTCAAAAACAGGTCGACTATTTTGAGGTTTTTCAATACCATCGAAATTTTTCTATGTCTTATGCATATGTTTTTTGATACATTCGAAATTTGTATTTCCTTCAATCTTACTTGACTTGTTCTATACAATATATTCGATAGTATTCCTTTCAACTGTCCTCAAAAATTTCAACTTTTAAAATTTTATTGAACTTTTGTAATTCTAATTTTTTACTACTATACGATGTTTTTCGATACTTTTCAGTTTTACTTCATTACTTTTTTTTATACTTTTGACTTTTACCGACATTTTAAAAATTTCCTATCCTCTTTGACTTTTTTAAAATTGTTCGATATCTAATTAGCACCTCTCGAAGGTTTTCCTTCTGTATCGATTTTTCGAGGTGTATTTGATACTTACCAACTATTCGAAGCTTTTCGATGTGTTTCGATATTATTCAATGTATTCCAACATTTTCTATGTTTTTTTATATTTTTCAAGACTTTTTCGATTTCATTTGACATCTACTTTTAGACTTATCACAATTTATTTGATGCTTTTCAAATTCTCAATGTTTTTCAATATAATTCGATACGTTCCGCATTTTGTCGGTTTTTTCTAAGCTGTTTGATACCTTTCCCTACTTTTTGGGAATTTTTTTAGTACCATTCGATTCATTTTGGCTTTTTCGGCGATTTTTTGATACAATTCGATACTTTGGATATTATCAAATGTTTTAATCCTTTGTGGTACTTTTCAATGCTTTTAAATACTTGAAGAATGTTATATATCTAAGGCCAATTGGCCATTAGTTACGGGTGAAATATTCTATCTTTTTTGTTAGTACTTCCTTAAGTCTTAATAACGCCCAAAAAGCAGAAAGCAAATTTCACCAAAAACTAATGAAAAATTTGTCATAACTATCCCTAGTAGCATCAGGGGAAGTTATAAAGACAAGTATCCAGCTTACAAAACAGTGATGTCTTTTAAATAGCTGTGTATCAAAATTAAAGATACTTCGCCTTTATATCAAAATTTGGTTTTATAATATCTTGATAGAACAAGATATAAAATTATGATAAAGGGACCGCATGTCTCTTATGTCTTCATACTGTAGCCATATAAGTCACTTGAAAAACATGACGTCTCATGTTTTTAGAGACACACGAGATGGGGCACATTATTGACCATTTTTTTGTCGCTTTACCAAAACAAATGAGAGAAAGATATGATTCACCTTTGACATATAATATAATATATGATTGGTAACCTAATAGGTAGCGCGAGAGCTATGAATCGCTGGAACATGGGTTCTCGAGACTGACTTTGCAAATTTGTAAATCGTAAGTAAAAATTAAATTTGATGATAAATAAAATCAAATTAAATATAAATAAAGTTTTAAATAATTAAATAATTTTAAAATAAAATAATATATGACAAAGTTCTATAAGACACGGATATTTTTTTTAAGGTGTCTCTTAAACAGCTCATAAAGATACTTTACCGAGTCTCTTGAAAGATAACAATGAGGGGAAAGTGTCTTTTTACTTCATACGCCAAATGGCTCTTATAAGCCCCTATAAATAATTTATAAATATAATGGCCCATAATTATAGTCGCAAAATTAAGTTAAAACCTGATTTTTACCCAAAATCGAAGATACAGAGTGACCCCATAAAAAAAAGAAAAACTTACATTAAATTATGAGAACATTTAAAAAAAAGGATTACCCTGCGTTATTGACACAAAATATTATAGACACAGAAAACAAAAGTAATAATAAAAAACTCGAATGTACAAGGCAACCAAGTTTTAAAGTAACATTTATTTTCATTGATATCAATAAAAAAAAAAGAACATTTGCATTTACGAGTATTGAACCCACGCACTAAGAGCTATGAGTTCACAGTCCTAACCACTTCACCACGTTGCCTTGTATTTTTGAGTTTTTTATTATTCCTTTTGTTCACTGTTTCTATAATATTTTGTGTCAATAACGAAGGGAAATCTATTTTTTTTTAAAATTTTCTCATAATTTAATTCAAGTTTTTCTTTTTTTTATGGAGTCACTCTGTGTCTTCGATTTTGGCTTAAAACCAGGTTTTAACTTGATTTTGCGACTATAATTATGGGCCAATATGTTGTCTTTCTACTTATCTTTAAAAGGCCTGTAAAATAAGCTATATCACCTTTTTATGCTACTAGGGATATTTGTATTAAGTCAACTTAAGCTGTTACACTTTTTGACACAGAAATAATTTCGAAACTATTCAATTTTATTTCAAAGTTTTTAAATTCTTTTAATTATTTTCGAACTTTATCGACTCATTCGCTGATAAAAAAAATACTCTCTAAGCTTTTCGGTAGGTTCGCTGATCCATTACATCCACAACGGAACTTCAGCAAACAGAGTTTTAGTGAACACAAGACAATGATCCACAAAAACAAACGTTCTCATTTTTTTGGAAAGAAACACACAGTGGAATAGTGTTGTTTTGAAAAATAAAAACACATTTCTGGAAAAACTTTTCTAATGCATTCATCAATGCGAATTTAATTTTCTAAAATACTGCATTCAATATTCAGTAATTTAACACGGACACACACTTTATATTTACACACATTTACAAATTAATACCATTCAATAAAATATACATACAAATGTACGTATGTAGAAATTTACAAAACTTTTAAATTTAATTATAGAAAAATAAATAATAAAAGATGCACCCTTATCACTGCATCCGCAAAGCTGATGCTACGTCCACACAGAGGTTGGTATAATACCTTCCCTGCTGGTACTAGGTGGTGTAAGCACCTCTTTATTGAGGAAATCTAAAGGTAAGTTGACTAAAAATCCCTGGAAATAAAAAAAAAACAAAGAACGATTTCACTACACATATATTCATAAAAAATGTTTTCTTAAACTATTTACCTGAATATTAGTTACACGCTTTGCAGCAACATCTGGATCGGATTTAGAAAGCGGCGCCTCTTCTTGGTATTTGCGCAAATTGGCAAAAGTCTTCACGTAATCATTTGGTATGCATTTGAATACTTCATCGTATATCTCTGTATTTCTGGAAGATGTGCGACGCCACATGCCATTCCAAAATCGATCGATCACCGGATCGGTGACATCAATTGACATACGATCAGCATCAGGATCCAGAAGACCTGTGTAAGGAAATGAACAAATATTATTATTATAAGCTTTTACAGGAATGGAGTGAGCTTAGGAGTTAACACCCGATTCGCCTGTGGCAGCTGCACTGATTTAAGTATTATTTCAATATTTACCTAAGTGCTCCTTGAAGAGAAACTTCCTCAATCGTCCTGCAAAAATGCCACTGGGATATTGTTCACCATTCATGCGACCATCTTCGAATTCCTCATCATTGATAATGGTTGCTATTTCTGAATCGCGCTTGCCAATCATTGAGCGATCGTTTATATTGGCTGAACCGCAAATGACAACGCGATCGTCGGCAATAAGCAACTTGGAATGCACATATATAAGTTCGGTAATGGGTGCGCCATTTAATTCTGAATGTGTGCGTAAACTATGGAATGATATATATTCCCCTGGATTTTCAATACCATACTCTTTCAGACGAGTTAAAATGGCAGAACGTCCTCTACAAAGTATATATTGATCATTTTTGATATCGTATAAAGTCAAATCAAATCAAACGAACCTCGATATAGAAGCATAGTTCCAGTGTGTTATAGCGCGAACAGCGGTACCTGTAGTACCACCGACGTCACCTTCAAAACCTGGCAAGAGTGGCATCACAACATAAACACGGAAAACTTTGCCTTCCCTAGAAGTGATTAGAAAATGTGTGGGTTACTTTTATGAAAAGGTAGTTACAGAGATTGTAGAGTTTTCCTGGATGTATCCAGATTCAACATACTTATGTGCTCTTATAATGCGTTTAAATATCGTTTCTCCTATTTGATTTCTAACATTTGCAATTGCTCCCGTCACACTCAGTTGCATGGTGATAAAGAACTGATTTTCTATATAGATATAGTGCTGTGCCTTGGTGATGGTCTGTATATAAGCGTCGTGTATACTTTGCTCATCCAAATCGGATTCTATAAAACCACAACTCCAAGATGAAATGCTCCGTAGTATTTGACATGTGACGCGATTTTGTCGTTTCTGCACAATATTTGGATTTAGCCTTATCTGCAAGTAACTCTTTGGCAATAGGTAGGGAAAGTTCGCATTGTCACGCATCTTTTCCAATTTCATGGCATTCCAGCGTTGTATAAAGTGTCGTGCGACATCACGCGCCGCAGCACCGACCACACAGACGCCAACATCATGCCAGGGCATACGTGGCGTTGTTGTACGATCGATTTGATCCACCAATGGCGCGTCCAAGTTCACCCAATCTTTCATAATGAAGTTCGAATAATCTTTTCCAAACCAATACTTTGCTTGTCCATAAAAATCGTTTAGAATTTGTGTCTGCAATGGTATTGGATCTTCCAAGCCTCCTTTACGTCCTTCTTCCATATCTTCAACGGTGAACACAAGTTGCTTTGGATCACGTAAGGCATCTGGTGATTTATCACCCGCACGCTCATTTTCAGTCATCGTCAAGCGATTTACCAGACCTTTGCCCTTCTTCATGGCATTTTCAGTTAGCTTCTCTAATACATTTTTACGTTCCATTTCAGGTGTATTCAGTTTCATGCCTTCTAATGCAATGGGCACTTCTTCAGTTTGTGGTGAGCATAATTCAGGTATCATCAGTTTTTCACCTGGCCTAAGTGATCTTAATTCAACACCATAATAGCTGTCCTTAGTTTCATGCTTTTGCAAATCAATATTGGCATTACGCGATGATTTGCGTGAGCCGAAAGCTGAATCGACATCATCTTTGTTAAAGAATCCTGTTTTCTTACGCGTACTACCGGAAGCTGATGCGGTTGATATGCTTCCCATATCGGTGAGTCGATGTCGATAATCATCCCAACGTCCATAGCATAAATCGATGCCGCCTAGGAAAGCATATGTTTGATCTACCACAACAATCTTCTCATGATGTGCCCAAAAGAAAACACCAGCACGTGCATGATCGGGATGTCGCATAACCTAAACGATTGCGTAAGAATTATTTTCAATTACTTATGAGTTTATTGGACAAAGTTGCTCACCTTAACATTCTCATGCAAAGTGACGAGTCTCTGTTTGCTGTAGTAACTATTAATACCCAATGCCATTTCGACTTCTTTATAAAGTAGCACAAAGACTTTAATGCCCTGAGTCTGAAATCACAACATTTTTGTTAAATTCTCTCAGTCTTCTCACGTGTTGCCTCTCACTTACCGCCTTCCTATGTAAAAGCCTATCCAAACGCCAATAGTCACCATCAATAGCTGGACGTTTCATATAAATTTCCGGACTAAGCCACCAATCGGCTATGTATATCTCTTCAGTTGCTGCTTCCAACGCATCAGCTACCGCCGCCATGTACGTAGATCCATCGACATACCAACTCGCTTGCGTTGAAAGTCGTATTGGCGCAAAGGATGCATGCGGGTTAGGATAGGTAAAATCACGTGCATATCCGTTGGCAGTTTGTTTCAGAAATTGCATCCATTCTTTTGATTTCCGTCGAGTCCAACATTTCAATATGATATGACGACTATTTGTGAGAATTTGTAAACCTTTGCGCATACCCGTCTGATAGATGCCCGTAGAAACGTCAAAACCTTGATCGAATAATATCACAGCTCTGCAGAAGTATAAAAAAATCGGTTTTTTGCTAAGACAAATAAAATAAAAGCACTTACCTTATTGTACCATCTGTTGGTCGTATATAACCGAAACATGTTTCTTTTACGAAAAACCAACGATTTCTCCATGTTCCACATAAAACATCGGAGCAGAAATAATTGCATCGTACACAACAATTCTGCTGAAAGCAGCCAAAGAAGTTACAACCAGCCTGTCCGGGTCGTGTTGAGCCTGTGCGTTTCTGTAACGCACCTTCTTTTCCCTTAATGCCAAGGCCAGAAACAAATGACACGTTGGAGACTTCTACGAAGTTGAGCTGAAAGTAAGTGGATTGTGAATTATTGATAACTATATACGTCGTGGATAACAGTCGCTTGAATAGTAAGTACGCCTTTGAGTCTGGATATTAAAATATGAATAAACTTGAATAGATAAAGTGAGAATTCTTTGAGAGATCCATTGATTTTAGAATTGGTATCAGATGTATTACGAAGCAGAAGTAAATAAAATGAATAAAATAGATTGACAAGATCGAGGGATGCCAGCTATAAGTAAGAAACTACCTGAAAACTAACTAGTAAACAGAAACCAAAAATTATATTGTACGTAATCGTAAAAGCCTTTCAACTGCTACAAAGTAAAATTTTCTTTCATTACATTTCCTTAACGTACTTTCAACAGATTCTGGGCATAAGATGAACAGGGGAATGGAAGCTTATGTATGCTAAATATTAAATTTTAAAGTTATGTCTGAAGACACAATGATATACACTGAATTAACGGAAAAGCAGTTCAAAGAAGCAGACCCTTGGTAATACAAAAGGCATATGGTTTGGAATAAGATACTAAAAATACCAGTAAAAGCGTTCGATTAGTTTTTTTGTCTTCAAACTGGTTATATACAATGGAAACATGTCACCAAAATGAAAGCAAGATCTAACCCAATTTCCCCACAGCAGAGGTGAATATAGTGAATAAACAAAGTGTATTTTGAACGGCGAATCCTTCGAAAACACAGACTTATGAACTGTACGTAGAAGTTAAATTACTGAAATATAATCATTGGAGGCAATTAATCATTCTAAGATCATCGAAAACTCCATATGATGGAAACTCGGTCCCCTATAAAGACTGTCCTGAATCTCATCAGACCTCACAAAGTTCTCTGAGGAAAAGGTAAAAAGTTATTGGCCTTGCACAGGGATCTAATAGCTGTCATTGAATTTCTTTTGCATACCCCACGCACAGAGTACATTTATTTTGTTATTCCGTGCATGACTGGTATAGAAAAGTATACGTACTCTTGATCAGCGTCACTTTAATCGATCCGTCCGTCAGTTTGAACGAATTTTTGTAGAAATCACGATTGCTGAAAAACCAAGAGAGATAATTAAATAAAATTTGGCACACTGACTACATTTTCAATTACATCTCATGTGATTGAAATAGGCGAAATTGGTTTACGTACGAGCCTTTCAGCTTAAGAATTATTTAGAAGAATGTTAAAGCTGAGCTTAAAAATTATATTATTAAATTTATGTTGAATACTAAAATTTTAGCAAAACTATTGGGAATCTGCATACTTTTTGCTTAATGTCAAGCCATAGAGGTGTTGAGAGAAACGAGACGGCTGAAAAGCTCGCTAAACATGGCACATCACCGCCTTTACTACCAAATAGTGATTGGGTTGCATGTCGCTTGCCATTGCAAGTTAGATATTGAAAAAAAATCCCAGAAATTAGCAAACTCTAATTGAACGAACAACGCGAAATGCATAAAATATGATTGACGCTGGATTACAAGAGATCAAAGAATTTCATAGCTTTAGAGATGTCAGAGATGAAATAGTTGATAGATATCCTTACTGGCCACTGCCTTGTTGGAAAATATGATAGGCGTTTGGGTTTTCCATGTTATGACTTGTGCAGAAGCTGCTGCTGCGAAGAGAAGGAAGAAAATGTACAGTACTTCCTATGTAATTGTTCTACTCTTTGTAGAAGTACGTTTAAACTGTTGAGGGGTTACTTTTCATTAATGTAGCTTACTTAGTTATTACTAGGATATGTTATTTACTCCACTTTATTAAAGAATTCAAATGGGTGTGGCAGTACCGAAGTCGATCATTTCTTTTTGAGGAAATTACAAAGAAACAACTCTGGTTTATATAAATTAGTTTACTGAAAAAAAAAAATGCTTTCGAGGGAACCAAATCCAGTCCATTGAGTTTTCTCCGATCGGAAAAAAAACTATAGAACTGTTTAACATAAGCTATTTTGAATCTGAACTGCCGAGCTCCTCATCTTGAATTTGTGATACATGTGGCAGTATAGCATTTCTGAATCTAAGCCACAAATCAAATGTTCCTTACCGTGAGATTCTTTGACTGGTAGAAAATCAAAAAAAAAAAAAGTTTTTTTGCGGCACATTTAGCCAGATTTTTTTTTTTGCAGATTGCAATCTATATAAGAAAGACTGCGAAAACTTCCTACACTACCAAGAAGAGCGATGTCCTTATTTTTACCAAAGGTATTTAATTTTATTATTAATCCACAAAATGAAATGCAATTAAATTTGCAGTTCTAAAACATTTATACAGTAAAGGAAAGATTCTCTGCAAACATGTGATTTTTGACATATTCTTTTACCCACACATGCCACATATTTAATATTTATTAGCACTATTATCGGAATTAGGTAGTTCTATGTCATAGACTGAATTTAAATGACATCGAAAACAAAAATATTACTTTAATAATTGGCTAAATTACCATAAGATCACGATTTCAGCCACTATGCGCTGGTGAAAAAAAGTTTTCGTGGACTCTGTCAGCATATGGACATTAACTTAAATCGTTATCATTGTCAAATAGCCAAACTATTCTAAACAAATTATATTTCAATTATGAAAACATAATTTTTTTTTCACACATGTACATATGACGTAGGTTTTTTCAGTGTATTATTATCATATTTTTTTCGTATATGTAGTTATATATATTGGAATTATTTAGGATTATATAGGTAAATATATATGTTTGCTTACATGGAATAATAAAGTAAGAGAAGTAAGTTCATAATGTTTAATTATAATAAAAATAATCAGTCGCAAAAATCAACTTTCTTAAACCATACGGAGAACACGCCAATTTCAAAAAATATGTGGCTGGCAACACCACAATTTTCGAAAAATAAAATCATAGCAAGTCCCTAAGCCAATGGCTTAGCAGCTGTGACAACAAGCGAGAAAGTGACAAGAGATAATAAATGGATATACGCAATTTGTACAGTTCAAGGTCAGTTCCTCAGTAGCTCAGTCGTTAGAGCGGCCGTCGACAGATATCGACTCCATGTACAACATTAACCAAAAACTGGTCTGATGAGGCTATGTGGTAATAGCCGAAACATATGTCACCAATTACCAGGTTAAATTGTTCCATTTGTTATCTTTGTCATGTTTGTTGAATAAAAAATAGCATTGATCAATAAGTAAAATTTACAATATTGGTCTTTGCTAAAATGACTGTAAGTTCATAATGTTTAATTATAATAAAAATAATTAGTCGCAAAAATCAACTTTCTTAAAGTAAGAGAATTTCATAAAAACTGCTCACTTTCGGAGTAACATTATTGTAAATATTGTTATATATGTATTTTGAAAAGTTTTTGTTTTAGGAATTTTGAAATCGATCTAGATTTGAATTTTATCATATACAAAAAAAAAATTGTTTCGGATTAAGTGGGGCTAGATTGGTAATTTGCTGTTGCTTATGGTGGAAGAATAGAAACAGTTTCCGAAAAAAAACAAGAATGCCATAGAATTTGCTGGACTTGCTTCATTAAGCTACACCATAATGATTCGAAGCCCTCTCCGCCGTGAGGAGACATAACCCTCAAGAAGAATATAAGTAAGGATTAATGCTTAGGTCGTCAGTTTGACATGACAGCTCGCATGGTGCAGTTTACCCCTTTCAACTGAACTCCACTACCTTATAGTCCAGTTTCAGATTGATTTGATAAACAAAATTACACTCAACTTACCGTCTCATGGTGACTCCTATACAGACTGGTGTTGAGCAGATTGTACAAATATTCCTCCAATTGTCTTATACGTGACGGCAGCGACTCATATGTTACCAGCGATTCAGGACGATTGGGAAAGCGTGGAAGTTTTCGCTTCGTCTTTTTTCTCTTCTTACTTAAGGCTACGGCATTATTGTTATTTGCTAATCCACCATTAGAGTAACCGTAACTTTTTTGAGTACTCAAACTATTGCTTGCCATATTTGCCTCTAGCTGCTTAATTTTTGGATCGTCCGCCATTTGTTTGGCGGCTTTTTTGAGAGTGGCACGTTTTTCTTTGTGACTACGCATAGGAAATGGAATGTTCAGCGAAGTACGGAAAAAACTCAACTGCTGATGCAAAGAATTGAAGTGCTTGTAACGTCGCTTTATGGTCCACGTGAAGGGTCCATGTGTTAGCTCTATTGTGTACCTATAATAATACAGAATTAATTATTCAGTTGTAAGCTTACAACAACTCATCAACTTACAAATTTGGATTTAGTAAATGCGTTGTAACACTACGTTCCGTATCGATGATGCGAACCTGTATCTCCATACCGGGTATAAAAACTTTGCGTTGAAATGAATTGAACTTAACATTTGGTCCATAGATTGTGGTGAATGGTAACTCGCAAGGTTGGCCATTTGAATCGATGTCTTCATCCTCATCATCGTCGGTTTCTTTGCGCTGCACAAGAACTGGCTTATCGCCTACATTTGATAAGATCGTTACAGAGTCTGGAAACGCCAGCGTTTCATCATACTCTGAATCGACCAATGAAAATTGAAAATCGGGTACACAACGCGTACCCTTCTGTTCATCTTCTTCCTCCTCCTCTTCTTGCTCTTCGTTTTCCTTTTCTAATTCGGTGGCATCTTCATTTGCTGCATTGCCTTGATCTCCAATTGTATACACCGCCAGTTGTGCACCATTTTCGCTAGCCATTCTGGCGGAATTGTAGTGATTACTAGAATGGTATGTATTGCTATTCAAGTCATCATCATAACTGAGCGCTGGATTAACAATGCCGGATTGAGAGTTTACAAGGTCTGTAATATAAAAATAAAATTTATAGAATGCATGTAACTTCTGAGTTTGCTTGGTTATATTTGCTTATTTATATATGTTGAATATTGATTCTGGTGGATAATGGAAACCGGTTTCTTGCTTTTATGCTCATATCTATTCAATAAGCAAATTTATTATAATTATTGCTTGTCTCTCTGTGTATACTGAAAACCCGTCCCACATTTTCTATACTTGCTACATGCGGCACAAAATTCAATTGTTTCCAAGTCAGAAATAGCTTAATATCAAAGGGTGGGCCTTCTTTAGGTTTCGTTTTGAAACTTTCACAGACCTTTGGTAATTAGCAAATATGTTGCTGAAGCTATTTAAATTAAATTTTTCATCATAAATGATACAAGCGAATAACTCATGTTTTTCGGAAAATAAAGCTTAGATTGGTTGATCCAAATTATTGATTTCCAAAACGTCATTTGTTGTTGATTTACCTGCATCAATCAGCGACTACATTTATCGTGCTTAGTTACAACAGGTGCTAAATGAACAAATTATCAATTTAAATTGAGCACAACACGCGTGCTATTAATTGCCGAAACAAAGATTTTAAAACTCTTTTTAATTTAAAAATTAGATAGAAAAAAGTTTGTCATCAAAAATCGATTTTATGCTTTTCATATGAAGTTGTGTTTTTGCACTTAGCACGTTAAACGTAGAACTCGTCGACATATCCTAATAGAAAATAGTATAATGGTGTTATGTGACATGATCTTAAAGGCAAATTAATATCATTATTTCAAGAAATCATGTAGAGCTAACATTTTTGTAAATTGCCTGATTTTCCATGTTAATTTGGCAAACCTTACTTAACACAAATGCCTGAGAAAGCGCAATTTTCCAATTGCGGAATGACATCTATTTTTATCAAAATTTCTTTCATTCAGAAAAAACCATACTATATAAGTAATCCTAAAATGTGATTCAATTCGAGGCTATATTATAAATCTGGCCATACTTTTGCCCTGTTAGAAATTAGTAATAATAATAACAATTGAACTGAAATTTTTAATTATAGAAAGATATAAATCGACCGAAAAATGCATTTATATTGTAAAAACTAATTCCAAAGTGGTGAAAAATCGAACAGAATTTTCGTAATCTCAATCGTACATCTCGTGACATAAATAAAAGACTCTTTGAATGATATTACGGCCATGAATTTCTTCCAGCAGGGTTATATAAAGTAAAAGGTGTATATATATACAATACGTTTTCAGATTTGAAGTACGATTTCGGCGCTTTATTTGCGGATCACCGCATGGCCTACTGAAAATGGTGAATAGCAATGAAAGATTTTATCAAATGTGATATAGTATCTAAATGAATCGCACATACACTTTTTTTACCTCAATAGCAGGACATATGTAATGCCATCTGCGTATATTGCCCGAGCCAAATTTTTTAGGAATCATCCAGTATCGAAATTGAAGGTTTTGACTGCTTTTTTGAACTATCACCAGAGAGGTTATTAAATGCATATTTGCATATTTGGTAATATTTGGTACTTTAGAGCATATTTTGGGTTAATTTGCATATTTGAGCATTTTCATTAGAAACTTAATTAAAAATTTAATTTTTGGGGATCTCGATGGCAGCCTTTAAGCTTACATTTCCAAACGCACTTCTGCCACCATCTCCAATTATTACTCGATGGGGCACTTGGCTGGAAGCAACAGTTTATTACAGCGGCAATTTTAAAGACGTATAGGCAGCTGTTAAAGATCTCAGTGAAGATGATGCTGAAGTCATACGAATAACAAAAGGACTGCTGCGATCTACAAGCTTAAAAGCTGAGCTAAGCCACATTTAATGTAATTTTTTAATACAGTACATAGAACCTCTGTAAGTCGAACTTGAAGAGAGACGCCAAAAAATTAGAGTCTTCGACTTAAGCGAATTTTGTCAGGAAAGGTTTGACTTGTAGAGGTTAAAATTTATTCCATATATTGATGTATTGCAGTAGGACGAAACTATTTCTGATAATTTTTTAATCGACAACAATAAAGTAACTTCGCTAAAGTTCAAATTAAATCACGTCTTAACGTCAGTCATAAATTCCTTTATTATTTCATAGGATTGGTTTATTGTATAGGGTGTTTTTTTTAGAGGTATAGAGCTTCGAATTGAAATAAAACACAAGAAAATCGTTTTAATGTCCATCAATTTGGCTTTATTGGAAGGATAATTTTATGCCATTAATGTTTAAATATGATTTCGGGCATGTGGCCGCCGCGGCTGGCTCGAATAAAGCCAATTCTACAGGTCAAATTTTGAACCACTTTTTCGAGCATATGGGGCCGTATGTTGGCAATAACGCCACGAATGTTGGCTTCCAAGTCCCCTAACGTTTCTGGTTTGTTGGCGTAGACGAGCGACTTCACATATCCCCAAAGAAAATAATCCAATGGTGTCAAATCACACGATCTTGGTGGCCAATTGACAGGTCCATTCCGCGAAATTATGCGCTCATCGAATGTTTCCTTCAATAAATTGATTGTGACGTGCGCTGTGTGGCATGTAGCGCCGTCTTGTTGGCACCACAACTCATCCACATTCATGCCATCCAATTCGGGAACAAAATAGTCGGTTATCATGGCTCTATACCGGTCTCCATTAACGGTAACTGACTCTCCAGCATTATTTCGGAAGAAGTATGGCCCAATGACTCCACCAGCCCATAGAGCACACCAAACAGTCAGTTTTTGTGGATGTAATGGCGTCTCAAGGGTCTCATGTGGATTCTCTTCACTCCAAATGCGGCAATTTTGCTTGTTGACGAAGCCATTCAACCAAAAATGAGCCTCATCACTGAACAAAATTTTGCGATGAAAATCAGCATCGAGATCAATCTCATTTTCGGCCCATACACCAAAATCACGACGCATTGCATGGTCTCGCGGCTTTAATTCTTGCACAAGCTGGATCTTGTAAGGTCGCAAGCCAAGATCTTTGCGCAAAGTCTTCCATAAAGTTGATGGACAAAGCTCCAATTGCTGTGCACGGTGGCGAATCGATTCATTCGGGTCCTCTTCAACAATTTGCTCTACAGCGGCAATTGTTTCTTCGGTGCGCACTGTTCGACGTCTCTGCGGATGCGTATTATCACATAGAGTAAACGTAGTGCGAAAACGACCCATGGTTAACCGAATTAATTGCTCTGATGGACGATTATGTCGACCATAAAATGGACGGAGCTTGCGGTAAACTTCGCGAACTGAACCATTATTTTCGAAATAAATTTGCACGATTTGCAAGCGTTGTTCTTTTGTCAACCTGTTCATGATGAAATGGCAAACCAAACTGAACATAAATGACATTAGAGTTGCCAGATTTGACCATAAAATGCCAGTTTTATCTCTATTCGAAAAACGAACCTCTAAAAAAACACCCTGTATAAGTAGGTTTTTACATTGATTTTTTAGAAAAAATGGTGAACATTGTCGGCATATTCTTAAAGTCGGTAACTTACTTTTCTTTGAGCTATAGAGGTAATTCGTTTCAAATAATCGAGTTGTAAAGGTTATAAAATCCAACATTGCTATATTCGAGATTCAGAGATCAAATTTTTTTTTCGCGTTATAGGGGGAAAATAGTATGTACTGAATTTAAATACTTGTAGGGACTTACTAATTATTTCAACTTATAGAGGGCGGTTTTAATAGTTGATTCTATTTTACAATTAGAAACTCCCGGCTTAGAGCTCAAAGAAAGCGTAAGAGCTTTTGAAAAGTTGGATACTCTAAATCGTGCGGATATCAGAAACAAATTTGAAAGCGTGTGATCTGTATTATTTGATGTCCATCAAATTCTTTACGAAGGTACTACTTCAAAAAGCCCGTTTTGTGAACAGAATTCTCCTAGCGAGACAGCTCTATATAAATACAGCCCCGTGACTGAAAAGCGATACAATTTTTTATTCGAGAATTTGAATCAGCATTTAATAGTTTATACAAAATTTAAATCTTGTGTTCATGTAATATTTTAAGTTTTTGTATGTTCAAATATAAAAAACCACCTCAAAACACAGTTTTTGATTTTTTTCACATATATTTTCGTGCAGGAACTAGTCCTCATGAAATTTTCAAGCTGTTTTTCGTGCATATTTTGGTGTTTTTTGGGTCATATTATTATGCGCTTAAAACCTAAACCAAAATAGACGAGACGAGACATAACGAGTAAGTTCGAGTGTATGTAAACCAATGTTAATAGCCAAAATGAACCTACGTAATTGATCGAAAGTGAACGAAACATTTTGACGAGACGAGTTGTTCCGTAAGAACCGAACTTCAAAACGTTGCTACTCGTCATAACAGCTTTTTCGGTCCGTTGGCTAGCGTAATATTTTGGGTTAAATGTCAAAACAGACGAAACGAGTGCAAACGTTCGTTCAATTGCTACCGTCTCGTCACGTCTATTTTGGTTAGGGCTTAAAACGTGTTTTATTTTGCATATTTCCGGCTTCTCTGATTATCACACAGCTACACAGTATCCGATCTATTTCAGATCACTGTGTGAAATAACTTACGCAACAAAAAATTCGGATATAGAATTTAAACTATAACGTAAGTACATGTATATTTCCGAATATGTTAAACTTTTAGGGAAGCGTTTTTGTTGATATCGTTTCAGCTTTCGCAGTATTGATACGAAGCCCAAAAAGCTTACCTGATTGCTAAGGCTTAGCTAAAGAACAGTTTAGATGGAAAAGTTCTATTGGATTCCAGTTGGAGTACGGTTTAGCACATCGTTAGCATAGTTAAAATTACAAAGGACCTTTGGTTCGATTGGCGGTGAGCGGTTGTTGTTTTGACGTTTAAATTTGACATATTGCGCCCTAAAAATGTCAATAATTTCTTTAGAAAAATTCCTTGTTCCTTCATATAATCAATTGAATGCAGCTCAGAGGTCAACGAGACATACATGCAGGTTTGTTTGCCATTTGTACATTAGTTCCAGGATGAGCATGTAATCCTTAAGTTATTCGCCAGGCAGTCATTCTTCCTTCCAAATTGCTTATAAGAAGAGAAAAAGTAACTGTGTAACTAAGGTTGGGTTGTCTCTAAATGCTTCGGTTGAGTTGTTGTGTGTAATTTAATACCATTCTTAATTTTTTTGGATATTTATTTTTTTCTATCTTAGACATTTGTATAGTACGGAACAAGCATAGTCTTAAATTTGTAAGGATCGACGAAGGTCTCGAAAAATTTCTAAATTTTCATGATATTTCAAAATCATTGTAGATTTTCAAATTCATTAAAAAGGCGAGATGCGTGTTCTTTCATTTTTATCCATAAATGGAAGGCTATGTAGGCTTAATACTTATAATAAAAGTTTAGAATGTCGATTCTGTTGTATATAATTATACTTATATATTTAAAATATTGTAGTCTTTTATTCAACACATTTTGCTTTTGTCTCACAAGCTACGCACAATATTACCTCGGGATATAACTGTTAGCCTTTAGAATTACAGTTTATTATATCATCCAAATTGTCTTTTTTTATATCTTTCTTGCAATGACTTAATCACTACTTATATTTAACCGTTTATTAAATTGCCGCCAAACTTATTATGCACGATGAACTTGACACTATGACCACGAACTTTTATTAACATTTTTTTGCTTTATCTCTTAACACTTTGATTTGTAAAGCCGACAACAGGTTTTTAAAGTAAAATTTTAAAAAATAAATCATTTTACATCACATGATACCACTGTTGACGCAAAATATTTAATTATAATAATATTTAATTATGATAAAACTTCTTGCGGCAGAAATGTCATATGTATAAATAAAAATTAACACGAGTAAGACATTGTATTCCATAATGATAAAAGTGAACATTACAATTTTATCAGAAGATGAAAAATGAAAAATAGTATATAAAATAGTTTATAAAATATTTTAAAAGAAATAAAATTGTTTTAGTTGTAATATTAACACAATTTGACACACAAAGAATTTTAGATAACCTTTCTCAATCACCCAATGAAACTTTTAAAGTAAAAAATCCATTAACTTTAAGCTTGAAGGCCTAACTGCGAACCTTGATATAAAATAAGTTTTTCTATATATTGCATCTCTGAAAATTACTGACACATGTAGAGCTAATTCCGTAAAATCTTAAAAATGAAATAGCCACGTTTAATTTGACTTTATTTTTAACTTTATAACATTTGAAGGAAAAATTATTTTATTTTGGGAAGGCCGTTAATTCCTTGATTTCAACTTGGCAACCCTGATTGTAAACATAGCCTCAACGTGCCTCTGAAACTGCCACTGTTAATGAATCCGTTTTAAATGTCTTTCGGTGTCTTGAATACGACAAAGTGATTGAATTATTTTATTGTCCAAGATGACATCACCTGTCTCAGCAAATTTTTCGATGCTCTCGAAGGAAATTGTACGCGTGTATGGTTGTTCGGTATATTACAAGTTCCAGTCAATCAGGCTTTAGTAATATTCGCAATCGAAACTGATACTTGAAGGACGATAAGAGCATATTTCTCTGAATTCTTCTTTGGACATCTCTTGCGCTTGCAAGTTTTTTGCATAGCCCATACATTGTATATTACGATCCTCGTCAAAAATTATTGCTTTAACCCATTCCAGACTGCTACCAGAAGGGCCTAGAGCTCAGTCTTCAAATTTGCCTGGATCGATTTTCCACCAAAATTTGGAAATTTTATGTCACCTAAATTCTACCTCACAAAAATACAGGTTAATCAAAGAAGTTCGGAAAAATAACAAGTTAAGGTGTTATCTTCGGCCAGGCCGAAACTCACATACCCTACACTGCACTGAAATAATCTTTTAAATAAATGTTGAAAAGACATTGAAGAGGTTGAGTAAGTCGAAAAAAATGTGAAATGTTAGAAAGATTGGCAGAGGTTGGAAAATGTCGAAAATATATGCAAAATGTTGAAAAAAGTTGAGAGAGGTTGAAAAACTCTAAAAAAGTTGAAAAAGGTTGAAAAATTTTTAAACAATTCAAAGTTGATGAAAAAGTCGAAAAAATAAAGAAACTTATGAAGGAAGTTGAAAGAGGTTGAAAATGTCGAACAAATACATATAGGATATATTGGAAAAAGTTGAAAGGTTGAAAAAGTCGAAAGAATGTAGAAAATGTTGGAAAAAATCGAATAGAAATGAAAATTTTGAAATATACCACGCCCACTTCTCCAGTTCCGCCCACTTTTGGTACAATAAATTATATTCGCGATCGACATCCTCATATTAAATTTTAGCTCAATAGCTTGTATAGTTTGCGATATATGCTCCAACAAAAATTCAAAATTTAGGGCGGTGGCACATCCACTGGTACAATCCAGCCCGGTTTTGATCCAGAAATAGCTTTCCATAATCAAACCCCTAACACCAAATTTTAGTATGATTGCTCACATATTTCGATATATATGCCACTTACCGTATTTTATTTGTATGGGAGGTGCCACGCCTACTGATGCTATTTCAGCCACTTTTGATTCAGATATGCCCTATAGCGACGGAAATACATACATTAAATTTCATACCAATTGCTGCAATAGTTCACTTAAAACAGCGCTAACAAATTTATGTTAATATGGGAGGTGCCACGCTCACTGATGCAATCCTGTCAAAATTAATTTATTTTTAAAGCTTATAGTAACTGACATCTATAGACCAAATTTTATGAAGATTACTCTCATAGCACTCTATCTTTAACAATAAACGTTTTTTGCTTATATGGGAGGTGCCACGCCCACAGGTACTATTGGACCAAATTTTTGTACTAAGAGACCTTATAGCAAGTATATCTGCCTCATTAAATTTTATAACGATTACGTTGTTAGTTCTTTAAATATAACGTTTATAAATATTGTGGGCTGTGCCACGCCCTTCAACGAGTTTTTTCGGTCCAGTAGCTGAGCTGTATTGATGACTGCTTTCAGCGGCATCATCTCCAAAATTTTTATGGAAATCGTTTGTGCGAATTTTGAGATATACGGAATCAAAATTTTTAACAGTTGAAAAGTGCCACGCCCACTTTTTCGATTCCACCCACTTTTATCACAATTCAAGATATATTTTATATGTATCCGTTTACCAAATTTAATCGCAATATCTTGAACGGCTTACAAGATATGGTTGTATTATTGATAAAATTTAGGGCTGTGCCACGCCCCTGTATGACCCTTTGGAAACTTGAAACCCAGCCTAATCCTAATTTGCTTCACATGTGCACCAAATCACCAAGTTTCATCAAAATCGCTGAAACTTTTTTCAAAATTGGCCGGGGTAAATATACTATATTTAAATACACAATAGTCACATTTTTGTGAATTTTTTTCGACAACACAGTTAAAATCTATTCATTAAAACCAATGGTAGATCAAAGTTTAACATTTGAAGAATATTTTGAAAAATTTTCAGGTAGAAATATAGAAAACTACGGCAATGGCAGCATTTTTTTGGAAGCGTCTCAGAAAAAAGTAGAATTGCGGTGTCCACGATAAGTCGGCGCTGGATCATTTCAAATAAAAAAAATAAAAGTTTTCGTTAGATAATCGATTTCCCCAGGTAACGCTTGAGGGTTTTTTTGAAATTTAAATTTTTCAATTTTTGGGAACACTTTGAAGTGAAAAACGCGATATTTGCAAAAAAAAAAATCGGATAATTTGTTATTATAAAATAATAAATATTGACAAATTTGAAAAAAACTCTCCAGCGTTACCTCGTAAATTATGTACAAAAATAGTGTTCAAAATTTCAAAAGAATCGATGCAGTAGTTTTGAAGATACGGTGGACACCGACTTTGAAAACGCGAGTTGTGGGAAAAACGCTTTAAAGTTTTAAACGTGGACTGAGTCATGTATGAGGCACGGTTGCTTGAACTGCTGTATCCTCGTTGTTTTTGCTCTGATCCGTCTCAAATTTTCACACAATATTCATGGAAGGTTTTTCATTTAGATAAAAAATAAAAAAAAAGTGAAAAAAAATAAGTTAAATACGTTACCCTGCCCTTAAGAACTGTAAAATATTATTTCATTAATTATTCGCGGATGCAGCTTTCATCATCTGTTTTTCATGGGTAAGAGTTTTGTCTATTCGTACGTCGAATGCAAAAACTTTGACAGCGGCTGGTTTACCTCTCGTTCGCGTATCACTCTATTTTTAACAAATAATAGGCTTTCCAGTTATTTTCTAGTGCTGGAAACAGGCATTTGTGATGACCATATCGTGGAGCACCAAATATGCTTGTCAGAGTTGCTAAGTTGAAAACAGGGAGTTCCCGGCCTTCCTAAAATAAAATATTTTTCTTCAAAATGTTGAAACATTTTATTGTTTTATGTGGGAAAAAGTTTTTTTTTTTGTCGCCAATACAAAAAAATCAAAATTTTTATTGACTTGCAATTCCAGGTTTGGCCATTTGACAACCCTAACGTTTGTGCTTATGCTTGGTACATAAAAGCTTTTGCTTATCTGCTCAGAAGCCGGCTCTGAATCGTAAACGTCGAAATTTGTCAATATCATTACGTTCGCAGGCGTTGAAATTAACATTCGACGTTCGCCACGTTGACCAAAAATGAAATCAATTTTCTTTTCTGGGGTTTGGAATTGAACACTACACTGACGACACTCATTTTAGCACATTTACAATGAGCACTGTCCAATAATTCATTATTAAGATCATCTAATAAATGTGGGATATTCGCACGATTTTTATGTCTTATAATATCCTCCCAATCTACAAACCTACACGGTTTTCATAAATTATCGCTATTTGGGTACCTACGAATTTATTTTAAAGTCCAAAACATTATGTTTCCTGCCGTATCTTTTCTTCCTATTTCATTATTTTGTATTGAATTGTGTGATAATTTTTCGACATAGCCTATTAATTATACAAAGGAATCTTCTCTGGCCTGTGTGTTGTATAAAGTATGCCAACCTTTCTATGTCCTCGGGAATATGGTTTTAGGGATCTCGGATTTGTGGAAAACCGCGTGATTTGCTTGCTTGCTTCGATTCGAAACTTTAAACCGCCATTGGGCAAGACATCTTCGCATATGTGTTATGATTTGAGCTCAGATACAAGCCAAAAAAAAAAGCAAATAAGTGCAAACCAATAGGGCTCTGCAACCGCCCCTGCTCGGCTTACAAGTTGTAAAACGTAATTCAGGTGCCAGACATAAATGAGTTCGAAAAATTAAAAAATAAGCAAAAGCTTTTGCTGATAATTTCTGATAAAAACTGATAAGCACTATAATGCTCTTATCGTCAATATTCGAACTGACAGTTTAAGGCTCTTTGTTGATCAACAAAGCTTTGTGAGATAGATACGTCAACTGCAACCAGCCCCATACCTCGGTTACGATTTCTATTTTACATAATTTATTGCTACAACACAATAAACGATGAAAGCCTGGTAACACCAGCTGTTTAATTATTTATTATAAACGATTTTTATGATAGCAACTTTGATTATGAACAAACGTTAAATGTCAACGGCTACAAATCGCTCAATCTTTTTACATAAAATATGCATACAAGTGATTAAACACAAATTTTATATCTAATCAATGAAAGCAGGTGTCAAGTTTTTTGCAATATTTTACAAAAAAAAAAAAAGAGAAAAATGACTCACCATGCCAAGAGCTGTTGTTAATTGAAGTAAATTTTTGGCGTGAAACCATTTGGAAATTATATTCTCAATGTATAATAAAATTTAAGTTTCAAAAAGGATATTCAGAAAATGTTTATTACTCTGCGGTCTTATGGCTTTTTGGGGATTTTCAGACAAGGGATTTTAAAGAATCAATTACTAAACAAGAAAGCGTTCAAACATGACTTCAGCAAAAATTATCTAATTACTGTATTATATTAATATTAATTTTCGATACAAAAAAATTTCTATTGCTATTATATATTTTAAAAAATTACAAATCACGATCATTTTTAATTAAATAAATTAAATATTCTTATCATTTAAAAAATGTCAAGTAATTCCTTTGTTTGGCTCTTGCTTTGTATTTATTTCACAAAAAGGTATGTCATTTAATTTTATCTTTTCCCTTTTAACTTTATTTTTCCAGGTGTAACCAAATGTTTAAAACAATTGATTTTCTTATCTACGCCAATTTTTAAATGATTTCTCATTGTTTACACATATTTTGTGTCTGCCCAATGTTTAAAGTTCGTGCTTTTTCTTTAATTTAAGCAACTTTTTTTATAACTAAGCGTTAATATAAATGAATTGATATTTAATCAGTTGGACAATGTTATTAGCTTTGTTAAAAGATAACATTTAAGGAAACATCAAAAGGTGAAAAAACTGCTGACTTAACGTTTCGGAATAATATCTATTTTAAAAAATTAAGAAATCCTTGTTAATTTATATCAATTGTTATGCTTTTATAGAGCATTTTTCGTTTGGTGCCTTATTCAATGCCCGAAAAAAATTTCTTTTTCCATACAATTTTCATTTTTTGTTGAAAAGACCAGATTCAATTAATTAACACGATGTTCAGTAGCTGAACGCACACTGTTCGAACACTCCACTTCCAGTTTGATTCTCTTGACCTAATTCATTAAAATTTAAGTTTTTTTTATATGAATAAGGGTTTATAATTGCTATAGTGTAATTGAATTATTTTTAATTGAAATTGAAATGAAATTAAAATCATATGTATGGTTCGATATTCGTGTAAATTTACAAATAAATCAATTCATCATAACAGCCAATGACAACAGAGGTTCGTTTTAACTTGGTAATGGTGACAAATGGATGTATGCATGTTTCTTTAATAATCTTATTACAGTCAAACTTCCTTATAACGAACTTCTATGCAACGAAGTTATCTCTACTACGAACTGAGTTCAAGAACACAGCTTTCTCGTTCTATTTTCAGTGTATTTTGATCTTCTTACAACGAATTTCCATATAGCGAGATTTTCTTTAAAACGAAGAAATTTTGCTGCTGAAAATTAAACTTTTATGCATTTCTGATCTCCTTAGAGCGAATTTTGTAAAATAATTTTCTGTTAAGCATATCAATAAAACTACATACATACGGAGAAAAAACAAAACATTTTAAAGGGATCCCCAAAATATGAAAATATCAACAATCGAAAAAAAAGAAAGTACCTTCACTATTAGTGGTGACTATAGTTCAGTCAGTGTTCAGCGATAGAAGTGAAAATGTTGCAACTTAGTAGCAATTTTTCTCTCGAAAAAAAAAGTTATTGATAATAGAGAAAGTCGAAACTTTCTGGAGATAAGGAGCAACGTACCGACTAATGTGTATGCTAATGTATTATAAGATTTTGTTGAAGGAAAAAAATGGAAGAATGTAGTCCAAACCAAAATTACTGACTTCTTAAAATAAGTAATAAAAAAAAAATTATATCTATATAACGAATTTTCTATATAACGAATTTTTTTCTGGTCCAGTGCGTATTCGCTATATGGAAGTTTGACTATATAGCCACTTTTTGACCGGTTTAGTTAATTTGGATAATTTTTAGTATATGAACAGAAGAGTATTCCCGAATTCAAATGTTTAGATGAAACTTTATGGGAGCATCATAATTTTTTGCTTAAAATGAGGAAAAGAAAGCCGAACTTTCAGATATAAGGCTATAGGAAGTGTCACTTTCTATATAATTTATTGCTCTTTAAAAGTGTTTTCAGGCAAATTGCTCTAACTTTAACATTATCAAATACACTAGTCTTCAAAGCTGGTTCTAAGCCACAGATCAATATTAACCGATTTATGTGATACTTAAAACGGATGACATAATCGGAAAAAAGGAAATTAAATTCCCTAAAAAAGTCATCGAAATTAAACGAAGTAGATCAATAGCATAAAACTTAGCTCTGTTTTAAAGCAAAAATAATGATGTTTTCATACAATTTAAAATGAAATAGTTTCATCCTTCTGCGCTATTTTCTGTACACGTACATATGTAACATATATTAAAAAATTATCATGTAAATTTGAAAAAAAAATAATGTTCGATCCATGTTTCTATTTTTTTGTTTAAGAAAAGATAACGATTGATTTGTTAATTCAGAAGAATATCGATCCTCTCTTATAACTGTTAGATAAAAGATAAATAATTTAAATTTTTTTTTCGGTTTTTTAATTCTAAATTTCACTAATAGGTGAAAATATGAAGTTTTGAAAACATTTCCTAGAACTATTTTACATAAACATACGCAGAATGTCAAATACATTCTATTTTTTCGAAATAATAAAAGTAAATCAACAAATCACAAGATTAAATATTCTGTCAACATGTAATAGGTGTGACGGTTGCGTAGAGTCACCCTTATTTATTAATCTCAAACATTCCATTTTGGAGTATTGATTTTTTTGAATAGTCTTTTCTAGGATGCAATCTCAGTACTTCAACTTGATGACAGCGCTAAGTGTTGTCCACTGAAAACAACTTAATTGAAAACGTATTGTTTAAAACAAAATTAACGATATCATATAAAAAGCTACTCAAGTTCTCTCTTAACTTTGATTTATTAAAAGTTTCTTTATGAAATCATAATGCCAGTATTATCATATAACTCCATTGGGAACGTACCGAATAAAAATTTCTATAAATATTTCGATTCCTTCCTCGGTGCATTATGCTGCCCCAGCTCCTTTCAATTTTTGAGATATCACTTTCTATCATTCGGCGCCACGATGTTGTGGGTCTTTCGCTACAGATATCGCTAGCGTCTTTCCTGATCATGTAGCCTTGAGTGTTCATTCGAAATATTTATAATCTAATGTATCTCTTATAATCCAAAAAAAGAGATGTCGACATTGAACGGACAACATTCAACTATCATTGAAATGACTTTTCAAAAATAAAATATAAGAGGTTATAAAATATGGAGTTAAAATAGTGAAATCGTGCGATTCAACACCATTAGACGTTTTTCTTTGAGGATATGTTAAAAATAAAGTCTATGCTTTATCAACGATTTAAGCATTAAAAGAAAATATTAGAGCTGTTATTCGAGAAATGCCGCCGAATTAGTAACCTCAGAGTTTGTACTTTAGATTAAAATAAATGTAATAAAACTTTTCATAAAAATATTACGATTTTCTACTGATTTAAAATGACACCAAATTACCCTGTATAAATAACTTTATTTATCTCCAAAGCTGAAAACTGAATAAAAAAAGCCAAATGGAATTAGGTGGAATACCCTTAATGGTGGAGTTAATTTGAATAAATATTGTTATTTCAAAACAATAAATTGTTTCGTATATGCTTAAAAATTGCATTTTGCAGCTCGATTTTGGCAGAGCCGATTTGTATATTTCGGTGTTTTTTTTTGACATTTTACGATAAAGATTAAATGAGATATGCACTTTTAAAGGTTTCGTGACTTTTAAAAACCTGAATGTAGACACCCTATATTTCTAATATTAGGACTTATTTTTGGGTCAATACTTGAGACTAAATTGAACTATAACTGTAGTCAACTTGAAAAAAAAAATTCGAAGAAACAATTTAAGTGTGAATGGAAGAAAAATTTACACCATATTTTTTTTTTTTATTTATATGCCCGTTTTGAAGTCATTTTTGAAGGAAAATGCATTGCGCAAATCGATGGAAAAAAACAAAAATGGATTATTGAAAATGGATAGGCTTCCAACGAACTATATTTTTACTATCTAGTCTCATAAAACTAAGGGTGATATAGGAACATATATTTATCGTCTGCGTGAGGCAACTTCAAATTTACATGAAAACAGACAACGTATTCGTATTCAGCACACGAATGACATTCAAACCTTTCATGTGACATCTCTGAATTCAATAGCGGTATTCACGATCGAGAGCAGTTGACGTGAAAGATGAGCAGAGTAGCAGATTTGCTCTTAACAACAACAAATTACATGTGTAGCAGGGCTGTAGTTTTGGAATTTTTGAGCGCAGTGAAAATTCCGAAAAGTTGAGGAATAGTGAAGTGTTCGCAGTGTTTCTAAAACAAAAGTGCAGTGAATTTTGCAGTGTTATAAGAAAAAGATACATTCTACAATATTTTTAAAATCACATGAAAAAAAAAACACTTTTTCGGTACATTTTTAATAAAATGTAATCAATAGTTAAAATTAAACAAATAACATTGTCATTTTGTGCCTTCATGGCATAAATCAGTACGTTTTATAAAAAAAAGATAATAATAAAAGTTTATATATTGTATGTACTGTGTACCTCAAAACAAACTAAAAAAAAATACCAGAAGGTATGTGTTGGTACTACAAAAAACAAATTAAGGACAAGACTCTCAGGACACAGATCGGACCAAAAAAACAGAAATGGACAAGCCCCTAAGACAGCCCTTTGAGCCCACTGTGCTGAGCTTGGACATTTTCCTAATTTTGACGCTGTGGAGATCTTACAAGAAGAAAATAATCATGAGAAGAGATTCATATTAGAGATGCTCCACATTATTAACACCCCCACTGACAAGAGAATAAATTTCAAGAGCGACACAGAAAATATATATATACAGACATTTAGTTGACAAGTTTAAGTTTAGCTTTTCTATAATTTTAACGTAAGTTTTGTTTTGTTAATTTATTCAATTGTGTATTGTTTTAATTATTATTTCTTAGTCACCCCTGAAGATAAGGAAGGATCTTCCTCGCAATATTGGGAAATATTATAAATAAAACACTGACCTAAAACCAGAAAAAGTGTTTTTATTTAAAAAAAAAATATAAAAATACGATTTATGTACGACTATTTTCTGTAATTTGCTAGTACTTAATTGTTTTGATGGCACCCAATTTTTAAAATCTTCATCAGGAAACGTTCCTTTAATGAGCATGATCGAATTAACCATCTCCACTTTTAAACCATTCCAAGTTGAATTTTTTATTTGATTTGTAAGTGAAAAAATGCGGTCTTTGGATGCGCTACTGTGAGGTAGGCATAATAGTGCGCCAACAAATTTCTATAAACCAGGATACATACAGTAGTTTCGACTAATAGTCCAGTAGAATTAGTCGAAAAAATGAGAAAAAAAAAATAATTCGATACAGCAATCTGACAGCGGAATATTGTTGAACAAGCTCTTGTAAAAGCGGACAAAAAAATCGAACTGACAGCAGCTGTCCGGGTTGGAATGGGGTGCATTTTTAGAGGTCGAACACAGTTTTTCACTATTTCTGGCTAAACTGTGCATCATATCAAAAAAAGTTCAAGGCAAAAGTTGTAGGAAATAAGAAGATCTACAACTTTTGTACTGATAATTTTCGCCTTAACATCAAAATTTTTCAAAAAAATGGCTGAAAACCGGTTTTTTGGTTTTAATTTTTTTCTTTCACAAAAAAGTTTCTATGGAGCTGAAACTTGGGCAAAACATACTCTTCAGTGTTACACAATGGCAGTAATTTTTTAAGACGGAAATATTCAGAGGTTGTTGTTAAAATTAATTTTTAAACTAAAAAAACCGAAATTTTTAACTGAGATTCCTCTTAAAACTACACCTCCTAAGGAGTTCTGTTTTGGCTCACTTACTCTTTGTTATGTCTTCTTTAGATAAATGGTAAAAAAAAGGTATACTGCAATGGAAAAATTGACCGAAAAATTGCAAATATGTGGTCTCTCCGCGAGTAGAGTTTTGGTGTTTTGTGTGTAACAGCTCAAATCCTTTGTTGTTTTCACTGTATTCACCTTAATACACTATAATTTGAAATTGTCAATGCCACTACATAAATTTTCATTAAAAAAATAAATGAGAAAAAAAAAATTTTATTTTTTGGTCCAAGAATTATTAAACTTTTTTTTCTCATTTATTTTTTTAATGAAAATTTATGTAGTGGCATTGACAATTTCAAATTATAGTGTATTAAGGTGAATACAGTGAAAACAACAAAGGATCTGAGCTGTTACACACAAAACACCAAAACTCTACTCGCGGAGAGACCACATATTTGCAATTTTTCGGTCAATTTTTCCATTGCAGTATACCTTTTTTTTACCATTTATCTAAAGAAAACATAACAAAGAGTAAGTGAGCCAAAACAGAACTCCTTAAGAGGTGTAGTTTTAAGAGGAATCTCAGTTAAAAATTTCGGTTTTTTTAGTTTAAAAATTAAATTTAACAACAATCTCTGAATATTTCCGTCTTAAAAAATTACTGCCTTTGTGTAACACTGAAAAGTATGTTTCGCCCAAGTTTCAGCTCCATAGAAGCTTTTTTGTGAAAGAAAAAAATTGAAAACCAAAAAACCGGTTTTCAGCCATTTTTTTGAAAAATTTTGAGGTTAAGGCGAAAATGAACAGTACAAAAGTTGTAGATCTTCTTATTTCCTACAACTTTTGCATTTAACTTTTTTTGATATGATGCACAGCTTAGCCAGAAATCGTGAAAAACTGTGTTCGACCTCTAAAAATGCACCCCATTCCACCCCGGATAGCTGCTGTCGGTTCGATTTTTTTGTCCGCTTTTACAAGAGCGTGTTCAACAATATTCCGCTGTCAGATTGCTGTAACGAATTATTTTGTTGTTCAAACCCTATTTCTACTGGACTATAAGGCTTTTTTTAATGAAATATAGCGAGCCAAAATTCTTCCAAATTTTTTTCTTCTGGCTTCGACATCATCTATGTCATCATGATTTATCAGATTAGGAAAAAGCAGAATCAGTGTCAACAAGCTTACGAAACCGGACTTTCAGATTGAAACGCTTTTAAAGCAGGATCTTTAAAATTAATTATTTTTAGCACTTGTTTGCATAAAATCATATAAAATTGTTGACATTTCTTTTTGATGTCTTATAAATGGAAATGGCTTATGACTGAAAATTTATAATTTGAAATTTTTTTGCTAGATTACTTTTACGACACTTTTTTCTGAAAGTGCAGTGTTTTCAAAAAAGATGCAGTGTCGCAGTGTCATGCTTTAAATCGCAGTGAAAAACTGCGATTGAAGTGACAGCGACAGCCCTGATGTGTAGCCAATCTGCTACGCATCTGCTCTTTTACTCTGTAAAAACCTTGAGTTAAATGTGTGTGCAATTTTGCCACAGTGCAATGCAACCCTGTGTCAGCTTTCTCGTTGTCAAATAAACGTAATTTTTGTGCAAATAATTAAGGGTTTTTCAATAAGAGCGCTTTATTCTTGTAAAAGAACATTCGATGCCATTATGTATGGAACTCAATTTCTTTTGCATGGCCACCACGGGCACGCCTGCAGAAGTTCAGACGCTGAACCCAATTTTCGACAGTTTTCAAGCATAAATCGGCCGATACTGCTGCAATTTCACGTTCGATATTCGTACGAAGTTCATCAATCGGCGCTGGCTTGTTGGCATAGACCATGGACTTGACGTAACCCCACAGTAAATAGTCTAACGGCGTCAAATCGCACGACCGAGGCGGCCAATTGACTGAGCCATTTCGTGAGATAACACGTTCACCAAACTTGGTTTTCAATAAATCGATTGTGACATTCGCTGTGTGGATTGTGGCGCCGTCCTATTGGAACCACATATTGTCCAAGTTTATATCATCCAAGTTGGGCCAAAAATATTCGGTTATCATTGAGCGGTAGCGATTCCCATTCACAGTAACGTGCCGGTCTTGATCATCACGGAAGAAGTACGGCCCAATGACGCCGCCGGCCCATAAACTGCACCAAACCGTAATTTTTTCGGGATGCAATGTTGACTCATGGAGTACGTGTGGATTGCTGCCTGACCAATAACGCATATTTTGCTTATCGACGAAGCTATTCAGCCAGAAATGAGCTTCATCGCTGAATATGATTTTTCGATGAAAGTCCGGATCATTTTCAAGTTGTTGCTCAGCCCAATTCACGAACATACGACGATTCTGGTGGTCAAGCGGCTTCAGTTCTTGCGCCAATTTGATCTTGTTAGGATGTAGGCCAAGATCTTTTCGCAAAATTCGCCACAACGACGTCACAGAGATGCCCAACGCTTGAGAACGACGTGTGAGAGACTGATTTGGGTATTCCTCAATTGATGCGCTAGCGGCAGCAATATTCTCGACACTACGGGCACTTCTTTGTCTCGCTGGCACGGGAACAATTTGTACTGTGCCTGTGGATTCAAATTTTTCCACTAGACGCTTAATTGTTTATCTGATAGGACGATTATGACGACCATAAATTGGACGTAGCGCTCTTAAAGTTGAGGCCCCTGACTCTGAATTTCGGTAATAAATTTTAATAATTTGGACTCGTTGTTGGATCGTATATCTTTCCATGATGAAATGGCAAACTTTACTAAAGAGAAATGTCAAAAGAGCGGGAAAAAATATGGCGTCGTTTGCTGTCCCTATTCGTCTACTTTTGTACCGTCCCTATTGAAAAACCCTTTATAAAAGAAACCTTTTGAAAAATAATGGAAAAGATAAAAAGAACTAAGCCTTTGAAAAGTGGAATGATATTGAGGTGTCACAAATTTTAGAGTACATCATCGAAAACGGAATGCTGGAGGTAAGTAAGCGTTTAAGTTCGTGATTTGTTCTAACGCGAATTTTTATTTGGATGCGGAATATAAAAGTTGGTAATCTGGTAAAAAATCAACTATCGAAGTGTGTTCGCTTTTTCTTGGCATTTTCAACAGTAATCGCGCAATATTCAGACAAATATGATTTATTGTAAACAGAAAACAACTGATAAATTTGCTACTTTAGCAATATTGCCATACTTTAAAAAAGTGTGCTCAGCAAGTTCACTGCTAAATTGCTATTTTTCTAACTTGCCACAGTGCATGCCCTGGATCGTGAATACCGCTAATAAAACTTTTTTTCTATGCTAATGAAATAAATTATGAAAATGCTCAGCTCAAGTTGAAGTTCTTTGTAGCTCAGCCTTCACACAATATCATTGTAAGTCTAAAGTTAACTTTTCATATGACGCACATTTTGAATCTCAAATAAAACGTTCTTTCCTCCCAAGTAGCTATGCAAAATGTAATTACAAATGCTGTTTTGCTTATATTTCTATATTCATTCCAGAAAGACAAGCACAAGTTAACCCCAAGCATTTGAGTAAAATACAGTACAGTATAAACTGTTCTATAAAGTTCTAGGTTAGACATAATTTAATTCCCTTTTAACACCCATTTGCTAGTACAACACAAATTTCCAAGAACAACAACAGCAAAACATAAGCTTAATGCCAAACAGCTGTTTAAATATTGTTAAAAAAAAAATAGAGGTCAAAAGACTTATAAATGGTAACTCCAAGAATTATTGAAGCTTAACGACAAACTCACTCGTTGTTTTCGAGGTAATGCCTTACGAGTAGTTGGTTTTTTTGCGCTACGATAACAATTAAGCACTGCCGCACAAAGTGTTAATTAAAACAAATTCTTGCAATAATAAAACAAGTTTATATTAAGGAAACCCTTAATTTCAATTAACGTCAACAGCAATTTAAATTGCAAAGTTTAATTGTTTTGCTTTTGCATTGTCACTGTTGGTTTGCACTTGTGGCTTTAAATTTCGAAGCAAATCTTACATTTCTATTTAAAGAGCAACGTTCTTCTTTTAATATATGACCCAATTACGAATATTTATCTAATTTTTGTTATTGTAATGTTTAGTTTTCAAAGAATACAATTACACAAAAAAAAAAAAAAAAAATACGGCACCTTGATGTTAAAAGTGATGAAAATAGAATAATAATTTCTTAAACAAATCAGGAAACTGATATAAGAAAGTCAAGTTATGGCATCAGAACTTTGAACTTCAAGATAAAATTTCAATACCGGAAGTATCAGTTATTGTATTGAACATTTTGACGAAAATTAAAAAAAATATGGTTTAATTCAAACTTTATGAAAAATGTCCTCTTCGTCACATATTTTCAATAATTTCAGTGTTGTAAGATTACACGGTGGGCTTTAACCAACTTTTAATAAAAGTGTGAGTTACAACAAAAACTTTAATTGGGGATTATTTGGGATGTAATTAAGAGTCGATATATGAAAAATATAAGAGCTTTTTTTTTTAATTCCATATTTACTGTTTTTTAATGATATTACATATGCATGACATACGTATGAAATTTAAAAGTTATTCGATTTTCTTCAAATTTTGACACGTCAAAATACTTTAATAGATAGTACTACAAGTCTAAATTTCAGCTTCCATAATTAGACCTGAAAATAGTAGTATTTAGTCCGGTTTAAAAATATTTGTTCTAAAAGCCCTCAAATCTAAATTTTAAAGTTGTGGATATCAATTTTTTTTGTTATGTAATCTTTTATACATAAAAAATAATTTGAAGTCTCTAGACCTTAAGACTTATTTTTGCGACCCGATTAAGTTAAATACGTCTTAGTAAAATATGACTGCTTTGAAAAAGGGGTAATTAATCGTAGTTTTATTCATAATACTACAGACCGATCTTATTATGTTTATCTATTTATTCGCTTTCACATGAGACACCATATAGTGAAAATAGTTGACCAGGCCCAGAGATATCAAACATTGAATTTGGCTATTTTCACAAAAATTGCGTTTTTTTTTCGAAAAAACAGTACTCAAGACCCCGAATTTCCAGGGAGCTGAAATTTGAACTGTGAGACTGTCTTTTTAGGTTCTTTAACGTGTCAAAATTTGTGCACAATCAAATGTTTTTTAAATTTCATACGTACGTTATACACATGTTATACTAGATAAACAGTAAAAATGGAATTAAAAAAAAAAGCTCTAAGGATTTTTTTCCTTTTGATGCATTTCCACTTTGATTAACATCCCAAATAATTCCACATTCAAGTTTTTGATGTAACTCAACTTTTCATTTAAAGTTGGTTAAAGCCCACCGTGATTAATGAATTTAAGTGTGTAATCGGTGACATACAATATTTTGTAAATTGTTAAATAAAGTGAAATTATTTTGTTTGTGTTTATAGAACAGATCATAATATTTTAATTATTATTTACTGAGCCTTCTGTTCAGTACTGTTAGTGTGAAAAAAACACAAAAAAAATTACAGCGCAAAATGCATAAAATTATGATTCATTATGATCTGTTCTATAAACACAAACAAAAAAATTACCTTCGGTGAGCTTGCCGATTTTACATATTAGCACTTGCACCTTCGTTCGTATCGCCAAATAAGCCTTCGACGGAGCGCTAGTCAAGAAATGTGTGATATCAAAAAGATTACAAGAACAATTTGCATATGAAGAGGGAAATGTAGTTTTAGGCGCACTATGTTTATATTTGTTGCGATGATTCTTAAATGGTCAACGCAAGAAGTAAGATATAGTATGCTAGTTAGACTATTAAATTTCGGCGAACAAAGCTTACTGATGATGATGACGTAGCGGTCATCGAAACTAGTATAAGCTGCTGGTTTGCCCAAAAGAAATGATTTGTTTCTTTTTATGCATTTTGCGCTGTAATTTTTTTTGTGTTTTTTTTCACACTAACAGTACTGAACAGAAGGCTCAGTAAATAATAATTAAAGTGAAATTATTTATTCGTCAAAATATCTTTTGTCGCCTTCAAGCTGCAAGTAAGGAATATGATTTAGTCCAGCGATGTGCAAAATAGAAAAAATGAGACAATTTTATTTCTTTACAACAAACACGCTGTTATTCTTAAGACAAATAACCAAAAAAACAAACACCACTGGTACGCACATTTTTATGGTTGTGGTTTTTTTATACTCGCTATGCACGGGATTTGTATTATTGTTATTGTTGAATCATTTAGAAAAAAACAAAAAACCGAAGCTAGTCAACAGGGAAACAACAATACGCACATTGAGGACAGCTTCTCTCGTTTCCTTTGATCAGTGCGCTTTTATTTCTACACTCATGTTGTTTTTGCTTGATTCTTGGAACTGGCTTTTGAATTGCAGAATTTTTTATTTTGCTATCAAAATCGAATTTATGGTGAGGTTTATTTTCTGTTGTCGTAATTGTGTATTTTTGTTACTTTTCTTGTAAGTAGCTCTTACTTTAAAAATTTTGCCCATCTATGATTTGGTTATCTCGAAGCGCTTGCATGAGAATGTTCGTCAAAAACAACCAAATTTGTCGAAGGACAACTCATCGCATAAAGCTATGTGAAAAAGTTTTTAGCTAAAAATTTAGCGAATGTCAATGACCAAGCGACATGACATATTCACCTGACACGGCGCCCTCTGGCTGGATTTTAGATTAAGGCGAGCTCTCATAATCAGTTGATAATATCAAATGTACTATTTCTTCATTTCACACACATTATCTGATAACTAATTTCCTATTTTATTGTACATTATTTGTTAGTTATAAAATTTTTCAGTTGATTCACTATCAATACGAAGGTGTGCTATGCTTTATAACACGAAATGTAATTTTTTTTTATAATCATGACACATAAGTAATTGGTATCAATGGTATTTTTTCACTGACATAAAAAACAAATAACATTGAAAACTAACCCAATATCATAAAGAGTTTAAAAGTGTGCAATTAAGTAGGTGGAGACGTATTTTCTAAAGTTTGAGTGATAATTTTTAGCAACAATGAGTGAATGGCATTTAATCGCATGCCCATTAAATTTAAACGATAGTGTTAACAATTGTTTGGATAAGATAGTCCCATATAAAGCAGTTACACCAGGGTGATATGATTCACACAGTTTTTGAAATAGTTTAATCCCTAGAGTTTTTTTTTCCACTTGTCAACAAGAAGGTTTTATTATTTGCCTGTTGGGCAAAATACAATGACTCAAGAGTTATCGTTTATAAAACAGAGCTAGTCCTGTTCACATGTATAAGGTTCTTAATGTTGGTAAAATATATTGGCATTATTATAAGCTACGAGTTTCTTGGAAGTAGAATAGCGTAGAGAAGAAGTAAAAGAGATTAAATGCCTTCAATGGATACAAAACCATTTTCTAACTTTTACAATGCAATTCAATATGTCAGCCCCAATATATCCAACGATAAGCACAACGCCAGCAGGAATAGAGATGTTTCTTAACTCTTTGCCCAGGATCTGTTTATAAGACATGCGAGAATTTTCAAAATAATACATAATTGTTTTTTAACAATTTAACATTTTCTTCTTTTGAAGACTAAAATAATCTGATAGTCTTGCAACGCATACTTCAACTTCAGCACTGATACATCAGTACAGATTTTCAGCTGTGAAATTTGTAAATCCAATGAAGTGAAGGTGAAAGTGTATCAAAACGGTTATTTTGGGATATATATTGACTTTTCGAGCACCCCGTGTACCATTTCTTGTACTATGATTTGCAAGTTAATATTGTTGTTCTATACAGCCCTCTTTAAACGAGGACATTGTTGACAGAAATATAGTTTGATATTGGCAAAGCTCTCCATCCATTAAATAACTTAAAATAATAATTGGATATATACAGGCCCGTGCGCAAGGGGGGTTTTGGGGGTTCAAATCCGCCCCCCCCCCATTGGGAATTTTTGCACATAGATTTTTATTGACATTTGAATGAGAAATCAAAAAGACACAGCAAATTTTTTTTTTAAATGAGAAAACTAAAATGCCAATAAATCGTCGGAGCCCGAGTTTTTCATTTTTGATAAGACTTGCGCTCCATAGCTATTTTTGAATCAAATAACACGATTTGGGACTACTGCGCATCGCTAAGGCTAAGTAACACGAGCGTTTTGTCAATGCGCGTTTAAGCATAGCTCCGGCATCAATAAAATCAGCTTCAATGAAAATTCATGAACAAATCTATTCGCGCCATATACATATTTCAATTTTGCATGATAGTTCACATGACATTTGGATAAATGAAGTTCAACTTTGGCGTCAACGCATTGCCGGGCAAGACATCAAAAATGCTTCGTGTTATGGCAACTTTGCATGTGACAACATCAACAAATGAACGCTCTTTTTCAGTGCTACATCGACCAAAGACATACCTCAGATCAACTATGTCCGAAGATCGGTTGAACAGTTAAGCCTCGCTAAATATACATCGCGATATCGAAATCAATGTGTATAGAGTTTTGAACGAGTTTTTCCAAGTACTTCGCAGAATTATAATTAAATGTCTATTAGACCGGGTCGAAATTTAGATTCATCCAGACACCGACTCAAAAGTTTGAAGGACCCTTAAAAACGATATCTGCGTCATTTTTATTTTTTCGTTCCGAGAAAAATCAATGGAGCATTTCTGATTCTCCTGAAGGTCCTTTTTGGCTAAGAAAACGTGTTTTTTGCTCGTAACTTTTATGTCTTCACAGAATGGATATCCGAATTTAGTCGAAAAACAAAGATTGCGTTCTTGCAAAAAATTTGACGTTAAAAAATTTTAAATTATTATTCTATTATAGATAATATTCAGTCCCAAAATTCAATTTTTTCACATTTTTTATATGGAAAAATCGAATTTTGGGACTAAATATTATCTATAACAGAAAAAAATTTTAAATTTTTTAACGTCAAATTTTTGCAATAACGCAATTTCTATTTTTCAAGCAAATTCAGGTATCGATTCTGTGAAGGAATAAAAGTTATAAGCAAGAAATACTTACGTTTTTTAGCCAAAAAGGACCTACAGGAGAATCAATAGTGATCCATTGGGTCTCGGAACGAAGACAAAATGACGCAGATATCGTTTTTAAAGGTCCTTCTAACTTTTGAGTCGGTGTCTGGCTGACTTTATTTTGCTTCATACAAATCGACCCGGTCGAATGTCTATATATGAATCAATAGTGATTCATTGGGTCTCGGAACGAAGACAAAATGACGCAGATATCGTTTTTAAAGGTCCTTCTAACTTTTGAGTCGGTGTCTGTCTGACTTTATTTTGCTTTATACAAATCGACCCGGTCGAATGTCTATATTAAAAGTAGACCGTTTTTTGACGTTTTTTATGAAAATAATCTAACATGAAATGTCCGAGCTAAAACCCCCCCCCCCCCCCCATGGATGATTCCTGCGCACGGGCCTGGATATGTATGTACATTAGTGTGGTTAAATTTTAATAAAAATTTAATAACCCCAATATACATATCATTGCCAACGAAAGCATTATTTCTGATTGGCTATAAAAATTGGGTCATAAAAAATATCGTACATACATATATGTATAAACTTCTGGAAATAGAGCTTATGACTTTTTTTTTAAAAAAAAGTTGTTGAAGGTACTAAAGATATCTTTGATATCTCTACGAACATATCATTGGTATTGAAAATAATTTTCATATCTGTAATAAAACATTTCTGACTTTCAAACTTTTCACAAAAAACCTATATAAAAGCTAACCACCAAAATTTCTTGAACAATTCTTGGTGCGTAGTCAATTTGGTTAAACATATATTTGTTCGATTAGAGCTCTTAAGAAGAAAAGTGGCTATATCGCAATAATATATACTATATGATATTAATAGCACTGAGTAAAACTATATTACGACCGTAGGAATGAGAGTGATTCTGGAATGTTTTCGATAGGCCTCCAATTTGTTCTATTTTTTGCTCTAATTTTGAGATATATGCGGTAAAACATATGCATGAAATTGGCTAAAAAAAGGTAACCGCACGTATTTGTGAAAGAATAAGAATTAACAAAACCACAGACAGTTAATTCTAATCCACTAGTGATATAAATCGTTTGTTACATTTTTGCAATTATTCTGCCATTTTCAAAGAAAATGAGAAATAGTCCTAGCCGAAACAATTATGATGAAAGCAAAGACAGAGTAAGCAAAGTTTTCAAATATTACGGTGGTGTATGTCTTCATATATCTTGAATAGTTTTTAATTTTTAAATCAAGTTAATTCTAAGATCGCCTGTAAAACTTTGATACCTAAAAGCCACTAAGACTAACTAAGGGCTCGGTTGTTTGGTGACATGATTTTATCGCTCTTTTTTGTACTTTGCTAGACGTTTGCAAGCTTCATTCTGTCCGAAAATATGCCTGGAATATACAATTGAATGATTTTGCAAAGATTGGTCAGAGTTAAAGAACACATCTTGAAAAAAGATTTGTTGCAATTTAGATCTTTCAGTGCGCAATTCACCATTCGAGTCAAAAGAGGAATGCTGAACTGAATTGGCTTACAGAGAGATTTTTACAATGGTATTTGTGATATTTCTACAATTTTTGATTACACCGAGCTTTCATTTCGTTTTACAAAAGTCCAAAAACATTTCAGGCCTTCAGAGCAGTGCTTAACTTGTGCCGTTTATTTTTAACATGAAAGAATAGATTTAGATAGAGTTAAGTAATGGATTCTCTGTAAAATCATGCCTCTGGCAATCATAGCTGCGGCGCTAATACCTTTATTGAGAAAACAGAGAGACCAATCAAAAGCCTCAAAAAATTAGTTGAAGTCATTCCAGTCGGCATTCTGATACAGTTAAATTATTCGACTGTATTTTTTATTAACTAATTGCTGGGAATACGAAAATTTTAATGACACCATACAATGACTCCTCAATACATTCATATTTTTTAAAGACAGAGACTTAGCACATACATTAAAATATTATTTCTTAGCTTTCCAATACGAATTTGGATAACTTGCGTTCATTAGTATTCTCTGATGACTATTATAGTCAGCAGAAGTCTAAAAATTAACACTTTACCCTCACTTACGCTTTTTCCCCTTGCAATTTATATCTAACTATCGATATATCATTTTCTTCGCTCTATCACTGAGTTTATAACCTTAATGAACTATGTCGTAAGTGTTAAGAAATATTAAAAAAAAGTCAACCAAGAAGCTCAACATTAATTATTAAATGAATTAAATTGTCGCCTTAAGTTATTATGCCATAAATGGTGATTACAAATTTATTTCTATACGAAATTTCCCATGCCACGCTATTTTATCAAGTCAAACCACAAGAACAAGTTTGAAGAATTGCGAGAATTCACGTAAAAATTTGTGTGCAATACACATTGTCCAAAAAGATCATTGATTTCTTCGCGATAAAACTTATGTAAAAGTCTCACAAGAATCATGAGAGTCACGAACTTCATTTGGCTACCAACGATAATTCCATCGTAAAGTATTCTGCATAGCATAAAACGAGCTATTTGTTGAAATAGTTCCTAATGAAGTTTAAAGATGAATGCGCTCACACCTTGTTTACCTTAAAATCCGAACTGAACGACAATGACCTACAAATAACTCCTACAGAAATTCATAAAATTTTCATATTGTTTTTTTTTTTTTTTGTGTTATTATTATGATTGCAATAAATTTAAGTGTTTCAAATAAAATCATAAACAAGTTTGAAATGTTTCTTATCACAAAGAACACGCGTCGCCATTGCTATTACGAAATAAAAAGCATGAAAACTGACAGACTTAATAAATTCGAGAAATATAATTTCTTTATTTGCTACAATAAAAAAAAAAAAAACAAAGATTAATAAAGCAGCCGAATAAAAATTGCCTTACAATAAATATTTGAAAATCTTGGTGCAACAAGGGTTAGCAACAACATTAAAAATAATAATTTATTAAACTATTTCGCCAACTACTTAAAAAACACGCTGAATTTTGTACCTTTTCGCAATATATTAACTCAAACACAACTGCGACGGCTGACGGGTAGTGAACAGCTGATCCGTAGAAGCCGTAAAACCAGCTTGAGTAAACACAATTGCGACGGGCAACTGCAATCAGCTGTCATTTCTGTTCACAAGAAAATCATTGAATGCGCATAAACTGTGAAAAAAATTAACTGAAAATCGTCTGCCCCAACTATTAGTGTTTCACCGAGGCTACGAGGCAGCCTCGTTTTTGACTACGAGAACGAGGCGAGACCGAGGCGAGACCGAGGCGAGATGGAAAAATAAATTTTCCTCGCTTGACCGAGGCGAGGCGAGATCACATGGCACCTCGCCTCGTACTCGCCTCGGCCTCGCCTCGTCCTAGCCTCGTTTTCGAAACCAAGAGCGAGGCGCGTTTTGACGAAATCTGAACTCGTAAGAATCATATGCAGATTCAAAATATGAATGTAATTTTTATAATAAAATCTATATTTAACTAATATTTTAGTATTTTATTTTGAGTAAACTACTTTGTTTTATTTTTAATCCGCATGTGCTTCTTACGAGTTCAGATTTGGTCCAAGCGCTAATGCACAGAAGTGCTTGGATCGCATCAGCTTCTATGTGACTTCGCCTCGTTTGATCAGTTAGGGAAGCACGTAAGGCTATGTAAGGCTATAAGCAAAACTGCATGATTGACAACACTGCATTGAAATTGATTTATTCTAATAGTCTTTCTAAGAACCGGTAAGGTGAAGCGAAACGCACAGGGTAATGCTAGTAAATAAATACAGATCAATATATGTATGTTCGTTGCTAATGGACTCCTAAACCGTTCAACCGACCGACGAAAGATTTGACATACATATATGTTTCTTATGATTTGGGATGCTCCGTAATATAGTTTACGATAAATGGGTGATGCCACCCCCACATAAGAGAAAAACAGAATTCATCATATATTATCAACAACTTGATGCAGATTAATAAAACTTGATATATTTATAAAAGGTAGAGGCATAACTAAGATTCAATTAATAAAATGGGCGGTACCATGCCTTCAGTATAAGAAAAAAATTAACTTTATCATATCTCAATATCTATTTGACGTAGATAAATAAGATTTGGTACATATTTTGCTTATAGTTTGTAAAAGGTTCATAGCTTAGTTTGGCTTGGAAAAATAGGCAATGCCTCTCCTTCCCATATAAGAAAAGAATTAAATTCATCATATCTCATCCAATTCACCAAAAATAAAAACAGATATTTTATTTTATTTCTTGAGGCTTGATCAGCCTATCAGCCCTGATACATATATAGTTTTTTATTTATTTTAATAAAAACCTCGCTTTTTTACCGAGGTGCCTCGGCCGAGAACGAGGCGAAGCGAGGCGAGGCGAGGCGAGGCATGTGATGGCAAGATCTCGTCCGAGGCCGAGGCGAGGCGAGACTTAAATTTATAAAACGAGGCGAGACCGAGATCAACTAGAACCTCGCCTCGGCCTCGGTGAAACACTACCAACTATGCGCCATTTCAAGTGATAAACTGCGTTTTGGTTTTGACAGCAGGTACTGGCCGATAATTTTCCCGCCATTCTGCGTAATTGTGTAAGAAAGTGCCGCTGCGGTGAAAAGGTTATGATTTCTCATCAATCAATAGAAAGAAACCCTCTTTTCATTTGGTTTTTTAAATTTCGACGCATTCCCCCATTGTGTTCCGGTTTGTTTGTTTTTTTATTTAACAATAAATAAATTTATTTTAAAATAAACAATATTAAACTTCACATTAGTTTTTTGTTTGAAAGCGCGACTTCACTGCGAAGGCATAATAAAGATGTCCCCAGGGCCGTGCCTAGGTGTGTTTGCGCATCTAGGCTGAACATATGGTGCGGCCCCTACCGGAAGAGGTTGTTGCCTACAACATTCAACGACATTTTTTTAACACATGAAAAATTAGATTTTTACGAGCATATTAAATGTGAGATTTCTAAAAAACGGATAATAAATTGAGTATAGTAGTGCGGGCGCCTAGGCTTAAACACGGTCCTGCTTGTCCCCTTCTTGTAGCACAAACGATAATGAAATGAATTGTTTTGTTTTTAACCAAAAAGGGGTAAGGGGACGTCCATAAATTACGTGAGTCAAATAAGGGGGAGAAGGTCCGGAAAAATCTCACCGAGTCTCACCAAGGGGGAGGAGGGGGGGCGGTTCGATAAAAATCACACGTCTACTTTTTAATGCAGAGACTATACATTATTATAGCAGATTACATTTAAAAATTATAAGGTAAGTCTCACGGAAAGGAGAGGGGTCCCGTCAGAGCTCACCAAATCTCACCAAAGGGAGGGAGCGATCCGAACTTTCAAATAAACACCTCGCGTAATTAATGGACGGCCCCTAAGCTAACACATTTTTAAAATTATGCTTCCGATCCGTGTTTGGTGATTAAAGTACAATGTGTTCATACTGAACGTGGTTACACAATTCTTAAATCAGGAAAGTTAGGCATTGAAAAGTTTTAGCTGCTCGTAGTCGTTTTCTTCAAATTATGATAATATTAGTTAACTTATTGTTGTACCAAAGACTTCAATCCTTTGAACAAAAAGTTTTAATAATAAAGATTTCTTCTTTGAATAATAAAGATAAAATCGAAAAACTATTAACCGAACGAGGTTTGAGTCTGTTAAACCAATTTGGCTGGAAACAAAGTTAAAAATAAATAAAAAAAACTCAGAAAAATAACAAAAGAAATATAAAATGAATGAAAAAAAAATAACAAAATATTCGCAATAGAAAATAGAAACAAGTTAAGACCAAATAATCATAATAACGCAAAGTAAACAGAATGGAAACGAGCACAGAGCACTGCAACAACAAAGATAACTTGAAAAATCAGAAAGATATGAAAAATAAAAATCACAAAAATTGGCAGTCGCAATTATGGCTAAAAGCATGTAATTTCTGCAATTGAAATTTTACACCAAAACTGTAGCTCAAAAACCGTTTTGCTCATTACCCATGCTAGCGATGAGCTGTGAAATGCTGCGCCGATGACGTTGTACATGTTGCGGTTGGCAATCGTCCATTGTTCGACGTCTGCGATGCAGCGCGGCAAAGGTGTCCGATGAAGAATTTCTGTGTTTTCTCAGCGCACAATAACTGTGAAACTACGTAGCGGCGAACTTGGGTTAAGTTATTTCTAAAGCAAAATCACAGACAATTTGGAATTTCGAAATAAGCGTATAACACTTTAATATTTTTTTCTTTTCTTTGGCATTAAACAAATTTTGCCAATGAATTCAAAACGCGTTCTTTTTTTTAGCAGATTTTCAATTTTGTATTTCTTAACCCATGACGTCACTTTGAAACTTTTCCTTTATTTTTTTTTTATTGCACAAATAAATCTATTTGTGTTTTAATCAAACGCAATTCTTTTCCATAAACTTTTATATCTTAAATTTTTTATTGAAATTTTTGTGTTTTTTTTTTTTTGTTTATTTTTTCACTAAATTAAATTTCTATTGCACAGTGAAAACCATGCGCACGTAGCGAGCAGCTACGAACGTTCGCACAAAACAGTTACACGCGACGACAAAGACGACGATCGTCGAGTTTTAGTTCTTTTGCAGTTTGCACGCGTACGCTTTTTGTTCTACTTTTTGCAACTGCCCCCCCACTTCTGGCTAAGTATGTACCAGCAAGACTCGTAGTAACTAAAAGCGTTGTATTGTCGTAACGTTACGATCGTATTCTTCTCGCCGTATTTCGTTACGGGCTACATACGATGTTATCGTTTCGTTACGATCGATTAGCGGCGCGTCGACGCGACAATCAAACGAACCTCACTGCTAGAGACGACTTTTGTTAATGATACTAACTTAATGTTTTAACTTGGTTAAAACCGTTGCGAATTGCTAAAAAAGCAAAAACGACAACGAAGACAATAACAATAGCAGTAGAGCAGTAAAAAGAGTGGCATCAAATAAAGAAATAGAAAAAACTAAAAACGGAAATGGCAAAAAGAAATGTAAGAAAAAAGAATAACAACAATAAATTGTAAAGTTCATAGTAGGCAGTAAAAAAAAAATAACAAAAAGAGCGTAGTAATTAACGGCGGATTTAGGGGGACGTTATGGAGTCATAACCACCCAGAACTATCATAATAGGTATTTATTAATATTTTTGATCTATACAGTGTTGGAAAAAATAATAGGGACAAACGCAGCAAAATATTTACTATTGGAATATTTTTTTATGCTACAATCTGTTTTTAATGGAATTGACTGTAAAGTTATGTTGTCTAAACTGACTTAAATTAGCAAAATCAAACAAGTTTGAAAGCGCACACATTTTGCATAGAAGCATCTTGAATTTGCACAGTTCAAGTAAGGCCTCAATATTGATGAATATATCTTCAAATAAAAAGTTTAAGTTTAATAACTTTGGTCTTACTGTGTCCAGTTGAGAAAACTTTACTATATAGTTTCAAAAAAGTATCGGAAAAATTAAAAAAAAAATTATGAAGGTCGTTGTCTTTGATTGTTAAGAGCTGTATTACGCAACGTTCTTAGAGAGTTTGCGGGAACTGTGACAGTTTGTGACGGGGTGTACGATGTTTGGACTTATGTGACAGGTTGTGATGTAGGGGTCGAAAAACAGCGTTACGTTATATATGAACAGCCCATTAAGTTTCCTTAATTAAGTCTCCCTTAATATAATGAGGGTATTCCTGAAATCGCGAAAAAGTCTCGATAACTGCGTAAACTGCGAAAAATGAGCACATTTTCGAGACTCGAAAATAATTTGTATGAAGACAAGTTTGCTCAACCCTCGAAAACTTTCGAGGCAAATTAGTTGAGCAAGTAGCCTCGAAAAGTGGGAAAGTGAATCAGTGTTACTGTCGAAAAGGCATAAGTAAATTACACAGGTCAACACTAGTTTTGGTGCCGAGAAGCTGTACTTTTTTTTTAACTAAGGACCTTATACTGATTATGTAATCAGTTATCAAAAATGTTGATATCCTACGTGTAGTTTTCTAGATTTTGCCTTGTAAAAAAAAGGCTTACATGAAAAACACTTTACATTATTTAAATAAAAACTTTCTTTTTCGTGACTTTTTCGCGAATGAGGTATAGTCGGACTATCACGTTGCATCCCCCAGTAATAGTCAGCCATCATATGGCGATCCCATCGGCCTTGGTATCTTTCTTCCATAGTCTCTAGGTCCAGGTGAAACCGCTTCCCTTGTTCTTCACTATTGGATCCAAGATTGTCTGGGAATTGGTCAAGATGACTGTGAAAGTATTCGCTTTGATTGACATATTACATCCGAAGTTATTAAAGTGTTCTGGCATGTCATTTACAATTTCAGAGTAATTTTCTGACTTTTGTTGAGTGAGCAATAGCAACTGAACCAAATTTGTTGCCATTGTGTAGAAGGACACACTTAAGACTTCGTTTAGAGTTGTCTATAACGAGACGCCATTCATTTGGATGGCCTTTCACATCAGAACAAAAAACAATATCATTTTCCGATTGAAAAAAAGGTAGCAAGTCTTGCTCTCTTGTTTGATAGAACGTCACTTCTGTACCTGACGACAACAATTTTTTTTTCTTTTAATATAGAAGCCAAAACCTCTACAGATTATTTAGGGAGTTCAAGATCCCTTATCAAATCATTTAATTCTTCTTGGGAAAAAGATTTTGGCTCTGTAGATGGTATTCCTTCGAAATCGCTGTCGCTACTCACTTCATAAATGACTTCTTCAAATGATGATTCACGAATGGAACAAAATGCTGGAATAGGTACTTCCTCTGAATGTGGTAAGGGTCTTCTAGCAGAGTCTAAGTCTGGATAAATAATTTTTTTAACGTTTACACCATACAAATTAATACAGCAGAAGTAACAGTCAACAAAGTGATTTTTTTTGTTCTTTTCATTGCATAGACATTCCGAACCTCACATGGTTTCTTTTACCACTAATACACTGTCTTAAGCGTTCATAGCACATTTTACAAACAATTTGGGGTATCCACGGCTTGTATTCATCTACAATTTTCGACTTAAAGTAAGCATAATAAGCTCTTTGTATAAAATCTGTTATAGGTTTTCTGAAATTTTTCACCGTGCATTCACCACAGCGGTAACAAAACACATTTGGATCAATGAGACAACTTCTTCGCGATGATATAAAAATCAATTTATTTTTAGAAATTTACCGATAAAATAGCAAATCATGCACACGGAAGTACTTATTACAGCGAAAATTCAAAAGTGACCGTTTATCAAAAATGGAACGTAGGAAAAAAAAATTAAAAATATTTTTAATGTTGCCAGTACATACTTAATACAAAACCACTAACTATATCTCGGCACCAAATTTTTTTTTTTCGATTTGTTGACCTGTGTTATTTATAGTATTTTCTTCAATAAATTGAATCAATTATTTTTTTCACTATTTTGCGGCATTTTAATCTTTTAATTTTATTTGACAAAGAATTTGATGAAAAATTTTATTATTTTTCAACAAAATCAGCCATTTCTGAAATAGAGGACGTTTTGATTAATACACTGCAGCACGGCAGCACTGATCGAACTGTCAAATTGCCGTTGCTCAATCATTTACGCGTTTGCATTGATAGGGGTGTTCCCGAAAGCAATCTCGAAAACTTTAAAGTTTTCGCGCTTTTCGAGTTTTCGCGTTTAGAGGAATACCCTTAATGATTTAACTTGTTTGTTTTTGTAAATAGAGAAAGGTTGGGTAATCTCACTTTTCGTACGAGCACTGCTTTTTATTGCATATATTCAAGATAAGTTATAAAACAGCCTAAAATTTTGATTTTGTTTTTGCTATTATTACATGAGCTTTTTGAGCAACTAAATCCCCCCAAATACGAATGCTAGAGCCGCTACTGGTACTTATACCTACATGTAAGAAATTCTTATAAAGTAAATTATGAACAACAATAGCAACAATATATATGTATGTACAACAATAACAACAACAATACAAGTAAAAATAAAAAAATGTGTTTAAACAATCGCAGTCTTATCAATTCGAAGTCACAGTGTTTGCGGAACGTTTGTATATCAGTATTACTAGTAAACAAGCCGAATGCTTGGGGATGGAAATTCAGCGGCTGTTTTAGGTCAAGAGCAAGGCCGGAATTTTAAATTTTCGGATAACTAAGTGTTTTAAATAAAATGTACACAAACATAAAAAGTACAAAAAACCAGGTCGTATCCAGAAAGTCATTTAGATGAAAATTGTTCGAAAAAAAAAATTATGCAAAAAAAAGCATTTTCAAAAAAAAAAAAAATAGTTTAAACGAAAGCTAAACTTATCCTAGAAATGGAAAAACTTCAAAATTCGCACATCTCAGAATAAAACTATAAATAAACGGCAATAATTTACTCTTAAGCGTTAAATCGTAAAACAAATCAAGCGTAAAGTTATAGAGAAGCAAAAACTTAATCGATTTCCTGTATTATATAGATTTCTGAACGATAAAATGCGATTGAATAGAGTTATTTTTAATTGCCTTTTAAGAACTGAATTTTTTAGTCAAAATCGCCAATTTTCCAGTTTTTGTTGAATTACTTGGAAATATTAAAGAATGTAATAAATTCAAAAATTTAAAATTTGACTGAACGTTGACTTTTTGTAATTTCATATTAAGCGTGAATGAACGCAGTACGTTTTTCTTTTATAAAAACGTTATTTCAAACTCTTTGAAAGGTCAACAGTGGGAATCACTACTACGTACAGAACAACCTAATTGAATTTTATTTCATGGCACTAAATTAAAAATTTTCATCAAATTTCATCCATGAACTACTTAATTTTTTACTGAAAATCTCAAATAAATTCATTTAATAGAGGGACGCCAAAAACTGAAATGTTGTTTTTGGATGGTTGCTTTAACTTAGAAAATTTTTATTCATTCCTTTTAAGGGCGTCCGGGAGTTTTTCGAAAAATAAAGACATTTTTTTAAAAATTTTTTTTTGAAACTGCATTATATCTTAGACCAAAATTTTTTTTACAATATTAAAGTATAACTATTCCAGAATTATCTCTGAAAGTTTGGTCTAATAATATTGGTCAATAAGTTAGAAAAGTGCAATGCCGTGAACGACCTCAAAATTTGCGGTGAGCAAGATATCTGGAGACTGGCTCATCCGAAAAAAAGAAAATTAAATTTTTTTCGGCTAAGCAAATAGTTAGGGGCGTTTGATCGTTGATTTTTGAAAAATATTAATTTTTGACAAAATGGCGGGCGTACAAAGAAAATTTTCATTTTTTGTGCACAAACTTGAGGTCGTTTTAGGCTATAAATCAAAAAATATGTATCCGAAAAAAAAATCGAACATTGTACATCCATGCATATGAAGGAATGACAAACAATATGGCAAGAAGTGGATTGTAATCAGAGGACGTACATATACAAAGTTACACAATTTGACAACCAAATATGAGTAAGTTTCTGCATGTGTAATAGCAAGTATGTAGTTAAGGACTGTCCCAGAAAAAACTTGCGGTTTGTTTTTCAGTAATAAAAAAATACTCAATAAGCTTTTTGGTCTGTTTTCTTTTTTCGTTAATAATGGCTAGTGTTCAGAAGATAAATAACTAAAAACTAATTAACAATTTTTTTTTAATATAATAATTTCTTACTTTTTTCTAAATGCCATTTATAAAATTTTGTCCAGTTGTTTCATCGACAGTACGGAACGATCTTTTCGATTTAAGTCTGAAGAATGACAGATTCCCAGATCGGGCCAGAGCATCACAGTACCCTCATGTGCACGAACACGTAGAACACGTTTTTCGGGGCATTGGTCTATATAAACTTTTGAATTGATTCTGCCTTGCGTAACAAAGAAGCTGCTTCTGAGGCCACAGGTGCAAATGGCCTGCCAAGCCATAAATTACTTCGAAAATTTCAAAATATTTTTCTCTTTGAATTTACTAGGCACATGCCCTTTCTTCGGTGACGCATAATATTTGTGCCCAGTAGCTTGAAATCTGCTTTGACGTAAGTTCCGTCGTCTATAACGCAGCAATCAAATTTAGTCAGGTACCTTTCATACAATTTTCGGGCTCGCATCTGAGCCAGAACGGTCTGATACTTTTTGAACTCTATCACCCCTATCATGAATAAACATTCCTTCGGATTTTTTCTCCAATCCCTTGTTTTGCGATCGTGGAAGATTTTTGGGGAATGGGAACAAATTCCCTAGAAAATGAGGTTATCGGTAATACTTTTTTGGGGAACATTTTTTGACGTTTCACGCAAATTTTGTTCCCTAACTTTTTGGCGAGGAATTTAATGAGGAAAGAGTAAATGCTAGCAATATTTTGTAATTTTATTTGATAAAAAGATTTTTTTAACATACTTACAAAATCTAGCAACACAAACAAAGAGCAATTACTGATATTGGTCCAGTACATGGAATCCAATTCGGAGACAGTAAAAGTCTACATGAAAAGGAGTAGATGGCAAACTATCAAGCTATGCTATACTATATTTTAGGTGATTTTTTTTTTTGTGATATAGATAAATGCACTTTTTATTTATAAATTTGTTCAGCTGACAGGTAAGCTAATGTCAAATATGCAAAGTTACTGATAAGCTAATGTCAAATACGAAAAATGCAACTGTGATTTTGGACTGAAGGGAAGTAATTGGAAATATTTTGGCAGCACTGACTGGATATGAAGTTTTCCAATCCTCAATTATTTATGATCGCAAAATACTCTCGAGAAACAAAAAAATCCGAAAGAATCGTTTTCCTCCGGATATTCATTATAGGGGTGTATATGTCATCAGGTCACTTTTTCCTTTATCCTTTGTACAGTAGATTTTGATGTACCTGCTCTAGCCGCCATATCTCGCACTGAGGTGTTGGGAATCTGCTTAAAAAGACGCTTCACTTTCGCCACTACCCTTGAGTATGAAAATTTTGGTTTTCTGCCAGAACCTTTTTTTCGTGAAACAGTTTCTTCAAAACAGTTCTATCTGATGCACCAACTATTTTTGCTATAGCTGAATATTTTAACACTGGATTTTGCAGGTATGTGGACAAAATGAGTTTGCGGACTTTTTGTTGCTTGCTAGTCATCTTTGTCGTTAAAAGTGCTATCACCAAGTGTTATACATCATATCAAACGTCACTTTATATAGAACAAATAATGTGTCTTTTTAGGCACATAAGATTATCAGGTAGAATATAATCAAACAAAATAAAACCGGAACTTTCTTCTGGGACTTGAAAAAACAGCTGACGTAAAAAAAAACCGACTCAGTAGAAACACGTTGACAGTATTAAAGCAATTTTTAAAAATGAGATATAAAAACGAGATAAATGCCAGTATGAAAGCATCATAGTATATAATAATAGTTTTAAGCTGATGACTTTTATTTTTTGTGCTATTTTTTTTACTTTTGAAAACGCATTAGTTTGGCGAAAGAATCAAGTCTTTTAGCTTTGGATAAAATTTTAATAATTATTTCTTTATGAGAAGTGTAACTTGTGTAGTTTTTCAATTAAAATTATTTCCATAATTTTTTTTTTCAAAGAAAATAAAAAACTCGGTTTTTTGAGTTCTTAAATATCTCAAATCTCATATCAAAATAATGTTCATGTTCTTAAATATCTTAAATACCGGAACTGATTGTAAAAATGGTGGTAAAAAATCACCCTAGAAAATTAACTTAGAACTGAGCAACTTGTTTTCCTTGAGCAGAGTAATTTTAACTGCAGCATATACCATATACTTATGAGACTTTAAAATTTCAAAAGCTCTTTTGACGGAGAAATTAAGCCCCGTTCCTGTCCGTAAAATAACATTCATTTAAGAGTGTATTGTATTGAGTGGGGTCTGATGTTTCCATATTATATTGTCTCTAGCCTTATCAACTTTGGCATTTCGTAACTACTTTTTACCAAACTATTTTTTCAGTGTAGTATTTGTATAATTTTACTAAATCAACCATATATTTGGTAATAATTAAATAATAATATTTTGGTTGAAACAAATATGAACTTGTTGCAAACATTGACACATTATTAATTACCAAATCATGGACTTGGCGGAAAATGTATTTTTCTCGCTAATATAAATACGTATGAGCATTTCCACCAAAAACATCCTTTTAGCCGGCCACGTTTTTATTATTTTTTAAGCACACATTTCAATTTAGGGAGACATAGTTAAAATTGCATTTAAGGTAAAAAAAACATGAAAAGTTACTTATGAAATTACATAAAAAAGACAGGTCCTTGAATTTTAATTGTTCCACCTTGAATATCAATCCAAAATAGATAGCTTCAAGAAAAACTATGGCTGAAGAGTGTGCTCCAAAAAAAAAAATTTAAAACGTGGCCGGCTAAAAGGATATTTTTTATGGACATAAATAGATTTATTAATAACGATTTGGTAAAAACTGTTGAGCAAAAACCGAAATCTTGAAACATTGATTCATAAATAAATTATCGTCATGCCCTGACGTTGGATGCCGTGGGTATTTATACAATCATAAGTACCTAAATTGCGTGTCAAGCAGAAGGTAATTAAGTAGTATTTTACATGTAACGAAAATAAAAATAGACTTACTAATCATACATATCTTTGATCCAATTAAGTCTATTAAATACTTTAAGAATCTATCAACCTAATACATTTATTAGAAAGAAAGAAAAACAGACTCTTTTCTCAGTGTACTTTCTATAAAATTTATATACATTAAGACATTAGAAGAACTGACACGCGTTGAAAATATTACTTAAAATATCTGAAACAGGTGTGTTTGGCCATTCAATATGAGCTATCAAGGCAATTGATTTGCGTTTTCAAGCCAAAACTTTTATTTGTATTCTGAAATATTTATTTATAATTTTGAGATCATGTTAATTTTTTGTACATTCCGCACCAAAAGATGCAAGTATGTATGTAGTAACAAATCAATTGGCAAACATATCGATAAATTATACTACAAAGGTATGAGTTCTTATGATGAGTTCTGGCCTTATGATTTATTGAATGCATTTTTATCATTGGTGACGCTATCCGTTTCAATTTCATCAATAAAGTTGCAGTTAGTGCGATCTCCATCATTTCAAAATGACCAGTCGTGCTACATATTGTATTGGAAATGCAAGAAAGGGTGTCACCAACTTCATATTCACGCGAGAAGCAAAACAGAAAAAAGTACTTGTTTTCAGAAGCTTGAACTTTTTTAGCGGTGTCGTATTTGTTGAATTATTAAAAATAATACTAATATACAACTTCTCTGTATCACTTCGTTTTACTGGCCACTTTCTCATTAACCAGTGAACTTTGACTAGGGATACCAAATGACAAATCGATAATTCTCTAACTGCAATCGGTTTTCTACGCTTCCAAAATTGATGAGGCAATAAATAAAAAAAAAAACATAGAAACTCAAACGAGAACATTTACATATTTTCGAAGACCCAAAAGCATCCCAGATATAACCCTATTTTAACTCGCAGTCTGCCTTCAGATTAACGAAATTTTAACCAAAGTTCTAATTTATATAAATATACTAAAAATATCCAATGAATTAAGTAAAATGTTCTGAGTTCCATGTTCCAAGTTCCAAGTCCTTAAAATCTATATATAGGAAGTCTGAATGATAATCAACTCCCAGACAAAACTGTTTGTCCTAGATACACCAACTTCACATTATACTATACAGTTATTAGGATGTTTATTTTGAACATTTTGTAGATATATTTTTTTGCCTATTTTTATATTTTGCTTGAGGCTTAAAAATTATTGTCCCAACATTTGAGATTTCTACCTCTAACTCTTAAGCGTCGCGGACAGAGTGTATGTCCGATTTCATTGTTATTTTACGAAAAAAAATGTTGAAAAAATCTCTCTTAGTTGCCAAGATGTAGCGTTTTAGGTATTTTAGTTGTATGGGAGGTGCCACCCACTTTTTTAGTGTGACTTAAAATGATGACAACATACAACGAAAGGCGGAATCCGGATTGAAGAAAATTCTCCCAAAATTTCAGAACGAACCTGCGAACGGCGCAAACAATTTATCGGTAGCATTTTGGGCAGATCCCTCAGTGTAGCAGAAAACGTGACTACCCTAAAGCATCGTACAAACGATAGCCAAAACAGGGAATACGTGAATCGGGGAATTGTCGGAGAGAATTGAAGACACTTGCTACTAACTGTGCACGTTAGAAGAGTTTTGTGGAGGCTCTATGCTTTGTAAAGAGCTAAAAGATTCAAGAGAGGTGCCAAAGACTGCCGGAAGAAATCCTTTTCGCAAAAATAGTCGCTAGTACAAAATGTGTTCGAAAACGTTTACAAACGTTTGTACAAAATATGTTTTTTTATAAATTTAGTACCATATTAACCTTAAATTCAAAAAAAGTTTTGAGCGATGTGACCTATTTTGGGCGTTATTGCACAGCATTGTTGTCTTGATGAAGCACAATGCCATTGTAAAAGTTAATGTGCTCGAAAGCCAATGTCCGTTTGTAGGTTTATTAAAGTTAAAAGTCGTTTAAGTTTTTTCACAAATCGTGCACACATCACACTTAATAAAAACGAAACATAAGCACACAACCTGTATGATGACCAAAACTAAATGTTTGTATGTCTAATATCTTATGCAAAGGTGTCACTTCGACTTCAGCTGTTATATCCAGAATTATTCTTTAAATCCAACTTTTGCCGGTTTACTTTCATGTTGTGCAGAATAAACTACTATACTGTGTATTTATTTTCAATGTTGATAACAAATAAATAATTCACAACAATAAATTAGCACTTGCTAAATTTTGTAAGTTTGTACAAAAGTAAGCAAAGGTGTTATCATGGGCATTGCAGAAACTAAGACACTCTACATTGCATTTTTGAGAGATGCTTACGGATAGTTATGTATTTTGAGAGTCTGTCCATGAAACTTTGTTTAAGAAGTCCTATTACTTAGTTAGGGAACCGGTGGCCTGGATTTCTACAAGTTTTTATCATGCGGCAGATGTCGAAAATCATGAAATTTTAAGTGATATAAAACACAAACAATCTCTACCATTGCGTTGTCTCTGCGTTATTAATTGAGAACCCATTGAAACTGTAAAATAAGGTACCATAAATAATTTTATCGCGTCCATCTTTTATATTAAAAAAATGAGGCTATACACAAGAACAGATGAATGCAAGAGGCAAACGTTTTTGGTGCTGCGTTTCAGAGTATTTACAGTTTTTTCAAAATTTCTTGATATATACAAACTTAGTACTAATTCATTTAATTGCGGTTGACTGGTTCCTTTACTGATAAGAAATAAAAATAATAGAGAAGGCAAGGGATTCCAGCGCTGCTTTTATGGAGGCAGACGTTTTTGAACAATTAAGGTGCATACTATTAAGGATAAATAAAGGTTTTTTCAATAGGAACGCTACAAAAGTAGACCAATAGGGACAGCAAACGACGCCATATTTTTTCCCACTCTTTTGACATTTCTCTTCAGTAAGGTTTGCCATTTCACCATGGAAAGATATACGATCCAACAACGAGTCGAAATTATTAAAATTTACTACCGAAATTCGGAGTCAGTGACCTCAACTTTAAGAGCGCTACGTCCAATTTATGGTCGTCATAATCGTCCTGTCAGATCAACAATTGAGCGTCTAGTGGAAAAATTTGAATCCACAGGCACAGTATAAATTGTTCCCAGGCCAGTAAGACAAAGAAGTGGCCGTAGTGTCGAGAATATTGCTGCCGCTAGCGCATCAATTGAGGAAGACCCAAACCAGTCTCTCACACGTCGTTCTCAAGCGTTGGGCATCTCTGTGACGTCGTTGTGGCGAATTTTGCGAAAAGATCTTGGCCTACATCCTTACAAGATCAAATTGACGCAAGAACTGAAGCCGCTTGACCACCAGAATCGTAGTATGTTCGTGAATTGGGCTGAGCAACAACTTGAAAATGATCCGGATTTTCATCGAAAAATCATCTTCAGCGATGAAGCTCATTTCTGGCTGAATGGCTTCGTCAATAAGCAAAATATGCGTTATTGGTCAGGCAGCAATCCACACGTACTCCATGAGTCAACATTGCATCCCGAAAAAATTACGGTTTGGTGCGGTTTATGGGCCGGCACGTTACTGTGAATGGGAATCGCTACCGCTCAATGATAACCGAATATTTTTGGCCCAACTTGGATGATATGAACTTGGACAATATGTGGTTCCAACAGGACGGCGCCACAAGCCACACAGCGAATGTCACAATCGATTTATTGAAAACCAAGTTTGGTGAACGTGTTATCTCACGAAATGGCCCAGTCAATTGGCCGCCTCGGTCGTGCGATTTGACGCCGTTAGACTATTTCCTGTGGGGCTACGTCAAGTCTATGGTCTATGCCAGCAAGCCAGCGACGATTGATGGACTTCGTAAGAATATCGAACGTGAAATTGCAGCAATATCGGCCGATTTATGCTTGAAAACCGTCGAAAATTGGGTGACCATGCAAAATAAACTGAATTCCATACATAATGGCATCGAATGTTCTTTTACAAGAATAAAGAATTTCATTGATATCCCAAACCGTTTTTGTTTTATTTAAAAAAACTTTTGTAGCGCTCTTATTGAAAAACCCTTTATTGGGGTGTTTATTTTGAAAATTTTTTAGATTTTATGTATTGTTGAAAAACCGAAACTTTCAACCTCAAGTGAGATACAAAAAATTGTTTCTTTAAATGTGTTTTCAGCCTATTATAAGCCTTTTTCGACCAGTTCCTCTACAAATTTTTCGAATTGAGGATAAGAACAAAAAATTATAATTTCATCATGCAAAGTTTTAAGAGGAGTATTTTTTTTCTGAACTACCTTTTCAATTGAGCAATGGTTTAAGAAAATATTAATAAAATTCGTTCAAAGCACTTTGACAACAATTTTAGAGATATTCTTTAATGTTTTATTTGGATTGTTGAGCAACTTTTATAGCAAAAAATATTTGATAGAATAGTTAGAAAGTTGCACATCGTGTACCTCGAAAACCAATTGAGATATTAAAAAAAAACGAATGTTGTTGGCACTATACCGACCAATTTTCTTCCCAAGAAACAATCAACTAAGTATTCATTACACCAAATATTATAATTTTTTGATTTTAGCAGATAGACAGAGGTACATAGACACACCGACTTCTGTACATTATGAACCGAAGCACAAAATCATTACAGCCAATACTGCCCTCAGAAGCAAAAAGAGCGTATCTCAAAATAAATGCGTTTCGAGATAATTGATGTTTAGTTTATGTCAATTTGTTAAAATACCTGTAAAATTGAGTTAGAGAAAATTCTCTTAGGAGATTTTTTATATGTTTGAACTAAGATACCGGCAGTTGGAGTAGTTCATTAGTACCCGATGCCATAAGAATCTTGAATATGAATTTTTTTTGAGATACATACGCCCTTTTCGCATCTGAGGGCAGTATATATAGGGTATCGAAATCATTCAATTTTCCCTTCACTATAAGCCAGGGCACATGCGGTGACTAGCGGCATTTGACAGTTCATCAAAGTGGAACTCCTTCACCGTATGATTCAAAGGTCACTGAATGGTTTGTTGCCGCATATAACCGCGTGTAAGGTAGATCTATGCTCTACTTTCGCACTTTGCCATGCTAAAACGTAGGAACTTTGATGAACTGTGAAATGCCGCACATTGCCGCCAGTTCCTTCACCATAGAGAGTACGTTATCAAGAATCTGCTTCGTTTTTAATTGTATATAAAAAAGTATTCCGACGAAATGCCTGATAAGTATAGCAATCAATTAAAGCAAATTGTGCTAACAATCGTGTAAATAATGAAACATAAATTAATTGTGCAAAAAGAAAAAGAGTGCAAAGTCACTACTGAATTATTAAGAAAATTACAAAACTTACGTAAGCCAAAAACTTGCCACACGACGATGACGATGGCTATAAGGCTGGAGTAACAGTGATCTGTGGGGCGCAACCTTAGCTTCAAAGCTGAGTGTCTGAGTGTATGATGAACGAAATTTTTTATGGAAGCCTTTGATTAAATGCACAAGGTTTTTAGAGCGTTGAATGCCGGGAATAATTTTTTGATTGAATTATATATACACATATTTCTCTTATATAGTATATATGTACATATTTACATACAATTATATATTTTTGTTTTGTTTGATTTGCCAATGAATTGAAATTTTAATACAAAATATCCCACGAACTGAAAAGCACTTATTTTTTTAACGATGAAACAATACCGTATAAGTTCAAAAAACTCAACAAAAACAGCATTAAATACACAAACAGAAATCGTCCGGCACCGATATTAAACTTGACATCTAATTCTTAATTTAAACAAAATTCCATCACAAAAGTCGAACTTCAACTAATTTTGAAAATCCACATAAGCTGTAGAGCAACCTCAGAGATACAAACAAAAAATTCACTAAATCGCTATGTTGACCAGACAGATACTTGTGTACTCAGAGATAGCATGTAGATGGCAAGATAGACGGACGTACTGATGATGCATAGTTTGCTGTTGTTGCGGTTTTTTGTTTGTTGCCCTGGTGCTGTGCTCATTAATTCTCATTTGATTAAATTTTTATTTCATTTGTATTTTTTCCATTTGCTCAAAAGTCGTTTCACAACATATTTTTGTTGTTGCTATTGCTGTGCGTTTTGTTTTATTTATTTATTAACAATATTATTAAACAACAACAGCAACAGTTAATGCTTGCAAAGTATCTTTGAGATACTTTACGTTTCAAAGTATATAATAGCGGCGTGTTGTATAAATAATAGTGATGGTGCACAAATCATAACGAATATTCAGATATTTGCGGCGAATGGTTAAACAAATATTTACCACCTATAAATAGAATAGTAATATTTACTAAGTGTTTGTGATAAACTATTAAATGTTTCAGATGTTATTAATGACTAGCCGATTTCGAAAAGAGCTCAACTCGGTTTTTTTTTGGCAGAAGTTTTTACATTCAAATAGGCATATTTACAACAATTTTGAAACGGACACATGCGCACTTTTTGAAATTGAAAAGAACATTTTTAACATAATAAAATATTGTGCATATTAAAGGGATTTAAGTGAACGATCAATATTAATAAAAGAGGCCAATGTCCGCGAACGAAGTAAATAATACGCGTAATATATTCGCGATTTCTTTGGATTCTTTGGAAATAATGTGATAAATAACAAATTTAAATAAAATGTTAAATTATTTGTTGCTAATACTCTAATGAGCGGAAAAACGTCGAAAAGTAACAAAATTACGAATGAAAATTACTTCGTAGATCGTAATTCTACGTTTACATATATATACGAGATTATCTCAATTTGCGCAATTATCTCAGTAATCTCGTTCAAAAATGCGCGATTACCAATACAAAGTTAATCTCTCAAAAAGCGGTATTATAAATTACTATCGAAAATTTTTTGTGAACAACTCTGTTTTATTCGATCAGTTTTACCAACACTGGAAAAAATATGTCAAATGAAACAAAACAAAAATGGATGGCAACAATGAAGGAAGTTGTTTTTTCTGTTAAATATTTTTGCTAAGTTACACTTTTTCCAATAAAAAGGTTCCACGTGATCCTTAGATAAGGTGGCTGTGCTCTTGCAACTGTGCCAGGAAAAGTTACGCGACATAAAAAAAACGCGCACGTATGCAACGAAAGAAAGGAGCAAAACAAATCAGCAAATGAAATTTCAAAATTAATCTTGTTGACAGTTAATCTCGCTGTGTAATCTCACTCGCGATTATTCTTATCTCGTTGAGATAATCTCCATATGTAAACGCTTAGTTTAGCTACATCAGCCAAGCCTTAAGTTTTCTTTGAAATTTTAAAAAACGCAACGTAATTAAATAAAACTTCCCAATCAATAAACAATAGTAGATATAAAATAAATGAAAAAAAATGTGCAGGTTCAATTTTTATGAAAATTCTGTAGGTAACCTGATTCCCATGTAAGACAGACTAACAAACCCATTAGGTTAGAAAATTTAAACCTGAGGTTTGTAAAGTTTAGGTTACATTAATGTTGATGGTCTATCATAAAAAGTCTTTAATGAAAATACGAGAAAGGAATTATTAACTTTATGAGCTTAAAAAAAATACCACTTTCGAAAAGGTCACATTAAAACAATACAAAAATAATAATAATCATTGAAAGATAAAACGATATGAGAGTTACGGACCATAAGAAAGGTATCAAACAAACCTTGAAAACAGAGCAGCCTCTTCAATGTGCAACCTGACCAATCTGCAATATTGGACTATTTTAAGATTGGACACATTCCGGGCCCAAAGGCTCTATAGCATTTAAAAATTCTGTTGAGTTACAAGCAATTTATTCCCACCGCTGATATCTTTTGCATTGGATATCTTTAGTCCTTGGAGATTCCCAAAAAACTTATAGTTATGGTTAGATATCTCTTGTGTTATATCACAATATCTCTCGTTATAAGTATAATTTTTTTCAGGTTTTTTAAGAGCCTGTGCATTCATGCGACTGAGTGCCATGTGTTAACTTTTAAAAGTATTTGAGCGAATTCCAGGAGGGGCCACAGTGGCATTTAATCGCATATGTGCGCTGATCGTTAGTCTCTGTCACAAATAACATTTTATTTTTTGGGATACTTGTACCGATTTTTGCGAATAGCTGTTGCATTTCTCTGCGATATCACTAAAAGCCATTTACAACCGTTGTCCTCTCTCACTCTCTAGCCGTTAATTATCTGCGTCATCGCACTTTGTTTTGCGGCAAATATTCTTTTTTTTTTTTAAATACATTCATGAGTTATACGCGCACGTTTTTATGCTTTGTCAAGTTAAGTATATACGGGTATAACTGAAGCCATGACCTAAGCTTTTCAACGGTTTATCTGATTTGTTACTTGCGTTATCCGCTCGAATAGAACTCGTACCATATTTATGATTGCAGATAATTTTTTATCTTTGTAAATACTCGTATATAGAAAACTCACCTACAAAATTCCGCATTTATTACACCGTCCAACCCAGAAAAATTTCATAGAATCGCTCATTGGTAAAATAATCGGATATACATGCATATATACATACATACATATGTATGTATCATAAACTCGGTCGGACTCTCTCACTTATTGGAGAATCAACAAAAATAAAAATGATAAAACCATCAAGTAGACACTTGTATTTTATGCTGTTTACGCTTTGGTGCAAAAGCACTCCAATAACAAAAAATGTAAATATTTTATTTTTGTTAATTCTTTTCATTTAAATATTTTATAATTAATTTGTTTTTCTTTAGCGTTTCCTCGCTTACTCTTTTAGCTCCTCAGTCAGATGGCATTCATTTCGAATTAAGTTCCAATTATTTGTTTTTGGATCCGAATATGTTACTAGTGTTTGTTGTGACTCAATAGAATTTCGTTCACAATAGCATATTGTTCAGGTGCTTTTTAAGAAAATTTTACTGTTTTTGGAGTTTTGAACCAACGTTCAAGGTGTGTTCCCTTTCAATGAAATGCATAATGCTAGTCCTAGGAAAAGGAAGTATGAAGGGGCATAAACAGAGGTGAAATATTTATTGCACTACAATCAGGCACATTATATTCCCAAAAACGTGTATTACAAAGAATGTATCGGAAAAACTTAGAAGTATCAAAAAGTCTATAAGTGTCGAGAGGAACGAATAGTATCGACAAAGCTTATGTTTGTAAGTAAAGACAAGATTATCGGAAAAGTATTAAAAATGTAAAGTTAAAGAAAAAGTGTCGAAAAATATCAAATCGAATAAATCAAAAGGTATCAGTACTGAGAAAATCGATAAAAGTTAAAAAGTAAAAGCTTAAAAAAATTCGAAAGACTCGATCAAAGTTCATTGGGTATCGAAAAGCTCGAGTAGTATCGAAAAATATAGAAGATGTTGATATAGAAATCGAATAGTATCGAAAAGTTCGATATAAGTTTTAAAGTTATAAGTGCATGACGTTGATCAATAGAAAAATTTTATATATTTTTAATTTTATGCATTTTAAAAGCAATTGACTGTTTAAAATGTAGGTAATTTTCAGATTTAGTGAACCAAAACCACCCGAGAATAGTTCCTTAGTTTCCAGCGGATTTATCTCGACTTCGTTGATTAATTGACAAAACTTTTCAATCTCAAAAGCTTATCCCGCGGAATCACCAAACCCCGTCCTTCTCCGTCAAATCACAATCATAAATTGAGCGGCGCCTAATGTTTGCACAAATTTAATATTTCTTTTGAGAATAAATTTATCGTCTCTGGTAGACAGTGTAATTGGTCACAGCTTAATTGAGTTTTCCACTGCTCAATTGATCTTCGTGCTTCTCAATTAAATTTTGCGCTTCTTGATTAACTTAACACGCCCAATTCTATACACTACTTGTACTTTATCACTCGATTCGATTCGTTTTTTCACTGTTTCACTGCACATTACAAAAACGAATGTTTATCATTCAAAAGAAATTCTTTTCACTTTTAACGCTTATCCATTTTTTTGACCATAAAAACAGTTTTTAATAGATTTTGAACCCGCGTTTAGAAAATGTTTGCAAATCCTAATGAACTAATACGAAAAAAAAAATAATATTTTCAAGTAAGCTATTCTTATACAAGATATGAAGTGTCATAGTAAAGTTTTTTTTTATTTTCAAACAAAACCCAACTGTATGGAAGAAGACTTACCCATAACTCACAACAATGACGAATATAAGCAAACTAAGTTACGCTGTGCTTTAGAAAATGAAAATTACTTTTAATTTATCTTTTACCTATTCAAAAATAACATTAGTTAAAGATAAGAAAATTAATGTTTCTTCCCGTAAGTAATCACATTTGGTGTGTTCTTTTTTTTTCTAAGCAAAGTGTTGCTACCGCAACAATTGTTATATAAAAATACCAAGGAAATTTTTATTTCAAATATTAGCTTTTATTTCATTTTTCATTTGATAAATTCTAAAAATTTTCACAAAATTTTGCATAAAATGCATTGTTTTCTTGAATTTTTTTTTTATAATTTTGTTCATAATTTATGCGTTTTTTTTTAAATTTGTTGTTATTAATGTTGTTGGTTTTTTTTCTTTCATTTTTACTACAACTATTATCTTTACATAGATCTACATATACATATATAATGCTTCAGATCATTACTAAACATATTTTTTTATATAAATATACACCCGGCTAAAATATTAAAAATAGAATTTCTAATAAAAACAGCGAGACTACAGCAAAAATTTCTAAACAAATATTAAGCTTACAAACTTTACTTATTATGCTTGGGTTATTTTCATTTTATGGTATCTTAACAATATGCCAACTTACAAATACAAAAATATAGATATATTCTCATAAATGTACGTTAGATGTGTATGTTTAGTTTATGTTATATACATATACCTATTTATAAGTGTATACATATTTAAAACAAAAACAACTTTACAGTTGCGATTCATAGAAGATCCATAAAAAAATGATCTTAAAACATTTTTGAAGAACTCGGTTGGTTAAGCGTTTAAATTTTTTTTTTCTTTTTTGCATATTTTAAGCTTCATTCGAGTCACCACCACCACCACCACTGCAGCAATTGCTTGCTACAGTTACGCTCACGCCAGCATTTTCATCACCAGAAGCTTCGCTCAACAACAGCCCAACCTCGTCGATGGCCTCTGAGTCCTGCAGATGCTGCACTTGCGGCGATGAGGAGCTTTCACAGTTTGTTGCATACACGTGTTGCACGCTACTCGCCGGTAACTGATTGGAATCGTCAGTATCAGGATCCCGTATTGAACTAAAGGCGCCACCAGCACTTGCATTTGGTGATGATGTATCATCATTTGGTGGATAAACATGCCGATGGTAATTGCCGCCACCTGTACCGCCGCTACTGCCATCACCATCAAGTTCGGCGTCACGTACACTACCAAAAACCGGTGTATGTGACGAGCTATTGCGCAAACTCGCCGGCGGTGACCAAACAGTTTGATAGAGTGGCGATGCGAAGACATACAAATGGTTGAGATACTCCATATCGTATGACGGCAGATAAGAATCAGTTTCGAGTGGATTATAGTACTGTGAGGTGGGTTGATGCATTGGCGTTTGCCTTAAGCTATAAGAGCCTGACCTACCGCCACCAGCTCCACCGCCAGCACCAGTATGATGCGGTGTATCATAATTTTGACTACGAGAGGATGAAATCAAGGGGTAAGCCATATTTGCGCTGCCCGCTGATCTTGGTGGCAAAGTGGCGTAAATGCCACGATAGGCTTCATATGGTGTTTGTGGATAGTATGCGTCACTCCATCGCACATGGTTCGGAGTGTAGTCACCTTTCGCGTAGAGCTGTAAGAAGAAAAAATAAAAGTTTAGTACAGAATAAATAATTCAAAATTTGAATTGGAGATCTATTTAATCACCATTTTCTTTTAAAAGTATATTTAAGTCAACATTCCAAAATAAAAATTTCTATCATCACTTCTTGAGACATTTTTGAAACTGACTTTGAACTTTACTGTCGCAATTTTTTATTTTTTTGTAACGTCGCGAGTTGATTTACAAAAACTGCAAGCACCTCAAACAACTTGTACTTCAATAAAAACTCTTAACGCCTTCAAGGGCCGATTTTTCGGGATGTATAGCGGCAACCAACATGTTAACAATTTAAGTCAAATTACAGTTTAAAAATTACATTAAATGTACAGGATGTCTCAAAACGACAAGAATGTTTCACAAAAATGGATGTGCCATGAAATTAACCGGTTGACATACAAATTCAACCCTGGCAGTGTGTGCAGTAGCTGATATTCTGTTGGTACTATACCTTTTTGATTATCTTCGACTGTAGGACATAAAAAATGTTCAAGCCTTGTCCTAAACTGGGCCCCGTTGATTCTTTCTGACTGACGTTTCTCATTTTCAAAGAAATTGAGGCCAGTAACTCTTTAAGCTATAACACTGCACTAAACATGTTCCAGTTGATGATGCTGATGTAATTTTCTGGGATTCTCAGTCCCCAAAATCTACAGTTTTGTTTGTTGATGAAGTTTCAGAATCTTTTGAAGTGATGTATTGGCGATGTCGAGTTCATCAGAGCGACTAAGGGTAAGATCGCCGACTGATCAACTTTTTTCCAACAGGTTGATTAGATTCCAAATCACACTACAACTGAAGGATTCTAACGTTTAAATGTTCCCCGTATTTCCTCTGATTTTGAACAATCGATCTTGTACTGGAATAGCCATTTAAATTCTCAAGGAATGATCTATCAGCCACAAAAAAATAATATAAAAAAGATTGAAAACGAACAATCAGCTTTTCAGTGGCCAGGATGAAAAATGCCTGCCGTCAAATTTGGTACCAGTTCCATAAAGTAACTAAATTAAAAGTACTCCATTGTGCGGCTTTTCTGGTTCTAATGTAATGCATAGAACGACAGTTGAAGGAAAGAAATAACAAACACTTAGAAATCATCACATTTCGCAAATAAACTTATTTGAAACTTTTGTTTAAGTAAAATATTATTGAAATATGCCTTGCATTTAACAAGGTAAGCATTTCACATTGAGATATTAAATGTATATTGAACTATATATTACAAAGCTTCTGTTTTGTTTTGTTTTTTTGTAAGAAATTAGAACTATCGCAACATTAGTGTTTACAATTGTCCTCTTATGCACTACTAGTGCCTACAGGTACAATTCTGTCCGCACTTATGAAAATGTAATGCATAAGGAGACAATTGTCTATATACTGGCCAATATGTTATGCGTTATGTGTTATACGTTGAAAATCATCAGTTCAAAACATGTAAAAGGGGGCTGTGGAATAAGTTCAGGAACATTCATAGACTTTTCGATCAACTACAGGAATGTCAGTGAAAGATAATGAAAGCGAACTGATAAAAATAAAAAGATATTTTTAGCATAAGAAAATTCTTCTCAGAAATTTGAATTTCCAACTCCCAATTCAGGACCTTTAGAATTAACAGAAAACTGGAAAACATTCAATGCATTTTTATGAAAATGGATTCTGTGCTCATAAAAGTGGCTTTTTTGATATTGAAATGATAAGTGATATTTCTCAATGTCAAAAAATTGAGTTTTCATCATGTATTTTTTATTATTATTTAATATTTTCAAAATAAATAAGAGGCCGGCGTGTTGGCACAGAGTCAAGTTTAGCAGCTCAATTTTCTCAATGGCAAAGTTGTAGGAATAAAACGATATTATTGTTATAATTCTGTGAACAGTTGTAAGGAGTAAATTCATAATATATTTGCCAAAATTCTATTGCACCAAGAAAATTGTTCACGGTCTCTACAGTTTATGCCTTGTATTTAGTTCCTTGTATTAGGTGTCATATGGTGTTTTTTGAAATCCACAACTTTTTAACTTCATATGCAATTATAATAATTGACGGACCTAAAACCAGAGGGATGCAAGTTTAGAATTCAAATTTTTACTAAAAACTGGTTAAATTGTAAATTGAAACTGCCACCAAGTTATCAATGACACTAGACCAATTGAATGTACTATGCTGCTATATCTGTAGAAAAAAACTAACTATCTAGTACTACTTACTACCACTCAAAAAATTGGTTAACCTTATTTTACTGATGACCTTGTGGGTAATCCTCTGGTTTTAGGTTCGTCAATTTAACCCCCAGTTTTGAGAGATCCACTTAGGGAATGGGCATCTTACTAAAAGTTATAGCGTAAGACCTTTAAAATTATATACGAGTAGAATGCATTAGTATTCACAAATGTTTTAAGTTTGCACAGTTATGTACATGTGTGGACATATTTTGAATTGTTTTCAATTTATAGAATTAGTTTCTTATTAAAAGTATTAGATCTAAAAAAGATATTTCAATTGAAATACACGGTTGTAGCGTGTTTGTGTTTGACTATAAATAATAGGTAGTGCTAAAGAATGCCTTGCAAACGATGATTTCTCTGAGAATTTTAGCTTGGATATGAATCGGCGGGTCTCTCATATTCATTGGACATATTAGTTAAGTTCCCTGGTAAAAGTTATTTTGGTAAAGTTATCTTTTAAGCGATATATGAAAAGGCAAATACAAGTGCAATGATATATCCTTAGTTGGAGTTAGACACTGAGTGTAAGGAGCAAACTTTCTGTAAGGGGACCAACACTTATTAAATTATTGGAGTCTAGGAACGTAGCAGAATCGAGATTTAAAAGAAAACTTTCAGTACAAAACTCTTTGGTTTAATTAAATTTATTTACACAGATCATAGTGGTATTTGTAAATGTCCTCTACACATAAATGACTTTTAAATGTATATGATTGAGCCACCATATCACCTCTTAAGGAACACATTCACTTACCATTTTCAATTACAATAACTATAATGGATGTGACAATGCAACGAGTATCAATGAAAGTTTCAATTATATATCATACATAATTGCAAGTTCCTCCCTACACTTCATGGAAGTATTTTGTGCAAAAAATGTTCAGATTTGAATTTCACGAAAGTAATAGCACAAATTTAAAAATTTGTAGCGCGCAGCATTCAAAATTGTAAATGAAAACTTGCAATTACAAGTTCAACAAATTATTAGTTTACGAAATTATTGCTAAACTTGTAAGCAATATGTGTTTTTTACAAACTTTTTAATACTATGTAAATATGAAAACTTTAATGATGTACAAAATGATGCAATATTTTTTTTAGGCAATAATCAGGAAAAAGAGAAGTATTTCTTTTCTGAAAATGTTTTACCATTTTAAAAATTTTCATTATCACTTGAGCTACATAAATATATCTATTTAATAATGTTCCAAATAAGTGTACACGCTTAGTACAAACCTTATCATCGAGCTTTGCTTCAATGGATTTCTTTGATATATTGTTTAAAAGGCTGCATTTGTATATTATTTTAGTCTTGTAGAAATTCATACTTTTTTCAAAAATTGGCGAAACAAAAAACTATAAAAAAAAGTAAAATTTATATAAATTTGTAACTTATAAATACAATTCCGGCTTGGTGAAGCCGTTTTTTGTTGTTATCTCAATTACAAATTTACAAATGTGGGATTAATTCGGCGGACAGTAATAGGAATTATTTTCCGGACATGATTTTACCCTTATGTAGCGGATGTAATGATTTTTGACTATGAAACTGCATTTAATACGTTGATCGAACACTTTCATCTGAGAAAACATCGCTACAGAATAAATAAGTGAAACAATCTGTGTACAATATTACACCTTTGCAAAGTAGCCATTATATTTTTTGAAACAGATAGCAATATTTTTGATTGTTTAGTAAACCCTCTTTTTGTATACAACTCATAAATTTTAAGACATTTAAAAACAATAGTTAATGCACAGTAGTAAATATATTACTCAAAACGAAACTTACCTGTATAGGACGACAGAAACCCTTACTTAAATGCCTTGGCACGCCCAGAGTATAACTATGGCTAAAGCCAACCTCAGGGCTCAGTAGATATTCGTGGAATTTATTTGGGAAGAATTCAATAGTACGATAATTGTTATAAATTGTTTCCTGAAATTAAGAAAAATGCATAAATAACAACATAAAAATATGCAACTCATGCAACTTACAGTCAAATTCTTTTTTTTCTTGTAGCTCGCCCAATTCTGAGCTTCTAAGATCAATTTTCCACCAGGACGTAGTTGATTAAACATACGTTTAAAAGCCAACTTGAGTCCATTATCACCAAAATTTAAATGAATCCACTTGGTGACCGAAAGACACATAATGAGATCATATTGCTGTGAATCATTGTTCATCTGTGATTCATCCTTGAGCACATAATTGGTCTGACGGAAGAAGACATTTTTTGGAAAATCATTTTTTGATTTCGAGTAGGTGGATGACGAGATAGCTGAGCTATTGGCAGCAGCAGTTGCAGCAGTAGCGCTAGGGTGTCCTGGTGTACCGCTGCTTGTTGAAGGAGTTGCTGCAGTATCGCCTAACACAGCACTTGCACAAGGCACGGGACCATAGCTGATGGGAAATGAAACTGGAAATAATTCAGTGGCATCGACATGCAATTTATTGGTGGCATATTGTTGCTGTTGCAACAAATGATGTTGATGATGCAGCAGCAGCGCATGATGGTAATGATGGTGATGTGAATGCAATGCAGCTGTAGGTTGTTGCTGTTTTTTCTTTTTCTTTTGGCGCCGCGATTTCTTTGTTGTCGGCTCTGGTTTTACTTCAATTTTTGTGACTTCTTTTGTTTTTGCCTCCGCTGGAATACGTACGTACATTGATAGATTGCGTCGCGCGCGCGCTATTAAGTCTTTATCTATATCGATGCCCAAAAGAGATTTTGGTGCTAAATTTCTAGCTACTGTGATAGTCATGTGGCCAACATTGCAGCCAATGTCTAATATATCTTTATTTTGAAACAGTTCCTTATGACGCTGGAAAACCTGTAGACGCACATCCATAAATTCATTGAGATGCCGAAAACCGGGATAACGATCATAGTTTCCATACTGATATTTGGCACCATCTGCACGGAATTTAGGCATTTTTGTAAATTGTGCGATTGTTGTGTTGATGGATTCTGTAGCGCTTGCAACGCTCTCCTCTGCATTTACCGCAAGTGTTGTTATAGGTGTTATAATTTCACCAACGCTCGGGTCACCTGTCATTGAGTCCTGCTCACCTCCTGTTGTACCTGATATAGTGCTAACCGGGCTACCCAAGCCAACATCAGATACGGTTTCCATTTTATTAAGATCGGGAGTGTCGCCGCGATTACTTTCAGCTGTGTTGCACAAATAGAAATTAGTATGGAATTGTTTATTTTGTTTGTAGATAAGCTTACTATCGATTAGTGTTTTGGCAGTTTCATCAGCTGGACTCAGAAGATCTGTTTCGCTTACAGACGTTGAACGTCTTGCTGGTTTACGTGCTCCGGTTGGCACCACTAACCGTGGAGGACGCTTCCACGCACCAGGTTGTGGTACTACTGGACTGACAATTTTGTCCATGGAATCAAGGCGGTGAAATTTCTGAAAAGACAATGAGAAAATTTAAATTAAAAATATAATGTACACACACACATTAATATGCGATTTAGTAATTTCAGATTCAACCTACGCAATTCAGGTACTTTAAAAGAAGTTAAAAAATACTGCATAATGTTTCCAAGACTAATTAACTAATTAAATATTTTAAACTTTCTTTGCTACTTTGATTTTTTTCTATTTCTTTCGTCTAAAATGGGCTTTGTTTGTAAAATTTATGAAGCATTTTGTCATAAAAAGTAAATATATTTGAAGGACTTAAATTTCATAAAGTCGAATAGGACTGGACATTAAAAAGGCACGAAGAAAATGTTATGGAAAATATATCATTTTGGCTGTTTTTAGAGTGATCAAAAAAAATTTGTTACCTAGATACTCTCAAAGCAAGCTTTCAAATAGGGCGTGGTTTTTCATGTATGTCATGCATGAAGTTTTTAATATAGCCAACAATATAGGACAAAATTGAGCAAAATACAAATCCGGCGCTATTATTAGGACCACCTATAAAGTCATATATCAAATATTTGATCCTCCGTATCTCTTAAACAGTCCATAATGGTGCAGTAGGAGAGTTAAGTTTCCTAGGTACTCGCATTAACCCGAATCCTTTAATTTGCACAAAAAAAACTTTAAATCTATATTTAATTAATTCACCTGTTCAATGTTATTCAACCTTGCCTTACCTTATTTTTTTGCGAGTTACTGCTCTCGCTTATCTTGCGTTTCCTTCCGCCACCTCCAAGCCCACCACCACCCCCAAGACTTCCACACGTGCTGCTCGATGCTGAATTGTTATTGCTACTGTTTGCACTAATACCAGCAACACTACCACCACACAAATTCAAATCCAAACGCAAATCTTTGCTAGCACGCTCTCTTTCGCTCGTGCGACGCACGTGCAACATTTCACCAGCAACACCAATCTCTAACACAGCAGCACTAGCAACATGTTGCTGCTGTTGACTACCAATACTACCACTATTTGGAGACAAAGTTTCAGTGTTCTTTTCCTCATATTCCGCTGTTGTCGACAGCAACAAATTAGTACTGATGGGAGCGGCGACCGGAGAACTGCAGTTCTCTTTGTGCTCTTCGCCAACACCGATACCAACGCTAACGGCAGCACCACCACTTGTGTTCTCCACTGAAGTCAACGATGATGAAAGTGTTGTCGCATTCGATGATGCTTCAGTTGAAATTGTGCTGTTGGCCAGTGAGGTGCTTCCGCCGGCTAATGGAATATCTTCATCCATTACGGTTGAATTATATGACTCGTAGCGACGTCGCTTTGGCTTGCGATTTTTGCGATGTCGATGCTTTGATTTGTTTGTTTTGCGTTTCATTGGTGATGTGAGTTGTTTTTCGTATTCCATTGAATCCACGGGATCCAACAGATGCAATGGGTCGTGTATATTGGGTGGTATAATGACTTCCACCTTGGGTGGTGTGGTAATAGGTGATTGACGTGGCGTTGTCGCTGGGGTGTTGTTGTTTGAGGCATTCGATGCCTCATTTTGTAATGAATTCAGATTAAGTGGATCTGAAATGTTGCCACCTAGCAGAAATTTTGTTGGCGGGATAATAACTTCTTTGCGTATGCGTTTATCCGGTAGAAAGAATTTTGAGCGTACACAGCAATAGTGTAGAGGTTGACTGATGCCTCCTCCATTGGAGGAATTGTGTGAGTTTACACTGGCTGTGTCTTTGCTATTTTGAACTGAGCAGCCGTTGGCCAGACAACAGGCGGCATTGCCACCGCAGAGGGTATTGTGAGCAGCTCCGGCGCAAAGTACATGATGATGATGTGCCCTGCGTAAAGGAAATAAAATTGTTAAATATTTAATTAATTGAGAAAGTTGTTAAAATCTAAAAAAGTTAGTAAAAGTTAATGAATAGCGATGGAATAAAAACAGATAAGCCCACTCAATATATTTTTACTGGGATTAAAATAAAAATAACATGAACGAAAATAATAGGTGGGATTAACTTCATAACAGCGAAGCAGAATTAAAATCTTTCCCACTATCTAGAAATATACAAAGGATTAATTACATAAAACCATTGGATAGAAAAAACAGATTTTTTATCGAGTTTTAAACCAAATATAAATTTATTTGATCTTGCTAAAACTGGAATTTGTTGATGGATTTATAGGGGTTTTTCAACTAATATGCTAGCGGAAACGAATCTTGGGTACCAAAAACCGTCGTAGAGAGAGAAAAAAAAAAGAAAATAATGCGGAACTGGATCTATCGATATTTACTCCGTCGCTCCTCAATTGTGAAAAGAGAATAACTAGCTGGCCTATAAATGCATAAGCCATCTTATTTACTAGTAATTCTCTTTTTTATCATAATACAGAAAGGGCTAGATAATAACGAATAACTAAGCTGTCCCCTTCTTCTTGTCTTTTATCTCCTCATGGAGCATAGTGCCTCCACAAAACTCTTCCATCATGCACGATTTGTAGCCAGTGCCTCAATTCTCTCCAATATTTCCCTGATTCACATATTTCCTGTTCTAGCGATCGTTTTCACTATGATTTAGGACGGCCGCGTTTTCTACTACCCTGAAGATTCCACTCTAGTGACTGCCGACAGATTTAAATTGGTGATTTTCGCAATCCAATCCATTTTCATTTTCGTCGTCTGATTTGAATGAAAATAGGATATTGATGGCATTGGTACTTGAACTTGTAAGCAAACTACTCCCACAAAAAAAAAAAAAAAATAAAAAATTAAAAACAGTTAAAAAATTCTATAAATTTCTACAAGATCTCAGCACCAATAACAAAGTTTATTTGTACTGGATACCCGGACATTAAGACATCATCGGTAACGAGATGGCGGACTAACAAGCGAAACAAGGAGCGCTTATGGATACAATGCTTTTAAGTATCGCAGCACCTATATAACACTTTTACTCAAAAATGGACATCTGCATCTGCACACTAGCTTTATAACAAGAACATAGCGGCCTAATGTTAATAGGATCAAAACAGAATTCTTACTATCTTTATCCAGGAATAACTGCCGCCTCATGACAGGGGTTACAACTGGACACTGCCTTACAGGCCATCATGCACTTAAAATGAGAATGATTGAAAATGGTATATGCAGGAACTGCATGGAACCAAATAAGGAAGAAACGCTAGAGTACTTACTCTGCGACTGTCCTGCACTCGCTCAGACAAGGCTTACAACACTTTGACATGTTGTCTTATACTCATTGCACGATGTTGCGAAATTAAAACTACACAGAATTTATGGTTTCGCCAGGCGGACGAATACTTTTACTATAAGCCAAACGACAAATCCAACTGATTAAATCTTGAGAGATGTGGTCTATGTGGGGCTTCCCATCCACAACTATAACCTAACCCCCATATAATTAAAACAGATAAATTGTCATATCAAAGGGATTTTTCAAAGCGATATACTTGGAAATTGGTGCGAAGATATTAAAATAGAAACTACTCGTAAGCTTTCGGACTCAACGACCCAAACTACTCGAAAAACATTTGGTTTCCTTGTAAATTTTGGATGGCTGAAATCAAATCCGGTGCCTGTAATGCAATATTTTTATTTTTATAGAAGTTCCATAAAAGCGAAAATAACCCAAGCTAAAAACAATCTGGAATTTTCACCCAAATAAAAAATAATAAAAGAAAAATTATGAATGAGCAGCCCAATTTAATTTCTCATTTTAATACTCAAAATTTTAAACACTCACCTGTGTGCTAACATCTTTTTGTGCAGCTGCTGCTTCAAATGACCATGACCATAACCCAATTTCTCTAAGTTGCACAAGCAGGGCAAAATGCCATTGCCAGTGTTGCCACCACTGCCAGAACCACCTAAGCGATGACCCCCACTACCACCATGATGGTGGTTGTGTTGAGCATGATGATGATGATAATATTGATGATGTCCATTACCGCCGCCACCAAGTTGATTCTTTAAATTTTGTATATTTTCCAAATCTGCTTTTGTAGCCGGTAACGCACCAATGTTTGCTCCGTCCACGCCTACTGCACCACCACCAGCAGCCAGCAGTGTACATGAGCCCTGCTGTTGTTGTTGTAATTGTTGTTGTTGCTGCAGCTTATTCAGATGACATTTATTTTGACGTTTATTCCAGGTTTTATTCTTTTTGGCCAATGTTGAGGTGGATTTCTTATGTTTAACAAATTGTTGTGGTGCACGAAATTGATGAAATTTTATGCCCGTTGTTGGAGCATTTTGTTGCTGCTGTTGTTGTTGTTGTTGTTGTGATTTCAATTTGTTGTTATTATTATTGTTTGTTGCCGGATTTGCTGTTGTTGGTGGCGATGCACCCTGTTTGGCAGTTGATGTTGTGGAGCTAACATGTTGCTGTAGCTCCTCGCTTGTTGTTGGTGCTGTTGATTTTTGCTCAACACTGCAAACCTCGATTGCAGTTGTTGAATCAGCAGCAACAGCTTGACAATCACCAGGATTGTCAACTGTTGTTGTTGTTATTGTTGTTGGCAGAGTTTCCATTTTGTTAAGGAATTTGCTAAATTTAAAGCATACTTTTGAGAGCCGTTTAAACAATTTATGGAATTTATTGTGATTTTTTATGTTTAAACGTAACAATTTCTTGTAGCACACTTATTTTCACTGATTTTTTATTTTCATTTAATTGATTTTTTTAACTATTTTTTAAGCACACTTTTAGGCGCAGTTTTAAATTAATTTTTTTCATATTTTGCAACAAATAGTTTAAGTATTTTTTTGATTTATAACAACAAACAAAGGCTTCAATAAAAAATTTTAAGTTTTGAAACTTTTCACTTGTTTTTTAACACATGAAAGAAGTTGTATATAGCACACTTTTAGGCTATAGCACTGAAATAATCGTTGCACACTTTTAGAGTGCAAAAATGTTACACTTCAGTGACACTCATCGCGTAACTTTTCACTAATGCAATTGTTTCTTAATCTTTCTTAAAATGCTGAGTGACTTCAGATGACGACGGTTATTGTCGTTTTATTTTTTCTTTTCGCTTTCTTGGCTTGGCGTTTTAATTAAATTTCCACAAAGTTGTTTAACTTGTTTTTTGCTTCATCATCTTGTCTTTCTTACTTTCACGACAAAATGTCTAGTTCCGTTGGATTTTTATTTTCTCTTACAAAAAGAGTAACTTCCGTTTCCGCCAAAAAAAAGTCGCCGAATTCCAAATGCTGCTGCTCACATCGGTTTTAACAGTATAAAAAATTTTGCAACTCGAAAGAATCTGTAAAGACAAAAGAAAAGAAATAGGATAAATAAACGAATCATAAGTAAACCGAAAAATAACAACTAAATACAACTTTTCGAAGCACACAAGACATTTTTCATTATTTAGAATGCGATCAACGCACAAATGTATGCTATTAAAAATATGTAATTCACACAGAGAAAAAATTTTGTAAGAAAATAACAACTCGAGTGCCAATTACTGTCGAAAAAAGTTTTTAAATAGTACAGAAAGTATCACAAAATTGATTATAGCGCATAGAATCGAATAGTAACGAAGACCATCGAAGATGTTGATAAAAGTCGGAAAATATCAAATATATAGGAAATTCAAGATATTGATCAAACTCAGAAAAACTTGAATAGCATGAAACAAAACATGAAAGAAAAACATCGTAAGAATCTATGAAAGTCAGAGTGTGTGTCTCGAAAAACATCGATAAGGTTAGAAAGTATCGAAAAGTTAAGAGAGTATTGAAAAGTTCTTTAATAGTTTTTCATGTACTCGTTTGTGTTCTGGTTGATGTACTCATTAGCTGTACAACCCAATTAGAATTCAAAAGAGTAAAAAATATCGAAGAGTATTTGGAAATTCGGTTAAAGTCAAAATATTTCGAATATCATTGAAAATTCCGAAATATTTCAATGTAAATCGAAAAAAGTTAATTTGTAAATTGGAGATTATCAAATAGTATCGAAAAAGTTTGTGGCAGCTATATCGAATTGTTACGAAAAAACATTGAAAAATACGACAAAAAGCGGAATGAACTGCAAAATAGAAAAAACATCGATACCTAGATATCACAATAGTGTACAAATACAAAAAAAAATTACGAAGTGCTGAATTTTATCGAAAAAGTCGATAAAAATTTTACAGTACTAAATAGTATCGAAGAGTTCATAATAGTTGTAATGTATGTACCTCTTAAAAAATACAATAAAAGTCGATTAGTATCGAAAAAGACTATTGAAGTCATTAGTATCTGACTTCCCGTTTTTCAAGTCGAATATAGCACGCTCTCATTACGTCAAAGTTTGAACTCTATCGATGAAGTGCTTATTTCACAAAATTTCATTGAAATCCATTGATTAGTTAAAGAGAATAAGTGTGCTGTCTACATCGTCTTTCTTTGGGCGATTTTTGTAATTTGAATGTAGAAAACAATAGCGTAAGTTAGTATTTCAGTGCCAAGTATGGCTCCATTAGCTAATATATCCACAACGCTGCATAAGAGCTTTTGTTGGACGACGCAAATTCAATACGATTGATTGATTGAGTTTCATGGGTTTTATCAAAATGTCTTTGAATTTAAAAATTTTAATTTGCATTGTCAAATATCCGTGTACAATTTCTTCCTTCAGTAAAACATATTTTCTCAATAGGAATGCAAAACCCACCATCTACAGAAATAGAGTTGCTTATGTCATATAAAAAATTGCAATTTTTTTTTTTTTTTTTTCATTTTGCTCAATGTTTATACTTATTTGTCAAAACAACTGTGGGTGTGTGATTGTGTGGTTATTTGTGTGTGGGTGTAGTTTTTGTAGTTGCCATTTGTGTGCGTGTGTGTATGTATTTTTGTTTTGAATGTGTTTTATTATTTATTTAGAAAAGCTCCCAATGGACTCGATTGAGCATTAAATACACCTGTGTTTTTGTCAGCTGTATATTTATGAATTTGTGTAGGAATGTATATGTGTCTACATGGACACAGTTGTGTCGACGACTATGGTGCTATGCACTCGTAGTGCTTAAAATATTTTCACAAGTGTGTTGTTCTTTCTGCACTACATGTAATCATTTTAAAATTATGTAAATAATTCTCATGTGTGGCAGTTCTAGACAGGATATGCAGTATGTTTTTTTTTTTTTGCTTTCAAAATAAAACATTTTCTGCTCACTTTAATTTTTAAAAATATGAACAGATTGGATTCAGAGAATAATTTGTGTAAAAGTTGCTTTGCACTAATGTTTGGTATGGAATTTTGTAACTGCAATGGTAACTTAGTATAAATAATTCAGTATTATAAATGCGATGACATAAATTATTACATTAAATCAACTAAAATTTGACTATCAGGACTGTTCTGATTCCGATTTAGTACCGAAGTGCAATTGAAGTTGAATGTCAATAGCTCTTTTAAATCTAATTCTCGGACTTTGGATTTTTTCATTTGAATAAGTTGATTTCATACATACATAATGGCAATGTCCAAACGATATAATAAAATAAAAACGTTATCAAACTCATTTTTCGAACTAATAAATACTCAAGTATGTACGTAACACAAACATTTTTTTAAAAATATCTCTAATAACATAGGACCCAAAAAAAGTATTGTAGTTGAAAGTTGATGTATCATACGCATAGGTGGGCACAAGTTCTTCTTCATTGATCATACGCAATGGTGGGCACTAACATGCATGCACATTTTGTTTCCATGTAGTGGTACAACAACCATATGAAGTTCTACTCCGCTGAAGTAGAATTGAATCGTTGTTGTGCGCTCACATTTGTATACGTATACACAAATGCTCTCCCGTTACTCTCAATTACGCTCTCGTTAGAACTTGCAGAAGAACTTGTGCCCACCTATGATTCATACGGTACGTATTTTGCTGTGCTAAAAACAAATCCGGGATCAGAATTTACCCATCACTTTTAAATATTGGCATAAACTCAAGTTTTAAATGTGTGTTTTAACTTTCCGAAGACAATCCTATATACATAAATCGCAATCACTAAAATATACAGAAATATATTATAACTAAACATATTATAAAATTGTGCATATAATTTAACGTGGAGCAATCATATGACAACAAAGCAATAACAATTAAATTTGTAGTTATTTTTTCCTAAGGAAAACAACAATAAAAAATAAAGTGTTTTGAACTAAGTCTGTCTCTATTTGACACTAACGAGCAAACATATTTAATTGCGGAAGAGTGGTATATATGTATATTATTTGCCAAAACGATGGTTTCAATCGCGAGAGAGACGATAGCTTATTCGAAGGAAACTGTCCGGGATTAGTGACTCCCGTATGAAACCTAAGGAAGAGTTTCAAGCGATTGTTGTTGAAGCAGAAAAAAATGTATAGCGTTGGCCTGTGTAATTAATAATTATTTTTTTGTGAGTTTTATAATTGAAAATGATTGCACAAAACTACACTTTCTGAAAATAAATGACCAACCCGATGTATGTATGTAAAACGCAAATTACAAAAAAGGAATATCGAATCATAAAGCACTGATATGTATGAAACTTAAAAATGCCTTATGTGCAAATTTAACTCCACAAGAAGAATTATATTTATTATCATCGCTAAAAAGATGGAAAATTCAACAGTCTTCCAAGTGTCGGTTGGGTGATGCCGAATTCTGAGCCCTGGGCCATCAAAACATATAAAATTCGGGTAGCCTAGGAAGTTCCTAGTAGGAACAATGGAGGGAGAGCTGTTTTTATATATGTAAGGTCAACATTAAAGAGCAATAGCGATTTCGAATGAAGCGCTTTGGAGCACTTTCAGAAAGTTTCTGTAACCTTTTATTGAAAAAAAAAAGTGTAGAGACAGAAAGACTCCAAAAATGATCTAGAGCGTGTCACTCGAAAACGCTTAAAAATGCAAATTATTAAAAAAAATTTACAACGATTGCAATTTGATGGTTTGGATTGGCATGGACTTAACATATGGGTCGTACAATTAAATTCGCATGGCTGGATTAACGAATAGAGCAAAAGGCGTGTGTTTCTCAGCTTAACGTAATCTGGCCGCATGGGCTCGAAAGCCAAAAAATTAGGGAGCACGGGGCTAGCTCGCTGACATAAATGTATGGCATATCGATGCTGTTCCGCCTGTCGTTCTTGCGCTCCTTAGTATTTATATTCGATTTGTATTAATTTTTAATCGCTACGATATTTCACAAATTGAAATACAAAAACAATTTTTCAATATAATTAACCCTCGTGAACGACCCCACGGAAATTTTGAAATCATTTTTCGAACTAATCAATACTCAAGTTTAGCCTACACATTTTTTAAAAAATATCCCCAATAATCATTGAATTTCATAGAGTAGAGTCATCTCAGCACTTGTTCAGAGTAATGAAGCATGAAATTGAGAATTCGCTTTTCTGTAACATTTTTTCAATGTGGAGTTGTGAAAGATCCCAGTGTGCCAGATTGTTACGAAATTGAAGTGGCGCCCTAACGGTTAAACAAACTAAGTGTTATTCAGAAATATCGATGAAGCCTTTTATAAAGTTCGGGTGGGGAATTCGACACCCCCAAAATTTTCGGGTGTCGAGTACTCTATATCGAGGTTTTTTCTTATGTGTTATAATTAATTTCACAAAAGCGAATGATTCAGTTTATAATAAAATTTAAATAAGAGCTCATATTGGCTTGAGAGTCTAGCTTCAAAAAAAGTTTTATATCAGCTGGACATATAGTAGGAAAAAGATATTCTGAAAACAATTTAAATATTTCAGCAAAAATACTTCCACTACAAATAAAAAAAACATCATATAAATTTAATATTTTGAAATTTTATACGGGCGTTGTTGGTAAACAAACATAAACATTTTCGTAAAATAAAATCGAAAACAGCAGCTTTACATTTTGTTTTACATAGCAGACAAAAATAAAATAAATTTAAGGTATAAAAGAAGCGAGTGAGTTGTGTAGCTCGTCGCTGCGCCAAATCGTTCACTTATTCGTCTGTCGTCTGTTCGTCAGTTCGCGGTGGTCCAAATACTGTGGAGTTAGTGTTCAACCATGTTGTGAACGCGCTAAATGTTTAAGTAACACAGCAACATTTAACACATTTTGTTTGAATTTGCAATTCCGACGTCATGTGAATGCAAGATACAAACGCGTACGTACATATTATATACTCGCGCAATGTTTAAACTTTCAAGGGAGGTAGATATTTTTGAAATACCAAAGCGGATAATTTTGTTTTTTTATAGAGAAGTTATATATGTATATCATACATTGTACGTATGTAAGGAAACAAATATTTTACAGTAGCGAAAAGTGATTTGCATAAACAAAAAACTCTGAAAGCTTTAAAATTTAAATGGATTCACAGCGACAGCGCCTAAAAGCAATTGCTTGAATTTATATAATTTTCGGAAACATTAGTGTTTACAGGGTAGTATGATTAAGAAGCACCATCCGGAAAAATTAGATTACCTTGCTTATTGTGAGTAAAAAATTGTATGAGAGATGAGGTCTATCTAAAGCATCCTATGAGTTACCGGATGCTTATCAGAGTTTTTTTTAGAGTAATACTAACTGTATTTCATAACTATCTAAGTAATAGAGCTACAGCAATACAAACCAATTTTTTTTTTTTTTTTTTTTTGATTTTTTGCATCAATTTTCAGCTAAATTTGTTCGAAGAGCAATCAGTGATGATGTCACCAATCAAGTAATCGAATTTTGCCATGAGAACGAGACCGAGGCGAGAACGAGGCGAGATGGAAAAATAAATTTTCCTCGCTTGACCGAGGTGAGGCGAGATCACACGGCACCTCGCCTCGTCCTCGCCTCGGCCTCGCCTCGTCCTAGCCTTGTTTTCGAAACCAAGAGCGAGGCGCGTTTCGACCAAATCTGAACTCGTAAGACCCATATGCAGATTCAAAATATGAATGTAATTTTTATATTAAATTCTATATTTAACTAATATTTTTGTATTTTATTTTGAGTAAGCTACTTTGTTTTATTTTTAACCCGCATGTGCTTCTTACGAGTTCAGATTTGGTCCAAGCGCTAATGCACAGAAGTGCTTGGATCGCATCAGCTTCTATGCGCCTACGCCTCGATTGATCGTTTAGGGAAGCATGTTAGGCTATGTAAGGCTATAAGCAAAACTGCATGATTGACAACACTACATTGAAATGTATTTATTCTAATAGTCTTTCTAAGAACTGGTAAGGTGAAGCGAAACGCACAGCGTAATGCTAGTATATAAATAAAGATCAATATATGTATGTTCGTTGCTAATGGACTCCTAAACCATTCAACCGACCGACGAAAGATTTGACATATATATATGTTTCTTATGATTTGGGATGCTTCGTAACATAGTTTACGATAAATGGGTGATGCCACCCCCACATAAGAGAAAAGCAGAATTCATCATATAAAGGATTTTTCAATAGGGACGCTACAAAAGTAGACCAATAGGGAAAGCAAACGACGCCATATTTTTTCTCACTCTTTTGACATTTCTCTTCAGTAAGGTTTGCCATTTCATCATGATATACGATCCAACGAGTCGAAATTATTAAAATATACTATCGAAATTCGGAGTCAGTGGCCTCAACTTTAAGAGCGAACGTTCAATTTATGGTCGTCATAATCGTCCTGTCAGATCAACAATTGAGCGTCTAGTGGAAAAATTTGAATCCACAGGCACAGTACAAATTGTTCCCGTGCCAGTGAGACAAAGAAGTGCCCGTAGTGTCGAGAATATTGCTGCCGCTAGCGCATCAATAGAGGAAGACCCAAATCAGTCTCTCACACGTCGTTCTCAAGCGTTGGGCATCTCTGTGACGTCGTTGTGGCGAATTTTGCGAAAAGATCTTGGCCTACATCCTTACAAGATCAAATTGACGATAATTGATGATAATGGCATCGAATGTTCTTTTACAAAAATAAAGAATTTCATTGATATCCCGAACCGTTTTTGTTTTATTTAAAAAAAACTTTTGTAGCGCTCTTATTGAAAAACCTTTTATTATCAACTACTTGATGCAGATTAATAAAACTTGGTATATTTATAAAAGGTAGAGGCATAACTAAGATTGAATTAAAAAAATGGGCGGTACCATGCCTTCAATATAAGAAAAAAATTAACTTTATCATATCTCAATATCTATTTGACGTAGATAAATAAGATTTGGTACATATCTTTCTTATAGTTTGTATAAGGTTCATAGCTTAGTTTGGTTTGGAAAAATAGGCAATGCCTCTCCTTCCTATTTAAGAAAAGATTTAAGTTCATCATATCTCATCCAATTCACCAAAAATAAAAACAGATATTTTATTTTATTTCTTAAGGCTTGATCAGCCTATCAGCCCGGATACATGTATAATTTTTTATTTATTTTAATAAAAACCTCGCTTTTTTACCGAGGTGCCTCGGCCGAGAACGAGGCGAAGCGAGGCGAGGCGAGGCATGTGATGGCAAGATCTCGTCCGAGGCCGAGGCGAGGCGAGACTTAAGTTTATAAAACGAGGCGAGACCGAGATCAACTAGAACCTCGCCTCGCCTCGGCCTCGGTGAAACACTAAATGCACCGAACAATATATAAAAAATATTATCCTTCTTGGCGGAAATCTGATCTTCTGAATTTTCCGAAATGAGAAATATCCGCCGAATTTCTACTTACTTTTAGTTTTATTCAAGTTTCTAACTTTATTTAATTTTTTATCTACATATTAAGTGTATTCAGTTTAGATTGTGCAGTCCCAGTTGATCTGCCTGTCTAGTGTGCTACTTTACTTCCTATCGAAAGTGGTTTCAAGTTCGCATATTCTGCTTGTAGCTATTACTTTTTCTAAATCAACAGCTGTGATATCAATAGTAGACTGTAGTTGAATCTTTGTCCCAATATCCCGAGACTAAGTGGTAACTCGAAAAAAAAGGATTGTACAAAACAAAAAAAAAAAACTTTCTGACAAAAATTAAAGCGTTTTTAATAAATTAACCGATGAAGTGAATTTGGCGGTCAAATATCAGTATTACTAAGCCATTCATGTATGTGTGACAATTTCTTCCTAAAATTGAATTTTCTCCAGATGTTTTTTTTTGTTCTCTATTATTCGAATTCGATAATATAAATACAGCTTCTGTATTAAAATAAGAAAGTTGATACCCATATGACCCTTAATAAAAAATTTTTTAAAATATGTTAAATTTTGGTAGAAAATTTTTTTGTTAAATCTTTTTTTTTTCTTTCAATTTATTACTTAGTCTCAAAATAAATATTTAATTATTTAACAATCATAAAAAACCAACGTTTGATCCGCATATTTTTTACTTTTTTTATTTTCGTAATTTACAAAAATTTTAACTTTCAATTTTGTATTTAAATTTCAATGAAAATATTACTAAACTTCGCATTTTAAGTGCGAGACAGACGCAAATGTTTAAAGTGCAACTTTGTTTTATTGCTTGCCACCATCGACAAACACCTCCTTTCTAATTTTACCTACTTTCATGTTGTAGCCAAATGGGAGTAGTTGACATTTGGCAGCAACTTAAATTAGATAGTGAAACAAGTTGGCACGCACCATGCTCACAGAAACATGTAGAGTTGCACAAAATTTTTGAAAAAAAGCTGCAGTTTTGTTTAACATTTTGTAAGCACAAGAAAAAAGTTTTCAACAATTTCATAAAATACTGAATTGGTAAATAAAAAAAAGTTGTATATAAGTATCTATCACAAAATTGCAAGACAAATCCACTTAAATTTTAAGCGAAAGCAACTTTACCGAAATGTTAGTTGTGGTTTCAGGAGAACTTGGAGTTCCTTTGGAAGATTGATATTATTAAGAACATACACTACGATGTTCCAGAATTCATTACAGCAAATTAAATCTACTCACAGAAATTAATATAACGCTGCAAATCAAATAACTATAATATTCCACTGTATTTGCTAAGCGTTAGAATAGAGAAACAGTTGCTGGAAATGGTACAAGCAGTTTACAGCAGCTAGAGCGGAAATATATGCATCATAATTATGATTCATAAGCAGAGTTGGGTACCACTACATCTTTAGTTTCTCTTGAATGCTCTTCAATCCATGTGTAGTTGTGCTTTGTTCGCTTTTCAAATGAAATTGAATTTTTACGCTCTCCGCTTTATATACATACGTATATGATAAGTTATTCTCTTTCTGCCGCAGTCATGAGCGGGCTACGTTTTGCCCAGAGCATGGTGTAATAACCAAGGTGGCGTACTTAAAAACGAAATTCTCAAAAGTTTGGGTTTCTTGTCCTTCATTGTCTCTTTTCGTAATTTTTTTTTACACTTCGGTGTTTTGATTAATTGGCCCGTTCAGCAACTTCAGTATTTTTGAAGCGCTTTAAGCAACTTTTTACTGAGAGGTATTTGTGTTGAGTTTCAAAATTCTGATGCGAACAAAAAACTACGCTAAATAATGTAGCAGGCTTCAATATGATAGCAATAAGTCTTTTTTGTTTTTGCAATAACAACCACATCGACTAAATTTTTAAGATTCAATGTAGTTTGCAGCTATCGTTCAGAAAATGTTCAAGATCTTACGTCTAAGCGCTGCAATTTCTCAAAGCGCTTAAGTTTTCTGAATGGGCAATTAAAATGTTATGAATGTCAAAACTACAGCAAATAGGATGACAGATGATTGAAAATCGAGGCTCTCCCTAATTACTCCACCTTGGTTATTACACCATGGCCCAGAGTAAAATACGTGCACATATACAGAATCATCAACACATGCTATGTTGTTGGTTGTAGTAGTGGGTACCACTGATCATAAGCGTAAGCGCAAAACGCCAAGCGATGAATACTAATTTAAGAGCGAGAAATATTCGAAAGAGATTGCCAAATGAACGAATTAGTAGTTTCAGGATTGCACGAGAAATTTTCAGGGTTTTGTATAAGCCAGCATCGGCTGATACTTTTTCTGTTAAATTTTTAGTTAAAATTGAAGATTTAATTCTTGTTTGTCAAAATTATATTCTAAATAAAAGTGCGAATTGTAGTAGTAGTATATTTAAACAGTCCCATAGTGCACAACATAATTTTTTTGAGCTCTAAAATATTTTTAGTTTTAGACATTATAATCCAGAGGCCGTACTCCTATCTTAAATTTCTCATAAAAATGAATTTCCAAGTCAAACTCATGGCACAAAACATTTAAAATGCCAGTCAAAACCACACATAGTTTTCAGTTAGAAATTGTAGGAGTCTACGAAGAGTATGTGTTTTTTTTAGCACTTGTCGGGTTTGTTTTTTCTTTCAACTTATATAGTGTTGTTGTTGTTGTTACTGCAAGTGATTTTTGCACCCACTAAGTAAAACCATAATTAACTCCATGTTTTTGTTTGCACTATGAATGCCCTACATTTCCCCCTTTGAATTTCGCTTGTTCACAACGTCTTGTTGTCTTTATATTTTCTTGCGTATTTTTACGACGTGTTGACAACGGAAGCTGCGTTGAACTGAACTCTTTTTTTTAGTTGAAATTAATTTTCCCTAAACGTTGTACTAATTAAGTGAAAAATAAAAAAAATGTGCTATCGCAGTGTACGGGTTTTATAAACACAAAGCAGAAGGGAATTTATTTTCTTTTAGATTAATTGGTTTTTTTAACATATATTTTTTTAGTCATTACATTCAGTGTGGAAGTAGTAGTCCTTGAAATAGCTGTATTATTTAAAGGAGTTATAGTAGTGTCGTAAGTAATGTTCCCTAAAGTATGAGAATGAGATTTTTAGTTATGAAAACGGAAGAGACACTTTTGCGATAGAAATGGGATTTATAAAAGAAGTACTTAGATCTTAATGTCGTAGCAAGCAAGCAAGTCCTAAAGAAACCATGTCTTACCCAGAAGAGAAAGTATTAGTTCTTGATGTGGTAGTAGTCTTCAATGTAGTAAAAGTCTTCAATAGGACTTCGTGAAGTACAATGGAACCTGTATAAGCGAAATCTCAATAAATAAGTTTGGACTGGGAAAGCTTTTTTAAAACATTTCAATGACATTTGTTGTTTTTAAATTGATTAGATTATTTTTGATCAAAAATAATAAAAAAATCAAAATAACGATTATTTTTAATCAAAATAACGATTATTTTTGATCAAAAAAAATAAAAATCTCAAAATAACGATTATTTTTGATTTTTAAAATAAAATTCACATAATTAAAAATCCTTTGCGTTTCACGTCAAAAGAAACTCATCTGCATACTTAAACTCACATTTCGTTTTTTTCTTCAAGGTCATTTTTTTACCTCAATTATTGAAAATAATGATTACTTACGGTCCCTGACATAGAGTTTTCTCATGTCATACATCACTTAAATTTACCCTTGTATCGGAAAATACCCTACAAATGTCCAATGAGACTTTGGTATTGTTTCAATTCGATATTCAACAGCTAGTCCTCTGCAGAAGGCCAGTAAAACGCACTCTAATTGACATATTTTGAATGCAGGGTATGAAAGAAAAAACCTTTTGTTAAAATAAATTAATGAGCTTCTTTTTCATTCAACCAAACTCTTCCAGCCACTTGCATTTTTAACGCCTTGCAGCTTTTCTCTCATCTCATTAGCATTTTTCTAGACCTATTTGTGTTCTCTTTCAAAGCAGAAACAAAAAGAAAAATGTGGTCAACAGCGTTAATGAGCGAAAAATATTTTTACTACAGGCTTTGCGGCCATCATGCGAATATCCTTTATCCTTAATAAAAAAATCAGCAGAATTACTTTGCTCGCCGCTTGTTGAGAAATTTTCTTTTTCTCCATTTTTGTCAGTTTTCGATAGCAGGTGAAATTGTATTAAAAAAAAAGGGTTTTTCACCATTTATGCTGGAGAATTTCTTTTTTTTTTTTGCAAAGCTTCTTGGTTGTTTGGCTCCACCTCTTGTTTATTCAGTTTAAAACTTTTTCAATTTGTGTTTTTGTTAATTTCGCTTGTTTTCGTTGACCATTCGAGCGTTCTTAATTTGTCACAATGACAACCAGTGACTTTTTTTTAGGTTTTTTTTTTGTCTTTGATAATTTACTTTTTATTTACAGTTACGGGTACACTGTATGAACTTTGTGTTTTTTTAGTGTATACCGAGTTTGGGAAATTAAGGTTTTTATAATTTATCAAAATAAATCATACGACCGCTTGAAAAAATATTTAACCTTAGATTTCAGGCCTCTGTATAATTTCGACTCTGTAGGTTTTTCTGGGACACTTCAAAGCCAAATCTTAAACATGCATAGAATGCTTTTCAAAGAAAAAGCCTAAAGTTCATAGTATACTTTCACGTCCAAAAATTGCTCCACTTCTATAGCGAGTGTTTTTTTTTCACCGCAACTGTACTTTAACGAGCAGCCGTTTTCACGCTATTATGGTTTTGTCCTCTTTTACGTGGTCACTGAATTTTTTGTTTTTTGAACGTTCAATTAGAGCATATTAATGTTAACCTGCGGCTTCAAATGCAGTAATGCAAAATCGCGTATTTACTATTTATTTATGCATGAATACATATAAGCAAATATAAATCAGGGTTGCAAAATAAAGTCATATATACCATATCAATATAAGAAATATGTAGTTATAAAATAAAGTGGACAACATTATGTGTGCAACAACATTAGTTTGGGTAAAAAATTCAAAAAAATTTTGTTTCAAACAAATCACATATTTGATTTTGATTGATAGATAATAACAAAAGAACTGCAGGAGCAAGTCACTTAAAAAGCAAATCACACAAACAGCGATTGTGAACCGAAATTGTTTAACTTGAGTAAGTGCGTTGACGACAAAAATTACACAAACAAAAAGCACGCGGCGAAAGCGAAACAAAATTATCTAGCTTGAGTAACGGAAAGAGCTGATGGAGCGAATGCGTTGAAGACAGAATTACACAAACAAAAAGCATGCGGCGATAGAGAACCGAAATTGTTTAAGTTGAAGACAAAATCATTCAAAAACAAAAAGCATGTGATGGTCGCGAACCGAAATGATATAACTCGAATAATGGAAAGAGCTAAGGAGAACTGAATATTTTTTATTATTTTTGTAAGAACAAGTTTTGAATCCTTGACCTCTTTATCAATTTCCATATCGTTTGAGTTTAATCAATCTGTCAAGGATCTTAACCGCTGTGTAAGATTTGAGCAATGGTTGATATTCGAATTGTCAAAAAATAACATTCCGATTCATACATATCCTTTTTAAAAATATATTACATGTTCTGTGTTTTCGCTAGATATGGCGGCTAGAACAGGTACATCAAAATCTACTGTACAAAGGATAAAGGAGAAAAGTAAGCTGACGACATCCAGGTTTCAAAAAGTGCCAAACAGTTCTGACGAAAAGCATTTGGCGGCTCAGATGTGAACCCGAAAATTGAATGAAAGCAACATGACTTAATTTGATTGTTACGTTATGGGCGACGAAACTTAGGTTAAGCTTAAAATCTAAGCAGCTACCTGTGCACGGCATGTGACTACTAAATTCAAAGAGAAAAAAATTTCGAAATTTCCGAAGTAATATATGGTTTGGCAGGTCATATGCATTTGTGGCCTTAGAAACAACTTCTTTGTTAAGCAAGGCACAATCAATTCCAAAGTTTATATAGATGAGTGCCTCGAAAAACGATACAATTTATTCATGCACATGAGGGTACATTGATGTTATGGCCTGACTTAGCAACCTTTTATTACTCCAAAGCTACGGTGGAACGAACGGTGTCAAAGTAAAAATATCAATTATATACCAAAAATAGAAAATTCATCCAACTGCCCAGATCATCGCCCAATTGAAAGATATTACTAGGGCTCTTATGAAAAGAGATATGTATTTCAAAGAGTGGTAAGGCTACAAAAAATTTTTAATTTGTTTTAGTCAGACTTGGGAATTTTTGGATTACATTTTTTTCAATTACAATTACAAGTAATCCTTACCTGTATTTGAAAAAATCAATTAAAAGTAATTGTAATTGAAGTTTTTTTCAATTACATTAATTTAAATTACATGTAATTTAAAATTACAATTACATGCAATTGCAATTATTTTTTGTAATTGGATTAGTAATCCATGAAAATGTAATCCTTTTGATTTTTGTAATCCATTACTTTTGCCAAGTAATTTGAAACAAAAATGTAATTAATTACACATTTTTCTGCAATTACATTTATTAAAATTTGAAAAAAATTTCTTACAAGCGATAAAATTTTTTAAAATTCGATTCGTTAAGAAGATTTGGTTTGTGGGCTTATCTTATAATGTAGAAGTAGAGGCATACCAACAACAATACGCTTATATATATTAGAGCGGTTCAAAAAAAAAAAAAAACTTTATTTTTTTGCGAATTGCTATAGCCTTAGTCTCGACAAAGCTCCTCAAAAGGGTGTTAAGTTGTCTACCTTTTTCAAAGAATATTAGTTAAAGAGGTTATCAAAATCGATGACGCGGTTCAGCCGAAACAGCGATTTTTCGTATTAAGGGTGATGCCACGCCCCATTTAAGAATTAATTTCCCAAATATTTCCAAACCAAATTTTATTAAAATCGGTCCACTAGTTTAGCCGTGGCAATGTACTTTCCGTTAGGGGCGTGGCACCACCTACTATTAAAAAAAAAGTACACACTCCACTCCGTCTCTTCACAGCCTTCCTACAAAATAAAAAAATTAAGCGATTATGATTATGGCTGCTTACCAACTGCCAATTTACACATAGATATCTAAAGGTAGGCTCGGTTTTATGGTCGCCATTTTCTTAAAAACAAAAAATTCGAAAACACCCGTTCTCATATGAAAGCTCTTGAGCATACGAACATTTTGACACCTTGAAAACGTTTTTCGGTTGCTCTCAATTTTGGGCAGACCACTGTCCTGGTTGAAACGGAACGTCCCATATACATACATATATTTATAAACATACAATTTAAGCTCGTTTAATAATAGTAGATGTATGGATACGTATTTGTGTTTAGTATTAATTAGTTATATCTTGTAATTGATTACTTAAACAGTTGGAAATTACAAGTAAAAGTAATCCATTACAAATTTCGTTCAATTACTTTGCTTTTCAATTACATATTTTGGATTACAATAATTTCCGACGAAAATATTTCAATTACAATTATAAGTAATTGTAAATGCGTATCTTTCAATTACATTAACATGTTATTGTAATTGAAAAATTTCAATTACAAAATTAGAAGTAATTGTAATTGCATATGTAATTAATTACCAAATGTAATTGATTACTCCCAAGTCTGGGTTTAGTCGACTGAGTATTATTAATTAATTGAATTTACAGTCGATTGCAGTAACCAATATTCAGCAGAACCTCCATGGCTCAGTGGTATGAGCGGCTGTCCACACATAATTCATGAAATGGTCGGGGGTTCGAATTACATTACAAATTAACCAAAAACTGGTCTGATGAGGATGTACATATGAATGTGTGTATATATGTGGTAATAGCCGAAACATATGTCACCAATTACCAGGTTAAATTGTTCCATTTGTTGTCTTTGTTATGTTTGTTTATAAAGCATTAACCGATTTGTGAAATTTCACATGAATATTGGTTACTGCAATTGACTGTAAATTCAATTACTATAAAAAAATTTTAAAAATTTCAGACTTAAGAGGAAAAGATCGTACCGTACAAAGTTTTTTCTGGGACAGTCCTAATTTACGGTTTTAACAAATTGACGCTACAGATTTGCCAGAAGGAAACTACAATAATTTATTAAAGAAATTTCTTGTTAAATTTTCAACGTGAATTTTGATTTAATTTTAAAATTTTATTTTTGACTTTATTTTATTTTCTGAGTCAGATTCGCCTCACCCAACATATAAAACGATCAAACTCAATTATATAGCGTGTAATACTGCTGTTATTATTGCTTCTTTATGTATTTTTTACAGAAATTACTTTGCCTGCTTAATTAATATTTATTATATTGAACATTCTTTTTTTTTCATTGCCCGCCTGATTTTTACTCTGAATTATTAAGTATAAAATTAAGGTGCGCAAATAAAATGTAGGCACAACTTTAGTAAGTCCTTTGTTTAATGCTAAACCCCATGAGGAAAATATAAATAATAAAAAAATAAATCTCGCACATAATTGAGATAGTCCGAAATCATTAATTGGTAGTATCAATCCGAATTGACCTAATGCAACTAACCTGCTTTCCTTATTCAACTTCAACTTCACCTTTGCGAACATTTCCTCTAAAAAGTGCAATGCCACAGTCTCCATCAATATTATTTTCGCTCATTTCCAATTATCACAATCTAACAATAGATGGCGCTCGCTCAAAACGTGCATGTAATACTTGAGTAGATAGAGATAAGAAAAACAAAAAAGATTTGTTTGTTCTCTCTGTTGCTTTTGTGTTTTTTTTCTTTATCGTAACGATTTTGCTGATGTTCCACTTTTTCAACAAAACGTTTTGCCCATTTACAGCGTTAAAAAGTATTAAAATACAACAAAAAAAACATAAAAAAGTAGTAGAAAAGCAACAACTTTTATAGTTGTTGGTGAAAAGAAAGATTGCAAAAAAGTTTTTCATTACATTAGTTTGTTTCTTTTTTATTTTCGCACAACGTTTTTGTATCATTTCTTTTTTTTTTTTTAATGCGCTACGCTTAAAGTTTTCGAATATTAAGTTTGTTGGCAATTTTGTAACACAAAACCAAGAGGCGTGGCAAGTCGAAGAAATTCGTTCGAAATTTCTGCTGGTTTGTGTTAACTTTATATGAAAAGCTTATTTACCAAAAATTGAAGAAGATAAAAAATTTTAAAGTAAAATTTTTTAATAGAAATAGGCGTTTTTATTTTGTTTGTTATCGAAAACTAATAGGCCTGGATTGCCCATGTCTGTAATGAAAAGATTAAAATTGTTATATAATTATGTCACACATATGAACACCGATGTTCTTTATTGTTGCCTACAGATACGTGTAGCGCATTACACTGTCGGTCAGACTGGATATACTATAAATGTTTTATGTGTTCTCTTTGTACTATAGCTTGGAGGTCTGCCTCAAGTAAGTAAGTTTTCTTTTTTTTTTTTGCTATTCTTTAAAGGTTGCATATTCTCGTAATTATTAGTACGTTAAGGTAAAACTTTGTTAGTTGGTCTATTAAAAACTTAGCCAAAGGGTAAACATTGAATAAATGCGAGTACTTGAAGTGTGGACACTTGCTGAAAACGAAGAGTATGAAGGCGAAGTAAAATTTATGAATTAACCTGAAGAAAAGTTATGCAACAGCAGATTAATTTAATTGAATTGTCAAATATTGAAAATTTATTTTAATTGCAATACGAGTGTTTCGTATCTACATTGAAAAACAACATCAGGGAACATAAATAATTTTGAACAAATAATTTTTTACTGAGCACTAAAATGAACACGGATTCATTTATTATAGAGTATGTAATATAAGGTATTCTTAAGCTTAATTCCTATTACTCGTACATGTAAAATTTCAAAAAAAAAAAACAAAAATTAAAATTCATGCAGAATATAAAAATGTAAATTCACATATTTTGAAATGTTTGTGTGGCAGCTTTCAGGTAAATGCGTAAGGTTTTCAACTAAGTTGTATGTATAAAATCGACATAAGCTTTCGAAAAATCTTCAAACGGCCACTCTTGTGCTCGACTGTCCGTTATTTTCCAAATTAATTTAATCGAAGAGCTTGGTATACCTATAAAAATTTTCACTTTAACAAATTTTTATTTAAGCCCAGTATAGCGTGACATCACCGAGCGCTTAATTCTTTTAATTTTATTTTTTACTCGAAAAGGAGAAAAATGGTTTTAAGCTCTTTTGTTCGCTATTTTAGATGCTTTTAAAAAAATAGTTATGCACACTGAAAAAAAAAGTTTAAAAATAAATGGCAACCAGAATACATTCTACTATTAAAATGTAACTGATTTGATGGAGGAGAAAGGAATCGTTTGTTTTCGCGGATTCAATTTTTGAGATTGCAATGTATGGCAAATTTGTCGTCAATTGGCCTTGGTCAATTTTGCAGGCAAAAGGAAAAGACAATGAAAATGTTAAGACTTTTTATATTAAAAATTGTTTTTCATCTGCCAAATATAGATGTCCTTAGAATTGTTGAATTGTTATTTAACTTTTTCGGTACATTAAAACCAACTCGATGCAGTCATTGCCATATGGTCATCTTTCAAACATTACTGCAATCTTTTAATATTATATACTCTCTTTGCTAATACTTCGAACTTAATACTCTCTGAACAGAACAAATTTGTTTGAGAAAACTGCGTTCCATCCTTCACAATTTTACTGGAATACGGAGAGGTAAATAGAAATATAGGAATATTTTGAGTTTAACTTAAGATTGGCCATAACTAAAATTTCGGAATTCTTATTTTTTTTAAAAATAACTCTACACTCAGAAAAAAATGTCTAGCCTGCGTCAGGTAACACATTAACTTGATAAATTATTCTATGGAATTATGTTTAATTAAAAAAAAAAAAAAACATTTCTTTCTTGCATCCAGTGGGGTTCGAACCTAGGCAGTACTTATATGCTTTTAGTTTCACGCAATATAACAGATGGGCTGAAAAGTTCGTAGGCTGACTCATAGGTGGCGTCACTAAAATTAAATCCATGTGATTATTACTTAGTAAAAACCTTCAAAAGATACGTGTATAAATTTGACAGCTGCCGGATAATTAGTTCGTGAGATATAGCATTGTAAGTGAAGCAGCTTTTGTTATTGTGAAAAAATGGATAAAAAATAATTTCGTGTGCGATGATTCGGAGCAATGTTTAGCGATATCCAACCGTAATAAACACGAATTTTTCCGTCGATATATTACAATGGATGAAACATGGCTCCATAACTACACTCCAGAGTCCAATCGACAGTCAGCCGAGTGGACTGCACGTGATGAACCGAGTCCAAAGCGTGGAAAGACGCAACAGTCGGCTGGCAAGGTTATGGCATCAATATTCTGGGATGCGCATGGTATTATATTGGCCAGACCATCAACAGCGATTATTACATAGCGTTGTTGGAGTGATGAAATCACGAAAAACGGCCCCATTTGAAGAAGAAAAAAGTGCTGTTTCATCAAGACAATGCACCGTGTCACAAATCAATGAAAACGATGGCAAACTTATATGAATTAGACTACGAATTGCTTCCCCATCCACCATATTCTCCAGATCTGGCCCCCAGTGACTTTTTCCTGTTTGCAGACCTTAAAAGAATGCTCGCTGGAAAGAAATTTAGCACTGATGAAGAGGTAATCGCCGAAACTGAGGCCTATTTTGAGGCTAAAGAGAAATCGTACTATAAAAATGGCATCGAAAAATTGTATGACCGCTATAATCGTTGTATCGCCCTCGAAGGCAACTATATTGAATAATAAAATCGAATTTTGTCAATAAAATATTTTTTACTATGTTAGCCTACGAACTTTTCAGCCCAACTGTTATTAATAAGAGTAGTTCAGTTGGTTAAGGTGTGCTCGTCTCTGAACAGTGACATAACGTAGGAGATCTAGGTTCGAATCTCGTCGGTGACAATTAAAAATTTGAATTCTCTTTGAAGTTTTTAAAATGCAACATAAATAAATTAAGCTCCAATTAATAAGCAAAAGTTATAAGATACGATAGAGACAAAAAAAAAAATTCGGTTTCGTTATTTGAGAAAATTTTGTAGTTAACCTGATTCCCAGGTTAGTTAGACTCAACACATGAAATTAGAAAATTCTAACCTGAGATTTGGTAAAAAATTGGTTACATTTACCAAATTTATTTTCTGAGTGTAAAGAGCAAAAAGATGCGTCGGAACAAAAATGAGATTTCAATACTTTAAGTTTTTTCTGAGTTTTTGTAGATCTTTCAATGGAAATAACATTGTTCAAGAATTAAAAAAAAAAGTTTACTCTATAGAAGATTCTAATTTGAAGAATTCCATGCAGTTGAGATAAAAAATATTTTAAAAATGAATACTTATATATTTCACATACTCTGATATATTGTAGCTTATGCTGAATTTTGGAAAATCATATATAAATACATTGTATGTATTTCAGAAATATCGGAAAACTTAATGCCCAACTTCATCTAAATTTTACAAAGTCCCATATTTCTTTTTCACACAAGCCCTAAATAACGATTTAAGCACTAATTTATTACTAGGAGTTCTGGGCTTATGGAGAAGCTTAAGTCTCATAATAAAAAATCCAAACTCTGTAGATAACTGGTTTTAAAGCATGTTACCACGTTTTTTCGCGTAACATTAAAATAGCAGTGCGATTATTTTTTTGAGATTTATTGAAAGAAGTGAAATTTATTTAGTTGAGTATTCTTTATTTGTAATATTTTTATAAATTACACTGAAAATTAATGCATTTATTTTGAATTTTTTGGCCATAATGGTGCGCGCCAAACATTGCACTGCTAATCAGCGAAAATTAATTTTAAAGTTGAGGAAAGAAAGGAAATCTTATAAATATATACTAAATATTATATTGTGCTCAACAAAATTGACATTTACCGCCATCCAATATGTAGAAATCAGGAGAAAAGAGCTGGAAAACGAAAAATTTCGCCACAAGTCGATGGCAAAATTGTGGTGCCGTCCAAAAAAGATCCAATAAAATCGGCTAGACGGATAAATTAGGACTTAAATCTTCCCTAGTGTAGAGTAAGATAACGTTTGGAATTATTTCGACATAAATACTCTGATCCGTAATACCATAAATCTTATAAACAGGACCAACGCCATAGTAAGAAAAGTAGCCCCAGGCGATTATTTTTGAGCCTCAGTGTTTAACCGTTTTTTACAGTGTCTTATGGCTCATACTCGATATCGGGTGGACGCCGAACACACTTTTGTAAGCCAGTGACACCGTACAAAACGATTTTAGACTCATCTCTTCAGAAAATAATTTTACGTTTGCCGATTATCCAGTCAACATGTTTCCTTGCAAACTGCAGACGTTTTTCTTTGTGTTTGTGTGGAGTCTTTTTCTCGGACTGTGAGCTGATAATCCTGATTCCAAGAGCCTCCTCCGTAGAGTCATATTGGACACTATTAACACAGAACCGCTAGTAATAAATTAGTGTTCAAATTGTTATTTAGGACTTGTATGACAAAAAAATATGGGACTTTATAAAATTTAGATGAAGGTACTGCTATTTTCATGTTCACAGCTGCAGATCATCATATAAAAATGTACTGAAAAGCAAACATAATAATTACTGGAAAATTTAGTATAATAGATTAAGGAAAAGCGAAGAAATTCGAACTTAATTGTAAGTGCAAATTAAAAATTGAATTTTATAGGAACAATGAAAAGCTATCCAACATTTTTGAAAATTAAAACGGTTTTGTTTGTTGTTCTGCGTGACTTTATTTAAATATTGAAAGAAAACAAAAATAATCCATGCTGACTGTTCGCTGCTATACAAATTTGAATAACTGAAAAACTTAACTTCTGAATGTTTACTTTTGCAATTCTACAAGAAACCGAAGTAAATGTGCCTTACCTTGAAATGAAGGGTTGAGCAAAAAAAAAAGAAAAAAGAAAATAAAAAATTAGAGCAAACAACTCAAAAAACCTGAAAATATAAAAAAGTATTTTGTATGAAAGTGAATTTTCGCTTGAAAACAAATTACAAATGGCGTCACCTGCATAAGCGAAATATGTCATATGAAAAAAGAAAAAGAAAGAAATGTGGAAAAAAGTAAAACTACCGAAACAGAGAAAATGTATTTTCGTTGAAATAAATAAAACAAACACTGCACAATTGTGTCAACAGCTGCTGCTATTCTGCTATTGAAAGTGATTTTTTCTTGACATTTGCGAGTATAAATGAAATAAGCGGGTAAGTCCAAGCACTTGCGGCGTGATGTATAGATTTAATGATGCCTCGTTATGTTGGCATAGAAAAGTATTAAGCAGTGTCAAATATTGATTAGAATTAAAAATTATTGCAAACATAAGATATTAAACAGTTCTGAAAAGTATTGAATTAACTTTAAAAAAGTCAGAATATATCAACATATAATCAAAAACTATCGCAAAGTCTCGAAAAGCATAGAAAATTTTTGTATGATACATAAAAGTACCGAAGAAGTAGTAATTGTACCAAAAAAGTATAAAATGATATCGAAAAATGTTTAGTGGTATCATAAAATTTATTCAAATCAAAAATTGTTAAAATATTCAAAAAATGTTGATAAATTCTTAAAATGTTTAAATTGATAATGTTGAATAAAATGTTGAAAAAGTCGAACAATTTTATTAAAATTAAAAATGTTTAAAATCCAAAAAATATCGAGGTCAAATTATGCATATTGAATAAGTCGAAAATTTTTTTTTAAATTGGATATATGTATGTAGAAATTTCGGCCACGGTTGAAAAATGTCGCAAGGCTAAAAAAACAGAAAAATTCTGCAATTGTTGAAAAAACTCGGATATTGTTGAAAATTTTAAATAATTCGAAATAAGTTAAGATAATTTGAAAATGACGAAAAAACAAAATGCGTCACCCACCAACTGTTAAGCTCTGTTTCGATCCCAAATCACTCTTATACCTACCAGTAAAGATGCTCACACATCAAAAATTCAATTCTTTAAATAATTCTCTCAGTATAGTTAGCTATTTGAAATTTACGCTTGCACGGGAAGTGCTACGCACTCTTGTCAAAATTCGTCAACTTTTTGTCCAGAGCTTGTCGAAGATTTTCCTAGTATTTTTGAGAAATTACGTTATACTACATCAAATAACTCTATTAATATCGCATTTTAAATGTTTTACTTTTGTGGGCGGTAGGCGTGTCCGTGAACCGATTTTGCCAATTTTAAGTTCGAATTTCATTCCATTATTTGGCTAGGTTTCCATGTAATCATGATTTCCACAGACAGACAGACAGACGGACAGTGCTAAATCGACTCAGGTTGGGTCGCTGATCAAGAACATATATACTTTTCTATACCTGCCACGCCTCTTCATATGCGCAACAAATGGAATGACGACATAGTGAATATACCCTGAGAATGGCAAAATCGGAGATCTCAAGGTCCAACAACTTTCGATTTGGCAAAGAATGTCCCATATAAATATATTTAGTACACCAATAGCAAATATATCGCTCACTTACTTCAAGACTGGCATAACTCAAAACACATAAAGTGGGAGAAAAACGCATTTAAAGTTTTCAATAAGTTGCTTTTTATATGAAAATAATGAAAAGTATGTCTACATAAACTCTTGTCACAAGGCAAGTTTATAAGATACTTTTCTGATTTTTTCACACAATATAAAACATGAAATGGCCAGTATTTCTGCATCATTAACTCAAAAACCACGTTTTTTGAGTTATGCCAGTCTTGAAGTAAGTGAGCGATATCTTAAAGAAAGGAAATTGGAAAGATCTGTTTTGAATTAGTTTAGGCAAAACATAGAAAGTTTGAAGTTTTTCAATCGTTGTTTCTGATTAAGGTCACTAAGGATGGGCGGGAACCAAACCCATGGTCTCACTCGCTGTTTGGTACACTACACATATGAGTACTGTACTGTACAAAAAAATTAGTTTCGAGATAATTGATGTTCTGCTTATGTCAATTTGTGGAAATACCTGTATAATTGAGATAGAGAAAATTTTCTTAGTAGATTTTTATATGATTGAACTAAGATACCGGCATTTGGAGTATTTCATTAGACGCGTAATTTCTCAAGCTATCCGATGCCATAAGAATCTCGCATATTTTATTTTGTTTTCGAAAAATAAACTTATTATGTATGTATGCACACTTCTAATCACCTCAACAAATAATGTGCCATTGATCATAATTTATGCTTAAGTTTAAAAACATAAACTTGTCTATAAATACTCATCTCTTCGGTAAATTGGTTAATTCAAAAATATGTTAGCTACAAACTCAATTCACTTCTCGAGAAAGTTTGTGATATTCTGTGTACATTTTACAGGGAGTGAGAGCACTGCAAAAATAAAATTCATTATTTTATGACAATCGTAGTCGTTAACTTCAACAGCTTCATTATGAAAAGGAAAACCGACAATGTCATTGCGAAAGCCACGAAAATTACCGGATAATAAAACTTCAGATAAAAGTGAAAACACGCAGCAGCAGCAAAAGGACAAAGGAAAAGAATGACAGCACAAATGAACACACACACAAACATCCAAGCGAAATAGAAGAAAATTAACCTTAAAAGTGGGCTGTTAAAAGTTTAATTTATGCTTACGAGTATATAGTACGTACTTATGTTAATGCACATACATACATATCAGTTTGGCCAATAGGAATTGCAGTAATGACAATTTAGGAGTTCGTTTGACACAAATATAACGGTATTTTTCCAACGAAAATTTTCTGAAATTTTGTAACCTTACTATGGCTTTCGATTTTAAATGAATTCTTGAAAAATATCAATTGAAAATTTAATGGCATCACAATCCATTTGCATGGCAAAATTTTGCATAAAGTGTGGAAAAAGTTACCCTTGAGCAAAATGTTACGAAAAATTTATAGCACAGGGTAACCTAAAGTAAAATTATGCGCAAGAGCGAACATTTGTACATTTCTCCGCAAAATGTTGTCTTGAAAACATGCCGCAGATGCGTATCTTATTATATTGCATTGCGGTGCTTATCATCCATACCATCTAGCTCTATCATTTGAGATACATTTTAAGCTGGAATCTTAAAACATAAAATTTTTGAAGTGAAAACTTCTTATGGCACGTTGTGCACCTCCGTAAGAAAGCATTCGCGGCTGAGGAAAAAAGTATAAACTCGCGACACCGACCGTCATCGGGATTCCCCGTCATGAATGAGAGCGATAGTAAAATTTGAATGTACTATTGTTTCTCTTAAATAAATATTCCAAGTGGAAGACAAAAAGTAAAGCAGACGCACTAACTGACACATTCCATTCTCATTCAACGATTGTTAATGTTTGTTTCTTTCAAATTCCGCGTTGTTGCGTTGACAAATTGAGAATGAGAGCGAGAGTAAAATTTGAATACATATTCCGTTTTTGTCTTCCATTGCATTGCCATATAAAAAGAAAACGCACACATACCAACTAACACACTAACTTGCCATTAAACGATTTGTTATGCTTGCATACTTCTTTCTACGTGTGAAATTAATTTTTTGTTTCAAGTTTTCACTTCTGTCGGCACTCCCGGAGTGCGACCCACCGGTTTTTTTTTTCTAAAAAATGTTGGCCCAAAAAACAGGTGGCAGCTCTTGTTTAGCACACGCTTTGGCAAGGCAACCCTAGATATTTTATGTAGGCTCATCGAGCTCTATCCTTTAGCATACATTTGAAGCTGTAGTATTATACACTTTTTATTAAGAAAAAATCGGTCCAAAGTCGGTTTTTTCGGCCATCGGGACAGGCTTTGGCAAGATTAGTTTCACAAAAGTACATTACTACCTTTCCTGTACATCCCATCTTGTAATCTTATACACTCGACTTTTCTACAGCCAGCTCTTAGGCTAATAGAAAATGATCCAATAAGAGGTCCCTTTTCTAACTGGGTTGTTTTGACAGCTGTCATGTGTCAAATGGCTTGTCAATATGACGTTTTTGTTCAGTATTCAACACGACTCAATCATGAATAGACTTACTCCTGAACAACGTTTATTAATTGTGGAAACTTACTACCAAAATCAGTCATCAGTTAGAGAATGTTATAGAGTTTTTGAACATCATTTTGGTCGTTACGAGCGTCCAACTGAGTGCACTATTCGTAACACCATCATCAAATTTCGAACCAACTTTACAATATTGGACATGCAACCATACAGCCCGTAATTTTGACGATATTTCTGCAGTAGCAGAGAGTGTTCGTGAAAACCGTGAACAATTGGTATTGGTGTACGTTTTAATTTCGGTATATGGGCCTTGCAACAACAACTTCAAATTGATCCATTATTTTATCGTCAATGGTGCTCGCTACAGAGCAATGATAAATGAATTTTTGTTGCCGAAAATTCAGGATATTGGTGTAGCCGACCTCTGGTTTCAACAGGATGGCGCAACATGCCATACAGCTAGAGAAACAATCGCTTTATTGAGGAAAACGTTCGATGAAAACATCATCTCAAGAAATGGTCCTGTTAATTGTCCATCAAGATGATGTGATTTGACGCCATTGGATTACTTTCTTTGGAGATATGTTAAATCACTTGTTCATGTCGACAAATCCGAAACTATTGAAGCTTTGGAAACCAACATAACTCGTGCTATTCAAGGAATACCGGCTGATATTTGTCGAATATTGGACCCACAGAATGGATCATTTAAGAACTAGTCGTGGGCAACATTTGAACGAAATAATTTTTAAGCATTGAGTTCTAGGAACCGAACTATCATTACAAGTAAAGATTTTCATCAATACATTGGTTTTTATGTATTTTATTTAGAAAACAAATTAGGAATCTCTTATTGGATCACCCTATAGCTTGATGCTTGCGTTCACAAAGTACATGCAAACATCAAATACTGATCATCCCACCTAGCATTTAGACGATCATTTTTTTTAAATCACCTATACGAGCCATTTTTGACTGCTATTTATGACCAAAAAGTGATTACAAGTAATAACTGAGAAAAAAATAAGAAAAAATTCTAAAAATCACATTCTGATCTACCCAATGATCTAAAACTGATTGCACAGGAAAACAGTAACAATATTATCACTTTTCGATCTACGTAATGATTCGAATATGACCTTATTCTTGAAAATGTATTTTTAATTGTGTTCTGTTTTGTAGTTCATAATAACTTTACTAGAAGTAGATAATATATAAATACTTTTACAATAAGTAAAATTATGCCTATAGGGCTGATGGTGATGAAAAGAAGGCAAAGCAAGGACACGCGAAGGAACGTGAATGTGAAAAAATTTAAGTCAAATGACTCGCAAATGATTAGAAATATGACTCAAAAAAGACTCGTAGATGCTTAGAAAAATGACTAAAATATGACTCGAAAAAGACTCGCAAATGATTAGAAATATGACTAAAACATGACTCGAAAAAGACTCGCAAATGATTAGAAATATGACTCGAAAATGAGTCGAAACTGATCAGAAAAACGGGTCATAAACGACTCTTCAAGAAGAGTCGCGGATAGGGTACCATTTTCTCCCGACAAAAGTATCATTTATGATCAGAAAATGAGCGCATTTATGATCATTTTAATCAGACAGAGGACTCGAAAAAGACTCGAATGTGATCGGAAATTTCATAAAATGCTGGCTGGGATTTTACAGCGTTCACATAATTTTTTTGAGTTGAGTTATCTGCGGTATTTTGATCGTAAAGCGTTGATTTCTCTTTCCGTAGCATTTGGCTTGATTTTCTTGAACTTTTCAATTGATGCCTTTGGTAAAAGTAGTAAAAAAAACTCTTCAGCTGTATCAAAACTTTTGCTCACACGTTACATGCGGGGACTTTTAAGGTATTATTCAAAACAGTCAGACAAATCATAATGAAAAAAATTAAGCTGGCTGGAAGTTTTCTAGAAACTAAAGTCAAATTTTTCTGGGCTAGAAAGGTAAGATTAACTTGACACAAAAGTTCAGAATGCTTTATAACAGACTTTCTAAACTGTAAACTTTAGATTTCGAAACGTTAAGCTGTCGACAGAATTTTTTTTTGTCTACACAATAAACATTTTTAAAAGATATTCGGTGTTGACACATCAAGCAACACATTCAAATATATTTTGGTAAATTGTTTTATGGAAAACATCAAATTAAAAACTTACTTTACAGGAAGATTACGGCAAAGTCACAAAAAATTTGTGGATATAGGTACTTGAAAAATTATTTTATATTTTTTTTAATCTATACAACAATCCGAGCATAAATAAACACAACAACAAGAACAGAAATTGTCTCATTTCATTTTACTTACAATAAATGATAAATTGTTGTGATACAAAATCGAATTCAATTTCAAAGCCAACAACAAATGACCTTCAACATAAAACAGAATTGTATGCAAATATAAACAATCAAACAAAAAATAAATAAATAAATAAAATAGAAGTGCAGAGAAGAATATCAAGAAAAACCTTAAAAAAAAATACTAAATAGAACAAACACGTCTATGACGAAGTATGACGTACGATATGCAGATACAGTGGTGCCAATTTATTACGATACAGAAATGACGAATTAAAAGAAATATATAATTCAACAAGAATAGACCACACACAAGAACTGGATATGCAACAAGAGGTCGCTTCGTAATTTGTTGGCATTAAAATCACCCCTATCATGAGTAAACATTTCTTCGGAATTTTTCTCCAATTCCACGTTTTGCAATCGTGAAAGATTTTTGGGAAATGAGAAAAAATTCCCTGGGAAATGAGTTATCGGCAATAGTTTTTGATGGAAAATTTATATCGCAAATTTTTACCTCCAACTTTTTAGCAAGAAATTTAATGAGGAAAAGGGCAATATAAGCAATATTTTGTAATTTTATTTAATAAAAAGATTTTTTAGCATATTGTAGCGTTCTGGTTTATGCCAGAAAATTCTCGAAATAAAAATCAACAAAAGAAAACTAAACGATACTAGCTAGCATCACTGGCTGTATAAAAATACTTGTACAACATCTAGCGGCCAAGTGTAGTTTTTGTACTAAAAATGATAAACTGAAAAGGCGCTGCCGAGAGAAATTATCGCCGTCGTAAAACGCCATCTAGAAGGTATTAGTAACATTCTGGATAATTGTGGATTCCACGTCTATAAACTAGAAGGTACTGGATTTTTCGAGAAAGTGATGACTGTAGTATAAAAAGGTTGTCATCTGAGTAGTTGAGGGCAGTTGAATTTAAGCAATAAAGTAACACAGTTGACTTTAAGTAGTAAAGTAAGACATTTGATTTTAACACAGTGGATTTTAAGTAAAACAGTGCCAGATTAATATTAGAGTTTGAATGTTAATGAAATAAACAATTGTACCGTGTAAAAACTAACTTTTGTGATTTATACAAACCATTTTATAATTAAATAAGCTTGTGTGTTTTTGATTGCTACACAATCCAGTGATCGAACTCAGAAAAGTGTAGGAGATCGAAATTATCGTCGAAGAGACAGGAATTTCGTAACAATATTTACAAGATCTAACAACACAAATATAGAGCAATTACAGATATTGGTACAGTACATGAAGTCCAATTGGGATATCGCACAAGGCTTCACGAAAAGGACTAAATGGCAAACTTTTAAGCTATGCCATACTCTATTTTAGGTGATTTTTTTGTAATATAGAAAAATTCACTTCATTTTTGTTTATAAACTTGTTGAGCTAACAGATAAGCTAATGTCAAATATGAAAAATGGAACTATGATTTTTGGCGGATTGGAAGTAATTGGAAATATTTTGGCAGCACTGACTAGATATGACTCTATTATTGATGATCGCAAAATTTTGCTCTCAGGAAAAAAATAAATCCGAAAGAATCGTTTTCCTTCGGATATTCATGATAGGGGTGACTAACTAACTTCTTTACGAAAATCTAATCCTGAAATGGCAGAACCAGATCAGATAGGATATACATAAAACTCTAGTTGTTGTCTATTTTCAGTATCTAATCCATTGATTCTCTATTCCTCAATGTTCTTTCTATTTATCTATTTTTATCTCTATGGTATACTGAGATAAAAAATATTCAAATCAAATCAAAAAGTAATTAATTATATATGAGCGTTTTTAAATAAATATTTACTATTTTTATATGAGCATTATGTGTATAAATTAGTTTTCGATATCATAAAATGTTCGTATTATGAAAGAAGAAAAATAAAAGACAAAAACAAACACATATAAGAAAACAAAAATTACATTGAATCTTTTTATAGTGTTCAACAGCGTTATTTGGCGCCACTTTTTACATTGTCATAAATCAATTTTATTTTCAAATTTCAAACACAATCGTCTTAAAAAAAATTTAAGATGTATTGATTTAAAAAGCCATATTTTTTCCACAAAATAATACCATTATTTGGAGCATTTATGCCCTACTGTGCGACTGAGATAATAGAATCCGATATATTAAAATTGTAAGGAGGGGATTATGAAAAAACAAGAAGAAAAACAAACGGAAGCAAGTGTAAAAAGTTGTAAGAAATATGAAGCTAAGTGATTGAAATGCGATCGTTCAAACAACGAAAAAAAAAAAAACTGCACATTAAGGATGGAAAGAAAGCAAAGGTGAGAGACGCCATAAAAGATATAAGGGTGAACTACACAGAATGCGATAAGAATTCTCATATGAAAAGCACTGTGGAATTGCGATTATTGATAAAATGATAAGGTGGTGGAAGTGACGCCAAAGGAATGACGGTATTCATTCAAACAGAAACACAGCACACACGAGACATCGAATGATGACGGCGACTATTCATCATCAATTGATGTGCAATACACAAAAGATTGAAGAAGAAGAAGGCTTTTACATTAGACATGAGGGAGACAAGGGAGATACATGATTACAATAATGGTTTAATGGAAAGGAGTAAAATACATTTAAATAGTTTATTCATATGGTTGTAATATTTCAAGTCACTAAAGAATTTACAGAAAAATTTACCGACAATTTCGTTCCTGAATTTGTTCAAATCTCATGCTCTTTGAGAAACGAAAATTTTTCGCTTTCTGCTTGTACCTCTATTGATGAATTTTTTATTTTTTAGAAAAATGCCAACAAAACGACAGTACGATGGCGATTTTATTGAGTTTTGTTCTTTTTATGTGAATAGTGAGAATAGACCTCAATCTGTTTTATATGCAAATGTTCTTGCCTTGAAGTTAACCAGGTCAGAGCGTCATGTAAAACTGTCCATCCGAATTATTAAGTTCGTCAAAGAGAATTTTTTAAGGACAACACACATCAGAAAACATTGACATCATTTGAAATTTCGAAGTTAAATTAATAATTTTAAAAATAAATATTTTTTACCAATTCTAAGAACTTTTTATTCAGTGAGGTTATTAATGAAAATTGATAGTTTAGGAGAAAAAATGATAAGCTGAAATTTTAACTAAGACTATTTCTATCACCAATAAAAAAACTAAAAATTTTCAGAAAATTTTTATAATCCAAAAACATTTTAAATTATGCAAACTTTGCATTCAAATCGAAAAATTTTTATATTTTTTTTTTTTTTCAATATTTTACAAACATTTTGCGTCGATCTTCGAAGAAGTCGATTGGAAAAAACCATTGCATAGTTTTAGGACTTAAGTTATAGATGATTTTATTATTCTGATCAAATATTTGCACTGAAATTTTAGATTCGCTGTAACTTTTTCAATAATTTGAGAAAACTTTATAGATATGAATTTTATGATTTGGTACGGACTTTAATTTTATGATGTGCCCTTAGCACGTTAGGGAAGCTAAGATAATGTATACAACTAGTCGAAAAAAAAATCTGAGACAAATGACTTCTATGAATGAAATGTAGTTCATTTTGAGACATTTACAACGATATACGATACTTGTTGATCGGACGTCGTCAAATGGCGGAGATATCAGAAAAAAAAACAAAATTGCATCGAATTTAGAGGTCGAAAAAAAATTTTTTTTTTCCTTAAAAATCTTTCAATATTAGCTTACAAACTGGGGGAGGTCATTCCAACATTTTTTTTTTGTATGGGAGTCGATACTATCCAGCGACCTCTTCCGTTGTGATCGCCATGGTGATGCCACCATCTTGATTACTGCAAAGGCGCTTACGGCTTTTTGTAGTTCTGAATTCAAGTTCCAAATTGAGCCCTCATACGTATGTATTTTTTCGTCGCTACAAATTTTGGCTGCAATTTCCCATATTAATATACATAATTATAGTTTTGATTTCAAATGTTTCCACCTCTTTCATTTATAGAATAACCCAAACAAAATATTGGTGGTGCATGGCAAGACTCAAGAGGTTAAGAACCATTCATCTAAAGGAATTATTTTTTAATTCAATTGCATTTTATTTATACTTATTATATCATTCATTCATATATTTCAATTTCTTTTTCGACATTGGCAATATTGTATTGGTAGCGCACTCATTATCGCTGCCACTGTCATTTCTTTGTGGTTTCATTGTTAATTACATGGAATGAACTGTCATATGTCACAATAAAATGCATTTTCCTTTAATGAGCGGAAAAATGAGTTCGATTCTTTTTTGTTTTATATTGACATTTATAATGAAAATTGTTTTAATTAAAATACGGAATATATCCTTTAGAACAGTCGATACAAGCATTATATGTCAGAGGTTTTATTACAGAATAATAATTTCTTTGATTTTTATTAAAAAGAAGTCTAAGATTTTCTTTGTGACATAAAAATGATAGTGCTATTATAACAAAACTAATATTTAAGTCTGATTTCATAGTTCTAAGGCCAGAACTTCTATAGATATGTACATATAGATAAATAAACTAGAGCGACTATATAGTGACAAATTTATTTTCACATTTTTTTAACAACGAACAATTTTTTCATTACTTATTTTTTTATTCTAAAAATATCCTTTACTCAAAACCAATACAGTCCAAACACCCATCTAAGGCATGTAAGCGCAAGTCATAAATTATGCTTTGATAATGTAAACATCATTCATTAATATAAATCAATAATTTATTTTAATTGAAAAATAAACAATCAATTATCCTTAATCCTTTAGTAAAAATAAATAATAAAAAACACACTAAGCAAAGCAAATATTCAAAATAATTGAACAGTAGAACACGTGTATGCATAATTAAATTACATAATAATAAATTCAAAAAGATTAGCCTAATGGCATAGCATTTAATTAATTTTTAATAGGTTGAAAGTAGATAAAAAAAACAATGGATTTTGATATGAATGGCATAAAAGGTATGTAGATAAAAATTACCGTCTGTCTGGATGAATTTAATTTATTTATTCAGACCAAGCAATTGCAATAGGAATAAACTGTTCATAAAATCAGTAACGTATTATGGGCGTTTTGTGAATATATACCACTCGGCACAAAATAATCCGATTAGTAGCGAATCCGAAGATTTTCTCAAATAATTTACGTAGAAAACTATGATGCTCGAAGTACTAAGCGATACGTTCGGCGCACTTAACGAACCTATCGAAAGTGCAGGTTAATTAATCTATCAAAAATTTATTCGTTTTCGAAATCGATACCGAGAACGCTTTGTAGCGTTTTCTAACTTTTTTCACAAATATCGTTTGAGCTCAAATATAACAACTAACGGAAAGTCCATAAATTACGTAAGTCAAAATAGGTGGGAGAGGGTCCGGACAAATCTCAACATATCTCACTAAGAGGGAGGGGGGTCAACGAAAGTCTCACGTCAACTTTTTAATTCAGAACATATAAATTATAATGGCAGATAGAATTTTGTATCATAAAATCAATCCTGGCACGTTTGTTTCACCTTGTCGGCGTGCCGGTCAACATATGTACGTCTTTTAAAAGCTGCTACGCTGAGCGCTGTTGACGAGAATCTGGAGTGGCTGTACGAGGAGGGTGTGGATGCATACTGGATAAATTCTGATTACTTTGGGTAACACTGGAACCCTTAAAAATAAAGCAATCGCAACCAGATCTTTTTAGTTAAATTCTTTAGCGGAGAGAAATGATAAAACGTTTAAGGTTTATTTCACAGAAAATTTGTAGTACATACCCACTCGACATGCAACGTTTCGTAAATCTTTCAGAAATCGTTCACATTAAATATTACAAAGCTTCAGTTACATTTCAGAAATCTTTCATTTTCATTTCAGAAACCTTTCTATAATGTGTCACTGTCCGCCTTTTGATTTCATTTGAAACGTTTTTGAACATTTTTTATTACGTCTTTGAACTTATTTTATTCTGCGCCACTTGCGTTGTTATTTTTTTACGTTTCGGAGCTACGAAGTGTTTTTTTTTTTTCAATAGACCCTTCTTCATCACTTACATAGTTAATAAGCAGTTAGTTTTTGTGTCGTTTCTTTTACCCCTATCATGAATAAGCAACTCTTCAAAATTTTTCTCCAATTCCCTGATTAGTAATCGTAGAAGATTTTTTGGGAATAAAAAACATTTACCTGGAAAATGAATTATCGGCAATCATTTTTGAAGGACAATTGTTGACGTTTTTTGCAAATTATTTTCTCCAACTTTGTAGCAAGGAATTTAAAGAGGATAAGGCACTAAGCCGTAATTTTTAATTTTATTAAATATAAAAATGTTTTAACATATTTAAAAATCTAACAACACTAATAAATATTTTGGTAGCACTGTCTGGAAATTAAGTTTTCCAATCCTCAATTATTTAATATTGCAAAATTTTGACCTCAGGAAATAAAATCCGAAAAAATTGTATTCCTCTGACAGGGGTGTTAACTTATAATCAACAATAAACTATACTTAACATACCATCAAACAGAGAATCGTTAACCATTATTTAGATTTCATTAAAAAAATTAGTAAAAATCAAACTGAAACATTCCAAAAACACTTTATAACTGGGATTTTGTTTATAACTTGTCAGAAAGCTTTAATTTGAAAAGTTCAGGAAACTTTAAATCTGGCGCCTTTAAGAAACAGTTCAGAATGATTTTATATGAAACAGTACATTTAAATATATAAGTAAGATTTCTGGAACGTTTCGTTTGTAATATTTTAAATGAAAGATTTCTGTACGTAACGTACTGTTTGTGAAACTTTCTGAGACGTTACATGCCGAGTGGGTAGAAAGGCATGAAGCAAAATACAAAAACATATATTGAATTATATATTTGAAAATTATAGGGAAAATCTCACCAAGGGGGAGGGGGATCCGAATATTCAAAAGCACGTCTCTTATAATTTATGGACGTCCCCTTATTACTATTTAATCAATCATATATATCGTACTTAGTTCCATCGTCACAAGCGAAAAACTTTGTACTGTTATTAGAAGGGAGTAGAAACCGATTTGTGGGGAAAAAAGACGATGTAAACTAATATACATATGTATATTGCTACAAGTTGGAAATCAAATTATGAAATTAACTAATAAAATGGTAGTAAAAAATAAGTCTTCGTCTAAGAGTCTTTTTTGGAGTAACAAAATTTGTTTTGACCCTATAGTTATGGCTTCCACGTTTTCATGCCTTATTTTAAGCTTTTATTCGTAAAATTTATTATGTAAAAACTCTTTGTTTTAGTACATGTTGAAAATTACACAAATTGTGTGTAAAAATGGTTTGAAAGCCAATATTATATGGCATCCTTATGGAAAAACTAGAGGAGAATATTTTCCGGCAAGTGTCTAATATGTAATATAGTTTACCTAATTTCGAAGATATAGGAAGTTTCAATATAAAGCTTTTCTAAAAATCACTACAAGCTGGGAACCTCTGAATCGAATGAAGAAACACAGATTTCATATGAAAGATTCTTGAATAAGTTATAAAAATAGGGTCTTAAGTAAGACGAAAGTTTAAGTACTTATTAAAAAAATACTTTACAAGCGAAGTTCCAAAAACTGAAGATCGAACTTATGACCTGACTGTATGTTCAAAGAGTATTTAGGAACAAAAAACTTTTATAATTAAAACTTTCTATATATTAAATTTTTACTTACATTTCACTCCAGAAGTTAAACTATCAAAGCAGTGTTAATAGCCTGCAATGAAAAAATAGAATAAAAAGTCAGAATTAAAAACAAATTAAGGGCATGCAAATATGAAAACTATTTTTTTAATGAAACAAGAGAATTAAAATTTAAATGAATTCAGAAAATGCAGCCAACTACAGCAGCATAGCATAGCAACCAACAACAAAGTTTCCGTTGGTGTTGTATTTCCGTCTGAATTTATTTCGCATTTTGTACTTCCGACATTGAAGGTTTAGGGGAATGAATGCACGCCCCAATCTTCGATGGCAACGGGCCAGGAAGTCACTGAACAACTGGTGGCAATAAACAAAAAAAAAAAAACCTCAACCCTGCACTACATTCACATCATCTACAGCTGCATACATACAAACAAATATACATATAACGATATGTTTGCCCAACCAACGATAACTCCGTCGACGCTGTTGCCGCCATTAAATTTCAAACGGAATCAAGGTCACATAACTTTCGCCCCACACTTTCTCTCTTTGTCGCCGCTTGTTGCAACCACTCTCTGCACCACTTAAGCAAGGGATGTGCGGTGGCAGCGAATACTTTTTTTTTGTAGCATCGAGAATTGTAAATCAACGCCAACACACAACAGCGTACAACATTTAACTGTTTTTATTTAGAGCAACGATGTCTAAAAGTTCATGTTATGATTGAAAAATTTGATGGGGGAGTGTGAAATAAAAACTTTGTTAAGCACTGTTACGAAAGCGAGGAATTTGTAAATTAAGGGTATGCAGTGACTTTTCTATTAAATTAAGTTGAAATTGCGGCCAATTAACATTATTAATAAGTTCGATGACAACGATGTCGTTTTGAAGAAGTAATGCCATCGTTCTTTTGCAGTTGACGGCGTTGCCATCACACTGGCCAAGGTCATCAATTCTAAGCCTGTCATATGACGACGAATGAACGTGAACCACCGAGTTGCTTAAAGAATATGAAATAAATACTTTGAGAATTTTCACAATACATACACCCAATACTGTTTTTACACGGTTTTGATTTAACACGGTCTAGATTCATCGCTTTAGCACAATTAAAAAAAAGCTATTTGATTGAAAATTTAAAGAAAAATATTTTTATTAACCGTAATCTTTTAGAAATTTAGTTAAGGAATTGGATTAGAAGGTTAATAGAGTTGAAGGATATGAAACTAATCCTTTTTTTTTTTTTGCTATGTATGTATGTTTTGTCTGGAACGTATCTACCGTGTAAAAACAGAATTAGGTGTACATATTTATCTCGTTCTTTCTTTTGTATCTGATCAACAGTTAGAGCTTCAGATTCACTATTAATTTTGGTCGAAAGTAAAAATGTAGGCTAAAGTTATCTTTTTAATTCAGGCTTTTTAAATCATTACGAATACTTCATTACATTCCACTAAAATTTATATTGCCTTGTCCTACATAAGTCTGTTTAACTTAACTCTTTACCAATTACTGTATTCAACTGAACTCTAATCTTCTAAACTGTATTCTATTTTACTTTACTAAACTCTACTTTACTCAAATGAACTCTGCTATAGTCTTCTTAGCTATCTTGAACTTAAGAACTTCAGTCACTCCTCACCTAAGGCATTTGATCGAGTATGGCATTGCGCCCTCGTATCAAAACTAATTGCATATGGTGTTGGTAATTCCTTTACTTGTTAGATTACAAGCTTCTGCAGTGATCGCTCTATCCATGTTGTGGTAGGCGGTTTCACCTTCAACAAATACTCCATAAAGCAGGAGTTCCCCAGGGTTCTGTCCTATCTTCGAACCTGTTCCTGGTTTTTATCCATGACCTTCTGTCATCGACCACCCAACCAAATACATTCCTTTGCAGACGACAACAACATTTGTCATTCTTATTGCTTCAAAAAGCGCCCAAGCTCTGTGGAGGTTGAGAGCAAAAGGCGGCATACGAATGACACACCCTCTTACGATCTCGATCTCTGAGTGGAGTCGTGCTAACCGAGTCAATTTTAATGCTATTAAAATCCATTACTCCCCTCCTTCCCTTAATATGGCTGGCTTTGATATTACAAGGTCAACAACTCTTGACGTTCTGAGCATAACAGTTCAGCCGCATCTGAGGTGGACAGACCATGTGATCGGTGTGTCGAAAGAAGTGACCAAATGTATTGGTTTTCTAAAACGTTGTAAGAAATACTTCACTCCAGTTAACCTTCAAAGAACACTTTGGAGCTGCTAGATCGAGTTCAGCGACGTATGATGAAACTAATAGGTGATGAAGCTGTTGTCGCTTCCATTGATTCTCATCACCACTGACGTAATGTGGGGTGTTTCACCTTTTGCCATAGATGCTGTAACGGGATACGCTCTAGAGAGATCATCATCATCACCATCAGTCCTGAATTTCTATCTTAGCACTCGGGCGTCTAATTGAACCCATCCCTTTTGCGTCACGCCGGTGCTCACCAGAACATCACATCTTTGTGACAACTCGTTTTTTGGCCGCACGATTAAGTTGTGCAACAGTATGCCTGCGAATGACATCGGTAAATTCAAGACGAATATTTAACAACACTACTCTATCCCCCTTCCCTTTAATCTTTCTCCTTTTCTTGTAGCCATCACGATGCATTGCATTTATAGGGGATAGTTTCTGAGCGTTAGCTCAGAGAAGAATTAAGAAGAGAAAGTTTAGGCAGAGTAATGTTCCATTGAGTAAAGTAAAGTAGAGCAGAGTTCAGTTGATTACAGAGAAGAAGAGTGGAGTTAATAGATTGTAAATTGTCCTGAATTTATCCTTTCAGACTCTGCTTAGCTCTAATCTACTTTACTTGTTTCTCTGCTCTACTCAATGAACTCTACGCCAACTAATTCTACTCTACTAAACCCTACTCTACTAAACTCTACTCTACTAAACTCTTCTCTACTTAACTCTAATCTATTATACTAAAATCTAATCTACTCTACTTAACTCTATTCTACTTTACTTAGCTTTGCTCTACTCTTTCGTCACGTCCCTTTTAATAAATAATCTACTCTAAAAATTTGCTAAGAAATGCTATAGCTGCCGATGAATTTCATTTATTATTGAGGTGTTTTTATAATAATTTCATGCTGATAAAGCAAACAGCTTATAAGGAGTTTTCCTTTAACGTTATAAGACAATATGTATTAAGCTTATGTTTTCTGTTGCAAAGGCCACAATTTGTGAAAGGAAAATTCCTAGATTTCACAGTAGGCAAAGACGCATCACACTTTTTTGGTTTGGTTGGAATGAATCCCATTTGCAATTTGGTATTCATTTGTACCCAGTAAGCATTTTTAATCGTGGAAGAGGCATATTTCAAGCACCGAGACGATCATTTCCACAATTTGTGGAAAGTTTTTATGACGTTTCTAATTCATAATTGGAAATGATCTTACAAAACTAAGCTTATTAGGGCAGTTCACATTATCACTGATGCTGTCCGTCATGGCTTGACAACATCAATGCTCGATAATGTGAACTATAGCAATGGTCGCTTGACACACATGTTGTACGACTGTGTGAACTGACTGTCAAGCCTAGTGAAAATATTTCATTTTAAATAGGATTTCATGTAGTTTACTTCGATGTGGACGCATATAAATTGTTCGGCAATTGATGTTTGATGGAATGCTCTATAATGTGAACGCAAAGCAATATTGACAGTCACACATGTTGTCAAGCCATGAGGGATAATGTGAACTGCCCTATTAACATAACATGAAAACAGAAGACCAGCTCTATTAACATCGACGTCGTTCTTGTGTATGTGCAATGCAAATAACAATAAAGTAATATCGAATCATAATGCATATGAAACTTAAAATATTTCAATTTAACTCTTATAGAAATGTTATAAATTCATCGCCTGAAAGATTAAATCAACAATATTCCTTATCTTGGCTGGGTATGCTCTTGTCTTGTATTAAAATCTTCACACGTGTGCATGTGTTAAAATGTGTGTATTTTATAATTTGTAGATGTTGGTAAATAAACGCTTGCACATGTGTGAGTGTGTGCTCCTACTGTGATGCTGGATTTTACAACCACAGTCATATGTTAAATTTCATTCGGTTTTGTTTTACAAAATCTATGTTTTGCAGCAAAAAAAAAAAAAACACCATGATGTTGCTTTTGCTATTGTGTTTGCTCTCATGCAGCTTGTTATAAATCCATTTTTTGCTATAATTAAATTAAAGCGTTAGGAAATTGTGTTGTGTGTAATTTAAAATAAATAGTTTTGGGATCAAAGGCGCCAACAGCCACGCAAAGAAATTGAACCTGAACTCTAGAGACTGAAGACAACACCAAGGCGAAAATCTTTAATTACACACTTTGCAAGAGTTTTGATTAACGGAATAATACTTAGTAAGTAATATGAATGATGTGGGCGTTAAAGCTTTAAGTATCAAAAACTTTATAGGGTACTTAAAACTCACTTTATAAATAAGCGAAAAAATGAAATCTGCAAGCATCACTTTTTTTTCCAGAGATGAAACTAAGCATAAAATCTAATTGAAACATTAAACTCATTTTCAATGGATAATTAAAATTGCAATTAAATTCTGCACTGCAATAAATCAGTCGCTCACCACAATTGAAAAATCATCATTATTATCGAATGCATTCGCAATATAAAATAAAATGCAAAGCTCAAATTAGGAATTCATGTTGTAATATTTTTGCTAAATGAGAACAATCATCTAAAACTGAAAATATAAACAAAATAAATTATGATGAGTAGCTGAAACAGGAGTATGGAGATGGCACACAGCCGTAAGGTGACTGCAAAATGTACGAGTAATTGAATAAAAAATTACAATTTGAATTGAGCCTATCTGAATTTTATATTTAAAGCCGCTTTATAGCTACACTCAATCAAAAAAAAAAATGTATTCACATTCGACTTATATTATATAAAGTATTCCGAATTTCTCATTTAAAAGCCTTGCACTGCATCAAGTTCCTCATAAATTGAACAACTATACACATCATTGAAGGATACAACGGTATTCAGGTTCAATTTTTTTGCGTAGCGATTGGTGTTTCTGTTCCCATATATGTATATTTTAAATTACAATAAAATTTCTGAAGCTTTAATTTTTTTCAAAAAGAGACTGTATATCTAAGTAAAGAAGCCAGTATTGTACATTTCGGATCAGGGGACCAACCATCCCATCCATTTGTATAGTTATATTTACAATGAATGTTATTGGAGAGGAGTATATTCATGTGCATGTTACCGGTGAAATTAGTTTTTTGGATAAACTAGTTTTTCCTAGGCCAAACTATTTCATCCGAAGCGTGTTAGGATAAACCGAAGCGTGTTAGGATAAACCGTCCAGGCCCAGGTTGAACTAGGGTTATTATTTACTTTAACGCTCTCAATCCTGATTTTCTTGATATTTTAATGTGTTAGGGTAAGTAGGCGGCCTTCGGAAGCGGCGCAGGATTTACATCCTCCAATATGTCCAATGCCAGCTTCGTGACAGTCTTCGGCTGCAGTTCACTACACGGGCTTCGTTATTACACCGGCATTGCATATACTACAGTGAACAGCGACCGTAAGCCACCGCGACGCCGATGTTGGACATATTGGAGGATGTAAACCCTGAGTCGCAGCCGAAGGCCACCAACTTACCCAAACATAATAAAATTTTCCCAGGCGAAACTGGTTTATCATAACACGCTTCGGCTGAACTAGTTTGGCCTAGGAAAAATTAGCTTATCCTCAAAACTGGTTTGGCTGGTAACATGTGTAACCAACAAAAAAAAATAGAGCGGTTCATTGTATCAATGGTTAAAATTGAGGATTTAAATGCGAAACGCTTAGGTTCTAACGCGGACGGAACAACATTTATTTTTTTAAGATAACCGATTTTTATTTTTAAATATTTTAATAATAAATAAAATAAATTAACCATCTAATGCGACTACAATAATATTTTGATGTTATTATGCTATTAATTGAAGATCAAAGCGTTGTTTATTGGGATAAAAATAATATTTGAGATTTGGATACACTTTGTTGGCTCAAATAAATATTTAGGAATTATATTATACTCCACACTCAGGTTCATAAATTCAATTTGTTCGTAACGCATATAAGGGGACGTGGGAGACATAGAAAAGTATATGTGCACGTATATTCTTGATCAGCATCACCACCTGAGCAAATTTAGCCATCTGTCTCTAGAAATCAGGATTACGATTCCCAACTGTGTTATCAAAAAAGTATGACATCTTTTGCTTTTTTTTAAGTTCCTGTTATTAAAGTTGAATGAATTCCATCAAAAAACTCAAAACCTCGGACCATGAACTTACAGGGTTACCAAGTCCAACATATCCAATTCCAGGACTACTCAATAGAAATAGTTTTACTTAAAATGATATACCAATATCTTTTGGGCGATTTTTGCCGATTACTTTTTGACAAGGCGATTATTACGTTAACCCTTACCATAAATATTGCTTATTTACATTTTGTTTGCATATCTGTCTAGCAAATAAGCAACACTCCCTGTTTTCCAGAAGAAAAGACAGGCCCAACCTATTATTTACAAATCAGGTGATCGTTGACACCAGATCTCTTTTCTACAAAATTAAGAAGAACTCGCATAAGATCAGCGACTACAGCAGATTTCATTAGTTTAGTCCAGTATTCTCATGTTTTGGTTATAAGGACACCGATATTTTAACAGTTTTTCTATTGCTGCTTTAAGCAAGATGACAACTAATTTTCGTTGGGTGTCAAAACAACAAGCAGATTTCGGCTGAATTCATTGCATCGTTCGTTTGTTGCACATGAAAAATATCGATTTAAATTTTAATTGAAATTTCAGCAATTCGCAAAAGGTAATAAAGAGTAAGATAGCATGATACGAGGTCGATTGTGTACGAGTGAGTGAGTTAGAGTCAAGGAGCAAAAGAGTTGAATGCACAGGAAATCAAGCAGCCTAGCAAGCGAATTCGCAGGAAAAGTGTGTGCCCTAAAGCTGCAGCAGCAAACATGGCAACGTATCGTATCCAGTTCATGAAAATGCAGATACAGCCATTCAGGTTCATTTGAATTACTACTTGCATACATGCATGCACTTCCTGCATGTGATGTGCAAATGTGTGTTTGTGTATGTGTGTGTGTGCATTTGAATTTTCAATGTTGTATATAAAGCGATTTTAATAACATTTTTATGTTTGTAGGCAAGAGTTGTCAGAATATAATTACCTGCTTAAGTGCTTAAAGTACATATTATGCAGATTGAAAATAGAGCGGGTTTATTAATTTAAATGATCATTTTAGCCAATTAAATTGATGTCACTTGCGAGTTTCACTGATTAAGTACACTGAGAAAATACTTAGTAAATTTTCCAAAATAATTCCATAATAATTTCAAAAAAAAAAAGTACATAAAACATTTGTTAACTATAAACAAATTATACTATGCTATTAAAACTTTACCTACTGTGTCGAATATAATTCTTGGAGGAAACTGAAGAGATTTCTTTAGCACAAATAAATATTTGGTAGTCTTACTTGAATTTCATATTAATATTATATAATTTCTAACATATTTAAGTAAAATATTACTTATTCGCAAATACCAGCTACTTGAAAAACAATCTCGGTATTTGTCATACTGCAATCAACTACGTTCAATACAAGGACGCCATGATGTGATAAATATCGAATATCGATATATCAATGCATCGATATTCCCAACATTATCGTTTTCATTAAACGATACTTCCCCAATCAATTTTACTAATAGGTACATACATGATATAGTTATTGTTAATAAGTAAATATTTGCGACAAAGAAATATTTGTTTCAACCAAAATATGACCTGGCAATTATTACGAAATATACATATGTTTAGTTGATGGAATGGAATATCATTGTTCCATTTTAACATATACAGAATGGGACAGTAAAAAATAATAAAAAAATTATTGCATCGGAATAATTTTGATTCCTAATACTGGCTAAATAATGTTCACCATAACAAATATTTGACTTTAAAATATGCATTTGTATAAGAAAAGTATTTCAATTCTTAATTTTTTTAAATAAATTATGTTCGTATTTAAAATTTCACTTTTAGATTTCTGTTTTATTAATATTTGCACAAAAATAACCCATATGCAATTTTATGAATTTTAAATGTATTTAAAGTTTAATATGTTCAAAGTGGACTAAAAAAGCATAAATAAATTAAAATGAAAATAAACTAAGCCAAAAATAAAAATTCTTAATGAAATTTTTTGGCCAGCGGCCAAGTAAGAAAATTTGATGTGGTTGAAAATGGATGTTGTTGTTTTAACATTAAACGAAGTGCATAATTTCTATCTCGGAAATTTCTTATAGTAACAAAGTGACTACAGTTTGTCAATCATACCCGGTAGGAAATTATATCACCAAGTGACATTTTTGATATATTTCGTAATCTTATTTTGATTTGATTCGCTTACAATTTACATAATTTTTAAATTTAAGTAAACTATTAATTAAACCTCATCGTGTATATTTTTCTTAAAATGAATTTCAACAATGTAACAAATAATTCACGAACAAATTTAAAAAGTTAAGGCACGTATGCCCAGGAGCGCCACAGCAAATATATCGACGAATCGTGAATGTATTTGTGCATGTGATCAAGTGCACGGACGCTGTTGTTCGATAGTAAATTTCATTAAAGCCAGTCAAATATGGAATAAAAATGTGGGCTTTAAGTGACTCAATATTACGTGGGAGTTTTTACTTTGTTTGTATCATTTTCTAAAGAATTAGATTCAAATCGCATGATTCACATAAATAGAAATGAAATACAATCGGCATGACAAATAGAAAAAGTTGAGGTTTTTAACCAACGAAAAATGTATGCTCAACATCTTGTGGAAAATGTAAAACTTATTCTTGCTATGATTTTTGCTCAAAGTGTGCCAAGCAGTACAAGTTCTACAAAAATTAAGTTTTCTTTAATATTTATTGAGTTTTTTCCAACTTGATAAAATCTTATGTTCGCAATAGTAGTGAGGTTTACGAAGAAAGAAAAGCAACCCTCGGTTTTTATTTAGATATAATTTCTTTACACACAAAAAAAAAAGTGGACTTGGCCGGTTTTGATACCAATGTAATAAATTCAAAGAGAAAATGTTGAAAAAAGTTGAGAGAGGTTTAAACAGGTGAAAAAGGCTGATAAAGTCGATAATATATGAAGTTTTGAAAAAATTGAAAGAGGTTGAAAATGTTGACAGAGGTTGAAAATCTCCAAAATGTTGAATGTGGTTGAAGAAGTCGAAAAAAGTTAAATGAGGTTGAAAAAATCGAAAATATATGGAAAAAGTTAAAAGAGGTTCAAATACTTAAAAACCGCTAATGGAGAAGATTGAAACGGTTGAACGTCAAAAAATATAGAAAATATTGAAAAAAGTTGAATGAGATTGAATAAGTCCGATATAATTAAGAAATATTGAAGAAGATTCAAAAGTTGATAAAATATGGAACATTACGGAAAAATTTTAATACGGTTGAAAAAGTCGAAAACAATTGATTGAGGTTGGCTAAAACAATTTTTTTTTTTTAATATTTTTAATTCTTTTCCATGGAAAATGATGAATAACATAACATATAAAAACATTTTTCTTATTTGTTTTATTTTTTGTTGGATTTGTAGTCAAAAAACTTTTAAAGCCCACAAAAGATTAAAAAATCGTGTTCAGCGACTCAAAACACATAAAAAACAATTATTATAGCATATTTTAAAATTTCACTTGATCTTAAAAGCATCAAATACTGTACACGGTGCGCTTCATAATTTTATTAAAATTATCGGTAAAAGCGTTTCCCTTAAAATAGCCATAAAACGAGTAAATGACAAAGTACGATTTTACAGATCTTGTTTTTGGAATCTCCGAACACTAAGTAATAATTGTGCATTATCAGATTAGGTTGACAATTTTTACCGATCTTGATCTTGCTTGAAACGAACCGTGTCGACCAAAGTGCTAACCTTAAAATGGCCATAAAACGAGTAAGTGAGCAGCTCCAATCTTGCGGATTATGTATTTGAAATCTCCGGACACTATACAATAATTGTGCATTGTCAGACTTGGTTGACAATTTTATCGATCTTGATCTTGCTTGAAGCGAAACATGTATAAACTGGTTGATAACATCAATAAAATATGAAAAATGTTGAAAAAAGTTGGAAGAGGTTGAAAAGCTCGAAAAAAGCTGAAAGCAGTTGAAAATTTGAAAAAAAATTGAAACAGGTTGAAAAAGTCAAGTTGAAAAAATCTTGGTTAATTTAATTAAGTTGAAAGGGGTTAAAAAAGTCGAACGAAAAATGCTGAAAAAAGTTGAAATATTAATAAAATATTGAAAAAAAAACAACATTTCTCAAGCTTATAACTTAATGTTAACATGGAATGTGCCACGCCCGCTGATGCAATCCGTCCAAAAACCATTTAATTTCAAAGTTTATAGTTACCAAAGGCTCATGATAGAAATTCTTGTCTATTTTCTTTTGTGATTTTCGTTATGCGTTTGCGACAAACGACAAATTCTGCATCTCGACATTTTCTGCGTTTTCTGTAGAGGTTTGGTTTTTAAATTGGGAGCACTGTTTCTACAAGGTGTTTTTTTTAGAGGTATAGAGCTTCGAATTGAAATAAAACACAAGAAAATCGTTTTAATGTCCATCAATTTGGCTTTATTGGAAGGATAATTTTATGCCATTAATGTTTAAATATGATTTCGGGCATGTGGCCGCCGCGGCTGGCTCGAATAAAGCCAATTCTACAGGTCCAATTTTGAACCACTTTTTCGAGCATATGGGGCCGTATGTCGGCAATAACGCCACGAATGTTGACTTCCAAGTCCCCTAACGTTTCTGGTTTGTTGGCGTAGACGAGCGACTTCACATATCCCCGAAGAAAATAATCCAATGGTGTCAAATCACACGATCTTGGTGGCCAATTGACAGGTCCATTCCGCGAAATTATACGCTCATCGAATGTTTCCTTCAATAAATTGATTGTGACGTGCGCTGTGTGGCATGTAGCGCCGTCTTGTTGGAACCACAACTCATCCACATTCATGCCATCCGATTCGGGAACAAAATAGTCGGTTATCATGGCTCTATACCGGTCTCCATTAACGGTAACTGACTCTCCAGCATTATTTCGGAAGAAGTATGGCCCAATGACTCCACCAGCCCATAGAGCACACCAAACAGTCAGTTTTTGTGGATGTAATGGCGTCTCAAGGGTCTCATGTGGATTCTCTTCACTCCAAATGAGGCAATTTTGCTTGTTGACGTACCCATTCAACCAAAAATGAGCCTCATCACTGAACAAAATTTTGCGATGAAAATCAGCATCGAGATCAATCTCATTTTCGGCCCATACACCAAAATCACGACGCATTGCATGGTCTCGCGGCTTTAATTCTGGCACAAGCTGGATCATGTAAGGTCGCAAGCCAAGATCTTTGCGCAAAATCTTCCATAAAGTTGATGGACAAAGCTCCAATTGCTGTGCACGGTGGCGAATCGATTCATTCGGGTCCTCTTCAACATTTTGCTCTACAGCGGCAATTGTTTCTTCGGTGCGCACTGTTCGACGTCTCTGCGGATGCGTATTATCACATAGAGTAAACGTAGTGCGAAAACGACCCATGGTTAACCGAATTAATTGCTCTGATGGACGATTATGTCGACCATAAAATGGACGGAGCTTGCGGTAAACTTCGTGAACTGAACCATTATTTTCGAAATAAATTTGCACGATTTGCAAGCGTTGTTCTTTTGTCAACCTGTTCATGATGAAATGGCAAACCAAACTGAACATAAATGACATTAGAGTTGCCAGATTTGACCATAAAATGCCAGTTTTATCTCTATTCGAAAAACAAACCTCTAAAAAAACACCCAGTAGTAACAGTTTATTTTCTCAGTATTTTTAGCTATTGCACCATGACTAAGTAGGAAATAGTCTGGAAATTTACAAAATTTACTGAAATTTCAACTTTAAGTTCACTCAAAACTTCCATGATGTTTTGCAATTAAGAAATCAATTGGGTTATTTATTGTGGCAATATGTGGAGCCTCAGGCTTATACTGATAAGCCAGCAATATTTAACGCTTTTGTTCAGCACTGTATGAAACGGTAGATCAAGGGGGAAGATTGGAGTCATGATTAATTCATATTAAGGATTGAGTCATATCATTAGGTCTTTATACTAAAATCACATTTTTCTTAAAAAAATCGAGTTTGCTTAAAACATCAGTTTTTAAGATTTTTATTTAAATTTTTGTATCATTTTATATGGTAATTTTGACGCTGAATTGAAATGTGGTTTTAATTAGTTTTTATCACACCTGGCTTTTGAGATAAATTTGGTCAAACAAGGGTATGAATTTTACTATTATCGTGCACAGGACACCAACTGCTTTGGAGCATTTCACAAAAATGTAGTGATAAAATTTATTTCATATGCAATTTTTCCCTTGCAGTTTTTGTTGTTCTAAGAACTATAACCATTAATAAGTATAGTTAGTATCAGTGCTGATTTGGTACTGTGTCCTTACTTACTTACTTACTTAGATGGCCATAACAACCCGTTGTCAGGTTACGGCCGACCTCATTAGCTCTCGCCAGGCGCCTCTGTTTTGCGCGCGCCTTCTCCAATCGTTAATGCCAAGCGCGGTTAGGGCTTCCTCAGCTTGGTCTATCCACCGGAGGCATGGTCTCCCTCTTCGTCGTTGACCGGGGACCTTCCCTTCGAATACCTTTTTCGCTGGAGCTTCTTTATCCATACGATGGACATGACCCAGCCAGCGTAGTCGCTGTATTGTTATACGCTTAACTATGTCAATGTCGGCGTAGAGCTCATACAGCTCGTGGTTCATTCGAATGCGATAGTCGTCGCCAACTCGAACAGGACCAAAGATTTTGCGGAGAACTTTCCTCTCGAACACCCCAAGAGCGGCTGCGTCTGTTGTCGAAACCACCCATGCCTCAGCGCCATAAAGAAGCACAGGTAGAATGAGTGTCTTGTAGAGTGTTAGCTTTGTCGATCGAGAGAGAGCTCTGCAACGTAATTGCTTACTGAGACCGTAACTGTGTCCTTACTGTTTTTAATATATTTGGCTGTAACATTATATTGGTACCCGGTCATAACCACAATGGTCATAGTCCCCAAAACAATTTTGGGCCTTATGTCCGCTTTTTTTCGATCATAATCCCTATATCTTTTTTGAGTTTATCACAACTTTAATTCCAAAACCCCCCCGAAATAAAATCCTGGATACGGCCTTGCCTACAGGGCATACTATGTATGCACACATGACTACTCTTAAATGTGTGCAAGTAGCTTAGTAGTGTTGGTGCATTTTAGTGTTAGCATTGAAATTTTATGCTTTGACAATACAATCCATTTTTAATAGGAAAACAATACAATTTTAATTAAAAAGTATCAATTTTACCAACAGGATATATGTCAGAAAAGGATAAAGAACAAGGACTTAAATTCAAAATTTAAAATAAACTCAACAGCAGACAGCAACAATAGCAATAACAACAAGGACAACAAAAGCAAGGAGGGGGATGTATGGTAAGAGTAAAAATGTTTTAATTGTCTGTTGAAAATATTTTCATTTAAGTTGGCAGCACTGTAAATGTTCCATGCTTAAGCAAACATAAACAGACAGACAAATTCACAGAGACTCAATGAAAGACACAGCCGCATACTTATCTACACTGAAAGAAGTGCAATTGAGTTGGTAAGCTTTAGGTTTGTAATTTGCATCTTTCTTTTTTTTCTATTATTTTTTTATGCTTTATTTTTATTAGATAAAAAACTTGCTTGTATTTGCTTTTATTTCAATTTGTTTTTGTCTTTGTTCCATTAGTTGTTTTGTCTGTGGGCTACAAAAAGTTTCTTTTGCTTTTTCTTTTATTTATTGCACTTTGTTACGGACTTCTTTTTTGTTGTTTTGTTTTGTGTGTTTATTACGAATTAGAATGCATAGTAAAAAGTAGAGGAAAAAGTTTTATTCGTTTGCTTTTAGTTGACGTTTTCTTTTCACTGTTTTTTGTTTGTGTTTTGTTCGCAATGTAGGCAGACAAAAATAAACTCGAACTTGCCAAGAAGAAAAAGTTAAAAGTTTACATGCAAGCAAAAATTTTCTTGGCAAATCTATTCGGAAGTAATTACAAACTTCTCTTGCATACTTTTGGGCGCACAATCTGTTAGTGCAGCGCTTGTTTGCTTACTTGAAAATAAACTTTTAAATTTAAATGCAAAAGTTTTACAATTTAAATAAATTCGTTGTGACAGTTATGTCTATGACACATAAAAAGTCAAATTTGTATGTAATTTCTTTAATTATTAAATGGCTGACTCAATTGAAGATAAAATTTTAGTCTGATTCTCATCATTGAATGTATAAAAATTCATCGCGCCACAAAAATGATATAATGTGTGCTTATAAAAGAAAAAAATTTAAGAAAATTTAAAATTTTTAGATGTAGAGCTCTTACATAGAAAGCGTCAAATGCCTTGGATATTTCGGAAAAAACACATGAACCCCGTATTTGAAAGTTGCCTAAGTTCATTTAGTTTTTAATCACAATGAGCACATTTTTGCTATGAGCTTTTACGTTAAATTTTGCGAGAACCCCAAATAAAGTAAAGTTAAATATCCCTCTAACGCATACATTTTTGTGTTACCGCACAATTTGTGTGGAAAACAATTGGGGTGTGTAAATAATAAATATGATGTCGGATTTTCATTTTGGTGAAGGTAGTACTTTGTGCAGGTAAAAATGTGCATAAGCCCACCAATTGACGGTTGCCAGAAAATGGATTCCACTTGAACTCAATTATTTCTCATAACGTAAATTCATACGACATTGACTGGATAATAAATTTCGTTTATCACCTAAAACTGTTTAAACTGTCAAACGAAGCATGAGAAGTCGCACGGCATGCACCAACACATAAATTGGACTTAGGGCTGTACTGAACTAATGCTTCAAAAAAATATTAAGTGTGGTAACTTCACCGATTCAGCTACAGCCCGCCAAAGGCTGTGGTATGCATTAGAGCAGAGATTCTTAAACTGTGGTCCGCGGACCTCAGGGGCTCTGGGACCCATGACCATGCCTTTTTTGTCGCGAAAGTTTATCAAATGAATGCATGAAACTCCGACGTCATTTGGAAACAAAGCATAATGAGCACATTAGTAAGTCTATCGATTTATTTAACCCATCTTTGCCCGACCGGTAATTTCGCCTACCACTTCTTCAACCAAACATACAGTCGCACTTATTTGCGGGCAAAGATGGGTTGAAATAAAAAAAAAACAAGAACTTGCTTCAAGTCCAAATATAATGCAAAATATCGCAACTGGTAGTATCAATAACAAGGCAGTAAAAGCATCATATGAATTATCCCTACTAGAGTACCGATGTCTCTAACAAGCTAATTTGTTAGCATTTATTAGATATGAATTTAAATTTAAGATACAAGAGGATTTGTTATTTTGTGATTCCCTACAATCGTGTACTACAGCTAAGGCCATATTTAATACTTTGAATCATTTCATAACCGAAAATGGAATCCAGTGGACAAAATGTGTTGGAATTTGCACTGATGGTGCTCGTGCAATGTCAAGAAGAAGAACTGGACGAACTAGAAGAACTCTTATTGAAAGTGTAGCACATCAGGTCGTTTGAAGCCATTGCTGCATGCACAGGGAATCATTAACATCTAAAAAATATGTCAACAGATTTGAAAAAAAATATTAGATGAAGTCGTTAAAGTCAATAAGCCAACTTAATACCCATGTTTTCAAAGTTTTGTGCGAGGAGATGGGGAGTCAACATAAACAACTATTATTACACACAGAAGTACGTTAGTTGTCACGTGGGAAAGTACTCAATCGCGACTTCGTGACGAAATACGATTATTTTTAATGGATACGCAATTTGAACAGAATGAATGCTTTGATGATTTTCTCTGGTTAGCCAAGGTTACTTACTTGACTGATATTATTTGTTATTTGAATGAGCTGAATTTTACCCTGATAAAAAATTTAAAGTTGAAGATATAATAGAAGCGATTATAAAAATAATCGAATTATGGTCAAAACGCATTCAAAAGTGTGATGAGTCTTTTCCAACACTTAGCAATTTTATAGAATTTTCTTTAAAAAAAATCGATAATGGCTGATTTTTTGTCGAACATTTAATGGCTCTAAAAAGCAACTTCTGGAAGTATTTTTCTGTCCCGATTCTGGAAACGATTGGATCAGGGATCCATTCAACATTTGAGCAAGATGTGCTCGTGGATATCTCTTGCAATACGTCTTTGAAACTAAATTTCAATAATATTGAACTAACTTTTGGTTACTCCTAAAATTCGATTACCCTGCACTTGCAAATGAGGCCCTCCAAAACTTAATTCCGTTTTGTACAACGTATTTGTGTGAACAGGCTCTTTTGGTACTACATATTATATATAAGACCAAAGAATAGAAACAAGCTTAATGTAGAAGCAGACCTGCGCATAAAACTTTCGAATATAGAGCGCGACATTGTGAATTTGGTTTCAAGAAAACAACATCATCCATTTCATTAAGAAAAAACTTCTACAGAAGAAAATATAACAAAATCGCTTATAAAATAACCTATAACAAAAAAAAATAATTTTCATTAGAAACTTTATATTATTTTAAAAAAAAAAAATATGAAAAAAAAATTTATTTTCTAAGAAATATTTGTCTGAGTTTAATGTACATATTTTGACTTGTAACGTTTTACAATTTTTATTCATTTTATGTTTTGATTAATAAGAGTATCAATATTTATTAGAAAGTAGTGCAGGCTTGTCAAATTTTTGACCTTCAAAAACCGAACATAGTGAAAACTGGAAAACTTAAAGCAAAATAAAAATACTTAACCTCGTCGGATAACCGGACATTTTATGTCTGGTTGAGTTTGACAATAGGATAAGGCTTTCACAAACCAGACTGTCCGAGTGAAAACCGAACAAAGCTTTCAAAAACCACACTGTCCGGTTGAAAACCGAACGGTTGGCAAGACTGAGTGTCTATGTCATTATTGAGCCAGAAATTAAGCTTAAGAACGACGTCAAATGTCTAGGGTTGGGATGGAGTCCGCATGATAATTTAGCTCGATAAGGGGTCCTCGGACTACATAAGTTTAAGTACCCCTGCATTAGAGGGTTAAACGAAGCGGATCATGACAATTGGTAGCACAAATAAGAATACTAGTAAAACAAGGCTTTAAAGATATTTAGGAATTCATAAACAGTAGTTTGTGTGGAATCCAAATTAATATTTGCTAGTCCGAAAATAATAACGTACAGTCCAGAAATGCAAGGAAAATAGCGACTGAAAAATGTAACGTTCCATATTGGAAAAATTAATAATAGGAAATCCATGAAAACTGAAATGAAGATATCGTCGAAGCGAAGAGAATTTTATAACACATCTAGATAACTTTGATAGGGAATGCAATGAAATTTGTACTACTGGGTGACTAAAAAAAAAAAGAAGCTTTTAAGTTAGACTGCTATTGTTGAAGTACGAAATAAAAGTTCCGAGATCGTGGTAAAGCTGAGAATTTTTATATCAAATGTCTGAGTTTTAAAATTACACATTTTATCAGAGCCTACATATTGAAATATCTCAGAGTTCTCCCATTGCAATGTGTATTTGAAAATCGACTTGTTTAAGGAAATTCAAATATTAAACCATTTGTGAATTCCCTAAAACCTGTCATCCTCTACTTTGTGGCATTAATTGACACCAAATGTTACATCAATTCAAAGTTGGTTTCTTTGCACAGATGTTGCGGTAATATGTAGTTAGTTTTCGGTCGTTCGTTGTACTATATCAATTGTTTCGAGTGTTTTTAAAGTTGGTCAAATATGTAAAATGACATACGTTCGTTTACCAAGGCCGCCAGTACATGCATAGGTATAGTAAAAAAGATCCAACAAGCATTCATATTACTAACAAAAAAGAATGAAAAGTTTTTATGATATAGCGTGTGCATGGACAGTTACCATATATTCTGTAGTCTTTTTTTTTCAAATTACCCTTATTAGAGTAAACTTAATCAAACCTCAAAAGAAAGACATACCTACAAAAGTACAAACTACATACTTATCTTCCTCTAATAAAAATAATTGTGCAAAAAATTAAATAAAAACTAAGGAGAAAGAAAAAATGTAAGTTTTTGTTTTTGTTGTCATTTACGGTAGGAACAATCCAAACGATAAATTTTTGCGTGTCACTAATGATAAGTAATTAACTATTTAATTTATTAAATTTGTTTAATGAGAAAATAACAGTTGTGCTATCCACACGAGCACGCATGACAAAGAATCGGTGCAGAACGAAGAAGAAAGAAAAGCAGAGAAAAAGCCAATTGATAGAATAACTAATTACACTAGTTTACAAAATTAAATATTTTCGTGCGCATTTGATGAGAGGTGGATTTCTCCTGTTGGATTTGAAAATCAACACTTAATGGAATAGTTTTTCAGAGTAATTTTTTCACTTTAAAGATCATATGTTTAGCTAGAAATATCCAAAGGTATTAAGATGACGAACTAACGCATTCATTTGCTCTTTTTCATTGGTTAAGCGGTTCAAAAGAGATCGATGAAAATAGGCCAGATTTTTCAAAACAAATCAAATTTAACAGCTGATTCTGTGGTCACGAAAAATAGAAATCGATAAAAAAACGTTAGGTTGTACAGGGTGTTTTTTTTAGAGGTATAGAGCTTCGAATTGAAATAAAACACAAGAAAATCGTTTTGTCATCAATTTGGCTTTATTGGAAGGATAATTTTATGCCATTAATGTTTAAATATGATTTCGGGCATGTGGCCGCCGCGGCTGGCTCGAATAAAGCCAATTCTACAGGTTCAATTTTGAACCACTTTTTCGAGCATATGGGGCCGTATGTCGGCAATAACGCCACGAATGTTGGCTTCCAAGTCCCCTAACGTTTCTGGTTTGTTGGCGTAGACGAGCGACTTCACATATCCCCAAAGAAAATAATCCAATGGTGTCAAATCACACGATCTTGGTGGCCAATTGACAGGTCCATTCCGCGAAATTATGCGCTCATCGAATGTTTCCTTCAATAAATTGATTGTGACGTGCGCTGTGTGGCATGTAGCGCCGTCTTGTTGGAACCACAACTCATCCACATTCATGCCATCCAATTCGGGAACAAAATAGTCGGTTATCATGGCTCTATACCGGTCTCCATTAACGGTAACTGACTCTCCAGCATTATTTCGGAAGAAGTATGGCCCAATGACTCCACCAGCCCATAGAGCACACCAAACAGTCAGTTTTTGTGGATGTAATGGCGTCTCAAGGGTCTCATGTGGATTCTCTTCACTCCAAATGCGGCAATTTTGCTTGTTGACGTAGCCATTCAACCAAAAATGAGCCTCATCACTGAACAAAATTTTGCGATGAAAATCAGCAACGAGATCAATCTCATTTTCGGCCCATACACCAAAATCACGACGCATTGCATGGTGGCGAATCGATTCATTCGGGTCCTCTTCAACATTTTGCTCTACAGCGGCAATTGTTTCTTCGGTGCGCACTGTTCGACGTCTCTGCGGATGCGTATTATCACATAGAGTAAACGTAGTGCGAAAACGACCATGGTTAACCGAATTAATTGCTCTGATGGACGATTATGTCGACCATAAAATGGACGGAGCTTGCGGTAAACTTCGCGAACTGAACCATTATTTTCGAAATAAATTTGCACGATTTGCAAGCGTTGTTCTTTTGTCAACCTGTTCATGATGAAATGGCAAACCAAACTGAACATAAATGACATTAGAGTTGCCAGATTTGACCATAAAATGCCAGTTTTATCTCTATTCGAAAAACAAACCTCTAAAAAAAACATCCAGTACTACATAAAGCTGATACTTTTACGCAAAAAAATAAGACCAACCAGAAGAAAATCCACTGTAAAATGATAAAGTTATGATGATTTAAAGTGAAATGAAGACGAAAAAGAATCAAAAAAATACTAACTATGATTTACAGATTTGGCGGGAGAAAACTCATAAGAAAAGCCGCCACTCATCCAATGTGCAATTTTAGTGTAAGCTAGTGTTATTACTAGTAGAGTTTTTCAAATTCTAAAAAAAAGAGCATGCAAGTAGGTAACCTGATTTTGAATAGTTTTTCTCAAGTTTTTTTTTTATTGTTATGAGCTTTTGTACCAAATATTGCCACATTTACTTCACTAATCGCACCCACTGTTTTTCAATGTTTTATTTTATTGTTTCGCGCTTTGTGCAGAGTTTTGATTCCAATTCTAAAGATACATACAGTGAGCCCACAAAAGTGTTCATAAAAATAAATACATGTTTCTAGTTTCTAGGCTGTATTTTTTCTTTGTAAAAAAAAAGGTTTTTAAAAAAGATTTTGATATGACAAAAAAAAATTGGCATTTCTGCACGCAATATATAGGAGACTTTAAAGTTTGGCGGTGGCTCTGTGATGATATGGAGCTGTTTTCATCATAATAAACAGAAAGTTCTTCGAAAAACCAATGGAATAATGGAAGGCTGAGATTATTTTAATATTCTGGAGGTCTCATCCTACCCAGTCTGGAAAAATTTGGCTGCGAACAAGACGATACCATCATTTTGCAGGACAATGATAACCTGAAGTTTACGGCTAAAATTGCAATGAAATTACTTCGAAACCGAAATATTACGTGCTTGGATTGGTCAGTACAGTCCCCAGAAATTAACCCCATTCAAAATTTGTGGAAAACTTAAAAAAAAATACCTATGAGTCAAATAACCTCACAAAATTTGAACGAGCTATGAAAGGTGGTACTCAAATATTAGACCAAATGATAGGGAGTATGCCTTAGCTCACCACTAAAGCCAAAAATGGCCACATAAAATATTAAAAAATTATTTAAAATGTTTTTATTAGCTTAAGTCACAAAACTGTTCACTAAAAACTAGTATAAAAAAAAAAACCGGCGGCTTGCACTCCGGGAGTGCCGACAGAAGTGAAAACTTAAACAAAAAATTAATTTCACACGTAGAAAGAAGTATGCAAGCATAACAAATCATTTAATGGCAAGTTAGTGTGTTAGTTGGTATGTGTGCGTTTTTTTTTTATATGGCAATGCAATGGAAGACAAAAACGGAATATGTATTCAAATTTTACTCTCGCTCTCATTCTCAATTTGTCAACGCAACAGCGCGGAATTTGATAGAAACAAACATGTAAGCATAACAATCGGAGAATGGAATGTGTCAGTTAGTGTGTCTGCTTTGCTTTTTGTCTTCCACTTGGAATATTTATTTAAGAGAAACAATAGAACATTCAAATTTTACTATTGCTCTCATTCATGACGGGGAATCCCGATGACGGTCGGTGTCGCGAGTTTATACTTTTTTCCTCAGCCGCGAATGCTTTCTTACGGAGGTGCACAACGTGCCATAAGAAGTTTTCACTTCAATAACTACTACCAATTAAAATGTGGAATATTTTAGTTTTTTTAGCTGGCATAAAGCATATGTACATTAGGGTGATTCAAATTTTTTTTTTTTTGTTTTTTTTAAGGTGCTGTTGCTTAAAAAGTAAGTTTATGATATGAAGAAAAAGTTCACGAAAATTCAGCTCTGTAACTCAATTTTATAAGGTGGCGCCGGAGCCTGTTAGTTTTACATGTAAATTGTATGGAAACATTATTTTTTACAAAAAAGGTATCTAAATGAATAGGTGATTAGTGTTGTTGAGCTGGAAAGGGTCATTTTTCGACGTAATTTTTTACGCTGAATCCGAATCTGGCCTCATAATTGACCCATCATGTCGAAATCCTGAAATATTTGAGGTTAATTACCTGAAACATGATGTTTTTTGTCTACTTTCGAGGTCATGTATAGGATTCAAAAAAAATTTATCAGCTTATTTTTAACAAAAGCATCATTTAGTACCATCCTTGCCCTTTAAAATGAGCTTTCAAGTGGTGATCTGTGATGCTTTCTTGCAAAGTTGCAGCCATTTCAAGGTGACATGAATTTGAAACCCGTTGGTTAATATTGTTGGGTTGTAACCCTTTGTGGGGGATCCAATCCATGTCACTTTAAAATGGCTATAACTTTGCAAGGAAACATCACAGATCACCACTTGAAAGCTCATTTTAAAGGGCAAGGATGGTTCTAAATGATGCTTTTGTTAAAAATAAGCTGATAAACTTTTTTTGAATCCTATACATGACCTCGAAAGTAGACAAAAAACATCATGTTTCAGGTAATTAACCTCAAATATTTCAGGATTCCGACATGATGGGTCAATTCTGAGGCCAGATTCGGATTCAGTGTAAAAAATTACGTCGAAAAACGACCCTTTTCAGCTCAACAACACTAAGCACCTATTCATTTAGATACCTTTTTTGTAAAAAATAATTTTTCCATACAATTTACATGTAAAACTAACAGGCTCCGGCGCCACCTTATAAAATTGAGTTACAGAGCTGAAATTTCGTGAACTTTTTCTTCATATCATAAACTTACTTTTTAAGCAACAGCACCTTAAAAAAAACCAAAAAAAAAAAATTTGAATCACCCTAATGTACATAAGTCTTCTGAAAACCTTTTTTTTGAAAACCTTTTTTACAAAAAAAAAAACATATAGCCTAAAAACTAGAAACATGTTTTTTTATTAACAGTTTTTTGGCTCACTGTATATCCCCTCAATTGCTGAAGTTCAACCACCTTTTGTCCAATATGTCCAACCTCTGAAGCAACCAATGTGCAATATTATTTCAATTTATTATATGAATTTTAATAGTTACTGAATGAATTGCAAATTGAGTAATTTTGTTTTCATTTTAATACTTTTTTTATGAAAAAAAGTGTATGCTTAACTTTTTTGGTAAAATTGTGCTATTTGCATGACAACGACTATATGTACATTAAACTGTTTGATATTTACAAACTTTCTATAATCAAAGAGCTTGGTAATTTATGATTTTTTGAAAAAGCTAATTTGTGACTTTAACGTCACAGTTTTTTGAAAAAATTTTTTCTTATCTTTTTTCAGTGTCCTTCCTAAAAAACCGATGAAACAATAAATGAAAAACTTGGAACCATTTCTTTTCTTTTCTATTTGCTAGTTTGCAATAACAGCTTAAGTCGATAAATGATTACAATGCAAAGCAACATAAGTTTTGTGTATAAACAGGTGACTGTTTTGGATTGTCATCGTAGATCGACTTGCTTGTTGCCACAGCTATGTATGTATGTATATTTAGAAAATCGGAAATTTGATATCTCTCGTAAGAATTAAACAAACAATACGGAAGATGGACTAAAGAAAGTGTTCAGCTGTACCAATTTCAATTTGTTTTTAACTAAATTTTCAGTCATTAGCAAAGACCGATATTCTTGTAAAATTACAAATCGATGAATGATTTTTCCAAAAATGATACGGTAAGGCAACAGAGGGATCGTTTAAGCCTGGTAATTTTTGCCCTAGACCATTTCATGTATTAGAACAGCTTTGCTATAATTAAGCTACTCTAGGTTACAACAATTGCCTGTACAAATGCATTTTAATTGTAAAGCACAGAACGCGACATCTGTTACCCATCACACACACATTGTCACAAAATCGTGGATATGTACTTGGTATATATAAAGTAGGCAATTTCAATCGAAAACTTCACGCGAATGAAATTTGAGCAACAGATATGGACTTGATCTAGGTTTTTCCATGAATCGATTTTTTCGATCGTTGGTCTGAAATATTCATAAGACAGTTGCTTGCATAGCAAAAACTATACCAATGCAAAAACAAATTTTTCGGTGAAAAGCTGCAATTTTTGCTGAAACAAAATCTTTGACCAAACCGATCAAATTGTGTGACCTTATGTGCATGAGTATGAATATGATACTTGCTGTGAAAATATAAAACTATATGTATACAACACCACTATGAATTTTTCGTTACTCAAATAGCGTGAAAACCCGGTTTATGACGTATTGTAAAAACCGTAAAAATTTAAGTTTTGGAAATGGCAACAAATATTGCAACACTTTTAAGGGTTGACGGAAAATGCTTTAAGTTTCTATAACTTTTTAAGAGAAGTATACCGTATGTACTTTCAAAGTACAAGTATTTAATCTTTTTATTATTCCAAGGTAGCAAAGCCAACTAACGCAAATGAATAATTAAATCTTGGTTTCTTTTACAAAATCGTTTAATGAAATTCTTTTAATGAATTTTCAAGAGACAAAATCTTTGTATTCATCCAACGACAATCAACAGTTTTGTTCTGCTTTCGTACTAAATTTTCATTTTCAATAAACAGGTTTCTTTATTTTTATTTATTTGTTTATTTTTAGTTTTATTTCATTTATTTATAAATTTTTTTTTGCTATTGCGCTGCTTATTTTATTTTTATTGATAAACATTTATTTGTGGTTTTATTTTTTTTTTTGCTTTGCCGCCATCGACTTCGTGCACAAACAGTTTTTTGTGTTCTCTATTTCATGTCTTTACTTTTTTTGTCTTTTATGTTGCACAGTGGCGCAAAGTTCTGTATTACAGCGAAGATAATACACTCTAAAGATGGCAACTAGCGACGTGCGAATTTGCTATATGTATTAATTGAATTAAAATTACATTGTTACATTTTTCGCAATTTTGGTTTTATGCCAGGCATGTAGTCGTAGTAGCTATTACAGCTGTTAGCATTTCTTAGCTATTTAGCTTAACGGTTTAAGATCAAGTAAAAAAAAATATTTAATGTCTATGAGCCTTTCATGAGATGTCGAAGCCTGAGTTTAAAAAATTCATAAAATAAGCGCACAAAAATTTTACGCCCCATAGCAAATAGCAAATGAGAGATGAAAATTTCAAAGTTAATTTCTGTAAAATTATAATTTTCAAGTACTCATGTCTTCAATCATAGTTGTATTTTTGTTCAACACGGCTTTTTTTCCTTTTTTTTTTTCTTCTTTTTTAGAAAAAAAAAATATATTAAAACAAAACGCACACACCAACCCTTCTAACTTGCAAGAAATTGATTTATGGTATTTGCATGCAATTGTCTTGCTATTACAGCATTTAGCTGCAGAAAATATTGATTCACTATGGGTATTCATCTAAACGCACAAAACCCTCGCAAACTGTGCATTTTTGCACCCCCCGCAAGCGAACTGTCAAAAATCGTGTGGCAAGTTTTTTTAACAATAAAGCTCTCACCAACGTGTTTTCCGAAGAATTCTAGTAACTATTGATCAATCGGCTACAGCGATTTTTTCAAACAATTTATTTTTTTCGCTCTTTATTGGCATTTTAATTTTTATATTTTGACAATTACGAATTCGCACAAATGGGAAACTTGCGCGTTTAGAGAAATGTACAGACTTAAGAGCATCAATTCACTCACTCTTTTAATTGCAAATATTTTAATGATTTATGATTCGATAAACTTTTTTTGTACATCTTATACGACGTTAAATGTAAACATATAGCTGGAAATTAAGAACGGTGTCAGTCAATATTTCAAGGCTAATCTTCTGGTTTTATGTTATGTTAAGTATAGTTTTATGCAATCATTTTCGACTATAAATCAATAACTATCGCAAGAAACAAACAACTATAAAATGAAATAATAATTCCGTTCGGATCCAGCCTAAATTAAACAAAACGTAAAAAGTTAAAAAATTATGCCTTAATTTTGAAAGATCGATATTCTTGTAAATTTACACTTAACCGAAACATTTGTCACCAATAACCAAGTTAAATTGGTCTTCCATTATCTTGTCCTGTTAGTTAAAAAAAAAAACATTTACACGGTTATGGTAAGTTTAATATAAAATAATATTAATCGATTAGAACTATAGTGAAATCTCAATTTAATTTTCAATCAAAGGCCACATTACCTTTAACCAATAAAAAAATATCCAAACAATTCATTTATGGGTGATTCTACTTAGTTTTTATATTCAATATTTTGTTTATGATTCTTCATTCAATAGGGATTTAACGTAAAAAAGGTCAACAAATCTGGCATTTCATTATGGAAAGCCTCAATCGCACACTCACATAACCCTCGAAATTGTGAAAATTGATGAAATTCACATAACTTCAAGTTTTTAGTTCAGCAAAATTGCATGATTTCATGGTAACATCTAAGGGGCCGTTCATAAATTACGTAAGACGTTTAGGGGGGGGGGGGGGAGGGTTGGCGGATTCTTACTACATCTTACGAGAGGGGGGGGGGAGGGTGAATGATCATCTTACGTAAGATTTAAAATGCGTATTCATACATTAAAGTTGTATTAACGCATCGTCATTTGTGACAGTAATGAAATATATTTGAATTTTCGACAGTCACGAAATATCGATTACAATCGATTTAAGTAATCGTCTCTGAACGGGACAACTTCTCTTCTGTTTATGTAATGAAATATATGTATGTTGTTTACACGCAGGGTCGACTTGTAACACCGTCTCACAAGTTTACTATTATTCAGGCATTTACACGCAGATACGTCGACTTTGAAATTTTGTTGATGTTGTCCCGGTTCTTTACCACCCCCTTGCACTTGTCGTCTTCAACAAGAAGATTCGCTTTCGATTCCTTCTTCAACAGGAGACCAAAACAGCAATCAGTTTTGTCCTCTATTTCTTCGCTTAGCGTTAAATTACGATTGGTCAAAAGTACATCCACAGTTCAAAATCATGCCTTACGATTTTTTTTGTCCTTCGCTTGCAAACGTCTTAGCTGATTGAGTTTGTAATATTTGTGACCAGTACTTTGCCTCGAAAAAAGCTACTGTAATGCACAAAAAACTACATGAAAAGGACTGTAGTCGCACTCACATGATTCAACCAGTTTCAATTTTGAAACGTGGAAAGGGGAAAAGCCTTTGCATTTTAAAACAATCGGAGATTTGTCAAGTTGCAGAGTGGCATGACGACGAGGATATTGATGTTACAGAGTTTGAATGTGAATCAGAAAATTCAACAGACGAATCGGGTGTGCCAATTGTAGGTTCACTATCAGACTGGTTGAAAAGCGCATGGACTAACGATGACTTTTTTTATTCATCTTGAAAAACAAATGTGTAGTTTGCAATTTCGTAATATTTATTTAATATGTACCATATGTATATTAAAATTAAATATACATAGTAATATAGTACATCACATGAAAAATACATTTTTTGACTAGTTTCACCTTAATTATGAATCTTACGTAAGATTTCGGAAATGGGGGGGGGAGGTAGTGAGAATCTTACTAAATCTTACTCGGGGGAGGGGGGGGGGTCAAAAATTCATGAAATTGTCTTACGTAATTTATGAACGGCCCCAAAATTCAGGTCATTTGGACAATTTTATTTTTTTTTTTTTGTTTAATTCCAATTCAAAAACTGCGAAACTTTAAAAAATTTATTAACAACAACAGAAAAAGTACGAGCGAGGCAGACCTTTTTAACTGTTTTCAGTTTCCGACAGCTTGGATTTTAAATTTTCATAGCTATAAGTTATTACTACATTATAATTTTTAAGTTATAGTCATTTTAAAAATGAAACTTTTATCCATAATTTTCTGGTGCAACGCTAAAAAAAACAATTATTATTGAGTGTACCGTTGAATGCATCGTATGTAAATAGTTTATGAAATTTTTATACAAATAAAGCCTTTGAGTTACGCTTTCATCTGAAGAGAAAACAATAGGTTGTTTGAAATAAATTATGAGTTGATAATGTTAAAGTGTACTCTCAAAAAAAAAATTTAAATTCATACCCACTGAAACAGTTGTGTCAAAACTATGTAAGAATGATACGTCATTCGCCTTTTTACGTTGCAAACAATCAGAGTTGCCACCCGAACAATAACATGAGAAACATTGCCCCCACATTGCTTATTAAAGGAAGCTTCAAAATGATAAGATCGGAGATCGGCTAATAAAATTAGACTTTTTAAAAGACTATAAAGCGAAATATAGAAGCGAAAAAGGCGTATCTCAAAAAAAAAATACTATGTGATTCTTATGGCATCGGATAGCTTAAAAAAAGCGCGTCTAATAAGCTACTCTAAATACCGGTATCTTAGTTCAAACATATAAAAAATCTCCTAGGAGAATTTTCTCTATTTCAATTTTACAAATAGACACAATCAAAACATCAATTATCTCGAAACGCATTTTTTTGAGACACGCCCTTTTCGCTTCTGAGAGCAGAATAAATAAATAAAAATAAAATTTTTTTTCTTTGAGCATTATAGATATTGTTATGAAACATTGTCTTAAAAATTGATATCCTGGCTACAGATTTTTTTAGCTATTTTTGTTTAAATTTTTCGGAAAAAAAAACCCTATCCCACTGTGCGCCTTAGTTAATGTATGTGTATGTCGCACACATAATAATCTGCTGGTGCTGCCGCTTCGCTGCTGCTTTTGCTGTTGCTCTCCATTAAAAGCAGAAAACATGTTGTTTTGGTTTATTCACTTGACTTATTTTTCGTCGTCTTCGTTGTTGCTCCGGCTCTTGTTGTTTTTGTTGCAATTTAGCTCGAGCCCCTTGATTTGAAGTTGTTGCTGTTGTTGGTTTTGTAATGTTTAAGATTTTATTTAAAATATGCATTTAAAATGCAAACAACCTGAGTTTTAGTGCATGTTGAGTTGTTTATCGTCGTCGTCGTCCGAATCTTTTTTTTTTTTATTTGACACCTTTAAGTATTTGATGCTGATAAAATTTAGAATTTACGACAAACAACAAATAGGGTTGCCAGGTTATCCAAATAAAGTCATTTGGCGCATACACTGGGCTAAAGCTTAAATTTTTACGCGCGAATACTTGGCAACCCTAGCAGAAATATAGGCACACGACGATTAAGCAACGTCCAATCGACTTTTGGTCATGCCAGTGTGTTACTTTGTTGTAGTTTTTTTTAATTTTCATCATTTGTTGAGATTTTTTTTGTTGTTTGATTTCTGTTATCGCGATCGTTGTGTAGTTGTTTTTGCTTTATGTGGGGCGTGTCAAAAATTGCATAAATAGCAAAATATTGCATGTTGCCGCTGTTGTGTTATTGTTTTTGTAAACATTAATAATAATTTGACTCGCGATAATTTTGGTGGCTGTGTTTTTGTTGTTGTTGCTGTTGTGTTTATTCTTTATTCTTATTGTCGTCATCATGGCCACTTCTCCTGTGTCCGTCTGTCCACACTTTCGTGCAAAAAAATGGCAAATATCGCACAAGCCATAAATGAAGTCAGCGGCAGCACTCAAAATGTTTGCAGCGCATTCGATCGCGCGTCAAGTGTAGCCAGGAGCAACTTCTTGTTGTTTTGTCCCACTTCTTCTCACCGCCATCATGCAAGTGATTTGCACTTTATGTTTTTGTAGTCATGTGTGTGCGCACGGGCTCTTTAGTTGTTACGTTGGTGGGAGGGGAGAGGCGGTGATTTAAATAATGGCGCGATGGGCGTGGAAATGCATAACGGCATTATTATGGAATTAATTTGTAATTCTTGCAGCGCCCTCTGGGTTTCATTACAAATACGAAATTAATTGCGACCGCGGATGTGTGTGCGATGCAACACACACACACACACACACACAAAGCATAGGGAAAGTGAAACAACAACAGTTAAAAGAAAACAAGTTTAATTTATGCAACACTACCACCAACAATGACGACAAAATGAAAATTTAATTGGATGCGTGGAAAACACGTTGACCGAGTTTTTCATTTACAGGGCATTTAAAGCATGGGGTAGGTGGTAGGTGAATGGAGAAATGGTGCGATTAAGGAAATCGCGAGACTCATTTTAAAATCAATGCAGCGCGCATTTGTCCTTAACCCATTAATTGCCATGCAAAGTTATTATTGAGAATATTTTAATTAAAAATTCATTTATTAATTATTATTTAATTAATGTGTAAGACATCAAAGAAATAACAAGACCTTGGATTTTAATTTTGGTATGATCCTTAGTACGTTGCATATAGCAACATCTCAACGCTCTCGGATAGAAAGGCCCCTTACTTTTACAGGAGGAAAAAACTTTCAAACTTCATATAAAAAAAGTTTTTTAATGCGATTCCCGAAATTCCTAGTGGGTCAGTTTGGAGAGGTCATAACGTAAACATTAATGAACAAATTGCGCCAACAATTACCATTTTCAAAATATCTCAAAAACGGCATCACTTACAACAATGTTTTGTTTATCATGATTATAGCCCCTATGATACCTGTAATATGGCGTCATTTTCGAAATCTGCAAAGCCGTTACAGAATTATGACTATAAATGTAAACATGGATTTGTCCCATTCTTTTCTTAACATGCCCCTCTTCCCTAGGGAGTAGGAGAGAAGTTTTGCATGCGTTTTTTAGCTTAATTAAAATTAACTAACGATACCAATATCGATCAAATCTAGCGGGGGTATCGATTAAATAGTCAATTTCATAAAAAAAAAAATGAATTAGGGTCTTTCTATCCGACGATATGTATTATGTATAATTCCTATGCAAATATTTTAAGATATTTATAAATATGGTTTTCTTTCTAAAATCGATTTTAATATTTGTCATAAAAAAATAATAATTCACCTCTTACGATATCCAATCATGATTTAGTTGTTATCACCAAATATGTCTTAGGATCGATTCATTAAAAATTTTCAAATATGCGAAGTTTTGACTGATACTAAATATTTATTTCACCTTATCAAATATACAACGATATTTGTTAAATGTTAAAATTTATATTGCATAATATTTTTTCAGGACGAAAGATTGTCATTTGTGTTTTTTTTGTTCCTTTATATTGCTATTATATTATCTCACAGCTGGCGAGTGAATAATGTTTAAATTTACGACTATTTATTTTGCAAATAACTGGCAATGATTCGAGCGTATAATTTGTCGTGAAAAGCTTTCCTCAGTATCTCCATTCGGATACGGTATTAAACTGTACGTTCACGACATTCTGTACAATAAAAATGGACATAATAAAATGATTTACTGATGTTTTGAAACAGCCCATCTTGAAAAAATGTTGGAAAAGTCGTGGAAAAGGTAAATGAACCGTGTTGAAAAGTAGAGAAATGATTAGAAATCTAAAAATGTTAAAAAATGGTGAAAAGTTTAAGTACTTAGAAAAAGACGAAAAGTTCAGGTAAATTTTAAATACTATAATTACAAAGAAGTTCAATGAAAAAGTCGAATAAAGCTAAAAAAAAAGTTAAAAAAGGTTGAAAAAGGTGAAAAATTGGAAGAAAGCTAAATAAGTTGAAAACGGTTAATAAAGTTCACAAAAATTGAACAAGATTGAAAGAGTAAATAAGTTAATAAAGGTCGAGACTGTGAAAAAAATTAATAAAAGTTTTTTTTTATACAGTCGAAAGGGAATGAAAAAGTCGGAAAAAGTTGAAAGTCGAAACAATTTATTAGATCGAAAGAATTTAATAATTCAGAAAAACTTGAAAAAGACACTGATGTACTATATGGTTGAAAAGGTCGGAAAAAATTGAATAAGTCCCAAAAAGTTGCTTAAAGTTAAACAAATCGAAAAATGTTAAATATGGTTAAAAAAGCCCCAAAAAGTTGAAAAAAGCCAAAAAAAATTGCGTAAAAGTTGACAAAAGTTAAAAAAGGTTGAAAAAGTCTATATAATTTGAAAAAGTCGAAAAAAATTTAAATAATCATTAACAGTTCGCACACATTTAGCTAAATAGGCACAACTCAAAATTTCCCATTTTCGAGTTTACTTGTTAAAACTGTTCATCATACACATATCTGTCAGCACAAAAGAGATTAGCTCGTTTATTACTGTACTTTGGTGTCAAAAAACAGTTATGTCTTTCTTCATGTTGCAATAGAAATTAGGCTACAATATGCAAAAGTTTCCGATTTTTAGTGTCGGAGAGTTCAAGCTGTTGTGATTGCGACGTGGCTTCCAACCATATCCTATTAGTATCTGCATCTAAATAATTAACACTTTATTTATAAAAAATAGTTCAAAACAGTTTTTTGCGTTTCCTGAAAATTTGAAATGTGCCTCTTTAGCTAAATGTGTGCGAGTTGATAACTCAGGACGACATAATTTGTTCAAGTCTTTGTTGTTAAAACTCTAATATACTTTTCGGAAGGTTTTTGAAGGTTTCTACATACATAAGTTTGTAAGGAGACCTATGTAACAATTTTCAATTTACGATACTTCGAAGACAAACAAAAAGATATCGATATAATTCTAAGTATGTTTTGAAGAGGAAGAGTAGTTCTATCGAGCCTCATTAATGGTTTCATAAAAAAAAAAAATTTCTATGTAGTTTTTCGTGATTTTTGCACTTTTAGTTAGGTTAGAATATCTCGAAAACCGGATCCATTCGAGAAATTCTGAGTTTGGATTCAAATTCAGCGTGTCAAAACCTTCGGTAAAGTAGAAGTCAAAAATAATCAAATAATACAAAAAAAATCAAAATATTTTGGAGAAAGCAAATAAGGTCGAAATAATATGATTAAGTCAAAAAAAAAAAAATTCGAGTGTTAAAGTGGAATAATATTGTTACAACGCGAAACATTTCCGACAATTCATACCAGTATAGTTTTGCTTTAATACTCGCCATTAACGATTTCGTTCAAACTTAATCCAATATAAATTAGGTGTTCATAACAGTGAACAATTTCTATATTTGTTACTTTTATTAAACGAGTTTACTTCACTTTGAAGCTGAACAATGTATGTCATCATTTTTCCAAAAGCACACGGACAGATAGGCGGACTTATCTTAATTTGTAACGTCAAGTTAATGCAACAAAGTATTTCCATTTACGATTTTTAATCTAAAAACTGCGCAATCTGCCCATTATTTTTGTTATTGTAATCTTTTTATAATTTCTAATTGCAGTACTATAAATAAATTCACATTTTTATCACGATGTTTATTAAAAATTGTTGTTAATTTTACTTTTATTTTTGTTTTGGTTGTTGTTTTTGTTTTTGTGTCACTTGTAAAACTTTCAACAAAATATTTGTAGTGCGTGTGTATGTAATCAGCGGTTGCGTGTCTCTCAAATAAGCTAGTGTACGAGAGTATGGATGTATACGCGTGTGTATATATGAATCGAATCTTTGATAAGCTTCAAGATTTACACGTCTTCTTCCCCGCATGAGTCTTTCGCCGTTGGGTCATTCGCTTGTCGCGCACCGCAATAGTTTCGCAATTGAGCGAGGCGGCGCAACAACTAGCGGTAAGACGAACTTTTTGTGCTGCGCTACACTTCAACAAGTGACGGTCGTCGACCTCTGACGGTCGATCGTAACAACTATGTTAACTTGTCTCTTTAGGTGCACAATGTTGCCATATAAATGCGATATAACAAATATTTTTATAAATAACTATGATGACATATTGTTTTGAGATTGCAAATATTTAATATTAGTTTGTTTCAGCTAAGTTGATGCATGTTAAATAAATAACTTAAACATTTATAGGGTTTTCTGAAAGTGAAGTATGTTGGGATACACTAAAGCAGTGGTGGGCATGGAAATCTAATAAAAGGGCGAAACAACAACATCAAGTAACAACAAACGAAATTTTAATTTGTTGTCATTTCCAAATTCGCCAAGATCACATAAAAAAAACAACAAATTGCACTAGAAACAAAAACAATTGCTACATTCGTCAAGAAACAATGCGGCGCCGTCGCTTATGCATTTGTGTGTTGTTTTTGTTTTCATTTGAACTCAAGACAACGATGTGCCTCGATAGCGTTGAGATTCTGCAAATTTTTTTCTCGCTTGCTTGTGCGTCGAATAACGGTTCGGGCAATGAGGGCGGATGGGGATTGATATTCAATTGAATACTCAGATTTCTTGAACCAAATCGATGTCATGATTATAACATTTTGTTACTAAAGTGCTCTGGAACATGCACACCTAAAGAATATCACGCAGATAGAGATTTTAGGTTATTTCATCCTAATCTCGCTTGCGTAACGCAAACGCACAATAATAGTTAAAGTTCTGGGAATACAACATTGTATTTGATGTTTTCGAGAAACCAAATCTGCAAACAGTTTCAGCGAATTGGCTTCGGCTTTCGTTGAAATCATCTCTTGGCACGGTACGCCACTGACTTCGTATAAAAAGATTAGTCTAACTACGGATTCATAGAGCCACAGCAAAATTTTCGATTGAAGCCGCCCATTTTTTGCCGATTGCGTTCTTACAAAAGTGAAGAGCTACACTCTTATGTCTGTTAAAAATTTCTAGAAGTTACAACTGGATTGCAAAGTTTATTCAAAATTTTTTCAAGTGTAAGTAAAATTTTGACTCGACTAACAAATTACTTTTGCTAAGCTATTCAGTGATAGTTTTTTTTTTTTAACAAATTCTAGCAAGATAACCTACATTTTCTTTGACATTGCTTTTTCATCAAATGCATAGAAAAGTTTTTTTTTTTTTTTTTTCATTTTAGTTTGACTTAAGTTAGAAATTCTTTGGAAATTAAAAGTTCGTTAGGGGAAGCAGAATAAGGCAGAAAGCACAAAGCAAACACACACATTAAGAAAACGAACGTAAACTCAGCATAATAGGAAAAAATAAACAAAGGATGACCAAATAAAGGATCAGAATAAAACTGTAATGTTAGCAAAAAAAATTGTCATACTTACGCCTACACACACATGCACGAGAACACAAATAGCTTTTTTTTATTAAGTGCAATCTTTGAAATTGCTACATATTTTGGTTTACACTTGTTAACAAATAAAGTTTAAATCGAAATACTAACCGAGAAACGAATGTTATAAAAAAAAAAAATATTCAAATGTTTCCGCAATTTGGTTCAAACAAATATTTCGTTACCGCAAACATTTATCCCTTAATAATTACCAAATGACATGACTTAACGGAAGAAATATTCAAAATCAAAAAATCGATGCCTGAAAACATTGATACAGAGATAAATCGATTAAAGCTATTAAAAGTTGTTTATTTGTAATAAGTATTTTTAGAAACTGTCAGCAAGAATATATTTATTTGAAATAAACATAATTTTACATATGTATGTATGTACATATATTCTCATAATAAATATTCTCTTAATAAGTTTATATAAAAAAATTTAATCGAAAATGTTGATAGTTTACTATTTTATAGGTAGACCTAGACTAGGTAGATAAATTTAAACGAAAATGTAGTTAAATTTAACCGAGAAAGTAGGTAACCGAAAAGAATGGTCTAAATTAGTAAATTGAACCGGTAAGAGATGTTAAGTTTATTTTGCTCTTTGTCTACCAATAAATTTGTTAGTTTACTATTTTGTGTGAAGCTTACTATCAAAATTTGTTATGCTACAAATTGTTTTAGTAAAAAAACCACAAAACTGGTTTTAATATCCTTCTCTTAGTTAACGTACAAGATAAATTGCGTGGGAGCCATTTCAACGCTAAATGTAAAACTGAAATAAGTTCTGCACAATTTTTGAAATTACAGCACAAAAAATGCCTAAATTTGTCGGTTAAAAATTTTCCTACATAATTTATAAAAATAATAGGAGAATATAGAATACATAAAATCAATGATATCATGATTCAAATGAAATAAATAAAAATTCTAACAATATTTTGTTTACGGCTTGTGTTACATATTTTGTAGCTAATATCTTAGAAAATATGCTTTTTGGTAAATTTAACTAACAAACGTGATATAAATACCTATAATCTTTGTAACAGTAACACATTTTTTGGTTATTTGAACTGTTTTTTGTCGAATTTTCAGATTCTATTTAAATAAATTTTTATTGGTATATTCTACCTAACGAAAGCAGTTAATATATTTAAAGTTTTCATACGTCATACGAAAAAGAGTAAACTACCTTTTTTTTGGTTCATTTTAGCTACCTTTTTTTGTGTGCAACTAATAAGAAATACTAAGTAAATTCAAAGTGAATTAATCGTTATGCAGTGAAAACAATAACTGCTCATATGTATATATTCTGATGGAGTTCCCTTTGCAAGCAACTATCAAAATCATATGGTAACTGTAACGCCCAAAATCGGCCGCTTGGACTTAGTTTGAACTATGTTTAGTAGTAACTGAATTTGGAGCTTAAGCCAGAAACAGCGTGTAAGGCAGGAAAAACTCCGTTTTCAGAATTCAATCCAAATCAAATTTATCGCTATTCTCTGGATTAATGCTATAAACTGTTAAAAAAAAGGACTGGTTTTTACCTTCAAAAGGTCATATCTCATCTCCAAAGTCATTTTGAAAGTTGAAATTTGGTAATAGCTTCTGAATTTACATCTCTTGAAGAAAAAAAAAATAGTTCTGCGTAGAATCTTACTTTGACTTTAGAATCGCTGCTAAGAATGTTTCTTGTGCAGAAAACTTATTTAGAATTATATTAAAAAAAAATGTTTACCGTGTACTTAACGTAAAAAGTTAATTTGCACTATAAAATTGAATGCAAACTGACTTAAAGCAACTATGAAGATAATATATCCGAAACTTTAAAGAATTGATATAAATTGAAAAGTTTAGTTTTTTAAGAAATATGAAGCAGTTTTAGAAAAAAAAATTATTTAATTTTAAAAGTAAAATAAATCCTTTGAAAAGTTTAAAATTTGTTAAACTAAGAACTGTGCGAAACTACAAAAAACTTTTTTTTGCCGACAGTCAGACAGATACTAAAGCTGTGTAGCATTTGAAAAGTTTAAGTCGGTCGGTGGGTGGTGTTTGGTAATACATAGCAAATCCTAAAACGAACACTAGGATACAAGTAACTTTTCAGAACTTTAATGTTTGCAAGCGGCTTTGTGTGTTAATTTTAAAAAAAAAAAAACATGAAATTTTACAAAATAAGTAGAAATTTTCAATATTTGTTTGATTTTCCAAACAAATATAAATTTAAAGCTGAAATGAAAAATATTATTAATAATAAAGTCAATAAAATTGGTAAAGGAAAAAGTTTCATGTTATCGTAAAGCTAACAAATTTTGCAGGAAGTTGTTTATCTTGCAGTCTGTGTGTAGGTGTCGTTAAATACATACACACATATATCTATATCGAGTGCATGTGTTTGTGTATTTTAGGATGTGGGGTTGAAATTTAAGCAAATGTGTTTTGTGATAAAACGAATATTTTACTTAGCAATTTGAGAACTAAAAAGAATTAAAACTACTAGAACCAAATTTTCTTCATCCATTGATGAATACTAATAATAAATAAAATTTATAGCGACTACTCTACCCTGAAAACATATATAAAAAAAAATTCTGAATGAGACCAAACTTGGTTTTTCTTAATAATTTTGATTATTCTTCACAACACATTAAACAGAAATAATATATCCTTTACTATCTTTTCAACATGTTACTTCTTTTCTGAGATGTCATGCGTTAAGACTGAGATTCAGTACTTTATACGGTGTAAAGAGGTCTTTATTTCAATGGACAATATCATGAGATAACTCTTTATACTTTCAAACGAAAAAATTTCAGAATGCTGACGCAATGCAAAGCTCTAGTTCAAAACTGTTATGACATTATTAAAAACCAAATTTCGGTTGATCCGCAAAACTTGCCAGAGTAGTGTTATTTATCTCAGCTCAATATGTGGGTTTGTATGATGTTCACAAGCACTTATACTTGTATGTCATCAAGTTCCATGAATAAATGTCATCTTGTTACACGAAACGTTCTCTAGATTCTCTTAAGTGGAAATATGAGATAAGCACAAAATTCTTACACTTAGTTGATTCACAAAAAAGTTTAGCAAAATCTTTAAGGAACAACAACAACAAAAAATATTATGCAAATGAGAAGCCATAACCAAGTCTTAGTCAATTGAAAATGTCAATTAAAATTTAATTTTAGTTGCAAAACATTTTGCTTCGAAAATACATTAAAATAAATAAGCTAAAGTTAGACAAAAATCTTGGAAAATGGAAAAGAAATGTTAACTTAAGTTTATCACTTTGATAAAAAAAACAACAATATCTTGAACGTGTGTGTTGGAAAACTTTAAGCTGATTTAGATTGTAAAAAACTGTGGGGGCCCCTAAAAAATGTACTAATGATATGGAACTTATTTGAAAGATCTCTTTCGAGTCCTCTTACTTGATTCGGAATTGAATGGCACTGTTAATTTGTGAAAAACTTAAAATTGTTATTAAAATTAAAATCCTTCGCTAGTGAAAATTAAAATATTTAACCTGGATTAAATAATTAATCCTGCAAGCTTATTAAAAACCAGAGATTGTGAAATTTTATTTAGATAAATTAAAAGGCAACATTATTTTAAATTAAACCATGATTAACTAAGAAAATTCACTTTTATTGAAGGCCAATTTTTAAAAATCCACTGAAAATTTCCAAATAAATCGACATTAAACCAAGAAGCGGCCATTCCAAAATTATCGCAAAAAAACTGTCCCTTGCATTTAGCGCACACTTTGTAGAACATATCAAATCTAGAACTTAGGCTGAAATGGTTTATATGTGGGCAGATTTAAGATTTTGATGTAACATTTGTATGTAAGTGTACACAGAGAAAACAATTTAATTACTTTCGTCGAGGATTATTATAGGCGAAATTAATATTTGATGTTAGCATGCTACATATTTCGCAGAATTGATTAATATCATTGTATTAATCATGTATTTGACAATAATTATCACATTATTATTTGACGAATTCTACAAGGTCAAACAAATGTTTGGCAATAATTAACAAATCATGTTTTGCTTGGAATAAATATTTCGTTAGTTCATGTCGCAAACAATAAATTTACTAAAATCGATTTAGGAAAAGTCGACATTTAGATATATCAATGCATAAAAAAATCTTTATTTTTCAATATCGTTACATCCTTATAGGGTAGACAGACGGCAGCGTTAATTTGCATTAGCAGACTTAATTCAAATTAACTTGTGAATTATTCCCATTCTAATGCGCATTAGCTCTGATGTAAATGCACAAAATCAAACTGAATTTATACTGAATTAAGTTATTTAAATACGGCAACACAGCCGATAATTCTTAATTACTAATGTCATTATCATTGTCATTGTGAATGTGTCATTATTTGTGACATTGAATTTATTGTTTATATTCAAAAATGGATACAAAGACAACGAAAGTAAGTTATTTCAATTATATTTAGCAAAAAATACTTATATATTAAAATCTTTATACCTTTTTTTTATTTAAGAAGTCATTATTTGTGATTTTGTGTGAGAGAATCTTATATTAAAAAGAGAGTGGCAAAAACACAAGTTGTAAACAATACGTTTTTGCTGAGAAAATCGTGTGGGAGAAGAGAGTGACAAATTTTAATAGATGCTTCCGATGTGCGTTGAACAAGTCAGCTGTTTTCTAAATGCACAAAACTATTGTCTGTCAGGGTAAAATTTTAATTTGAATTAGTAAATTTTTAATGCACATTAACGCTGCCGTCTGTCTACGCTATTATATTGGATGTCATTAGTATTTACAATAAAGTAAGTGATATGCAAGTAATGCTTCGCTAAAATGCGTTGAGAATTATTTAACATTCATATTATACATACATATATAAGTATGTATAAGAACAAGATTACTTAACATTTATTCGACCCAATCAAATTTCAACTATCTTCTCAAACTTATATCATGTTTAAGCTGAGTAAACAGTTTTTTAACTTCCAATTCCAGGCATAGTTATATTTACAAAAAAATTTTTACTATCTATGTATACCATTTACATAAAATTGCTTATTTGGAAATGGTTTGTAACGCTTTGGCGCAACATATACGGGAACAATTTTAATAATTTCTTCTTTAAAAAAACATATTTGTGCTAAAGAGCGTTATTGCATACTTATGTTTTTATTTTTAAAAGTCAAATATCCTTTTTTTAGGATTAATTTATTGCAAAACCTCGCAAGAAAATTGTCGTTTGATTTTTCGTTGCTTATGCTTATTTTGCATCTAGAATTTTGTGATGTTATTGTTTTATTTATCTTCTCATTTGTATCGTTTGTGTTTGACTTCGAAGTTTAAAGAGCAAACTCGCTTTCAATTGTTAACAACAAAATAATTTTCTCAGTGTAGCTATAAGCGCATATACGATGAAAAGTTATGCAGCAATTCTTCGTTTTTTTTCTTTTTCTTACTATACAACAATCTAAACGTTTATTTGTATTTCTTTTTTTTTCGGAATACAAAAATATGTAAATTATTTCTTTAACAAATTTGTAGCATTTTTGCATCATTGAACAGAATGACATCAGTATGAAATATTTTACAAGCCAATTTAACGCGTTCAAATTTACAAAATTAAAGCAAAACAACGAAAAATAAAATAAAAGTAGAAATTTTTCGATTTTCGACAAGGTCGTTGGTTTTATTTGATGTTATTTTATTGTTTGTGATTTAACGCCTCAATTCTTTTTTTTTTTTTTTTAACTGTGAAATGCATTTTTACAAGGTAGATAATTTTATTTTTAATGACAACAAAAATAAAATAAAAACGTTTTTGAATTACGATAAGAAAACAAAAAAAAAAAACGAATCACTTACAGTGAACAAAGCTCAGAGCGCAATTGAATATTTTTGCATATTGAATTGTCAATAAAAAACTATAAAATTAGATAACATTCAGTTTAAAAAACAATGCAATGCAAAGGAGGGTAATGACAAGTGAATGCATATATTAAAGAAAACAATAGTAGTCGACCAAACATGGGAATGAAGTACATACTCAACTATAAACGAGCAAATGGCGTTACGTTGACGCATTAGCGGTAGCGCACAGTGGCCGGTCTCATATATGCTAGCTGCACTAAAATCAAAAATTTCTTGCAAGATTTTTTAATGCAAATCGGTTAAATATTTTCAGAAATGACTACTTCTTTCTAGTCATTCAGATGTTCACTTATTTTTGGGATAACCTTATGTTTTTCAGGGTGGCAACTCCACAAAGTTCAGTTTGACATGTTTACATGCTATCAGCTGTTCAAATACTAAAATTTTACCTTTGGTTTCTTGGCGGGAAAAAGTTATTTTCAATACCAATATTAAAAGTGTTATGGATATTAATCTTGGTAGTAAATATTGCAAACGTGCTAAATTTTTATAATTTAATATATGTGAATTATATTGTAAATGGTATTTCAGTAAAGTCCTCTTTGCGGTTTGTTGTTTTTGTGAAGTTTTGATTTCTGTGGAAGAAATAAAAGATGTTCCACGTTGAACCACAGTTGTTTATATATGAACGTCTGTGTGGTAGTATTCTACATCAATTGAGTGTAATTTTATTTGCCTTGACTTGCCCCGACGTGATTTCTTCCTAAATAAAGGTACCAGTGCTCAAAAAGAAGAATCTGTTACTCACAAGGAAATATTTATGTATTTGCCATTTAGTCTGTCTTTTGTGGACGCGGAAACTATTAGGCCGATTTGAATGAAATTTTTACAGTATGTTACTATAGTATCGATCGGGCGAGTGTCATAGGCCATAAAACTTTGATTTAGGGTGGCTCTCATACAAAAATATTTTTAAAATAGCATTTTTACAAAGGCTACTCAATCGATTCACATGGAATTTATACCGCGTATCTCTTATATTAAGAGGCATAACTTAGGATATAAGACTCTTACTTAGGGTGGAACTCATACAAAAGTATTTTGTTAAAAGAATTTGTACGAAGACCGATCGTATCTCATCGACTACTTAACGCAGATGAAAGAGACTTGGTACATACATATATAAAAGGTACGAGCAAAAGTAAGTTTAAATAAAAAAAGTGGGCAGTGCCACACCCTCTATATGCAAAAACCGAAAACCGTTTCTCTGTCACATATAAACTTACGAACTACACAACGGATTTTCATAATTGTTTTTTAAATGCTTTTTATGGTCTATATAAAGTCTTCGGAAAGTTTGGTTTAGAAAAATGGGCGATAGCACGCCCTCCAAAATCAAATTTATCATTAATCATCAACTATTTGACGCAGATAAATGAGACTTGGTACACATTTTATAGGTACGAACAAAAAAAAAAGCTTTGATGAAAAAATGGATGATGCCACGCCCTTTAATATGAAAAAAAAAAAATGTTATACCTCAGCAACTATTTGACGCAGATGGATAAAATTTTTTTACAGCTATTTCTTATGATTTATGGAGGGTTTTAAGCATAGTTTAGTTTGGAAAAATGGGCGTTGCTTCGCCTACCTTTATAAGAGGAAATTCAAATTCACAATATATATATCATCAACTATTTGACGCTGTAGTATAACATAATTCGTCTGGTACATTTTAATTGTATTGGTATTTAATAATTTTAATGGAACATATTGACAGGTGATTTAAAGAGAACATTGCACATACAATAATTGGAAAAAGTGGGTCCTAGCGTAAAAACAAGTTATAATTTTAAAAAAATATATTTTTGAATTCCGCGACGCAAGTTTATGTAAAAGCTATCCTCATTTTAGAAAAATGTATATCCGATATTAAATGATTAAGTACACCTAAATGCCAACAATCGACCACCGTGTAGCGGTAAAATTGAAGGAAACAAAGGTTTGCAACTCAATTTATAATAAACTTTGAAATAAGAAAGAAAACGTAGGTATGTCATTAAGTAGAATATCTAACTCCGTGATTGTTGTCATCATTAAGGGTATGAAAACAACAATTGCCATATGCAGCAATGAAAATAGGGTACTTTTGATGTGATGTGTTGAAATATGTCGTGGAAATGGAGTTTTTGACGTTTTTGAAAATTATTTTCAAGGTATTTTTTTATGAGATCACATTTGAAATAACTATACATCCCGATATTCATTCTATCTTCTCTCTTCAAAAATAACAAAAAAAAAAGCAAATAAAAAAGAGTTTGTTCCTTGAAATTCGAAGCCAAATACAAACTGAACAAATCAAAAGAAATAAAAATAATAAAAAATAAGCAACGAACAATCAAACGACAATTTTTGTGTGCGGCTTTGCCAAAACTTAATCCTAAAAATAAGGACATTTAACTTTAAAAACAAAAAAAAAAATTATTCAATAACCATCTATAGCACAAATATGTTGTTTTAAAAAAGAAATTATTAAAATCGGTTCAGTGTATTTTCCGGTTTCGCGTTACAAAACCATTTCCATATAAGCAATTTTATATAAATAGTATAGAAATACCTACAGTAGGTATAGCGCTTCTAAAGGCAGTATTGCTGGGTAGGCATTTATTATGCTTATTAAGATATAAGACATAGATGGGCACAATTTTGGAAGCAAGAGCCACTAACAACAATTACAAAACAGAAAAAGCGCACCATAGCTTTGATCTCAATAGCAAAAAAAAAAAAAAAATTCAGCAAAAAACCAAAAGCCAATTCAAAGAATCAAGCAAAAACAACATGAGTGTAGAAATAAAAGTACACTGATCAAACAGAACGCGAAAAACTGTCCTCAATGTGCGCGTTGTTGTTTTCTTGTTTGCTCGTTTCAGTTTCTTTTTTTTATTTTTTCTGAATGCCTCAAGTCCCGTACATAGCGCGTACAAAAAAAAAACCTCAACAATAAAAATGTGCGTAGCATTGGTGAGTTCAAGTGTTTGTTGTTTTGGTTATTTTTCTTAAAAAAAACGACGTATTTGTTATAATGAGCCACAAATGGCTCGTTTTTCAAATGTTGCACATCGCTGGTATAAACGCCAACGACATCTAATATAAGTTGCGTTACAAAAAATGTGCTAGCTTATTTTTTCCATGAACGGATTTCAATAAATCCATGCATTTATAAAAAAGAAATAATTTTGAGGTACAATACATGATTTGGATATAATCAATGAGAGAACGTTGGCGACAAAACAATATTTGTTTCGACCAAAATATGAGTTTATAATTATTAACAAGCTTCATATATCCCAAAAATGCAACAAATTACTAATACCAAATATTTACTTCACTTATGTATATCAAGCATATCATTTCTTATCAAATCTTGATTAGGAAGTGAAACGAAGGTAAATGAAGTTTGTAATTCGAAATTCTGTGGCGATCGGTCTTAAGCGAGAATTTACAAAGGTTTGTATTCGTCACGTCAGCATGCTTGCGAGGGAGCATGATTTCCAAGCGTAAAGCAACAATGATTGAACATTTGATTTAAATATTCCCAATTTAATAAGAGTTGAGATTATTTTATGACTTTTATATTTTTTGTAGTTGTAACTCATTTTGTGAACTGAGCAGTTTGCATGCCAAACCGATTAACTCTACTGTTATTTTTTTCGTTATAGTACTCTATTAATACCTAACTTTTCAGTTTTGTTTTAAATTGTCTTAAAAATTAAGCGTGGAAGTCGAAATTACTTTTTGCTGTTTTCAATTTTTCTGCGCTTTTTGTTTTATGGAGTTAATTGATTTAGTAAGTGAGCGTCTCGTCGTTATCATCTTATATAGTAAGAGTTCTGCGAAACAATGTATTGATGTTAATGGTGTTCCACTATATATTAAAATTTGAGGCGAATAGTTCTTGTTAAAATTGCTTCAGTTTTCGTACTGTTAATAGATATTCCAACAGTGACTGCCTGTCATTCCCAATGTTGACCATTTAAATAGAAGTTTTTTTTTTCAGTTCTTACAGATTTCCTTAAAAAATATGCCACATTTTAAAAACATATGGAACACAATTTTGAAGCGGAGAACAAAACACATCGATTTCATGACTAAAATTCCTCTGCGCGATTAGATTTGATCGAGGTATTTTACCATTATATTTAAACGCCGTGGTTTATAATAAAATAAGCAGATTTGTTTTATTTAAGACAAAAAGAAACGATTTGTGTGAATTGAATAATTTGTTTGAACTAAAGAAAATTTCTGACAATAAAATTTTCTTCAATAATAAAATACACAGATTGCTTTATAAAAAAGTAACTCAACCGATGTGTAATCCGATGTTAAAACGTAAGTCTTTGAAACGTGTTATGTCGAATGACTTAGTAAAGATATCTGCCAGCTGGTTTTTAGTTCCTATAGCTTCAATTTGAACAATTCCATTTGCAACAGCATCTCGTATGAAATGATGCTTGATATCTATATGTTTGGCTCGCTTACCTTCCAAATTGGTGGCCATTCCAATGCATCCTCGATTATCTTCATAAATTTTAACAGCTTCGTTCTTTATTTCTTTCAAGTCTTGCATTATTCCACGTAACCATATTGCCTCTGTAGTAGCTGAACTCAAGGCAATATATTCAGCTTCACTTGATGATGTTGCAACGGAAGCTTGCTTCTTGCTTGACCATGACACCATGACACTGACTTACGGTCCACAAGATCTAATGCCCAGTCTGCATCAGCAAAACCAATTATCGGCTCGTTAGATTTTGCTTCGAATTTTAATTTTAAATTAGTTGTTCCTCTTAAATATCGCTCTATTCGTTTAAGATGTTGTCAGTGAGTACTTGATGGATTCTGTTGGAAACGGCCCATATAAGATACAGTGCAGCAAATATCTGGTCTTGAGCATAGCATTATGTACATAAGACTCCCTAGTAGCTCACGATAAGGTTTGCCGCATATGTGAAGACTTTCGCTTGATTTTAGCTGCAACCCCTTCTCCATTGGACTTTGTACAGCATTACACTCCAACAAATTGAATTTATCTAGCATTTTTTCTATACTTTGCTCTTGAGAAATCATAAGGTTACCATTTGAATGGACAAGTTTCATTCCCAAGAAAAACTTTAATGCTCCGCAATCAGACATCTCAAAGCGATTAGAAAGGTGTTGTTTAAGTTTCTCAATTGATGATAACATGATACCAACAATTAATAAATCATCCACATATAAGATTAGTATCATAACATCTTCCTTCTTATCATCGATCTTCGTATATAAACAATAGTCGTGTCTTGATCTCAAGAATCCAAGAGTTAGCAGGAACTCATTAAATTTTTCAATCCAGCAACGTGGAGACTGCTTTAGTCCATACAAAGATTTGATTAGCTCACATGTCATTCCATTTCTTGCGTCAACACCCTCTGGTATAGACATGTATATATCTTCTTTTAAGTCTCCATGTAAAAAAGCCGTCTTCACATCCAATTGATGAAAATGGTATTTTCTGTGCACACCAACTGCTAGAACTGCTGTTATTGTAGTTAACTTGGCCACAGGTGCATATGTTTCATTATAGTCCACTCCATGCTTCTGCAAGAACCCTTTGGCAACAAGTCTAGCCTTGTACTTTGTTTGGTTTCCATATTCATCTTCTTTAATTTTAAAGATCCATTTTGACCTCAACAGTTTTATATTTGGGTTCACTTCGACGATCTTCCAAACCTTATTCACTGCCATTGAATTTAGTTCTTCCTGTATTGCTCTTTTCCATTGGTTTGAGTCATTTCTTCCGAGTATATCGTTGAAGGATTGAGGAACACTAGTGCAAACGTCAGCGGTGGCAGAATTTTCTCGATATCCAGTAAAGTAATCCATAAACTTACTTGGTAATCGGCGCTCCCTTTCACTGCGTCGAAGATTGCTGTTATTGAATTGCGATGAGAGTTCAGGTAAAGCATCGTCTATATTTTCTTGATATACAGCATCTTCAAACTCGTCTACAGGTTCTCCTTCATTTAAGTTTTCTGCATCCACTCTTGACTCAATCTCGTCAGAAACAGTTTCAACGACGTTATAAGTTTCAACCACAGCAATTCTGTCAGCGCCCATAACCTATTATATTTAAACGCCGTGGTTTATAATGAAATAAGCAGATTTGTTTTATTTAAGACAAAAAGAAACGATTTGTATGAATTGAATAATTTGTTTGAACTAAAGAAAATTTCAGACAATAAAATTTTCTTCAATAATAAAATACACAGATTGCTTTATAAAAAAGTAACTCAACATTTACTTTAAATTTCGTATAAAGCGGTGGCATTTTTTGTCAAATTTTATCTTGATAAAAAGTTTATTAAATTTAAAAAAAAATTATCTACGTAAACTACAATAACATTAGCCGTTTAGCCCTTCAGTTTACATATTTCACAAAACAATTTTGGCAGCACTTCCGTAAACAAGGATGGTTAAAAAAAATTATCTGATTTTTTAACTTTGCTGTTAAACGTCTTAACATGACACTTGAAGTTTGCGGTTGCTACAGTTTTTTTACTCGTTATCATGATTAAGGTGATATCAATCGCTGTGATTACCAGATAATTTAAAATGTAAACATTTTTAAGAGCGCGGTTATTTGCTTTAAGAAAACCACAGCTATTCATTTCATTTTCGAGTAGAATTTCCCACTGGTGACCGTGTTTTGCATCCGAAAGTTGTCATTTTTTAGTTTTTGAGTATATGCTGAAAATGTGTTCCTCAAATCGAAAAAAAAAAACATTTATATTCATTAACTAAATTGTTTATCCCTAATCTAAGCTAAATTGCGCTTCATTTTCATATAATCGCTTATAATTTTATCGCAATGTTTACTTTTTTTTATTTACCTTAAAACTTTTAATTTTCTTACAACATTCTTTTATTGCTTTTATGTAGCTTAACTTTGACCGCCAAAAGGTAATATAAAAGAAGAGGAAAAACAAAAACAAAAGATTCAGAAAAATGCTAAGCATAAACAAGTAAAGGTGATATTTTCGGTCTGGTCGACAAGTAAGATCTTTCCTTACATGCTATTAGTACCAAGATGCGAATGCATTTTCTCAACAAAATTAAGCGCGGGCGTTTTACGCCCATTGAACACAATTTTTTTAAGAACATTTTTAAAGTACAAAATGCAAACAGAGACTTCTCAAAGAAAATATATGGTTATTTGAAGGAAATAGTGCATATATTGACGTAATAAGACGCTCAGGAGAATTAGTAGACAAGCCATTATACGCATATTAACAATATCTGGGAAATGGGATAAGCTTAAGTTCCATTTTTTACAATATGTGCAAATAAATGTATTGCTTGAGATAGTGAAATGTTTCTTTGACACAAATAAATATTTGTTATCTACTATTATTAAACGAGCTAAAATTGTATATTTATATATTTATATTTTTATATATTTATATATTTATATATTTATATATTTATATATTTATATATTTATATATTTATATATTTATATATTTATATATTTATATATTTATATATTTATATATTTATATATTTATATATTTATATATTTATATATTTATATATTTATATATTTATATATTTATATATTTATATATTTATATATTTATATATTTATATATTTATATATTTATATATTTATATATTTATATATTTATATATTTATATATTTATATATTTATATATTTATATATTTATATATTTATATATTTATATATTTATATATTTATATATTTATATATTTATATATTTATATATTTATATATTTATATATTTATATATTTATATATTTATATATTTATATATTTATATATTTATATACATATATGTTTATATATGGCTGAACTTTATTTCGAAAACGGCTGCAGCGATTTTGATAAAACTTAGGGATTTCGTTCATATGTGAACAAAATTAAGATTGGACTAGGTTTAAATTTTTCAAGTTTCTAACAGGGGCGTGGCACAGCCCTAAATTTTAATTTTTATTTCGTGATAACTCGCAAACCATTCAAGGTATTGCAACGAAATTTGGTAGACGGATGCATATCATAAATATCTTAAATGCTATCAAAAGTGGGCGGAATCGGAACGGTAGGCGTGGCATATTTCAATAATTGAAAACTTTGATTCGATATTTCTCGAAAACGGCACCGAGGATTTTCATAAAAATTTTAGAGTTAATACCGCTGAATGAGGTCATTATAACAAGCTATGCCACTATACTGGCAAAACTCGTTGAAAGGCGTGGCACAGCCCACAATATTTATAAACGTTACAGTAAGAGAACGCAATCGTTATGAAATTTGACATGTCAAATATACTGGTTATTGGGTATCTTGTAACCAAAAGTGGGCGAAACGGCACCTGTGGGCGTGGCACCTTCCATACAAGCGAAAACAGTTAAAAGCTACATTTATTGTTCTATAAGAGTAATATTTTTTAAATTTGGTATAGAGATGTCGGTTACTATAAGCTTTGAAACTAAATGGATTTCGATGGGATTGCATCAGTGGGCGTGGCACCTCCCCTACATGCAAAAAATGTTAAGTGTTATATTTAGTGTGCTATAGGCGTAATTTTTTTAAAATTTGGTGTAGAGATGTCGGTTACCATAAGCTTTGAAACTAAATGGATTTCGACGGGATTGCATTTGTGGGCGTGGCACCTCCCATACAAGCAAAAAATTTTTAAGGCTAAATTTAGTGTGCTCTTGGAGTCAAATTTTTAAATTTGGTGTGGAGGTGTCGGTTACCATAAGCTTTGAAATTAAATGAAAATCGACAGGATTGCATTTGTGGGCGTGGCACCTCCCGTGGTGTAGAGGTGTCGGTTACCATAAGCTTTAAAATTAAATGGATTTCGACGGGATTGCATCAGTGGGTGTCTCACCTCCCATATAAGCAATACACTTTAAATGTTATATTTAGTGTGCTATCGGAGTAATATTCTTTGAATTTGGTGTAGAGGTGTTTGTTACTATAAGCTTTGAAATTATATGAATTTTGATGGGATTTCATTAGTGGGCGTGGCACCTCCCATACAAAATTATAACGTTGATGCCATATTTAGCAAACTGAAGGAGTGATCCTAATAAAATTTGGTCTCAATATATTCAGCCTCATTCAACGAGTTTTTCAACGTCTTTCAACTGCTTCATTATTTTTCAACTTTTCTCAACGATTTTCTACATTTTTCAAATATTTTCAACGCTTTCAATATTTGATTGACTTTTTCAACCTCATTCAACTTTTTTCGAGTTTTCCAACTTCTTTCAACTGTTTCAACATTTTTCAACATTTTCCATATATTTTCGAATTTTTCAACCTTATTCAAATTTTTCCGAACTATTCAAACTCTTCCAACTTTTAACCTTCTTCAATATTTTTCAACCTTTTCAACTTTTTTCAACACGTTCCATATTTTTTGGACTTTTTCAACCACATTCAAGTTTTTTCGGCTTTTCAACCTCATTCATCTTTTTCCGAGACTTTCAACTTTTTTCGAGCTTTTCAATCTCTTTCAACATTTTAATATACTATCGAGTTTATCAAACTTTTTCACCTGCTTCAACCTCTCTCAATGTTTTTCAACATTTTTCATATTTTCGGCTTTTCAACCATATTCAATATTTTTTAAATATTTCCGACATCTCATTCAATTGCATTACATTTTTTCGACTTTTTCAACCTGAAAACGAAAAACCGAACTAAATAATTATAAAACAAATCAAAATATCGAATCATTTCAGATTAGTAGAAGAAGAAACACTTCATTATTCACAAGACTAACAACTATTTCGAACTGTTACCTTAAGCGACCAAGTGTAGAGTGCATGAAAATGTATTTAGCTTTGACGCCAGCGAAAATTACGAAATACGTACATACATAATGTAGTACAAAAAAATAAGTTTATTTATATTTTATCAAGTTTTTTTTACTGATTTTTCTTTTTTTTTTTTTGTGTTTATCGTCAACATTTTCTGCATTTTGCGCCTTGTTTGTCTTATTGGTTTAATACATTTTATTTTTACTCTTAATAAAATGTTTTGTTTTTTTTTTTTGCTTTATTTTGTATCACCATATCTTGTAGTCTTAGTTCTGTTTTGTTTTTGTTGTGTTTTGTCAATTACTTTTTGTTAAAATTCAGTCATCGTTTGTGAATTTGCATTTGAATTTACGAAACGCGCCAAAATGAAATTCAACAAAAATATTCACATAAATATTTTTTTTTTTAAAAGAATGACGTTTTATTTTGACGTTCAATTTAGATGTTCAATTAAAAAGTATAGTTAAAAAATATAATTTATGGAAAAAATTTATTCAAGAGTGAAACAGACATAATTTTAATACACTAAGATTTTCAACTCACTTTTATCAAAAATCCGATTAAAATTGTTGTATGTTGAAATGACAAATGGTTTTTATCTGAAAGTAAAGAGAATAAAATTATGACTATAAAGTATTTTTGATGTCATAGAAGATAAATATATATTAGAAAAAATTGTATTATTTAAAACTGTCCTAATCAGCAAAGAAAAATTATTTTTATATTGAATATTAAGACAAAATGTTTAAATCTATTTTGACTCTATTTTCAATATGAAGTGTAATAGGAAACAAACTGTCCGCGCCGTTTACAGGTTTGAGCTATGAAGCTCATATATTGGGACAAATATTTTTATTTCTCAAGTTAAAATATAGGCAAAAAAAATAAAATCCATCAACAAAATTTTCAAAATAAACACCGCAATATATACATATGTTATCGGCCAAACTAGTTTTCAGAGTAAACTAGTTTTTCCTAGGCTAAACTAGTTCATCCGAAGCGTCTTAGTATGAACCACTTTAGCCTAGGATGAACTAGTGCATTTATTTACTTTGATGTCTTCACTTCCGATTTTCTTGAAATTTTAGTATGTTAGGATAAGTGGGCGGCCATCGGCCTCGGCCTCGGCTCAGGGTTTATATCCTCCAATATGTCCAATGCCAAGCCCTAAGTTACCCACTTACCTCAAGATACTAAAATTTTACTAGGCTTAACTGGTTCATCCTAACACGCTTCGGATGAACTAGTTTATCCTAACTAATTTATTCTAAAAACTAGTCTAGCCGGTAAAATATATACAAAACAGCGCCATCTGCGTAGTCATACTAAAACAATTGGTGTCAACGGTGCCAGTGATTTTACAGCAATGAATCGTCTGAAACACAAAAACCAAAAAAATGTAGGTTCAGTATGACAGTGGGATGTATTGTCTGAACCAGTATTATTAAATTTTATACAAAAATGCCAAAACGGCGGCTAATGTTAGAAAAATTTCGTATTTTTAATTTTTTCAAAGTTGTAGTTACTGTCATTGTCACGTCTTGTCAGAATCAACCAGAAGAGCTGTTTATTTGTTTTCCCATTATTTGCAGTAATTTTATTTTTAAACACTTTAAGCGCATATATTTTGCATATTTTCAAGCTTATTTCGCTTATTTCTAATGAATTTGTTAATTACATTAATGTAAATGGCAACAATTAAGAACAACGTAAGGATGCTATTGCTAAGCAAAGCAACAACAAAAAGCGCTAACATACATTTGGTAAGTAAGTAAAATTTCAAGGCTCAAAATACTAATTAAGCAAATTACACCCACAACAATGGCAGGCAGCATGTTATCGACAAGCTGAACGAACTAATGAACATTCGCTTGTTCGAACTTTAAGCAACGGTCGAGAAATCTAATTTGAATTAATTTACAATCATTGGTGAGAAAAATTCAAGTGCACTTTATCAGTACTGCTGATGGTGACTGAAAAGGTTCGGTTCTCGCAAAGTTCTGTCGAGTCTGGCTGTTATTACTACTGCTGTCGCTTAATTAAAATCGATTGTGCAAAACGTAGCAGCAACTTATTTGTGGTTTGCACTTTTTAGCAAGTGGGCGGCGGTGGGTGTGGCTGCAAAATTATTTATAGTAAGGCAGGAAGTAAGGAAAAGGTGTGTGTGTAGAGATAATTTTTAATTGATAGGAAAACAGTGAAATGCTTTTAAAAATTTGCTTTTTTGATTTGTTCGCATTTAATTCAGCAAAGGTCTGATTATAAAACCAATAGATCAGCAAAAATTTGCAACGATAATTAAATCACACAATCAAGCATTAAATGAAGCATTCAATGTTGTGTTTCAGTTTCACTGAGGTAGCGTAAGCGCTTTTCATTTTTTTTTTAAAGAGACTTAATTAAAATCTATTGCAGAGCTGTATAACTGCATACATACATATGTATTTATTGAAGGAAATACGCATCGCAATCGAAATAAAGATTGTGCTCCAAAAATTAAAAGAGTGTACTTCTTAAATTTTATTGGAAATGAAGTTGTTATACGTGGGCAGCAATTAACCGGAGGTACCATGGCATTTTGGTAGGATAATGCTACCCTTCATACAGAAAAAAAAATTAAAAGAGTTTTTCCGGGACAACAACACAAACTTTCAAAGATCGCCAGCTTGTTCTCCTGATCTAAACATTATTGAAAACTGCTATGGTTGTTTGGCTCGGCAGGTTTGTGCAGAAAACCGGCACTATATATTCACGAGCTCAAAAACAGGATATTAGCCCACTAGGAGCCTCTTCTTCGAAAATACGGTAAAAAGTTATTTTAATCCTAACAAAAAGTAATGACTGAAGTGGTAAAAAATAAAGGAGGATCCACTTATTATTAAAATAATGTTTTACTTCAATTTTTTTTTATAATACCTAGAACGAATTAAAGTTACAAAAATTTTGTGCTATCGTTTTGTCGTACCTTAATATTGAGTTTTTGGTTTAATTCAGAAATGCATAAATTTTTTTGACAAATTAAGTATTTATAAGTTATTTATTTCCTTAGCTTTAAGAATATATACTATGAAAAATTTTAAATAATTGTTGCAAATCCTTTAAAACACTACTTGTGCTATCGTTTTGTCGTGGTCTGTATAGCGTTCGGATAATGTGATATACCATCATAAAAAATATACCAAGTATAAAACAGTAGGAACTAATAATACAATTTCAATAGAATTTAAATAAAAAAGGAAACTAGATTTAAACTGAATCAATAAGCGAAAAGTAGAACATATTAAAGTCAGATAGATGACTCACGTACACAAATTGCTTGTCGTCTTGGAAGACAATCATTGTGAGCCCAAATTAAATCGCATTGCAGGCATTGAACTCAGGTCTGAATCTTTGTATCCCTTTGGAAGGATTTATTGCATAAAGCACAGGTAATTTCCTTGCTGGGTGAACCAAATTAGATTATATCACATTACCCGAATTTCAGTTTTAATATACTTGGGTTATTTTTATTAAAACACATTTCAGCAAATAAAGAATTCACATTTTTATGACAAAGTATATTCATCTACTAACAAATTTTAGTACTTCGGCTTACTTTATTTTGGGCTTAATTCACTCATGAAATGCACACAAATAAAATCTCGACTTGTGGCTACATCAATTTCACCGCACTGAGACCAAAAACAGTAAATCCGAACGCACAAAACCTTGCAGCACGTATATTTTTCCGTTGCTGATATGTTGACAAAAAAATGTTTGTCGTGAGTTGTTTATTCAAGGAAATATGATGGCATATCACATTACATGACCATATCACAATACCCGAAGTAACTCTACTAGAGTTTTTTTTTCAGTGCATTGCTCAATCAATGAAAAAATAAGAAATGTTTTTCAACTCTTATACCTCAGCTGATCTCGAAGCTGATAGTTTTCGGGCACTCTGCTCGATGAGTACTTTAATTTGATATACCATTTATCTTAAACATCCCCATACCATGTGATGGCTGATTTGAACAAGCGTTCCCATAATGATTTTGGCAAAATTTACTTAAATAGCTTTTAGTAGAGCGTTTCGAAGCTCATGATTGTGTGGGAAGTACCACGGCAACTCGACAAAATGCGCCCACTTTTTTATAGGTCCTAGACTAGATAGTCCTAGAACCCTTTCTAAAATTTGTGTGAAATTTGGGTTCACTATCTAAAATGCTCTCTCTTTGTAGTTTTTGCTTATATAGTTGCATTACCTAAAATAACTCTCTTAGTTTAGCGTTTTAAATGTTTCACTTAGGAGACGTCCATAAATTACGTGAGTCAAAATAGTGGAGAGGGGGTCCGGAAAAATCTCACCAAGTCTCAGCAAGGGGGAGGGGGATCAATAAAAATCTCACCTTAATTTTTCAATGCAGAGACTATACATTATTATGGCAGATTACATTTAAAAATTATGTGGTAAGCCTCACGGAAGGGAGGGTAGATCCCGTCAGAACTCGCCAAATCTCACCAAGGGGAGAGGGGGATCCGAATTTTCAAAAAAAAACACCTCACGTAATTATTGGTCGGCCCCTTATATGGATAGGCGGCGGGCGTGTCAGTGTACCGATTTCGCGTGGTTATAATTGAAGATGTAGCTAATGTACCAAATGTCAACAAATTACTCAGTATATACACACAAAATGACGCTGATCAATAATGTATTTATTTCCAAATAGGCTGAGAGCCGGCTGCAGAAAAGTCGAGTGTATAAGATTACAGGATGAGATGTATGCCAAATGATAGAGCTCAATGAGCCTAAATAGAATATCTAGGGTTGCCTTGCCAAAGCCTGTCCCGATGGCCGAAAATGCCCGAATTTTAGCCAATTTTGTTGCTCTAATTAAAACTGTAATACATAACAGCTTCAAATGTATGCCAAATGATAGAACTCGAAGAGGCCTAAATATAGTACCTGGGATTGTATTGTTAAATACTGTCCCAAACATGGGTTTTCACCGGTTTTTTGGGTCAATTTTCATTAATGAAGATAGCAGCTTAAAATTCATGCCAAATGATAGATATCGAAGAGCCTAAATAGAATATATAGGGTTGCCTTGTCGAATCATGTCCTAAACATTATTTGACAACCGTTTTTGGGGTCAACTTTTCTTAAATGAGTGGCAACTCATGTTTGGGATAGGATTCTACAAGGCAACCCTATATATTCTATTAAGGCTCTTCGATATCTATCATTTGGTTCAAATTTCAAGCTGTTATCTTCATTAATGAAAATTGACCTAAAAAACCGGTGAAAACTCATGTTTGGGACAGGATTCAACAATGCAATTCCAGGTATTATAATTAGGCCTCTTCGAGTTCTATCATTTGGCATTCATTTCGAGCTGTTATGTACTACAGTTTTAATTAGAACAATAAAATTGGCTAAAATTCGGGCATTTTCGGCCATCGGGACAGGCTTTGGCAAGGCAACCCTAGATATTCTATTTAGGCTCGTCGAGCTCTATCATTTGGCATGCATCCCATCCTGTAATCTTATACACTCGACTTTTCTACAGCCGGCTCTTGGACTAAAAGCGTTACAAACGGAATATGTAGGATCAATTATAAGATTCAAAAATTTTTAATCTAATTCAAACAGATTTGGCATTGGAAATCATATGAATTTATGGTTAAATCAAAAAGAAAATATTTGATTCTTTTCCCAGAGTGTGGTAACACAAGTAAAAACTTTTTTCGTTATGTTGACGTTAATAAATGTGACAAACGTTGCGATGGTAAAACGCTCAAAAATAAAACGAAAAATAAATAAAAAACAACAAAGAAAAACAAAAATAACACACACAAAAAAAAATTGTTATGCGAGGTTTGAAAAAAAAAAACAAAAACAAAAACTTTTAGAACGACGACTGCACAACGAAAGCTATACACAATAATTAAAATTAGTCAGGTAGTCTGTCAGCTAAATAGACAGAGGCACAGACAGAACGACAGATAGCGAGACAGACAGTTACGTTTTGGTTTAAAAAAAGTGAGGTTAGTCAACTTCAACAAGTTGGCATGATTTCGAATGAAACGATTTTACGGTGGAGTTGAGACGGCGGTAAAGAATTTAGATAACGTGAAAGCTGTGCACGTAATATTTGCAGCATATCTTTCAGTTTTTGTTCTTTACAAGGTATCTCTCTCTTGGAATCTGAAGTTATTTAACTGTTCATTTGAGAAGTGCACTTGGCAACAATATACAAAGATCCCACAAAATAAAAGTGCAAATATGTGCGCATTGTAGCTAAAATGAATTTATTGGCCATTTCAAATTAGATTGCAACACATTCCATTAACAAAGATTACAATTTTGTAGAGGTCCATAAAATTGCCAATTCAAATCAATTTTTTTTTTCGCTTTCATTGGAAAAATTGATGTCCGCTCGATACTAAAAAGCACCGACACTCAAATAATGCGGTTCGCACTTGCGGCACATTTGAAGAGCAAAATTTTTCTTCGAGTTTTTTTAGGAAATTTTCTGCAAGGTTGAACCGTAGGCAGAAGTTATGCATTATACATATTGCGTACTTGCTGATGCCCAAAGTTACCAGTAATTTATGGGGAATAGTGCGGCCTACAAATCAAATACAAGTAAATAATAGGACTAGAAGGAGTTTCAAAGTAAGTAACTCCTCGCCCAATTGCTAAAACTCAACATTTTTATACGCCATGGACTATTCTACCCTTAGAAGCGAAAAGGTCGTTAAAGCTTAAAAAATTACGCGTCTAATGAACTAATCCAAATGTCGGTATCTTAGTTCAAACCTACAAAAAAATCTCCTAAGATAATTTTCTCTATTTCAATTTTACAGGTATTTCAACAAATTGACATAAACAAAACATCAATTATCTTGAACAGCATTTTCTTGAGATACGCCCTTTTTTCTGAGGGCAGTACCTATTGTTATGTTGGGTGACGAAAAATATCACTCAAAATTTGATTTAGATCAAGATGGCACACAATTTTTATCACAACAAAAGTGATAAAGTCTTGGTCGATTTTTCTTAAGCAAATATTGTTCTAAATGTTATAACATGTTTTCCATTTACAGAAATTTTTTTTCGAAGATTTTCTCTTTCCGATTACTTTTTTATCTAGGGCAGTTTTTTATGGGGATTCTTTTTCATTTTTGAGATATTTTAATTTTTTTCACCGCTTGTATTTTTCAAGAAAAACATTTAAGGCGATATTTTGGAATAGCTTTTGTATTAATTTTGTTTGAAATATTCTTATGACGCTTTTTCATACATATTTTTATTTAAGGTTAAATTTTTGTGCAGTTTTTCATTCTGACGATTTTGCCCACAGCTTTTATTAAAATCGCTAGAAAAAATAAACGCCCTAAGATATGAGGAAAAAAACCACCAAGAAACTTTTATACGTTATATGAAAAAACTTAATTCAAACTATCCTTAGTCACTTCATCTACAAAAAAAAACACATTATGAGTAATTTTTCGAGTCGTTTTTTTTTATTGATTTTGACCAAAGTTTCTTTTTAGTTTTCGGGTCATTTATTTTTTTTATTTCAGTCCAAATTTTGCAACGATTTATCATTTTTTTATCTACTACTTTTTGGGAATTTTTGAATACCCTCCCCCATTAACAAAACTGGTTCCATTGCAATTTTGGCAAATTTTGTTGCACTACATCAAATAACTCTCTCAATGTATGCCGAGAAGCTTTTTTGAAGATGTGCCTTGTATGTCAAATTTCATTCCATTCAATTGCTTGGTTTCACATCGTCGTGATTTCCACAGATGGACAGAGGCCACGCCCCTTCTATGTTTTACTGACAAAATGACAAAGTGAATATACACGCTCTGTGTGGGGTATAAAAAATGGTAAAAAACCAAAAAAAGTTTGGGCAACGGGCTTTTTTCATAAAAGATTCAAAATCTAAGTTTCTTACATCAAAAATCATCCTCCTTATTGGGGTGCAAGCTATAATGTATATACTATAATTCAGCCATTTTCGCTGCGACCACTACAATTTATGTGCACGATATTCAGACACTATTCAGTATTAAAGTAGAAGTAAAAAAGTTGCAATGGAAAGAGAAAAAATTAAACATAATGCGTATAAATCAAAAATTTGACTATGGCAGCTTACTCAGGTATAATAAGAAAACTCAAACAACTTGAAAACATAAATTTATAGAAACTCTTACAATAAAAAATCAAGAAGGAAAAAACACATTTTGGGCTGTAATATCAATTTCAGTCACTCGCCATTCAGTTTGAGACTACCAACTCCTTTGGCAATTCAAACCATTCAATATTATACTCATATGTAGGTAAATACTTGTGTGCATATAAATAACATTATTTGAAAAGATCCTTAAGAAATGTAAATGAGAGAATTTAAGAACACAAAAGTATGCATTAACGAATAATAAACTCGTATGGAAGTCAGCAGCATATGGGGTGAGTATATTTTGTGTAAGGAATGTTAGCAAAGTTTTTCTATAATACGACATAAAAACCACATCATTATTAACTAGTCTATCACCGCTTATAAGTGGAGGGATACAAAATATCATACACTCAAACTTTGTGTACTAATAATAGAGTTATTAGTTCATACAAAAGATAAGATAGAATATTCTAACTATTTTCATTATCATTCGATACTTTCCGATGCCTTACGATATAATTGACGACTTTTCGGTGTTTTTCTTTATCACTGTATATTTTCCGATGCCTTATATTACCTGACATTTTCCGATATCACCCAATACTCACCAATGCCGTTCGAAAACTTTCGATACCATTCAATTGCCCTAGACACTATATCTTCCCGATTTTATTCAATATTTACTGATACCTATCAGTACTATCAGACAGTGTTCTTAAGTCCCCGATGCGTTTTTATATTATTCGATCCGATTTATTCTGATATCATCCGCAGATTTTCGATGCTACGTCACTTAATAAGTTTCTTTTCATTCATTCAAAATTTACATAAATTATTCTCTATACATACAGTGTCGGCCAAAACTTAAGCACCCCCTTAGTACATTTTTTTCAAATCATGATTTTTTTTTATGAAAACTACACGGTTGAAAATATCAGTATAAAATTAATAACTTTTAGTTATTCATATAAATCCATAAAAAAATCGTATAGATTTTATAAGTTCCGCAGCTATAAAATTTTATATGAATATCATATATGTTTCTATATTAAAAAGTATAGAATAGGTTGACGTATAAATTCTATTTTATAATAAGAGTTTATATTTTATTTTAACAATAGTAAAAAAAATGTATATTTATGTCGGTTGTTAGAACGTTTGACTGGGACGCAGAATTCATGGGTTCGAGTCCGGGAACAGATACTTCTTTTTAATTTAATTTTATTTACAATTTTTATTTATAAAATGATTTGAATAACAGAACATGAATGGGTAGAGATTTGAACCTGCTTCATTTCTAGAATAGTTTGAATTCGACCCCGTTCGTTAGCTAGCTCGGCTACAGAATGTTGATGATTTATTAGACAAAATTGAGCATAAACAACTGGCCGCATAGCTGGTTTTTATATGTCGAAAAGTTATTAAATTTATACCTAAATTCATATAAAACGACCCTTAAACTGATATTCGTATAAGAATTTATACTGATTTTTTCAACCGTGTACTATTGGCCCAATACCTTAACCAGAGAAGAGATCCCAGACCATTACACTGCCACCTCCATTCATTACAGTGGCTTTTCAATACATAGAAATCATTCTTTCTTCTTTTGGTTTGCGTGTACGCCTTATTACACGCCCACCTCAACTGGAGTGTCTAAAAATGGAAGACTATATTGTTTTCTAACAAATTCAATTATAACTTGGAAGATTCGGATGAAATAAGGCGTATACACAGGCCAAAAGGAGAAAGGTTGAATTCTAAGTATTGAAAAGCCACTGTAATGAATTGAGGTGGCAGTGTAATGGTCTGGGGTCTCTTCTCCGGTTAAGGTATTGGGCCAATTAATAGGATTTAAGAAAATTTGGATCGCTTCGTGTACGTTGACATACTAAAAGATGTGATGTTGCCATATGCCGATGTAGAAAAGCCACTTGAATGAAGGTTGCATCAGGACAATGATCCAAATATGTCTCTAATGCTTGTAAGGGCTGGCTTCAGAGCAATAGGGTAGAAGTTTTTGGTTGGCCTGCCTCGACCTGAATCCTCTTGAGACATTGTGGGATATTTTCAACATGAATATCATCAGAAAAAATTGTGAAACCACGGAAGATCCATTCAGTCCTTAAAAATATCCTGGGGAAGGATATCGCAGGATATCATTAATAATTTAATTTTTTCTATGCCTTAAAGAGGTGCGCGAGTCGTCAAGAATAAAGGGTTCGCAACTAAGTACTAATTTTAAAAGTTTTTATTTACCATAAAAATGGGGGTGCTTTAGTTTTGTCCGTTAAGGTTTTGGGTTTAAAATGTTCCTTCGATGTTAACTTTTTATTTATGAGACGCAGACTTTTTTTAATTTTTGCTTGTCAATAATAAAGGTATAAATAAATAAAATAAATACGTAATATGTTTTAAGAACGTTGTTTTCATAAAAAAAATCATGATTTGAAAAAAATGTACTAAGGGGGTGCTTAAGTTTTGGCCGGCACTGTATATGTATAAAACTTTCGTCTACTTACTGATCAATACTCGAATATGGTTGAGTCTAGTCTGATCTGCTCTGGTTTGAACTAGTCTAGTATAGTTTGGTCGGTGCCGTGACATAACCCCCACGGACATAATCCCCATTTTACGAAATTTCGGACATAATCCCCATTTTTGGTGAGGGGATTATGGCCGCAAAGTTTTCGGCCATAATCCCCATAAAAAATCGGACATAATACCCAAAGCTAGGATTAGCCTATAATATATCCAACACCTAGTTTGCTAGCCACAGTCTGGTCTGGTCTGGTCTGGTCTGGTCTGGTCTGGTCTGGTCTGGTCTGGTCTGGTCTGGTCTGGTCTGGTCTGGTCTGGTCTAGTCTGGTCTGGTATGGTACAGTATGGTATGGCCTAGTCTAGTCTGATCTAGTCTTATTAAACTCGCTATAGTCTAGTCTAATTAAGCTCGCTATAGTCTAGTCTAATTAAGCACGCTATAGGCTAGTCTAATTAAGTTTCCTATAGTCTAGTCTGGTCTGGTACGAACCAGACTTAAGGCTGGTCTAGTATTAAGTTATGTATAATCTGCTATATTAATACTAATCAAATTTTTAAATTTTGCATTAAAGTACGAAAGTATTTTACTGGCTGTATGTAAGTATGGAAAAAAGATATGAAGATGTTTATTTTCGCAATAAAAAAGAAAAGAAGATGTTTGCGTTCATACGTGCGGAGACACATGATTTCGAACGTATTAAGTATTAAGCTCTCATATTTTAAATTCAAAACCAAAGCAGAAAATCCTTTGCCCTATACATCCTTGCTGTCCTTGTGAGAGCGTAAAGCATTTTTTTAAGTTTTGCTGTAAATTTAAATGTTGCCTGCCTGTGCGCGCATTTTTGTTCACTTTTTTATAACCTTCTATTGCCATCTCACTTTCTCTATTTCGCTCAACACACTAACTCACTCTTTAGTTTGTTTTACAAAGGCATAAAATAGAACAACAACATAAAACTAAAGGCGATTACTTGCACGTTTTTCTTTTGCGAAAAGTTTTTATTTTTTTTTCTGTCGCATTTTTACTTTGTTTTGTTTGTTTTTGTTTTTTGTTTTTTATTTTTGTTTTCTTTTTTTTTTGTTTTGTTTGCTTCTCAGCTTTATAGGTTGTTTTTGTTGTTTCTTGTAGTTAAAGTGCTGATATTGTTGCATATAAAAACAGCAACAATAAAAATAACAAAACCCACTGGTGCTTTTTAAAAATATTGAACTTAAATAAGATATGTAGTTTTAGCAAAGCCATTATAGCATTTCTTTTGCGTTTGAAGCATCGCTAACTTTATAGCATCATATGAGGTGATTTTTTTAAATTGAAACAATGAAACTTGATTAAGCTTGAATCGATATTTTTTTATTTATTTATAGATATGTATAATAAATTTCATTCGATTAATCCAATTTTGAACCACTTTTCGCCACATTCGCGAAAAAACATTGATTGATGGGCCAGAATTCAACTGTCTTATATTCTATTTAGGTTTTTCGAGTTCTATCATTTGGCATACATATCGAGTTATATCTTACACTTTTAATTAAAATGAAAAAATTCTTTTTCTGATATCGGGACTGACTTTGGCAAGACAACCCTGGTTGGTTAGTTCCACCATCTTGTAATCTTATACACTCAACTATTCTAGAGCCGGCTCTTTGGCTAACTGATTTATTAAACTTTTGGATTGGTTTTTTCATAATTCAAGGTGATTTCTTGAGAGCGATATTTTTGTAATTCTTTCGTACTGCTTTTCAGTTCGGATTTTATATTTCTTTTTGCTCCGTTACAGATGAATATCTTAAACTTCCTGTGTAAATGATTGAATGTCGCTCTTACGCAACATTACATTAAAAACCTTAAAAGTATTTAATCAAAGGGCTAGAACTTTTGTAAAAATTAGGCTTCTAAAGATGAAATCTCAAAGTTTTAAAAAATATAGACGATACGAATTTATTGTAATGGCTATGTAGGAGTAGTACGAGTATAGCAACAAAAATTAAATATTATGAAATTTTTAGGTTTTGGAATTTTTGGGTCATAATCGAATACGAAAATAAAAAGTTATTAACCGAATAATTTTTTTTAGGTTGCTCTATTTGAGCCGCCATATAGATCCGACATTTTAAAAGAACCAACTATTCGGTAATAAAATGTTCATGCATAGAGCTTTAATATGGATCCTATTAAAATATTCATAGTGACTCCAAATTTGGGCCGAGGGAAAACAACAACATCAAGCAACAACAAACGAAATTTTAAAGTTTTTTTTACTTTCATTTCCAAAATTGCCATTAGCACAAAAAAAAAACAAATTACACTACAAACAAAAACAATTGCTACATTCGTCAAGACACAATGCGGCGCCGTCATTTATGCCTTTTTGTTTTGTTTTTGTTTTCATTTGAATTCAAGTCAAGCCTCGATAGCGTTGAAATTCTGCGAATTTTGTGCCTCGATAGCGTTGAAATTCTGGGAATTTTTTTTCGCTTGGTTGTGCGTCGAATAACGGTTAGAGCAATGTGAGGAAATTGAGGCACTAAGTGCCCTTCACTGATTTAAAGAATGGTCCAAATAAACTGGCCTTAAAAGTAAGCAATAGATATTTTTAACAACTTACTTAGGATTTTAAGAGACATGGCCACCTGTGCTTAGCATGAAAGATTTATGCAACATGAATTGCGCATACCAAAATCGTTAAGACAATAAATCTGTATGCCTTCCATGAATTTTTTGGTTCATCAGGTAAGGCTCTGATGAGGTACAGTCCACGAGCTCCGAATCTTATATTTCAGGTTCAATCGCACGAATAAAGTCGAAAAATGTGATGTCAAAAAGTATTCTTCAACCTTTCTTCATCAGTTGGTCCAATAAGCATTTGTCATTTTGTATACATACAGAAAAGCGTATACACTTTGTCAAGGTTTACACGAGGAAATTCGATGAAACAAATTCTTGTCCATTCCCTTTTGTGAATTTGTTTTGCGTTTACACACGAAAACTAGAATTTCTTTCTGCTTGTGAATATCAAAGCAGTTACTGCGTCGATCCACCACAATAAACGTAGAGTCAAAGCAAAATATAAGCTAACGAACAGAACGAAAGAGAATTTGCGGGTACCGAAAATTCTGTACACCACCCTTTCGTTTTTCCTCTCTTACCTACAAACAAGGAAACTTTCCGGCAAGAGTTTCCTCGTGTAAACGCTGACTTTTGCAGTTGAATAGAAAAATTCTTGCCGCTCGTGAACAATTTGTGTGCTATACATTTCAAGAGTTGCACACAAAAAGAGCAGCTCTTTAAAACGGTCAGCATGGTATGAACATGAGAGTGTACATAGTTTTAGCTCACAAACGAGCAAGTTTTCGCTCTCACGCTCAATGGTGTTATGAGATAAAAAAAAAAGAAATATCATTATGCCATAATTTTTTATGGCTATCTTCTTAACCTAAAGCAGCAATCATAACAGTAACAGCAATAACAAAATTAATGGTAACAATTAAAAGCTGTTTAAAATCTGTTGATGACAACATCGTAATCATCTAATGATTCACAAATGATATCGCGAAAGTGCGTTGTTCGCTCGGATGTAAACAGAACTGATTAGAACGCGATTAGAGAATGACTGCACTTAAAATAACTAAGGTAAAAACATGCACATGTTTTCGCTTATGTGCAACACTGTTGTCAATGATTTCGTCAGAATCAACCTACAGCTAATTAATTGACAATTAGTAATTAAAAACGAATCTAAATATAGATTAATTATTTTTGAAACTGATAGTTTAGCACGATTTACTCATATAACTATTATTATTGTGATTTATCAAATTTTAATGACTTAAATCAACAGCTTGCCAATAATCAAAGTTTTAGATTTGTCAGAATGATTTGAAAAAAAAAACAAATTGATTTGCTGAAAAAAAAACTACATACCTTCAACTTATCGAGATTTTACTTCTCTAAGACTTTTATTACACTTTTCGCCATAAGACATCTTAAACATTTTGTTACCAAAGAGTCTTGCAAAATTGTAACGCAAAAACAAAGATTTTGTGTTCTCACGTTTCACCTGCGCTCTTCTAATTAAAATCAAGGGGATTAAATTAAACCAAAACCTGAACTCACTATGAGTAAAGGAATGCCGATTCATTTTAATATCGTGAAACGAGTTGCCAGATATTAATATAAATTTGCACATTTAGAAAAGTGCTATCTGATTGTCCACAAATGTAAAGATTGAATATATGTTATAACGAAATGAGACAGAAGTAAACCACTTGAACGAAGGTTGAGTATGCACATGTTTTCAGTTTTCAGAATACCGCGATTGAACAACGTTTGCCTTAACTGGTAGGGGTTTTTAAAGACCGGATAGTGGCTGTATCAAGGAAGCACTTAAGTGCACTTTTAAGAAAACAACAACCGTACACTGCTCACATGCCGTAGAGCAGCATCGCGCTTATTGTTTTTGAGTCAAATCAATTGAGCAAATTATGTACCCATATAGTACCAATATATACAGCATACTTTTTTTTAAAAAAAAAATCCATATAGTACCAAAATAAACAGCATACTTTTTTTTAAAAAAAAGTTGTAATGAGGTGGTAAATTGAGTGGAAAAAATGGCGGAAAATAAGTTTGAGGTCGATCGCAAAGTGCACTTAGACAAACATTTTTTTGAATTTATTCAGCGCTTGACCTAATCGAAAAAGGTTATTTCTTCAATATTTTGAATTTTTTAGCGCTTGGCCTACCCAAAAAATTTGACATCTTCAAAAATAAAAATTGCCAAATAGTTACCCTGGGAAGTGGCCATTGATTCGTATACGCATCACCATAATTGAGTGCTATATATAGCTCACCTAAACAATCTGGATATATAATTTTTATTGTGGAGAATAACATTAGTCCTTTTGAATCTATCCTGTGTAGGTTTTGTCCACATTTGATAAATTTCAATATTTTTGATTAATTTTCAAAAAAAGTATCCAAAACAATTGTTTTTTTTTAAACTCCCACTTAATCCTAAAAAGTGGGTGTAGCACCAGAAAAAAAATTTTGAAAGAAAAGCCAATGCATTAAACCTTAATATAAAAAATATAAACCTTCGACTTTTTGTTATATTATAATGAAAAAAGTTTGCAAACGTGAGCAATATTAAGTTTTTTCCTGGGTTCATTGAAAGCACCCCGAAGCAAGTTCTTTAATAGTAAGTTTGCTAACATGTCAAAGTCTTCAAACGCCAAATGAGCAATGACGTTTGGTGCAAGACGTTTCCAGAGAGCTTTCCATATTGTCGCTGCTTCTAAAACAGTGGGGTTCAAAAATATTCAGATAATTTGCCTAAAACTGGACTTACAGTTTTTTACAAGAAATTTTGAAGAAAATCATTCAGCATACATATTGTTAAAAACTACAATTTATTTTTGAAACTTGAAAATATCGTACGGTAATATCATTTCATTTCATATAAAAACAAAAATGTTGAAAAAAAACAAAACCAATTTGGCCGATTATTCGCGGAGTTATGAGCATTTACAAAAAAAAAGACGTTATATTTCAAAAATGTATATCTCTTTAATAGCTTGATAAATAAATTGAAAAAATAAGTTATGAAGATAATATTAAATTCGAAAAAAAACAGGGATGCAAAAACTATTGCTGTCCGATTTAAAATAAAATACGCTATATTTATAATTAATTTATAACAATTTTTGGGAAATAGCGAGCAGTACATATTGCGAAAGAAACTTATTTAATTTTTTTTATTTCCGTTAAGTTTAATTAACTTTTAAAGCCGTAAATTATGACAAAAATAGTGCTGAAAAATATAAAATAGTCGGAGGGTATAGAATATTATTATCGAAAATAAGAAACTACAAGTCACAATTGTATCGACAAACACTGAAAATGTTGATTATAGTCGAAATTTGTCGAATATTAACGAAAAACATCGAAAAGTCGTAAAAATCATTTAACATAATTATGCGATTCACACTTCGTTGTAAATTGGGCTGGTAAAACTACAATGTTGTAGTTTTACGAGGTGTTAACTTGTTTCCCATATAAATGCAAATTACCACCAGTAAATAAGTTTGAACATGCCCTTACATATGTTTTAAGTAAAAATTACGACGACTTAAAAGACGCGCTCAAAGTTGTATAATTTGGCACAATGTAATTTTGTCAAATTGCAATTTTACTACAAAGTGTGAATTGTATAAATTTTTCGAAAAACTTTGGTACATAAGATTGAAATCTGGCTACCTTGTGGGCAATCTTATACAGTACGTAACGATTTATGTACGTAGCAAAAAAATAGCATGCAGCTGCATTATGTAAATTGTAGAATAATGAGATTTTAGTTGTTTTTGTGTATTTTGTCATCGCTGACAAACAGGATAACAAATTTACACCAACAAAATGCTATAGAGAACACGCAATTCAAACAAAGGAAAGGACGACAAAAGCACGTCGCCTTATAGAGTTAGTGGCATAATTAATGAAAAGAATTAAGACAAATTATTTTACGTAGATGCATCATTATTATTAAAATATTTTTGTTTAAAGGAATAAAAAAAGTTGAAAACCTGAACTTGTGCTTTATTATTTTTTGCTCAAATTGACTGAAGATTAACGTTTACGAATTTGACTAATATTTATGGCAAACATTTGCAGACATTTTCTGAGAGTTCAGAGGTTTGCAAATGAAATATCTTTAGAATTGTTTTGTTTTGTTTACAAAAATTAATTTTTCTTAAAGTCAATATTTGCTTTCAACTTTTTGTCGTTATGCATAGTGGTGCATTGCCAAAAGACAATAAATTAGGTTTTCATAATTTTTCCTGTTGTTTGTTTCACCCCCTTCACCTGAAAATTAGTTTAGCTTTTTTTCCTTTCTTTTATGGCATGGTTTTAGATAAATTCGTCACGTTTAAAGGTTTATTTTTTTTATTTTCTCTTATTAGTATACATTATAAATTCAACTATCCCCAGCCAAAACGAAACGCCTTAGTTATGAACGAATGTTAAGGAGTCACAAAGAAGAACTTGTGATTGGGGCCAGTATCTGACTGCTGGAAAACCTTATGATAAAAACTATATCAGATATGCATTTTATCGTTTTTTTTTTTTTTTAATTTTTGTTTATTAATTAAGATAAGACTGAGCTACATTCGTATAGTAGTGGTCTTTTCGGTTGATATGTGTTGTTTCCTAATTGTACATTTTTTGACCAAATATATTTTTTGATTTGACATACTTTCCGAGTTAATCAGCCAAAACTGAAAGAAAGGCAGAAATTTAAATAAAAATTTGTTTGTAGCATAGAAATCGCACTTTGTCCATATGCCGCAATTTAGAAAATCAGGAAATTTTTTGCATCTTTAAATCACTTTACCCACTGACTTGACTGAATAATGACATATTAACATCAACCAAATCTAGGTCTAGATGGACCTAAATCTATCATATCATGTTAAATTAAAAAAGTTTAAAACGAAACTATGGCGACTTTTTGTACCATCTGCGAGCTACATTGCAAACGATCTTACTCAACAGACTGTATTGCCAACTTAGCAAAAATTCATCTTTGAATGTACACAGTACCTATTTGTTTTCGAAAAACTGGTTATTTTTCTCCGTAGGTTTTTTGTTTGCTTGTGTCGTAAATCATCCGCTCTTTACGAAGGCACTTTGTTGCGAACAACTGAAAGGTCTGTAGCAGTCAGGGACGGTGATGTTAATGCTGTGAAGGAGGAGAAAATAGCTCATGTCTATGAAGCAGAGTGCAGTCAGTAAGGCACTTTAATATGGGAACATCAATTACAAAGCAGCAGGAAGAAGTTCTTAATGAAGTAGAATTGGTAAAGAGGTTAAGGAGTTTAAACAGAAAAAAAAAGACCAGACTTAAGAGTGTCAAGATGACTTTCAGCAAAAACAAAACTTACAATTAAAGATTAAGTAATACGAGATATAAAAAAGTTGCCAGAGATAATGTGTTTTGCCTGCCTTAAAATTCTTATATTAAATTAATATTTTTTATTTAATTTAAAATTAAATAGAAAATCAGAATAATTTTTTTACACTAAATTTATGTAAAAATATATAAATTATCACAACAGTTTTGCTAACCGACGCAGTAGCGTACCTTGGGGGAGGTAGTCTAGGGCGCAACAACTGGGGGGGGGGCCGACAAAATTAAAATTTTGTTTTTATGCGAAATTTCAGTAAGTGCTTTAGTTGATGGAAAATAATTTTAGAGTAATTTTGTAAGTGAATGTAAATCTCATTTTGCTAGGGTTTTTAAGAGGACCAAAAGGGGGAACTTTTTAATGCGTAGCGAAATTTTTTTGACCGGGGTTAAAAGAGAAAATAGAAAGGATATATTTTTTATTAAACTATTTTTGTACAATAGCAATTTTAATTTCAAAAAAAATAATAATTTGCTTGCTTATTTTATCGTTTTTCACCACTGTATGACACACTGTTGACATATTGTACATATTTCGGGGTGAGAATCTACAGCTTTGAAAAACTTTTCATAGCAAATTTTCCTAAAGTATTGCCGGTTGCCTGCAAGAGGCGGTGTCTTTAAGTTTAAAAGATTTCTTTAATGAATTTTTAAGTAATGAAAATCGTTCCCTGACTGACTTCAAAAAAGTCACGCACTTAGCTACCACACAAAGGGTGCCGCCAAAGTAACACTAAAAACGTACAAAATAGGTGTAGGATATTATTAACAGTTTGAACATTACATCAAACTTTTATATGCATATTAGCTCATATATATTAAAGATTAGTCTAACTGCTGTAGAGTTTAATGATTTATTTGACAATTTTGAACAAAATTTTGGACATACATAAATCACAGCGTTGTCTTATGATAATAGAACCATTTGAGTTTCATCATTAGCGCTTAATAAATCAAGCAAAAAATTTTGAATTAAAGAAATGCTTTTAGACTGAGAAAACAATTTACTTGCATGTATTTGCCAACATTTGACAATAAGCGGAAGAGGAGCATTCGTTTAATATTTTATAAATATATTTGAATAATATTTTTAAATCAAACATATATGTATATATTTTTAGATAATTAACAACCCATATATTGTTTGAAACAAATATTTCTTTGTCGCGATTTCGCGTTTTTTGTCTTTGGAATAAATAACTAATTTTTAGACACAGAAGATGAATATTCAAACCAAATTTAAAATTTAGCACTTATTTTTAATATAATAATTGGGGTTGAATGTGTCAATAGATTGACTCGGCGAAGCAAGCATCAACATATTTTAAATATTTTGTACTATGCGAATATAGTCAGCAACGATTTTTTCTTTTTCTTAATTCGGGTCAAATCGTTTTTAAAAAAAAAAAATGTCGAAAACTCGAGTATTACATATTTAAGCCTAAATTACAAAAAAAAATTTTAAAAAAGCCTTCGTTACTATGAAATATACTAAATTACGAGTAAGTAGTAGTACGATCGCTTGATGATCGGGGATCAGTGACATTTTAAAGCAGTGAAGGGCACTTAGTGGCTCTATTTGCTCACATTGCTCTAACCGTTATTTGACGCACAAGCAAGCAAAAAAAAAATTCGACGCTATTGAGGCACAAAATTCGCAAAATTTCAACGCTATCGAGGCACAGCGTTGACTTGAATTCAAATGAAAACAAAAACAAAACACAAAGGCATAAATGACGGCGCCGCATTGTGTCTTGACGAATGTAGCAATTGTTTTTGTTTGTAGTGTAATTTGGTTTTTTTTTTGTGCTAATGGCAATTTTGGAAATGAAAGTAAAATAAACTTTAAAATTTCGTTTGTTGCTGCTTGATGTTGTTGTTTTGCTCTTTTGTTAGATTTTTGTGCCCACCGCTGTTTTAAAGCATCACATTTGTCTAAAGATGAATGTTATTTTTTTTCAATCGATTATCAATCGCTGAATATTTAAGTAATTTTCGTTTTGTTTTGCTTTCATTATTCGCACAGCTGAGAGCCATCAATGTGAACATATGTTGCGACTGATACTGCAGAAAGTTTTTGGCACGCTTTTGTGGGAATTCGAAAGATATTTATAGTAAGCAATCAAGTGAAGTGACATCAAATCTAAAAATCGTTTTGTAATTGAAAGGCTCATAATTATTTACTAAAAATATGTTTGTGGTCTGCGATTTAATATTTTCGATTGGAAGCAGCATATAAATTAACATATGAAATTATGTGGTTCAAGTGCACTACAGTATTGTTTGCTGGAGCCGATCTAGTGAGATGCGCTTGTATTTGTTTCAGTTTTTATTTTTTTTTAATTTTTTATATCGTGATTGTGAAACATTTTGCCTACTTACTAATTAATCCGATTTTAAGCCATAATATTTATGCCCAGGCGAACACTTTTTACATTTTGGCACAATGAAACTGTTGCAAGAAAAAAATTTGCTGAAGTTGAACGACATGTATTTTCTTATATAACTATGACTCGAAAATTATTTCAGTGAAATAATCCAAAATCCAAAAAATTTCAGAACTATTGGTAGTAAATTGGTCGAAGAGTGCAAGAGTTCCAATAGAACATTAGATATGTTTGAACAACATAATAAGGAGTGGTTACATGGTGAATTGTGGGAATAAAGTCAATTACATGGGGCCTCGCACTACCTAAGGCCGGCTCGCCAAAACTTCTTATAGCACATTGTGCGGCTGAGGAAAAAATTATAAACTCGCGACACCGACCGTCATCAGGATTCCCCGTCATGAATGCGATAGTAAAATTTGAATGTTCTATTGTTTCTTTTAAATAAATATTCCAAGTGGAAGACAAAAAGCAAAGCAGACACACTAACTGACACATGCGATTCTCATTCAACGATTGTTATGCTTACATGTTTGTTTCTTTCAAATTCCGCGTTGACAAATTGAGAATGAGAGCGAGAGTAAAATTTGAATACATATTCCGTTTTTGTCTTCCAAACGCACACATACCAACTAACACACTAACTTGCCATTAAACGATTTGTTTTCACTTTTGTCGGCACTCCCGGAGTGCAACCCGCCGTTTTTTGAATTTTTGGTTCAGGTTTAATCAAAAAAATCTGATTTATACCAAAAATTGCTTCTTTTATTTAATTAAAAAAGGAGTAGTAATTGATAAAAAAAAATCCTTCGTTGAGATCCGAGTATTTAGTATCGAAAAGAAGTGTGTAAAATTTTGGCAAAATCGGTCCACAAGTTTTCGAGAAATTTTGACTACCAACTTAAAAAAAACTTTTGAGAAAAATGCGATTGAATTTTTATATATGAATACTTCTTTATATGACCGCTCGGACTCTATTGTCTGGAAATCGAAAAGTTTTGCTCCTAATGACTTCAAATTTTCGGACAATATTCCTTATAACTTGTAGTATCAGAAAAAACATTAAAAAAAATTGATTTTCCGACCCTTTTCCCCCCTTAAGCAAATGTGACACTTTTTGTGAACGTAAATTTTTTTTAAACATAGTTAAAAATACTAACTTAATTGTGCGGATAATCGGATGCAAGCTCTTATAAGTGACAGGGGGCTTTAAATGAAAGTATTGTGTAATCTATGCTATGTACAAGCTATGTTACTATTTATGTAAGTAAAAATATTTTCACACCAGTGACAGCTTTTGGGAGTCAATAATTTAACATAATCTATGTATCATAAATAGAAATACGGCTCTCCAGCTTCTTCTTTATTTCTAACTTCAGTCATCTCCATGACTCAATCCTAGGCTCTCGTCTGATTCAGCGCAAAAAGCAAAAACAAAATCATTAAGACTGGACAGTTGATAAAATAAACAATTTTTCTTTTTAGTTTATAATTTATTGCTACAAAGGTACTTTCAACAGTCATGCTAATGTTTTACCTGAATGTTGTAACTTGGTCTTTTTGTGTGGCTTTAATTAACCGACATAGCTTAGGAAAGCAACTAACTTGTGCGGCATGAAGTCACCAAAGAAAATAATTTAATTGCTTAATTAAAATGTTGGCTGTATTATGGAATTTATTTTCGTCGAGGTAATTTTATTGTGACTTATGGCGTCATTTTAAGTGGAATAAATGGCATTTGTTTCAGTTAGAGCAGCAAATTTTAAAATTAAATTATTAATAGGATTATAACTCAATGTTTATTTATAATTTGTACAGTTCTTTAAGAAAGAAATTTGTAGTTTTATGAAAACTTTGGGAGATAAAATTAAAAATGCAAAACAATTAAATTCAATTGAAATCTAATGAACTCCAACTATTGACCTTTAATCAATATCAATTATTTCAAGTCCGCAGTCGTGTTCTTCTTCACGATTAGGTACGTAACTTAAAAATGCCAAGCAAAAAGTCTACAATTTTTTTTAGAAATCGTTAGCGAAAAAATGAGCCTCATTATCAAGCGAAGGCAATAAAAACAACAACAATAGTAATAGCAGTAATAAAAGTAAATAAATAAATAAAGATAAAAAGAACAGCAGTAAAAATGAAATCCAACTAAGAAAAACGGAAAAGGAAAACTTGTTCCAAGACAGTAAATTCATAAAATTAGAACAAATTACCAGAAACGTATAAACGAATCGACGGACCAACGAGGCACGTAAAGGCGCAAACATGCACATGTACGTCGTACTGGTTTTGGCTTATAAGTTAGTCCATAAAGTGGTGATGGTGGTAGTGGTGGCATGGAATATAAGCTGAGTTTATTGCCAAAACCAAGGTAACGGCAGGCAACTAACTAAAGTTTAATAAAAGGCGCAACTGTAATTCGCAAAAAAAAAAAGAAAAAAAAAATCTTCGAGCGCTTGAGTGATCTTGGTTAGAAATAAAAAAATATAAATTATTCGTAGTTTTACTCTTTCATAAAGTGATTTACGAACTAATATAAAAATTTAGGCAATTAATTCAATTAAAATATTTTGATGAGAAGAGTGGGGGAAATGCGGGGAGTGAAGAGAATTGGCTCAGCAATTTTTTTTTTTCTCGAACACAGCGAAGAATTTTAATCAAGAATCAGTGGGTTTGATTTCCGTACTCTTTTCAGTCATGGTATCCAATTCGAAAAATGACTTTATTTTCATACAAAATAAACAAAATTAATAGTATAATTAATTTTTCACAAATTCAAGGTACAGAACCTGCCTGCCAAGCTCTGCACTAGCTTCTTAGCCAGAGAATTTAGAGTGCAACTATTTTCAAAAAAAAAAGAGTTTGTTGAAAAAATCAATTGTTATTGTCACAAACACCGATGGTGCCCATTTTCAATATTATACATACATGTTGAAGAATTGTAGATGTGCAAATTACCCAAAAAAAACGAATTTAAAAGCCTAATTTATGGTTGTCCTGTTTACATGAAATCCCCCATATTTATTTAGCAACAAAAGCTGCAGAGTTGCCTCATCTGATCTCATGGTTGACTATTTTTGGGCTGGTTTCGTTTGCTAAATGAATGAGCCAATAACTCTATACTGCTTGAGACACATACGTGAATACATTTGATATACACAGGGTGGTTCGGCATACTGAGAAATTGGATTTTTTAGTTCATTGCAAGTAAAAATTCGTATGGGGGGGTGGGTAAATCTTGAATACTCTATGAGTTAAAGGTTATTTGACAAAGTTTCTTTAGAGCAGAAATGCATAAAAAAATTTGCTACGGAAGCTGGTTACTGCAACATCAATTTTAAAAATATTTTGCGAAAAAAAAACAACTTACATACAAACAAAATACAAAAGCTGAAGGAGCAAAATCTTTGAAACTAAGAAAATAATGAGATAGTCTTGTACAATTCCAAATCAAATTTTTTAAACACTGCAACTCAGAGGGTGTTCAAGATATAAGTAAGTACCTCTCATTCACTTGCTATTTTTAGTCACGATGAACCAGGAGCCTTACTCTGTAATGTGATTCGAAAGACAGATGCGATTCGAAAGAAAATTGCCACTTTCTACGTCGCGACGCGTCGGTCGCATAAATGTCTGCGTTGCCAATAATTTTTGTTAAAATTTGGCATCACTTTCGTAGAAATGTCAAAAAATGTAAACAAAATAAAATGAGTATAAACCATAAAAGGCCCATAAATCGAAATTAAAACGTACACCTAGAAGATCAGCCGGCTTCAATTTTTGTACGAGCTGTAATTTATACGCCTTCAGACCAAGATCACGCCACAATGATCCATGAGATATGCCCAAAGCCTGAGATCGGCGACGAATTTCACGGTTTCATGTACATTCTCTGCTACTGCAGAAATATTCTCAAAATCGCGGGCTGCATGCTCTCTGGTTGAATGATGAATGTCCAATAGTGTAAAATTGGTATGAAATTTGGTTATGGTGTTACGAATAATGCGCTCAGTTGGACGCTCATAACGACCAAAATGGTGTTGAAGAACTCTGATTTTGGTAGTAAGTTTCCACAATTAATAAGTGTTGTTGAGGAATAAGTCTATTCATGATTGAGTCGTATTGAATACTGAACACACACGTCATATGGACAAGCTGTTTGGCACATGACAGCTGTCAAAACAACCCAGTTGGAAAAGAGACCTCGTATTGGATCACCCAATACATACTTAAATTTCAATTTGAGTAGAATAATACAATGGATTCGATCGCGTTGTGGTTTGAAAACAATACATGCAAAGAAAGAATTAAGCGCAATGTTTTTAGAGACCTTTCTAATGTAATGGGTCTCAATGAAGAGAGGTAAGGAAAACAATTTTCATATTGTGCATTTTACTTAATTGCTATTTTCTAGTTTTCTACAAAAAATGTCGGCTTATGTACGTCTTTAACAGCATAAATTCCACAAGAATTTCAAATTGTTGTGAACTTGTGCTTCCCTTCTTACCTGCGGATTGCCTGCATATATTAACGTTATGTGACTAAAACCATAAAATAATATATTTACCGTAAAATCTAATAGCATTTGAAAATAATTTCTATCCAGTGCGTGAGCCAAATTGTTGTCGAACGAAATTTGCAAAAATCGAACGGTTTTGACATTAGTTTTCGAAAACGCGATATGAGTATCGCATTGCAGAGTACAATTCCTTCGAATGCGATTGAAATTCTTTTCGAATCGCATTACAGAGTAGGGCCCCCGGGAATCGATTTTTTCTGTATGGCTGTTCACAGCCGCACCACCCTGTATTTATATCGATTAAAAATTTGTAAGCATTCCTCTAGTATTCGGATTGTTTCTTAGTATTCAAATATACAAAAAGTTGAACTTTTAAGCGAGGGTGATGTATTCATAAACGTCATATGAATACTTTGTTTAGTAAAAGCTTGTGAAACAAGTAAACGCATTGATTGATAAAATCAGCATATGCGATTGCATGCATTTGCTATGCGTTCGACGTCATCGCCAATTTCCTAAGAAAAAATTCAAGTTAAGCAGGTTAACAGGGGGGGAAAAAGTGATAAAATAAGCCAAAAATGTGTAGCAGAGCTAAAGGAAAACCGACCAAAACCAGAAAAAAAGCCCTGAAATATATGTAATGCTAAAAAAAAGAAAGAAGAAAAATTCATCGATTGCCTAGAGAGAGTACAACTAAAATTGCACTTTATTTCATTATTGTTGTTGTAATTGTTTTTGTTTGTTTTTTTACTGCTGTTGTTGTAAAGTTAGTTGAGCGCATAATTTCAACTCGTTGTGTATCTAAGCGAACTTTTCTCATTGTTGCTGTGTGACCGTTTTATTGACTTTTGAATGGGGCTCAATTTAATGTTGTGGTAGGGTTTGGTTCAAGTTCAAATTGGTGCTTTTAAAGTTTGCTGCTTATTTCAGTTACTTGCTTGGATGGTCGGACAATTGTGCAAATTTAATGATGATAATCAATGTTTAGTGGAGGCAGGTTTAGCAAAACCATTAGCAATTGTTCGCTAACGAGTAAAATGTATGGATGTTAAACCAGAACTTGCTTTTATGATAAAATAAATAGATTCTTGCCAAACAAAGTTTTTAAAAAAAAAAAATGTTAGTGATACCTGAAATGAGACGGATGCACCAAACTTTGGCAAAATAAAATTGGCATACTATCGGAATATTTCATAGTTCAGCTTGCTATATACACCGCAAAAAAATGTACGTCATTATTTCCTTATTTTGACTTATTTATGGCAACTTAAATACCATTTTAAGGTTATTTATTTATGATTTAGGCAAAATATCGAAATTCCCTACGTTTATACGCTTTTCATGAGGGTTGCCGATATTCGAAGCGCCCATTCCAATCGACGTGGCTTATCCGCAGGCAACAATTTTTGTGTCAATTGAATCTTGTACGGAAACAATTGCAAATCAACACGTAAAATGCGTAGTAAAGTGGATCGGGGAATGTCGAGCTGCTGTTGGTGACTGATCAACACTGGCTCGTACGGCTGCAATCATCTCATCCGATCGCTTTGGTCGCATCACCAGTTGCAAATCTTTCGTACAAACAATAAATTGTTTTCTTCGTAGGCGCACTTTTCATTGTATTTATTTTTTTAAAAGCACGTTGAGTTTTCACTATTGACTTGTTTTGTTGAATGTAAATTTCAACAATTTTAGAGCGTTCGCGTTGCGTGTACTGTTCCATGGTAAAAATCTGCTTGGAATGACGCTTCAAAACGCGGTATGTCATTAGTCGATTTGACATCGCTGTCAAAAGTTATAGTGTTGCCCGATGGGCGCTTCGAATATGGCGGACCCTGTACATACGTCTTTTTCGCTTAGTATTTATAGCTTTAAAAATGTAGATACGCCATTTTACTTTAATGTTGCCATATAAACTTTCATATAAAAGATATATTATTTTCTATCGTACAAAATACAGATAATATTAAATAAAAACTAAAATCAAATTATATTTTTAGAAGCTATACTATGTTCACTAAAAGAAAGATTTAAAAAAATAAGCTTGCATAATTGTTACTTATGAAATCACAAGTCTTAAAAGTAGGGATTTTCTCCAAACGAACATTGTTTTGTCATTCTTTTCGAAACGAAAACAAACAAGTGAATGATTGAAAATTGCCAGAGTTATAGCGCTTTTTATGATGAAAAAACAAAGCTAATTTTCTGAAAAACCCCCACCTTTTTTTCGCTTAAAATTTTATTTTGGATTTGTACTCATATAAGAAAGAAATGACATGAGTTTAATGCGTACTTAAAGACATTTGAGGTCAGGAGAATTTTTTTTTCAAAATAAAAATTTAAATTTTTGTTTCAACATTGCCAAACCATCTGTCGACACTTCCAGGGTAACGGGTGCGACAGTTTAACTCTTATATTCATTCATATCTTTTCAGAAAAGTATGAGAATGCAATTTAATCTCTTGCAACAAGTACTATGCTACCGTACTAAGCGAAAAGGGCGTATCTCAAAAAATAAAATAAAATTACGCGTCTAATGAAATACTTCAAATGCCGGCATCTTAGTTCAATCATATAAAAAATCTACTAAGAAAATTTCCTCTATCTCAATTTTACAGGTATTTCGCCAAATTTGCATAAACAAAACATCAATTATCTCAAAATGAATTTTTTTGAGACACGCCCTTTTCGCTTAGTACGGCAGTATGGTACCTTCCGATATTTATTAAAAGTATAAACATTTTGACATCTGATGTTATAAGTTCAGAAAATGCTTTTAAAGTGCGTAATGGGTGTGACGTTGAGAAAATCTCTATTTTAAATATTTTGAGTTTGAGTTCAAATTGCCTAAGATTTTGCAGGAATGAATGAATGATAAATTGATATCATTTTAGAAATATTTGATACTAAAATCATGAGAAACTTTTAACATAAGCTTTTAAATAATATATACAAAGTTATTTCAAAAATGTAACGGGTGTAACATCCAAATGTAACGGGTGTGACATTATAATAATCTTATAGTAAAAAATTGAAGTAAGAAACAATTTTATTGAAAAAAAAAGAAAGACAAGGTAATTCAATATGTGATGAAGATTTTTTATTTATTATGGTAAAAATTCGATGTGATGCATCGTTTAATTTTTCATACTTGCAATTTTTCGTATATCTCTATAATTTTGTTTTTTTCGAAAAGTGGTCAGTCAGTTAAGCTGGAAGTGTCGCTGTGATACTACTACTTTGGGCCTTCCATTAATAATGTGAGGTGTTTTTTTGAAAATTCGGACCCCCTACTCCCCTAGGTGAGATTTGGTAAGTTCTGACGGCATCCCCCTCCCTTTCATGAGACTTTCCTTATAACTTTCAAATGTACTCTGCTATAATAATGTATAGTCTCTGCATTATCTCACCATTTGGTGAGATTTTTCCAGACCCCCTCCCCCCCTATTTTGACTCACATAATTTATGGACGTTCCCTTTCAGCTTATTTTTAATAATAACATCATTTAGTACCGTTCTTTCTCTTTAAAATGAGAGTAGTAAGTGGTAATCTGCGATGTTTCCTCGCAAAGTTACAGCCATTTGAAAGTGACATGAATTTATTTCATCTTGATCGTAGGGGATCAAATTGATGTCAATATGCAAAGTAAATTACTTTTACAATGTAAATAAAAATGAATAAGATACATATATATGCACATCTAATTAAAGATGCCATAAGTATTATATAAAAAAGATAGGTATTTTAGTTACATAAAAAAGAAAAAACTGTGAAATATGTTAGAAATATAGCAAATGGTCAAACTGGTTGTTTCACAGTTGCTCAGAGGTTGGCTATTAGATATTTTAACGTCAGGACGGCTCCCAAAATCGGTTGGCTCAATGCTTGCGTGACGTTGTACCGCCGACCGCTAGTTTGCTGTCCGGTTAACTCATTTCAAATGACTAATTTACAGCAAAAATTTATTAATATGAAGAAAAACTTTTAATACTTAGGAAATTTTATTATATTAACTAAAACTAAAAAAGTCATTTCCTAGAATTTAGTAACCCCAAAGAAACTTCCAACAATCTATTGAATATTGCGATATAAAGTTTCTTTATTAGCTAAGTATCGTTGACGTGTATCTCGTTTGACAGGTTTGTTTTAAGCGCATAAGTGGTATTCCCACTGGCCTCGTTTTTTTTTTCAAGCAAGCACTTTAGGGGATAACCCTTTGACACGTGGTGTATTAGCTTCGAAAGGGGCGATAGAAGAGTAGGAATGAGGTTAACCTATCGAGCAATTAATTTTAATTATTCTGGTGCAACGATATGTGAAAGTGATCTGAAGCAATTCTTATGCCTTTGAACTTCATTACACTTCAGTTATTGATGCTTTGTCGATATAATCTTTGCTTTCTACAGCTGAAATGCTTAATGTGGTGCTAATTTGGTAAGAGCTTGAAAAAATATCCAGTAAATTAAAGAGAGGAAAAGGAAATAATTGGAAAGAAAAGGAAATTAGGAAATATGGAAAGTGTATTACTATGTCTGAGCCGGGAATTGAACCCGAGACCTCTGGGTTTGTTAGCGCAGTACACTACCACTGCGCTACAAGGCTTGTTAGTTTGATAATTCGTTAGTTGGTAATTGGGTAAGGCTCTTAGCTGTGAAGACCCAATTCTTGTGTTGTTTCGTTAATCTGGCAGCTGATTTTGTGCTTTTAATCTGAAAAGTACATCGAATTTATAAATACATATGCCAAGAAAAGGAGCAAAGCCTAAAATTGACTGCAAAGTCAGCTTACGCAAAGAAATTTTGTGAAAAAATTATTATCTGCTTTCTTTCGAAAATTTATTTTGCGTTTACACACGAAAACTAGAATTTCTTTGTGGTTGTGAATATCAAAGCAATTACTACGTTAACCAGCCACTTGAAACGTAAAGTCAAAGCATAATAATATCAGCGAACGAACAGCACGAAAGAGAATTTCCGAGTATGACAAATTCTGTACACCAACCTTTCGTTTTTCTCCTCTTGCCAACTACAAGAAGAATTTTCCTTTTGTTTTCGCCTTTTGTATTACAAGTACATTGAGTAACACATTTCTCTATTAAAGTCCAATACTTCATAGTTGATCCAGTGATTAAGCTCTTAAAATGTAGGGAAATAAAGTTTAAAACTTAATCACATTAAAGTATCATAGATATTTAAGTTGACAATGTAAATAAATATAACTGAATATTAATTATTTCATTGAGCTCTTACTAAACACTCTTTAATAATAAACTAAAAGCAAAATTATATAAAAAAAACCGTCGCCCAAATAGAACAAAATAAAGGTTATTTTTGAGTGTCGAAAACATTCCGAAGTTTGTGCTATCATAAATCAATGTTACTGGAATCATAAATTTCGCAAAGGTAATTCTGCCATAGCAACTTTCGCAAGAAATGTCAAAAAATTAAAGAGAATAAAATGCCAACTTAAGCGAAAAATCGGAAATGAAATAAAAATATCATAGCATAGAATAAGAAAAATAGGAAAAGAAAACAAAATTGAGGAAACGAAGCAAATAACTCTATAGCAAAATCAAAGATAAAATGTGTGATTACGTAAACACTGGGGAAGTAGCAACGAAGGGGCGTTGCTTTGGAACAAATGATGTAGCAATTTGCTGTTCTCATGGTAAGGGGTTACGTTTGTTGCATGACAACTAAAAAATAGGCCATTTTTAAATTGAAATAAATTGCATTTTGAGTTTAGTAAAACATTTGTTTTGAAAATTATGAAAAATAACAAAGTCAATAAAAAAAATTTAGAAAAATTTAAATCACATAAATCTTAATGAAAACACAAACTAAAAAATGTACAAAAACTTAGTCGAAGCGTTCAACTACTCATTCATATGAAGAAGAAACATCCCGACAGGAAAATTGTCAGTTCATTGTCAGTACAAATTGAAAGTTTAAATATTTTAGATTATTTTTTTTCTTCCTAAATTAATGTTTCTTTTAAATTTAACGGTAATTTTACATATGTAAATCGTTATAGATTTTTGCTGTTTTTAACCACAACAGTTCGCAGCGGTTTAACTCATAAACTAAAAAGATTTTAAAATGTTTGTTTCAGCACTTAATAACACGATTGTTGCTCAGTTTAAAGTAATAAATAGTTCATTTAGCACTTTATTTCACTTAGCACTTTTTGTCACTTAGCACGATGTATCTACGTAGTGAACGTTGGCTGATATAACAGCTTCCTTCCTATAAATACTTTTTTGACTTTAACTTTATAGCTGAATCTAATAATAACTATTTTGATAAATCCTGATTTTCGAATGGATTTAATAAAAAAAATTAATTTGAAATCTAAGATGGCGGATCTTTAATTAAAGTATTTTAATAAAATTATACTAATTTTCTTTGTCGGAATCAGAAAAGACGAAGCTTCAACTTCCATAATAATATTTTATTTTATGTATGAAAAGCTTTAAGGTAGCCAAATTAAATTTAAATGGCTTGTTATTAAGGAAAGTAAAAAATTTCAGCGTTTATCTTTAAAATACATCGAAAATATAACTTTTACTTAATTTTTACACTATACAGTATTGATAATTTTTGCGTTCAATATTGATACATATTTTGTACTCGATATTGAATACTTACAGCCCTATTCTGGCAGCTTAACAAAGCTCACCACATTAACAAAATATTTAATATTAACAAGTTGTTAATGTTTCGTATTCTGGCAAAAATTTAAAAGCTCTTTTCTTTACTATTTTGTTAATGTCAGAAAGTATCTTAACAACGAGTGATATTTCAGTGTTGATCTAAATAATAATTGTTGTGAAAATAAAATTTGATTATAAATAAGGAAGAATTCTTGAAAAAACTAAAGAAAATTAAAAGTTGTTTTTATTTAGCGTGTCAAAAAAAGATTTTAGAAAAAAAATCATTTTAGTGACTATAAACGAACACACGCACTGTGGAGCTATGAGTTCACAGTTTTGACCATGTTTTTTATTACTTTTTTTATTATTTTATTAATTTAATATTAAAAAGTCAAAGTTAAAAGTCAAGTTCAAGGGAATTCAAAAGCCTTATATTGTTAATGATTTTTAAGAATACCAATATTTACAATACATAACAATTAGATTAACAAGAACATCTTCACAATTCCTTGTTAAGTTAACAAGCACAATAATAAGAGACAAAAATCGGTTTACCAAGAGGCCGCACTTCTCTTGCGTGTGATTTAATTTCATTAAAATGAGTGTTTGACGAGTTCAAAAAATACATTTAAATTTACTCCAGAATATAGAATATTTCAAAGGTTCCTACGGAACTGACAACTACCTACTAAGTGCATGCATCTAATTGTTACTTTGAAAACCAAAACGATTTGTGGGTCTTTGAAGGTCTTTGTAGCGTTCGCATTAAGATTAACACCCCATGAATAAACATTCCCTCGAAATTTTACTCCAATTCTGTTTTGCAATCGTACTCGTACAAAACTTTTGGGGAATGAGAAAAAATTTTCCAACTTTGTAGCAAGGAATTTAATGAGGATTAAATAAATAATTAATAATATTTTGTAATTTTGTTTGATAAAAAGATTTTTTTAACATATTTACAAGATCTAACAATACAAATAAAGAGCAATTACACATATTAGTCCATTACATGGAGTCCAATTCGGATATCGCCTAAAGCTTCATGAAAAGGCGTAGATGGCAAATTATGAAGCTATGCTATACTCTATTTTAGGTGATTTTTTTGTTATGTATTTATTTGAATTTATTCTTTTGCACTTCATTTTTGTTTATAAAAAGTTTTTCATTCCTTAATTATTTATGATTGCAAAGTTTTACTTTTAGGAAAAAAAAAATCCAAAAGTATCGTTTTCTTCCGGATATTCATGATCGTGGTGTAAGTCTTCCGAATTCTGAAAATTTAATGGCCTAGGACCATCTCTAAAGTTGAATTGCTCACCAGATGCTGTCAAGATCCGATTTCCATTTAAATCAAACGACGAAAATGTATTGGACGCACTTTGAGAAAATCTGCCAGCAAGCATTGTGGTACGATCTTCAGAGCACTTTCCATGCTAATGCTGATATTCTTTGAATTTCTGCAAACTTTTTCCGCCTTTCCTCTGTGCGGTGGTCAAATGGAGGAGTTAAATTAAAAGCTCGACAGAATTTCCCTTATTCCATATTTGGAATTATGTTCAGAATTTGGATTAATATTTAAAACCCTATCATTTAAACCTGCTAAATGATTATTTGGACTGATTAATCGTAACGTGTATGCCTTGCTTCAGAAACGATATCTGTAAAACTGTTTTTTACTTAAATAACGGAATCGGAGGCATTTTTTGACTTGCTTGTTATATCTTTTTATTCAGCAAACTCACTTTTGAAAATATCTACTGGGTGTGTTTTTTTTTTTTTTTTCAGAGAATAAAGAGCGCAGAAGAGTAGCGAACAGTGTTGCCAGTTTAGAGACATGGTAGCTAAATTTAGCTAATTTTTTTCACATCTAAATAAATTGTTTTCTAGCTCCTAGCTACTTTTTTAGCTACCAAAAAGTTTTTGTATAGTATAAAGAATTTGAAAATTTATTAAATTCTAACACTAAAAAAAAATATTCTTAAAAAGTTTTATAAATATTAAAACAGAATTATTTTCCTTCGGACAGCAAACATTTGTCTCCGGTTCATTTGAAAATAAATTGATAATTATGCTTCAAAGTGTGTTGTTTCGATCCACCCTTTCCATAACTTTATACAAAACTTATAATAGTAACAAATAATTTCCTAGAAAGCTACTTTCCGAGCTATACCTCCTGTCATATCCTGAGCTATTCGTATTACATATCAGCAGTAAAGTTTAAGTTGTCACAATGCTACTCATGTCGCTCAAAATTGGCTGCAGCGTCTTAAGAAGTTTTGTTTATACCATTAGAAGTATGCGACTGTTATCAAAAGCTAGTTTTATGAAATGCTACATTATATGTAGGTACATTTAAAAGAAATATAAATAGCTAAAAATGCTAATAGTTGTAATAGCTTAACTCTATTATTATTATTTGTGTTGAAAGCAAGCTTTTCTGTACTGTTTCTATTTTTTTTTTACAGGTGTGTATCTTGATTAAGTGTTTTAACTTTTGTGTTATGGGTAGTTTCTCAGTGCGCGTTTAAGCTTAGTTTTATTTAATTTTATTTTTAACTACGTTTAACCATAAAATTAGGTTTTCTGTGCGTTTTCAAGTAAAATAGAAATTTCTTTATTTTAGTTTTGATTTTAGTATTATGAATTTTTTGATATTTTAACAGACCTACGATATGACCTACGATATGAAAACACGCTTAGCCACATACTTTTGTATGTACGTACGCTAACATAGCAAATTCGATGAAAATGCCAATATTATAGATATTTTTATCTTTTACAGCAATGTAGTGATGACTTCTCGTCTGAAATAGACAACCGCACATGAGATAAGGTGCTGCGAATGTTGATATGTTAATATAGAAGATGCTGCAAGTGCTGCCGAAATGGCAACAAAAAATCATTCTGTTTGAAAGCACCTGTAAGTATGATATGGTAATTTGTACTTTTTTATCTCGCTGTCAAGTATTTGTTAGAATTATATCATAATTTTAACGAAGTTTAAACGCCCAAAATCAGCAGCGTTCAAACTAAGTTCAACATTGACTGAAAAACTCAAAGCTGAGTTTAAAATAAACTTAGTTAAACTTCAACTGAAAAACTAGCGTTTAGTTAGTAATCTTAGCACTTTTTAAAAAATAAAACGTTGCAATTTAACTTTAACTACTTTTTTAGCTACCAAAAATTTTTGTTGCTACTTTTTTATGATTCTGACAAAAATAGTGGCGGAATATAAAAAAAAAAAAAAAAAACAATCAGAGCGCTCCACTCAAACAGTGATGCTACTTTATTCGCAGCTTTATTAAAATGAAATATAAAAATACAAGTAAATGCGTATTAAATGTTATGATGACCCTCGTTTTATAGCTACCTGCCAACCCCCCTTGACTGACCACTAGTAGAGATTGGCGAGTACAATGTAAACAATAGCTGTGCCATGCCGCTCAGTAAGAGGTTGAAAACAAAAACCGAAAAAATAAAAAATCACAATAAAACGAATGATTAAAAAAAAAAATGAATGAATTGGCTGGCAGCTGACTGGCTTGCCAGTGCGACTGTCAGCCTGACCAATTGACAGTTGGTTTAAATCGTACATCGCTTTACGTATCGTTTGTTTATGTCTGTCTGTCTGTCCCACTGGCTGTCTGTTAATATGCCATTACGTTTTCTAATGTTTACGTCGTGTGTAAGCTTGTCGTTTTATGATATTTGAATGTTTTTGCGATTTTACAATTGAGAAAAATTTTTAATCAAAACAAAAACGACGAAAAAAAAAGAACAGCAATTTCTTATTGAAGCGGCACTAAGCAGAAAAGTGTAAACCGATTGAAAATTCCCCCTTTACAAAGCGCATTGGTTTCAATTGCTTTACGAACCGTGATATTATGAATAGATAAAGCTTTTGCAGATTTATGAAGGTCGGGCAGATATATGGGCGGGACTATGTAAGATTTAAAGGGAAAAAAATTTAAGCGCAATTAATTGCTTTTGTTATCATGTTGGGTATGATAAAAATTAAATGTGTTTTTGGCGCTCTTTTTGCGTGGAAATTAATTTTCGGGAGGATGAAGAGTTAATTTCTTATGTTGAAAAATTGATGGATCAAGTGCGAATCGTATCCTTTATAAGAAATCAAAAATGGAAAATTCTTTTATCAAAGGCCCAACTAATAATTTCTATCATTTATTTGACCTGACAACTTTTTAGCCAGACCTGCTTTTTGAGATATTCAAAAAAAAAAAAAAAAAAAACATACAAGGCAAAAATAAACTGAATTGTTTACATAAAATTAAAATTTTTTTTTTTAATTTTCGTATGTCGTATCACAAAACTTTATTCAATTTTCATTAAACTTATCAAGCTTAAAGCTATTTCAGTAACTCTGATATATAAAACTGATCGTAGGTATAAAAATTGTCTAATTGTAAGTTAGACCAACAGCTCAAAAACGATCTTTTAGCTTCTTCTGGTCTATAAGATCAATAAAAAAATGTTTTTGTGTGAAAAATTTGTTCTAAGATGAAACTTGCTATAAATATTTGTTTTAGTGACACAAGTAAATTCCAATTAGAGATTGATGTTTTATTAGTACCTCAAATTATTCTTTTATAGTTGAGTGAGTCAAAGCAAGTTTACATTTACAATACGGTCTTAAATTAAAACACAGCATATAATTGCATCAAAAATATATCTGTTTCGTCACTGAACAAAAATAAAGTTACGTGAAAACGTTTACGTGACTAGAATTAGGAAGTATTTTTATTCTGCATCGAATCAAAAATTTTTTATCAATTCAGATCGCATGCTTCAAGTTCGTTTTTTAAAGATACCCCTATATTTAACAACAGCTGTACTTACACTAAAGCTTATTACTTCAAGGCACCGGGGAATATTCGAATTTAAAAAATTCAATTTCATAACCATCGGCACGTAAGAACATATATCTAAACCAAAATTTTTTACTTAAATTTATAAAAGCACTTGTATAAAAATTTAAATTTTTAATCGTTTTAATTATTTTGTCCTTTAATTGGCAACTCTGCTCACACAAAAAAAAAAGGTGCAAGCTTTTTCACTCTCACTTTTAATGAGCAGAATAAAACAGAGAGCGCAAGGGTCTTTCCGGTCAGAAAAAAATTATATCCACTTCCATAACGTACCGCGTTCCATTTCCATTCGCAACAAAAAAAAATAAATAGAATATGAGACAACTATTATATTAAAAGCATATAGTTCGCTCTTTCGTAATGTAATTTTGCTCGAATGAGACAAACAGCTTAACAGTAGCATGGTTGCCATTTCAACACATTCAAATATGTTCTTGCATAGTTGCCAGCTGCTTTTATGAAACTAACATTCATGGATTATGAAATTTTTGGGAATCTAAGCGCTGGTATATTATAATTCGATGCAGTGTTTTTTTAAACATTAAAAACAAACAATTTTTTTTATTTTTATGAGTATTCCCAGAGACAATCAGGTCGTCAAAGCATAGAAGCTTTGAAGTAAGATTAATTGAAAGGCTTTAACTTAATAAAAATTACAAATCGATAAGCGAGAAAAGTCTTGGGTACAGGATTATCAAAGAAAGAATAAACTTTGATCAGTTAAGATATTTTACTCCTTACAGTGTTCAATCCGCTTTTTGAATTCGAACTGCTTTTTCTTAAACGGGATTTCACTCTAATGAAATCGACAAAAGCATACCAATATTTGTACGATATTTTGTTTTTATTTGTGTTGCGAACATCGACACAAACGGTTTCAAATGCAATTCATTGTTTTACTCATATTTTTTTTAATAATATCAAGCAATTTAAAATTGTTTAAAGTAATATATTAATTTAATTTAAATGAAAGTTTATTTTAAGGCCCATTGTTTTTGTGCGAATACTAACGCCAATCAAATAGTTGAGTTGGTCTGTAGTTGCCTGCGGAACTATTTAGTTGTATTTATGCGCTGTCCCTTATTTTACCAATGTTAAAAGTTTCTGAAAATATAGCACACATTTTTACGGCTAACGAATGGCCTAATTACGAAATTTGTTCATGTAAAAATACATGGAAGCAACATCCAGTTCATTTAAAACAGTAAACAGCCGCACTAAAAGATAACAGTCTACAGTTGGTTTCATTTTTTAGATGATTTATGTTCTTAAGTGTTACTAACTAAATTGCTCTGAAAAAAAATATGTAATATCGAAACAAGACCCACACAGAAAAAATAATTTTTGGCTTTGCTTTGTTTCACTTTTTTATGCGGCTCTCAACAAATTTATGTCAAATGAAAACATATCAGGCTTAAAAATTCTCACTCATGGGCTTAAAGGTCACTATTTAAACCAAACAAGCATTAAATTTACAATTTTAGACGAAATAACATTTTCTCAATAAACATACTGAGTCAACCATTACAAATTAATGATACTCAAGATATTGGCATTATGCCCATTATTGAAGATATTGTCTTTGTCCTTCATTATGAACAAACATTCAGTATATGCAGCCGGACTGGTAAAGAAAATCGAAGAAGAATTTTACGGCATAGACCAGCCCTCCTTCTTTTATCATTTAAGGACTTTTGTACACTTTTTAAATTTCAGTCCGGCCCAGTGCACCATATAAGCTGTCATATAGTGTTTAGCTAACATTCTTTCTTTAAAATTTATATTTTTTAAAAAAAAAGTTATTTTTCCCCAAAAAATGTATTTAGTTTTAAAATATTCAGAAAGCTTAATTCATTTTCTTTAAAATAATGCAACATTTGCATCAAATTTTTTGCTCACAGTCGAAAGTTATTATTAAACTAAACTTATGTGCTTTTTCATTCTAAGAATAAACATGTAATCAAAAAGTTTCATTTTGATCTGGTTTTGGAGATATAGCCATCGAAAGATGAGGATACAGGTTTTCTTCACATCTTCAATATGTCCAACACTGGCTTCACGGTGGCGTTCGCGGATGTTGAAGTAGCAGTTGTTGTTGTAGTTATTGTCACTATTTTCAACAATTTTTTTTTTTTTTGGTTTCCGGTAAGAGTTGAAACAAAGATTTCCACAGTTTAAACGGAACATATTAAGCTTCAAATTCCAAAATTTTTTTTAAAACGCAACCGTTTTATGAAAAAAAATAGGTTAAAGTTTCATAAAAGTAATATCTCGATATACTTAAATATGTATACACCCATATTTTAGCTTATTAGAACTAAGCGAATGTGCGAATTTTTTACTAAAAGTTCAAAAAAATATATTAACAAATTTTTGACATTTTAAATTTATGAACAGTTTGTATTGCCGGGCGAATCAAATGATGCTTGTTGAAAATAAACGTGTAGTTACTACAACTGTGATAACTTGCTACGAAAATATGCGTTGGCAACCATGTGCTGAACTTACCTGAAAATATGTTGTTTCAGTCACACAAATGCAGATCACGTTCTAATTCAACATTGAATAAAAAAATTGCAAAATTGTATGTATTTTCTTTTCACCTTAAAAAATTAACACAGCTATAAAAAAAAAAAACTTTTAAAACGTTTTTCACGAAGTCTATGCAGCAATTGATTTAAAACATAAGAAAATGCAAAATTTTAATTTTTTAGTTCATTAAATCAACACTAACATTCACGCGGCACTTTTGCTGGCTGTCAGCTAAATAGTTCCAAATATTGTTTAATTTTAATAATTTCAAATTTTTTTTCGTATCTGTGCATGCGTCTCAATGCATCACATTCGAATTAAATTTTCTATGCCGATTGCACTCAACATAATGTACACTTTACACATTTTTATTTTAAATGACATGATAACGGCAACGACTGAGTACAAACTGAAATGAAAACTCACTGGCAACTCTTACCAATGTATCCCATCATTTTCTTGTTTCGTTCGCATGTTTTAATTTCGGACGTGTGACAGAGAGATACGATGACATAATCGAGCAAGAATGATAAACGTAATGGCGTTGCCAGAGGGTATGTCAAACTATTAGTTTGTAAGTTGGGAAAGAAAGAGACTGGTATTTTGTTTATACTAATATAGATTGAACCTATAACATTCCATAATATAGAAGCAAAAAGTTATCATGTGGATATCTCTCCTTCTCCAAGAAATAAAATGTGTCTTTTTTATTTTAAAACCGAAAGATTTAATGTTTTAACGCAGTTTGATTGCATGAACATCTTTCTTAAACCAAGTAATTTGATATATAATTGATCAAAGTGTTCAAGCTCATGACTAGTTGTACAGGTCTATTCTGCAAAATATTTACGTAACGGATTTGTTATTCTTTCACAATTATCAATAAAAAGAAATACAATAAAAACACCGGATCGACCTTATATGACGAAAAGATTACGGCCAGTATCAGTAAGCATTGCACCTCTAAAAACTAGGAAAAATTGTATTTAGTGAGCTACGTGAGTAGTCCTAATAAAATTTAGTGTTGCGCTATAAGTTTGCAGAAGCTTTTATCGAATCAAAAGTGGAAGGTAATACAGCAGCCCAATACGCGTTACGCAAAATTTTTAAACGGTCCCGTTGCAAATGAGTCACAAGTTCGAAATCGGGTAATGTAACAAATTCACTACATTGCCTATTGGAAATGTATACATTTCTGAAGTATTGCAAGTAGACTGGAACCTGAATGTGGAATTTTACAGCCGCTCGACAACAAACTGGAACGTTTGGACATTAAAAAATAAATAAGTTAATCAAGTGCGTACTCAGTGGCGTAGCGTAGACACTTGGCGTTTAAGGTCAGAACCTATCTGGCACCCCTGCGTTAAAATGAAATAGAAATGTACAAAACAAAGGTTTGATTTTCTTTACTCTTCAAATATTGAAAAAAATGTTTCATCTCATTGAAATTTACTAAAAACAAGTAATTTCTATCTAACCAATACAAGTATTTACTATTTTTTTTAAAACTTATTGAATACGGGGAGCATTTGCGCGTCCCTCAAGCCTCTGTGCCCGGAGTGACTCCTCATTTCGCTCCTTAAATACGCCCATGTGTACACATCATATTATATTAAAGAGAATAAAAGAGGCCATATTATGCTAAAGGAAATAAATTAGTAATAAGTACCTTTTAGGAAAAAAAAAACAAAAACAGAGTATAAAACAATTTTAAAAATCCGTTTTATGCTCTTACAATAAAATCAAAGTAACTATGCTGTATCAATTTTTTTTTTAAATTATCAAAGATTCCTCAACTTATAACTTTTCCAAAATTCTGGAAACATTTTTGCTTTTTCGTTCAAATATTGGACTATTTGACCGATGGCTGTACCTATTTTGTCCTTAAGAGCTTCAATCGTTACTAGAGTGTTAGCGTAATACTTACCTTTAACGGCTCCTTACAAATAACTATCGAGCAGGGTCAAATCACAATTGCGCAGTAGTCAATGATCTTCACCAAAATGGCTATTAACGCGATTATCAAACTTATCACGCAAAAGGTCGATTTTTTTGTGAGACACGGCGAACCATGCTGATCCAATTTCACGCAAGCGTCTCAAAAATTGCGTGGCAGGCGCTTATTTCTACCGAATTTGAAACATAATCTATTATTTCTGTAAAAGATTTACCATTTTGCAAGTGAATTTATATTCTTTCCCAACGTTTTCCAAGCGTATATTGACCCATTTCTTTAACGGGAGATATAAACTATTTCTGTCGTAATACGCGCGACCCAAAAAAAAAAAATAGTAGTTCAAATTCCAATCAGAAGATGGACCCTCCCGAGTACTTCTCAGTGGTGTGAAAATAAATTTTTTTGGACGAAATTTATTTCCCAACTCAATACGAAATATAGCAAGCTGTAAGGTATTATGTGGTTGATTGATCGCTTAAAATGACTTCACTGAAGATTTTAAAATAAAAAATCGCTCGATCCAATATGGCCATATGAACTGAACGATATATGCACTTTTGAAGTTTTATCAATTTTCTTGAAAATTAGACCATAAATCAATAATTTTATCGAAGTAAAAATTTTAGATGATGTCAGTCTGTAGATTAAGCGGAGAATAACAATTGCAAATAGGTGCTACTACGGTCTCAGTAAGCAATTACGTTGCAGAGCTCTCTCTCGATCGACAAAGCTAACACTCTACAAGACGCTCATTCTACCTGTGCTTCTTTATTGCGCTGAGGCATGGGTGGTTTCGACAACAGACGCAGCCGCTCTTGGGGTGTTCGAGAGGAAAGTTCTCCGCAAAATCTTTGGTCCTGTTCGAGTTGGCGACGACTATCGCATTCGAATGAGCCACAAGCTGTATGAGCTCTACGCCGACATTGACATAGCTAAGCGTATAACAATACAGCGACTACGCTGGCTGGGTCAGGTCCATCGTA